>OZ024818.1:52735664-54100593 GCA_964017055.1 Chloromyia formosa
TTAAGGGGTGTGCTAACTGCAACTATAGAAATGTACTATTATTAATCTTTTCGGATGAAATTTCAAAATTCTATAAATCTAGGTTTTCTACGCTAGTAAAATGGCGCTTTTCTGTAAATTTTCATATTTCTAAGTATAACGGTCTCGAAATGCGAGGGGGGGGGGGACAAACTCGGATGTCATATTTTCCCCTCTCCCTGTTTTCCCGTTTCTTCAAATGTGAAAAAATTCCAAAAATGGAATGTACCCGACGGTACCTTTCTTATGATACCCCACTTGCCTGTACCAAACGAGAAAAAAATTTCGACTTTCATTTCTCCTCTATGGGGACCTCCCCTTAAAGTTGACCTATTACGACGATTCGCTTTCTCCGGCGAATTATAGTAATTCTACACATTCCTACAAAATTTCATGTATGTAGCTTCAGCCGCTCGTGAGATATTTCATGGACAGACGGACAGACAGACATTTGACCGATTTCATAAGGGTTTGTTTTTACTACAAAACCCTAAAAACCCAAAAACCGCGTTTTTGATGATTTTAACTAAAATTCCGCAAAAAAAATAGTAGCAAACTTCAGATTAGTAATCAGCACCCCAAAAAACATTAACGGAAGAAAAAATTAAATTACACCACAATTTGCTTTAGAAAAACTACTTGATGACTAGGCTATTATCTGTTTACTGATTCTAATTATCGATTCACAACTAATGCAAAGAATTGTTTTTTGTTATCCTCTATCGTATCCTTTCATATTTCTTTGAGAATTTGTTATTTTGATACCGTCACGGTTCCTGTCCCCACTATTCACCAATATGCCAATAGATGGTACACCAACCCCATTTGTACAGCCCTGCCATTCAAACATCTCAGAGACCACTTTGACAGACATACACAGCGAACACCAACAAGCCCCGGAATCGGCAAGTGGCAGTGGATTTGCACAATTTACTTTCGGACATTCCGTCGCATTTAACATCACAAATTCGCGTTCCTCCCTTTGTCCCTTGAAATCAGGTCCGTCGATTTGTCGCAACGTCGCATCATGAGTGACAAAAAGGACAGCAACTGGGCGAAAAAGGCCGAGGATCAGGAGATTTCCAATTTGGTAAGTTTGCGTTCTGTGTCGGCGGTTTCTGCGACGAGACCTAACCTCAATCCGTCTTTGTTGTGTGTTGCGAATTTAAATTAGCGACCACCGGAGTGAGTGCGTTTTACATTTCGCGGTATTACAAACGTTCTTTCGTATATCCTATGGCAGGTGAACAAGCTAAATTTAGAGAAAGATGGTGACGACAAGGCTACGGCAAGCGATGCGAAGAAGGAGGAGGATCAAGCGGACAGTGTGAGGTTTGTGGAAAATTAGATGATTATGCTGGGCTGATGGGGCGAAGAAGTGAGAAAATGTTCGTGGTTTGTTTACAGTGCTGCCGAGGCGAGTCTTCTTATGAAGATCATCCGAAAGGGTCTGGTCGAGTCGAAACAGGATTTGGAAATTCAACGAAAGGACCCCAACTCGCCGTTGTTTTCGGTGAAGACGTTCGAAGCACTTCACTTGTAAGTTGTAGCACTAATGACATTTGGACTAGCAACACTCACTAGAGTGCTTCTTTGCAGAAAACCAGATTTACTCAAGGGAGTTTATGCGATGGGATTCAATGCTCCATCAAAGATTCAGGTAAGTATGTATGCGCGTAAGTGCTTACACGCTCGGTAGTCACTCTACGATGCAACATCTAGATAATCAGAGGCTCAATCGCCGGCGCAGTAATGAAAACTGCCCGTGGGCGCTATTAGAACTCCTGCTGGAGGTTCATGCTTTCAACTGCATTTTCCGAAACTAGTTTATGCCAACGAAACGTCAACTGGGCCACATGGAACAGTTGAGACGCTGTCCCCCCAAAGGGTTAGGGCAATTGAGTATCAGAACTCCTTCAGCGTTCGAAGCAGGTCAGTAAAAGACTACGGATAGGAGGTGTATGCCAGCAACTGTACCATCTGGAATTGGTGTTTTCCTATTTCGCCGGGCGACGTGATTCGCATCCTGGCTAATAATGGTTTTACCGCTATAGCGTATAGATCGAGCGAAGCGATTGTTCTAGTACGGCATGTTGAGGGTTGCCACTCCTTAATAAGCAGTGGAGCTCGCGTAGCCCATGCAAGGGGAGTGGCCAAATCGTCTCATTTTAAAGCCCATAATAAGTCAAAGACCCAAACCACTATGCTTCGCTCGGTCGACTAGGAATGTTCCTAAAGTTTTACACTTTTACAGTGATATGTTCAGGAAGTGTCTCCACAAGGCATTGCTAGAGATGTTGACGCGCCCATGACCGTGCTATATGGTTTAAGGCAACTAGTAATGTGGAACTTGTTGCGTGTTGACAACTACAGGTTTTGGACCGCTGGTGCGGATGGAGAACGTTGTTGTAGCAATGGTTAGAATTCGATGTGTTTGTCTGTTACATGTCTATAGTATCGTCTTCATCCCCGGTGTTGAGGGAAAGAAAATTAGCTGCCTCTATTGGGTTCTCCCACAACGATCTTGGGGTCAGGTGAGTGGGTGCAGCTGGGCAGTGAAAGATATGGTTTACGTCGTGAGGAGTTTCATTACATGCAGAACAGATGTTTGAGACGTCCTGGTCAATGCGAGATTGGTAGGAGTTCAGTCGCGAACACCAGCCTGACCGAAGTTGGGCGAGTGTTGTTCTCGTGGCTCTCGGAAGTCTTTCCTCTTCCTGAGATATCGTTGGTGGTATGGACGAGAGCACTGGATTCGGACCTAAGCTTGCTATTGACTTGTTGACCTCTTCTCGATGTATTGCTGCGATGGCCGACCTATGTGCGTTACTATCAAATGGTTCCCTTTTGTATCTCTGGACGTCTCTTTCAAGGTCCCTCAAGTCGCGCCTGACATGTCTGGGCGGCGGCGTCTTGTCCATGAGATTGACGTTAGGGTGATCACTACGGTAGCAGCCCACCAGGTATTGCTTGGCAAGAAGCTGGTTGTGATCTCTTAAAGGCATCATCCTGGTTTCCTGATGTAGATGGTCCTGGGGTGACATCAGGAGACAGCCAGTAACAGTGCGGAGAGCGGGGTTTTGGCACGTTTGCATCTTTTTCCATTGCGTGTCACAGAGATTCTGCGACAACACAGGAGTCGCATAGTTGGCCACTGATCTTCCGACTGCTTTGTACGTTACCAGTAGAGTTTCTTTGTCCTTGCCCCAGGTGCTACCGGCCAGGGCTTTGAGGATCTTATTCCTACTGCGCATCCTATCGCATACAGTTGAGGCATGGGCTGATGATGTGGCCATGCTATCTAGCGTAACTCTTAGGATTTTAGGATGGTTTATAGTAGGAATAGGATGATTCCCGATCGAGATATCAAGCTGCATCTTGACCTCCTTCGTCCAGGTGGTGAATAGTGTTGCCGAGGATTTGGGCGCTGAGACGGTCAAGTTCTTGTTTATGAAGAACGAGTTTAGTCGTTCAAGATAACCGTTGATGTTTCTGCACATAGCCGCTATGTCATTCCCTGTTGCTAGAATGGAACAGTCGTCAGCGTAGGAGATAATATCGATCCCTTCAGGTGGTGCTGGGAGTCCTGAGAGGTATAGATTGAACAAGGTAGGAGATAGAACTCCTCCTTGAGGTACCCCTTGTTTGATCTTCCTAAGCTTAGATTTGCTGTTCCTGAATTCTGTGTAGGATTGCCTGCCAGCGAGATAATTGGCAATCCATTTCACTATTTGCGTCGGAAGCGGTGAACAGTTGATATCAGACAGAAGCGCTGAATGGCTGACAGTGTCGAAGGCCTTCGACAGGTCAAGCGCCACCAATATTGTTGTCACACGGACGAGCCTGGTTGAGGCCATTATGGATGCGGGATGTAATGGCATCCAAGGCCGTGGTCGTACTGTGCATGCTTCGGAAGCCATGTTGTTGATCAGCGAGCTGGATGTGGGCTGTAAGAACAGGGTGGATTAGTGCTTCCAGCGTTTTGGCAACTGGTGACAGTAAAGTTATTGGACGATTGGATTCGCCGAGTGTCGCTTTCTTCCCAGGTTTTAGTATCGGGATGACTCTCCCTTTTTTCCAGATTTCCGGAACGATCAACGAGGAGATGGATAGATTGTACGTAGCCGTGAGGTAGTTGATGGCTGGAAGATCGAGGTGTTTGAGCATGGTCATTGAAATGCCATCTGGTCGCAATGCTTTAGAGTTGTTCGCTTTCCTTATAGCTGCAACTACTTCGTCCGTGGTGAAAACAGGTACGCTATCTGTGGTTCGGTTGTGAATCTGTCTACGGATTTTACGCTTAAGTCTGTCTGGTGCGGGGTGTTCAATAAATTGTTTATTGAAACGACTTGCGCAGTGGGTAGGGTCACTTGTTGAATATTCACCGAACTGTATGGCGACGTTCCCTCTCTGATTTGGTGGATTGGAGAGGGCACGGACTGTCGACCATAACTTGCTCAACCCTGTGGTTAGGTTGCAGTTATTCAGATGGGTGCTCCATTTTGATCTTCTGTGTTCGGCTACCTGTCTCTGGATCTCGCAGTTCATCTCGTGAATTCTGGGGTCGTCTGGGTTTACGCTCCTAATGCCGTCTCTTTCGTCTGCCAATCTAGCAGCGGTGGTTGGGAAGTTGGGCCGAATTTTCGGAATCCGTCCTGCAGGAATGAACTTCGCAGCCGCTTTGTTCAGAACTTTCCTTATGTTTGATTCGGCCGTGCGAACGTCGGTTGGCGTTGGCAGTGCGAGGAATTTGGCGTTGGTATAGGAGGTAAAACCGTTCCAGTCAGCCTTATTGTGGTTGACAAACGTGCGGTGTTCGGATGATATGATGTTTGATGGTTTGTCAAGCCTTATCACGATTGGTAGGTGGTCTGAGGATAGTGTTAAGACCGGCTCCCATTGCGTTTCATTTATGAGGCCAGCACTAGCAATCGTGATGTCTGGAGAACTGGAACATGTACCGGCGATGCGAGTGGGGATGTCATCATTTAGGGTACGGAAATCTGAGGCATCAATCTGTTCGTATTGAGATACCTCTGGCGTCGTTGTTGAGGTTGAAGTGCCAGAGTTCGTGGTGAGCATTAAAGTCACCGAGCAGGAGGCGATGTTGACCAGTGAGGAGATGGTTGATATTTACGTGATATCCAGGGGGACAGCTGGATACTGGTGGAATGTATATATTGTAGATTTCAATATCAACATTACCCAATTTTAAGGCGATGGCTTGCACTTCCATGGTGTTGTCACTGCTGGTGATATGAACTACCGGGTATTGCACGGAATGGTGAATAATGAAGGCAAGCCCTCCTCCCGCGCTGGTCAACCTGTCTTTCCTGACAATAGCGAAGTTGCCATATGAGTTTAGGGACGAGTTGGAGTGCAGTTTCGTCTCCTGTATGGCTCCAACTTGGATGCGATGTCTTCCATAAATGATGTGAGTTCGGCGATCTTGTTCTACAACCCATTGCAGTTGAGCTGGACGAGTGAGAGCGTATTGAAAATGGCAATCGGTGGTGCTGGCGTGAGATTGTGTTGGGAAATCCTTTGAGAACTGTTAGTTGGAGTCATAGGGGATGACTGTGAACTTGTCTGGACGCTCGAAGGTGTTGATTGTTGAGGCATGTTAGACGTGGCTGCTACTCGTTGTCCTCTGTTTCTACACTGACTGGCAGTATAGGATGGATTCCAGTGCCTATGATGGTTAAGTCCTGAACAGTGTCTTAGGTGGCACCATTGATTGCAGCAATTGCATCTCACCGTCGTCGCGTTTGGGTGCAGCACTCTATCACATACGCAGCATATCCATGGTCCTGGATTACTTTCAATGCCGGCGCGGAGAAGTAACACTGAGAGCAGTTGCGCCGAGATATTTTGCTCCCAATGAACATAAAAAAAGACGATACGGGCATGTAACACACAAACACACTTTCCTTCTTGCATTGCAGGGTTTTGGCAGCTCTTGGCCGTTTTGAAACGGGTCGCTCCTGTGCGGATGGAGAACGTCGTCGAGTGATGTTATTGTAGTTCATTATCTGCATGATAATGAAATGGGGGCTTTGGCAAGGCGTCCCGAGTCGGGAGTCCCTTTGCTGAGCTTGATGCGTAGTACACTTCGTAGAGCTGGTTGACTGGAAGAACCAGTGTCGCTGGACATGCGATTACAGTGTTCGCTTGGTTCGAGGCCGATAAGCGCTGGTCGGGAGGGCTGTCGAACGGCTGGTTACAGGCTGCTATTGGCGATGGTGTCGGAAGTGATCGTTGTTTGGGTTTCTTATTGGCCGACGGTTGCTCGATGAAGTATGTTGTTGTTGTGGTAGCGATGCTTCGAATACTGCAGTTCTTCTTGCATCGAGAGGGTTTGGCAGCTTTTGGCCGTTGAAAAACGGGTCGTTCCGGTACGAAGAACCGGCTGCCGCAGGAACGCTCGATGAAGTATCAAATCGGTCGGTCGCTTGGGCTCGTTGCTTCCTTCATTACAAAAAATGTGTGTACCAGAAGCTGGTTCGGTTGGAGTCCCCAATGTTGCGCTGCAGTGAGATCAAAGAAAAATTAACGAGATTATTGAGCACTTACTTCGATCTCGAGTTCTCAAGAACTTACTTCGCGCACCGGAGCCACCCGTTTATCAGCAGGCGTTGCTACAACATCTTAGAGGAGATCTAAAAGCCGACGAAAAAAAGGGTTTGAATTAAATCAGAGACGATCCCCATAAAATGGTAACCTTTTTCTTGGGCTCACCGCGGTGTCGCCCGAGTTTTGTAATAATAAAATTTTCGTTTTATTATTTAAAGAATTTATTAATGCTTAAATGTATTACAGAGCAGATGAAATCAAAACTAAAGTTCTATAGAACTAACTTAAACTATGCATCGAACATGTCTTTTATATCCGATGCATCCCAATAATTTCTTATCATCTATAGAGTTGTTATCTTTGAGTAGATATCAGGTCAGTTCATAAGTTTCCGGGTTTTTTTTTTATAATATTTTCAATATTTCAAAAAATTCACAATTTTTTAATTTTAATCAATTATATATTTTCCATCATTATTCACAATGTCTTGCCAGCGTTTAGGTAATTTTTCAATTCCATCCGAAAAAAGTTTGGTATCTTTTGAAGTGAAAAAAGAAACTAGGGCACATTGAACATCATTTTTGTTTTGGAAATTGCTACTTAAAACCGACTGCAGGCTCCGAAACAGGTGGTAGTCGCTAGGGGAGTATGGTGGGTGGGGCATGATTTCCCAACCAAACTCCCGTAACTTTTGTAACGGACGGTTTGGTGGGCATCCGAAGATGCCCGTGGGGACGGAGCCTAAGGTAGCTTAATTGACCGTGAAGGTCGGGCTGTGCCATCTGGCGAAGAAAAAGGCTCCTCAACGAGCTAAGCAGCGGCCTATGCTTGCTGTAGCTCAGTTCGGGAGACGTGGGCGGGGTTTTCGTCGCTCGTTGCCCCTCTCCTTTACGTATTAACAAAAATTCATAGGCCTGGGGAAGACAACACAAACAAAGGAGGTAAAAATGGGGAATAAAAAATGAGGCGATAAGGATGGAATGGTTGGCAGATGGCTCGCTTGCCCTCGCGCTCGTATTGGGGTCCAGGTGTAATGGGACCCTCGGCCTCTGGTTTCGTACCACCGACAGATCCTTACTCATCAGGTGCTGCTTCGATCTGCCGGTGGGAGCAGCACAACCAGACCAGAATATGATTCATTACACTTTGCCACAGTATCTCTTGCCGTGTGTGGGCGAGCATTGTCATGGTGGAATACAACTTTTTCTCGATTCACTAAAGCGGGGCGTTTTTTTTTTATCAATTCTGCATGCAGACTGTTGAGCTGACGGCAATACCTTTCTGCATTGATGGTTTCGTTCGGTTCCAGAAGTTCAAAGTAGACGACTCCTTGCATATCCCACCATATCGACAATAACATTTTCCGCGGGTGTAATCCGGCCCTGGCAGTCGGTTCTGGCGAGGCGTTCGCGTCGACCCATTGGCGCATTCGCTTAACATTTTTGTATAGAAGCCACTTTTCATCGCCCGTTACAATGCGGTTCAAAAAATTTTCACTTTCGTGCCGTTGCAGCAGCTTAGAGCAGATGGTAATTCTTTGTGCGAGATTCGATGCTGACAATTGATCAGGAACCCACTTTGCAAGCTTACAAACTTTTCCGATGTTGACCAAATGGCGAAAAACGGTTGAGTGAGATGAATTTAGCCTGTCTGCTATCATATCCACTGTTAACGATGGTTCTGCTTCGATCACATCCTTCAAGGATTGTTCATTTAACTCGTCTGGACCCGAACGGTGTGCATCCTCCAAGGTTGTGCAGCCCTGCCTGAATTTCCGGAACCACTCTTGTGCAGTCCTTACACTTACGGTGTTCGCTCCATGAACTTCGTTTATTTCTGCAGCGGCTTGTGTAGCTTTTTTGCCCTTTTTCAACAAAAAGTACAAAATGCTTTGTTTATACTCCTTCGTAACTTCCATGTTTTTTCCTGATGAATAGTGATCGTTCCTGTTTAAGAAGTTAATGCTAACTGACTAACCCTTCACCCTTTCCAACTATTTATAGAAAACTTTGATCTGTGATTTCACAACTTACGAAATTTCAATCATTTGAGCTACTTGAAAAGACTTATAAACTGACCTGATACATCTCTAAAGCGTATGAACTAATCATGGTTGACAATTCGCGAACCTACTCTTTTTAACCTACTCCGTATACCGAACTAGGTCGACCTAGGTCCGTAATCGAAAAATGATCCGGTCGAAAAATGATCCGGTCGAAAAATGATCAGTTTCGGAGCAAGAAAACGCACCTAGATCATTTGATTCTTTTAAGTTCAGGTCGGAATCGGAGCAGTTTAAAAATGAACAGTGAATAGGTTTGATAATAGAGCCGTCCGTCGGAATCGGAGTATGATCATGATCAGATCGTTTAAATATGGGGAATAGAAAAGTAGATGAAGAACAGATGGTGTGACATATATACGATTGATGTCGCTATTGCTACGCTATATTGTAGTGTAGAATGGAGTGCAATAAATGTTCAATTGGAGGTCTGCGAACCTAGGTCCGTTGCCGGACTCGGAGTAGGTCGACCTGATCCGCAAGATGAGCAGGCCATATTATGACTAGTATACTTTGCCTTAACCCCTAGCGGGGCATAGCGCGTCAACTACTCCTGCGCGCCATCGTACTCTGTTCTGGGCAATGGGGCGCAACTCCCCAAAAGACTTACCCAGTACCTGACACTCCTTTGCCACAGATCGACGCCATGTGATTCGAGGACCCCCTCTTGGTCGGCCTTGGTTGGAAATGGGGTTCCATTTCATGGCATGCATAGCAATGCAGTTATCACTCTTCCGCAATGTGTGACCTATCCACTGCCATTTTCGCCTGCGTATCAATTCGTCGATTGGCATCTGACCCGTACGCCGACTTAGCTCTTCATTTGATATTGTTTCGGGCCAGAAAATTCTTAAAATTCGACGAAGACATGAGTTGACGAAAACTTGCAGTTTTCTGGTAGCAAAGGTTTCTGGTCACTCGTCAAATCTGTGAAGAATAACTTCACCTCCTCTTCTATTCCACCACTGGTATATGATGGCAAAATTTACAGTGAACCGCAAGACAAGGCCAACCTGTTGGCCGAAACTTTTGTTGCAAACTCTTGCCTACTACCCACTACTCAGAGTCCACCAGCCATACCCTTATGTGATTCACACCAGAGACCTTTGCATTTCCGCACTAGGGAAGTATTTAAAGTACTCTCAAAACTCGATGTATCAAAATCGGCTGGACCTGATGGCATCTCCCCCTTAGTTCTCAGACACTGCGCTTCCTCGCTAGCCAAACCTCTCCGAAAACTCTTTTACCTGTCCTACGCAACAGGAGTGTTCCCATCATCGTGGAAACTAGCTCATGTCCAACCAATCCCCAAGAAAGGAGAAGCATGTGATCCATCTAACTACCGACCAATAGCACTAACTTCGACCCTATCAAAAGTCTTCGAAACCCTGGTTAACAGCCAACTAATGTGCTACCTTGACTCACATCATCTCATCAATGATCGGCAATATGGTTTCCGGTCTTCGCGCTCCACCGGCGACCTAATGACATACCTCACCGAAAGATGGAATCGCTGTATCCACCAATTTGGCGAAGCTAAAATCATTGCCCTCGACATTTCGAAAGCTTTTGATAGAGTCTGGCATCCGGCTCTTCTAGCTAAGCTCCAGGCTTTTGGTTTGGACCCAAAATTAGTTAAATGGATCGAAAGTTTCCTTCACGACCGTTCGCTTCAGGTCGTCCTTGATGGAGTTAAATCAAATTGCCATACCACCAACGCAGGGGTCCCCCAAGGTACTGTCCTTTCACCAACACTCTTCCTTCTCTTCATCAACGATCTTCTCAGCGTGACTTCCAACTCAATCCATAGCTTTGCAGACGATAGCACCCTTGACTACACTTACTCTTTCAACTCTGTAGCTGACTCTCGCCGAAATTCAACATCTATCAACAGAGATCGCATGTTTGACTCACTAAATGAAGACATTTCAAAAATTATTGCATGGGGGAAAGCGAATCGAGTAGAGTTTAACGCCTCAAAAACTCAATGTTGTCTACTTTCCAATAAGCGATGTGCTCCACCTACCGCCCAACCCATTCTTGTCGATGGGGTCAGCATTCCTGATTCGCCCATACTGAACATACTAGGTATTAACATCTCCAGTAAACTAAATTGGTCCGACCACATTTTTTGCGTTGCAAAAAACGCAATGAAGTGTCTGGGCTTTCTGAATCGCTGTAAAAGATACTTTTCACCATCTGATCTGGCTCAAATTTACAAGGCTCATATAAGACCGAGACTTGAATTTAATTCCCACATATGGGCAGGCGCAGGTAGAACCGCATTATCCGCGTTAGACAAAGTTCAACGGAAAGCCTTCAAGCTTATTGGCGAGGAACCCATAACATCTAAAATCGAACCGCTTGAACACCGGCGAAGTGTCGGCTGTCTCTCACTCTTCTATCGCTACTACAACCGCCGTTGCTCTGATGAAATAGCCAACCTCATTCCTGAGCGTACTTTTCCTTTACGTAACACCCGACTAGCCAGTCGTGTCCATCCTCATCTTCTAGAACTCAGCAATAGTCGCACCGCCAAATTCCATGACTCGTTTGTATCTAGGACAACACGAATGTGGAACGATCTACCATCTTTTGTTTTCCCCCGCAACTATGACCTACAAAAATTTAAACGGAATGTACACCGTCACCTTATTCAAACTCAACCCATCTCCCCACTACCTTAATCCCTTACCGCCAATGCTGTGCTCTCGCATCAAAGGGTTACCCCCTAAGCTTTGGTATAAACATAAAAAAAAAAAAAAAAAAAAAACTCCTGCGGAAACTTTCCATGTACTGCTCCCATACAAAAGCACTGATAGTACCAGGGAGCGAAACAGGCCCAGCTTGGTCTTGATGCTGAGATAACTGCTCTGTCAGATTTTGGACAGCATGCCGTATGCGCGTTTAGCCTGGTTGATACGACGAGCGATGTCCTGCTCCGTACCACCATTTTCGGCAACAATGCTACCTAGGTAGACGAAGTTGTCCACCTTCTCCACAGGCTGCCCATTAATATTGATGGCAATAGGTGTCGGATTTCTTTTTCGCAACGGCGGGCTAAGAACCTTGGTCTTGTTGGTATTAATCTTTAGCCCAACTTTTCTTGCCTGCCTCTCGAGATCTAACGCCATTGCGGACAGATCCATGATTTTGTGGGAGAGTAGGCATATGTCGTCAGCGTAGTCAAGATGTTGTAGATAAGATGTCAAAGTCCATTGAATTCCTCTGTCGAGTCCGGATAGGGCTGCATGCAACACGTCGCCGATCACTATGAGGAATAAGATCGGTGAGAGGATGCTCCCCTGCCGAACTCCACTGCGAATCTCAAAGTCCCCCGACACCTTACCTTTATGCAGAACGCGACATTTCGCGCCGTCATAGGTTGCCTTAATAATAGCCACAAGCTTCTCAGGGATGCCTCTCCTGCGCAAGGCCGCCCATATAGAATCCCGGTTCACACTATCGAAAGCCTTTTCGAAATCGATGAAAAGCAAGTGAAGCGGAGAATCGTATTCAGCGCATTGCTCGATGATGATTCGCAAGGTGTTAATGTGATCGACACAGGAGAATCCGGATCGAAAACCAGCCTGCTCTTCATCAATTGTGCTTTCTAAGTGGGCCTTTAGTCTTTCCAGGACGATTTTAGCTATTATCTTCGCAACGGCAGGAAGCACACAAATGCCTCTCCAATTATTACAGTCTGTGAGGCTACCCTTCTTTGGAAGTTTGATGATCAAACCTTCCTTCCACTCAGTGGGAAAGGTCTCTGTATTGCACGCTTTATCAACAAGTGTGTGCAGCAAATCGGCAGTTACGCTTGGCGCTGCTTGATAAAGTTCGGCAGGGATACCGTCAAGTCCGGCGGCCTTTCCTCGTTTTAGTGCAATAATTGCAGTGACTATTTCCTCTTTAGTCGGGGCAGTGGACCGTATACGCACATTTTGATGGTTAACTAAATTATCTATATGAGGGGGAACTTCACCAGAGGTTACACGGTTCAAGACCGCGGCGAAGTGTTCTTTCCACCGCCTCATTTGATCTTCTTCCAAGATAAGTAGCTTTCCATCACTATCTTTCACCGGATGTTGGCAGGAGTTACGACCACCTGTAAACTCCTTGATGACACCGTATACGGCGTTTAAGTTGTTACTTCTAGCGGCTTCTTCTGCTGAGGCTAAAAGAGAATTGGCATAAACTCTTTTATCGCGTCGCACACTACGCTGAACTTCTCGAGCTTTCTGACGGTAAAGGAGTTCGATGCTGCCTCGATTGTCGTCTGATGCTGCAGCCAAACGAACTTTCAGCTCCTTTCTTTCAACAATCCGCTGCCATGAAGCGTCGGACATCCAGGGCTTATTCCGGCAATCCGGGTTTGGGCCAAGGATGGTATTTGCGCTATCAATGTACGCATTTTTTATGGCATCCCAGTTTTCGTTTATGTCACTATCTGGGTGACTAGTTATCTCAGCTGCTTTTTGCGCAAGATGGTCATTATTATATGGTCATTGTTGTAAGACAGCTGGATTTTTTAGTCGAGCGGTGTTGAATTTGCGGCGCAGAGTCATTCGTCAGTAGGACGGCGCACGGCTGCAATACGCAATCGAACATGAGCGATCATAAGGTAATGGTCTCCTCCCATCTCAATATCGGCACCCTTCTTGTTTCGCGTGTCCAGGAGGCAACTCTTGAATCTTTTACTAGTGGCAAAGTGGTCGATCTGAATTTGTGTTCTGAGCCGATCAACAGAGGACCAACTGATTTTGTGGTGGTCCTTATTCTCAAACATAGCACCACTGATGAAGAGACTGTGAAAGTTGCAGAACTCTACAAATCGTTCACCGTTGTCGTTACGATCACCAAGGCCGTGTCTCTTTATCACATGTCTGAGCCCATAGTTATCAGCGCCAACTTTCGCATTCAAATCACCCATAACCACTATAATGTCACCTTTAGGTGTTCCGCTCTGAACGGCGTTTAGTACTTCGTAGAAGGAATCTTTCTCCAAGACACTGTCGGATTCAGTTGAAGCATAGCATTGTATTATTGAGATGTTTCTCATTTTAGTCCGGAACCTGGTGGTCATGATTCTGTCGGAGACCGGATCCCAGGATAACAGGTAGTTTCGTGCGGTTTTGGTTAATAGGAGCCCCACACCTGACTCACGACGACTACCGGTATCTCTACCGGAGTACAACATTACAGTGCTGCCCGTTGGAGAGATAAATTCTCCGCTATTCCATCATCTTATCTCACTAACTCCTAAGATATTTAATTTGTACCTCAGAAATTTACTCTCTAATTGAAGAAATCGTGCGTTCTGGGGACCTTCTGATCCATTGTCCAGGAGAGTACGTACATTCCAGAATCCAATCTTTGATATTGTACGATAGCCAAAAGTCGTAACCGTTGAGTCAGTCCTTATCCGAGGCATAGTTGACGTTTCGTTAGTACATAAATATTTCGGATAGTGCAAGTTGTTGGCATACACATCCTGTCCTTTGATTGTCACTTTTAACGACAGGCCCTCAAAGGGAAAGGCCGTGGTATTCTTTTTTTTACACCCCACACCACAGGGGGACCTCAACCAAATCATCGCACCGCCATCACTGGCGGCTTGACGTTGGTTGGCAATGGTCAGTGAACACTGCCGTTCCAGGGGGCGCCCACGGGGAGGACTATGGAAGAGGAGTTTTTGCTCCCCAACTTCGGGTCGTTCAGGTCAGAGGTGACATGTGATAACATAACTCGCGCGAACCTCGCCTCTCCGAAAACCAAACCCCTTCTACACCAGAAAATGTTGCTACTACAAAAACAACCGAATGGAGGATTGAGGAGCTGCGTTGATTGCACCGTTCTCTCACATTTTCCCCACATTTAGTGTAGGCACTTCGTAAGGATCAAATGGCTGAGAAGAGCGTAAATGGTTGTTTACATTTTTTGCTATTTTCGGTGACATGCAGTGCGCCTTAAAGAAATAACTTACTAACTGACTGATTACATACGAAATGCGCTTCCGATAAAAGCAATTCGAAATATGTACGAAATTAGTCTGGTGGAAATAGAAAATCACACATACGTTTTAATATATTTATACATTAAACAGGAAACAGCCCTTCCCACACTACTGGCCGATCCACCACAAAATATGATTGCACAAAGTCAGTCGGGTACAGGCAAGACAGCTGCTTTCGTGCTTGCTATGTTGAGTCGTGTTGATGCGAAAAAGGATTTTCCACAGGTAAAACATCTCGTCACAAATCTATCAAATTTCTGTGCTACAACCAACTATGCCATTTAATCCACTTAGGTTTTGTGCCTTTCACCAACCTACGAGCTGGCGATTCAAACTGGCGAGGTGGCGGCACGAATGGCCCAATTCTGTCCAGAAATTAAAATCAAATATGCCGTGCGAGGAGAAGATGGTAAAAGGCCAACAATTCGAATATTTGCCTTTGAATAATAATTTCCGCTAATTTCAGTTGGCCGAGAAAAATTAACAGATCACATTATTATTGGCACGCCCGGTAAAGTTATGGACTGGGGTATTAAATATAAGATATTCGATTTGAAGAAGATTAAAGTGTTTGTATTGGACGAGGCGGATGTTATGATTGCGACGCAGGGTCATCATGATCAGTGTATCCGAATTCACAAGTGAGTCGCCCCTGACCTTACATGTAAAACAAGCGCTGGACGCTAGTACTCTTCATTTTCAGACAACTATCGAAATCGTGTCAGATGATGTTCTTCTCCGCTACTTACGACAAAGAAGTCATGGACTTTGCACAATATATAGTTCCGAATCCTATTATTATTAAGTAAGCAATGGTTGAGGTATGGTCGGTGGAAGATTTTTAATTTTCGTTAATTTCTAGACTCCGGCGAGAACAAGAATCGCTGGATAATATTAAACAGTACTATGTTCGGTGCAAAGATCAGGACGAGAAGTATAAGGCCATTCAGAATATTTACGGTGGAATTACAGTCGGTCAAGCGATAATTTTTTGTCATGTATGCTTTTGTCGAAACTATTATGAATGAAAATTGATTTATAAGATTTCTTAACAGACGAGAAAAACCGCGTCATGGCTGGCGGGCAAAATGAGTCAGGATGGTCATTCGGTTGCCGTACTCTCCGGTGAATTGACAGTCGAACAACGTTTGGCCGTACTCGATCGATTTAGAGAAGGACTTGAGAAAGTTTTGATTACAACAAATGTCTTGTCCAGAGGTAAGTTGATGTATAACATTTTCGGAATATTCCTAGTTGACCGGGCGACGCATAGTGGTTCGCGTCTTTAACCAATAGTGGGTTTTAAATTTGTTGCTACCGTCAGACGCGCTCGGTGGCCGTGTTCGATCTACGATCTAGAGAATGAAGGTTGGATCCTCGACGCGAACAAAAAAACTTCTTATGGGTACTGATAGAACTCCCACTACGCTCTGGGCTTGTCAGTATAAAGACGACGCGGATAGGAGGTGCAACTGCACGTCCGAAATGTAGGTATGGGACCCTCCAGAGATGTTTTCGCGCTCAGCCCTGGAGGGTTCAGGGCAATTAATAACCTTCAGCATACCGCCCTAAAACGCTCGCTCATGCAACTAATATTAGCCAAGGCACCAACCATTTGATTTTATAAGGCGTTCCTGCCGCAGCCACTTCTACACACAGGAGCGACCCGTTCATCATCAACGGCCAAGAGTTGTCACAACCCTTTAACGCCCGAAGGAAAGTATGAGAGTGTGTGTTTGCATCTGTCAGCATGGTTTTTTATGTCAATTGAGAACAACATCTATCGGCGCTTCTGCTATCAATTCTCCTCATCTGCCCCTGCTCTATGCAGAAACTACTATTCATTGGCCTTAAATCCTAGTGGGGCATAACGCGTCAACTATTGTATTTCATGTGGCTTAGCTGACGTTTCGTTGGCATTGCTAACATGCATTTCCTGTTCCCATTTAGCCGCCCTACCTGCGACAATTCGTGGAAATATTGTGGCTTATTATTACGTCCCGCAGCGCAGGGGAGGACAACACAAACATCCTTGGCAACGCGGACGGGAGTGGAATCCGTAACGACCGTAGTCAAATATGCGACTGACGCCTCTACGCACTGAGCTATCGGTCGCTCCCCTATGCAGGAACAACGGACAACAATCTTCCACCTCACTCAACTCCACCAACCTGGCTACACCAGCCGAAGCTAACACGGGCTCACACTTGTACCTAGTTACCCCGATGAATAACACCACCACTCGACCTAGGTTAACGTTGCAGCACAATCTCACCCCCACATCTACAGTCCCTCTCGCTGGTGCAGCTTAATTGCAACGGACTGCAGTATAAGATTGCGGAATTGACACCTTTCATGGATAGGTACCGCATCATGATTGGAGCCATACAAGAGACAAAGCTCAACTCCAATTCGTCTCTAAACTCGCATCATCATCATCGTGGTGCAACTGCCTCATGTCGGACCCTGGCCGCCGGGATCATCGTCCTCCATTTAGCTCGATCAAGTGACCACGTCTTCCAATTTCGGACGCCCAGATGTTGTTCGACGTCCTTATCTACTGAGCCTTTCTTATGAGCTCTCGGTCTTTCCCGTAGCCTTGCTCCGTCGACGCGTCTTGCATTGAATATTTTCTCTTCGGCATGCGGTCATCGTCCGTTCGCTGTATATGTCCTGTCCATTGTAGACGTTGTCGTTTGACGATTCTCGAAACTTCCAGCTCATCGTGCAGCTCATAGTTGTACGGGATGCGCCATCCATTTTGGTCGCAAACTGCTCCGAAAATCCGCCGAAGTACTTTTCATTCAAATGTGTTTATGTTTTCGGAGGCTTGAGTAAAGTTTCATGTTTCATAGCATAGCACAGGTCGTATGTGGGTTTTGTATATGCGGAGCTTAGTGTTTCTATGGTTGTTAAAATACATATTTGCATCCCCCAGAGTAGGAGCTGGCTTCACCGTAAAGATCGCCATAGTAGCAAAGACTCAATCCTCCTCAAAGAACGGCTGAGTTCGCATATCGCGGGGCCAGCTCAGCTACCGTGAGATGTGGTCGGGATCTCAAATGAATTGCCGTCTCTGCTCCGCAGTATTACATTTGAAGGAAAACACACGAGAGCCCCAACGAGGAAGATCGTAACGAAAAAAAAAAATATCCACCACCCCTCGAAGCCCAGCCTCCCTACTGAAATACAAGATTCCATTATCATAACTGGAGCTGTTCGAGTGACCGATGAGTCAGGGGATTTGCACAACGTTGGCTCAGATGGTATACCCGTCCGGGTTGCAGACTCGACAGCCATGCACCCCCACGAAGCTGCGACCCAGACGGGTAAAGGTAAATAGGTCACGTCAGGTATGGAGGGCCAGCGAGGAGATTCCCACCTGGACTGTGCAGGAGGCACTAAGCTATTCTGGTTCGGGGCAGAACTCGTGGCGTGCTGATACAATTTTAATGGGGCATCTATGGATACGATGAGTCCGTTTGGACACCTTTTCAGGACCTCTGACTATCGAGGCCTCCTGCGCGAGTAGTTTTTTGGTTGTGCGCAACACTGGCATTGTGGTTTCCATTTCCAGAAAACCTTCAGTTCAAGACAGTCCGCGTAGGAATGTCCCGGCTTTCTGCAGTTCCAGCAAAGGGAATCGGCATTCAATTCCGCTACATCCGGTTCCAATTCACATGGGGGAAGGACGACTCCGTTATCAAGTTCTGCAACGTGTGGTGAAAATTGACGAGAATGATGCGGGGAACGCTTAGGGGCTACTCGCTCTTCGAAATTTTCTATATCTCGAACGAACTCTTGTAATTCGAGCAAATTAGCAAATTTGACGTTTAGGGCTGGCCGACCTATATCTTCTCTTAGGTTCCTCTTCTCTGGGTTTCCTCCAAAAATTTATGAAATGACTGCTCATTCCTTTGCAGGCGACGACGCATAATCTCCATAAGACCAAGCTTCGAGCTCTGATAAATGTGTGTGTCAAAAATTCTGACTATCCATGTTGGTATCCTCTATGTCTAGGTGGGGAAAAGCAGCTGCCGATGGGGTTCTCCCACAACGCAATAGGAGTTAAGCGCGAGATCTTCGTCGTCGTACGGATTAGTAGATTACGCGCGCAAGGCCGCTCGTATTGATTCCCATGTGAATTGGTTGCACGGCTCGAGCTAGCAGCGAAGCGTCGAAACCACTCGGCCGTGTGTCCCGAGAAAAGGAGGTGGGCGTAAAGGCCCGGGGTCGGTGAAAAGTTAAAAAAAAGTTTGACGACTAAATTCGTTGTTGTGGTAGCGATGCTTCGAAACTGCAGCTCTTACATCGAGGGGGTTTGGCAGCTCTTGGCCGTCGAAAAATAGGTCGTTTCGGTACGAAGAACCGGCTGCCACAGGAACGATGACGAAATTCGTCGACCGCTGTCCCTTTAAAGTTGAGCCCCCAGTTCGATAGACATGATGTGACGGTTGGGTCGTTGCTGGGACAGCCGTTTAGTACCGACGCTCCACTGTCTCAGCTCGTGGAACCCGTACAGCTGGAGTCTCGTTCAAAAACATGGCGGAGATGCGCTTTGCGCATTCTTCCTCAACGATCTTTCTAAAAGATTCTTTGAATCCCGCTGGTAGAGAGATATTCAAAGGTGGTACCAACGGCTCACGATACGGCCCAGCAGGGGACATTCTAGCCGCGCCTTTTCTGCTGCTAGTGGAAAGGTTTGTCGCGGAAGTACTTGTTCCGTTGGAGGATGATGATTGCCTCCAAATCTGAAGAAAGAGACCCGCAAAGGATTTGTGCCCATCTGAAAATTTGATGATGACCAATTCAGGAACCTCCCGAGCGAGGTGTGGCGTCCTCTAGAAAACTCAATAGGAGGTGTTATGGGAGTGTTATGGGAGCGTCTGAAATTCGTTTGGAAGTGATGCAACCGGAGTCGCGCCTTGCTCAACTTCCGACGAAGGACATCCCGCGACCAGTTGGTCTGTGGAACCCTCGGAACGTGATGGTCAAGCGAGGCCTCTACCATACAAATTTGTCAATTGCTGACCCTAAACTGGTAGTTCATTTTGGCCATCACTTCGCGGAGACGGGTTTACTCCCCGTGCCTCTACCGGTCTAAGCTCTGTTGAATCAGAAAGAGTTGAGAGAAGTCTAAAGGTACAAAGGGAGCCATTTGACGATAGAGCTTAAGCTCGGCACACACGACAAGCTTTGGTCGCGAGCATGCATCGAACCACGTGAAAGTTTATAGAAACAAAAACTTTCCTCATTTCCACTGTTCTATTGATTTTAACGTGGTTCGATGCATGCTCGCGACCGAAATGGTTGCCGTGTGTGGCGACCTTTACAAGGCTGCCATTAGCCACGTTCGTTTCACTGAATTTCGGACTCAGACCGACCACGAGTGAAAAGAACGCCACCCAAACTCAAAGCCTCCTCCGCCGCCGCCGGCTCCTCCGCGACGATCACCGAATCCGCCGCCACCACCGCCTGAAATCAGCAAATTTTAAATTTTCTATCCAAAGCGAACGACACTAATCCTACCTCCGCCGCGACCGCCCTGATAGCCACCACCACCGTCATGTTTTCCGTAGCTATCGCCACCGGATCCATAACCCCCGGAGCCACCCTGATAGCCACCGGTGTCGGCACCACCACCTCCATATCCTCCGCCGCCACCTCCTCCTGCAGGATCAAAAGGAAATTACATTCAATTATTTGATCGATGCCACCGGCAAGCGAATAATGTGACAGTAGCTCCCACAAAACGAAAACAACGTACGTTAACTGTATCCACCGCCACCACCACCGCCGCCGTCCCATCCACCATCACTTTTGAATTTATTGTATCCGCCACCACCGCCGCCGGCTCCATTTGCCGGTGGCTGTTGGAAATTCGGTGGTGGAACGGAAAATTGCGGAGGCACGCCGCCGCCGCCACCACCAAAGCCGCCGCCACTGCCGCCATAGCTGCCGTATTCTGTAAACACACCAAGAAACAAAAACGGGTCAATGAAAAAACCGAAATATCTCGTGAAATCCATTCACCCACCAATTGGAATTGAATTGATCTGCGACGAGCGAACTTAAGGTCCGTGCGATTATCACAAAGATACAAATAGTGATCCGTGCTCTATGGCTTGATCGCTAATAAAACGCACCTTTAAACAACCACCATGCATATACCTCGCCGGCAAATTGCGGACTCAGTGTACATTTAGATAAGGGCGAAACAAGTTGACGTTCAACCAATTCACTTTCAACTCTGATCCGATGAGATCCCATACAAGACCTGGATCGAAACCGGTCTGTCTTTTTTGTATGAGAATAGACCGAAATCCGGCCAAACGAACGCAGCTATGGCCTGAATTCATACAGAGGAGGTACAAAGGCCGATTGCGGGACTTTATTGCAACCCTGTACTTCAAGCCCGACCACCAATCCTCTCTCCTAGTGGGAATAGGCTGCCCAGATCAACAAAAAGTACACTGGCGCAATTCCGTTCTGGTTGGTGCTCCCAGCTAAATTCGTACTTGTCCCGGATTGATCACGATGTTCCTTAAACGTGCCATACACACACCGATCGATCGGCCGATCCGTCGCCCAAAATCAATATCGGCCGACGGATTGGTGTGTGTATGTGGAAATCGAACCGATCGGGCGATCAATTTTGATCTGCCGATATTTTAGTGCGATTTTCGTGCGATCGATCGGTGACGATCGATTGGGTAGTGTATGTGATTATCGCAAGTGAATGTCAAATTACCAAATTATTAAATGATGAAATTTCAAGGATTCTAATGATTTAAATGGCACTGCAATTGAAATATCAAATATGTGGTATACGAAAATACCACACACATCCAAATAGTTAACAAAAATGAATCTAGGTTGGATTGGGAGTGAATCATAACCTATTTTTTGAATTGTCATTCGTTTTCGCATCGCACGAAAATCGTAGTGTGTGTGCAGTGGAGATCGGCAGATATTTTGTGGCGATCCATCGGCCGATCGATCGGATGATGGATCGGATAATGTATGGTGGTTATTAGGCTGCGCGCATGTTGGCTCACGTTCGCGTGTTTTATGTCAAACGGTTTGAGTCTATGGTTTCCAACCAAAGGCGCGAATCTGTCAATATGACAAATGCTCGGCTATTGTTGTTGTTGTGGTAGTGATGCTTCGAATACTGCAGTTTTTCTTTCATCGAGGGGGTTTGGCAGCTCTTGGCCGTTGAAAAACGGTTCGAAGAACTGGTTGTCGCAAGAACGATAAAGAAGGAGTCGCTGTTGAGTGCTGACACGTAACTAACACACATACTCAAACTCGACACGTTGCTACAACAACAACTACTCAATTGCCCTAACCCCTTGTGGGACATAGCGCGTCAACTGTTCCATGTGGCCCAGTTGACGTTTCGTTGGCACAAACTGGTTTGTTGTTGTAGTAGCGACGCGCTGATATCCGATGAATGTGTGTGTCATACAGCTTGGTTGTCCATGTTTTCTTAAATGTCCAGGTGTAGAAACGCAGCTGCCTCAATAGGATTATCGCACAGCGAAGTAGGTGTCAGGTTGCGCGCAAGTTGGCACACGTTCGTGTGTCGCGTTCACGTGTTTTATGTCAAACGGTCTGAGTCTATGGTTTTCAACCAAAGACACGAATCTGTCAATTTGGCAAATGCTCGGCTGTTGTCGTATCACCAAATTGGATTCATTATTGTGCGTTAACGCCAATAATTTAGTATGAAATATGTGCTTATGCACATCCTACTACTCTCCAGTCGTTTGTTTCGCCACTCAATTCTTACCTAATTATCCGTTTTAAAGCACAATAATGAACTCAGTTTGGTGATACGACAACAGCCGAGCATTTGTCAATTTGACAGATTCGCATCTTTGGTTGCAAACCATAGACCCAAACCGTTTGACAGCAAACACGCGAACGTGAGCCAACATGCGCGCAGCCTTAGGCGCGTGGGAGCTGCAGGACAGCTAAAGATGTGTTCAACATCGTGTGGAGTGAGGTCACAGGCCAGACAGAATTTTTGTATTTCGTTATCAATGCGGGATAGGTACGAGTTCAGACGTGAGCACCAGCCAGAACGAAGTTGGGCGAGAGTAGTCCTGGTTGCTCTAGGAAGTCGTAGTTCGTCTGAAGATATAGCAGGTGGTTGCGCATTTAGGACACTATTTGGGTCATGTCTGTCATAGCACTTCTTCACTATGCAGTATTGTGATGGTCGATCTGTAGCTAGCGTTATCAAAGGGAATTCTTTTAAACCTTTGGATTTCCCGCTCGCGGTCCCACGTATTACGTCTTACATGACGTGGCGGTGGGCTTCTGTCCATAAGGTTAGAGTTAGGATGGTCACTCCGACAACAGCCAACCAGATACTTCTTTGTTAGAAGTGTGTTGTCGCTTCTTAAGGGTGGTTTCTTGGTGAAGGTAGTCCTGCGACGACATCAGTAGGCAGCCTGTAATAGTTCTAAGAGCTGCATTTTGGCAGGTCTGGACGTTCCTCCATTGAGTGTCACATAAGTTTACCGACCAGATGGGAGCCGCATAATTGGCCACAGATCTCTCGATAGACTTGTAAGTCGTTAGTAGGGTCTCCTTATCTTTCCTCCAGGAACTGCCAGCTAGAGCTTTGATGATTTTGTTCCTGCTTCTCATTTTGTCACAAATGGTTGACGCATGGGCCGTTGTCAAGATTGACACCGCGAATTTTAGTGTGGCTAATGGTGGGGATAGTTTGACCGTCTACTGCAATATCCAGTTGTTGCGTCATTTCTTTGGTTCATGCGGTGAACAGTGTAGCGGTAGACTTCGGCGCAGACAGAGTGAGATTTTTGCTGAAGAAGAAGGTGTTCAGTTCGTTGAGATACCCATTTATCTGTTCGTACATTTGAGTGATGTCGTTGCCGGTTGCTAAAATCGTGCAGTCATCAGCATAACTGACAATTTCGAGTTCGTCAGGTGGCGTAGGGAGTCCTGACATGTAAAGATTAAACAGGATGGGAGATAAGACTCCTCCTTGGGGAACACCCTGCTTAATTCGTCTTAGTTTAGATTTCCCGGATCTAAATTCTGTAGAGGACTGTCTGCCGGGAAGATAGTTGGCGATCCACTTTACAATATGGAACGGAAGCGATGTACCACAGATGTCAGACAGGAGAAACGAGTGGCTGACAGTGTCAAAAGCCTTTGACAAGTCTAATGCCATCAGAATCGATCGTTGACAGAGACGTGCTTGGTTGATGCCATTAAGTATTTTCGATGTAATGACATCCAAAGTCGTCGTGGTGCTGTGCATCTTTCTAAAGCCATGTTGGTGGTCGGCCATCTGAATGTGAGTCGCAATTATAGGGTGGAGCAGCGCTTCTAATGTCTTGGTTACAGGAGACAAAAGTGTGACGGGACGATATGATTCGCCTAGTGTTGGGTTTTTCACTCTTCCTTTCTTCCAATATTTTTGGAATGATAGACGATGAGATGGAGAGGTTGATCGTGTCCGTTATGTAATCAATTGCTCTTGTGTTAAGATGTTTGAGCATGGCCATCGATATACCGTCTGGTCTAAGGGCTTTAGAACTCTTCGCTCTATTTATCGCTAGTGCAACTTCCTGAGATGTAAATTGAAGTTCCTGGTCAGCTGGACGGTTACGAATGCTCCTAATAATGATGCGCTTAAGTCTATCGGGAGGTGAATGTTCGATAAACTGTTTATTAAAGTTGTTAGCGTTTATTAAAGTTGTTACGGCAACCGTAATGTTGCCGAATTGGATTGCAACATGCATTTGTGTTTGGTTGGGTTTGTAAGGGCCCTTGCCAGAGCCGTTGACCAGAGCTTATTGATGCCCGTTGTCAAGTTGCAATTGTCGAGGTGAGAGTTCCATTTCCCTCTCCTGTGACCTGCTATCTGTTTAAAAATATCAAGGTTTAACTCCTTGATCCTTGGATCGTCCGGGTTAATGCTGCGTATGCGGTCTCTATCATCTGCCAATCTAGCTGAGCTGAGCTAGAAGTAGGGAAATTTGGTCGAATTTTGGGTATTCGACCTGCTGGGATGAACTTTGTAATTGCTTTCTGCAGTATGTGCCTTACATTTCGTTCGGCCGTGCGCACGTCAGTTGGAGTTGATAAGGCAGCGAAGGCCGTGCTGGTGTAGGATTTGAAGCCATCCCAATCCGCTTTATTATGGTCGATGAACGTGCGATGATCAGCCAACTAAGCATTCGATGGTTTGTCCAATTTTATTAGGACTGACAGGTGATCCGAGGATAGCGTCCCCCCCAATTTGAGCATCATTGATAAGTCCAGCGTTGGCAATTGAAATATCGGGCGAGCTGGAACATGTTCCAGCAATACGAGTGGAGAGTGGAGGATACGAGAAGTTTGACGCGTCAAGTTGTTCAGCTATGGCAACCCCTCTGGCATCGTTGTCGAGTTTAGAGTGTCACAGTTCGTGATGGGCGTTGAAGTCACCAAGTAGGAGACGATATTGGCCATCTAGCAGTGGTGTGATATTGGCACTGTATCCTGAGGGACAACTGGATACAGGTGGAATATAGATGTAGATTTCAATATCGATATTGCCCGACTGAAAGGCTATGGCCTGTGCCTCCAAGTTGTTGTCGGTGGCTGTGACGTTGATTTCACGATATGGTACTAAATGATGGATTAGAAATGCAATCCCACCACCAGCATTGGACACTATCCTTCCTAATGATGTTGTACAATAATTGCCATAGGAGTTGAGGGACGAATTGGTGTTAAGCTTCGTCTCCTGTATAGCTCCAATCATGACGCGGTGTCTATCCATGAAGTTCGATAATTCTGCAATTTTTCGTTGCAACCCATTGCAGTTAAGTTGCATAATCTATACGGTGTTGAAATTCGCAACAGCTGGTGCAGGTGTCAGTTTGTGTTGCAATGGAATTCTGTTGGTAATGTGGTTAACTGGAGTTGAGGGGGAGGGCTGGGAACTTTTGTTCGCACTAACAGGTGGTGGTACGTTAGGTGTTTGCGATGACGTTGATGCTTGTTGTCCTCTGAATCTACATTGATTCGCAGTGAAGGAGGAATCCCATTGTCGGTGGTGTTTCAGCCCGGAACAATTTTTAAGATGACACCAGTTGTTGCAGCATGTACATCTTACTGTGGTAGCGTTGGGATGCAGCGTTCTGTTACAGACGCAGCAGATCCAAGGGCCTGGATTTGGACCTGGGTTGATCTCGATTCCGGTGGTTGAAGAAGTATTGAGAGCAATAGCGCCGACATGTATTGCTCCCAATTTCCAGAAAAAATGAACAGTCAAATTGTGACACACACATAGATCTTCCTTCTTGCATCGAATGGGTTGTGGCAGGTAACACGGGTCGCTCCGGTGCGTAGAACCGGCTGCCGCAGGAACGCATAAACTGGTTTCGGAGAATGCAGTTGCTAGCATGCACCTCCTGCACATCCATGGCCACGAACGTCGTCGTGGACGGGATTCGAACCCGAAACGCCGGTAGTCAAACATGAGACTGATGCCTCAACACACTGCCCTACAAAAATCGTTAAATTGTCTTGAAGAGCGTTAGTTTGATTTGAACAAGTGTTAATTTGATTTAGAGAAGCGTTAACTTGTCGTGTAAATGCTATATATGTATATATGGTTGCACTCTAATTAAAACTAAATTTCTATCGGCCAGGTATCGACGTGGAACAAGTAACGATAGTCGTAAATTTCGATTTACCAATGGATGTTCACGGTCGGGCTGACTGTGAAACGTACTTGCATAGGATAGGAAGAACTGGTCGATTCGGTAAGTTGGTTTTCTTTACAGAAATCTAGAATTCGGTTCGTTATTAACGTCATCTTCCCGTTTCAGGTAAAAACGGAATTGCCATCAATCTAGTCGACACCGACAAATCCATGAACATTTGCAAGACAATTGAAAAGCACTTTAAAAAGAAAATTACTCTATTGGACACAGACAATTCGGACGAAATTGATAAGATCGGAGCTGATTAGGAGGAGTGCGCTTATTAAATTTGTGGCTTACAGCGCGATATGAATTAGATTGCTGTAATTTGCGCAACAGATTCTACGCGATTCAAACCTGCTTACCATCTCAATACAATATTGTTTTTAGTTACATATGCAACTCTTAATAAAAGAAAAACACTATGATTTTTTTATTGCAACATGTTAGTTTTATTTTACACATTTAAGCCTATATTTATATATTTTATTATTTCCACGTATTGCAGCCGACACGACCTCAATTCGAATTGGGCAATTGACACGCTCGCACGGCCACCAGTTGCAATAGCACGAAAATTGGCGAAAACACTTCACTATATTCTAGACCTGTTTGACCAGATAGCTTTAAACATAGCAAATACTTAAAGATAGCCGTTAGAACTAGAAAATATGTGCTCCATAGAAAACGATGCAATGTCTTACGTTTATTATCATTTGAAATGTACATTCGAATACCGACAATTACGCAAAAGTATGCGTTACAAACGTCACCACAAAATAGCGGCGTAAATGTTCCGAACCAATCAATACTAGTATCTAATAAATCGCCGGACAATTTAAGTGACAGAATTATGCTAAAGACGAGAATTGCCACAAGATTTGTTAAAATCTCGAATTCTGTCAGACCCAGCCAGCTTACGAGCTCGGAAAGTTTAAACATATTTGGGGCTGGATAAGCCTAGGTGGTTGAACAAACGAGAAATTGGTTCGTTAGGCTGTCTGCAGTTTACTGTGGCGAAAGACACGCACGTGCAGGCATGAATTCATTCTCCTTTGGATGGTGTAGTCGTCGTCATCGTTGAGTGGATGAAAATCGTCTAAAAGGGGACCAAAGTAAAGATGAATTAGTAATAGGAAGTGATCAGGATGGTAAAAGATAAAAATAGCCATGATACGATTCTACG
Source organism: Chloromyia formosa (assembly GCA_964017055.1). Classification (NCBI taxonomy): domain Eukaryota; kingdom Metazoa; phylum Arthropoda; class Insecta; order Diptera; family Stratiomyidae; genus Chloromyia; species Chloromyia formosa. The sequence goes on from OZ024818.1 coordinate 52,763,258, forward strand.
TTGAAACCAACATAATTAACAACAACCACAACGACGTTTCAAATCCTGAAAGCAAGAACTTAACTGTGTCAGCATCCAAATCATCTGCAATAGTGATGTGTGACACAGTAATGAGTCGTTCTTTTTGAACGACTCAACAGAATGAGCTAAAGATCCGGCACAACGACATAGTCTCCGAGTCGTTCAATTTAAGAATGACACACTGTAAAATGAATACCCATACTAGACCCCGCATAAATACTACGCAACGCATAGAAAATCAACGCTCATTTAAAATTTCTGATTACATAAAATATATGTATTACATTCATATTCATTCACATCCCATCCTGATATCTATCTGAAACTGATCATCATCATCGTGGCGCGACAGCCCGACTTCGGGCCTTGGTTGCCTGGATCAATGTCCTCCAATCTTGGAAGCCCAGTAGTTGCGCGGCGTCCACATAAACTGAGCTCTCCCAACGAGATCTCGGTCGTCCTCGCAGTCTCGTTCCGTCGACTCGTCGCGCGTTCATTACTCTCTTTGGCGATCATCGTCCATTCATTGTACATGCCCTGCCCATTGAAGTCGTTGTAGTTTGACGATTTTCGAAACTTTCAGCTCATCGTACAGTTCAAACAACTCATGGTTGTACTGGATGCGCCATCCATCTCGATCGCAAACAGCCCCGAAAATTCGGCGTAGAACCTTACGTTCAAATGTGTCTAACATGTTTCCGGAGGCTTGAGTTAGGGTGCATGCTTCGCAGCCGTAGCATAGGACTAGTCGTATAATGGTTTTGTACACGCGGAACTTTGTGTTTCTGTGCCCATGCTTCGACTTCATTATGGGGAAAACCTAGAAAAAAGTCTTATTAGCTAACTGTATCCGTCGCTTGATTTTGTCAGTTTCGTTGGCGTCCCTTGACAAGTTGCGACCCAGATATATGAAGTCGTTCACGAACTCTACGTTGAGGTCCCCCACATTGATGCTCGATTGTGCAGTTGTTCTTGTCGTCGATTGCATCATTATTTCAGTTTTACCCTCGTTGATACGTAGTCCAACTTCTTTTGCAGCGCTATCGAGCGTATGAAGAAGTTCGTCTGCGTCGGCCAATCTTCGGGACATGATGTTGATGTCGTCGGCGTACGCTGCTAATTGTGTCGACTTGATGAGTAGCGTATTGCTATTGTCCATATTCATAGCCCGAATAGCGTATTTCAGTGCTAGGTTGAAGAGCGTCGGTGCCAGTCCATCGCCCTGTTTCAAACCAGTGCGCGTTTCAAATAGATCAGTGAGTCTGTTATGGATCCTGACTTGTGAGACGGAGTTGGTCATCGTCATCTTTGTCAGTCGCACTAATTTGGCCGGTATACCAAATTACAGCATGATGTTGTTTCAGTACTCCACGATCGATACTGTCGTATGCCTGCTTCAAGTCGACAAAGATTTGGTATACGTTTACGTTGTATTCCCAGCACTTCTTGAGTATCAGTTGGACCGTAAAGAGCTGATCGGTTGTGGAGCGACCAGGTCTGAAACCGCTTTGATATTCGTCAATGATTCGTTCTGCGTACGGTTTTACTCTATTTCCCAGAATTTTCTTCAAAATTTTATAGGACGTACAAACTAGTGATATGCCCCTCTAATTCTCACACCGCAGTTTATCTTCTTTTTTTGTGAATTGGGCAGATGATGCTTCTGCGCCAATCGTCTCGTCCTCCCATACTCGCAGGAGTAATTGATGTATGGCATTAGCTAGACCCGTTCTACCGAATTTTAGCAGTTCAGCTGGGATTTCATCAGCGCCCGGCGCTTTATTTCGTTTTAGTGACCGCACCGCGAGATCAACTTCTTCTACTGTTGGGGGTTGTATGGGTGGGCCTCGATCAACAATATGGGCGAGAGCTTCTTGTGTGGGGATGTTAGATGGTAGGTTCAGAAGCTCTTGAAAATAAGAGGCCCATCGTTTGTTTGTTAATCCCATCGGTGTCGCTGATTATATTTCCATTCTTTTCCTTAAAAGGGCTGGGATGATAGCCGTTCTTAATTGTATTTACTAGTTTGTACGCTTGTCTGGTGTTCCTATTAGCTAAGTTTTCGTTAATATTCAGCAACTGCTCGTCAAAGTATTTACGTTTCTTACGTCTAATTATTCTATTTGATATTCGCCGTAGCTCGTCATATTTTTATCTTTTGGCTCTGGTTCCTCGTTGAAACCATTGTCTATAAGCCTCGTTTTTCGCGTCAAGTGAATTTTTGCATTTTTCGTTGAACGAGTCATGGACATAATGTATGCATAAAAGATCATATTTCAAAGTTGAGTATTAAGGTCCTTTCTTCGTCTAAGCAATTAATGGTTACATTTTTGATTTGATTTAATCGATCTGATCATTCCATGTATGCTTCTCATCTATAGTAAGACCTATGTAGATATTTCATCTTATTCACTTATCACACGTTCGTATACCATAATATTTTTACCATACAAATGTATAGTGACATAACACACGTAATTTCACAACGTTTGCTAACACCGATCACTTACCCACTAGATCAATTGTTGATGTGTTCGCCTCGTAGGCAACCGCTCCGCTCGAATTTATGACCAGGCTTAGGGCTAAATTGATGGCTCGATTTATCGCATTACCTATCGCATGTAGGAACACTTCACCTTCCTCACCATTCAGAATTCCTTCGCATTGCTTGATCTGAGCCTGAAATGGTCAACAAAAGCACAAACGATTAAATGCAACAGATATTTATCGAGTTGGGTCAATTGACTTGGTGAAGCCGCACTATGTCACACCATGCCGTCCACCCGGTAGTCTCACCTTAAAATCGGATTTTCCCGTAACGTAGATATCATTTTTACGTTGAAACTGTTTCAACGGAACACGCTTTTTGTGAGAATGTTTGTCACTGTGAAAACGTTTGCTAGCGCCTTGCCGTTTATTTATATTCGAATCCTTTTTCGGTGCTGAACGTTGATGCGATGGCTGCGTGTTCTCGTCTCCCATGTTTGACGTTTGATCGAACAGCCGGAGGAATGTCAAGTTGAGGAAGTATTGCGTTTTTTGTTCAGTAGAAGAAAGAAGAAGACACGGGTAGGGTTGCGTTAAACAAATGACGGTTACATTTTGTGTGAAAATGTCCCCGTGGGAATGAACGATATAAAATTAAATATAGTAAAGTTCTATTTGATTTTTAAGGAGAGGTTTAAAATTAATACTTCTATTGAAAGATAGAACAAAGAATCAAATTCATACAAAGGTTTTCCTGAAAGCGAAATTAAAAAGGGCATTGGAGTCATCAAACAACTAACAATTTTGTTGTTTTAAGATACTACAAGAGTCTTATAAAAGCTAACGTGGAGAAATATATTCTCGTAATTTCACTCTTGAAGAGTACTACAAAGACCTTGTGAGAGTTTTAGAAGCGCGAAATGACCCACTTAAAAGTGTCAACACACACTGATCGATCGGCCGATCCGTCGCTCGATATCGGCCGATGGATCCTTCTTATAAAACGGGAGAAGGAAGCTTTTCCTGAAAGCGTCAGGCATCGGTTGCCCTTTTTAGGGTTTTGTAGTAAAACAAAACCTTTATGAAATCGGTCATGCGTCCGTCTGTCCGTCTGTCCATAAAATATCTCATGAACCGCTGAAGCTACATATATGAAATTTTGTGGGAATATGTAGAATTATTATAATTCGCCGGAGAAAGCGATTCGTTGTAATAGGCTGACTTTAAGGGGAGGTCCCCATAGAGGGGAAATGAAGGTCAAAATTTTTTTTTCATCTGGTATAGGCAAGTGGGGTATCATAAGAAAGGTATCACCGAGTACATTCCATTTTTGGTATTTTCATCAAATTTGAAAAAAGGGGAAAAGAGGTAGAGGGGAAAATATGTGATCCGAGTTTGTCCCCCCTCTTGCATTTCGAGACCGTTACACTTAGAAATATGAAAATTTGCAGAAATGCGGCATTTTACTAGCATAGAAAACCAAAAATCGTAGAATTTTGATATCTCATCAAAAAAGGTTAATAATAGTACATTTCTATAGTTGCAGTTAGCACGCCCCTGCACCCTTTAAACGCACCACAGGTCAAAAATATTGATGGCCAATGATAACCAACACTATAGGCAATAATGTCTCGAACTTTCATTACAATCACATAATATTTAATAATAGTACATTCATTTAAAGTTAGGCATTTTGACACTATCCACACAAAAAATACACCTACCGGCCTCATAGGTGTGAGTACTACGAGTACTTTCATGTTGTTTATCGTAGTGCGAATTGCAGTTATTTAACTAATCATTTTTGAAAGGGTAGAGATTGGTTGGGGCGCTGACTAATACAACTTAAGCGGGTGGAGGGGGGGGGGGGGGTGTCCACATAGAGGCGAAATTAAGGTTAATTTTTTTTTATCGACTGGTATAGGCAAGTGAGGTTTCGTGAGAAAGGTAATATTGAGTACATTCTATTTTTTCGCATTTTCTTGAAATTTGTAGAAAGGGGAACATTGGGGGAGGAGAAAATATTAGTTCGTAACTTGTTCCCTTTCCCTTGCAGTTCGAGACCGTTATACTTATTGCAGAATTATGAAAACTTACAGGAAGGTGGGTTCCGAAAAAAAATGGAAAATAATGGCATCTGTATATCTTCTCAGAATAGGTCAATAATAGTTTATTTCTATAGTTACAGTTAGCACACCCCTGCATGCCTTAACCACGTTCGAGGTCAAAAGTACTGATGGCCAACGATAACCAACACCTTAGGCAATAATATGTTCTAAGTTTCGTTACAATCACGTAATATGAATTGGCATGTAAAATGTAAGCGAGTAAGACATTTTAATTATGTTTTTTTTTATGCATCTGAATGGTATCAGGAAGAGCAAGGAGCCGATATTTATACTCGTATACCCAAATAAGCGCTTGCTACAAAACCCTCGGATTGCGGGCGTAGCCCTCAATATTCCGGTTTCATTTAATTTTGTTGAAAAGAACAGTGAGCCATCTAAGCCCGACATGATTCACCTTCAACCAAAATTCCAAGGGTATTTTGTCCGGTCCAACTGCCTTTCCGTGTTTCATCTGCATCATTGCTTTCATCACCTCCTCCACTGGAAAATCAGCGATATTAGTGGTGTTTGGCTCCACAGCTTGGAAAGCATCACGTGGAAATTTTTCGATCAAAAGTTCGTTAAAGTACTCACGCATTCTGCTACAGATTGCTGTGTCTTCAACCAGTAGCAACCCTTGTGAGTCTTCAACGTACTTTGGCGCCTGAATCTCTCGAGCGTTTCTTCTCCTTTGGGCTGCAACCTTATAAATCCAGGCATTGTCTTTAGGTTTCTCTTACAATGACGATCTCTTATCCGCAGTCAGATCTTCTAGTTCTTGGTAGAATTTCTCGGCTGCAATCGCCTTAGCTTGAGCCACCTTTCGCTATACTTGCTTTCATCGTATTTCTCCCGAAGTTGAACCTTCTCGGCTTTACTACTTGCCTTGCATGTTGTACAAGCCTTGAATGCGTTCGATTTGGCCTGAACTGTTTCTTTAGTTTCGTTATTCCACCACCACCTCTCCTTATGTTCCTTTGGAGTGGGCCTTTCGAAACTTCCAGTGTCTTTTCAACCTCAACTACTAACATTTCATCCAAAGCATTCCACATTTGTGTTGTTGTGTTGCTCATGGCAGTTGGTATTGTTTTGAAGCCACTCCTCCATTTTAACAATGAGTGGAGTTACAACAGATTCAAAGCGTTCGTTGTTGAGATTGTGCCACTTGATTTTCTCGACTGGCTCGAGGATTGCTTGCGGTCTTGTTCCTCCTTTCAAAATAAATGATAGTCTATCTCACAGATGATAGTATTAAAAAAACATATTCCCTTTATTAACAATATTTATAATTTGTTGAATACCATCTCGTCTCACCGCTTTGTTATATTGTTCGCGTTCGTTTGATACATTTGAACTGTGAAAAACTAACTTTATAACAAACTTGCTACACTTTTTTAAAGTTCAAAATAGAAACATGCACCTCCAAAAGCATAAAAATAACTTTGAACAAAACAAATAATCGCCCACAGTGCCAAAACACAAGTACATGAGAATTGACATTTCGCGGCGCGTTGATTCCGACAAAGTTGAGCTCGTCTTAACTTTCGCGACGTGGGTGACGTCTTGTTCGTGCAGAGTATACTTATCGCCATCTGAAATACATCGGTTCAACTTTAATTTTGCGAAGCTACTCGAACCTGATCCGGTGCGGTACATGACCTACTTAGGTCTGGAAACCTACGTCGGCGAACCTACCCCTACCCCATTTGTGGAATGGATTACTCCGATTTATATTTGCATTTGCAATGCGGCTAATCTTTATTTTAGAAAAGCATTTTGTATTTGTTTACGCTCGTTTGGGTTTCTTTCAGGATAAAATACAAAGATTAATGTTTAATCAAGATAGAAGTTGAGAGCACATTATGCATGCAGGTGCAGAGTGCTGCCTGACATTTTTTGGAATGATTATTTTCTTCATAGTTGCACGTTAGTAATCATTATCCCATATTTTTCTGAAATTTTGACTTTATCGGCGATCGGAGAAAATCCCTACTTCCAACAAGATCGTTAACGTTTACGAAAAGAAGGTGTTAAACAGTCCAATTTGGCGCAACAGTCCAATTTGGACCATGGCCTCGAGATCAGTTAGCATCATCTCATTTTCTAGATCGTGACGGTATGTCTTGTGCAGAGGTGTGTGATCAGCAACACGCTCAACCGAGCTATTTACCCCATAAATAGGTACTCATTTAACAGCTAAGTGGGCTCATAGTCCGACATGTAAATCCGCTTTTTTTTATCGAAAAGTACCGCATTCAGTAGGAATCGAACCGGGGCCCAGTGCGTAGAAGGCGAAAGTGCTAACCGTTGCGTCATCCGGACTACCGGCGGACTAAGAAAGTGTTGCCGTTCTGGATCTGGATCTGCCAGTTTTTTTTTATTTTAATTTTGACTTCAGATAACAATCAAAAAAAACTCTACTTAGTTCCGAAAGATTGGCCGTGTTTATAGTTTTGTCATTCTGGATCTCCTTTTGTTTTTGATTTTTGCCAGTTTTGACTTCACATTTGCAATCAGCAACCTAAGCGACCCCCTACCAGTTTTACCAACAAAATTGAACGTAAATTAAAAAAAACGCCTCGTTAACTCGTCATCGGCGGTACCTTCTTCAAGCACAAACGATGCCATTTAACAACCTGGGTTTCTCTGATGGCAGAACAGAGAACCAGATTGACCATATAGCCATTTCCAAGACATGGAGGAACTGCCTCTTGGATGTCAATTTAAAGCGGGGTACAGATATTGGCAGCGATCACCAACTTGTTGTCGTAAAAGTGCGCTTACGAGCAGCAGCGATCCATCGCCCTCAAAATGCACGAATCTTTGCCACGTTTTAATATGCAAAAGCTTAAAGATCCATCTTTAAGACGTGCTTATTCCCCTGCCTTGCACGAAAGAATACAATTGATGATAGATGTAACGTCGCTAAGGACTCAGTTATTTCGTGCGGTGAAACTTTTGCGGGTAGATTGGAGCGCGGTAGAAGACCATTCATTAGTGACTTTACATGGTCTGTAATCTCGGCACGCAAGAGAATTAAAGAACAAATTAATTTAGCTAGTGACGACGCAGTCAACGATCAACTAAAGGTCGCCACATATGATTGAGCAGAACCACGACCGAACTTCCATCGAACCATCAAATATCATAGAACGGTGGAAATGAGGATATTTTTTTCTATTCAGTTTGACGTGGCTCGATGCATGCTCGCAACCAAAATGCTTGCCGTGTATGGCGACTCTTAGAGCTGAATACCGTTCTCCTCAGAAAGGCATGCAAAGAAGCGTAAGACGGGACAACCGCAACAACATCAATGCATTAGCGGAGAAGGCAGAAGAAGCGGCTTACCATGGTGGCAATGGAACCCTTTACAAACTTATCGAGCCATTAAGTAAAAAATCTTTTGCAATTGAACATCCCGTGAAAGATAAAGACGGGTCCCTACTGGTAACTGATGAAAACCAGCTGCGAGGGTGGGGAAAGCACTTCACTGAGGTCCTCAACAACACCTTTGGACACTTGAACTCATCTTAACTAGAAGTAGAAAATATTCCGCAAATAGCCAGAGTTGATACCAGCCCACCATCTAAACAGGAATTAACTGTGGCTATTAAATCGATGGAAGCGGGTAAAGCCCCGGGGATAGATCGAATTCCGGTGAAACTCTTTAAGGCGGATATCAACGCTACTGCGGATATTCTTCTTCCTCTTACCCAAGAGTGTTGGGAAACCGAAACTCTCCCTAGGGAATGGAAGAAGAAAGGTAACCTGAAGGATTGTAATAATTGGCGTGGAATTTGCCTCCTCCCCGCAGTCTCCAAACTGATGGCAAAAAAGTTCCTAAACCGGATCAAGAATACAGTTGACCGTACACCAACACCCTCCAAATTATGATTGAACAAGCCGCAGAGTGGAGATCCCCATTACATCTCATGTTCATCGATTTCGAGAAGGCGTTTGACAGCCTTGACCGGGAATACAGTTATATCCATCATCAATTAGTCCTATAGCGGAGCCCAATCGCATGTCTTAGACAAGGGTAAGCTTTCAGATCCCTTCGAGGTACATAGCGGAGTGAGACAAGGCTGCATTTTGTCACCTATTGTATATTGTTTTTGATTGCCATTAACCACGTACTCTGCAGAGCGCTTCATGAACACCAGACCAAAGATATCAGATGGAAGCTGTTTGAATACCTTCAACACCTGGACTACGCTGACGATATTTGTCTTCTTTCCAATAGATCGGGTCATCTAGTTCAAATAACGGATGCCCTGCACCGCGAAAGTGGCAATGCGGGACTTAAAATCAATGCTGCCAAAACTAAGTACTTGAGCTTGGATCCAGGAGTGGATAATTTTTGCTATGTCGGAAGCGTAGTAACAGCAGATGGTGGAGCGGATGCTGATGTACTATCTCGCATCAAAAAGGCTTGAGCAGCTTTTTTCAGTTTGACTCCTTTCTGGCAAAACAACAATCAACTTGGAAGGTGACCAAGGCAATAACAACTGAATTGCAAACTTTCGTGAACCAGTGCCCACGGTGCATCCTACACATACGCTGGCCGGAGGTCATTTCTAACGACGACCTCCCGTTCATTACTGGCCAGGACAGGATAGACACTTCCATAAAAAGGCGAAAGTGGCAATGGATAGGTTACATACTTCGAAAAGGGCCGGAAAACATTGCTAAACAAGTCCTCGATTGGAACCCACAGGGAACCGATGCAAGTCGCCGCGTTGAACGACCTAGAAACACCTGGAGAAGATCAGTTGAGGTCGAGGGTAACTCAATAGGCAAATCGTGGAGTCAGTTGAAGGCGATGGTGGCGAACAGAACGAGGTCATTCCTGTGGCAGCCGGTTCTACGCACCGCAGCGACCAGCTTTTACAACGGACAAGAGCTACCAAAACCCTTCAATGCAAGAAGGAAAGTGTGTTTGTCAACCCGAAAGCTTTCAAATTCTGGTATTGTGGATGCAAATGGTGGCGTCACACCCGACTGAATATCCTCAGCTGTGGTAAACTACGTCGTATACAGGCAGCTACAGGCTGTAACTGCAGAAAGCCATGATCGGAAAATAAATAAATAAATAATAGTATAGGTATATGGTATGTACTTAGTTATATTTGTGGCGGCAGTGAATTAGTGGATGTTCTATATTTTTTTTATTATTCTTGTTTTGATCTTTCAATTTCATTCAATTTCCATACAATGTAATGTAGTGTAATTAATTTTGTTCTTTCATTTGTAAACCAATGAGTTTCACGTTTTCTCTTTAGTTCAACTTGCGTAATTTTTCCATTTTTCTGTGGAAATCATTTTTCCGATTGATTGATTGTGGCAATTTAGGGGCCCACATAAAAATAATGTTTGGTTGCAGCTATATCATCGCCTCGAGTCAACCGCCATTGGAGCTCTTGAGTGAGTTTTGTAATAGTAGTACGTACTTATATTGATTTATTTGTTGTTCACACGACCTTTATTGCTATCATTTATTATCTTTTTCATTCGTACTGAGGTTACAAAGAAAACAAAACTTTATTTATATGATTTGTATCTATCTGCTCTATAGTAAAATGACATTTGACATCTTTTCCATCGAAAGCCCCTCCTTTTTCAGGCCCATGGGTTGAGTCGGTTCGTTATCGCTTTCTTTTGCAGCCTTCCTCATTTGTTTGGGTGGTTCCTCATAGACGGCCACGGAACCATATTGGTTGTAGGTGGGTTAAGAGGCCGAGGATCAATACCATCTCTGATCCTGCACTAAGTGCATGGGCTAAATCTTGATGGCCGATCCAATATTTGTTTTCTCCACCAGTTCCTTTTCCTAGTGTCTTGCCTTTTTCTTGTGTTAGGATTGGTTGCGCTAAGGCATGCGATTTTAGTTTAAGTGTCATGGGCATCCAGAGGGCAATAGGTGGCAAGAACTCGCAACCGCATCTCCCGAACAGGGCTACATCAAGCACATACTGCCGCCACCTGTTGATGGAGCAACCTTCGTCATTTTCGCCACCTAGACCTGCACGGTCAAAACCGCTCCAGCTCAATCATTACAGCTACTGCTGCACCATCTCTCGTCTCCCTCATTACAAATATGATGATGTCAACGAAATGATACGAGGTGACTTGGAAAGTCAATTGGCAATGCTGAGCGAGAATTAAGTATTAGGCCTTAACCAGATTGAACGCAGAAAGCAGCAGAAAAGAAGCAGCAGCGGCAGCGGCGACCAAATGTCAAGTTAGAAAGCATGCGTTTCCCTTAAGCCACCTAGATTGGGCGCAGCGGCAGCGACAGCGGCGAAAGCAGATCTTCCTTTTGTTGTTGTTGCTGTCAACGCCGCTGCTGTCGCTGTCGCTGCTGCTGCGTTCAATCTGGTTTGGGCTTATAGTTATTCGAGTAAGTACGCAGTGGCCACGCTTATGCCGTGGAACTAAAAGGCGATTCATCTAAATCGTTTTAGTGCTAGTGCTTGTTCGTTGGTATTTATACCGACCATACGGAGAAGTACTAAATATGAAAGATGTCAGTTCTTTGAAGAGAGAGTATAAGAGGAAATGAAAAAGAGCGAGAGAAACGAAGTAATTCGGCACAAGTGAGGAAGTAGGAAGGGGGATGGAAATTTGACATCTCTTTTGCTCTATATGGACCGAGCGGGTGTTCCGCGGCAGAGAGACAGACTGGAATGTTATTGTTCCAACTGGAAAAGTAGGAGAGGGGATGACATCTTGCGTGCTTCCTGTGCTTTTATATAGACTGCGCGGGTGTTGCGCAGTGGAGGGCGTGTGTCTCTCTGTTTACTTTTTACGACTGGAATTGCTTCAAGTAGTTTAGTGTTGAGTATATGCGGATTGCTCCTCCATAGGTATTCTCTATGTGTCAGTTGTTGGTTTGTGACTTTGGTTTGGGAAATGTCAAGAGGCAAAAGCTTCCCAATAAAAACGCGTTTATACCGCTACAATCGAAGGATGAAACGAATGCAGAGTTCTAGGAAAGGATGAGGTATTTATATGACATATTAAATACAATTTTCACCAACAACGCCATAAACGAAAACAGCAACATCATCTAGTTCCAATTTTTCAGTCCAGTTCAGTAACGCAAGTGGAGCTAAAATTAGTACCAAAACTAGCTAATGCAACATGTTTATATCGTCATGAGTTAGAATGAATTAGTTAATACTCGAAGATAGATCCACGGCATAAACGAGGCCAGTGTCAAGCGCACGTGTGAAAAAAGTAAAAGTTAGGCGGCTATTACACAATGGCCACGTTTAGACCGTGGAACCAAAAGTCGATTTAACTAAATCATTTTAGTGTTAGTATTTGTTGGTGGAGTGTTTATACCGACCATACGGAGAGGTACTTCTTCTTCTTCATTCTCCGTTGGCAGCACAGATAAATTTTACAAATATAAATTTTACGACAGAAAAGGACTTTTTCTTGCCCGTGATCACGCACTGCTTTCTTGAAAATGCCAACAAAGCAAACGCCGAAAAAAAAAACAACAACAAAGGAAACGTCAGCCACCGAATCAACATTAGCGATGACAGCGACATAGTCCCAATTTTTTTAGTCCAGTTCCGCATCGCAAGTAGAGATAAGCCAAGTCCAAAACTAACTAAATCGATACGTTTATATCGTCGAGAGTTAGATCGATTTAGTTAAATCTCGAAGATAGTCCCGCGGTCTAAACGTAGTGAATAAAAGATCTTTTACAAATGTCTTTAACGCACAATATTTTAAAAGAACTTTTATGAACGATATTAGCCGTCTAAGTGGGAAGGTGTGCAAGCTTGTAAGAAAAGTACTTGAAACGAGTAACGTTCATGCCGCAAATTGTTTCTTAGGCGGCTATTACACTATAAAAGTTCTTTGAAAATATATGTTATAAAAGATATTTGTAAAAGAAATTTGATAGTGTAATAGCCGCCTTAGACCGTAGGACAACGTTAAAAACGTACTAAGTTCATAAGAAGAATTAAGTACCAAGAAAAGTTCGCATAGCAAAGCGTATTAAATAAGTAGAGTTGAGTGTTTATTAATAATTTAATGCAGCGATTAACTTAAGTTTAAGTGTTAGAAAAATAAAGTGCTTTAAAAACACGACTTTGGAGTGTTTTTTAAGAAAAGTGAACCACCGACCACAACAGATTGGCTCATGCAGCCCATGTCTCTACACGGAACTTTGTTGTTGTTGAGTCTTAAGGAGTTTGGTGTGTAGCCACCGCCATTCATTTCTCGTTTTTTCTTTCTTTGGATTTTGGTTTATCGCTGGTTTTAGTAAAGCATTTCGGTTTGTTGATGGGCCGACGTGTGTTTTTTTTTTTTGTATGCTAGCGGAGGAGACCAAAGACTGCCGTTTGTGTGCCAACCTCGCTACCCCCGACAGCTGAGTTGGTCTGCCAGCGCACGCCACAGGTCGTCATTGGAGAGTGTTTTTTCGACACTTGGAGTCTTCAGGCCTTCATGGCCATTTCAACCCTCATCCTCTGGTTTCCATTGTTGCACTGTCTGAAATTGATAAAAAATTAAATAACGTAGTTTTTCCCAAAAGAAAAATTATATTTATTCCAATATCTATAGTACTCTTTTCAAAAATGTAAAAAAAAATATTTACATTATACATTTAGTCTCTTCTTAATGCAACAAATACAGTTATAATAAAAGGTGGAGGCAAAAAGAAAAGAAATGAAAAGTCGTAGTAAAAGATAAGAAGAAGAAGAAAAAAAAAATACAACAGGAGAAATGAGAAACATATCCTTACATCATTTTCTTTTTTTTTATTTCTTATTTTCTAACAATTGTCGCGTATTCGATGAAGTTACACATAAGTCACAAAAATGCAACAGATTGCAACCAAAAGGGCATTCATCTATATTACAACAATCACGGACACGTGCATGAATACTACTTATAGATTTCTCATTTTTTATAGACTTAAATATATCTACGACACTCTTAAACGGCATTTTGTATGCCGCATAAATAATATGTTTTTATATAAAATATATAGCTAAATGTTAAATTTATACGTATAAGTGATGCCACGTTGTCACGTTCATTACACAATCCAATATTAATCTTTACTCCTAGAATTTATTTAGCACATCAATGCACACAATCGAGGATAAAATTAAAATAATTATCCTGATTTGCGTAGTTGTCATTCGTGGATTTTATTAAAAAAACCTTTTTACAAAGATTCTAATTATTTATATATTTTTTCGTTTTACTTTTTCTTTATTTTTGGATTATATGGAAGATACTGTGGTGAAGATAACAGAGTGCTTTTATAACAAAAGACAAGAGTATTGAGGAATAAATCGTCAGTCCCTTTCAAGTTCAGCTAATCAGAAATAAAGTTCGTTTAATTTCTTATGTAAACCATTTTAGGACACAGCTAGCTGAATTAGCCGATTTATCAATTTGTTAAATTATTTTTTTTTTCTGTCTTTGTTTCTAAAATGGAAGACTATCTGGTAAAGCACATATTTCTTTGACTATTTCTAATAATTTCGATGTTTTGTCTTTTCGTGTAGTATGTGTGTGTTTTGTTTTTGTAGATATTTGTGTAAATATTTAAAATTATTGAATTATTTCCCTATTTTGTTGTCCTATCGTCTTGCCAGTCTAATAGTTGTAGGGACCATATTGAGATCCGTGATAGTATGGACCGGGATAAACTTGAGGTTGTGGGTAGCCTGCATAGGGTGGGTATGGTGGTTGCTTTTGTGAGTATACTGAAATGAAAAAAAATGAAATTATTATCTATGTTTGTTCTTGCAGTTGGATTAAATTAAATGAAGGAATTAGGTTTTTCCTTATACTTTATTTTTTATTTTCAAAATATACAATTGTTTCGGAGACTAGAGCCTCCTTCTTCAGTACATAATCCTAATCAGGATTCAATTCTTTTATTTAAATTGCAAAAAAAAAAACAATTACCTGGCATCAAATACTGCAAATTCAATTGTTCTTCCTTTTCCCGTTCATTTCGTAAGCAAATGGCAGCCCCGGAAAGAAGAATGGAGGCAACCAGACTTGCACCAACTCCCGACCAGGCAATGTAGTAAGACCAATCGTATGTGGTTTTGGTGTGATCGCGAAGAACCTATTCACAATGAAAAAAAAATTCATCCCACAATAAAAATGGAAACTTGAGTGAATTGTCGACAACATACCGTGCTCCATTGTTGATAGAATTCCTCGCCAACGACTTTTTCTTTTTCGAAAAATTCAACAGTATGCCACAGACCCATTGCTCCGGCAGCCAGTAGACATGTGGCCAACATTAGAATAGCTGTGGCTGTAATAGCTCCGGCCGATCGTTTCCAACAGCCTGACAATCCAGTCCAGAATGCACAGAATACTGCTACGAAACTGCAATAGGAAAAGGTAAGTATTTTTTTTTAGATAGAAAGAAAATTAAAGATATTTTAGCTATTTGATATTTGTAGCATTCTGGAAATGTTTAACCTGAGTAGACTCTTTACACAACACGTCACACCCAGCTGAAAGATAGATTAAAAGAACGCGCGATCAAAACACTATTGGAAAGCTACCTCTGCGCTATATAAAATATATATCCCGACGACTCTTAGGACACCTAGGGAAGCAACCCTTCCCCTAAGATTGGGTATGTGGGCTTGTAACCTGCGTACCTGAAATCAATTTACACTCGAAACTTTAAACGAACCTCGGATACCACGGACTGATTCCCCGGTAACGACTTTTGGCAACAAATAGCGGACCAGGATCGGTTTTTGGAACGTTCGAACGATGTGGGGCGAGTGCAGTAGTGCGAGGCTCACTGAAGTCGAACGGGAAATGACCGCATATAACATCGATATACTAGGACTGAGTGAAACAAGATTGCCTGTATCGGGAATGACTTTATCACCAAGCTCCCAAACAGTACTGCTCTACTCTGGAATCGAAGAGGATACGTCACATCGAATGGCAGGCGCCTATCTCTAATTGACAGCAAGCCAATCTCCAACCGTATCAACACAGCCAGATTCAAATCCAGGGTTAGAAACATCACAATAATTCAGTGCTACGCTCCGACTGAAACAGCGGATCAACCAGCTAAGGACGTCTTTTTTTAACGGTTTGGCGACACCTTCGAAAAGGCTCCCAAAGGTGGCATAAAAATTATCATGGAGGATCTCAACGCCTAATTTGGGTTTGACAATGTAGGCTTAGAACACCTAATGTGCAATCATGGACAAGGTAACAGGAACAAAAATGGCGAAGATGTTCGTGCAGTTTGGCAACTCTCGTCAACTCGTCATTGGTAGTACCTGTTCAAGCACAAACGCTGCCACTTAACAACCTGGACCCCTTCGGATGGCACAACAGAAAACCAGATTGACCATATAGCCGTTTGAGACATGGAGGAATTGTCTCTTGGACGTCAGGTCGAAGTGAAGTGCTGATGTTGGCAGCGGCCATCAACTTGTTTTCGCAAAAATACGCTTACGAACGGCAGCGATCCAGCGCCCTCAAAATGCACGAATCTTACCACGTTTTAATGTTCAAAAGCTTAAAGATCCATCTGTAAGACGTGCATATTCCACTTCCATGCCCGAGAGAGTTATTGCACCGCCACCACCTTGGGAGAATCCTACAATTGATGATAGAAATTCGCTAAGGACTCATTTATTTCATGTGGTGTAACATTTGCGGGTCGATTGGAGCGCGGTAGGAGACCATTCATTGGCGACTCTACATGGTCTCTAGTCTCCACATGCAACAGAGTTAAAGAAATGATTAACTCAGCTGCTGACGGCTCAGCCAAAGACCAACTCAGAGCTGAATACCGTTCACTGCAGAAAGGCGTGCAAAGAAGCGTAAGACGGGACAAGCGAAATTACATCAACGCATTAGCGGAGAAGGCAGAGGAAGCGGTTTACCGCGGTGTCATTATTAAACCATTAACTGGCAAATCTTTTGTAACAGAACATTCTGTGAAAGATAAAGATGGGTCTCCACTGGTAACCGAAGAAACCCAACCGCGGAGATGGAGAAAACACTTCATTGAAGTCCTCAACAATACCTTTGGACCTTCGAATGCATCTTCATTAGTAGCAGAAGATATTTCGCAAATAGCTAGAGTTGATACCAGCCCACCATCTAAGCTGCAAGTAACTACGGCTACTAAATCGATGGATGCGGGTAAAGCCCCAGGGAAAGATGGAATTCCGGTGGAAATTTTTAAAGCGGATGCCAATGCTACTGCGGGTATCCTTCTCCCTTATCCATGAGTGTTGGGAAACCGAAACTCTCCCTAAAGAATGGAAGAAGGGCGTCATTATTAAGATCCCGAAAAAAGGCGACCTGAAGGATTGCAATAATTGGCGTGGGATATGTCTTCTTCCATCAGTCTCCAAACTATGCTACTACTTTGCCTTAACCCCTAGCGGGGCATAGCGCGTCAACTACTCCAGCGCACCGTCGTACTCGTTCCGGGCAATGGAGCGCAACTCCCCAAAAGACTTACTCAGTGCCTGACACTACTTTGCCACAGATAGACGCCATGTGATTCGAGGACCCCCTCTTGGTCGGCCTTGGTTAGAAATGGGGTTCGATTTCATGGCATGCAAAGCAATGCAGTTGTCACTCTTCCGCAATGTGTGAAATATCCTCTGCCATTTTCGCCTGCGTATCAATTCATCGATTGGCATCTGACCCGTACGCCGACTTAGCTCTTCATTTGATATTGTTTTGGGCCATAAAATTCTTAAAATTCGACGAAGACATGAGTTGACGAAAACTTGCAGCTTTTTGGTAACTCCTACGGAAACTTTCCATGTACTGCTCCCATACAAAAGCACTGATAGTACCAGGGAGCGAAACAGGCCCAGCTTGGTCTTGATGCTGAGATAACTGCTCTGCCAGATTTTGGACAGCATGCCGTATGCGCGTTTAGCCTGGTTGATACGACGAGCGATGTACTGCTCTGTACCACCACTTTCGGCAACAATGCTACCCAGGTAGACGAAGTTGTCCACCTTCTCCACAGGCTGCCCATTAATATTGATGGCAATAGTTGTCGGATTTCTTTTTCGCAACGGCGGGCTAAGAACCTTGGTCTTGTTGGTATTAATCTTTAGCCCAACCTTGCTTGCCTCCCTCTCGAGATCTAACGCCATTGCGGACATGATTTTGTGGGAGAGTAGGCATATGTCGTCAGCGTAGTCAAGATGTTGTAGATAAGATGTCAAAGTCCATTGAATTTCTCTGTCGAGTCCGGATAGGGCTGCATGCAACACATCGCCGATCACAATGAGGAATAGGATCGGTGAGAGGATGCACCCCTGCCGAACTCCACTGCGAATCTCAAAGTGCCCCGACACCTTACCTTTATGCAGAACGCGACATTTCGCGCCGTCATAGGTTGCCTTAATAATAGCCACAAGCTTCTCAGGGATGCCTCTCCTGCGCAAGACCGCCCATATAGATTCCTGGTTCACACTATCGAAAGCCTTTTCGAAATCGATGAAAAGCAAGTGAAGCGGAGAATCGTATTCTGCGCATTGCTCGATGATGATTCGCAAGGTGTTAATGTGATCGACACAGGAGAATCCGGATCGAAAACCAGCCTGCTCTTCATCAATTGTGCTTTCTAAGTGGGCCTTTAGTCTTTCCAGGACGATTTTAGCTATTATCTTGGCAACGGCAGGAAGCACACAAATGCCTCTCCAATTATTACAGTCTGTGAGGCTACCCTTCTTTGGAAGTTTGATGATCAAACCTTCCTTCCACTCAGTGGGAAAGGTCTCTGTATTCCACGCTTTATCAACAAGTGGGTGCAGCAAATCGGCAGTTATGCTTGGCGCTGCTTGATAAAGTTCGGCAGGGACACGAGTCCGGCGGCCTTTCCTCGTTTTAGTGCAATAATTGCAGTGACTATTTCCCCTTTAGTCGGGGCAGTGGAGCGTATACGCACATTTTGATGGTTAGCTAAATTATCTATATGACGGGGAACTTCACCAGAGGTTACACGGTTCAAGACCGCGGTGAAGTGTTCTTTCCACAGCCTCATTTGATCTTCTTCCAAGATAAGTAGCTTTCCATCACTATCCTTCACTAGATGTTGGCAGGAGTTACGACCACCTGTAAACTCCTTGATAACACTGTGTATGGCGTTTAAGTTGTTACTTCTTGCGGCTTCTTCTGCTGACGCTAAAAGAGAATTCGCATAAACTCTTTTATCGCGTCGCACACTACGCAGAACTTCTCGAGCTTTCTGACGGTAAAGGAGTTCGATGCTGCTTCGATTGTTGCCTGATGATGCAGCCAAACGAACTTTCAGCTCTTTTCTTTCAACAATCCGCTGCCATGAAGCGTCTGACATCCAGGGCTTATTCCGGAAATCCGGGTTTGTGCCAAGGATGGTATCTGCGCTATCAATGTACGCATTTTTTATGGCATCCCAGTTTTCGTTTATGTCACTATCTGGGTGACTAGTTATCTCAGCTGCTTTTTGCGCAAGATGGTCATTATATTGTTGTAAGGCAGCTGGATTTTTTAATCGAGCGGTGTTGAATTTGCGGCGCCTGAATCTTTCGTCGCTGGGGCGGCGCACGGCTGCAATACGCAATCGAACATTAGCGATCATAAGATAATGGTCTCTTCCCATCCCAATATCGGCACCCTTTTTGTTTCGCACGTCCAGGAGGCAACTCCTGAATCCTTTACTAATGGAAAAATGGTCGATCTGATTTTGTGTTCTGCGCCGATCAACAGAGGACCAACTGATTTTGTGATGGTCCTTATGCTCAAACATAGTACCACCGATGAAGAGACTGTGAAAGTTGCAGAACTCAACAAATCTTTCAACGTTGTCATTACGATCACCAAGACCGTGTCTCCCCATCACATGTCTGAGCCCATACTTATCAGCACCAACTTTTGCATTCAAATCGCCCATAACCATTATAATATCACCTTTAGGTGTTCTGCTCTGAACGGCGTTTAGTTCTTCGTAGAAGGAGTCTTTTGCCAAGACATTTTCGGATTCAGTAGGGGCATAACATTGAATTATTGAGATGTTCCTCATTTTGGTCCGGAACCTGGCGGTCAAGATTCTGTCAGAGACCGGCTCCCAGGATAAGAGACAGTTTCGCGCGGCTCTGGTTAAAAGGAGCCCCACACCTGACTCACGACGACTACCGGTAGCTTTACCGGAGTACAATATTACAGTGCTGCCCGTTGGAGAGATAAATTCTCCGCTGTTCCACCATCTTCTCACTAACTCCCGGGGTGTTTAGTTTATACCTCAGAAATGCACTCTCTAATTGAAGAAATCGTGCGTTCTAGGGACCTTCTGATCCATTGTTCAGGAGAGTACGCACATTCCAGAATCCAATCTTTGTCATTGTACGATAGCCAAAAGTCGTAACCGTTGAGTCAGTCCTTATCCGAGGCATAGTTGACGTTTCGTTAGCATATAAAGATTTCGGATAGTGCAAGTTGCTGGCATACACATCCTGTCCTTTGATTGTCGGTTTTAACGGCAGGCCCTCAAAGGGAAAGGTCGTGGTATTCTTTTTTACACCCCACACCACAGAGGGACCTCAACCAAATCATCGCACCGCCATCACTGGCGGCTTGACATTGGTTAGCAATGGTCAGTGACCACTGCCGTTCCAGGGGGCGCCCACGCGGAGGACTATGGAAGAGGAGTTTTTACCCCCCAGTCAGTGAAGCAAGCTTCACGATTTTACGCTGAAATATTGTGTCTAATGAACACGCATCGGCATTTGGTGGAGTACGTAAGCTGTCACTACGCTAGCGTTATGTTTTGCCAATATCCCCGATCGCCCAATCCAACGGAATCTTATGTATAAACACTAGTCGCGTTTACGCGACTCGGGTAAAAATCACGCGATCACGCATATGCTTCCCGTGTATTAGAACCATTACTCTGCCTCGTGGACGTTTCGATAGCGTATATTTTTTGGATGGTGCAGTTGCTAGCAGCACTTCTTACCCGCGCCGTCGTTATACTGACAACCTCGGAGCGCTGCGGGAGTTATAGTAGTACCCACAGGAAATTTTTATTAACGCGCCGAGGATTGAACCTCCGTATCTCTAGATGTAGGATCGTAGAGCGGTAACCGAGACCGTATTTATCGTATTTAATTTAAATTAATTAAAATTATTTAACGAAAATTAACTAAAAGTGAAATGTTACCTCAATATGAAAAGAGCAATACATGATCGTGCCAAATGTAGCCGAGATACGGCATCATCATTTGGTGGCATTGATTTATCCTCGGGCGTGTCTGGGAAGTAGTCTATGTTCGAGCAGTGTGTTTCGACAGGTGACAAGTAGATTTTCACTGAAATTAGACGGAGAAAAAACTAGATTAATCCTTCATTTAAAATAAAATTAAATAAAACTAGTACTATAGTCCGGAAGTTACCTATAGGTATGTATATCTTAAGAATATTACGGTAGGAGATGAGACAGGCGTATCGGGCTTCTTTTTACGAGTTAAGGCTCGTAATAACCTTTTCATGCGAAAATGTTGCACTTATCTCTGCCACGAAAAACTGACAGTGTAAACTTGCACACAGCACATATCCGCGGCGTTCTACATGTCACTTGAAACTCCCTATGTTAGAACTGAAAGAGCGAAAAATTTTTGTGCGAACGAAACTTTTGACAGTTTTTATATCAGATTTCGCACGAAAAACTGATCTTGTACCTAGCTTCACACGCAAAAGCCCGGAAAAAGGTTCTAGCACTGCTGTCTAAAAAATACAGGCCAGGCCGACTATCAGCTGATCGAAAATGTGAGTCTGCCTTCGTTAATGATGTCACAGAGTCACTTACATTTGACTGACTTGCTTGTGACCGTTTCTGTCGAAAGTAGCCAACGGTTGGTAACTGATGACGGCGAGTCCGGTTTACGTGTGTTTTGTGCATTTCGGGTTTAGTTTTCGATTTCTGCGTTCGCGTTTACTTGCTAGTTAAATTGCATCTAGTGATTTGAGAGAATAATATGTGCGCAAAGAAAATGTGTTATGAGTTTTTGTATGCGTAGGGCACACAAAAAAGATGTGTGGGCAATACGCACATTCAAACCCTTCAAAGCCACAGGGATCGATGAAATTCCGCCAGTTATGCTCCAAAGAGTAGACAGGTTCATAATACCAATACTGCATCGCTTTTATAGCACTTCCTTGCGATTTGGATCAACATTCGAGCTTTGTCACCGCTAACTTGACTTCAACTGGAAGTACCTTCAAAAATTTGGATTTTTCTGAAAACCAAAAGAACCGAGTTTTTTTTGATACCCGAAAATTACCCCAATTAGCCCAAAAATTGGGTGTATATTTCATATCGATTGTAAAAATTGGCACTTCCATCTTGACACACCTGCCAATTGCTGACAGCCATCATCATAGCAACCGACAGCGATGGGCTGAAGCAGGCATTACAGAAACTACTTTTTGTTGTAAATAGCTCGGTTTATAAGGAAGAGTGAAAAAATAGATATATGTGGATAAGATAAAGTTTTAAACGTCAAGCTATTATTATATACACGTAGTTTACTGTGTCCCAGTTAGTTTCTACTTGAAACTGTGTTTCCGAAATTACAGGTGGTCCTTAATTGTGCCTCTTCATTAACGTCAGTAACGCACACACATTAAAGTAAAGGCATATTATTCAAACAGTTATTCTCACAAACGAGTTCCTAACCTAAAATATCATCGTTAGAACTTCTAGCTGAAAAAAGAAATGTGTTCTGTACTATGATGAACCACGAAATTCAGATTAGTTTTATGGATTGCATGAATTAATCGTAAGTGGTAGCACATGTGAAACAAATAGCCAAGGTACTGTTACTTTTTAACTAGTTGCGATGAATTTCAAATATAGCGTATCATGCTAGCATTGAGCTTCAAGCTCAACATCCACATTTACTAGTCCAATGTTCATAGGTGGTATAAAACAAGAGTCTTAGCAATGTGTGTTGTGCCTAACCATAGAGTCAGAGTGGAGCACGCATACTCGTATGTGATGTCTTCTTCGTAACACAATGGTTAACGAATGTATTATTATGAGTCACATATCATTATGCTATCGTCTTGTCCTCCTTTAGATTTGATTCCGGTTTTTCGTCGGCACTCAGCACAAACAGTCTATTACTGAATACATTAAAATCTAGTAGAGCACACACAATTCCAAGAAGTTGGTACGAGGGTTTAACATAGTGTATCGTGTTGTTGACGTAGGCGCAAATGCGAAGGAGTTGAATGAAATTACAAAATCAACTGGGATCATGTTCCAAAAATTATGAATAGAAAAAAAAAAAACAAAAACGTTTCATGCCAAATAGAATGGATAAATATCCTAAATAACAATGGCATAAAGCTATGAGAATTCTTTAACAGCAACTGGACATACGAGTACTTTAGTATCGGCTACATATTTTTAAATCAGGGGGGTAGTTGTCGTCAATCATAACCACCAACCGGAAATATATCTTCCTTCTTCCATTGGTACATCGATACCGTCGCATTTATTAAGTGGATTGTCAACTATTTTGCCATCAGATGGTCCTGCACAGAGCTTAGAGCTGGGAATCTAAACTAAGGAAAATTAAACAGGGTGTCCCCCAAGGAGCGGTCCTATACATTCCAACCTTTTAACTTATACATGTCAGGACTTCAAACACCACCTAACGGACTTCAAATCATAAGTAACGACTGTTCGATTTTGACAACCGGCAATAATAACACCCAAATGTGCGAACAGATAAACGAATATCTCGACGAACTTAACAACTTCTTCGTCGAACCAGCAGTAGAATATCTTAGTAGATGCTGAAACTATTCCCACCACTAACCATCCAAAACTTCTCGGTGTTACCATTGACAGCATGGCCACCTTCTCGGCCCATGCGTCAACCATTAACGACAAGATGAGAAGCAGGAACAAAGTCCTCAAAAAAACAAGGAAACCATATCATATAAAATAGTATAAATCTATTGGGAGATCTGTGGTCAACTATGCGGCTCCTATCTGGTCTGAAAACTTATCCTGCCAAAATGCTGCTTTTCGGACTGTGAATGGTTGCCATTTGATGTCGTCATTTGAACATCTACACCAGGAAACCAGAACTTTGACCTTAAGAAGCCACAACACTCTTTTTACTAAGCTGGCTGTTACCGAAATGACTATCCAAAGCATAATCTTATGGACAAGGCGCCTCCACCACGTCACGTTAGTGTCACCATACACTGTCGAACTCGAGCTCGAACTCGAACTCGAACCTAGTACAAGTGGACCGGTTTTCTTCACACGTATGTGAAGTGTATGTGTGTGTCAGAGGACATTTGTACCAGGTTCGTGCGCGAGTTCGACAGTGTATGGTGACACTAAGACGCAATTTAAAGGATCGCGAGAAGGAAGTCCAGAGATTCAAAAGAGTTCCCTTAGATAACGCTAGCTACAAGTCTGCTATCTCAACACAGCACAGAGTAGAGGTGCTTTCTTCGACGGCGGACTTCAAACCAAATACGGTACTTGATGCACAACAATCTGCCTTCGAATGAATTTAGGCTACCTAGACTGACCAGGACTACATTGGCTCAGTTTTGCTCACGTCTGCATTCGTACCTGTCCCGCATCGACGATAGCATTCAGAACTCCTGTCTCGCTTAGCCCAGTACTAGTCGTGGGGCATAGCGCATCAACTACTCCTGTGCTCCATAGTACTCAATTCTGGGCAATGGGATGCATCGGCTCCCACGACTTACCCAGTAACTCACACTCTTTCGCCACAAATCACCGCCATGACTTTCTAGGACAACCCGTTGGTCGGTCTTCATTGGGAATGGAGTCCCATTTGATGGGATGTTCAGCAATGAGTTACAATAGTATCCTTCCGTAATGTGTGACCTATCCATTGCCACTTTCGCCTGCGTATCAGCATCTGACCCATACGCCGACTCAGCTCTTCATTTGATATTATTTCGGGCTAGAAAATTTTTAAAATTCGACACGAGCTAACGAAAACTTGCAGCTTTCTGGTAACCTTACGGAGATTTCCCATGTACTGCCCCCATACAAAAGCACATACAGTACTAGGGAGAGAAACAAGCCCAGCTTGGTCTTAATACTGAGATAACTGCATTCACAGATTTTAGACAGCATTTCGGAAGCGCGCTTAGCCTGGTTGATACAACGAGCAAAGTCCTGCTCCGTACCATGATTTTCGGCAAAAATGCTACAGGTAGACGAATTGGTCCACCTATTCCACAAGCTGTCAATTGATATTGATGGCAATTAGACGAGTTGGATTCCTTTTTTTTCGAAACGGCGGGCTAAGAACCCTGGTAGCATTGGTGTTAATCTTTAGCCCAACCGTGCTTGCCTCCCTCTCGGGATCTAAAGACATTGTGTTTAGATCCATGATTTTGTGGGAGAATAGACGTATGTCGTCTGCGTATTCAAGATGTTGCAGTATAGATAAGATGTTGAGATTCATCGAATTTCTCTGTGTGGTACGGATAGGGCTGCAGGCAACCCATCGCCAATCACTATGAGGAATAGGATCGTTGAGAGGATGCCCCCTGCCGAACTCCACTGCGATCTCGAAGTTCACTGGCACCTTACCTTACCAGAAAGCGATATTTCGTGCCATCGTAGGTTGCCTTAATAATAGCCACAATCTTCTCAGGGATGCCTCTCCTGGGCAAGGCCACCCATATAGAATCCCGGTTTACACTGTCGAAAGCCTTGTCGAAAGTAATGAAAAGCAAGTAAAGCGGAGATTGAATCGTACTCAACGCATTACTCGATGATAATTGGCAAGATGTTAATGTGATGATTTAGTGCTTTCTAAGTGACCCTTTAATGTTTCCAGGATAATTTTAGCTATTATTTTGGCAACGACAGGAAGCACGCAAATGCCTTTCCAATTATTGCAATCTGTAAGACTGCCCTCTTTTGGAAGTTTGACCATCAAGCGTTTCATCTACTCAGTGGGAGAGGTCCCTGTGTTCCACGCTTTATCAACTAGTGGGTACAGCAACTCGACAGTTATGATTGGAGCTGCTTGATAAAGTTCTGCAGGAATAACCGTCGAGTCCGGCTGCTTTACCTCGTTTCAGTGCAATAGTTGCAATGCCTATTTCCTCTTTAGTCGGGAAAGTTGACCGTATACGCGCGTTTTGATGAGTAGCTAGATTGTTTATATTAGTGTCACCATACACTGTCGAACTCGAACTCGAGCACGAACCTTTTACAAATGTCATCTGACACACACATACACTTCATATAGGTGTGAAGAAAACCGGTCCAGTTGTACTAGGTTCGTGCTCGAGTTCGAGTTCGACAGTGTATGGTGACACTTAGTGGGAACAACGTCGCTAAAAGTTACACGGTTTAAAATCGTGGCGAAATGCTATTTCCACCGCCTCATCTGTTCCTCATCTGACATAAGTATAGCTTCCCATCACTGTCCTTCACCGGTTAGGAGTTACTACTACATACTTATGGTAGATTGTTGTTTGTTCCTGTAGCTGCTCGTGCCTTCAGCGGTTTCCTTTCAACAATCCGCTGCCATGATGCACTTGCCGTGGTCTGAATTTAACCAAATTTAGTGGGTCGGTTCCTTGAGTGACTCTGATCTCGGAACGGTGGCAGCAAATGCGTTCATCGACTGGACTAAGTGTGTTCAAATCAGAGTTAGTAAAGGGACTTTTTGACATTAAAGTGATATCATGAGTATCATATGACAGCGTTTGTTGAGGTAAATTTTTTGGTAAGGAAAAAGGACATTCTGGTGAATTAGCGTTGATGGCATTTTGAGTGCTTTTGGTAAGAAAAAAGGACGTTTCTGGCAATGAATTGAAAAATAGGCAAGATGGGTATCATACAAGGGGGGGGGGGGGGGGGTTGAGACGAATGCACAAGACTACTGCTGAAGGTATTTTGAGTCCTTTGGTGAGGGGAAAAGGATATGTATTTAGATGCTGCATCTACTGACCAATAGATACTTATCTGTTGCTGAATAGGTACTGTATGTGTTGCTCAATAAATATTGTATCTGTTCTTTTTTGATACTCTATTTGTTTCACAATAGACACTGCAAATGTTGATCGACAGATTCTGTATCTGCTGGTGAATAAATACTGCATCTGTTGCTCAATACTGTATCTACTGGTAGTGGCGTAAATAGCTTTTCGCGGAGGCAGGGGATATGTCAACGGCACTAAATATTTTTCACAATATCCGCTCGGGTCTGGATTTGAACCCTTCATTTTTTGAGTGAAAATCAACTCTCCACGCATATGCCAACCACAACTGCTCTTTAAGAACAAAATTAAATAAAAATTGAACCATTTAACAAAGAGTTTCTTTATTTTCGAATCACTCATCGAAAACGAGTAGCTGCTGAGATCCTCGAAGAGTATAATCAACTAATTCACCAGGAAGTTTTTTTTATATTCTATTCATCATGACTGAAGCTAAAAAATGTTGATGAGTTTGAACAAGGGAACAACCTCACGTCAGATAAGACAGGACAGGAGTTCGTCGTGGAGGAGCAGCGGGGACAGCAAAATTTATTTTCATTTTGTAATACGAAAGTACATAAGTGAAATTCAGTCCGGCACTTATCATGAGATCATTGTTAATATGTCCCATCATCATATGGCCAGCACTAAGCAGAAAGGCCTTGCTCTGCTATGTATATGCGAAAAGATGAAGAAAATGCCACTAAACTTAATTAAATAATGTGTAATGTGTTTTTAAAATTATAAAGCATCCCTATCGTAAGGCCTAAAAAGGTTTTGGTTTTTTGTCTTGTGACTAATCTTCCCACGCGCTTTATAAGTCAGAGAAAATTTACATTAAAGAATATCTCTTCTTCTGGTTCCTGTTAACCCGTCGTGGAGCATAGGGCATTAACCACGCCTACTTTTCACCTCATCCTGTTCATCGCCATCGCTTTCAGCTCACTCCACGAATTGCCTATTGAGGCACCCTCTGTCTTAACTGATCTTCTCCAGGTGTTACTAGATCGTTTAACACGGCGACTTGCGTTGGTTCCCTGCGGGTTCCTATCGAGGGCCTGCTGAGCAATGTTGTTCGGCCCTTTTCGGAGAGTGTTACCTATCCATTGCCACTTTCGCCTTTTAATGGAAGTGCCTATCCTGTCCTGGTCACTAAATAGTAAGGAGGTTGTCGTTAGAATTGACCTCCGGGCAGCGGATGTGTAGGATGCGCCGTAGACACTGGTTTACAAAAGTTTGCAAACTAGTTGTTATCTCATTGGTCACCTTCCAAGTTGAACAGCCTGATTTTACGTTGATTTCGAAGATCCGGAGTCTGGTGCGTCTGGAAATGTGATTGTTTTACCAGAAAGGAGTCGAACTGAAAAAAGCTGCTCGAGCCTTGTTGATGCGAGACTGTATATCAGCATCCGCTCAACCATCTGCAGTAACTACACTTCCAAGGTAGCAAAAATTGTCAACTTTCTCGACTGCCTGCACCGAAGCACAAATTCCGCTTTGCCTTCCTGAATCCAAGCTCAAGTACTTAGTCTTGGCAGCGTTGATTTTAAGCCACGCATTACGGCTTTCGCAATGCAGAGTATCAGACATTTGAGCTACTTGATCCGATTTATTTGATAGAAGACAAATGTCGTCAGCATAGTCTAAGTGTTGAAGGTATTTGAACAACTTCCATCTTGTACCTTTATTCTGGTGTTCTTGAAGCGCGCCGCTTAGTAAATCATTAATAACAATTAAAAACAGTATAGGTGACAAAATGCTGCCCTGTCTCACTCCGCTATGCACCTCGAAAGGATTTGATAGCTTACCCTTGTGAAAGACGTGACATTGGGCTCCCTGGTAGAACTCCTTGATAATGTGTTGTAGTCTCCAAAAAACAAGATTGAGTTTTGACTTCAATTCTTATTAGTTTATTGCGTAAAATCTTAGTGTTACAAAAGTTTCAAGTTAACCTTACTGGTCACTGGCTAAAATCCAACTAACTGACTGACAAAATAATATGTAATATGAATTCACAATAACGGTATCTCATTTTACAGATGACTTCGTTTATTTGGTGTTGCCAACATCTCTTCCCTTTAAATTGTCGAATCTGAAACGTTCCGGGGGATGTCGTTCTCTGCTCGAGGTCCTTCGCTCTGGGATGACCGGTGATGGGACCTCTAGATTTAAAGTTGACTTCGGCGCTGCATTATGCGTACCTTTATATTGAGTTTCTTGCTTTTTGTTTCTATTCATGTTGTTCGGCGATGTTGGAATTTCCCTCATTAGGTCCAATACAGTCCGCATTGGGCGTCCGAACATAATTTCTGCCGGTGACTGATGCCCTGGTGCCATTCGATTAGATGTAGACCGATAGCTCCTTAAAAATACTTGAATGTTTTCCTGCAGAGTTCCATCACCGGTGAGTTTCTTTATTGCTCTCTTGAATGTGTCGACGAATCGTTCCGCTTGACCATTAGAGTTTGGATGATATGGTGCGATTTTTACATGCTCGATAGCATTGAGTTCGCAGAATCTTTTGAAGTGCATGCTCGTGAATTGACTACCATTGTCTGATACAATCAGTTTTTGAGAACCAAATCGAGAGATAACGTCTTCAATAAGTTCAACCGTTTTTTGTGCTGTAGTTGTTTTGGTTTTGATGTCAAATATGCTTTCGCTTTTGTGCATAACCCTAATTCTGGACTGAATTTTGCTGGGAATTTTTGTTTCAAACACTTGACATAATCACTGCCTTCAATAAATGAATTGCTATCCACTTTGTTGCAAAATTGGCTAATTGGGACATGCCACAATCCAAATTTCTCAATAAAATCTGTGCCAAAAACGTTTAAATTGTTCGATCCCGACACATAGCACACATCACTGACAGTTTTGCCACCAAATGTTATTTTGCACAAGAATTCACCAATTAACTGCAATTGTCCTGATGCATTCTTTGCCTTAACTTTCGTTGCTGCCATTTCGATGTCCAATTTAGAAAAATTGGCAGTAGAAACTATCGTAATATCAGCTGCTGTATCGAATTGCATCGCCACTGACTTTCCGTTTATTTCGACATTTATGAATTTTCGTCGGCACTCCGTGTTTATCGTTTTGACAGTAACACAACCAATCTTTTTGTTACCATGGTGTGGTCTTTTGCTTGTATGGGTTTTACTCGGTTTCTTTTTGGGTGTATTGCAATAGCCCTCCTTGTGGCCCACTTGCTTGCATTTGCTACACTCGTGATCGTTGTATGTGCAATTACGACTGAAATGCATTTCGCCACAATTCCAGCAAGGCATTTTCGGAAACTTCGGCTTCTTGTTTTGATGCGGCTTTTTGTACCGATTCTGTGATATTTTCCTGACTGTCGCTGAATTGACCGCTGCCGGATTCTCGACTAACATTGTGTCTCTTTTGAGATTGATGAAACGAACACACTCGTTGGATAGCTTCTCCAGATTGATTGACTCTTTCTCGCTCTCAATCTTCGTAAGTAGTCGTGTGCGGATATCTACGTCCGTTGATGATTTTAGCCCAATGATGAACATCAAACATTTGAACTGGTCTAAAGTTATCTCGCCAAGTTGAAACTCCTCACATTGTTTGTTGACTAGTCCCGTGTACGTGATGAAGTCGGTTGAATCCTCTCTCGTTATTTGGAGGCATTTGAATCTTTTGTTGAATAACGACGTATGCGACCCGAAGAGCTCTTTCAACTTGTCCACTGTTTCTCAGAATTTGAAATCGCATGGTTTCTTCGGCAAAATGAAATTAATATACTTGCTGTGCGACACGGTGTTAATTTTTCTGAGAAGTAGCCTCACTTTTGCAGCATCATCCAAATTTTGCGCATCATGCGTGAATATATCTTCGAATCGTGAATACCATGCATCGAATGTTGAACCACTTTCAGGGTCGTATGTGAATTCGGTGATGGTTGATGCGAGCGACTCGATTACGAATTCTGTGCCAGAATTACCTTTTTGGTTGGCTTTAGACAAGGTTTGCACAATGGCGTCCATTGTCGCTCTATCTTGCTCCCGCTGCAACTGCATTTCTTTCAAGAGTTGTCTCAAATCTTCAGCCATTTTCCTGCGTTTATTTGCGACTAAAACTTGAAACTTGATGCTGATGATAATACGTTCTGCACAGGTGCACTTTTATCCTCGTCGCCACTGTTGTAGTCTCCAAAAAACAAGACTGAGTTTTGACTTCAATTCTTATTAGTGTATTGCGTAAAATCTTAGTGTTACAAAAGTTTCAAGTTAACCAACCAAACCCACTGGCTAAAATCCAACTAACTGACTGACAAAATAATATGTAATATGAATTCACAATAACGGTATCTCATTTTACAGATGACTTCGTTTATTTGGTGTTGCCAACATAATGGAAATTATTTTGTCTAGTATGCCACTCCTACGGAAAGCCCTCCAGATATATTCCCTATCAACGCTGTCAAACGCCTTCTTAAAATCGATGAACATGAGATCTCCACTCTGCGGATTGTTCAGTAATAATTCGGAGGGTGTTGATGTGGTCGCTATATGAGAAGCCCTCGCGAAAGCCGGCTTGCTCATCATTCAATGTGCGGTCAACTGTTTGTTTGATCTGGTGCAAGGTTATTTTTGCAATCAGTTTGAAGACTACTGGGAGAAGACAGATCCCTCGCCAATTATTGCAATCCTTCAGGTCGCCTTTTTTTGGGAACTTAATAATGACGCCCTTCTTCCACTGTTTAGGGAGAGTTTCGGTTTTCCAACACTCTTGGATAAGGGGAGAAGAATATCCGCAGTAGCATTGGCATCCGCTTTAAAATCTTTCACCGGAATTCCAAAAACCGATCGTTGTCCGTTGTTTGTAGCCAAAAGTCGTTGCCGGTGAATCAGTCCGTGGTATGCGAGGCTCGTTTAATGTTTCGAGTGTAAACTGATTTCAGGTACGCAGGTTTCAAGCCCACATACCCAATCATAGGGGAAGGGATGCTTCCTTAGGTGTCCTAAGAGTCGCCGGGAGCTATTTTTTTGATAGCGCAGAGGTAGCTCTGCAGTGGTGTTGTAGATCGCGCATTC
Organism: Chloromyia formosa; assembly: GCA_964017055.1. Taxonomy (NCBI): domain Eukaryota; kingdom Metazoa; phylum Arthropoda; class Insecta; order Diptera; family Stratiomyidae; genus Chloromyia; species Chloromyia formosa. The sequence goes on from OZ024818.1 coordinate 52,794,981, forward strand.
TTTTGATGATCTTTCAGCTGGGTGTGACGTGTTAGTGTTTTCACAACTATGTTGAATCTCCACCGTTCGCCTACTTTCTGAGACGCACTGGTGTTATTGGCCATTCAAGATGTTCATCGTTATGCGCCTCTACCAAATGTTCTGCAAAACTGCAAAACTGCAAAACTTGGTTGGGTTAGCTGCTCCAGAGCGCTCCCACGGGGAGGACTATATAAGAGGTCTTCTGCACTCCAAATAAAAAATATACTTGTAAATAAAAAAAAATAACTGGCGTAAGAGTCCAATATGGATCATGGCCTCGAGATATTGTAAGTTAGCATCATCTCATTTTCTACATCGTGACGATGTGTTTTTGTGCGGAAGTGTGTGATCAACAGCACGCTCAACCAAGTTATTTACCCCATAAATGGGTACTCAATTAACAGCTGAGTGGGCTCATAGTTCGACACGTAAATCCCATTTCTTATCGAAACTACCGCATTCAGTAGGAATCGAACCGGGGCCCAGTGCGTACAAATATATAAAATAGTCAGAAAATCTTGAAAATATTCGGTGCCCCCAATCGTCATCGTGGCGCGACAGCCCGACATGCTCCTTATGGGGTCAGTAAGATTTTATCTAGTCATTGAGCTGGTGAAGAAATCCTGAAAATTCGGCGCACAGTATGGAGTCGGTGTGATTTTATCTAGTCAATGAACTAGTACTAGATAAAGTCACACTAACCCCACATTAGGAGCCGAATATTTTGAGGTTTCTTCGATAATTTTTTGGCTGTTTTTATTTTCTGCCGTAAACTATCACCGACTTATGGTTGAAAAAAGCCGTGATAAAGTCCAAAAAAAAAATCGGCTTTTACGTCTTGTGACTAAGGATACTGCGTGGCGCGCGCACACCCAGTTACAAGTTTAATTTCATTGATACACGCCCGCATCTGGCATTTGTGTAAGGTTTCACTGACGTAGGATACAGAAAACTTAAGTAGCCTAGCCACGCACCAGTCATGTGAACATGATAATGGCTAAGTTCATATCACACAACAGTTAGCATACTGTTGCCAATTCGTTTTATGAACTCTCTCCACTGAGTTTTTAAATAAATAAAATAAATAACTGGCGCAACAGTCCAATTTGAACCACGGCCTCGAGATGTGTTAGCATCATCTCATTTTCTAGATCGTGACGGTTTTTGTGCAGAGGTATGTGATCAGCAACACGCTCAACCGAGTTATTTACCCCATAATGGGAAGTCATTTAACAGCTGAGTGGGCTCATAGTCCGACACGTAAATCCCCGGAATCGAACTGGGGCCCAGTGCGTTGAAGGCGAACGTGCTAACCGTTGCGCCATCCGGACTACCACTGAGTTTTTGATGGACGCAATATGCTGTGAAAAATGTCATTTTCTCCATCACAAAAATTTCTCCGCTGGCTAGGACCAGCATATGATGACAATCCTGAAATGACACTCGCGCTGTCATATTCATACGATTTTTCGACAGCAGTCAGTTTTGAACTGGAAATTTGACAATTGATGGATGACTAGATACGAGTGCAGTTCAGAACACAACAACGTGTTGCAATGCTGCTTCGATACTGTTGCCACAGCATGCTGCGATTCCGCTGTGTGTTAAGAACTTAGCCAATATCATGGATGAATGACTGCAAACAAGAAACAACGCCACAAATAAAACGTCATGAAATAAAGTAGCTTTCTTGTATCGAACTGAAGACTTTACTTCTAGTTAAGTTTTCGAGTTTTAATTTTAGATGAGCTTGAGTTTTTAGTTTAAAATCATTAAAGATTATTTATATATTTTATAATACTCGTATTGCATAAGAATCCATAAGAGGAGGGAGGGGGTATCTATCCCCTTGATCACTTCCTATGAACGCCACTGTGTGTTGGTCAATAGATACTGTATCTGTGGTTCAGTAGATACTGTATCTGTTGATCAATAGATACAATATCTATTGCTTAGTAGATTAATCGGAACGATAAGGACCACATTTTGTAAAGAAAATTGTAGACAACTTAAAAGCTAATGGATCAAAATTAAAATGGATTTGCATGGCATGGGCCTAAAGAGCCGATGAACATCATACTCAATTGCCATAACCCCTTGTGGGGCATAGCGCGTCAACTGTTCCACGCGGTCCATTTGACGTTTCGTTGGCATAAATTGGTTTCGGAGAATGCAGTTGCCAGCATGCACCTCCTGCACATCCATGGCCACGAACGTCGTCGTGGACGTTTGATTGCATAGAGTGATGTCAGAGTTTCTTTCAGAAAGGGGTAATAGGTTCAAGGAAAGCGTAGATTCGCTGGCGACAGTGCTTTGCTTACCATTAAGGTCTTTGTTATTAGCCAATTAATAAATATTAACATTACAAAAAAGACTGTTTTTATACAAATACTCATTTTTCACACAATTACCTGCGGATGCTGGAGGTCGTTCTTTCGGATAACATATTCTAAACAGGCCTCTCGTTCTCGTATAATAATAATATTTGGTATTCAAGCTTTCCAACAATGATTCCGAATCTGAATGTCTCTGTGCGAATTGCTGTAAAAGAATGAAAAAGTGAAATGTGAAAATTTTTTTTTAGATGTGATAATCTAGTTGTACAATGGGATAATAATAATATTTAAATTTAAATTATGAAATTAACAAACACGGAAGACAAATAGACGCAACTCTAAGACTATGATTAAATGTAGAAATAGTATCAAATAGTTTGAAGTGTGTATTGTACGTCTTGGATTATTTGACGCCGTTCATCGGCCTACACTGGCACTCTACAATTATTAATTTTTTTTGTGCTCTTTTTAATAATTATTAAGCTTCAAGGTGAATCAGTATTACATGAGCTAGTCCGCTAAGATACATTTAAATCTCCTCAGCTACAGAGAGATGATGAAAAGAAGACTTAAGCCGATATTGCATTGTAGAAGAGGTGCAAAACAAAATGCCGATATAAAAAAAAGGTTAAAACCTTCACAACATGTTAAAATGCACCTTCAAACATTTTATGTATAGTACATTCGTTATTTGTAAGATCAATCCATCTCGGTAATTTATGTGTAGTGTGTACTGTAGCATTGCTATGATTAACTTTAATTGCGAAAACATAATGTAAATGGTACATATCAATTTTGAATATTCCGTGCTCATTTTGAGTGTGTTCAATAAATAATAATCGATCGATTGATTATTATTCCTACGAACATTCATTGATATTATGATGTAACTTTAGATATGTATATTTTTTTTAAAGTCGACCCTACTGTTAGGTCGAGGGGTTTGATTGAATGTCATAATTTTCAAAAGTTGGTATAAGTCAAAAGTTGAAAAATTAAAGAAGCCTTGCTTGAGGTGAATCTCTGACGGACAGCGGATTTAAGTCACACATAAAAAAATGAATATGTATTGCAACCGCTATAGATCAAGTGGCAAATGAATTTGGTCCACAAATTAACAGGTAAAAGATGGAATAAGCCGAAGAAGAAGTTCGATTAAACCGGAGCTCAAAATTCGTGATTAGACCATCGGCAGACCGTAAACAATTTCAAATAGGTTAGGTTAAAAACGGCTGCTTTAAAAAATAGAAGGCACACCTAGACCACTACTAGATCCATTGTGATACCTCTGATTCACTAACTAAGACAAATTCAATCGCCAAACCTGCCAGAGCTCACAATAAAACGATGAAGCCGATCCACAGTTAGCTCTTTCAGGTCATCCAGATTGGTGAAAAGTGGCAGCCAAGAAGGGGTTCCCTAAAACTCGGGATAGGGATAGGTACAAGAAGGAGAGACGTACTTTCCCCTCCTTCTCGTCTGCATATCTCTTGAAAAAATCGTTATGTGAAAGACGAATAGTCTCTTCACAAGCTCCACAATTAGGCAATGTCCAGTTAAAACTGCTATGATAGTTCTTAGATGATTTCTGTTCAGCATTAGCAATGCATTAGCAGTTTGGGCCATATCTGTCAAGCCACATGATATATATTGCCGCTGCTATCATATGCCGTATTTTTAATAGCCAGTTTACAAGCAGCTAGAGGCATGCTGGTGCTAGGCAACAACCCGCCGATTGCTGCAGTTACTAATATAGCCACTAGACCCCCCCCCCCTCCCCCCCACCCTCCTTCGCCAGTCTTCCCTACTAACCAAGTCATGATGAAGACATCAATGCGCTCATTATTCAGGCCTGGATGAAAGGTATCATGACCATTGTTCTAGGCGCGGGACTAAAGTCACTTATGTATTTTTCAAGCATACGAATCCATACATGAGTAGCACTCACGAATTCGTTCAAGCCGGCTTAATGAATTCGTCAGTGACACTCATGTATGGATTCGTAGGTGGTCATGTATGGTTTCATCGGGGGCTATCAAAGTGAGAAAAAAAAATTTGTTCGTGGCAGAACTTGATCCCAAACCGTCCGATTTATGAGACCAAATCTGTACCCATTAAGCCACCATAGCCATTTACTTCTGAAGGTAATAAAGCGAATATCAAAGCCCTCAATGGAAACTTTTGTGAAGTATTGCATCATCGAGGGGAAAACCAAATAAGTCGTGAGAGTGAGCAATTTATTAAGGTACAGCGATTGAAGTGAAAATGTGTATTCTTCCCGTTGCTTCTCCGCGAAAAAAAAAATTGTCGACTGGTGAACGATGGTTTGCTGGGTTAGAGCCATCAATGAAATTGCTAGTAGCATTTGATTCCTGAATAGCGTTTTCTGACCAATAACCCGTAGAGGATATCAGGTTTGTAAAGCACCTTTCGAACAAGTATTCTATTCCGAGTAGGTATAATCCGTCACTTCGGATGATCAATACAGCCGTGTGCCCTATATTTGACGCAGCCCAATAACCGTAATCGCCGCCATTTACTCAGCGAAAATGTCCAAGGGAAGCAGATTCCTTGCGCCCAAAGCAGCGGTCGGTATAGTCCGTAAACATCCGTGATTCATGTTAATCTTTGGACCTTCTTCAGCAGTGTTCTGCAAGATACAATCCTAGGTGCCGTCCATCAGACAAACACCCGACGCAACAGAACGGGACGCAAAACCGATAAATGGAGCCAGAGTATGTCTACATTTCATATAGATTCGTACAAACATTGTCGAGAAAGTTGACTAAACCCTCGAGATTAAGCGACGAGTCCAGCTGGCAAATCGTATCTTCTACGCGGCGCTTCCCCTATTCAAGACCAGTTGCGTTCGCAGGAAGGCAAAGTTCCTTATCTACATAACCGTCAGCCGGTCCGTACTATCCTACGGATGAGAATCATGTTCCCTCACTCAAGCAATGAATCGCGCTCGGTGGTTGTGGTTGTTTGGTCACCGATCTACGATACTAATCTAGAGCTCGGAGTTCAAATCTCGCCGCGACTAAAAACTGCCTGTGGATACTAACAGAACTCCTCTCACAGTGCTCCGAGCTTGTCAGTATATGCATGCTAGCAACTGCACTTCCGAAAAGTGGATATGCTATCGAAACGTCAATAAGGCATATAAATGCTAAAGAAGTTGACGCGCCCATGCCCCTGAAAGGGGTCAAGGCAATTAACAATAACACAAGCAATGAAACGATTGATAAATGCGAAGGAGGGTCCACCGGCGTGAAGAACACCAATGGTGACCATGAGTTGTACGAAATATATGTATAACGAATCGATGGAGCATGTTCATCAAATGAACGTACATTGCATATCCAAAAAAGCGAACGAAGGGACGGACAAAGGAGTGAGGATGCACTGAAGACAGAAGAAACGGTGTGAAAATTCCGTCTGTGAGAGTTACGGACGGAATTTTCACACCGTTTCTTCTGTTGCTTGGGATAAGGAAACGAGGAGCAGCATTGCCAAGACCGAGATGAATGGTGACGAAGACTTGTAGAGTGAAAATATAAGTTAAAATATAAGTAAGTAATGTACTTCATAAAGGATGAAATTTTCTAGAATATATTTAAGACATGGATTATCCTGTATTTGCTCTAACCCCTAGTGGATCATAGTGCGTCAGCTACTCCTATGTGGCTTAGTTGTCGTTTCGTTAGTATTACCTGGTTTCGGACGATGCACGTTACCAGCATGCATCTCCATGCACATGAATTTTGAAAAATGATAAAAATAGCAAAAAAAAAATCTTTACCAAGTGATCTTTTAAAGTAAAGCGCTTCGAAGTAGGAAGACCATTTTACGCCTTTATTTCATTAAATTTAGTTCTTATTTGTTGCTGAATTGACTAATATGGACTGGCATCTGAGGTCTTCGCGCCAAGTGGAAGTATCAGTTCCCAAAAATGTCGATGTAATTTGATCTATAAAGAGGAGAGTAAACCATCACCCCCTTCCCTCAATACCATGTTTGTAGGATATTTGGAAAATTTTCTAAATTTCTCTCAAAATTTGGTGGATTACAGTCCACTGAAAAATCACTTAAAAATTGTTTTAAATCACCGCAAATTTGAGAATATTTTTCGTCATGATATATACACGGTGAATTCGTACTGCCCAGAGTAAAAATAGACTCAACTATTTTCCGCTTTAGGCAGTGCGAACCCACGTTTTTCGACGCGAAATAGCTGTTGTGATGTATATACGTTACGTCCGTACTGGTTAGGCCTAGTTTAGAAGCTGCGGGAACCGCAACGGTTTGGAAATTTTCATTTGATTTAATTGAGATTTCATCAAAATTCAATGTAAATTTTTACACGGTGGCGGCTGTCGCCGTTTGCATAAACTCGGCGTTAAAGTAAAAATTCAGCCTAAGTTCGTTGCTAAACTATATGCAACATAAGCGTCGCACTTGCGACCAAAACACTTAATCTGACCAGAACCATTAAACTGAAGCTATCAGATACGTACAACAATGAGTTTTGGATCATGTTATCTGGCCATCCCAAATTTGGGTGAGACTTTTGTACATTTTAGGGCAATTGTCTACAAACAAATACACTTACCCTAGATTTTGAAGAAATTTTAATTATTTAGGAATTTGTAATTTTTTTTAGGTCCCGCACTCTCCCTGCTCCTTTCGCCACTCGAGTTCTGCACCTAAAAGGATTGCAGCTCTGTACGCTACAGCGGTAAAGCCACTATTAGCCAAGGCGTGAATCACGATGCGTTGCCCGGAGAAATAGAAATATACCATAGGATTTTTTAATGTGAATATATATTATTCACTGAAGTTCCACAGTTTCGACTTTTCAAGGTTCTTCCAGTTGAAACGCTGCAAGAACCTTGAAAAGTCTAACCACTGATAAAACAGACAAAGGCCGATTGTCTCTTCGCAGTATAGCCGAACATGGCAAATAATTTAAAAACTCAATTTATTCTAAACTATCCTCCCTAAGAGCGCTTCAGTACCGACAGCTGATGGCAGAAAGATTGTGACTGATGCCTTCAAAAAGTTTGGTCCGCTGATTGCGAGCTCAACCGCGTGGTTTAAAAATTTACGCAATTTTCCAGCAGCACATTGCATGTGTTTTTAAAACACACCACGATTGCATTTATACATGCGTTTCTTTACACAATAGAAATGCCTAAATAGAACGCAGTTCCGGAAGACGATCCTCCAAGAATCTTGCAACCCGTCCAAAGTATGACATGAGAATTTACGCCGACACCGTAACACTTTCGGCGAGTAAGTACGTGGTCTTCTAGATACGGGAACCAGGGCTGTATAGCATTGGACTTGTCAAGGAAATTCTCGAGAAATGAAAATTACCCATGGGAGAAATTTAGCCTCCGTACTACAGCTGCAGATCGCACTTCACATTCAACCGTTGTAGAAGTGACAACCGACATCACCTTCCGTGGACTTCTCTTATGGTACCTTCATTATTTCAGAATATTTATCAGGGTATAGATTTCAGACTTGCTTCTGATTTGTTTGTTCCTGCTTTATGTTCACCGAACTTGTTTTTGGAGACATTAGCCACAGATAATAAGAAACACCCTATTACTGAAAGCAAACTCAATTCGGTTATCGCAATATTTTAGTCTTTTTTGGCTGAGGGTTTGGGACGGGCGACGCTGCAAGCGTCATCGATATCGGAGGCCGCAAGCCAATTATACAGTCCCTCTCGCTATCGAGAAGCTCATCTTTGTCGGGATTGATCGGCTGCGTGCGCTTGAGATGTAATTGAGTCCTTAGTGTTCGCCAGTCAACCTTTCAAAGAAACCCGGCTAGGTCAAATTATTCTTAGATAGTCAGTAAGTGAATGGCGTGCCGATAAAAGACGCTCTGTATCGATGGTAACCTAGGTTGGCTTTCAAAAGCTAAGCACATAACAGTCTGACCCCAAAAGACGCATTTTGGCAAATATCACATGGTGAGTGTTCAAAGGGAGAAGACGGCCTTCAATGTTACAGTTCGGTCATTGTACCAATTCGTAACGATACGCAATGCACGCCAAACTATGCAGATCGAGTCATCCCTGCTCATTTTAGCCACCTGGATAACTTATTTTTAATTACTGAGACTTTCAAAGAGCACATTTTGCTTCTCCAAGAAGACTCTTTGTTTCCGTAAGGTTATTTTGACTTTGAATGTCGAAAAGAGCAAATTTTTTATGAAGTAAGATTCGTATTTTAGTCAAATTATTGGAAAGAGTACGATATACACTGATACTGACAAGGTTCAGGTCATTGCAGAATTTCCTATACCAAGTTCGGTTAGACAGCTGCGAATTTTTATTCTAATAATTCATTTCTCTCCGCCCAAATTTTTAAAACTAAATAAGCCGTTCGGTCAGTAGATCGGTCTCAAGCGTAGATGCTTCAAGTTTGGATTCATTTTCCATTCGGAGATTGCAGTAAGCACTAAAGCCACATGTCAAATTGCCTCAAAAGTTTTAGCAATTTTCCTACGAGAAATTTGCACAATTTTGGGCGATAGTTTGCCCTTAGTTTTGGGGCAAAATTACCATATGAAAAATCGTTTCGAATTTGGGATTTTTTGATATTTTTATTTTGCATCGATTGTTTTGGTAATGGTTTTTCATGACGCCTCTATTTTGATATTCTTTCCTTGCTAAATTTCAAGGTATTCCATGAACTACAATATTGGGTGGCAAACACGAACGAATTTGGGATCTTTATCGATGCGAAATATTCCTCCCAAATTTGGGGATAATTGGCATTTTGTTTTTGGAATTTGGGGCCCAACGTGGGGCATGATTGGTTCCTTGGTGTCATGCCAAAAGACATTTTTACCTACGGACTCGCAAAACCATCTACACCTACAGTTTGTCTATCTTTTCACCGTCTATTTATATGTGAGCTGTATGAATTCATTCGTCGTTAATTCGTGGCGTTTGATTGACTCTAGATCAGAAATCGGGTGGAACGAACACGGCTACTATCATCAGTCAATTACTATTTGCCCAAAAATATGCTTTAATGTCGAATTCATGTGCTAGACAGTCTGCATAAATATATAATTTTAACTAGCATACGATCTAATTTGAAAAACAAGATTTCAATACCAAGGTCACGTCGCGTCGTCGTCAAAATGCAGATGCGCCGACTACATTGAGTTTCGCCAGCATTCCACCACGATATCACCAACAGTCATTTCATTCCGTGCTGTCGCCAAATAATCTCAAACTACTGCCAAATATAGACCAATTCATTTCGAAAACTAACCATAAACAAAAAGTTAAATTTAAATTGAAATCTTTCGTTGATCCAAAAAAAGATCTGTCGCTCAATTCACTTTAATCCAACACACATTAGTATTCAGTGCAGATTTGATTGCAGAATCAACTTTGTGGCTTTTTCGGTTCGGTAGCTACGAACGAGTCTGCCAATGGATGTTATTGGTGAATTTTTCTTCTTGTGTAAGCAAATGTTATTTTTGATCTGATTTTGGACATAGAAAGTGCACATCATGACTTTGGAATGAATGCACAAAACGGAATTAAATTTGGAAACAGGAAATAAGAAGTTAGATACTCGTATGTATGTATTCAAGTTCTTCGGGGCTTTCTTTGTAGGTTGGAGTATTTGCGATTTCTGCAAGAGGCAGTTGGAAGTGACATAAAAGATTTATATTACTTTGCGCATAAGAGATGTGAAGACAGAATTAATACTTCCTACTGTTGGCTACAAATTCGGAAACAAGCGGGGGTCATTAATTTGTTTATGAATGTTCGTTCACGGAGATTATCGTTTTAAAGGAAATCGATATGACATCCTATCACATAATGTGAGTACCCAAATCAAAATTTTGGTAAATCGCTAAGGGCCGTATTCTCAATGTATGGTTAAACTGCCAGTTAGCTATTTGGGACCCTGTCTATCGAAGGGCAAAGCATTAAGTGCACGCAACGCTCAAAATATGATTTTGGAGTAGACAAAAGAGGCTTGATTAGCAAAAAAAAATCGTGTAGTTTTGTAGTTTGCTACAATTGTTTGGGATAGTCCCCTGAATATATGGTCAAAAGTCCCTGATGATAGAAGGTCCGCAAGTGTATGGATCAAGTGAGTCGTCCATTTGCAAAACTCGTTAAACGCCTAATTTTTTTTTTGGAAAACCGCAAAAAAACGTTGACGGGTTTATAATTGACTTATCATAACGAATTAATTTGAAAATATGTTTCGAATTGTCATCTAAATATATTGCGATGAGACTCTAAAATTTTACATTATAATTTTCCTCAAAAATTTTAAAAATAGGTTAGACTTAACGTTCTTTGCCACTGTAAAAGGTTGTTAACGACTTTTGTAACTCAAATAGAAGGAATGAAATGAAAATATGTACCTTGGTTTTAGACATTTTTATTCAAAAGGAAATAAGATTTTTTTACATTTTTTGTTGCTGTATAGCACGGAAAATAATCATTTTGGGTTTTAATTCAAAAATTAATGAAATATAGGTACATGTGTAAAAAAAATTTAAAAAAAATTTTTCGTATCGATTAAATTATTGTAAAATTGAAGATTCTGAAGCTTCTTCCATTTATCTTCAAAGTGTTTTTTGAGTAAAAAGTCTATGTCCACAATTTTTGAATGTCTCAATTGGACAGAATTTGCAGGAATGATGCTCGGCTTGAAACTTGAAAAGTTTTTTCCACGTTTAAGTACTGGTTTTGCCTCAACAATATCAGCATTATAGTTTGCTTCTCCTCTGATTAAAGGAGACCCCTTCGAAGATTTAGTAAAAAATATTCTTTTTCAAAAGGCAAAATGAATATTTTTTACTAAATCTTCGAAATGCCAGTTTCCTTGGTCGCAGCTTTGAGGTCATATACAGGGCAATCAAGCCCCAATTTGAATATTGTAGCGACACTTCTAACAATTCCGTCGTATTCTTCAGGTTGGACAATCAAGGGTTTGCAACGTATTTTCTTTCCCAAAACTCCGAATACACGATCTGGAGGCAGAAAAGAATGTCCGACAATCGGAAAAGTGAGAACAATTTTTTCAATTTGCGTGGGTGCAGCCGAATACAACCAATTTGCTAGCATTCCCACCATAGTTGAGTTCTTATTTTGGCCTCCACATCCATCCGAAAACAAACAAATTGTACGTATTTCGTCAATGTTAATAACGCTCAAACAGTGAAGTAGGGCAGATGCTATCTCGTTTGAGCCTTTTCTGTGAACGTTCTCGGTCCACACATAACAAAATGTATTTTGCTTGGTGCGGGGAACAGTTTAATGTCCAATACAAATAGTAAAGTTATAATAATAGGCCTGCCTCGTATAATAAGCCGGTTGATCAGCCAACTTTGGAAGAACCAAATTTTATTGGCAGTCAAATGAAATTCTCAACACTCCTTCTTCAGCATATTTTAAAGCTTTATAAAACAGTTCTGAGCGTTCCTTATGAAGAGCTAATTAAATTTTTAACTGCGATTCTTCTGGCGATTTAATTTTAATACGCTCTTCCAAAGATATGCACGTAGAGCAACAATCAGTGGCAGGGCTTCCAAAGCTAATATTATAGTCACCGACAAAAATTGAACGAAAATATTCATACTTCACCGTTTCAGTATGAATTTTGTCATTATTAAAAATGTTCCACAAGGCCGTGATGCTCAACTCGCTCCCAAGGTAATGTCTCTTAGTATTTTTTGATCGGAAATAGTGACACTGGAGCGGCTTGAAAGACTCTATAAAAGATTTCACTGCTAGTCTTTTACTATGAAATGAAGAGTTTGTTCGATTTCCTCCTCTAGTCTCCTGCTGCGTTAAACCAGTTTGCAAAAATTTGTTGCAGAGATTCTGCACTCGGTCACGTGATATCCCCAGTAAAGAAATGAAAAAAGCTTTGCAAACTTGAAGATGAATAACCGTGTTTTCCCGTCGCGTTGGAATATAATATTTTACTACCATATCTCTTTTCTTAACAGGGTTTTGTGATCTTCTACGCTGGGAAGTCTGTGGAACAGCATATTTTAGAATAAATGCGTTTTGATCTTGCCTATCGGCAGTTTTGTAGAAGTTTTGGTGAATTTTCCCAACATCCTGTAAGCTTATCTCAGAACATCGATATTTACTGTTTGCTTTATGGGAGCACTTGATCGGAGAAGGAAACCCTTTCGATGAATACCTAGAAATCAAAGGAATTATTTTCTAGCAGTTCGGGGGAATTAAAACAATCGTAACAGGATTTGGTTTAATGGAGTACGTAGATACCTTAATCGTTTCTCCACATTTCTTCGCCATTCTTGGGGACGTTTTAATTTTTTTCTAGAACTTCCAGCCACCGCCGGAGTAATGTTTTCATCATGGTTTACTAAAATTGACGATTCTAATGACATTATTCTATGACTGTTTCTCACTACTTACTGGCAAGAAGTATAAACATACAATGACTATCGAAGACTAACTTCTGACAGAATAACGGTTCCAAAATACTGTTTTTGAAACAACAAGTGAAGGCGGAATCAAGAGCGCTTCGCTCTCAATTCGACGCTTTTGTATTGAGCGTTAATTTTTGGATGTAAATATCGACTCCTCACTCTTCTTTGTACCCCTTCAGATAAATAAAACACCATAATAAAAATGCCTTGCCATGGCTTAGAATCTTGAATCCCAGCTCTTAAAAAAAACCTGTTTTTCTATGCAGCTCATCGATTCATCTGGGAAGCTCAATTTATTCAGCGCAATAATTTGGTATCTTAATAAATCAAAGTTTACGATGTATTTCAAGCCAAAAACCGTTGAAATAATTTAGAGTACATTTATAAGAGATACCAAACTATAAAACCAAATTGAACAACCTTTCTTCTAATCAACAAATTGGCGGAATATGGCTCCCAAAGTAGGGCACCTTTAAGTGGTAACTCACTCCGATGCGAGAAAATTCACAATGGGAAAATCTGCAACAGATTCGCGGTGGAAATTCGCGGCAATTTGGAGACTATTCACACCGCCGCGCCACTAGGAAATTCTTTGCTCTGCCGTGCACTGCAAAGAAACGAATGATCGGATGACATAAAAAAAAACGAAAAGCTCATAATAGAGCACTAAAAAGGAAGGTACACTCGACGCCATTTTGTTGCCAACCAATGGAGAGTGAAAGGCATGTAAAAATGACAGCTCCCAGTTAACAACATTAGTGCTGTCTCTCTCGCTCATATATCCATTCGATGGGCACAAATCTCCATTCGATGTCAACAAAATGGCCGCGAGCGTACTCTCCTTTTTAGAGCCTTACTCTTACTACTTATACGAGGGTCGTACAAAAAGTAAGTTTCGCTGTGTTGCTAAATCTCGGTTTTTTTTTATTTTTTTGAATGAATGTTGGCATATACTCTATGTAATGTCAGGCCTGCGTCAGTTATTTTTTCTCCCCGGCAAACAGCTAAGCAAAAGGAGCTCTGTAACCATGGAGACCCTCGTTGCCTCTTACTACTGATTTGCCTTAACCCCTAGTGGGGCATAGCGCGTCAGCCGCCTACTTGCGACAAGTCGGGAGATGTGGCTTATTATTATGCCGCCGTAGTCAGACATGAGACTGACGCCTCTACGTACTGAGCTACCGGCGGCCCCAAATTACGTTCCGTGATCCGTTTTCTCTATGACAAAGACAAAAACACGACTGAAATCCAGCGGGAGATTGTTTCTGTATACGGCACAGGTGCGATCAGTGTGCAAATGGTGCGTGGCTTCGTCGAGAACCGTCCAAACGTCGTTGATTAACCGCTCTCAAGTGCGACCGAGGGGGAAGCAGTGTAGCGTGTTTTGGAAATCGTTCAACAGGATGGGCGCCTCACCCTTGACAATATTAGAAATGCACTACCTCCTTACATCGAAATTAGTCGAATGTCGGTCGCTAACATCCATAGTGAAAAGTTGGGAATGAGCGAAGTGTGTGCACGTTGGGTTCTCAGGTGGCTGACCCCTGCCTACAAAATAAACCGTATTGAATCGGCAAATCTTTTTTTTAATGAATCAGGAGGACGGGATGTCGTTTTTGACCGTATAGTGACAGGAGACGAGATGTGGGTACACAATACGACCCCTGAAGTAAAGTAGCAATTCATGGTTTGGCGGAAAACCATCCAAAAAAGCTAAAGTTATTATCTCAGCAGGCAAAGTAATATCCACACTTTTTTTTGGGATAAGAAGAATGTTTTACTCGTTGACTGACGGCGCGGAATGCTGTCAAAAGGTGTCCTTCTGCTTCACAATAACGCACGCCCTCCTCCTGCAAGAGAGACGGTTGAACTGCTTGGCCTATTCAATTAGAACGTTTTTGTCATTCAACATACTCCCCAGATCTTCCTCCAAGCTATTACCACCTGTTCCCGAAGTTGAAAAATCACTAGACGGTGGTCTACCGATTTTTGAAGGAGATGGCGGTGGCAGACTATGTAGCTAGCCACGGCTACAAAAAATGCATTAAAAAATGAAACCGGAAAATAGAGGGCTACGCCCGCAATCCGAGGGTTTTGTAGTATTCCATGCCAATAGGAGATGAACTGTCTTACTCTTGGAGATGTTAAACCATTCATGTTCAGACGATATTGCAAATTGCAAGTTTGCGTAAAAATATTGAAAATAAATTGTTTGAATAATTAAAGAAAGTAGAGTTAGCGACCAGCACACCTCCCTCCTCTCCCAGCAATCTTTACCCCTCTGAAAATGGTTAACTCCAATTCGTTCTACGGAAATCAATATGCAAGTATGTTGTACTCGTAGTACTAGTATGTAGTACAAGAGACCTGTTATGTGCATTTTTTGTATTTATGATATCAAAATGGCCAAATCTAAATGAATGTACTACTATTAAATATTACGTGATTATTACGAAACTTGGAGACATTATTGCACATAGTGTTGATTATCGTCGGCCATCAATATTTTCAACCTCGGATGAGTTTGAGAAATGCAGGGGTGTGCTAACTGTAACTATAGAAATATACTATTATTATCCTATTTTGAGAAGATATCAAAATTCCATAATTTTTTGTTTTCTGTGCTAGTTGAAAGCCACCTTCCTGTATATTTTCAAATTTCTAAGTGTAACGGTCTCGAAATGGTAAGGGGGGTGGGACAAATTATGATCTCATATTTTTCCCTCCTCCTTTCCCCTTTCTTCAAATTTGATGAAGACGCAAAGAATGGAATGTACTTGGTAGTACCTTTCTCATGATGCCCCACTTGCCTATACCAGATGAAAAAAATATTGATCTTCATTTCCTACCTCCCCCCTCCCACTCCTATCCCACCAATCTTTACCCTTTCCGAAATGATTAACTCCAATTCACTTTAAGAAAAACAACAAACAATATTCAAGTATACAGTACTCATAGTACGTAGCAGAGGCCGGTTATGTGCATTTTTTATATGGATGGTGTCAAAATGTTAAAATTTGAATGAATGTACTATTATTAAATAGTATGTGATTGTATTGAAACTTTAAGATATTATTGCCTATGATGTTGGTTATCATTGGTCATCAATATTTTTGACCTCGGGTGCGCTTGAGGGGTGCAGGGGTGTGCTAACTGCAACTATAGAAATCTACTATTATTAACCTTTTCTGATAAGATTTCAAAATTCCATTAATCTAGGTTTTCTACGCTAGTAAAATGCCGCTTTTCGGTAAATTTTCATATTTCTAAGTATAGCGGTCTCGAAATGCAAGGGGGGGGCAGCTCGGATCACATATTTTCCCCTCTCCCTCTTTTCCTGTTTCTTCAAATTTCAAAAAAATGGAATGTACCCGACGGTACCTTTCTTATGATACCCCACTTGCCTGTATCAAACGAAAAAAAAATTTCGACCTTCATTTCCCCTCTATGGGGACCCCCCCTTAAAGTTGATCTATTACGACGATTCGCTTTCTCCGGCGAATTATAGTAATTCTACACATTCCTACAAAATTTCATGTGTGTAGCTTCAGCCGTTCGTGAGATATTCCATGGACAGACGGACAGACGAACAGACAGACATTTTACCGATTTCATAAGGGTTTTGTTTTACTACAAAACCCTAAAAATGATGAGTTTTTGGGAAAATAGTTTTTTAGTTGAGGAATCCGAAAATAAAAGACTTTTTTTTAATATTACTTGATTTTTTTTTTAAATAAAGTAGGGAAACTTACTTTTTATACGACCCTACATCTCTACGTATAAGTTGTAAAGTACTCGTATATGTAGAGATGAAAAACCTCTCTACGAAAGGTGTTCACACGGTAGGAAAATCTCTACAAAATACTCTGTCGTAGAGACAGCGCAGAGCTCTATGCGGTATTTACATGTCTCTACTTGTCTCCACCGAGAGTTTCTCCTACACTCTACTATTGTATTTTTTCTGCCATATCTAAACGTAGCTTAACAGATTTAAAATAATTTGTGTTACTTTACAAAGAGATGTGAAGATAGAATTAATACTTCCTACTTCATTCATCTGTTCGTGAATGGTACCCCACTGGTAAAGTTTCCGATTTTCGATTACTGTGTTTTGACGTGACAACGTCTATGGGCAATTTGTCGAGGAAATATGGGACGGAAGTGGAATTAAAACGAAATGAATTGAACCCTTTGGTGTTGACACAAGCACACTTTTGGACAGAATTGGATTTTTCGTTTTAAAGGAAATTTTTATGTCATCGTATCAGATAAAATGTTTGTACCCGAATTCAAATTTGGGTAAATCACTTACGATAAGTCAAGTAAATCATGTAAGCTTGCGAGAACTTCGACAGCATTTAGTGCTGTAGTTGATATCTAATCTTGTGATGAAATATCCGAGAGATATTAATCCACTTTTTAAATTGTATTTTTCAATTAACATCATTCTATTGTTCTGACAACAGTTACCTGTCGAGGTCAAATCGTACGATTCCCAAACAATTTTAACACGAGACCCGCCCGCCCACGTTCATTTGAGCCATTTTACTTTTCTTTTTTCTTCTTCTAGAAAAAAAATGTCGAAAATTTCAAAATGAAAGCGAAACTGCATTTTTCTCCCGATTTAGCAAGAAAAGTAATTTCCATAAATTATATGAGAAAATGGGTACACACGCCGCTACGTTTCCAACTCGCGCCCCCTCTCTAGTGTACAGGTGAAGAAGCACAGAGTGTAGAGTCGTGGCTACTAAATAAAATAGCAAGTATATTTTGTTGTATTCAAAAGGTGGTTCATCATCTTTTGTTTTTCCCCGCGGTTGAAAGTAAAAAGATAAAGATAACGATGATGATGACAACAGAGTGGTATAGTGGCTGTGCTGAAGATACCAATATAATGTAATGTTGATGACTCTACTATTAAAATACTTTCTTCAGCGTATGCTCATTGTGTAGATGTTACATTCGTAGCGTCACAAATTACAAGATACCAGTATGCACACAACACAATATGATTTTCTTGTTAACTAATTGGTTCAGATTTTAAATTTTTGTTCGATTCGAAGGTGCATACATTGTAGAGGTCTGCAGTTGTTGTAATACATAATTTATTGGAAAAGTTGCATGCATAAGTGAAATTGTTTAAGTGGTGCTGTTGACAATTTTTACTGTAACATACATATATTGAAAGGTATTACAAAATGAAAGTGTTCCTTATTTAACCTGGCGCGAAAAACATTGCAACAAGATGTTTTTTTAATCGGGCTACTCATTCATTTTATCTTGGATAGAATTATTAAACGAGAGATGCGATATATCCACCAATGGTGGGTTGGTTGGCTTAGGTGGCGATAGAGCCCCCAAAAGGGAAATACTCAATTAGCGCTGGTGCGCATCGTTTTGATGCCACAAACCTTGTAAGAGGAAAACCGATGCTATCAAGTCTGTTATAGGGGCCAGGTGGGGTATTTCCTTAAATCCACCTTGTGGAATTTAGGAAATGAAATATGTTGCCTGTTCCCAAAGAGGAGAAGTCGGTTGTGTCTATAAGAAAGACACTGTCCAAAGAACAGTGCCACGCCTTAGGCAGTGCCGGACATCTATAAAGAAAGTGTAAAAGAGTCTCCTCCCCACTGTCCTTGCAACTACAACAGCACTCGTTGTAGGGAATACTATAATGGAAGCCTATCCGTGAAAATTGAGATTTTTTTTGTGGTAAATGTAATGTGCCGGCAGGCCTCCCTAATTTCTAGCATTTCCGCCTGAAATACACTAGCAAAATCAGGGAGGCGGAACAACTTAGAGACTGCGAGGTCCTCAGCGAAGAACCCTGCACCGACTCCACAAGGCATTTTCGAGCCATCGGTAAAAATTCTCAGGTCATATCCCGACATCACATCTTCGTCACACCATTCCGCTCTAGTTGGATATCTAGTAGCGAAGTGTTTCTCGAAGTCTGTTTCGGATACGATGTAGTCCGTTGGAAGCATATTGTCCAGGGTGGACAGAACGTTGCTATGCCCATATGGTTTCGCTGTCCAGTACTCACTCATTGAGTCTGGCCGCGCTACACGCGATGTTGAACTTTATTTGTAGGTCGAGCAGGAGTAAGTGTAAAATAACATTAAGTGCATCACCTGGGCAAGACCTTAGAGCTCCCTTGACTCCCATGGATGCAGTCCTCTGTACCTTGCATAGCAGATCAATATTATATTTCCAACGCACCGCTGGCCACCAGACTAGCGACCCGTATGTGAGTATCGGTCGCACTACCGCTGTGTGCAACCACAAGAATATTTTTGGTTGAAGTCCCCAGTTTTTTCCGCAGGTTCTCCTGCAAGCATAGAGATAGAGAGCTATAGTAGCCTTATTGAAGCGATGTTCGACGTTTAGTTTCAATGAGAGCTTCGAGTCGAGAATCACTAACAGACACTTTACGTTGGTCGAAAGAGTTAGTAAGTTTCCTTTTAATTTAGGGAGCGCAAACTCCTTAATATTTTTGCTTTTTTTTTTTGATTTTGTATGGAAAAGCACCAGTTCCGTTTTCTGTGGGCTCACACTAAGACCGCATTCTACCGCCCATGTGGTTACTATCTTCAGGGTGTTGTCCATGAAGTCGCTCATCACGGGTAGAAATTTGCCTGAGATCAAGATGACTATATCGTCCGCATAGGCGACATAGGCCGCCCTTTACCAAAATCCATAGCAGAGGGGAGATCACACCACCATGTGGCGTCACTCTGCGCACGTATTTAGTGATCCGACTTTCGTCCAAGTCCGACTGGATCACCCTGGTACTCAGCATGGCCGGAATCCATCTACTGAAATGAAACTCCACTCCTAACTCGATGAGAGCTTCCCTTATAGTCTCAGTCTTGACATTGTTGAAAGCGCCTTCAATGTCTATGAAAGCCGCCAACGTCAATTGTTTGTAGTTTAAGTCTTATTCAATTGTGCGTACTACCTCGTGGAGAGCTGTTTCGGTCGACTTTCTTTTGAGGTAGGCATGTTGGCATGCTGATATTGGTGATTTTAGCAGTAGTTGTCGTATATGGTTATCCAAGATTCCAAGAGGTGAGGCTGATGGGTCGAAAGTCTTTCGCAGAATCATGTATTATGTATTCATCTATACAGATGCCGTACCTAGAGAAGGCCATGATCACCCCCCCCCCCCCAAAGAAAATTTATTGGTTTTCCTTGCATTCGACTATTAAGGGTTCTGCAGAGATAGCATTCACCGCTCGTTAACGAGGGTTATGATCCCTAATTAACACCCAAAGGCGCGGTTGACAAGTGTCTTGTTGAATGTGACTGTCACCGTTGCCTTCTTGCTGATCAACTCTCTTGGCGATTCTATAGCTGATCTACTGTTTCACAGTACTTTCTTTGGTTTCGAAACATTTTGTTGAGAAGACACGTGGTGAGGTTTGTTAGCTTTGCTTTAACAGCACGCTAGCGAGAGCCCCGCAAGTATTAAATATTCTACTGAGAGCAATCCTTTATGTCACACCCTCTTCCCCTATACCAATGACTAGTGTGATGACTTATGATGCTGTCTTGTAAGCATTACTCTCATATACTAATCTAATGTTGAGGTAAGAGCAGAGCTCAACATTATTGCGGTAAGTTGATTAAAATTCACAGGTTACCCGGTATTTGGATCAGAAGTATAGGACATATTTTTGCTAGGTGCTGATATATCCAAACATCCATTGGGTCGCTAAAGTTCATTGCGATTTAAGCATTGCGAAGTAGAAATTCTGGTAAATCAAATTTGACGTTTGGTATAAATTACACTGGTAAACATTTTTTAGATATTCTCCATGATTTATTATTAATTTTTAATTTTGCCAACACAATCAAAAATTTAGAATAAATAGTGTGTCACCACCAACAATGCAACAAGATTGAGTTGGCAATGCACTTCACCAAAAAATGATCGGCTTTTCAGCCGACTGGATTCGTCCACCGATATACCATACTCATCAGGGCCTACCTTTGGTCTATCGTGGAGGTAGCTAGACTAGCTCTATATTTGTGCTGTACTCCGACTTTCGTCAGAATACATCAGTTAGTAAAATGCTCACTTTATTTATAGTACGCATTTTACGACACGGGTACGAATTACATTGTATGAATTTGATCTCATTATGTTGGGCTGGTCGAGCTACCTCGCCGATAGACAAAAGGTAGCTCCAGATGAGTATGTGTGCACTTTATTCTTAACAACTTGGATATGCGCTTATGCGTGAATAAACACAGTCGAAATTTCATTGGGCTCATGTCGTGTAATGCACACTATATAAGGTGTAAGCATTGCACTCGGGGACGTAATCCGTATTAAGTTGGAATACGAACCTGGCTTGGTCGAGCTGTTTTCCCCATGGATTACGGCACCTCCTGATGAGTAGAATCTATGGTGTGGACAAAACCAAGCGACAAAGTGAATTGGCTTCTAGCTGATTATTATTATGTGGTAGTGGATAGTGATGTTGAGTAATTTTGACCTATATTCGCAATGACCCGCTCCACTTTATTCTTATCAACCAGATGAGAATGGTCTATTGGTGGATGAAACCAGTCGGCTGAAATATGGCTTTATGCTGATCATTTTTTGGTGAAGTATATTGCCAACTCAATCTTGTTGCATTGAGTTGGTAGTAATACTCTTCATTTTATTATAAATAACTTTCAGGAAAAGCGCAATGCGTGATAATAATGAAATGAATTTCAGACAATCAAAAATAAAAAAAAAATATATTTGGCTTTTGTCGTCTAACCCAACATGCCAAATAACTAATCGACCTGGATTTTTTCTTCCGTGCTCAGCTTTTTAACCTGCACTCCTTATGGTAGCACAAAAATACCTATAATATATGGAACGAGCCTACAAAGGATCACCGATTTGATATGAATGAAAATTAAATAACTGAAAAATTGTACAACGTAGAACATTGCAATTGACACTATATGACAGCTGTTGCGTTACTCTAATATCTGAAGTTCATCCCGGAAAAATTGTGTATCCTATTCACTGCCTAAACGGGAGATCTATTTGAGGGTGAGCACACAGTGAGCTCGCACTTTAAGCAGTACGAATCTACCGTGTATATACCAAATAGCCATAGATTCACACCGAAAAGCTACTGTACTGTCTAAAGTGAAAATTGACTTGAGATTGGGCCCAGGGTCCAGGCGGTTCAAACCTCATGTGTATAATGACCATCCTCCAAATTTGCCGTGTTCTTGCGCACTGTTCCCACAAAATTAAAATCGAATGAACGAGGAAATGGGGATATTTTACTTTAGCAAAATATCCCCAATCCCAGTTCGTCCGCCACAGCATTTTCTGGCTTGGTGTAAGGCCACTAACACTTAAACACAAAAGAATGGTCTCATACTTGGGTGCGACTTCAATGCACACCAAAGAGTATGGGGTATTTTGTGACACTTGGTTTCATTCTGCACACCGACTTAGTATGCGTCTGTAGCTTAGCTCGGTAACCGCACCGGGCTGTGCTGTGCAGAATGAAACTAAGCGTCCCAAAAATTCCAACTTCACTGAAAATAATTCTCAATTGTATAGGTACATTGCAAGAACATTGAATACATAAAGTAATATGGGGAAGTTCCGCAAGAAATGAGCGAGGAGAATTGATGTTTGAATTTCTATTAAGCTCAAATCCTCTAATTTGTAATGTAGGCTGCGAGCCTTCCTTTGTTACCTAGAGTAGGTAAGAAGTCTTGTCTTGGACTTCTCACTTGTGTCCAAAGATATTCAGCAATTGATACGAGATTGGAGAGTTTCGTCGGATAATTCCTTTTCCAATCACCGCTATTTACAATTTTCTCTGTACGAACGAGTTGAACCGAAGTCAGTCATCTTAAATTGAAAAATAGCAGACTGGTACGGATACCAAAAAAATCTCTCAATGGTGCCATTGCCGTTCCAGCCACGCAGCAAGGAAGAATTGGATGACATGGTTTACTTTTTAACGGGTGTTCTGAATGAAGCCGTGCTAAGGTCCCGCCCTGTCAGTAGACAATCAGGCAATAGAAGCCAACCTGGTAGAACAACCAGATCTCAAATCTACGCGTTGCTTGCAGGTGAAGCTTCAACAGGGCTAAATTTTTCAAACTAAATTCGGATTGGATAAACTACAAAAGGGATGTTAATGTTTACAAAGTGGAAATAAGATTGGCTAAACGTAGATCCTGGCGGCTCTTTTGGTGGCGCATAGAAGAATCAAGTAAGCTTCGTAAGATCTAATCTACAAATCCTCCTATGTCAATTTTTTTTATTTAAGCAGGATGGATTGGACAGGAACGAGTGAAGAAACTATTAAGTTTTTGCTGAACACACATTTTCCAGATAGCTCGACTGATTACGTGCGAATGCCCAGATGTGTTTAACAACTTCCGGGGTCTTCTCATCCATTCTTACAGAGGGAAAGATCTTTTGGACGATTTTCAGCCTTGAATCGTTTAAGTCTGCTGGACCGAATGGGTATTATAAGCTATTATTCCGGCAGACTTACAACATAAATGTCGGATTTAGTGTACCTTCGGTACCATAGGTTAGAGTTGTCTTTATTCCAAAATCAGGAAAATGTTCGCATGTGTGTCCAACTGATCTTCGACTTATCAGCCTTTCATCGTCCTTACTAAAAGTCATAGAAAGATTGATTGGTATACACCTACGAACCAGCATTCCACCCCACCTCTTACTCATTTCACAGCACGCCTACTTGAAGGGAAGGTTTGTAGATACTGCCCTACATTCTCTGTTAGGTCACATTGAAAAATCATTTGCCTGAAAAGAATACACAATGGTGGCCTTTTTTGGTTATCGAAGGGGCTTTCAACAATGCTTAACCGGTGGCAATCGACGATGCACTTGCAAGCCTGAGCATTGACGATTTACACCGCATATTTATTAACCTGATGTTAACATCTATGGTCTCTCTATCTCAATAGGGCGAAAACATCCGGGAACGAATCGGATTGGTGCGCCTATAAAGAGAATCTTAGTAGGTTTAAGAAGGAAGTGAGGAAGGCAAAGCGTTGTTCCCGGAAACTTTTATGCGAAAGGATTGAAGAGTCGAGCGAAGCGTCTAGGCCTCGTAAAATACTAGCAACGAACCCAACTAGTCCGACCTACTTAATGAAGCTTGATGGCTCGTGGACTTCCTCAAGCAAGGAGACGATTGACGCCCTGCTAGATACACACTTTCCAGGCAGCTCGTCGGAAAATGGAACTGGACACTTGCTGGATGGTCTGCACATACCTCCATGTGACTCCTCAGCTATTCTATCAACGGAGAAGATTCTCTTAACCTTTTCCAGCTTTGAGCCGTTTAAAGCGGCTGGGCCAGACGGTATTATTCCTGCGGATATACAACACTTGTCAGACATTGTATATCCCTGGATTGAGATCATTTTTAAGGCCTGTCTAGACCTGGTCTACATCCCTCAAACATGGAGGGAGGTCAAAGTGATCTTCATTCCAAAAATGGGAAGATCCTTGCATGCACGCCCGAATGATCTTAGGCTCATCAGCTTGTCCTCCACTCTACTTAAAATGCTGGAGAGGCTTATAGATATTTACTTACGGGGTAGCATTCCTGCGACCCTTTTATCGAACTCACAGCATGCTTACAAAAAGGGAAGATCTGTAGACACAGCCCTCCACTCCATCGTGGGCTATATTGAGAAAGCAGTAAGTTACAAGGAGTACGTTATGGTTGCTTTTCTGGATATCGAAGGCGCCTTTAACAACGTGAAACCTGATGCAATCACTGATACACTATCTTGCATGGGAGTGGATGGCTCACTCTGCAAACTTATTAACCTGATGCTAACATCTAGGATTGTTTGCTCAAAGCTGGGTGCTCCATCTGTACGTAGGTGTGTTGAAAGAGGCATTCCGCAGGGGGGTGTCCTCTCACCGCTCCTATGGAACATTGCAGTTAATAGACTGCTCCTGGACCTAGAGGCACTGGGATGCATGGTTATTGCCTATGCCGATGACATTGCTATTGCAATCTCAGGTAAGTTTCCTACTACTCTTAGTGAGGTACTACAAAACGCCCTCTCTCTGTTAGCAAACTGGGCAAAAAATTGACTCTGATTCCACCTCATCTAAGTTGGTGGAAGAGTACCGCTTGTCCTTCGTTGCGCTCGGAAAATTCTTTAACACTTTGTTGTGTTGGATTTCTAACCATAGTGGTTTCGCTGGCAGTTGCATGGCCGACGGGCTGGCTTGTTCAGGGGCTAGAGAAATAGTGACGGAGACTCAAGAAATTGGAATGTCCATAGCTACTTGCAAAATTAAAATAATGGCAGATGCGGTTGGCAGGGCTAAGACAATATGGAAATCGGGCTGCACGTGCCAAGTGAGAAAACTGATGTGGCCTAGAATCGATCCTGGCCGATCTTCAAAACTCCGATCAATGGATAGAAGGCATATCAGCGTGTTGGTGGGAGTTATCACTGGACATTGTCTGACCGGCGAACATGCCAGAAGACTCCAACTTCCTTACAATGACTTTTGTAGGAGTTGCGATGACGAGGATAAGGCGGAAAGTACTTCCAATCTGAATGAGACTCTAGGGTCTTTCTTCTTCAGGGATTTGGAAGACCTGAAAGATGTGGTTGTCAACAATCTATTTCGCTTCATTTTCAATTCCGGCTGGTTCAATCATCATCATCGTGTCGCGACAGCCCGACGTCGGGCCTTGGCCGCCTGGATCATGGTCCTCCAATTATCTCGGTCACATGACCTCGTCCTCCAATTTTGGAAGCCCAGTAGCTGCGCGCGTCCACATATACTGAGCTCTCCCAACGAGATCTCGGTCGTCCTCGCAGTCTCGCTCCGTCGATTCGTTCTGCATTCATTACTCTGCTAGGCATGTGAACATCGTTCACTCTTTGTACATGCCCTGCCCATTGAAGTCGTTGTAGTTTGACGATTTTCGAGACTTGCAGCTCATCGTACATTTCATACAACTCATGGTTGTACCGGATGCGCCATCCATCTCAATCGCAAACAGCCCCGAAAATTCGCCGTAGGACCTTACGTTCAAATGTATCTAGCATGTTTCCGGAGGCTTGAGTTAGGGTCCATGCTTCGCAGCCATAGCATAGCACTGGTCGTATAATGGTTATGTACACGCGGAGCACGGGGAGAACCGAGAAAAATGTCTTATTTGCTAACTGCATCCGTCGCTTGATTTCGTCAGTTTCGTTGGCGTCCCTTGATAAGTTGCAACCCAGGTATATGAAGTTGTTCACGAACTCGATGTTGAGGTCCCCCACATTGATGCTCGGTTGTGCAGGTGTCCTTGTCGTCGATTACATCATTATTTTAGTTTTACCCTCGTTAATACGTAGTCCAACTACCTTTGCAGCGGTATCGAGCGTATGCAGAAGTTCTTCTGCGTCGGCCAATCTTCGGAACATGATGTTGATGTCGTCGGCGTACGCTGCTAATTGTGTCGACTTGATGAGTAGCGTCTTGCTGTTGTCCATATTCATAGCCCGAATGGCGTATTCCAGTGCTAGGTTGAAGAGCGTCGGTGCCAGTCCATCGCCCTGTTTCAGACCAGTGCGTGTTTCAAATAGATCAGTAAGTCTATTATGGATCCTGACTTGTGAGACGGAGTTGGTCATCGTCATCTTAGTCAGTCGCACTAATTTGGCCGGTATACCAAATTGCAGCAGGATGTTGTACAGTACTCCACGATCGATATGGCCGTATGCTTGCTTGAAATCGACAAAGATTTGGTATTCGTCTACGTTGTATTCCCAGCACTTCTAGAGTATCAGTTTAACCGTACAGAGCTGATCGGTTGAGGAGCGACCAGGTCTTAAACCGCTTTGATATTCGCCAATGATTCGTTCTGCGTACGGTTTTATTCCATTTTCCAGAATTTTCGTCAAAATTTTATATGACGTACAAACTAGTGATATGTCCCTGTAATTTTCACACCCCAGTTTATCTCCATTTTTGTGAATTGGGCAGATGATGCTTCTGCGCCAATAGTCTGGGATCTCCTCGTCCTCCCATACTCGCAGGAGTAAATGATGTATGGCATCAACTAGACTCGTTCCACCGAATTTTAGCAGTTCAGCTGGAATCTCGTCAGCGCCCGGCGCTTTACTTCGTTTTAGTAACCGCAACGCGAGATCAACTTCCTCGTCATATTTTTCTTTTCTAGCTCTGGTTCCTCGTTGAATCCATTGTCTGTAGGCCTCGTTTTTCGCGTCAAGTGAATTTTTTCATTCTTCGTCGAACCAGTAATTTCGCGCTCGCCAGTTTCTATATCCCACGACCTTCTCTGCGACATCCCTGATGGTACTTTTAGGTTATTCCCAGAACCCATAGACGCCTGTGTTGCCGATGTTGTGTAGCATAGGAGATAGTCTCAAAGGCGGTAGTATACGCCACCGCCGTGGCATCGCTCAGAAACTTATCAACTGCAAAGATTTTGGGAGGGCTGCTTCTCGATTGGTGCACTGAGGAAATTCTACATCTATAGGTCGTCTTCACCAAGTGATGATCTGAGTTACAGTTTGCTCCTTGATAGGAGCGAACATCCATGACTCTAGACGCCCATCTCCTGCAAATGAGGACGTGGTCAATTTGGTTGACGGTATGTGCGTCTGGAGACTTCCAGGTCTGCTTGTGAATGCGTCGATGCGGGAAACACGTAGAGCTTACGACTAGATTTCTGCTGCAGGCGAAGCCGATAAGTTGCTGGCCGTTGTCGTTACATTCTTCATGGAGACTGTGGCCTCCAGTTGTCCCCCGGTGCCAACTTTCATTTTCGACTTTCGCGTTAAAGTCTCCCAGCAGCAATTTGACGTCGTTTGTTGGAAGTGAGTCGAAGAGAGTCTCAAAGCGGGCGTAGAACTCGTCTTTTAATGCGTCTTCTTTAACTTCAATGGGGGCGTGCACATTGATGAGCCAGAGATTGAAGAATCGAGTCTTAATGCGAATCGCAGACAGCCGTTCATTTATGGGTTTGAAGTCAGTAATATGCGGTTTGAGGTGATTGCTCACTATAAATGCTACTCCAACCTCCTTGCGGCCCGATGGTTTGACACTTGTAAAAATGGTGTGCGATTTTTTGTCATTGATCTCGCTGCCAAGGTCAATGATTAATCTTTATCCATGCAGGTTGGCAGATATCGTTTAATGTTTTTAATATTTTGCTAAGGAAAAAATCATGCCTCACGTTGGGCGCCAAAAATATCTTCCTTAATTGACAATTCATTTATGTAAAATACTTTTTTTAGTGAAAAGAAAAATGGATGATTGTGAACAACAATTTGGCACCCAACGTGGGACACTGCACTGTATATTCAAAATAAATGACTTGATAAACTACTCATGCGGCAGGGAAAGTAGAGAGCTTAAAAGACTTTAAAGGGTACACAACTGGATAATATTGACAATTTGCCTCAGGGGAGCTAGCTTAGGCAAATGGCGTACTATCCCCCAGTGCGTGACAATTTTAAAATGCAATATCATACGCCATTGACTTCTTGTGATCACAGGGTGCCTGATGACGTAGACACACACACACACACTCAATGCTGCGATTTTGCAAAGCCTATGAAATAGCTCGCCCCGACAAGACTTCCAAAACCCATCGATATCTGCCAAAATCAAGTCCGCGCCAAATTGCATTTATGCAAGTTTCCTCGTTACAAATTTGCAAGCAGTTTTTGCATATTTTTGTTTCGGATACCTGTGGAGTTCATGGAGATCAACTACTCAGCGATCATAACAGTGAAAGTTTTAGTGGAACTAAATTTATTTTGCGCTTTTTTTTTTATTGAAAACAAATTTTGCGTAATTGATACTCCGCAAGTGATCCCAATTAATTATCTCACCTAAACAAGCCAAGCGGAATTCTGTCACTTTTAATGAGCTTTTGTTCAATTTCCATCAGTCCGTGGAAAATTTATGAAGTTTATATCCACACGATTACCTGCTGCTCTCATTTCTTGTTTTATATTCCTTTTGATATTTGCAACAAGTCAGCATGTAGCATCATTAAATTTTTTTTTTACTCAGACAATGCATTGCAATGCAATAATTGCTAGGAAAGTAAATGTTAATAATAGCGCGAGAGCCAATGCTCAAAAATTACTTCCCAGCCAATTCAATTAAAAGTGAGCAGCGACCGACTGTCTGCACTTGCATTCTCCACTTTTTCAGAGCATTTTGTAACCGAATTTTAGTTTCTTTCTTCGCCTGTTAATGAGCTCGCCATTCAACTGCTAGACCAACAATCAATTTAAGGTCGTTTCATAATTTCGGAAGCACTAAAATAGTGCACAAACTATTCGGACAATTTAAAGTCTATTAGTAAGTTAGCGCGGTGCTGAGGTACTCGTATCTGGATTGCGAGAAACGAAAAAATCTGACTCAAACGCATAGTCTAATGAATGGTGGCGGAGGAACCAGTCTTGACGAAATAATTTCATCGAAACGGAAAAAAACACTTCACCGTGTGTCTACTGACTAATAGCTGCAAGTCTCAAGTTTGACTCGATTGTGCCAAGAAGCTGTAGAAGCAGTTTCACAAGATATGTCCTTCAAATGTCTCAGAATATATTATCGCGCTAATCTTGTTTAAACCATTGCTGCGCTGTGTTGGCTAGCGGATTGCTACTGATGGCTTGTACGATGGATGTATCTACAAATACACTTGAAACCCGAAAAGCGACTCAACATAGCGACGTACCGCAACTCGTACTTGTTATATGAGTCGCGAATAATTTGCATAGTTGAAAAAATATAACTGGCATTCGATGGTGAGAGCGTTTCAACGAGCGAGAATATTGTTTGCACTTTGATTTGCATATCCATGGACGCACCCAAATTACAACTGCGGCCAGCTGCGTCAAATGTTCATGAGTGTAGAGAAACGAGTGTTGGTACAATTTGTTACTGCTTGTTTCGCCTTATATTGAAAAATGAAATAACTGCATATTTTCACCGTGAATAAACTTTTCTTGGATTTTTTTTAATGATTGGTGGGCTAAAAGGTATGGTATTGTTTAGTGGGCTAAGATGAAAACCAATGCAGTGGTTTCAATGGAATGTGCTACTCAGTGTGTTCTGATTTTTTGGTTTTCGAATTTTATTTATGTGGAGCCCTAGGAAAATCCCTCGAGTGGGCTACCGAGAATCAAATGGAGTTGTTAAGTATCCTTCTTGAGAACTCTTAAGAATTTCTTGAATAGCTTCAGTTCCAAAGAAAGAATGGAGATAATTTGATATTTCCTTTATTTTTCTTAGATTTCTTGAATTTGATTTTTCCTTAATTCTTCTCAGATTTCTCGAAACAATTCAATTTATAAAATATTGAATTAAATATTTAATTCATTCGAAGAAGAAAGATGATCATTCGATTTAAAAGATATTCCTTTAAAATAATTATTTTTAGTTTTTTGTAAAATAGTTTACAAAAACTAATGATCTCGAAAGAAAAAATGGAAACTTAATAATATATTTTTTAAAACATGTCAACTTTTTAGAATTCATGAAAACTTGATTTAAAATAATCAATTAAATAAGTAAGTGGGTTTTCAATTATTTTTAATGATTCTAAAAATCCACAACAGAGTCATAGAGACGGAGACTAAAGGGTTTCTCAGACGTCGCGTCGTGTCAGTCTTACAGTCAAACCTACCATCAATCCTGCCGTCAATCTTGCTATCAAACCGGCCACCAAACCAGTGGCAGACTAAATGGGGGTAGCAGGGGCGTCCGAGCCGGGCACCTGCACCCCTTTGTAAGATTTAATGTTTGCTCCATTTAACTAAATCAATCATCGTATTGATAGGCTATCATAAATTCCAAATAAAAAGAGGTATGTTCGTACGAGGGCGGTTCAAATATGATCGAGACAAACGCTTTGACACATTTATTTATTATCGAAAATACCTATTTTATATTTACAAAAATTTACAATTTTTCTAGGTAATTCCCCTCACTAGTTACACATTTTTGCCACCTCTCCGGAAGTTTTTTGATGCTGGTATCGAAGAATTCCTTGGGCAGCTTGGACGGCCATGTGCGCATGAACTCCTCTACCTCGTGGTCGGTGTTGAATCTTTGACCTCCGAGCTCCGAGGGCTTCTTTCAGTGGTCCAAACATGTGGTAGTCGTAGGGTGATAAATCCGGTCTGTAGGAGGGGGGGTGTTCTAGTACCTCCCACCCCAATTCTGATATTGTATCGAGCGTGAGACCCACGGTATGAACCGCGTGAATTTTTGCTCGAAGTTCAACAGTTTGGGAACTCATCGCGCCGTTATTTTGCGATATTGAAGGTGTTCGTGGATGATAGACTCTACACTACCAATACTAATGCCGACTTCAGCCGACATGTTTCGAACATTCATCCTACGGTCCTTCAAAATGAGCTGTTCTACGCGGCGAATGTTGTCTGGTGTGATGCTGGTTCGCGGTCGACGATCATGCGGCTCATTCTCGACGGTTTCGTGACCAGCTTTGAACGCTTTGGCCCATTTAAACACAACATACCTTCTCAGGTACTCACTACCGAACTGATTTCGCAAACGCCGATGAATTTACGTGTTTTTAATAGCCTTCCCACACCAAAAAACGAATGACAATACGTTGCGCAACGGCGGTCGGCACTTGACTCACTCATGGTGACGCGCGTGAAACGTGCGTTCGCTAAGAAAACTATGCCACAGGCCACACTACGGATATTCGTAAGGGACCAAGCTATCACATACTCAAGCCGCGACCTTCAAAACATACAGGCGCGCCATCTACAGCGTTTGTCTCGATCATATTTGAACTGCCATCGTATATATAGGTATGTGAAAATTATTCAACAAAATCCTAAATAAAATAAATAAATAACTGGCGCAACAGTCCAATTTGAACCACGGCCTCGAGATGAGTTAGCATCATCTTATTTTCTAGATCGTGACGGTTTTTTGTGCAGAGGTATGTGATCAGCAATACGCTCAACCGAGTTATTTACCCCATAATGGGTACTCATTTAACAGCTGAGTGGGCTCATAGTCCGACACGTAAATCCCCGGAATCGAACTGGGGCCCAGTGCGTTGAAGGCGAACGTGCTAACCGTTGCGCCATCCGGACTACACAACAACATCCTATTTTACCTATATTCCCGAACTAGTGTTTATGCTGTTAAGGGTTGCCTTCAGAGTAGGGTCCTGTCCCCACTTCTCTGGTCACTTGTCATACATAGATGAGTTACTAGCTAGGTTGTGCGATTAGGCTTATGATGCAATCGGTTGTGCCGATGATATAACTATCATAATCAGAGGTAAGTTTGAATCGACCGTCACTGAGGTGATGAACGCGGCACTCGATCTAGTACTTCGGTGGTGCACTGAAGTTGGCCTGAGCACCAACCCACAAAAAACCGTCTTAGATCCCTTCACTCGAAGAAAGAATCTAAGCTTAAACCCTGTCAGCCTTGGCGGAACGGTACTTCAGTTCGCCACTGTAGTCAAATGCTTAGGCACTTTGTTGGACTGGCGGCTTAATTGGAGCAATTACGTCGAGGCTGTTATCTGTAAGTCCACACGGATAATGTGGGGTTGCAGGTCTCTGTTTGGCAAAACTTGGGGACTCACCCCGAAAATGATCGAGTGGCTATATTTGATGGTCGTACGTCCAGTTGTGACTTAAGCGGCGCTAGTTTGGTGGCCCAAATCGAATCAGCGTTGCACCATTCAGCTTTGTAGTAAGTTACAGCGCCTTGCATGCCTTGGTATGGCAGGATCCATCCGTAATTGTCCGACATCGGATATTGAGGCGGTTGTTGGACTTACTCCGCTGCATATTTTCATATAAGTTCTGTGGCTCTTAGAATGCGTCTAACATACGATGGCTATGTGTCCAATCAGGGACACATGAGCATTCTGGAGCGGATTCCTGGTATGCAGATCTGCTCGAGTTCTGATTATATGACTCGAGAAATATGTTTTGGTAGAAAATTCTCGGTCTCCGTCCCCACTCGCGGAGAATGGGACAGTGTCATTCCTGGCTCTGTCTCCCGGTATACCATATGGTTTACCGACGGATCTAAAACGGAGCTGGGAGTTGGTGCTGGCGTCTTTGGACCAGACACCAGGATCTATGGGCGTCTGGCCTAGCGTTTTTCAAGCTGAAATCAATGCCATTGGAGCCTGCGCCAGAAACATTCTGGACAAGAGACTCAATGGCGCTAACATTGCTATCTGCATTGATAGTCAGGCAGAACTTGCTAGACAAGGCTCTTCGGATAAATTTTTCGGGCCTGATCCTTACTGAGTTGGGCTCAAACAAGATCACTGGTGAGGAAGTGGTCTGCCAATGAAAGACTACGTCACTGGGATTGTCTTCCAGTACTGCGGCAGTCCAAAAACCTTATCAAACCCTACGGTCTCAAAGAAACCAGCCGCCTGGGTAGAGCGGACCTGAGACTAATCGTGGGTTACCTCACGGGGCACCACTGGGTGAGATATCACCTCAATAAAATGAGTCTATCCACTGATACGGAGTGCAGGCTTTGCCTGGAGGACACAGAGTCCATTAAACATCTTCTCTGCGAATGGTCGGCGGTAGCCCGTTCCAGGTTCTTGTTTCTTGGAGACTCCATCGTGAGCTCAGCGGTCGCAAGGAGCGCACCTACAAAGGATTTACTAGCCTTCATTAGGCTGGTTGAGGGTCTTTTGGATTAATTAAGGCTATGGCACAATAGATCTCATGGTCGCGGTGCCCACCCTTGGGTATGTTAACCTGTCCTTGTGTTTATTACTGATTATCGCCTGGCTGGCGTAATCTCGGCCCCTTTAGCCGGTATATATACCTGCAACGGA
This sequence comes from Chloromyia formosa, assembly GCA_964017055.1. Classification (NCBI taxonomy): domain Eukaryota; kingdom Metazoa; phylum Arthropoda; class Insecta; order Diptera; family Stratiomyidae; genus Chloromyia; species Chloromyia formosa. The sequence continues at coordinate 52,828,684 of OZ024818.1, forward strand.
AACAACCATCAAGTTAACGGGTATGGATACCTTGGGCGGGTGTTATGCTGGCATTCTGATGGCTAATATAATTTAGTGGAGGTCGCCGAGCACTTTCCACACTATTGCACTATTATGCAAAATTACATATTTTTGCATAACGTCAATGAGATTGTGCGGCGGTGAGGGAAGTCAGAAGGTCTTTGGGTATTATACCGGTAGCCGACAATATTACAGGCACTATTCGAACACAGCCAAGATATCAAAGTTGTTTGATTTATTGGGCCAGTGCACTATAGTTTGCCCTTTTCTCCGCATGCTTTCTCTCGATGTTGCTATTATGGGAGATAGCAACATCGATTATGTATGCAGAGTGACTCGTCTTGTGGACTAGGAGTACATCGTGTTTGTTGTGGGTGACCAGGTGATCAGTGTATACTTGGCGATCCCAGTACATCGTGAAGCGAGTGCTGTCAAGCACTGCTTGTGGAGTGTACTGGTAGATCGGTATGGTTTCACTGATCAGCCCGTGCTTGTACTCGTATGCTTATTATTATTATTATTTTATTCCCATTCATTTATGCACTTATGTATGCTGTGGACACTGCCCTACATTCTCTGGTAAGTTACATCGAAAAATCTCCTTGGTGGCCTTTTTATACCCTAGACTTTTAGTATAGGGTATATTGTTTTTGTCACGACGGAAATATGTAACATCTTAAAGGAGGCTCCGGAGGTATAGCAATGTATATATATAAATGATCAGGGTCACCTCCTGATTCGATTTAGCCATGTCTGTCTGTCTGTCTGTCCGTCTGTATGTCTGTCCGTCTGTATGTCTGTCTGTCTGTTTATCCGTTCGCACGATAACTTTCGCTAGAATGAAGCTAGAGTCTTGAAATTATGGTCAGATGTTGAAAGTATGATCTAGTTGGTTGGTATTGAAAATGGGCATGATCAGGACAAGAGAACGCCTACCTCCCCTACATATGTAAAATAATTAAATATATTTATAGCTCCCGATTAAATAATTATGGAAAGCTCTAGCTTTGGTAGATTGCTCGTGAGGGTAATCTTATACTCTCCTGCAAAATTAAAATCGATCGGTTGGAACTAACGGTAATTTTCTTACAAACAGCCCCGTACTACCCTACTTTTCAGGTTTTTTGTCTATAACTCTTTAACCAATTGACGTAGACATCTGATTTTTGGCATGTAACCCTGAAGTGAAAAGCTGCTTGGGTTTGAGTTGGGCATAATCAGATCAAAGGAACGCCTACCTCCCCTACAAAATTAAAAAAATTATACATTACTGTAATTACCTTAACTTTCGATAGAATGACACTAGCGAGTTGAAAATTTGGCAGAACGTTGATAGTAAAATCTAGTTAGTTGGCATTGAAAATGGGCAAGATTCTACCCGAGGAACCCCTACATTCCCTACAAATGAAACTTCAAATAAGCGATACCTTTTGATAGAATGAAGCCAGCGACTTGAAATTTTGGTCAAATATTTAAACTGAAATTGGGTTAGTTAGCATTAAAGATGGGTTAGATCCGACCTAAGGAACCCCTACCTCCCCTCAAAATGAAATTTAAAATAAGCGATAACTTACGACAAAATAAAGCTAGCGACTTGAAATTTTAGTCAAATGTTTGTAGTAGGATCCAGTTGGCTAATATTGAAAATACGTAAAATCCGACCAATGAAACCCCTACTTCCCCTACAAATGAAACTTCAAATAAGCGATAACTTTCGATAGAATGAAGCTAGAGACCTGAATTTTTTTAAATGTTTTGTAGGGTGATCTTATTGGTTGGTGGCAATGATGGGTAAGATCCGATCCAAGGAACGTCTACCTCCCCTACAAGTGAAACTTCAAATAAGCGATACCTTTCGATAAAATTAAGCTAGTGACTTGACATTTTGGTAAAATATTTGTACTGGGATCTAGTTGGTTGTTATTAAAAATGCGCAAGATTCACCAAACCAAACCTCTACCTCCCCTACAAGTGAGACTTCAAATAAGCGATAACTTTCGATAGAATGAAGCTAGCGACTTGAAAGATTCGACAAATATTTCCCCTATAAACTGGCCATATAGGAAATTCAATTTTAAAGCATATGGTCGTGGCCAATTGGTACTTTTGGTATCACCACTAGGTCTGTACAAGTCTAGGGTATATACGCTTCGGACTCCGAAGTCTGAATATTGATTCACTCTGCAAACTCATTAACCTGATGCTAACATTTAGGGTTGTACACGCGAGTCTGGGTGTGTCGTCTGAACAAAGGCGTGTAAGTAGGGGAATCCCCCAAGATGGGGTTGTCTTTCCACTTCTCTGGAATCTGGTGGTGAATAAACTGCTTTTGGACCAGGAAGGGGTAGGGTGTGAGGTGATTGCTTATGCGGACGATATTGCCATTGTCATCTTGGGCAAGTTTCCAAACATTCTCTGTGAAATAATAGAGAATGCACTTTCTATTCTATCAATTTGGGCATGTTATGCTGGCGTTAGGGTAAACCCGGACAAAATAGAGCTTGTTCTCTTTACAAAGCGGTACAGAGTTCCTGATCTCACTCCTGCACTATTGGAAGGGACGAGGTTGGTGTTCACTGATAAAGCAAAGTTTCTGGGTGTACTCCAAGATAAGAGACTTGCGTGGAAGCTAATCATACAAGAATGTGGAAATAAGGCTAATATGGCGCTTTATTCTTGTAAGAGAGCCATTGGTTGAAAATGGGGCCTGCAGCCAAAGGTGACGTCTTGCGGCCCATATTTTTACAGAGTGTTATTGTTTGGTGGACGGCACTACGCATAGCGGTCTATCCCAATCTATTGAGTATGGTCCAACCTTTAGCTTGCATAGCAATAACTGGGGCTCTCGATATTCTGTTAAACACACGACCGCCTGATATTTTTTCAATTTTCAAGATACGCATTTTTGTAATAGTTGACTCGTACAGTTACAGTCATACAGTAGTGCAGCAAATTTCAAAGACTAGCTTGCTTTGGTATAACAGGATCCATGCGAACTTGCCCGACATCGGCTCTAGGGGTTATCATTGGAATTACTCCGTTGCATATTCACATACAAGAATCTGCAGCTCTTCGTGCTCTCAGAGTTCACCAGATATTCGACGCACATGAGAGCTTATATGGTCATATGAGCATTATAAAACAAGTCCCTGGTATGCCAACCTCTGCCTCATGGAGTTGGTGGTGGTGCTATGGATGTTTGACCCAGCGTCTGAAAAGCTGAGATCCATTTCTTTGAGGCCTGCGCCAGGAACATTTTAGCTCAGAACGTCCGTGGTGTCCACATCGCTATCGGCACTAATAGTCAGGCGGCTATTAAAGCGCTTGCATCTCATAAACTCTCTTCGAGGCTGGTAAAAGAGTGTTTTGATATTCTTCAATGTCTTGCAGCCACCAATTGTGTGACTCTTTATTTGCTTCCGGGTCATCAGGGCATTTGCCACTAATACCGTGATGACCCGGCACCCAAAGAAGAGTTACTCGGTTGGTGGCTACGAGACATTACTCAATTGCCCTAACCCCTTGTGGGGCATAGCGCGTCAACTGTTCCATGTGGCCCAGTTGACATTTCGTTGGCATAAATTGGTTTCATAGAATGCAGTTGCCAGCATGCACCTCCTGCACATCTATGGCCACGAACGTCGTCGTGGACGGAATTCGAACCCGAAACGCCGGTAGTCAAACATGAGACTGATGCCTCAACACACTGCGCTACCGGTCGCTCCAGACATTGAAGGATATCAAAACACTGCTGCGGCTGAACTTACCAGGAAGGCTCGTCTTCGCAATTTAGTGGACCGGATCCCTACTGTGGCCTACACTGGGGCTCCGCCAGGACAGTTGTTAGGCAATGGTCAGATAACACAGACTTCAATACTGGAACAACCTTTCAGGATTGCGTCAGTATAAAGAATTAATGAATCCATGTAATCTTAACGACGCCAACCGTTTGAGTAGGCCGGGCTTCAGAATGATTTTAGGTTACCTTTTGGGGCACCACTGGGTGAAATATCACCTTAATGTTATGGGTCTCTCCAGCGAGACGGAGTGTCGGCTATGCCTAGAGGACATCGAGTCTACTATTCACATTCTCTGTAAGTGAATGGTCTTTTGTTCTATTTAAATATAATTTTTTGGTCGCAATGCTCACCGTATGGGTAGCATAGCTTGAGAGAAAAAAAATAGTTGACTCATCTGTATTAGGTCTTTTACCGCCTCAGGTAAGTCCGAACCGCCAGAAATGTAATACAGGCATGTCCTTTCTCTACTAACAAAGTGACGGAAGGGGCAAAAATTCCTTTTCCATAGTCCTCCGCGTGGGCACCCCCTGGAATGGCAGTGGTCACCGACCATTGTTAACCAATGTCAAGCCGCCAGTGGCGGTGCGATGATTTGGTTGAGGTAAATCTCCCCCCTGTGGTGTGGGACGTAAAATAATACCACTGCCTTTCCCTTTGACGGCCTGTTGTTAAAACCGGCAAACAAAGGACAGGATGTGTATGCCAGCAACTTGCACTATCCGAAATCTTTTATATGCTAACGAAACGTCAACTATGGCTCGGATAGAGGCTGACTCAACGGCTACGACTTTTGGCTATCGTACAATGACAATGATTGGATTCTGGAATGTGCGTACTCTACTGGACAATGGATCAGAAGGTCCCCAGAACGCACGATTTCTTCAATTAGAGAGTGAATTTCTGGGTTATAACTTAGACATCTTAGGAGTTAGTGAGATAAGATGGTGGAACAGCGGAGAATTTATCTCTCCAACGGGTAGCACTGTAATGTTGTACTCCGGTAGAGATACCGGTAGTCGTCGTGAGTCAGGTGTGGGGCTCCTTCCAACCAAAACCGCACGAAACTACCTCTTATCCTGGGATCCGGTCTCCGACCGAATCATGACCACCAGGCTCCGGACTAAAATGAGAAACATCTCAATAATATTTTACAATGCTATGCTCCAATTGAATCCGACAGTGTCTTGGCAAAAGATTCCTTCTATGAAGAACTAAACGCCGTTCAGAGCAGAACACCTAAAGGAGACATTATAATGGTTATGGGTGATTTGAATGCTGAAGTTGGCGGTGATAGCTATGGGCTCAGACATGTGATGGGGGGACACGGCCTTGGTGATCGTAACAACAACGGTGAAAGATTTGTAGAGTTCTGCAACTTTCATAATCTCTTCATCGGTGATAAAATACTATGTTTGAGCATAAGGACTACCACAAAATCAGTTGGTCCTCTGTTGATCGGGGCAGAACACAAATTCAGATCGACCACTTTGCCATTAGTAAAAGATTCAAGAGTTGCCTCCTGGACGTGCGAATCAAGAAGGGTGCCGATATTGGGATGGCAAGAGACCGCTAATATTCGATTGCGTATTGCAGCCGTGCGCCGTCCTACTGACGAAAGACACAGGCGCCGCAAATTCAACACCGCTCGACTAAAAAATCCAGCTGTCTTACAATAATATAATGACCATCTTGCGCAAAAAGCAGCTGAGATAACTAGTCACCCAGATAATGACATAAATGGAAACTGGTATGCCATAAAAATGCCTACATTGACAGCGCAGATACCATCCTTGGCACAAACACGGATTGCCGGAATAAGCCCTGGATGTCCGACGCTTCATGGCAGCGGATTGTTGAAGAAAAAGAACTAAAGGTTCGGTTGGCTGCAGTATCAAACGACAATCGAAGCAGCATCGAACTCCTTTACCGTCAGAAATCTCGAGAAGTTCAGCGTAGTGTGCGACGCGATAAAAGAGTTTATGCGAATTCTCTTTTAGTCTCAGCAGAAAAAGCCGCATAAAGTAACAACTTAAATGCCGTATACGGTGTCATCAAAGAGTTTACAGGTAGTCGTAACTCCTGCCATCCGGTGAAGGATAGTGGTAAGCAACTTATCTTGGAAGAAGATCTAATGAGGCGTTGGAAAGAACACTTCGACGAGGTATTAAACCGTGTAACCTCTGGTGAAGTTCCCCCTCATATAGATAATTTAGCTAACCATCAAAATATGCGTATACGTTCCACTGCCCCGACTAAAGAGGAAATAGTCACTGCAATTATTGCACTAAAATGACGAAAAGCTGCCGGACTCGACGGTATCCCTGCCGAAATTTATCAAGCAGCGCCAAGCGTAACTGCGGATTTGCTGCACCCACTTGTTGGCAAAGCGTGGAATACAGAGACCTTTCCCACTGAGTGGAAGGAAGGTTTGATCATCAAACTTCTAACAAAGGATAGCCTCACAGGCGGGCGACCAGTAGCGCGGTGTGTTGAAGCATCAGTCTCCTATTTGACTACCGGCGTTTCGGTTTCGAATCCCGTCCGCGACGACATTCGTGGCCATGGATGTGCAGGAGGTGCATGCTGGCAACTGCATTCTTCGAAACCAGTTATTCCAACGAAACGTCAATTGGGCCACATGGAACAGTTGACGCGCTATGCCCCACAAGGGGTTAGGGCAATTGAGTTGAGTAGTATTTGTGTGCTTCCTGCTGTTGCAAAGATCAGAGCTAAAATCGTCCTGGAAAGACTAAAGGCCCACTTAGAAAGCACAATTGATGAAGAGCAGGCTGGTTTACGATCCGGATTCTCCTGTGCCGATCACATTAACACCCTGCGAATCATCATCGAGCAATGCGCTGAATACGAATCTCCGCTTCATTTGCTTTTCATTGATTTTGAGAAGGCTTTCGATAATGTGAACAGGGATTCTATATGGGCCTTGCGCAGGAGAGGCATCCCTGAGAAGCTTGTGGCTATTATTAAGGCAACCTGTGACGGTGCGAAATGTCGCGTTCTGCATAAAGCTAAGGTGTGGGGGGCTTTGATATTCGCAGTGGATTTCAGCAGGGGTGCATTCTCTCACCGATTCTATTCCTCATAGTGATCGGCGATGTGGTGCATGCAGCCCTATCCGGACTAGACAGAGGAATCCAATGGACTTCCACATCTTATCTACAACATCTTGACTACGCTGACGACATATGCCTAATCTCTCACAAAATCATGGATCTGGCCGCACTGGAGTTAGATCTCGAGAAGGAGGCAAGCAAGATTGGGCTAAAGATTAATACCAACAAGACCAAGGTTCTTAGCCATTTCGAAAAAGAAATCCGACACCTATTGCCATCAATATTAATGGGCAGCCTGTGGAGAAGGTGGACAACTTCTACCTGGGTAGCATTGTTGCCGAAAATGGTGGTACGGAGCAGGACATCGCTCGTCGTTTCAACCAAGCTAAATGCGCCTACGGCATGCTGTCAAAAATCTGGCAAAGCAGTTATCTCAGCATCAAGACCAAGCTGGGCCTGTTTCGCTCCATGGTACTGTCAGTGCTTTTGTATGGGAGCAGCACATGGAAAGTTCCCGTTAATGTTACCAGAAAACTGCAAGTTTTCGTCAACTCATGTCTTCGTCGAATTTCAAAAATTTTCTGGCCCGAAACAATATCAAATGAAGAGCTAAGTCGGCATACGGGTCAGATGCCAATCGACTAATTGATACGCAGGCTAAAATAGCAGTGGATAGGTCACACATTGCGGAAGAGTGATAAATGCATTGCTTTTCATGCCATGAAATGGAACCCCATTTCCAACCAAGGCCGACCAAGAGGGGGTCCTCGAATCGCATGGCGTCGATATGTGGCAAAGGAGTGTCAGGCACTGGGTAAGTCTTTTGGGGAGTTGCGTCCCAATGCCCAGAACCGAGTACGATGTCGCGCAGGAGTAGTTGACGTGATTTGCCCCGCTAGGGGTTAAGGCAGAGTGGTAGTAATAATAACTAGCCGTGGTGTGAAACTGAGTAAAACCGAGATCGTTCGATGTTGATAGGTGAGACTATCTTTGACGGATAGGTCTTATACTGCTGATGTCGCATTAGCCATGATATTATTTAGAAGACCACTCTGGAATTTATTTAATGTTTTAATATTTTTTTTCCAGGTATGTCGTGAGAATATTTTATTACATTCATTTTATGTCAATCAAGTGATTTGGGGTAAATTATTTCTAATGACTAGTAGTGCTACGATTATTTTAAAACGGAACTAAATTGATTTTCGATTATCATTAGTCCGCTATATATTCAAAAGTTGTCCAATTGCTATTCCAACTATCTCAGCATGTATGTACAAACATCAACCGCAGAGCCATCGCAAAGTTCCACTTATTTGATATTAACACAACCACACACTAACTGCCAATGTCTCACGCCATGCTCAAATCTTCAAACGCAGATATTCATTACAACCAGAAACATGCGAAACAGTTAATGCTAGAATTAGCCAAAGTTACTTGAATTTTGCGGTAACAATCTGTTTCTTTTTTTTCTTATTTACGACATTGCCGTACGCACTCATTGTGTGCTGCTGCTTTTGTCTTGTACACACACACACACACACACACACAATCCGCGTAGTGTAGCTGATGAAGCGCGGCACAGATTTTTCTGTGGAATGCAGTCAAACTCAGCCGGCAAACCTAGCAAAGCAAGCTTAAAAAGAAGTACCTAAGCCGCCCGTAGTTGTGATGAAGACTACAACGCGAGATCTCAATTGTTTACCCGTTTATGGAGGTCGAATAGTCGTTTTTTTCATGCCGCGGGCTTTTCAAATACTCCGGTACATATGTAAGCTTGTCCGCATGGAATGTGTTAAGTTTATACCCTGAAGATGGAAATCTACAACATTGCATACTAGTAAAGAAAAATTAATAACAAAACTGACAACTTTGCTGGCTGGACTTCGGTTGTTGCGCTACTTTGCTTTCGTTTTGACTGGACACATGCTTTTTGGTTTTGGTGCGGTAGCTTGCCATCGAGTCAGAGGCGAAACTGAGCTCGGCTGTGCGACATTCCAGACGACTGTGCACAAGTTTATTCTGGATAGTGAGTTTGCATTGGTATTGAGCCGATATTGTATTGGTTTGAAAAGTGGCGAAGAAAGTTGTACGCAAGATATCAAGTCTTCTTTTTTTGTACAAGAAGTAATCATTGGATTATTGGATAAGGGGCAAGTGAAAACAGCGCACAACATAAAGCTGTGAATTAGTCGTGGCATTATCGTGTAATGCTGATGCTGCACACCTGATTAGGTAACAACTGATTTTATGGGAACAGAGGAGAATATGTAGCTGATATGTTGTACTATTTGCATTAAATGCTTGTGTAGCATAGCGCGTCAACTACTCCGACGAGAGACCTAGTTGGTGTTTCGTAAGCGTATAACAACTTTCGGACGAAAATATATATCCTAGTCATTTACTGGCCTTTTATGATAAGACTGAAACGTTGTTGACAATAAACTTACATAAATACTGTAAATCCCGCAACCGCAGATGAAACCATGTACTTGATAGCATGGATCCATTCTTGGTTAAAATGTTTTCCCTTAAGTTCCCAAGAAAAAGCACTGTCGAATGGGTGTAATAGCAAATAGATAGGCAACTCAAGTTCGCATCTCAATTTTGAGTCATTTCACACTATTTAGAAAAATAAATTATATCTTTGCTCTGAAAAAAACGAAAGACATCGATGCATCGACTAAGCGGATAACCTTCTTTAGCCGATTGAAAGTTGTGTTTCTATTCGAATTAAATCACAAAGTTTAAGATTTCGTTTTTCAATTACTTAAATCATATCCACGGAAAATTATGCAAAAAGCTTCCCAAAAACGCGAAGTGTGCTTTCGACTAAATCTCACATAAAAAGAAAAGCACAAAAAAATGCTCCACTTCCCACCATCTCTCCACCCCCTCTAGTGAGTTAATATAAGTGCTTCACACCATCTAAACCTCCAAGGTAGATTTTTCAAGTAAAAATCACGCCTTCACGGCTTATACTAACAGAACTCTCACACTATCGTGGTCGTCTTGCACATGGACAGCTGCAAAGATGCACGACCTGATGAGTGCTTCCATCAATACGAAACCACTAAGTTCGGAGAAATTAAAACAGAGGGAATTTGGCTTGAACCGCAGAGACAGTGTTTCAAGTAGGAAAAAATGCCTGATGCGTTACCCAGCTAAGACGCATACTAAGATGGTGTGCAGAATGAAACAAAGTGACACAAAAAATTTAGATTTTCACTGACAAAAAAATGACTTATTTGTTTTTTTTTTCTTAATACTTGGGAAAGGGTTAAGTGTAGTAAAAAACTTTCTGGAGTAAAAGAAAATATTATAAAGACTGCATAAAATATTTTATGACCACTTTCTCCATATCGTAAGTAGTTTTCGAGATAAACTCCCTTAAAAGGGACCTCAACATATTTGGCATTTCTTATTGAAAAAAAAAAATTTGCTGTAGCTCAGTGACGGGAGATGTGGGGTTTTTTCCATCTCGCTGCCTCGTACCATTATCATTCTAAAAATCTCGTGCCTAAGGAAAAACAGCACAAAGAAAGGTACCAGAGTTCTCAGAACCAAAAATAGTAAATAAATGAAAAAAAAAACTACTTAATGGAAATGGACGTCGACCGGCTCATGTACCAGACACTTCTCCGGGTTCATATGGAGCGGACCCTGGGCTCTATATCCACCCAACCTGCATGGACTGGTGTCTGGGTACCGCTGCTGAGGTTGTTGTACTTGCGATAAAATTCCGCACAATAGGGCACTTATGGGGATATGTATATAGCTTGTCACTTTCGCTTGCTCCGCTGTTTTCTTCTGGGAAACGTGCGAGGCTAAATTGGGAATTCTTGCTTCCCTTTTTCAAATGGCGCACTAGTTTTTTGCAAGTAAGCACCAACTCCTTCAGTGTTTAATGCGTATCGCACTTCTAGATTGTGGGTTTCGCTCCCGTTCACTGACCTTTAATACGGTGAAACCACATACAGGGATAACCGCGACACAACGTACTTCGCGAGGGGATAACGAACTGGTATCTTAATTTCGTGCTTAATCACAAGCCCTCGCTAATCAGAATATCGCGACATGTCATCCGATAAGACCAACCACAATCCCAACGTTAATATTTCCTTTTTCCGATGCTGATACTTTGAATTCACGGATTTTGTGAAATCGGACCCTCGTCAAATCTACACGCCGCCATTTATGCGACGGCCGATGGAAGTCCCCTTCTTATCTTTATCACCCGTCCGTTGGCACTCAAGACCAAAAAAAAGAAAACTTTCGCATCCCGGCTATGACGTTGCCGATGTCACAGCAAGGACGGTTGGGAGTGGACTCCATCTGGGCGATTGCGCCTATGTTCAAAGGACGGCGGTTCCATCGAACTCTCGAGTTGGTCCCTCTTTCGACCGGTCGCGACCCCCATGCTGCATAAGCATCGGCAAACATTTTCTCACGAATCAAGTTCTATGAAACGGAATTCTCTGTTCACATAGAACTTGACGTGGATGCTGATGCGACGAGTGAGCATGCTAAACCCGCTTATCTCTCCTATCCCAATGCAAGGTCAATGACACTAGATCAAACAGTATATTCTTGCAGGACACATAAGTGTCCATCAGAATATAGTGTCTGCCAGTGTCAGCGACCTACACTGTGATAGAATGACAGAGTTGTTGTTTTTCAAAAATTCCTGATGGAGAATTAGAATTGTTAGGTGGCAAATATTTTAGAAAAATATTTGACAATCAACAATCCGAATAAACCAACATAAAAGTCATTCATTACAACCTACAATCCCAAAGCTCAACGTTCTCTCACGGGTGCAACCTGACTGCAACGGACTGCAACATAAGAACGCAGAATTACCTGCGTTTGTGGACAGTCCACACAGAAGACAAAGCTCTACTCCAACTCGTCTCTCAACTCTCATGACTACTACAACATTGTGCGTAGGGACCGATTGACCAAAGCTGGCGGAGGATTTGCACTTGTAATTCAGCGATGAGTGGAATACTGAGAACTAGCTCCTGTACATAAAGACAATGTCCTTGAACTACTGGCCACAGCTATTCAGTCGGGTAATGTGGCAATTGAAATTTCCAATGTCTACATTCCTCCTGTTTCCAGTTGTCCTTCAGGTTACAGGGTCAACCCAAGTCTTTTACTCACCGGTTAACACTGCTTCGTACTTGGTGACTTTAACGCACATCATGAGTTATGGTACTGCAGCCTTGATAATGACGCCAGAAGAGTCGCAATAGCTGAACAATTGGACTCATTTTAAATCTGTCCTTTGAATGAAGATACTCCCACTTGTATTGTGAAATCATGCTATAGCTTTTCTGACATCTCTATCGCTAGTGCCAGTCTTGCACCAGCACATTGGGAGCTCGTTCTCACACTGCCATCTGATCATCTTCCGATCATCATCAGACTCGATTGACCACTGAATTTTCACCCTGGAGAGCACCGTACTTTCATCAATTGCAATAAAGCTGATTGGGAAGGCTTTAAAATTTTTACCAATGCAGCCTTTGCTGCATTGCCTACACCATCGGAGGTGCGAGCTGCCGAATCCAAATTCAGACAAAGACTGAAAAATTCAGCGACCAGATTCATTCCTGCAGGAATTAACAAAGACACCCTTACCCGCCTGACTGGATGTAGGTACTGGCCTAATCAACGTTGCCCAATGGGAAGCCGTTCTAAGTCTTTCTTCTGACCATCTCCCCATCATCATCATATTGACTGACCAGCCTCCGTACAACATTCTGACCGGAGAACCTTCCTGAACCATAATAAACCAGATTGAGCAAGCTTCAGCATTTTCACCTACCAACACCTTCAGACGTATGCGTGGCTGACCAGAAAATACGTATATTAATACGTAGAGGACAGGGGAAATGAGCGGTGAAAACCCCGCCCACGTCTCCCGCACTAAGCTACAGCAAGCATAGTCCGCTGCTCGTTGAGGAACCTTTTTCATCGCCAGATGACACAGCCCGACCTTCACGGTTATTATGCCACTTTAGGCTCTGTCCCCACGGGCATCTTCGAACACCAAACCGTTTGCTACACTGTTCGATTTTAGCTAGGGGTAATGACATCGAGCAAATAAGTGACCTAACCCACCGATATCTTGAGGAACTAAACAACTTGTTCCTCTACAACAATCTGCACATATCAGCACTTAAGTCCTCGGCTACTTTCTTCACATCGTGGACCAAGGAGGTCAGAATGGAGCTAAACATTTCAGTAGGTGATCAACTTATCCCTACCGTAAACCACCCCAAAACTCTCGACGTCACCCTTGATGGCATGGCCACATTTTCAGCGCATGCATCAACAGTCTGTGACAAAATGAGAAGCAGGAACAAAGTTCTTAAGGCTCTGGCTAGAAGTACTTGGAGTAAGGATAAGGGGACTCTACTGTGGCAAATTATGTAGCCCTCATCTGGTCTGAAAATGTGTGTGACACGCAGTCGAACAAAATTCAGAACTGTCAAAATGCAGCGCTACGTACAGCAAAAGACTGGCTTAATTCGTGCCTGCCCCGAATTGATACCGATGTTCCAAATGCATATCCAGCTTGTAATTGTACCCCCCATGATGTCTACCACATCTTTAACTGCCTTACAGTTCCCACGCCACTAACACCTAGAGCTTTATGGGAGGCTCCAATCGAAGACGCAATTTACCTTCGCCTCGCTATTAAAACAGAAGAGGCCGCTCCTGACGCATACACACACATATGTACTTAAATTCAACGCTTTGCTACAACAACAACAACGGATAATATTTATCAGGAAAACTGAACGCAGAATTAACCAAATTCTCTATAGACTATCCTTGAATAATATTTGGAAACATTTTTCGACCAATAGACTGAAAAAAACGAAAGGCATCGATGCATCAAGTAAGCGAGTAACCTTTTTTCTTTGGTCCAAAAATGCAGGATATCCCAAATTGTATTATACATAATTTCAATTATCCGCTTTGTACATTTGTCTGCAACGTGCCAGGAATTTACATTACATTATTTTAACCATTTATCTTCCGTGAACCGAGTGCGTGGCTCTAATGCTGGAAACGAAAAAAAACCGGAGCGGCACTCTTAGAACATCTGAAAAACATGTTCTTGGAATTCGCCTGTTACCTTTTATTGTTACCATCGTAATAAAAGAGACAATCAGCCTAAAATGTGTGAATATGTCGCTACCTACCTCATTAGTCCAGGCCAGGGGCTGTAATAATTTTCGAGGCAACTAAGTTGACGACCGACCTTCCTTGCGCGAAGCATTTGGAAGAACGCTGACACCCACAAATAACATGTTTGACGGTTTTTGCGTTACAAAGTCAATTGTCATTGTTGTTACAGTCATACAAATACATGTGTGCAGGAAATAAAAACAAATTAGAGTGAACAAAAAGTGGTAGGTTGCTGGCAAACAGTTGGCATTAGATAAAAAGTGCAACCTTTGTTACCTGTAGGCTGTGCGGACTTTTTGTTAGCGTGATTTGACATAAAAGATAAATGCGCATACGAGGGAAGTGTACATTATCATGATATACATTATCATTGCTTGAATCTTGTCAACATTTGACGACCATATTGAAAAGATGGCGCTTATCAGTTAATCTGATAAGGAGTGAAATCAACAAGGGACACCATCAAAGAGAAGAGAAACGGAGAAATTGCACCTCCAATAGACATGTGCTGATTTCTCAACATTCCCAAACAGCTTTGTCTCATAGGTTAGGTTAGGTAGCACGGTTTGCTGAAACAGCACGCTTAGACTAGAAACATAGGTCCATTGTAATACCTTAAGAGGAGTTGTACCACCACCACTACCAGCTCCCCAAGATGGATATAAAAGCATTTACATATTTAAGACCTTTAACCTCCTCAACTGTACAAAAGCAGAGCATTCGCAGAGCAGATGAGAAATATTGTACTTTCCTCCTCCTCCTCCTCACAGTTTCTACAATAATCAAATAAAGTAAACCGAAGCCTCCTGGCATATTCGCTGATAAGGCGAGTAACGGAGTATCCAAGCTGATCTGGTACTTAGCCAGCGACAGTAGATTAGCCTGGTACTATAACAAGTAGCGCCATCAGTTCATCTAACGTGGGACTCCCTGACCGCAGCTGATTTTATTCTGGATTTGACCATGGAAATCGGTGTAGCGATATTGCTGCTAAGCTGCAAAGTCACTTCGGTGCCTCCTCCCAGGCAAGCTCATCAGCCCTGCAATTACCAAAAAAAATATGATGGCCAGGTACCCAGCACAGGAAAATATCAAAGAAGTCACCCATCTCCGCTAGCCATGCCCTGCACTCCGATAAGCTTTTCGATGTGCAGAATTACTTCGCTGAGAATTCCTGGGAACTAGCCAGAGACGAGGCATCGTCAGAATATGCGGTCACTTTACAATTTCTTCAGATTTAAAAGTAGTTTGTTGACCATAATGTTCCAAAGAAGCAGTGAGAGTTCAGCGCCTTGAGGAGTACCCCTGCAAATACTACGACAGACTGACGAAGTTCCTAGTTTAGATGAAATCACCCTAGATGTTAACATCAGTTTAATGAGTTGGACTAAAGAACTCTCAACATCTAGTCCTATAAGAGCGCCGATAATCGCCTCTGGCTTCTCATAGTTGGAGGCACATTCTATGTCAAAAACGTAACTAGAGTAAATTCGCCGTGGCTGAGTGATTTCTCTATATAATTTACAATGAAATGTAGAGCTGTATCTACAATCTACCCTTCGTGTAGGCATGTTGCGATGCCGGGAATAAACTTTCTGGTATCGTGCTACTCGCATTGCGATCACTAAAACGAAATAAAGCGCCGGGCACTGACGAGATTTCAGCTGAACTGCTCAAATTCGGTGGAACGGGTCTGGCTGTTGCCATACGTCAATCCTGCGAGTATGGGAGGACGAGGAGATCCCAGACGATTGGCGCAGAAGCATCATCTGTCCAATCCACAAAAAGGGAAATAAACTGCGGTGAGAGATTTACAGGGGCATATCATTAGTTTGTACGTCCTATGAAGTGTTGACCAAAATTCTGGAAAATAGAATAAAACCGCACGCAGAACGAATCATTGACGAATATCAAAGCGGTTTCAGACCTGGTCGCTCCACAACCGATCAGCTCTTTACAGTCAAACTGATACTCCAGAAGTGCTGGGAATACAACGTAAACGTATACTAAATCTTTGTCAACTTCAAGCAGGCATACGACAGTATCGATCGTGGAGTACTGTACAACATCATGCTGCAATTTGGTATACCAGCCAAATTAGTGCGACTGACAAAGATGACGATGACCAACTCCGTCTCACAAGTCAGGATCCATAATAGACTTACTGATCTATTTGAAACACGCACTGGTCTGAAACAGGGCGATGGACTGGCACCGACGCTCTTCAACCTAGCACTGGAATTCGTTACTCGGGCTATAAATATGAACAACAGCAAGACTACTCATCAAGCCGATTAGCAGCGTACGCCGACAACATCAACATCAAGTCCCGAAGATTGGCCGACGCAGAAGAACTTCTGCAAACGCTCGATACCGCTGCAAAGGCAGTTGGACTACGTATCAACGAGAGTAAAATTAAAATAATGTTGCAATCGACGACAAGGACACCTGCACAACCGAGCACTAATGTGGGGGACCTCAACATCGAGTTAGTGAACAACTTCACAAACCTGGGTTGCAACTTGTCAAGGGACGCCAACGAAACTGACGAAATCAACCGACGGATGCAGTTAGCTAATAAGACTTTTTTCTCGGTTCTCCCCATTATGAAATCGAAGCATGTGCACAGAAACACGAAGCTACGCGTGTACAAAACAATTATACGACCAGTGCTATGCTATGGCTGCGAAGCATGGACCCTAACTCAAGCCTCCCGAAACATGCTAGGCATATATTTGAACGCAAGTTTCTACGGCGAATTTTCGGGCCTGTTTACGATCGAGATGCTTGACGCATCCGGTACAACTATGAGTTGTATAAAGTGTACGATGAGCTGAAAGTTTCGAAAATCGTCAAAGTACAACGACTTCAATGGGCAGGGCATGTCCAACGAATGGATGATGATCGCATGCCAAAGAAAGTTATGAATGCAAAACGAGTTGACGGTGCGAGACTACCTAGACGACCGAGATCTCGTTGGGAGAGCTCAGTATATGTGGACGCCGAGAAGTTACTGGGCCTCCAAGAATGGAGGACGCGGTTACGTGACCGAGATAATTGGAGGACAACGATCCAGGCGGCCAAGGCCCGACGTTGGACTGTCGCGCCACGATGATGATGATCGCGCTACGTAGGACATCAGTAAGCCTCAATAAGCATTTTCAAGAGTGTGGATAAAAGACAAATGGGTCTTAGGTCTTTGGGTCCCACATGTGAGCTCTTCCCTGCTTTGGGAATAAATACCACGTTAACGTCTTAACGTCTAGCAATCTCCGTGGAATGTAAGCAAGGTTCAAACACGCCTTGAAGACAGTCTCAACCCTGGGGACTAAAATATACACCATGTATTGAATGTCCGCAGATATAATGTCATCCGGTCCGGCGGACTTGTAGGGTTTAAAGCTTGAAATAGCCCACAGAAAAATGTGTTTGTAGTGATGATAGCTCCGGAGACGCCAGGTGTCCCCATCCACTCCTGTACGTGCTGACCTATCGAGGAAATGAGTGTCTAAAAGAATTTTCGAAGTCTTCCGTGCAGGCAGTCCAGGACCCGTCCTGCTTGTGTAAATAACTGGGCATAGAAGTATCAGTCGACAGTGTTTCTCGAAGTCTGGAGGCCTCGTAACATCCCAGATTCCTATGAGAAACATTTACCTTTTCGTATCTGTTTTTTTCAAACACCGTTCCTTGTATGAGGCCCATTCCGACTAGTCCCTTGAAGATTTTGCTTTATTAAATTGCTTTCTACAAGCAGTTTTAAGTGCAGTAAGTTCCCTATGCCACCACACCAGTTTTTAGTTACCTTTTGGTCTACTGACCGACAAGACTTGAGCGTAGCATGGAAAAACGCATCTGCAAGAATAAACACCATATTATCGAACTCTTGTTTATTACGTGGTTGATCAAGAAGCGATGGAAGCCTTTATTCAAAGATCTTACGGTGCTTCTCCCTTCTCCTTTTTTACGGGGCACTGAGGCCTCGAAAGCCTTCAGCGTGCCCATACCTAAACTACTTCTTAAACAGACTCAGGTGTTCTTAAAGGATAGCTGTAGTCCATTTTAGTTTTATCCATTATTAAAAAATTGCTTCCAACATGACCCATCCAAAATTAGCAGTTTAAAAAACCAATCGTTAAAAATTGTTAATCCAATCAAATTGTGTGGACTTTATCACTTACAGAACTCATACCCGAAGGAACAAAAAGACTGCCAAAAGAAGAGTTGGCCGAAGGCATAGAATGATCCCCTTCACGCGAAGCGTTGTGGTTTATGGTGCATTTGCACTTTGAAATTAGTAGTAAAGCTTGTTCCGATTTCACTATTCTTATGAGAGGTATATGAAATAGTGAGCCGATTTGAACCAAATTTAGGAACGTGGTTTCGTACAAAATATGATTGAATAATATGATATTTCGTTTAGACATCTTCAGAAATAAAAAAGTTTTTCTAACAAAAACTTACTTTTGGAACGGTCGTTCCTATGACAGCTATATGATAGAGTGGTCCGATTTCAACCAAATGCCTTAATATGATTTGACTAAAGATACCATTGATTAGTGTGAAATTTGAAAAAGATGTCTTTAGAAATAAGCAAGTTTTTCACATAAAGACGAATTTTTGGACCGGTCGTTCCTATGGCAGCTATATGACTTAGTGGTCCGATTCCGTTAGTTCCAACATATTTACAGCGTGCAGTAGAAAGAAGGCTTTGTACAAAACTTCAGCTCGATAGCTTTAAACTGAGGGACTAGTTTGCATAGAACCAGACACACAGACGGACAAAGCTTAATCGACTCTTCTCATCATCCTGACCAAGAATGTAGGTATGTATATAGTTTATATGGTCGGAGATGCTTCCTTCTGTGCGTTGCAAACTTCACGACAAAGTTAATATACCCTATCACATCCGTGAAGGGTATAAAAAATAACCGTCTGGAGATGACGCACATAATTTTTTGTACAAACCAATTTCATTTTCACTCTTCAACCGATTCAATTTCGAAAAGAATCAATACAATGAATATTTGTTATCAAAACAGGGTCATTGCGTCAAATTTCGAAGAACAAAAAAATCTCACATCACTTGGAAAAAAAAGATGAATGAAAAAAAACAGGTAAAAGTGCACAACATACTTCTTGTAGACACATTTTAATTGTTGGCAGCCACCAAATGTGCTGTTGTTCTAAATTCAACAAACAATTCACATCATGATTTGCCATTAATTTAAATAAACTTTCTATAGCCGAATGCGCAACATCATGGATAACCATCGGACGCAGGTCAGTTTCAAGCGCTAATTTCCATAAATCGATTTAATTTTCTGCTAACTTTTTGTGTTTTTTTTTTTTTTGTTATAATGAGAAGTTGTTTTTTTTTCTTGTACCAGCTGCCTTTGTAAATTAGATACACTTAAATGTTAGACAGTTATAATTTGAATGAAATGCCGATAATTTTAATGTGTCTAAATGCCTTCCGAATGGAAATCACTTATAAGTATTGGAATTCCACAGCGCTTAATTTGCAGTTTACAGTATTTCTTCGCATGTTCGCCTGGATGTGATTCATGGTATTTTGATCAGTGACAAGTTGACGCAAATTCGGAAGTTGTATAAAAAAAAATATAAAAAAAAAATCAATGAAATGAAACTCGTCATGGGAATGTTCAATTTTTCTTTTAAACAAAACTTGGTAGTCATAATTTTTGCATAGAAATCACCACTTAAAAGGTCAAAGATGGGTAACCGAATTTTTTTTGAGAAATATTTTGATCCTGACCTTGATCGAAGAAGCACGATATGAATTCAGATATTTGTTTTTCCAAGCATATTGCATTTTATTAACAGAAAAGTGTGGGTTTTAGCCGGTTCATTAATTAAAATCGATAGACAAATATTTGAGGAGCTTAATTATGAATTATTTCTTGCGGAATTGCCATTCTGACCCCCTTTACATAGTATGTAATATAAACTACTGAAGGTTGAATTTGTTGTTTTCTTCTTACAATCTGTTGAGCACAAGCTAAAAGTATTCTAAATCTCCCAAAAACAACTCTGTTGTAAGAAATCTCCCTCCAAAAAAAACTCAGCAGCCGCAAAAAGGATTGATATGAACATAACTCCGCCGTACTCGTAGCTTTGCGCCTCCTTCGACGGTATGCATATTTAACCCTGATTAAATTAATTAATTAATTAATTAATTTCTTTTAACGCTGATTGGCGGTTAGGTTTGTGAGCTTAAGCTCTGATGCCAAGTACTATTTTCTCGACCGGGCTGCTTTATAAAGCTTCATGCCTTATAAAATGCTAGAGATGCACTTCAGGCCAGAAGTGATCAATTGACAATATCCGTATTGTGTGCGCAGCACAGATCAGAACAGAAGAAAAATTGCACGCGTCACACTTACAAAATTGATCTGAATTGAGCCAATTGTTGGTGTAATGTGTATGATTATTGTTCTGTAATTAATATCTAATGCACAAAAGGAAAAACCGGCTAATACGTAGTTTCTACTCCGTTCTTCACTTTATTCAATTCCATTTTCCGTTTTATTGAGCAGCTTTTGTTTAATTAACTTAATTTTTCAAATCAATGAAATCATTCCATATTCTTCAGATCTTCCTCCTGCACATCCATGGCCACGAACGTCGTCGTGGACGGGATTCGAACCCGAAACGCCGGTAGTCAAATATGAGACTGATGCATCAACACATGCATGTTGGCAACTGCATTCTCCGAAACCAGATTATGCCAACGAAACGTCAACTGGGCCACATGGAACAGTTGACGCGCTATGCCCCATAAGGGGTTAGGGCAATTGAGTAGTAGATCTTCCTGCTTATCTGTTTTCATTTTAAGCAAGCTCCCCGCCAAACAGCGCTAAAAGAAATTAATTTAATTTAATCAGGGTTAAATATGCATACCGTGGAAGGAGGCACAAAGCTACGAGTACTTTGGGGGAATTATGTTCATATAAATCCTTTTTGAAGCTGCTGAGTTTTTTTTTTTTGGCGGGAAATTTTTTACAACAAAATTGTTTTTGGGAGATATCACATTTTTCGCATTTTATGGAGGAACAACCCGGATATGAATTCCAAAACTGCTTTAGAATACTTAAAATTTATCGGTATGTACTATTGATTACCAACTTGTAGGTTTTTAATAGATAGAACAACACCCGAAACAAACTCATCACCCTTCGTCTTATGATACTCATCTAGCCGAAATATCGATTCCTGCAACAGTAGTCTACTGCATTCACTTCATCTCCCCCAGAAATGATACCCATCATCCCTTGATATCACT
The DNA here is from genome assembly GCA_964017055.1 of Chloromyia formosa. Classification (NCBI taxonomy): domain Eukaryota; kingdom Metazoa; phylum Arthropoda; class Insecta; order Diptera; family Stratiomyidae; genus Chloromyia; species Chloromyia formosa. The sequence goes on from OZ024818.1 coordinate 52,850,088, forward strand.
TCTTTTCCAAGAATGTCATTTTTCCTCTCCAAAAGGCGCAGAATGCCATCAGTCCTGACCGAAGGACTCAAAATGTCTTTAACAGAGCTCCAGTTCATAAGTCTCATTACCGCGATTCAGAATATTCCCATACCTACCAGCTTTGGTTTTTCTTTAATTTCAAGATTAGGAGAGCCATTTTGTCCTGACGCACATCTCCAGCAGCACCAAAATATAACCGTGTGGTATTTATAATAACCAAAGGAAGCTATGTACCAAATTTAGTTGAACCACGGATCACGGGTAATGCCTGGAAGATTTTTTCTTTGAAATCATTAAAAAGGCTAAATTTTTCCTTTAAAATCATTGAGAAGACTTAAGCGAGAAACTCTATAAAATTTCACATTTTTGGATGTATCTTTTTATCTACTGCACGGATCAGAGCAAATGATAGCCTATGTACACCCTTGGGACACAGTCAATCAGTGAGAAAAGTAAGCAGATCTCGATACGCTCCCAACGAGGCTGTAGCCCTGTCAAAGGACAACGAGATCAACGAGAACAAGAATAATTTGAACCAGGCCGAAGCGAAACCATGGAGTCCGAAGCGTATATACCCTAGACTTGTGCAAACCTAGTGGTGATTCCAAAAGTACCAATTGGCAACAACCATTTGCATCAAAAGTGAGTTTCCTATATGACCAGTTTAAAGGGGAGGTTGGCACTCATTCAAGAGGATGGTGACCATTATCAAAATCAATTAACTAGCCCATTCTACAAATACTTGTCGAATTTTTCAAGTCATTGTAGTCTAGATGGCGCAACGGTTAGCCCGTTTGCCTTCTACGCATTGGCCCCGGTTCGATTCCTACTGAATGCGGTAGTTTTCGATAAGAAAGGGGATTACGCCCACTTAGCTCTAAATGAGTACCCATTTATGAGGTAAATAACTCGGTTGAGCGTGTTGCTGATCACACACCTCTGCACAAGACCGTCACGATCTAGAAAATGATGCCAACTCATTTCGAGGCCATGGTTCCAATTGAACTGTTACGCCCATTATTTATTTTATTTTATTTTTCAAGTCATTAACTTCATTTTATCGAAAGTTATCGCTTAGTTGAAGTTTCATTTGTAGGGGAGGTAGGAGTTCCTTGGGGTCAGATGTTGCCCATCATTGCCACCAACCAATTAGATCATGCTATGAACATTTAAGCAAAATGCCAAATCTCTAGCTTCATTCTATCGAAAGTTATCGCTTATTTGAAGTTGCATTTGTAGGGGAAGTAAGGGTTTGGTTGGTCGAATTTTACGTATTTTCAATATCAGAAAGCTGAATCCTACTACAAATATAGCCGAAATTTCAAGTCGCTAGCTTTATTTTATTGTAGGTTATCGCTTATTTTAAGTTCCATTTGTAGGGGAGGTAGGGGTTCCTTGGGTCGGATCGGGCCCATTTTCAATACCAACCAAGTCGGATCCTACTTTAAACATTTGACTAAAATTTCAAGTTGCTGTCTTCATTCTATCAAAAGTTATCGCTTATTTGAAGTTTCATTTGTAGGGGAGGTAGGGGTTCCATGGGTCGGATCATGCCCATTTTCAACTTGCTAGTGTCATTCTATCGAAAGTTATCGTATTTAAGGGAATATTTAATTTTTTGAAATTTGTAGGGGAGGTAGGCGTTCCTTTGAACTGATTATGCCCAACTCACTAAAACTCAAGCGACTTCTCACCTCAAGGTTACTTGCCAAAAATCAAGTGTCTACGTCAATTGGTTCAAGAGTTATAGACAAAAAACCTGAAAAGTAGGGTAGTACGGGGAGAGCTAGAGCTTTTCATGTTTATTTAATCGGGATACATTTAAATATTTTACATATGTAGGGGAGGTAGGCGTTCTCTTAGCCTGATCATGCCAATTTTCAATACCGACCAACCAATACCAACATACTGTCAATATCTGAATAAAATTTCAAAGCTCTAGCTTCATTCTGTCGAAAGTTATCGTGCGAACGGACAAACAGACAAACAGACACACATGGCTAAATCGAATCAGGAGGTGACCCTGATCATTTATATATGTACATTGCTATACCTCCGGAGCCTCCTTTAAGGTGTTACATATTTTCGTCGTGACAAAAACAATATGCCCTATACTATAAGTCTAGGGTATAAAAATAGCGATTTTCAAACTATCATATCTCGGGTGTTTTTCCTCGTATCGAAATCAAATTTGTAACACTTTATAAGACGACCGGAGACAATGACCATACCAAATTTGAACCCCCACAATCACCCGGGGCCGGAGATACGGAGGTCCGAGAAAACCCGTACTTGTTGTGTTGCGTAAACATAGTCTTGGTCACTTTTCCGATTTTGTTCTTCGATTTTTTCTTTGGCGGGCGGGACGCTCCCGCGTCCCTAGATTGTACTCTCATGTGCAATCAGTAAAAAGATCAGCCTGTCATTCAGTGAAATAGATTTTCGCATCAAACAAATAAATTTCTGAGCCAAATAAATCAATTTCCGTGTTAAATAAGCAAATTTTATCGACGGAACTAAAACTGGCGAGCTGGGTTCTTTGAACCGAGAACCAGGCTATTTCATTCCACGGGCGTCTATCCCTGCGTTTTTCAAGCAAAGATTGATGCCAGTTAGGCCTGCGCCAGAAATTCGTGGCGCTAAGACCGCTATGTGCACAAAAAGTTTGGCAGCCATTAAAGTTCTTAATATTTTCAAATAAATTCTTGTCGAAATGAAGAAGTGTTTGGAAACTAGTCATGGTCTTGATTCGTATGGACGACCGGTAGCTCAGTGCGTAGAGGCATCAGTCCCATGTCTGACTACCGGCGTTTCGGGTTCGAATGCCGTCCATGGCGACGTTCGTGCCCATGGATTTTGTATTGTTTTCCCCCCTGTGGTGTGGGGCATAATAATAAGCCACAACATCTCCCGACTGTTGTATGTGTAACCTCTTTATTGAATGTCTAATGTAACACTGATAGTCTGAAGCTAAAGTACAATGATAGGTACGTTTACATTCAAAGTCATACATGATGAACTTAGCCTAGATTCTTATCGTCTACTATGTTTACACGACATCTCCCATATGATATTCATAACAAAATATATATATTTTAGTTTCTAAGAAATTCAAATTTAAAATATTTTGTAGTTTCATGTAAAAATTTATTTATTTATCCCAATGGTTTATCTCTCCCCATGGCGAGGCGAAAAAATGAGCCATAGTATTTCCCGGGCTGTCGTAGAAGGTGACTAAATGGATAGAATATGTATGCCAGCAACGTGCACCATTCGAAATCTTTCAAAAGGTTTAAAAAGCATTTTATCTAACTTTGCTCATGTTTTTCGGCATAACTAATACTTTTTTTCACGATCTAGTAATTGAGATGATGCTACCTCATCTCGACGCCTTGGCCCAAAATTAGACTGTTGCGCCAGTTGAAAGAAAAAATTTGAATCCAAGTAGAGTTTTGTACAATGAGCGGTTGCTGCTGAGATTTATTAGTATGAGCCGTCGGCATTTTGGAAGCCTAGATCATAGTAATAGAATTCAAAGTGAAAGTAAACAATAGGAGTAGGTTGATGACCTTTAAGACAAATAAAACAATGGGTCATAAAAGAAGCATAATTTCTAAAACAAATAAAACATCTAACTTTGTGGAATCTTTATATGGTTAGTGAAGGCATTTTGTTTAAAAATATTCTTCCGTTGGTCAGTTGAATTTCTATTTGAGAAGTATCCGCAGATATCACAAATGTCGACCGATAAATTTAACTCAATAGATCCAGTCAAAAGATTCCCAATTTTCTATCAAACTCCCCTCATATAAGTTTGGTAAGCTTTCCTGCTGTATCCGCAAAAAATCAAATAGATATCGACTAAAGGGACCTTTACTGGGCTTTCTTTGGTAGGGCAACATTTACCCCGAAAATGCTTTATAGTGAAGGTACTTCACCATCTGGATGTAATAACAATCTCACTACGTTTGTCAAGATCCTGAAGACGACCAGTAGGAAAGAGTTAAATATCATCATCAAAAATCAGCATAATTAAAAAGATCTGTTAGGAAACATGTTTGAGATTTATCACAGCGGAAGGTATATCTTAAAGTGCTAACTCATCTCGACGCCTTGGTCCAATTATCTCGGTCACGTGACCGCGTCCTCCAATCTTAGAAGCCCAGCAGCTGCTCAGCGTCAGCATGTACTGAGCTCTCGGCCTTCCTGGCAGTCCTGGCACGGCCCGACTTCCACGGTCATTATGCTACCTTAGGCTCCAGCCCCAAGAGCATCTTCGGATGCCCACTAACCATCCAATACAGACTATCCGTTCGAATGTCTTTAGCGTGTTTTCGGAGGCTTGGGTTAGGGTCCAGGTTACGCGCCATAGCGTAAAATTGTTCATTTGATGGCTTTGTATACGCGGAGGTTCGTGTTTCTGTGTACGTGCCTCGATTTCATTATGGGACGGACCGAGAAAAAAGTCTTATTTGCTAGCTGTATCTGTCGTTTGATCTCATCAGTTTTGTTGGCGTCTTTAACATGTTGCTACCCAGGTATGTGAAGTCGTCTACGATCGATACTGTCGTATGTTTACTTAAAGTCGACAAAGATTTGATACACGTCAACGTTGTATTCCCAGCACTTTTGTAGGATTAGCTTAACCGCCAAATGCTGATCGGTGGTGGAGCGACCAGGTTTGAGACTGCCTTGATACTTGCCAATGATTCGTTCGGCGTACGGTTTTATTCTATTCTCCAGATTTTTCGCCAGTATTTTTTAGGACGTACAGAGTAGCGAAATGCCTCTGTAATTCTCACACCGCGATTTATCTCTTTTTTTTTGTGGATGGGACAGATGATGCCAGCGCCAATCGTCTGGGTTCACCTCAACCTCTCAGATTAGCGCATGTAGTTGGTAAATTGCCTTTAATAGACCCGTGTGATTGTCTCTACCCGTTTCCCGTCACTTTATTTGGTTTGAATGACTTCGGGGCAAGATCAACTTCATCTACTGTCGGAGATTGTATGGTGAGGCCATGATCAATAATAGTAAAATCGATTTGGGTTTCTTGTATGGGGACGTTAGATGTTGGATCCGGAAGCTCTTCAAAATAGGACGCCCATCGTTTATTGACGCTATCGGTGTCGCCGATGATGTTTCCATCCTTGTCCTTACAGAGGCTACTCCTGGGTTGATAGCCGTTCTTAAGTGTATTTACTAGTTTGTACGGGATGTCTGGTGTTTCGATTAGCTAGGTTTTCATTAATGTTCAGCAACTGCTCGTCAAAGTATTTCTGTTTTTCACGTCTAATTATTCTATTCGATATTCGCCGTAGCTCGTCATATTTTTCTTTTTTGGCTTTGGCTGCGTTTTGGATATATTATTTGTACGCTTCGTTCTATGCGATTTTCTGCATTCTTCGTTAAACCAGCGATTTCACGAAGGACGAGGTTTGTATCCCACGAGGTTCTCTGTGAAGTCCTTGATGGTAAAATACTTTTAGGTTCTTCCCAGTACCTGTGTTGCTGATGTCGTGTAGCATAGGTGATAGTTTTTCCTCAAGGGCGACTGTATATTCTTCGTCGGTGTCGTAGCATCATTCAAGATTTTACCAACCACAACATTATGTTGATTCTGCATTGGTGCACTGAAAAAATCCTACACCGATACGTTGTTTTTACCAAGTGATGGTCTCGGCATGATCGGACATCCATCAAACTTGACGTTCATCTCTTGCACATGAGGACGTGATCAATCTGGTTGACGGTGCGTGTTTCCGGAGATTTCCGGTTTTTTTAGGAATGCGTCGACGCGGGAAGAATATTGAGCTTACGACAAGGTTACTACTGATTGCGATCTCGATTAGTCGTTGACCTTTGCCATTGCATTCCTTGTGGAGGCTCCATCCTCCTGTAGTTACCCGATTCCAATTTTCGTTCCCAACTTCCGCACTGAAATCTCAGTAGTTTGACGTTGATTGTTGGAAGTGTGTCGAACAATGTCTCTAGGCGGTCGTAAAACTCGTCTTTCACCGCTTCTTCCTTCACTTCAGTGGGAGCGTCCACGTTGACGAGCCTCAGTTTGAAAAATCGAGTCTTAATGAGAATCGCACAAAACCTTTCATTGAACATGATTGTTCACGAGGAATGCAACTCCAAACTATTTGTGTCCAGATGGTCTACCGTTTTTGACAATTTTGTGCGGTTTCGGGTCGTTGATCTCGTTACCAAGCCAATGTGTTTCCTGAATTGCAAAGATACTCAATTTGTATTTTTCGACTTATTGTAGGAGGGCCTCCTTGGCCCTCGGTCTGTTCAGGGAGCGTACATTGCAGGATTCGAAAGAATAATCCGTTAAACGTTTGAGTGGTGGTCGTTGTTGATCCGTTCAATTCGAGGCTTTTTTTCCAGCTTTCCTGGCATGCAGTTCTTAGGTTAGGTTAGGTAACAGGGCTACCGTGGAAGAGCAAACACTCTCAACACGACACGCTCACACCAGACAAATAGATCCGTTGTAATACCAAGAGTTTACTCTAAAAGAAACCGACCCAAAAACTACTCTGCGAACCAGCGTGAGCTTAGTATGAATCGTAGAAGATTTATGACGCTAGACTCAGCAAGATCTCCCAGATTATCAAAGAAGAAGGCCCCCAAGGATGACTTTGTGCTAGTTGCCAAGGCAAGACAGCCACAGAGGAAGTGCGATACACTTTCCTCCTCCTTCTCATCCCTATAACTTTTGCAGAAGTCATATAAAGGGGATCATAGACTTCTTGCATGCTCATTAATGAGGCAGTGCTCCGTCAGAGCACTCACTACGATCCTAATTTGATGCGTTTTCAAAAACAAAAGACAAGGCGAGCGTGTGGCATCGATTTTGGGCCATAATAATCTTGTTGTGTGGCACGTGCTGCATTTAGCATATCTCAGATTAGCCTTCCTTACTGCCTCAGCTTTAATAGCTAGTTTGAGTGAAGAAAGAGGGATACTAAATTGACAATTGTCGTGGTAAAGCACATCTTCGGTCCAGAGACGAATTAGTTCATCCGCCCTACCGTTACCCGAAAAACCACAGTGCCCAGGGATCCAGCACAAAACAATATTAAAAAACTAGCTCAATACTCTAAGGAAGCACGACATTCCACCACAGTGGTTGATGTGGATACGACGGACTCTAGAGCCTTAATGGCCGCTTTGCTGTCTGAGAGAATGGTGATGTCCCTGACAGACACAACGTTAGATCGTAACCAGCAAAAGCCTTCGCAATGGCGGTGACCTCCGCCTGGAAAACGCTACAATGGTCAAGGAGACGAAACGAAAGCTCCATGTTTAAGCAGTCGGAGAAGACTACACAACCAACCTTGAAACGAAATCTTGAACCATCTGTATAAATGCAGACCTGGTCCAGTAAAGTCTACCCGGTAACTTCCCACAATGCCCTTTGAGGGAACGAACTGGATAAGTTCTTGTCAAACATATAATTCGGGGCGAGTAATCGGTTGAAGGTGGTAAATCCCTGTTTAACAAAATACGGGAATGTCCAGTTCTGGCCGATGTTCATTGCCGAGCTTCACGAAGCCTGATAGCCGAGTTGACAATTGTTCCCCGAAGATATCTTAAGAAATCTGGTTAAGCCAAGTTTGCGGAAGGAGTAGTTCTGAGTGAACCACAAATAGCCATATAGGCCAGTCTCTGCACCTTGTCTAACAGAATACGATTACGCGCGGTATTCAATGCCGTCCACCAGACCACCACCCCATACATAAGAATGGGGCGCAGAATGGCTACGAATAGCCAATGCAGTATCTTTGGTTTAAGGCCCCAGGTCCTCCCAATGGTCTTCCTACAACAAAAAAGAGCGACAATCGCCTTTGCACCCGTTCCACAATGTTAGCCCTCCAGCTAAGCTTTCTGTCCACAATGAGACCCAGAAATTTGTCCTCATCGTCAAGAATCAGCCTTTTTCCCTAGAGCACGGGGGGTATTAAGGGAGGAATCTTGGTTGGTGGAGTAGTTCTTACAAGGATGGGTTGCCGGCCCATTGCTGAACCCTATTCAGGGATGGCCTTTAGGATAACTGCTTCAGGTGGTTCATAACATGCCAGAGTTCACACAACAATGTTGCAGATCTGACTACGTGATTCATGCCACCCTAATGATCTGAGACTCTTAGGCGTAACTCAGCCAGTCAGGCTACAGCTATCCTTCTCTCCTCCTTTCACAGATTTCGGCGGAGTTAGTTTTGGTGCCACCAAGAGTAAAATATTGCCAAATTTTGTGATTTGGTTCTTATGGTTATGTTATTTTATTTGGGGATTTTGTGACTGGGGATTTTGTATGTTTCTCTTTTTCTTCTTCAATTAAAAATATGATACATGTTTGGAGATTTAATTCTAGACGCAAGGTTGTCGTCTGTACTATGGACAGAACTCTACCCAACATAACAGATTCACAGGGAAGTACAATAACCCCATGACTGCACACAAATTATAAACGTTGCGCGCCACCCCAGAAACGTGCAAACAAATTAATCTTCCCAGCGGCTGCTGGTTAAAGAACCCTCTACACTCTTATGCCACAACCAACATGTCTAACACGAAGATGATGTTGCCATTAACTTTTTAATTGTTTATACTTTTACCGATTCTTGGATTCACTCAACTGATTGTATCCAATGTACGAGTATACGAGCATAGGAGTCTATGAGTGTGCACTATGGCAACATGCAATTAATGCATTCAACAGCAAGAAACTTTCTTCGCCTCCCGACCATAATGTACAAAATAAAATTAATAAGAAAAAAAGGTGCAAATTAAGAGCAACCAGTAAGAAGAAAAACAATGATGAATGAAAGATAGAAAACGATTTAAGCAGTTTTTTGTGTTATTTTTCATATATAACATCAGATCAAAACTCCGCTGCCTGCCCATACAGTCCGTTGACCGGGTGTGCACTTTTAAATTTTGCGGCTCTTTGAAGATGTGCCTGAATATCTGAGCTTTTTCAAAGTAACTTCTGTTTTTTTACAGAGGTCGCGTTCAAAAAGCCTGCATACATATTGATGTCTGGGGGGAAAACCCTGTCATTTTGATGAATATAAAATTTATAATTTGTACGAATACAAAAGTATAATAATTTCATTTTTTTTCATTCGGTCAGGTATCTTTTATCTTTTCATGTGTAGCTGGTTTGGAACATGTTCCCCGTTGTAAAGAAAAATCAGAAATACAAAATTGACACAGGTTATTACATTGGGTTGGAGTAATATCTGTACAGGTAATTGGCTGATCGCTTTTTCCTAATTTCATGTATCGCGCATCAGTCGCAGCTGCTCGTGTATAGGTATATTCCCTGAGATCTTTTCGGGTGGAGAAATTGCTGTTTTATTGATTTAAGCGGAAAGCAGGAAAAAAAGTTTCTGCTTTTTACATCCATTGATAGTGTCATTTACGTACAGAGATGAATCTCTTATGCTTTCATTTACGCATATGGCGAATGAATGCGACGACACCTTTTGAGCTAGATAGGAGACAACATCTCTCTCAGCATGCGATGTATTTGTCAGTGAGATCACAGTGGATTATTCTTCATATCCACTGTGAAAAGATGGTGATCGAAAGATATATTTATGAGATGTAAACATATCACACATGTCTCGCACACTATCACACATTCCTCGATGTATGCTTTTCCAGTTGACCAGCGAAAATGGCTATGTACATATCTACCTGTTGAGAGTCAGTAGTATGAAATGAACTCGTAATTCTTATGATACAGACTGTCAATTTCGTGCACATTCCGATAGTACCACCCGTATTTCACGTGTGCTACCCAACTAACCGCACAATTTTCAACTTGGGGAAACTATGAAAAATAAAATAAAAACTTCACTAGGTGCTAGGGCACAATACCTGAATGTTATTCCTTTTCACTTCGTAACTAAGCCAATTATCCGTTGAAAATGCTATGGCCAACAGTGCAACTGCAATAATGGCGGATATTGTTGCTAATGATAGCGTTACGGCGGAACACGGCATTTTGATATATTTTTCTTCTTTTCCTTTCCTATCGCTCTCTCTCTTCTATAAACACACACGAGTTTTCACTTGATAACTACTAGAACTAATTTAAAATTTGTATAAATTTACGGTCTCGTCGAAAAAACCGATTCTTTTTTTAACGGGCACAAAACACCACGACGCAAACAACAGCAACAACAACAGCTACTACGCAGAAATGATATCGAATCGGGTCAGTCCTTCGAGTACATCCTTAACGATGCGCGTCTTCTTTCCCTTGCAAGAAAAAATCAGCAAAATGTTGAGCACTCGAGACGATTTCCACGTTTTTCCAAGTAGAAAAGATCGGGAAGATCGTTCGTTAGATCTTTTTAGTATTTTCACTAATAGTTATTTTTTTTTTTCGTGTTTCCAGTCGATAATTTATCGACAAAACTCAGCAGTTGTCTTTGGCAACTTTCTAACCGAATTCCGAACTCACTTCGTCAAAAGTTTCTCTCGTACTGGTCGCGCGTACTATGATCAACACACACGGGACAGATATTTTCTTAGTGCTAAAAGAGTCTACACACTATCGTTGTTGCATCTATTGGTCGTATGTGTATTTTTGAAATTCCATTCTTCTACAGTCAGCCCCACCTTCATTTCGTGAATTTCTTCGTTCGAGGTGTGCAAATGTCTTAAAGATGACGACGACGACGTTCTTCACCGTTCCCACCTGGGCTGGTAAAGTGCGAGAAGCCGCCACGGTCTGTGCCGTTTTAGAGAGCGTTCTTAATGTATGCCACGCTCAAATGCGAGTAAATACGCGGTCCGTAAATTAAAAATACGAGTTTGCCATAAGCGATACTACTACAGGTCATGGGTAATAAGATAGTAGCTCCGTTTGATTCATTTGGATCTGATCAGTTTTCATACAGAACTACGGACCGGTCTTTGTTGCATGTCTCGTATGGGATCACAACTGGATCAGAATTAAAAGTGAATTGGTTGAACGTCAACTTGTTGCTCGGCAATTCGCTCTGTACATTTGCATGCAAACTCCGCAATGAGCCCTCAAACGGCAAACCATCTGTATGGTGGCCGTTTAAATTCGTCTGTCACTTGATCCAGGCCGTTGGTTCCAGAGATCAACTCTGTTCGGTTGTCTCGAACGCGGCTAATAAGATACGATTACAACCTATAATATTTTATGGCTATATAGATACAATTTTCTCTCTATCTCTCTTTCAAGTGTGGCGTGTGTATGTGTGCGTGGTGTTGCTCACCACATTTTACTTAATTGACAACAAACAGGTTTTTCTTCCAACAGGTGGATGAGATACAGAGGTATCGAGTTCAGAGAGGAAATTATTCGCACGAGAGAGATATGAAGAAATACTATGGCGGATACAGTGTGTAATAAAGGTTGGGTAGCCATGTGATGATGGTACAATTGTCATCATGAGAGAGAGAAGAGAGAAGAGGAAAGATCTATCAAATGAACGGTAATTTATTTGAGCAGCCGTTCCCGCTCATAGATAGGCACTACTGCCGAAATTGATAGTGAAGAGATTCACTGATTTCCCAAGTGTTATGCCGCTAGAAGGCAAGCAGTTGGGACTGCTGGACTTACCATTGTTATGCCACCAAAAGGCAAGCAGTTGGTACTGCCGAATAGAGTGCAATTAAAACTAAGGCAAGTGGTCTTGCCGATGTGAGTTTCGATTTAACACTGTTTATTTACACAAAATCTTACTCTATTTATACTAAATTATTCTATTCTAAATCTTATTACCTAAGCAAAATTCACAGGTGCGAATCACTTCCGAAAATGCTTATCAAGCATTTCTCATAGTTTCCTCAAAAAGAGTTCTCACGTATGTATATATGTATATGCAAAGATGCAAGTAAGTGCATCTCGCATTGCTTGTCGTCTGGCTGCATATCATCTTACATCTACGTGGATGAATGAATGTTTACTATGTTTTTACTTGTTTACTATGTGGGTACGTAATGAAGTGATTTCGAGGTCATGTGTGTATACATTACAATGTGTACATTGTATACACTACACCTTCACCCTTTAAGAAAAAAAAATTTATTGCTATAAGTAAAAAATTTTTTTTTTTTTTTTTTGTTTGCATATAATTTCTAGTTGGTAATATTTTCAATTTTATTTGTATTTTTTCAATCTATTGTTATGAATTAACTTGTCTTTATCATTTATTCTTATGAGAGAGTTTACTTCTAGTCTTTTTATTATTTTATAAGGTCCTTTGTATGGACTTTCACTTTTCTTTCTATTTTCATTTCTTACGTAAACTAAATCTCCTTCTTGGAAGTTAACAATATTTGATTTGTTTTCACTATTTTTTTGTCTTATTTGTTTAGCTTTTATTAGCTGATTATATGCTGTTTCTTGAGCATGTTTTAATTTGGTTTTAAGTATAGATAGGTAACTATCATAATCATAAATTGGGTTATTATTGTTGGTTTCATTTGGTAGATTTGCAATATGACCATATACTAGTTCAAACGGTGTATAATGTGTATCTGAGTGTGGTGTTGTGTTGTATGCGAATGCATAGTACGGTAGAAGGGTATGCCAATTAAAATTTTCGCAGAAAGATAGTAGATATTCATTTAGAACTCTATGGTTACGTTCCACTGAGCCTAAAGTTTCGTGGTGATATGGGGTCGATGTAACGTGTTTGATATTCAATGATTTACAGATGCTAGTAAATAATTGATTGACGTATTCCGTTCCCATATCCGTCTTGATTACCCTGAAATGTCCGTAGTTGAGAATGATTTCTTCAACTATAGTTCGGGCTATTTCATCTGCTTCTTTGGTATATGTAGGTTTGGCTATTATATATTTTGATAGTTCACATTGTGCTGTGACTATGTATCTATATCCGTCTGATATTCGTAATGGTCCAATTGTATCAATTGATACTATTTCGAAACATTTCGATGGAGTATCAGATATTATAAATTTCTCTTTAGTATGTCGGATTATTTTATTTTTGCAGCATGACTCGCATTTGTTCACAAATTCTTTTACCATTTTGTTCATCTTTTTCCAGATGTATTTTTGCTTTAGTTTTGCAATGGTTCTCCTTATTCCGGTGTGACCTCCGTGAATAGTTTCGTGATATTCACTGATTAACCTTAGTTGATCAGTTACTTTCTCAACTTTTGTAGGAGTATTAAATAAAATGATTTTTACATCGGTTTGCCTATTTGTTTTAATTATTTCTGCATGCTTTTTATTATAACGTTCAATCAATTTTTGAATTGTTATGTAGTTGAATACTTTATCAGTTGTTGATAGCGCTAGTTTCTGTATTCTACTATGTTGTAATTTGGATATTAGTTTCTCCAGTACCTGACCTAAGTCTCGGCGAGGATTTTCACTATATTCCACAACAATTTCTTTTCCATTTATATTTATTTTTGGCAAACATTTATTTATTATAAGGGCGTCCCCTGTATCTGGCTCGAATTTCAATATCGGCAGATTTCGAACATCAGAAATGGATGTGCCTTGCCACATGTAGAGTTGATCAGGCTCATTAGTGAGTTTAGCTGTATCCTTATTCTGAGGGGTCACAATTTCTTTATTTAATTTGTTAGTATGGCTGCGTGTAATGACGTTCATAGTTTTAGGAGTCATTTCTTTTAATGCATTTGAGTCTAATTTTAACCTGGATAGTGCGTCAGAGTTTGTATTCATTTTTCCTTGTTTGAATACAATATTGAAATCGTAATCCATTAAGTCTAAACGGATTCTGGTTAATCTTGGAGATGGGTTTTTATTCACAAAAAGAGATACGAGTGGGCGATGGTCAGTGACGACTGTAAATTTTCGGCCGTATAGATAAGGTCTGAAATAATTTATTCCCCAATGTATGGCAAGAAGTTCTTTTTCAATGATTGGTTTATTTAATTCAGTTTTAGTTAGGGATCTACTAGCGAAAGATATTGGTAGATCTTGGCCTATTTCACCTTGAGACAATACTGCTCCTAAAGCGTAGTCTGAGGCGTCAGTCGTTAAGACGAATTCATTTTCGAAATTTGGATATTGCAATATTGGTGGGCTTGTTATACAGTTTTTAAGTTTTTCGAAGGAATTTTGGCATTGTTGGTTCCATTCGAATTTTTGATTCTTTTTTAGTAGATTATTTAGAGGTTTTGCAATAGCGGCGAAGTCTTTCACAAAACGTCGATAATAATTACAGAATGCCACGAATTTTCTAATGTCGTCGGCATTTTTTGGTATGGGGTAATTATGCACAACTTTGCACTTATCAGGATCTGCTGTTACACCATTATCTGTTATCAGATGTCCAAGATATACTACTTCGGATTTTAAAAAATTGCATTTTTCTGGATTTAATTTCAGATTATATTTACGTAATCGATTAAATGTTTGTACTAAATTAGTATTGTGATGTTTCAAGGAACATCCAAATACTATGACATCGTCTACGTAAAGAAATGCGTTAGAGTCAAGACCTGCTAAAGCAATTGTCAACATTCGTTGGAAACTGTTGGATGATATTTTCAATCCAAATGGTAAACGTTTGAATTGGTAGTGTCCATTACTCGTTGAGAATGCTGTTAATGGTCGAGATGATTTGTCTAACTCAATTTGATGAAAAGAACTAGACATATCAAGAGTTGAGAAATATTTTGCTCTTCCAATTCGATCTAGAACGTCGTCTAATCGGGTTAAAGGAAATTTATCGTTTACTAATTTTTTGTTGAGCTGTCTATAATCAACTACTAGTCGCCATTTTTTTGTGTCATTGTCGGATTTTTTTGGCACAATTAGCATTGGTGAGTTATAAGGACTGGTAGATGGTTCTACAATATCGGTGTTTATTAGATCTTGTACTTGGTTATTTATCTCGGAAGTATGGGAGTGTGGTAGCCTATAGTTTTTTATGTATACCGGTGTTTTATCAATGGTAGTTAAGTGTTGTCTGTAAAAGTTGTTTGATGTTAAATTTTCGCCTTGTAAATGAAAAATATCCTGAAATTCTTCACAAATAGTTTTTATAGAATCATTGGCTTTTGGATCGTCAGAGCCAATTTTTAAGAGTTTACTTAATTTGTTCCATCTATCGTTTTTAATGATTTTATTGTTTTTCTCTAATCGAAAGTGTTTAATGGGTATCAATTTTAAATTAATATTTTTGATTATAATTTCTTCATCGGAAGTGTTTAATATTTTTATATGTTTAATACCTTTGGCAGGTATAATGGTATTTGCAACAAATAATTTTTCAGATATTTGTTTTCCACAAGCTAGACTGTCTTCAGATATTTCGATATTGATTGGATGAATAATCTCAGATCTAGGTGGTACTCTTATTTGAAAAATTTTTGTGTTTATTGGAACAATGTGAGAATTTTTATTTGTTGAAAAGGAAAATGTATACGTTTCGTAATCAATTTTTGCCAAATATTTATTAAAGAAATCTCTTCCTAGTATGCCATCTGTTAAAATTGGAAAGTCGTTGTCGACTACTTGAATTTTATAATAAAGATCTTCACTATCTAGTTGCATTCTTAAAATGGTTGTACCAAGAGTTTTAGTGTAGTCTTTAGTTATGCCCGTTAATTTGCATGAATCGTTCTCATTTATTTTGCACTGATCGATTCCGTTGTTGAGTTTACACAAGGAAACATCTGCTCCTGTATCTATCATGAATGTTAGGGTTTTATAATCCGTTTTTATTTTTATATAGTTAGGTATCCCATCATTAAATTCAATTATTTTTATATTAAAAGTATTTTTCGCACTATCATTTTTATTTTCAGTCCCGGATTGACCTTTAGTTAATTTTCCACATTGGTTTCTCGGGTTTCGGGGTTTTCCTGATTTGTAACATAAATTGAATTGTTACGATTATTGTTGTAATTTCTATTATTATTGTAACTATTCTTATTATTCCCATTATTGTTATTTCTAGGCTCATTATTCTTTCTATTATTGCTATTCCCATTATTATGATTTGGGTTGTTATTTCTATAGTTAGTACTATTTTTATTATTTCTATTATCATTGTTGTTCTTATTTTTATTGTTATATCTATTGTTATAACCATTTTTGTTTTTGTTTTTGTTATTGTTATTTTGTCTATTATTGTTAGACTTATTTTGTTTTTGGTAGTAAAAGACTTTTTTCTCTGTTATAGCGTTTTCCGCTTCTTGAGCTATTGCTATAGCTTCTATTAGAGATTCAACTCTACTAGCTTGTAATGTCTGTTGTATATTTTTATTATATATACCTCTCTTAAAGCTGTTTAAGGCTAAAGTTTCATTAACTTTGGTGAGAGTGTCTCTATTGGTTTCACCAATTGAAGTTATTTGAAGGGCTGTTAGTTCAGCGGTTAGATTTTCAATTTGTTCGGCAAATTGAGTTACTGATAAATTATCACCTTGTCGAATGTTAGACAATTTGTCTAAAAGATTGTTAGTTGATGTAGGTGGTTTGTATGCTTTCGAAAGGTTTGTAGATAATTGAATATATGTCTTCGGCTGAGAAAATGAATTAAGTCTTGTTCTAGCTAAAGTTGTTAGCTTAGTATTAACAATAAGAGTAATAAAATCCTCTTGTTGGTTCTGTGGTACAGACTTATAGATTATGTCTACCACGCTCAGAAATCGGTTTATGTCTTGGTATTTTCCTGTAAAGTCAGGAATTACCTTCAGACTGTTAAATATGTCAAAAGTTGCCATATTTGTAAGTGTGGATTTCTGTTTTATGATTTGTTGAATTTCATTATATTTAACATTGAAAGCGTTTTTCAATTGTAAAATATTATCATCTTTCAACTTTAGTAATTCATTTTTAAATGTTTCACGTAGTTCGTGAACGGTCAATTGCAAATTTACCAAAAATTTGTCGGTATAATTTCTATTAATTGCTTTTTTTAAATTTTGTAGTATTCTATCTAACTCATTTAAACTTTCCATTACTAAACGCTAAGGGCGTTTGTACTTTTAATCATCTCCCTTTTAATTTCCTTTTTGATAAACTTTTTAGTGAGGAAATACACAAGAAATAGTGCTAACATAACTGTTATTGTTATGAACACAAAAATAGATACTTGGGTTGTCGTAAATTGGTTAGTATTACTGACAGAACCCGTATTGACGATTATTTTTTCGTCTACATTTGTGTCGGAGAATACCATAGTGAAAATATATATGTATATTAATCATAAAATTTTTTTTTTTTTATTATTATTTTTTTTTTTAAATATATAATTTTTTTGTATAATGCGTCCTTTTTGGATGCACTTAACTCTAGATTATACGCCTTATACATCATGGCCAACTCTTTCCGTTTCTGGAATGCTTTTCCTCCTCGGCTGCGGTTTTTCTTTATAGTTGGTGTGGGTTTGTCCGGTTGGTTGCCTCTTTTCCCTTGTCGAAGCCGATACTCTTCTATGGTGAGTGGTTGTGGACCTACTTGTATGTTCCTCCAGTTTGAGTCGTTTATTGCAGGAGTCGCTCTGGTTGGTAGTGATTCTATACTCAGAATCTCTACTTTTGGTTTCTTTATAATCGGGGTGGCTTTGTATTGTGGTGGAGCCGTTTGGTCGTTCCTAACTGGTTGTGGCTCATACGGTGGTGGTATCGGTTTGTCGTCCCTTCCAAGTGCTGTTTTCTGTTCCTGGATTAGCAGATTTTCCAATTTTTGGAAGACATCTTCGAAGGCGCTCTGGATTCGTTCCTATTTGTTTCCACGGTGTAGTTTAGATTCGATGGGGCAGGATCGATGTGGCAGGATCGCCATGTAATAAAGGTTGGGTAGCCATGTGATGATGGTACAATTGTCATCATGAGAGAGAGAAGAGAGAAGAGGAAAGATCTATCAAATGAACGGTAATTTATTTGAGCAGCCGTTCCCGCTCATAGATAGGCACTACTGCCGAAATTGATAGTGAAGAGATTCACTGATTTCCCAAGTGTTATGCCGCTAGAAGGCAAGCAGTTGGGACTGCTGGACTTACCATTGTTATGCCACCAAAAGGCAAGCAGTTGGTACTGCCGAATAGAGTGCAATTAAAACTAAGGCAAGTGGTCTTGCCGATGTGAGTTTCGATTTAACACTGTTTATTTACACAAAATCTTACTCTATTTATACTAAATTATTCTATTCTAAATCTTATTACCTAAGCAAAATTCACAGGTGCGAATCACTTCCGAAAATGCTTATCAAGCATTTCTCATAGTTTCCTCAAAAAGAGTTCTCACGTATGTATATATGTATATGCAAAGATGCAAGTAAGTGCATCTCGCATTGCTTGTCGTCTGGCTGCATATCATCTTACATCTACGTGGATGAATGAATGTTTACTATGTTTTTACTTGTTTACTATGTGGGTACGTAATGAAGTGATTTCGAGGTCATGTGTGTATACATTACAATGTGTACATTGTATACACTACAAGTGGTTGGGAAATAAATGCGGGTGCGAACAGCAACAGTTTTTTCTATTCATTGTTGGGATGACGAATCATTCTTCACGAATGTGCAAAGTAGAAATGATATCATTGGTCGCTGTCCTGAAAGCCGGATCTGGAAGTTTTCTCTTCGACATGCTTTTTTTTTCCTCTAGTAAAATATGTGCCGTCAACTGTCAATTTATGGATCAGAATATTGAATTCAAAAATTGACAGTTGGCAGCACATATTTTACCGAAGGGTAAAGCATATGGAGGAGAAATTGAAAAAGTCTGTTCCAGATCTAAATGCAGATCCGCTTTTAGGACCCCGACCTTTAAATTAATTTTGGAGGATGATTTCCATATATCTCATTAAGTAATTGAATGGTGACTACCGTCAGAACAGAAATTATTTGCATGATTGTCGCTGAAAAACTTACACTAAAAAGTGTTACTCAGCACGAGTCGTTTCCGAATTTGATATTCGATATGTAATATCAGTAAAATTAAAAAAATAAATAAAAATAATGTGAATTAGTAAAGAAACACTTTAACAAAAACACTAAGAAAAACGAAAGACTTCGATGACACGACTAGACGAGCAACCAATTTGTATTCTATCTTTAAAGCTGGCAAATGCTGGATTTCGTAAGGAGGGGAGGAGAGCGGGGGGAGGGGGTTTGCCGCGGTTAAAATTGAAATTTACTATCAATCCTTCCCCTTTTCAAGGCAACTAAATTAATGATGATATTCTGCAAATAATTTTTAATAAACTCTTGAGAGTTAATCTCTTCTTGTTTTTATGTTTATGCTAAAGCTTAGGGGATACCCTTTGATGCGAGAGCACAGCCTTGTTGGGAAGGAAATTAGGGCAGTGGGGCTGGGGTGGGTTCAGTTTAAAAGAGGTTCCGGTGTACGTTTCGTTTAAACTTTTGCAGATCATAACTGCAGGGGAAAACAAAAGATGGTAGGTAGTTCCACATTCGTTTTGTTCTGGATTCACATGAATCGTAGAATTTAACGGCACGACTACTACTGAGCTCGAGAAAATGAAGATGGGCGCGGCAGGATAGCCGGGTGTTACGCAAAGGAAGAGCTCAGGAATAACACTGGATATTTCGTCAGAGCAACGGCGGTTGTAGTAGCGATAAAAAAGTGATAAACAACCAACATGAACTCTATGTGCTTCCCAAACTGTAAACTATTCGAAAACTTGAGCACCTGCGCCGCCAGCGTTTCAAAACGCAGACTACTTAATGGAGCAACATCCTTGAACTGACGTTTTATCCAGAGCAGCTCAGATCAAATTTTTAGTGTGATTGTGTGGTCTTAACCTGTTCTGCTCGGTATGGATCTTCAAAAAAAAATGCGCCTAATATGTATCATTCCATTGTTATGAGATTCACAATTTCTTTATTAGTGTTGTTAGAATGTGTAAATGTGCTATGCTTCTCTGTTTTCAAGATCAAAGCAAATTTTATTATCAGAGGTAACTAATTGTTAATTCCGTCTAGTATATTTTCGATGTTGCGCTCGGTGGCCGTGATCGTTCGGTCACCGCTCTACGATACTAATCTAGAGCTCGGAGATCAAATCTCGGCGCGATCAAATACTGCCTGTCAGTACTAATAGAACTCTCACAGTGCTCCGAGCTTGTCAGTATAAAGACGGCGCAGATAGGAGGTGCATGCTAGCAACTGCATTTCGGAAAAGTAGATATGCTATTGAAACGTCAACAAGGCATAGAAATGCTAGAAATGTTGTCGAGCCCATGCCCCTGGAGGGGCCAAGGCAATTAGAGAGAGAAATATTTTCGATTGACTATATATTGTACAAGGGGGCAAAAGACCTTTTCCATAGTCCTTCACGCGGGCGCCAGTTTGGAAAAAGCCAAGATAGCTATAGCTTGACTGGCTGACCAACATCTTAGCCTAGGATGGCACGACTTGCGTAGTTGGACCTGTAACATAGTTGCAGTGAACTCCAGCACGTTTATTAAACCATCTGAGGCAGGTATCTTCGAGTCACCCCCTGAATGGGGTTAAGCGAGGTGCTGACAACTTGTCCTTGTTAAACCACTCCACGTCAAGAAACCTTAAACAAAAGCCTCGGATTGGACTTATCAACAACGACAACCACGCAAATGCCTAACGCATCATTCTTTCGGATCCTGGAATGTAAACTCCATTAACAAACCGGGGGCCAAGAAGGCTCTCCTTCAACTGGTTGAAAAGTACAAACTGAGCATTACTGCAGTCCAGGAAACAAATTGGCTTGGCAGCGAGATCAGATGACAAGAAATCGCACACAATTTTTAGAAGTGGTAAACCATCGGGCCGCAAGGAGTTTATAGTAGCATTTATAGGGAAGAATCACCTCAAGCTGCACATTACTGACTCCAAGACTTAAGACTCGATTCTCCAATCTCTAACTCATCAATGTGCACGCTCCCACTGAAGTTAAAGAGGACGCAGTAAAATATGTATGTGTTCTACGCGCGCCTTGAAACCCTCTTCGAGTCACATCCATCAAATGAAGTTAAACTGCTGCTGGGAGACTGTACCGCGAAAGTCGGAAATTAAAGTTGGCACCGGAGTACCACTGGAGGCCACAGTCTCCATGAAAAATGTAACGACAGCGGCCAGCGACTTATCGACTTCACCTGTAGCTGGAATCTGGTCGTAGGCACTACGTGTTTCCCGCATCGACGCATTCACAAACAGACCTGGAAATCTTCAGACGCACACACCGTCACACACACCAAATTGATCACGTCCTCATTTGCAAGAGATGGGCGCCTAGTATGATGGATGTTCGCTCCTATCAAGCAGCAAACTGCGACTCAAATCATCACTTAGTGAAGACGACCTATAGATGTAGAATTTCTCAGTGCACCAATCGAGAATCAGCCTTCCCAAAATCTTTGCGGTTTATAAGCTTATGAGCGATGCTACGGCGGTGGCGTATGCTGCCGCCCTTGAGGAAAGACTATCACCTATGCTACACAGCATCAGCAACACAGGCGTCAATGGGTTCGGGGAAGAACTCAAGAGTACCATCAGAGCTGTCACAGAGAAGGTCGTGGGATATAAAGCCCGGCGAGCGCGAAATGACTGGTTCGACGAAGAATGCAAAAATTCACTTGACGCGAAAAACGAGGCCTATAGACAATGGATTCAACGAGGAACCAGAGCTAGAAGAGAAAAATATGACGAGCTACGGCGAATATCGAATAGAATAATTAGACGTAAGAAACGTAAATACTTTGACGAGCAGTTGATGAATATTAATGAAAACTTAGCTAATATGTGAAAATGTCTGGTGTTCCAGACAAGCATACTAACTAGCAAACAACATTAAGAACGGCTACCAACCCAGGACTAGCCTTTGTAAGGACTAAGGACAAGGATGGAAACACCATCAGCGAAACCGATGGCATTAACAAACGATGGGCCTCTTATTTTGAAGAGCTTCTGAACCTACCATCTAACATCCCCACAGAAGAAGCTCTCAACGATATTGTTGATCCAGGCCCACCCATACAACCCCCGACAATAGAGGAAGTTGATCTTACGGTCACTAAAACGAACTAAAGTGGCGGGCGCTGACGAGATTCCTGGTGAACTGCTAAAATTCGGTGGAACGGGTCTAGCTAATGCCATACATCAATTACTCCTGCGAGAACGGGAGGACGAGGAGATCCCAGACGATTCGGTCAAAAGCATCATCTCACAAAAAGGGAGATAGACTGCGATGTGGAAATTACAGGGGCATATCACTAGTTTGTACGTCCTATTAAATCTTGACGAAAATTCTGGAAAATAGAATAAAACCGTACGCAGAACGAATCATTGGCGAATATTAAAGCGGTTTCAGACCTGGTCGCTCTACAATCGATCAGCTCTTTACGGTCAAACTGATACTCAAGAAGTGCTGGGAATACAACGTAAACGTATACCAAATCTTTGTCGACTTCAAGTAGGCATACGACAGTATCGATCGTGGAGTACTGTACAACATCATGCTGCAATTTGGTATACCGGCCAAATTAGTGCGACTGACTAAGATGACGATGACCAACTCCGTCTCACAAGTCAGAATACATAATAGACTTACTGATCTATTTGAAACACGCACTGGTCTGAAACAGGGCGATGGACTGGCACCGACGCTCTTCAACCTAACACTGGAATACGTTATTCGGGCTATGAATATGGACAACAGCAAGACGCTACTCATCAACGCGACACAATTAGCAGCGTACGTCGACGACATCAACATCATGTCCCGAATATTGGCCGACGCAGAAGAAGAAGAAGAAGAACTTCTGCATACGCTCCATACCGCTGCAAAAGAAGTTGGACTACGTATTAACGAGGGTAAAACTAAAATAATAATGCAATCGACGACAAGGACACCTGCACAACCGAGCATCAATGTGGGGGACCCCAACATCGAGTTCGTGAACAACTTCATTTACCTGGGTTGCAACTTGTCAAGGGACGCCAACGAAACTGACGAAATCAAGCGACGGATACAGATAGCTAATAAGACTTTTTTCTCGGTTCTCCCCATAATGAAATCGATGCATGTGCACAGAAACACGAAGCTCCGCGTGTACAAAACCATTATACGACCAGTGCTATGCTATGGCTGCGAAGCATGGACCCTGACTCAAGCCTCCGGAAACATGCTAGATACATTTGAACGTAAGGTTCTGCGCCGAATTTTCGGGGCTGTTTGCGATCGAGATGGATGGCGAATCCGGTACAGCCATGAGTTGTATGAACTGTACGATGAGCTGCAAGTCTCGAAAATTGTGAAACTACAACGCATTCAATGGGCAGGACATGTACAAAGAAAGAACGATGATCACATGCCAAAGAGAGTAATGAATGCAGAACGGGTCGACGGAGCGAGACTGCCTAGACGACCGAGATCTCGTTGGGAGAGCTCAGTAGGTGTGGACATCGCGCAGCTACTTGGCTTCCAAAAGTGGAGGACGCGGTCACGTGACCGAGATAATTGGAGGACAATGGCCAAGGCGTTTGGTCAAACTAAACGTTTGGTAACCACGAGATTTGAAGAGCACCACAGAGAATACGTAAAAGGCAAAAAAGATGACATAAGACACATAAAATCCATTCATCCATGGTCGCGAGGCATATTCTAGAAGAAGGACACCAGATCGGGATCGAACATCTCGAAGTCATTAAGCAGGTAAGAAAAAACTACCTATTCGATGCAGCGGAAAGTCTATACATAATAAAACAGGATAAACAGGTTGTCCTTAATCATGATTACCCTTGTGCTTTATAAAAGCTGTAAGCAAAATGAAATATGCCAGATATTATTTAACCTAGAATAGTACATAATAAGGAAACAAATTGAAATTGTGACATAATTCATGATGAAGGAAGTACGTTGCTTCCGAAACAATTGTATGCCCACAAAATAAAAACGCTTGCAGTATAAGGAAAAACCTAGTTTTCTTTTTACTCCTATAATCAACTGCAAGAACAATGGACACAAATTTCAACAAAACTCTGCTGAAACGAATTTTGAATAATTCAAACAAAACGTCCATTTATTTCTAGCTGTAATTCATGTTTCTGTTTATTAAAAATATTAAAATACCTCAACAGCTTGGCCATTATAATAATTCAGTTTCGTATCATCGTGAACAGCACCGAAACGAATAACCCATCCAATTCCATCGAAATGAACTGTCTTTCGGAATCGCACGGCGAGCTTATTTCGCCGTCCACGATAGGGCGATGGTTTGTCCTGCAATTGATAACGTACATCAGTCAAAATCAAATTTCCAATAAGGCCGGCCATATACGTTCCGGAATACTCTACGGTTGCCTGTGCAGGACTGGGCGCCTGTACTAGTATGCTATATATGTGACAATACACACGCTCCGGTTTAACTGTATAGGTACAGTTGACCTGTGCGGGTATTCCTCTCCAGTATATGGGAACATAGATGGCCAACTTTAACACGATTATCCTCAACCTACCTCCCCACAATATTGTCGAGCAACTTCTTCGCCACTATCCTCCAGCTCGATGATCTGCAGATAGTCTGATCGGCAAGTCACTTTGGCACCCAAATCGAACACTGTAACAAAAAGGACTCATTTGTAAAATCCATATGCCCTACGAGATCCATCGTATGTTACCATCAAATACGATTGCAACTTTCATATTAATCGGCACCTCGATGTCCCATCGACAGTCCGAATCATTTCGTGTGTTTAGCGGATACAGAGGACTCGTGAAAATGCCACCATAGTTACGAAGACGTCCTCCACATCCTCTACCCATGTTAGATGCTAGGAATGTAGCGTCATAGTTTGCGAAAAGTCCATGATTTTTTACTTTCACTTTGAGATGGTTTGTTTCGGAGAAAACGCTCGATGACGGCTCCAATTGGCCACATTTTTTGGCCAACTCTTTTCCAGTGTCGGCTTCGAAAACCTAAAAAAAAATTGGAAAACATTGTTATAAGGGAGGATGCCTGAAAAGGTTTCACTGCAATTACAATAAAACGGATTTAGCTTTTCAAAACATGTATAGGTAGACTGCCCGCATATTGGGTTGTTGCTGTTGTAGCGGCGCTTCGAGCTCATATAAAAATGGGTGTTAAAAATTCTGGCTATCCATGTTAGTATCCTCTGTGTCCAGGTGGAGAAAAGCAAGTGCCTCGATGGCGTTCTCCCATAACGCAATAGGAGTTACGCACGTGGGGGCAATTAAATATGTGCTCAAGTCGTGTGGAGGGAGGCCACATGCTGGGCAGGAGTTTTGGACTTCACTGTCGATGCGGGATAGGTATAAATTCAGACGCGAGCACCAACTAGAACGGAGTTGAACTAACGTGGTTCTGGTTGCTCTTGGGAGTCGAGTTTCGTCTCGAGATATGGCAGGTGGTTGCACATTCAGAACCATGTTCGGTTTTAATTCCGCGATCGAAGAAAGCACTTCTTCACTGTACAGCGAAGTGATGGCCGAGTTATAGCTGGCGTTATCGAAGGGAACTCTTTTAAACCTTTGGACTTCCCTTTCGCGGTCCCTCATGTTTCGTCTAACGTGACGCTGCGGTGCGGTTTTCCCCATCAGGTTTGAGTTAGGATGGTCATTTCGACAACAACTTACTACAATAGTTGGTTGATTGGTGAGAAGAGTGGTGTGGCTTTTTAAGGGCATCATTTTGGTCTCTTGATGCAGATGGTCCTGTGACGACATCAGGAGGCAGCCTGTGACAGTTCTAAGAGCAATGTTCTGACAGGTCTGTATGTTTTCCATTGAATGTCGCATAAATTGTCTGACCATATGGGAGCCGCATAATTGGCCACAGATCTACCGATGGATTTGTATGTGGCGAGTAGGGTCTCCGTCTCCTTATCTTTCCCCTAGGAACTGCCAGCTAACCCTTTGAGGACTTTGTTCTCACTTCTCATCCTGTCACCAATGGTTTACGCATGAGCCGAGGAGGTAGCCATTCTGTCAAGGGTGACACCGCGAATTTTTGGGTGGTTAATTGTGGGAATAGTTTGACCATCTCCCGCAATATTCAGTTGTAGCCTCACTTCCTTGGTCCAGGTGGTAAAAGAGTAGCAAAATACTTCGGCGCTGACAGAGTAAGATTTTGGCTGATGAAGAAGTTGTTGAGCTCTTCAAGATATTAATTTATCTGCTCGCACATTTAGGTGATATCATTGCCAAATCGAACAGTCATCAGCGTAACTGACGAATTCAAGTCCGTCAGGTGACGTCGGAAGTCCTGACATAAATAGATTAAACAGAGTGGGAGATAAGACTCCTCCTTGGGGGACACCCTGTTTAATTTTCCTTATTTTAGATTTCCCATTTCTAAACTCCGTGTAGGACTGTCTTTCGGGAAGGTAGTTTGCGATCGACTTGATTATTCCCGACGGAGGAGATGTACCGCAGATTTCAGCCAGGAGAAACGAGTGGCTCATAGTGTCGAATGCCTTTGACAGGTCTAAAGCCACTAGAATGGTTCGTTGACATGGACGTGCTTGGTTGAGACCATTGTGTATTGTGATGGCAACCAAAGCCGCAGTTGTGCTGTGCATTCTTCAAAAGCCATGTTGATGATCGGCTAATTGTATGTCGGTCGCAATTATAGGGTGGAGAAGCGCTTCAAGAGTCTTGGCCACGATCCAGATACCATCTGGTGCAAGGGATTTGGCACTCTTTGCCCTTTTAATAGCTGTGACAACTTCTTCGGATGAAAATTGAAGTGCCTGGTCAACTGAACGGTCGCTAATGCTCCTGGTGATGATGCGCTTGAGACTATCAGGTGGCGGATGTTCGATAAACAATTTATTGTAGCTGTTTGCGCATTTCTGGGGCGACCGGTAGCGCAGTGTGTTGAGGCATCAGTCTCATGTTCGACTACCGGCGTTTCGGGTTCGAATCCCGTCCACGACGACGTTCGTGGCCATGGATGTGCAGGAGGTGCATGCTGGCAACTGCACTCTCTGAAACCAATTTATGCCAACGAAACGGTAACTGGGCCACATGGAACAGTTGACGCGCTATGCCCCACAAGGGGTTAGGGCAATTGTGTGTATTTATGCTTAGTTGGGGTTGTAAGGGCTCTAACCGTCAACCAGAGCTAATTAGCGCCAGTTGTTAGATTTCCATTTTCAAGGTGAGAGTTCCATTTCCTTCTCCTGTGAACTGCTACTTGGTTATGGTTATATATATCAAGGTTTAATTCCTTGATGCGAGAATCATCCGGGTTTATGCTGCGTATTCGGTCTCGTTCGTCTGCCAATCTGGATGCTGAAGTAGGAAAATTTGGCCGAACCCTGGGTATGCGACCAGCTGGAATAAACATTGTGGGCGCTTCCTGGAGTATGCGTCATACATTCCGTTCGACCACGCGCACGTTAGCATGAGTTGGCAAAATAGCAAAAACCGCATTGGTGAAGGTTTTGAAGCCATCCCAGTCAGTTTTTTTGTGATGAATGAACATGCGGTCTCTCTAATTGCATTGACTCCTCCCGGGGCATGGGCGCGTCAACATCTCTAGCATTTCTATGCCTTGTTGACGTTTCAATAGCATATCTACTTTTCGGAAGTGCAGTTGCTAGCATGCACCTCATATCCGCGCCGTCTTTATACTGACAAGCTCGGAGCACTGTGAGAGTTCTATTGGTACTCACAGGTACAAGATTTGATCCAACTGAAAGTTGGATGGTTTATTCAGCTTTATGAGGATTGGCAGATGATCCGAGATCAGCGTCAGGACTGGTTCCCTTTGTACATCGTTGATAGGTCCGGCGCTGGCAATCGAGATATCGGGCGAGCTGGAACAGGTTCCAGCAATACGAGTGGTCGTGTCGTAATTGAGTGGACAAAACTCTGATGCACCAAGTTGTTCAGCAAGAGGGGTTACTCCTCTGGCATCGTTGTCAAGGTTAGAGTGCCACAATGCGTGATGAGCATTGAAATCACCAAACAGGAGACGATATTGGGCAGTGAGTAGTGGGCTGATATTGACATTGTATCCCGAGGGACGGCTGGATACAGGTGGTATGTGTATGTTGTAGATTTCAATATCAGTATTGGCCGACTGAATGATTATGTCCAGTATCTCTATGATGTTGTCGGCCTTTGTAACGTCACTTTCTTGGTACGGTCATTGGCGTCTTAAAATAAAGGAATCCGCTCAGCTGATTTTGACGGGTAAACTACGCAATTATTTCCTTCCATGACTTCATCGTATCCACAATCCAGTGATCGGCGACTGATGGTGGCGAGTCCCCGGTTTTTGTGCGTTCCGTGTTTAGTTTTGGTTTTCCGCGTTCAGTGTTTATTTGTAAGGCGGCTATTACACCATATAAGTTCTTTTTCAAATAGCTTTGACGCACGATATTTTAAAAGAATTTTTATGAACTCGATTGACGATATTTGCACTTTGTGATAGTCCATAGTCCAGTTCCCTGACGCGTTTCGCTCTTTCGAGTTCCCTCTGAAGATGCTCGAAAGAGCGAAACGCGTCAGGGAACAATAATAAAAAAGTGATTAGACAAAGTATCCGTTTTTGATTTCAAGAATTTTGATGAATGATGTTAGCCGCCTAAGGGGGAAGGTGTGCAAGCATGTAAGGAAAGTACTTGAAACAAGCAACGTTCATGTCGCAAATCTTTTCTTAGGCGGCTATTACGCTATAAAAGTTCTTTGAAAATATCTTTTATAAAAGAAATTTCTAAAAGAACTTTTATAGTGTAATAGTGCCGTAGTAAAATTTCATCTAGTGATCCGAGAAAACAAGCACGTGCGCAAAGAAAGTGTGTCGTGTGGTCAAAAGATGTACTTTGTCAAGTGTGAACTGTTCCATGATACTCTGCGACTGATCACCGGAGCTGCGGCTTCGACCAAATTGCTGCAAGTGTTCAGAAAGTGTGTTTTTAGAGGACAAAAATGCCGTCCGACGCAATTCCAATTGTAAACATATGTATGTGGTGCAGAGGAGATCGTCGTGTGCAGTCACTACCCTGCCAAGGAATTAATGACGTAAAATTGGCGTCACAAACGAAGTCAAATTCACCACGATCAGATGAGCGGAAGCCTGTCTATCTAGACGGCGTTGACGGTACTAAGTGGTGGATTAAAAAAACAATTCCACCATCAGAATTGGACACTCTATCCTTCCTGATGATGTTTAAGTCGCCATAGGAGTTGAGGGACGAGTTGGTGTTAAGTTTCGCTTCCTGAATGGCTCCGATCATGATGCGATGTTTGTCCATAAATGCCGATAATTCTGCGATTTTTCGCTACAACCCAGATGGTATTGAGATTGGCTGCGGGTGGTGCAGGTGTGAGGTTGTGTTGCAATGGGATCCAGTTGGAGGTGCTCTTTACTGGAGTCATGGAGGACCGCTGGGAACTAGTTTGTGTACTAGTTGATATTGGTATGCTAATCATTTGTGTTGCTGTTGATGATTGTTGTCCTCTGTTTCTGCATAGACTCGCACCATTGCCTGTGGTGATTCAGCCCAGAGTTTCTCAGATGGCACCATTTGTTCGCAGCATGTACATTTTACTGTTGCATTAGGGTGTCGCGGTTTATTGCAGATCCAGATTCAAGGACCTGGGTTGAGCTTAATACCGGCGCGTCGGAGGAGAATTGAGAGCAATTGCGCCGACATGTGTTACTTCCAATTTTCAGGAAAAACGACACACACACATACCTTCCTTCTTGCGTCGAAGAGGGTTGTGGCAGCTCTTGGACTTTGTAAAACGGGTCGCTCCGGTACGTAGAACCGGCTGCCGCAGAAACGCCGCATACTGAGCCTCGAGCGCGAGCCTCCTGTCAACAGGTTGCGTCTTTGCTGTTTCAGCAACCCATTGAGAGAAAACACGCAAACCCAATCCAATATCTGGGCAGCCTTAAAGTCGAACTGATGGTCAAACTTGGCTTTGACTTATTAAAAAAACAAGGAAGGATTCATTTTAAACACTCTCCCAAACTCTCGACAACTTACCGCAAAAAATTGACTTTCGCAATTATCCAAAGCATAGAATGCGTTAAAGTAAAGACTAATTGTATAATTTTCCGGAGCAAGAATGTAAAATTCACAATCTTGATACGAATTGAGCATTATTCTTCCCTGAACGCCAGTGTAGTTCTTAAAGCAACCTGTGAAGATAGTCCGGGGATAAGAAAAATATCTACAGTTGAATTTTATTGTCTTCTTACCTGACATCGGTGTAACCGTGAACTCAACACCTGATTTCTGAATATCACCGTCACTCTTAAAATTTATATAGATTTTATTCGAATTCGAGTAGTAATCTTCAGGCGTGTGATTGCCACAATATTGCATTCGTCCTTCCGCGTTACGAGTCATGATATCCACGTAGCTAACGGACATACCGTTCTCGGCGCCATTCCTGATAACATTTTTGTCCAGTCCGTTATCATATAACCAGGCATACTACAACGATTTATAGTAAATTTTAATAAGGAGTTATCCTTATCCAGCAGATATCTATTTACATCATCATTGTAAATTTGCAGCACATCATTTGTACATCCTTGGGCGCTGGGTTCTTGTAGATCGAACTTCTTAAAGTGAACGTGCAATTGATATTTGCTTGAGCTGATCTGCCACAAACATCGAAGGTTTGGAGGATAAGTATCACCTGGCGTCTTGAGGGTGATTCCCTGGAATTGATTAGAAAGAAAATGAAACCGGAATAAAGAGGGCTACGCCCGCAATCTGAGGGTTTTGAAGCAAGCGCTTATTTTGGTGTGTAAATATCGGCTCCTCGCTCTTCTTGATACCACTCATATTCATATGATATGATCTAATTACGCCTGTTTCACATTGCCCGGTTTCCTCCGGACCGGCTAATTTTCATCCGGCTGGAAACCGGAAGAAATTTTTTAGTGGAACAAAGAATAGCATGGAGCCCTTCACATTCTTCCGTTCCGGCTAAAAACAGAGAACTCTCCGGATAGAAGCCGGACATTTTGACTATTCTTCCGGCGGCCGGATAGCAACCGGGAGAACAGTCGTATATGTGTTTAGATGAGCACCTTCATATTGTCCGGTCGAAAACCGACTAATTGACATTTGCAGGAGAATAATCGTATTCTCGCGTTGATTGTATTCTTTCGAGCATTCGTTCGTTATCTCAAGTAAAATTGAAGAGATAACTGTAGATGCTGAATTTTTAATCAGCCTCGTCCAAAGCAGGCCAGTTTTTTCGGTTCGGTTTTAGCCGGATAATGTGAAAACATCCATTTTCATCTTATTCTTGTTTTGCAAATTCAAAATTCGGTGTTTTAACCAGTTTTATTTCTGACATAAAATAATCCGTCTTCCGGTTTCCAGCCGGATGGACTATAGGCTATCCAGGGAAACCGGTCAAAGTGAAATGGGCGTTGCATGAAAATTCATATTACGTGATTGTAACGAAACTTAAAACATATTATTGCCTATGGTGTCGGTTATCGTTGGTTATCAATACTTTCGACCTCAGACATGCTTAAGGGATGCAGGGGTGTGCTAACTGTAGCTATCGAAATAAACTAGTGTTAACGTATTTTGAAAAAATATACAAAGTCCGTTATTTTCCATATATGCTATTCGGAACCCACCTTCCTGTGAGTTTTCATATTTTTAAGTATATCGGTCTCGAAATGCAAGGGGGTGGCACAAATTACGATCTAATATTTTCTGTTTTTTTTTACTGTTTCCCTTTCTTCAAATTTAAATAAACTGCCAAAAATGGTATGCACTCAACACTACCTTTCTCATGACACCACCCTTTCCTATAAAATAAAAGTAAATAACTGGGCAAACAGTCCAATTTGAACCATGGCCTCGAGATGAGTTAGCGTCATTTTCTAGATCGTGACGGTCTGTCTTGTGCAGAAGTGTGTGATCAGCAACACGCTCAACCGAGTTATTTACCCCATAAATGAGTACTCATTTAACAGCTGAGTGAATCCCCTTTTTTATCGAAAACTACCGCATTCAGTAGGAATCGAACCGGGGCCCAGTGCGTAGAAGACGAACGTGTTAATCCCCCACCCAATCTTTATCTTTTAAAAAATGGTTAATTAAATAATTGTAACTGCAATTCGCACTACGAAGAAGAAACATGCAAGAAGGCGTCGCACCTGTAAGGCCTGTAGATGAATTTTTTGCATGGATAGTGTCAAAATGCGTAGCTTGAAATGAATGTACTATTATTAAATATTACGTGATTGTAACGAAACTTAGAGATGTTGTTGCTTATTGTGTTTCCATTGGCCATTAATATTTTTTTTTAACTGAAACTATAGAAATGTACTATTATTAACCTTTTAAGGGTTTTGTAGTTAAAACAAAACCCTTACGAAATCGGTCAAATGTCTGTCTGTCCGTCTGTCCATAAAATATCTCACGGACGGCTGAAGCTACTTACATGAAATTTTGTAGGAATGTGTAGAATTATTATAATTCGCCGGAGAAGGCGAAACGTTGTAATATGTTAACTTTAAGGGGAGGTCTCCATAGAGGGGAAGTGAAGGGAAAAAATGTTTCTTTATCTGGTATAGGCAAGTGGGGTATCATGAGAAAGGTACCACCGAGATCATCATCATTTTTGGCATTTTTATCAAATTTAAAAAAAGGGGAAAAGAGATAGAGGGGAAAATATGTGATCACAATTTGTCCCGCCCCCTTGCATTTCGAGACCGTTGCACTTAAAAATATGAAAACTTACTAGAAGGTGGCTATCAACTAGCATAGAAAACTAAAAATCGTAGAATTTTGATAGCTTCTCAAAATAGGTTAATAATAGTATATTTTTATAGTTACAGTTATCACACCCCTGCATCCCCCAAACATCCGAGGTCACAAATATTGATGACCAACGATAATCAACACCATGGGCAATAATGTCTCCGAGTTTCGTTATGATCATTTAATATTTAATAATAGTACATTCATTTAAATTTGGACATTTTAATATCATCCATACATAAAATGCGTATAACAGGCCTCTTGTACCTACTTGTACTGCATATAGTCCAGGATAGGATCGAAATATAGGAAAAATTAAACGTGTAGTTTTGAAATTTGATACGATTATAGTAAACAGTCCCCTGAATATGTGCTCAAAAATCCCCTAGGATAGAGGGTCCGGAAGTGCAAGGCAGAGGGGGGTAAAAAGTCCTTTTTTCCAGTTTTCCCTGATTATTTTTGAAACCAATGACCCTACAAAAAATTGTCCCATAGCCAAATAAAAGTACATAAAATTTCATACAAAGCAATTATTATACCCTCGACTGTCAAATGATAGATAGATAGATAGATATACAAATACGAGCTACTTTCCCAGCAGGAAGGCACTGCGACCATAAAGATCTATTGTGCCGTAGCTCATTAATCCAAAAGACCGTCCACCCTTCTAATAAAGGGCAGTAAGTCTTTAGCAGGAATCAACCTGAATTCTGCAGTGCTGATAGTAGCCTGCCCGAGGAGTGACATCCTAAAACGCGCGATGGCGGGACATTCGCACAAGAGGTGCTTGGTCGTTTCCACGTCTTCCAGACAAAGACGGCATTCAGTCTCGCTTGACAGACCCATCTTGTTCAGGTGATATCTGACCAGGTGATGGCCAGATAGGTACCCCACTAGGAGTCTTAGGTGGGTTCTACTCATTTGAGTAGTACCCTTGTGACTGAAGGGCATTATCAGCTCCTTTGATTGACGAAGCCCTGGAAGGTTATTCCAGTACTGTTGACGCAATCGTGCAAACCAATCTTTGATCCGCAGTTTGGCCGAAATGATGCATTATACTCTAGATCAAAAAATAATATAAGGAAAACTGATTGCCTGACAAGGAAAAACGGCACGATAACTCCCGAGCAAATACAGTTGGCGTCTTGAAAATTTGGTCAAATATTCTGATTGGGATCTAGTTGGTTCCGCAAATAAGTACGATCTGATCAAAGGTACGAAACAACGACTCAAACCTGGTGAATCTAAAGGTGGACACACAAATGCGTCCAACATCTAATTTTTCCCGCGTCGAATCTAAAATTTCCGGCACAACCATGAGTTGTATGAAATGTACGATGAGCTGCAAGTCTCGAAAATCGTCAAACTACAACGACTTCAATGGGCAGGGCATGTACAAAGAATGGACGATGATCGCATGCCTAAGAGAGTAATGAATGCAGAACGAGTCGACGGAGCGAGACTGCGAGGACGACCGAGATCTCGTTGGGAGAGCTCAGTAGGTGTGGACGCCGCGCAGCTGCTGGGCGCCCAAAATTGGAGGACGCGGTCACGTGACCGAGATAATTGGAGGACAATGATCCAGGCGGCCAAAGCCCGACGTCGGGCTGTCGCGCCACGATGATGATGATATGGAATAGTAAACATTCAAAATAATTTTGCTGCCTAAAGGAAATTTGTCCGATTATATTTGTGCAAGGATTTAAGTTTCCTCTTGAAATTTAAGTTGACGTTTGAATGCTAACTAAACCAAGACACATTCCCCGTAAAGACATGCCCCGTTTTCGTTTTTTCGCTGCTCTAATCTGCTCTCAATTCTTTTTTGCCGCTTATACTCGTATTTTCAATATTTTCAAATATGCCAATACCGCCACACCGAATTAAAGTAGGCAATTCGGATTCGGATGGAGGATCGCCTAGAATCTTATTATACTCCCCTGTAAAAATTATTTCAATCGGATGAAAACCAAGGCTACTTCTCATACAAGCTGGTCCTTGTATATTAATAATCATGGAAAACTTCATAATTGATTTCGGCCCCTTTTTTCCGCACACACTTCCGGGTCCGTTATCAACGGGGACTTTGGAGAATATATTTAAGGGACTGCCGTCATTAATTTTACAAATTTTCAAAACTACAGGATTTTTTTCCTGTTTTTACAGTGATATCTACACAAAAAAAAACGAAATATTCAACGAAAACTGAAAAAAACTGACATTCAACCCCCTTTTTCACACACTTCCGGACCCTCTATCAACGGGGACTTTAGAGCATATATTCATAAGCTTCTCCACATCTGCTGTACCACATTTCAAAACTACAAGATTTGTTTTCCTGTTCCTTTAGCTATGTCTACACTAAAAATTGAAATATTCAAGGAAATCCCTTTTATCTTGCGCTTCCAGACCCTCTATCAACGGGGACTTTGGAGCATTCAGATGACTTTCCAGATTGTGCCAAATTTGAAAACTACACGATTTTTCTTCCGGCTTTTTGTTCGCTAGATTGACTAAAAAAATTTAAAAAGTGGGGGGGGGGGGGCACCTTGTATAAAAATTAGCTTTGGTTTTCATCCGATTGAACAGATTTTTACGTAGAAGTATAGAAAGGTGCTAAGTAGTCACTCAACCGAATTTGGTCTGCCGAGTTAAATTCGTTGGGACGTTGTTGGCATGTTTGGAAAAATAATATTTGAAGGAAAGGTAGGCGTACTTTTGGTCAGATCGTACCTATTTGCGGTACCAGTCAGCTAGATCTCAATCGGAGTATTTGACCGTTTTTCCTTGTGAGGAAATCAGTTTACCCTTTACTATTTTATGGTCTAGAGCTCTAGAGAGTATAATAAGTATATCATTTGACAGTCGAGGGTATGATATATCGTTTCGTAGGAAATTTTATGTAATTTTATTGCGGCTTTGAAACATTTTTTTTACAGAATCCTTAATTTTAAATTGAAGATAGGGACTTCGACCACCTCTCCCCTAAACTTCCGGACCCTCTACCATCAGGGATTTTCGAGCAGGAGAGAGGGGGGGGGGGGTAGACTGGTCATTGACTCTACTTTCTGTAATCATTCAGACAATTTATTTTTAATATTTTTTACGCAAGCTTGCAATTTGCAATGTCGTCTTAACACGCATCCCAAGAATAGGGCAGTTCATCTCCTATTGGCATGGGATACTACAAAACCCTCGGTTTGCGGACGTAGCTCTCTATTTTCCGGTTTCATTTCGATGAGATTTCAAAATTCTATTATTTTTAGTTTTCTATATTAGTGAAATGCCGCTTCCCAGTAAATTTCCATGTTTCTAAGTATAACGGTCTCGAAATGCAAGGGATGGGGAACAAACTCGGATCACATATTTTCTCCTCTCCCTCTTTTCTCCTTTCTGCAAATTTAAAGAAAATGTTTAAAATGAAATGTACTCGATGGTACCTTTCTTACAATACCTCACTTGTCTATACCAAACGAAAATGAAACCGGAATATAGAGGGCTACGCCCGCAATCCGAGGGTTTTGTAGCAAGCACTTATATTTGTACGCGAGTATCGGCTCCTTGCTTTTCTTGGTAATAAAAAAAACATAACAAAAATGTCCAACCCATCATACTCGTATAGTATCACATGCCAATTCATATTAAGTGATCGTAATGAAGCTTAGAACATATTATTGCCTATGATGTTGGTTATCCTTGGTCATCAGTACTTATCTCGGACGTATTTAAGGGATGCAGGGGTGCGCTAACTGTAACTATGGAAATAAACTATTATTAACCTATTTTGAGGAGATATACACATTCCATTATGTCCCGTTTTATATGCTATTCGGAACCCACCTTCCTGAAAGTTTTCATTTTTCTAAGTGTAACGGTCTCGAAATGCAAGGGGGACAAATTACGATCTAATATTTTCTCCTCCCTCACTGTTCCCCTTTCTTCAAATTTAAAGTAAATGCCAAAAATAAAATGTACTCAACATTACCTTTCTCACAACACCCGACTTGCCTATACCAGTCGATAAACAAAATTTGACCTTAATTTCGCCCCACCCCCCTCCCCCGCTCGTTATAGTTGGTCAATTACAACACATCGCCCCCTACCAATGTTTACCCTTTCATAAATGTATAACCATAATATGTAGCAATAATTGCAATTCGCACTACGAAAAACAACATGCAAGTAGTATCCGTACTCGTACATTCGAAGCCGGTAGGTGTATTTTTTGTTTGAATAGTGTAAAAATGCCAAACTTTAAGTGAATGTACTATTATTAAATATTACATGATTGTAATGAAACCTCGAGACATTATTGCCTATGGTGTTGGTTATCATTGGCCATCAATATTTTTGACCCCGGGTGTGCCTAAGGGGTGCAGGGGTGTGCTAACTGCAACAATAGAAATGTACTATTATTAACCTTTTTTGATGAGATATCAAAATTTTACAATTTATAGTTTTCTATACTAGTAAAATGCCGCTTTTCTGTAAACTTTCATATTTCTAAGTGTAACGGTCTCGAAATGCAAGGGGGGAGGGGACAAACTCGGATCACATATTTTCCCCTCTCCCTCTTTTCCCGTTTCTTCAAATTTGAAAAAAATTCCAGAAATGGAATCTACTCGACAATACCTTTCTTACGATATCCCACTTGTCTATACCAGACGAAAAAAAAATTTTGACCTTCATTTCCCCTCTATGGGGACCCCCCCTTAAAGTTGACCTATTACGACGCATCACTTTCTCCAGAGAATTATAGCGCTTCTACATATTTTCACCAAATTTCATGCATGTAGCTTCAGCGGTTCGTGAGATATTTCATGGACAGACAGACAGACAGACAGACAGACGGACGCATGACCGATTTCATAAGGGTTTTGTTTTACTACAAAACCCTAAAAAAAATCGACCTTCATTTCCCCTCTATGGGGACCCTCCTTAAAGTTGGTCTATTACGATGCATTGCTTTCTCCAGAGAATTATAGTACTTCTACACATCTCCACTAAATTTCATGCATGTAGCTTCAGCGGTTCGTGAGATATTTCATGGACAGACGGACAGATAGACAGACGGACGTTTGATCGATTTCATAAAGGTTTTGTTTTTACTACAAAACCCTGAAAATGTTAATATGGAGCGGATTATAGTTCACAGTCGTAGATGCCCACAAGGAGAAGTTTTGTCTCTACTCCTGTATATCTAGTGGACAATTTGCATTGGAAGCTAACAACTTACACTTGGCTCTCCTTCTAATTCATGTTGATGATCTCGTGGTCACGGTTAAGTGTAACTTCGAAAAGGTCTTATCAAACATCCGTCAATGAGCACGGTGTAAGCACCGACCAGTAATAATCGCGGGAGATTTTAACGCATGGACAACATGTAGCGTTTATGTTTCGTGAGCTGCACTCACGATGAGGACGGAGATCGAGGCTGGTCGTTCAGACCCGTCGTGACACCTGTCGTGACCATGGCGATGAGGCTTCGCGCTCCCTCCCCGACCTTGGGTTGAGCCTCGCAATATTGCTCAACTCCTAGCGAACTATTGACTTCGTACCGCGGCGAGAACGGAGGAGGCTTCAGGGATTCAGGGAGCAAACACCGATTTCTAATCTGAATCCATTCTACAACATTTATTCATTAATATTTTCGGCATTTTTAACACTTGATTTTTTTTTGTATCTAATTTTCAAATTACAAATTTTCCACACTTCTTTTGTGAACTTATCTATTTAATGTAAATATATTATACAACATATGTATAATTCAGCCATATCCGTGAAACTTATTTTAGGTATAAAGCAAAAATACAAAATTTTTTAAAAGTAATTTGTTTCATATCTTTTATTTTCCAAAACATAGTGTAGTCGATTAATTAATCAATTTAGGGACATCTGTCATAATTTAATGTAAAGTATCTACCGTTTTGCAATTCTCAAGCAAACTTTAACCAGAAAAGGAAAGAAACCTATTAGTGCGCACTAAATCTACTCAGACGAAAAGTGGTAATTATATTCTCTTATTATATGAATAAGGTTGATAAAAATATACAACCTATGCTGTTTTAGTTGCCGGAATCGATGAAATTTTCGTTTTGAAGTGTTGTTTTTCCTCTTACGATTTCCGAGTATTAAAAGGTTTAAGTTTTTTCCGTTTGACCAATATATTTCGGGCTATAAGCCTATCATGAGGGTCTTTTTTTTTCTACAGAAAATACAATGAGGTTTAATTAATATAATATATAGTTTAGATGACAAACATTAGCAATTACCTAAAGTTAACAAAACAATTTTCACCGGACAAAGACTTTGTGGTTAAAAAAAGTTAAATAAATGTCAATCTAGAATACAAGCAAAAATATCACAGGTGTCAAATGTAAAAATTTTTTAGGTAATTGCTAATGTTTGTCATCTAAACTATATATGTATTATATTAATTAAACCTCATTGTATTTTCTGTAGAAAAAAGTCCCTGATGATGGGCTTATAGCCCGAAATATATTGGTCAAACGGAAAAAACTTGAGCCTTTTAGTACTCGGAAATCGTAAGAGGAAAAACAACACTTCAAAACGAAAATATTTTCTTATATTTCTTGTTTTTCTCCTTTTTCCGTTCTTTATACCCTAGACCAGGAGTCGGCAAACTCCGGCCCGCGGGCCAAATCCGGCCCGCCTCTGGTTTTCATCCGGCCTGCGGGTTAATATTGTTTTCGATATGAAACATCGGTTGGTATTGAAAATCGGCATGATCAGGCCGAGAGAACGCCTACCTCCCCTACATATGTAAAATACTTAAAAGTATCTATAACTCCCGACTAAATAAACATGAAAA
This sequence comes from Chloromyia formosa, assembly GCA_964017055.1. Taxonomy (NCBI): domain Eukaryota; kingdom Metazoa; phylum Arthropoda; class Insecta; order Diptera; family Stratiomyidae; genus Chloromyia; species Chloromyia formosa. Next base: position 52,889,674 of record OZ024818.1, read on the forward strand.
GCTCTAGCTTTGGTAGATTACTCGTGAGGGTAATCTTATACTCTCCTGGGAAAATAAAATTGATCCGTTGAAAACTAACGGTAATTTTCTTACAAAGAGCCCCGTACTACCCTACTTTTCAAGTTTTTTGTCAATAACTCTTGAACCAATTGACGTAGACACCTGATTTTAGGCATGTAACCCTGAGGTGAGAAGCTGCTTAAGATTTTGTAATTACGCTAACTTTCAATAGAATGATACTAGCAAGTTGAAAATTTGTTGGAATGTTGCTAGTAAGACCTACTTGGTTGGTATTGAAAATGGGCAAGATCCAACCCAAGGAACCCCCACCTCCCCAACAAATCATCATCATCGTAGCGCGACAGCCCGACGTCGGACCTTGGCCGCCTGGATCATTGTCCTCCAATTATCTCGGTCACGTGACCGCGTCCTCCAATTTTGGGAGCCCAGCAGCTGCGCGGCGTCCACACCTACTGAGCTCTCCCAACGAGATCTCGGTCGTCCTCGCAGTCTCGCTCCGTCGACTCGTTCTGCATTCATTACTCTCTTAGGCATGCGATCATCGTCCATTCTTTGTACATGCCCTGCCCATTGAAGTCGTTGTAGTTTGACGATTTTCGAGACTTGCAGCTCATCGTACAGTTCATAAAACTCATGGTTGTACCGGATGCACCATCCATCTCGATCGCAAACAGCCCCGAAAATTCGCCGTAGAACCTTACGTTCGAAAGTGTCTAGCATGTTTTCGGAGGCTTGAGTTAGGGTCCATGCTTCGCAGCCATAGCATAGCACTGGTCGTATAATGGTTTTGTACACGCGGAGCTTCGTGTTTCTGTGCACATACTACTTTGCCTTAACCCCTAGCGGGGCATAGCCCGTCAACTACTTCTGCGCGCCATCGTACTCTGTTCTGGGCAATGGGGCGCAACTCCCCAAAAGACTTACCCAGTACCTGACACTCCTTTGCCACAGATCGACGCCACGTGATTAGAGGACCCCCTCTTGGTCGGCCTTGGTTGGAAATGGGGTTCCATTTCATGGCATGCAAAGCAATGCAGTTATCACTCTTCCGCAATGTGTGACCTATCCACTGCCATTTTCGCCTGCGTATCAATTCGTCGATTGGCATCTGACCCGTACGCCGACTTAGCTCTTCATTTGATATTGTTTCGGGCCAGAAAATTCTTAAAATTCGACGAAGACATGAGTTGACGAAAACTTACAGCTTTCTGGTAACTCCTACGGAAACTTTCCATGTACTGCTCCCATACAAAAGCACTGATAGTACCAGGGAGCGAAACAGGCCCAGCTTGGTCTTGATGCTGAGATAACTGCCCTGCCAGATTTTGGACAGCATGCCGTATGCGCGTTTAACCTGGTTGATACGACGAGCGATGTCCTGCTCCGTACCACCATTTTCGGCAACAATGCTACCCAGGTAGACGAAGTTGTCCACCTTCTCCACAGGCTGCCCATTAATATTAATGGCAATAGGTGTCGGATTTCTTTTTCGCAACGGCGGGCTAAGAACCTTGGTCTTGTTGGTATTAATCTTTAGCCCAACCTTGCTTGCCTCCCTCTCGAGATCTAACGCCATTGCGGACAGATCCATGATTTTGTGGGAGAGTAGGCGTAGTCAAGATGTTGTAGATAAGATGTAAAAGTCCATTGAATTCCTCTGTCGAGTCCGGATAGGGCTGCATGCAACACATCGCCGATCACTATGAGGAATAGGATCGGTGAGAGGATGCACCCCTGCCGAACTCCACTGCGAATCTCAAAGTCCACCGACACCTTACCTTTATGCAGAACGCGAAATTTCGCGCCGTCATAGGTTGCCTTAATAATAGCCACAAGCTTCTCTTTCTGTGCACATGCTTCGATTTCATTATGGGGAGAACCGAGAAAAGTCTTATTAGCTAACTGTATCCGTCGCTTGATTTCGTCAGTTTCGTCGGCGTCGCTTGACAGGTTGCAACCCAGATAAATGAAGTTGTTCACGAACTCGATGTTGAGGTCCCCCACATTGATGCTCGGTTGTGCAGGTGTCCTTGTCACTGATTGCATCATTATTTTAGTTTTATCCTCGTTAATACGTAATCCAACTTCCTTTGCAGCGGTATCGAGCGTATGCAGAAGTTTTTCTCATCATCATCGTGGCGCGACAGCCCGACGTCGGGCCTTGGCCTTGGCAGAAATTCTTCTGCGTCAGCCAATCTTCGGGACATGATGTTGATGTCGTCGGCGTACGCTGCTAATTGTGTCGACTTGATGAGTAGCGTCTTGCTGTTGTCCATATTCATGACCCGAACAACGTATTCCAGTGCTATTTTGAAGAGCGTCGGTGCCAGCCCATCGCCCTGTACAGTACTCCACGATCGATACTGTCGTAAGCCTGCTTGAAGTCGACAAAGATTTGGTATACGTTTACGTTGTATTCCCAGCACCTCTAGAGTATCAGTTTGACTGAGAAGAGCTGATCGGTTGTGGAGCGACCAGGTCTGAAACCGCTTTGATATTCGCCAATGACTCGTTCTGCGTACGGTTTTATTCTATTTTCCAGAATTTTCGTCAAGATTCAATAGGACGTTCAAGCTAGTGAGATGCCCCTGTAATTCTCACACCGCAGTTTATTCTACTGTCGGGGGTTGAATGGGTGGGCGTAGATCAACAATATTGTCGAGAGCTTCCTGTGTGGGGATGTTAGATGGTCGGTTTAGAAGCTCTTCAAAATAAGAGGCCCAACGTTTGTTAATACCATCGGTGTCGCTGATGATGTTGATGTAGCCGTTCTTAATTGTATTTACTAGTTTGTACGCTTGTCTGGTGTTCCTATTAGCTAAGTTTTCGTTTATGTTCAGCAACTGTTCGTCAGAGTATTTACGTTTCTTACGTCTAATTATTCTATTCGATATTCGCCGTAGCTCGTCATATTTTTCTCTTCTGGCTCTGGTTCCTCGTTGAATCCATTGTCTGTAGGCCTTGTTTTTCGCGTCAAGTGAATTTTTGCATTCTTCGTCGAACCAGTCATTTCGCGCTCGCCGGGCTTTATATCCCACGACCCTCTCTGCGACATCCTTGATGGTACCCTTGAGTTCTTCCCAGAACCCATTGACGCCTGTGTTGCTGAAGTGATAGTTTTTCCTCAAGGGCGGTAGTATACGCCACTGCTGTAGCATCACTCAAAAGCTTATCAACCGCAAAGATTTTGGGAGGGCTGATTCTTGATTGGTGCACTGAGGAAATTCTACATCTGTAGGTCGTCTTCACCAAGTGATGATCTGAGTCGCAGTTTGCTCCACGATAGGAGCGGACATCCATGACACTAGACGCCCATCTCCTGCAAATGAGGACATGATCAATTTGGTTGACGGTATGTGCGTCTGGAGACTTCCAGGTCTGCTTGTGAATGCGTCGATGCGGGAAACACGTAGAGCTTACGACTAGATTCCTGCTGCAGGCGAAGTCGATAAGTCGCTGGCCATTATCCCCTACAAATGAAACTTCAAATAGAATCAAGCCAGCGACTTGAAATTTTGGTCAAATGTTTGAAGTTAGATTGGGTTAGTTGGCTTTAAAGATGGGTAAGATCCGACCTAAGGAACCCCTACCTCCCCTACAGATGAAACTTAAAATAAGCGATAACTTACGACAAAATAAAGCTAGCGAATTGACATTTTGGTCAAATATTTGTAGTAGGATCCAGTTGGCTAATATTGAAAATACGTAAAATCCGACCAACGAAACCCCTACTTCCCCTACAAATGAAACTTCAAATAAGCGACAACTTTCGATAGAGTGAAGCTAGAGACTTGAAATTTTGTTTATATGTTTGTAGGGTGATCTAATTGGTTGGTGGCAATGATGGGCAAGATCCGACCCAATGAACCCCCACCTCCCCTACAAGTGAAACTTCAAATAAGCAGTAACTTTCGATAGAATGAAGCTAGCGACTTGAAAAATTTGACAAATATTTGTAGAATGGGTTAGTTAACTAATTTTGAGAATGGTCAAGATCCCACTGCATGAGTTCCAACCTCCCCTATGAACTGGCCATATAGGAGACCCACTTTTATTTATTTATTTATTTATTTATCTATTTATTTCATTTATTAACTGAACAGGATAGGATCCCAATAATACAGTATTATATAATAAGAAGAAGTAAAGAATATGAAAAAAAGATTTAAAACAGAGAAAGAGAAAAAAAAAATAGAAAAAATCTTAACAGAAGTTTCAAAGGTATAATAAAGGAAAACATAAATTTCAAATATTCAATGCTAATTCAGTCAGTTATTTAAAAAAAAAAAAAGAAAAAATGAAAAATAAAAACTAGATAAAATATTAACAGAAGTATCAAAGAAAAAGAAAAATATAAATCACAAATAGTTAATTTTAGGCTAATTCATTCATTTAATTCATGTGATGATACTTTAAGCAACAGTAAGCGTTTAAAAGTATAAAATGAATTGGGTAAAGGACCAAGACCTAGTCTATCATAATTACGCATGGTCCTAAGTAATGGAGAGTTCATATAAACAGAAAGTTGGGCATTGGGAGGTTCGAAGATGGCTACCGATCGTTTGTCATAAGAAGTGAGACGGAAATTGATGTCTTCAGAAAGCGATGAAAGTAAAAGGCCCTGGCAAATCTTAAAGAGAAAGCATTCGTCGAGATAAATTCTCCTTTTACGCAAAGACACCATTTCGAGTAAGCTCAAGCGATCAGGATATGGAAGGTATGGTAACTTAAATTTAAACAATAAGGATCTGGTGAACTTACGTTGAACGGTTTCTAAGGCTTCAGTTGATACTGAGGTAGAAGGCGACCAAACGACTGAGGCATATTCAAGTATGCTGCGGACAAGTGAAACAAATAGGTTTACACCAGTGCGTAAGGAACGGAAGTTACCCGAGCAACGCAAAACAAATCCAGAAAGCTTGGATGCCTTGTTGATAATGAAGGAGTAATGCTCTGTAAATCTTAATTTGGAATCGAAGACAACGCCGAGATCATTAAATGAGGAAGTGTATTGTAGAGGGAGGAAATTAATTTTATAAGGAAACGAAATTGGAGAAAATTTCAGGGAGTAAGTCATGACCGAGCATTTGGAGATGTTCAGATGTAGGTCATTTGAGATGCACCAAGAATACAAACAGTCCAAGTCAATTTGTAGAGCAAAACAATCACTAAAGTCAGAGATGGTAGTGAAAATCTTGCAATCATCGGCATAAAGCAAAGAAAGACAACTGAGCAGCGGTGGTAGGTCATTGATGAAAAACAGAAAGAGAAGAGGTCCGAGAATAGAACCCTGAGGGACTCCAGACGACGGGCAAAAGGGAGAAGAAAATAGACTTTTGAAGACTACTTGAGAGGAACGGTTGAGAAGGTAGGAGGAGAGCCAACACACAAGGTGAGGAGGAAACCCAAGACCAAATAATTTATCCAGTTAAAGTCTGTGATTCACTGTATCAAAGGCTTTGGAGAAATCAGTATAAATAACATGAACGTCGAGGTGTTTATTGAGAGATTTGGAAACATAGTCAACAAATTCAACTAAGTTGGTGACTGTAGATTTTTTTCTGCAGAAACCATGTTGATTGGGACAAATGAGATGGCCAAAAAAATCGTAAAAATTGCAAAAATTGCATATGGTCGTTGCCAATTGGTACTTTTGGTATCACCACTAGGTCTGTACAAGTCTAGGGTATATACGCTTCGGCCTGGTTTTTTTTTCATCTCTAACTTACAATCTTATATGCAATCTAACGATTTTTTTTTGTTAAATCGGTCACAATTTTTGTTGAGCGTTCTATTAACCCCGTCCCTGTACGCTCTGAATTGCGCGTTCATTACTTCAAGATTATCTCCGCGCTAAATTGTGTTAAAATAGTTCGTTAAATTAAGGACATTGATTACAATACAAAACACATGCTGTCGTGTTAAATATGTGGTGTCATACAGTTCTAATTGATTGACTAAACAATTTCCTGCCAATCGTGTTCATATATCCAGCTTATACTATATCTATCGGATATAATGTCGCTGCCAAAAACTCCAACAATCATCGACGCTCGCGTCGTAACCGTTGAGTCAGTCCTTATCCGAGGCATAGTTGATGTTTCGTTAGCAAATGTAGGATTTCGGAAAGTGCAAGTTGCTGGCATACACATCCCGTCCTTTTTTTTGTCGATTCCTACGACAGGCCGTCAAAGGGAAAGGCCGTGGTATTATTCTTTCGCCCCACACCTCAACAAAATCATCGCACCGCCTTTACTGGCAGCTTGATTTGGTAAGCAAAGGTCAGCAAGCACTGCCCTTCCAGAGGGGGGGGGGGGGGGGGGGGCACGAGGAGGACTATGTGTGAATTCTAGCGCATTACGAACCTCCTGAAGCAACTATCACTGAAGCAGTCCTTGATGGCGATCGGTCAATAACACGTCCTCCTGCTTCGTGTCAAGAAATCTGGAAATAAAGCATCGGATTGGATGGATAAAGAACGATGATCCCATAAACGTTTAACAGACTATTATTTCGGAGCTTGGAAAGAGCGTCTAATGAACAATATTTTGGTCTGGTCATGCTGCTTCCACCAACAGATCGAAAGCAGCACCTGATGAGTAGTGATCTGTCGGTGGTACGAAAGCAGAGGCCGAGGGTCGCATTACACTCGGACCCCGATGCGGGGTCCGCCAACCATTCCATCCTTATCGCCCAATTTTTTTTAATCCCCAGTTTTGCCTTCCCTGTTTGTGTTGTCTTCCTTAGGTCTGAGAATTTTTTTTAATTCGTAAAGAACAGGGGTAATGAGCGGCGAAAACCCCAATCACGTCTCCCGAGCTGAGCTACAGCTAGCATAGGCCGCTGCTTAGATGGTTGAGGGATCTTTTTCCTGACCTTCACGGCCATTATCCTAACTTAGGCTCCGTCCCAACAGGCGTCTTGGGATGCCCAGCAACCCGTCCATTACAAATTCCAGGTCATAGTGGTTTCGTTGACAACTCCCGAGCTGACGAACCTGCTAGAAGAGGGCAATGAAAGAAGCCCTATATACTCTCTTCAAAGTTTAAATGCTTAACGATGCATGTATATTAAGCATGCCATAATGCAGGCTGCGGTTAGTAGGACTAACAAGAGATGGGTTAGTGGCGGCAGTTGTTATAGGACAAAGGTGGTATGGCCAATGCTGGACATGAGCCGTTCTGCCAAACTATTGAAAACGTATCATATTGGTGCGGTTGTGGGCGTCATCACTGGGCATTGTCCAATTGGGGAGCACGCCAAAAGGCTTCGGCTTCTGTGTAACCACTATTGTAGAAGCTGTGGGGATGAAGAAGAGGAGGAGAGTACTTTCCACTTTCTCTGTGACTGTCCGGGCCTACAAAGTATCAGGAGGTCAATTCTTGGAACCTACTACTTTGCCGAGCTAGGGGAACAAGAACAAGACATTGATGTTTGCTAGCTCCTTCATTTTGTTTTGAGCTCAGGCTGGCTTGAAGCTTAAAGTGGGTCGGGACAACAAACCCCGTTCGGTATCACAATGGACCCAGATGCGTTCTATGTGTGACGTGGTTATTCATGGCAACCCTTTAACCTAACCTAACCTTACTATCGCCGAGGCAGGGTTAAAACGCGGGCCAATAACCCTTCCTCCTGAAACTGTTCCGTGTCAAGAAATCTCGAAATAAAGCATCGGATTGGACTGAACAAGAACGATGATCACGTGTCTTGCTCGCTAACAAGACTCAGTGGATGCTGACGCCAAACATCTACTGGGCTTCCGAAACCGGAGGACGCGTTCACTTGAACGAGACAATTTAAGAAAACGATCCAGAAGACCAAAGTCGCCCTCAAACAATCAGGCCACAATGAAGATGGAAAATAGAACCCAACGTAAGAAAAAAAATTTACTTACCATCGTATCTTCCAGCTCATGTTTCATCGGTCCACATTTCGACGCTACAATCTTAAAAGTCGCCTTAATACCGCTACTTGTTTTCGACGAATCACTCACAAATCGAGCAAACATTTTCGTCCTAGTGCTAATAGCCAACGGTGGCATATCGTGACCACAGTATCGATCGATTAACTCGGCAAATGGTCCGGCACCGTCTCGCAACTCCAAATAGTCACACGAGCAAGGATCTGTTGCGTTCCCCTCACAAGTGGCCACATGGAAGTTTTCGAACTCCACCTGACTATGATATCCATCCGGAGCATTAAACACATAGTTGCAGTCCATATTCTCTCGATACGACGAGCCATAGAACTTATCGAAAATATACGACGGATGGTCAATGTCCAGATTGATGGAATCATCGCATTTCTCCTTAAACAGGATCCATGCACGGAAACCTTTGCCCGCATTCGATGGGTCGGTATAAAAGTGGATGATAGCTTGGTTGGTGTCGATACTGATTGGTTGAATTTTGCCCGTGAGATTGCCACAAAGCGTGGCCAACTTATTGTCATCCAATTCCTTGTTGCCTTTGAAGATTTGCACGTAGTCGTAATAGCAACGGCTCGATGACTCCGTATCGAACTCCTCGAAAACAATGCGGATCTCATTATTCCGGGGCGCCGTTATATTCCATATGCAATGCAGATTGGCTGCGTATTGTTTGCTCCTACCTTGGGTGGGCGAGACAATTTGCTGGTTACTCGTAATTACACCACCACACTTGGCTATGCTGTACTCTAATTTGAAGCCTCGGCGATTACCAATTCCGTCCGTTTTCAATACCATCACCATGCGATGCTTGTAGCGAAGTTCAGAGAGAGAACCTTCAACGCAATAGGTTTCGACTTTCTCGTAGGCACGATTGAAGCCATTGTAGCTATACACCGTAAGGTTGTCGTACTGACAACGTCGTCCAATTTGTTCGAGGGCGAAGTCAAGGAAGCGGACAGTAATGAAATCGTCAGGATTGCGTGTTGCCAGCGTGTAGTTGCAGTCCAGATTGCCGGCATACCTTTCGGGATAGTTAGGGCTGGTCAGCGTCCCAATTTCCTCCATTGCCAGATACTCTCCTCCGCATTTATTCTCAAATTGGATTGAGAATCCGTCCCCTTGCACCAAGTCGTCCGATTTGAATTTCACCCGAATCCTATCTTCCGTTGACTCGAACGGAGGAGGATTCGTTCGTCCGCAAGAACGTCCGATTTGTTTCCAAACTCCGTTTTGATAGTCGTACAACTCAAGGACGTCTTTCGTGCAATTTGCACTCTCCTCGATATAGTATCGATCTACAAAAGTGGCTCGAAGGTGATATCCAGGACTCGACTGAATTGTCCAAATGCATTCCACGTTGCTCTTGTAGTCGTTTTTCAATCGAATCGTGTGCGGTGAGTGGAAGAAATGATCGCCGCACTCGTCAAAATCCTCGATTGTGATATTCATCATGGATTTGGGATCCAATTTGTCGGAGTGATATTCAATGAAGGCCTCTCGCAGACTTATAAGATTCGTTAGGTCCACGTCGCCGCAGAATCGTCCCAAATTCGGTCCATCCACACCTCGTGAAATGCGCAAGTACTCCTTATCGCATGGTATGTTGATATGGCCCGATATCTTGAACAAATAATCGCCGTTGGACTTGCCGATCAACCAGGCGCAATCCAACTCCCCATACGAATTGAGTGGAACTTCGGAAACCAATGGGGTCGCTATACTATATCGGTCATTGAAGGGGACGATTACACCACCGCATCTATGTCGCTTATATGTCATATTGAAGGAAATTATCTTAAAAGCCGATTGCAAAATCCGAAGTTTAGCATTTATGAGAGGACTACGAAGTGTGGTCTCGGTGGTGTTCTCGCACAATCTTGACCACAATCGTCTGCCATCCAGGATCGCAACTGGGGGAAGGGACACACAGCCAAGCCAGACCGAACTGTTTGTTAGACTGAAGTCTCTAAACTTCATTGCAATTGTTGCACCCGCCTCGCCAGTAGGGGGAGCATCGTACGAGCAGATGAATGAACTATTGGTCATGGGCATGGAAACTGATCCTTGCGCATTCTCAAGCGATCCTTGACATATTGATGCTTCGTTGGAGATAAAACGCATTTTTATTCCCCTGAAACCTGTCGCTGGGGAAAGCCAACAATCGATAAGCATTTCATTGTCGGAAGAATTGATCGCTGACGGCGGAGTGTTGTAAAAGTATCCAATGGGGGACAAAAATCCATGATCGTTGAAGAATCCGATTCTTGTGGAACTGCGTCGTACTATTCGAAACGGCGAAGTGTGATTCGTGCGTCCAGTCGGAACATTATAGTCTAGCATTGTGAGCTGGATTCGCCGACCTTTGGGAACCCTGATACGCCAAGTACAGACGACAGTGCTAGCCCACCCATTCGGATAGCCTGGTGTCATAATAATGCCCTCTTCAGCATTGATTTCAAATCTGCAACCAAACCATGACGTTGTATATGACAGCTTGAAACCTCGATAGACTGTATTTGGTTTGTAGGTGCGGAAGCGTATTAGGATCTCATTGGCATTGACCGCCAGATAGGGTAGAGTGTAACCACCGCACAAGTTGTATTCCGAAGTTTCCGTCGAATTCTCTATTCCGGGCGAAATGTACAATATCTCCAGATGATCGTCCCCTCTACAGTCACCGGCTGGAAGATGAATGTCGCGGAATGTGATGTTGATCGATCTATCGATCGGCACAACTATCCTATATTCGCAGATGGAATTGCTCGGGTATCGTCCGACATTTGGATAGTTCTTTGAAGTGATTTGTCCGCTAAGCTCATGATATGTACCGCCGCATTTGCCAAGGAACACGGTGCCATTGAAGATTATCGAAGGATCCGTTACATCGGTAAAGAACTTGATGCGCATTGCGTTGGACGATGAATCGATAGTGTTTGGATGGGCGCAAGTCACCGTTAGGGGCGCAGCCAATTCAGTCGCCCCATCTTTTATCTCGACATACTCATTCAAACAATCGGGACGCCGTGCCGCCGTGAAATTATCAAAATGGATTTGAATATGCTCGCCCATTGGCGCAATCACGGTCCAAGTACAAACCGTGTGCGGTGCCGGTATATTCGGGAAGTTGGGCGTTTGAATATTCATCTGTGGCTGCCCGTCGTCCAATCGCAAACTGTACTCACATTCATTCATGACCGTCTCATAGGACAGAGACCATGATCCGGATCCGCTCATATATTTCACGAATGCCCTATTCGATGTAGTCGTGGGTATTTCGGGAATTTCAGTTCCACAATATTTGCCCGTACCCAAAATAGGCGATTCGTCATCTTCGCCATTCTTCATCATTACGTAGGCCGCGCAACTTCCATCAATGGTTTTGGGGAGTGACAATTCCGTGAACTTGAATTTGATCTTCCTACCTCGCTGAACGTGGAATTTCCATGAACATTCCTGACCATCGAATTGTGTAGTGTTGAGAACGCCGGACGGCGAAGTGAACTCGCCGCCACACTTGCCAACGAAAAAAGCCGAAAAGCCTGTGTTATTGTTAAAGAAGTCCGTGCGGAAGATCAGCTTTAAGTGGGGCGTGCCCTCGTACAGCATCGGTCCATTGTCAGTTGGTTTGCATATCTTGGGCGATTCATCCCATTTCACCAGATCCTTGCTCGTCAACACTTGAATGTAGTCTGCGTAGCAGTCGAACGTGTCATCGATATCCACGGCCAATACATGAAGCAGCGGATGCAAGGCACTGCTACTGGATTCCGCCAGCCACTCACAATCTAGATTCGTTTGGTATCCTGTCGGATAGCCTGGCGAACTAAACATGTATGGTAATTGGCCAATGGTAACAACACTCTTGCACTCATTCTTAGCGGTCGTGTTGCGCTGAATCTCAGCCTTTGATATAGCTTGCCAGGTTATTTTAAACAGGGGCATGACTGTAGCGATATAGATTGAACTCGTGCTGGACCTGAAGCTGACATCGTCCCGTTCAAGTGGTAGAAGAGACGCCGATTCATCGTAGCCGTTGTAAACCTGCGAAGAAGAGGATTGAATCAGATTTAACAAAAATTATTTGGATCTTCTTAATTTCATTTTACACATGCGATATTAAATAAAAGTAGCAAATTGATTGAGCACCATGAAAGTGAATGATATGCAGCTTGTTGATGGATGACATGGATGACATGACACCTCTCATTCTTGCACCTTCTAGTAGTGGTGCTGTTAACCCTGATCGGAGACTGGGTGAATACCTAGCATTTAAACCCCAGTGGAAGGAAAGGGAACAAAAGCAGGATACTGGTCTGGTCCTCCCTTCCCCGGAAAAAATTCTTGTTCAGAAACCTGAAGTACAGCCTCGGATTGAACAGATTACGGAAGCGTACTCGCAATCGAAAATCGGACTATTCTTTCGGATCCTGGAATGTGTGAATACTATATTGCACCGGTGCACTGGGAGAGCTCCTTTAAGAAGCATCTCGCTATAACATCAACATACTTGCATTTCAAAAAATGAAATTGCTCGGTAGCGAGATAAATGACTACGGATCGCATACAATCAGTAGCGGATTTAGGAATGGGCTACTGTCAAGAGCGGCAAATTTTTGGGGGGCGGCAAATTTCTGAAAAACTATGCTTTTTCGAATTTTTGTTAGAATATAATTTAAAAAATAAACACAAAATATCTTTATTTATTTTACTATACCAGCAACAAAAACGGTTGTCTGGGGCGTCGTCGATTCAATGACTTTTACACGGTTTTTCCGAATGTAAAAATTGCTTATAGAATGTTCGCTTGCACTAATGTAACCAGTTGTACAGCTTTGTCTTGCTACGCCTGAAATGATATCTTCGTTCTTTTATGACTGAAGAATGTCTGAATGATTTGGCGATATTATGCATAGAGTCCGAAAGATTGGCAACATTGAATGTCGATGACTTAATAAAAGATTTGCAACAAAAAAATAAAACCGGAAAGTAGTGGGTTTCGCCCGCAACCCGAGGGTTTTGTAGTTTCCCATGCCAACAGAAGATGATCTGTCCTACTATTGGAGGTGCTCAATCATTAATGTTAAGACGATATAGCAAATTGCAAGCTTGCATTAAAAAAATATTAAATAAAAATTTTTGTAGAAAGTAGAGGCAGCGACCAGTCTACCCCCCCTCACACTTCACACCGCTTCCACTCCTCTCCCCTCCCACTCTTATCCCATCATTCTTCTTCTTCCCTGCCCTTTCATACCACTCTGCGGCTTCGCGTTGCTCTGCCTGTGGTGTTACCACTTCACCCATTTTGGCGATGTAATCTCAGCTTCCTTCTGCAGGCAGTTCGGTCTTGGATCGTATCATCGCCGAAATTAATGCGTTGTTGTTGCTTCTTCATCTGATCGATCCATGTGTGTTTCCGTCTGCCTCGGGGTTTGGGTCCAGCAAATAAAGCATTCACTGATAGTGCTTTCATGACTGGGCTCTCAGGTGGACGCCTTAGAACATGGCAATACCAATATCCATACGACGACCTTTGAGCTTTTCAGTTGCTCAATAAACAAGTTGCCTCGGATGTAGGTACTTTTGATGCGATCCTTTTTGGTCACACACATGTCGGTCGCAGTCATTTTACTTTCGTATGTCTTATACATAGTCCAGCATTAAGACGCATAACTTGGAAACATTATTGTCTTGATTATGCGCCGAGTACGATTCTCCGCTGCACTTGCTTTTCATCGACTTCGAGAAGGCTTTCGATATTGTGAACTGGGACTCTATATGGGCGGCCTTGCGCAGGAGAAGCATCCCTGAGAAGCTTGTGGCTATTATTAAGGCAACCTATGACGGCGCGAAATGTCGCGTTCTGCACAAAGGTAAGATGTCGGGGGACTTTGAGATTCGCAGTGGAGTTCGGCAGGGGTGCATCCTCTCACCGATCCTATTCCTCATAGTGATCGGCGACGTGTTGCATGCGGCTCTATCCAGACTATACAGAGGAATTCAATGGGCTTTGACATCTTCTCTACATCACCTTGACTTCGCTGACGACATACAGTGACGCCTACTCTCCCACAAAATCATGGAAGTGTCCCCAATGGGGTTAGATCTCGAGAGGGAGGCAAGCAAGGTTGGGCTAAAGATTAATACCAACAAGACCATGGTTCTAAGCCCGCCATTGCGAAAAAGAAATCCGACACCTATTGACATCAATATTAATGGGCAGCCTGTGGAGAAGGTGGACAACTTCGTCTACCTGGGTAGCATCCTTGGAAATTGTGGTACGGAGCAGGATTTCTTTCGTCGTATCAACCAGGCTAAATGTGCATACGGCACGCTGTCCAAAATCTGGCAAAGCAGCTATCTTAGCATCAAGACCAATCTGGGCCTGTTTCGCTCCCTGGTGCTGTCTGTGCTCTTGTATGGGAGCAGTCAGCCCGTCAGCCGAAGGTGTGACAGGGGGAATAACATTTGGACCACCATGGTACATTTGCCGTAACTGTCATGCCCTAGGAAGTGCGACCTTTACCTCCGCGTGGTGACGGGTGGAAGCAGGCTGTTGGCAAAATCTTATCTTTGCCATCAGCGCTGACTAAACTTGGTCGGGCGGGGAGCGGTATCTCCCTTATAAACATACCCTAAATCCAAGGTGGAACAGCATACGCCGAGGGATGCATGGTCAAGAGGTTGCTTGGCCGCTAGTATGCGAACTCTGGATACCTGTCGACCTCCAGTTTTAAACCAGACTTCTGACGGCAGACCGGGTGATGTCGTCGGTGACTGTTTTTCCCGGATATTCATGGGATTCTATGAATAATAAAAAAGAAAAACAAAACAAACCAGAGTGTGATGCAACCCCAAATGCATCAAACACAGTTTCCTCTGAGCTGCCTACTAGCTCACTGCTCGACGGAGCCTCCAGGCCCGTTGTTGAGACTGTCGATGGACTGGCCGTTAAGCGATACAGTCCCTCTGAGTCGTCCTTGGACTTCTTTAGCCCGAGGAACCTCAGCGGCTCTCACCGAAAGGAGCGTCAACGAAGGGGGGACGGAGGCAACAGTTCCCGACAGGGCAAGCAAAAGTGCCTAGTCCAACGCTCGCTATCCTCGCAGGACCATGAGCGCCGTTAAGGTGCTTCAAGCGAACCTGCACCACGCAATAGGAGCATCGGCCACTGTGTGCAGGTTATTCGCCGATAAACAGGCCACCATTGCGCTTATTCAAGAGCCATGGGTGGCCCGTGGCCGAATTTGCGGTCTAAACACAACAACTGGTAAGTTGATATATGACAGGTTAGCGGGTTGTCCGCGTGCGGCTCTTCTGATCGACAAATGCGTCAACTATTTGCCACTAACCAATTTTATTTCTAGAGATCTAGCTGCAGCATTGGTGGAGGTATCCACGCTCAACGGTCGTCAGAAAGTGGTAGTTGCGTCTGCCTACTTCCCATCTGACAATGTTGAGATTCCACCACTCGAGGTCCAGCAGCTCGTTGACTTCTGTCGACGTACAAACCGGCATTATGTGATCGGTTGCGATGCAAACGCACACCACACGGTGTGGGGTAGCAGCGACATCAACGATAGAGGTAAGCGCCTTCTTGACTATCTTATGTGTAAACATGTGAATGTCCTGAACAGGGGGTGCAAACCTACCTTTGTCACTGCGGCAAGGGCAGAGGTACTCGACATTACCCTTGCTAGCGGTTTCTTCTCCAGGTTCATTGCGAACTGGCACGTGTCGGACGAAGTGTCTCTTTCAGATCATAGACACATCAGATTTGACATCCTAGGACAATCTGACATTCGCTCGGATACTTTTTGTCCAAGGAAAACTAACTGGATTAAATTCCGTGAACTAGTTAGCTCCAAAGCGGAACTACTGGTCAGCCCCATATGCACTACAGGGGAAATTGAGATTGCAGCTGAGGAGCTCAATGAAATTTTAACTTCCTCCTACAGAGATAGTACCGTTTCACGTTCGGTGGAGTCGGGGCGTAAAGTACCCTGGTGGAACGAGGAACTGGCCCGCAAGCGAGCTAAAGTTAGGAGGATGTTCAACAAAGCCAAGCGCTTCAATAGGTGGGATGAGTACAGAACCGCTCTCACCGAGTACAACAAACTCATTAGGCATTCCAAACGAGAATGCTGGAAAAGATATTGTGAGAGCATTCAGTCGCTACCGGAAGCGGCGCGCCTTCACAAAGCCCTTTCCAAAGACTCAGCAAACGGGGTCGGCCTTCTTTTGAGATCAGACGGTTCGTATACTGAAGGTCCAGAAGAAACATTAAAGTTGCTTGTTCAGACCCATTTCCCAGGGTCTGTACTGTCTGATGGTGACCCCTGCCCAACTACAAGGCCCCAACGGGTTCCCATAAGCCGGGCTCGCAGTTTATCGGGGGTCATCTTTGACATGGACAAAGTAAAATGGGCGATAGAATCCTTTGAGCCATTTAAAGCTCCCAGAGTAGACGGCATCTTCCCCGCTCTGTTACAAAACAGCTTGGAGATCATAATAACTCCGCTTATCGAACTATTTAGGGCAAGTTACACCCTAGGGTACATACCACAACCTTGGAGGAAAGTTAATGTGGTCTTCATACCCAAAGCGGGCAATAAGCCGGAACATATGCCCAAATCCTATAGACCGATTAGTCTTACTTCCTTCTTCCTTAAAACCATGGAAAAGTTGCTTGATTTGCATATCAGGCATAAGATGGAACTGTCGAGCCCCCTACATCGTATGCAATTCGCGTACACGAAGGGTAAGTCAACAGTAACCGCCTTGCATAGCCTTGTCAGTACAATCGAAAAGTCCCTCAGTGAAAAGGAAATCGCGCTGTGCGCGTTTCTTGACATTGAGGGGGCTTTCGATAATACCGGCTATGAGTGCATTTCCAGAGCACTGGAACTCAGGGACATCCCGCCCGCTACCATTGCATGGATAGATACCAAGCTCCGGGGACGGGATATTCACTCAACTCTAGGCAGTACATCCATTTGCGTGAATGCCGTAAAGGGTTGTCCACAAGGTGGCGTTCTGTCATCCCTTTTGTGGTCCCTTGTCGTGGACGAGCTGATTTCCATGCTTAATGAGCGCGGTTATCTTACTATCGGATACGCGGATGATTTAACTATCATAGTCAGGGGCAAATTCGAATCTACCATCACTGAGGTGATGAGGTCGGCCCTTGACATAGTTCTACACTGGTGTGTGGCTGTGGGCTTACATGTAAACCCACAGAAAACTGTCGTTGTGCCGTTCACACGAAAACGAAACATAACATTGGCTCCAATTTCGTTAGGCGGCACGACCTTAGATTATTCCACTGAAGTTAAATGTCTCGGGGTAACTCTAGACTCGAAACTCACCTGGAATACTCACATAGATAATGTACTTAGCAAAGCCACACGCACAATGTGGGCTTGCAGAAGTTTCTTTGGACGGACATGGGGGCTCACCCCAAAGATAATTGAGTGGTTATATACCATGCTGGTGAGGCCCATGGTGACTTACGCAACGCTTGTGTGGTGGCCGAAAACTCAGGCAATCTTCTGTCTTATTGAAGTGCAATAAGCTTCAACGCCTTGCCTGCCTTGGCATCACTGGAGCTATGCGCACTTGTCCTACACCAGACCTGGAGGCGATTATTGGACTTACTCCGTTGCACATATTCATTCAACAATCAGCAGCTCTAAATGCTCTTAGACTTCGTTTAACTTCCGACGTGCGTAGTGAAGAAAGCGGTTTCATGAGCATTCTGAATCAAATTCCTGACGTGCAGATCTGCTTGAGATCAGATTACATGATCACGAAGGTTTGCATCGGATGAAAATTTTCAGCTCTCATTCCTGACCGCTCTGAATAGGTAAATGGCACACCCTGTCCAGACCCTAGATGTATTAAGTAAGTAAGTTCACCGATGGGTCAAAAACAGAACAGGGTGCAGGTGTTTTTCGACCCAACACCAGGATTTCGATCGCAATGGGAGTCTCGCCCAGCGTTTTTCAAGCTGAGATCCACGCCATTGAGGTCTGCGCCAGGGTAATCTTGGAAACTGGACTTCGCGGCGCTCACATTGCTATCTACTCAGACAGCCAAGCAGCTATAAAAGCACTCTCCTCATTTAAGGTCTCTTCAAAACTGGTGAAGGAGTGTTACAATCTCCTTCAACTGTTGGCAACGAAAAGCCGAGTCTTCTTGTGTTGGGTGCCAGGCCACCAGGGCATTGAGGGGAACGAGGCTGCGGATGAACTTGCTAGACAAGGATCATCCAGTCGTTTTCATGGACCTGAGCCTGACTGTGGCTTTGGACTGGCCTCGGCCAAACTGCGGATCACAGATTGGTTTGCACGATTGCGTCAACAGTACTAGGATAACCTTTCAGGGCTTCGTCAATCAAAGGAGCTGATAATGCCCTTCAGTCACAAGGGTACTACTCAAATGAGTAGAACCCACCTAAGACTCCTAGTGGGGTACTTATCTGGCCATCACCTGGTCAGATATCACCTAAACAAGATGGGTCTGTCCAGCGAGACTGAATGCCGTCTTTGTCTGGAAGACGTGGAAACGACCAAGCACCTCTTGTGCGAATGTCCCGCCATCGCGCGTTTTAGGATGTCACTCCTCGGGCAGGCTACTATCAGCATTGCAGGATTCAGGTTGATTCCTGCTAAAGACTTACTGCCCTTTATTAGAAGGGTGGACGGTCTTTTGGATTAATGAGCTACGGCACAATAGATCTTTATGGTCGCAGTGCCTTCCTGCTGGGAAAGTAGCTCGTATTTTTATATCTATCTATCTATGGGAGCAGTACATGGAAAGTTTCTGGAACAGTTACCAGAAAGCTGCAAGTTTTCGTCAACTCATGTCTTCGTCGAATGTTAAGAATTTTCTCGCCCGAAACAATATCAAATGAACAGCTAAGTCAGCGTATGGGTCAGATGCCAATCGACGAATTGATACGGAGGCGAAAATGGCAGTGAATAGTTCACACATTGTGGAAGTGTGATAAATGCATTGCTTTCCATGCCATGAAATGGAATTCCATTTCCAACCATGGCCGACCAAGAGGGAGTCCTAGAATCACATGGCGAAGATCTGTTGCAAAGGAGTGTAGCGCGCTGGGTAAGTCCTTTGGGGAGTTGCGCCCCATTGCCCAGAACTGAGTACGATGGCGCACAGGAGTATTTGATGCGCTATGCCCCACTAGGGGTTAAGGCAAAATAGTATGGTCTTGATTATCGTTGGCCATCAATATTTTTGACCTCGGATGTGTTCGTGCGATGCAGGGGTGTGCTAACTGTAACTATAGAAATATACTATTATTAACCTATTTTGAGAAGATATCATAATTCCAATATCTTTAGTTTTCTATGATAGTTGGAAGCCACCTTCTTGTATGTTTTCATATTTCTAAGTGTAACGGTCTCTCCCGCCAAGAGAATGAAAACTTAAAAAAAGAACTGAAACAACTAAGCGAGCAAAATATCATGTTGCAGCAGCAAGCCCGGGGAAACAATGTGTGCATTGGTGGAATAGACGAAGTTCCGAATGAAGATCTAGTCGCTATAGTAATGTCGATGGCGAAAAATGCAAGGGGGTGGGACAAATTATAACCTCATATTTTCCCCATCTACTTTTTGTCCCTTTTTTTCAAATTTGATGAAAATGCCAAAAATGAAATGTACTCGGTGGTACCGTTCTCATGATACCCCACTTGCCTATACCAGACGAAACTTTTTCTTTGACCATCATTTCTCCTATGTCGGCATAGGGGGCCTAAGACCTTTTCCATAGTCCTCCACGTGGGCGCCCTCTGGTAACGGCAGTGTGTGAAACCGCTGACGGCTAAGTCTTAGCGATAAGACAGTTTGGAAAAAAGACAGATAGCTGTAGCCTGAATGGCTGACCAACACCTAAACGATTTAGGTTTAATAGGAGAAAATACAATGGTTCCTCATTCAAACTCAAACCATGCCAGCTCCACTACCCTAATTCCCTTCCCGCCAAGGCTGTGCTCTTGCATCCATGGGTATCCCCTAAGCCTTAGCATAAGCATAAAAAAGGATGGAATGACCTACGTAGTTGGACCTGCAACATAGTTGTGTGAACTCTCGTTTATTAAACCATCTGAAGCAGCTGTCTCCCGAGGACATCCCCTGAATGGGGTTAATCGATGTGATTGTAAAAACCACTCCACGTCAAGAAACCTAGAACAAAAGCCTCGGATAGGACAGATCAACAACGACGACCACGCCAACGACTAAAGGATTATTCTTTCGGATCCTGGAATGTATGCTCCCTGGACAAACCGGGGGCCGAAAAGGCCCTCCTTCAACAGGTCGAAAAGTACAAACTGAGCATTACTGCAGTCCAGGAAACAAATTGGCTTGGCAGCGAGATCAATGACAAGAGCTCGCACACCATTTTTACAAGTGGCAAACCATCGGGCCGCAAGGAGTTTGGAGTAGCATTTATAGTGAACAATCACCTCAAACCGCACATCACTGACTTCAAACCCATAAATGAGCGGCTATGTGCGATTCGCTTCAAGACTAGATTCTCCAATCTCTGGCTCATCAATGTGCACGCCCACACTGAAGTTAAAGAAGACGCAGTAAAAAACGAGTTCTACGTCCGCCTTGAGACTCTCGTAGACTACTTCCAACAAACGAAGACAAAATACTGCTGGGAGACTTTAACGCGAAAGTCGGAAATGAAAGTTGTTACCGGGGAACCACTGGACGCCCCAGCCTCCATGAAGAATGTAACGACAGCGGCCAGCGACTTATCGACTTCCCCTGCAGTAGCAATCTAGTCGTAAGCTCTACGTGTTCCCCGCATCGATGCATTCACAAGCAGACCTGGAAATCTCCAGACGCATGTACTGTCAACCAAATTGGCCATCTCCTCATTTGCAGGAGATGAGCGTCTAGTGTGATGGATGTCCGCTCCTACCGAGGAGCAAACTGCGACTCAGATCATCACTTGGTGAAGACAACCTACAGATGTAGAATTTCCTCAATGCACCAATCGAGAATCAGCCCTCCCAAAATCTTTACGGTTGATAAGCTTCTGAGCGATGCTACGGCGGTGGCGTATACTACCGCCCTTGAGGAAAGACTATGACCTATGCTACACAACATCAGTAACACAGGCGTATATGGGTTCTGGAAAGAACTCAAGGGTATTATCAGGGATGTCGCAGAGAAGGTCGTGGGATATAAAGCCCGACGAGCGCGAAATGACTGGTTCGACGAAGAATGCAAAAATTCACTTGGCGCGAAAAACGAGGCCTACAGACAATGGATTCAACGAGGAACCAGAACCAGAAGAAAAAAATATGACGAGCTACGGCCAATATCGAATAGAGTAATTAGACGCAAGAAACGTAAATACTTTGACAAGCAGTTGTTGAATATTAACGAAAAGTTAGCTAATAGGAACACCAGACAAGCGTACAAACTAGTAAATACAATTAAGAACGGCTATCAACCCAGGACTAGCCTCTGTAAGGAAAAGGATGGAAACAACAAACGACGGGCCTCTTATTTTGAAGAGCTTCTGAACCTACCATCTAACATACCCACACAAGAAGCTTTCGATGATATTGTTGATCTAGGCCCACCCATACAACCCCCAACAGTAAAGGAAGTTGATCTCGCGCTGCGGTCCCTAAAACGAAATAAAGCGTCGGGCGCTGACGAGATTCCAGCTGAACTGTTAAAACTCGGTGGAACGGGTCTAGTTAATGCAATGCATCAATAACTCCTCTGAGTATGGGAGGACGAGGTGATCCCAGACGATTGGCGCAGAAGCATCATCCGTCCAATTCACAAAAAGGGAGATAAACTTCGGTGTGAGAATTACAGGGGCATTTCACTCCTCTGTACGTCCTATACAATTCTCCCGAAAATTCTGGAAAATAGAATAAAACTGTACGAAGAACGAATCATTGTCGAATACCAAGGTGGTTTCAGACCTGGTCGCTCCACAACCGATCGGCTCTTTACAATCAAACTGATACTCCAGAAGTGCTGGGAATACAACGTGAACGTATAAAAATCTTTGTCGACTTCAAGCAGGCATACGACAGTATCGATCGTGGTGTACTGTACAACATCATGCTGCAATTTGGTATACCGGTAAAATTAGTTCGACTGACAAAGATGACGATGACCAACTCCGTCTCCCAGGTCAGGATCCATAATAGACTTACTGATCTATTTGAAACACGCACAGGTCTGAAACGGGGTGATGGACTGGCACCGACGCTCTTCTACTTAGCACTGGAATAACTATTCGGGCTATAAATATGGACAAGAGCAAGACTACTCATCAAGTCGGCAGAATTTGCAGCGTACGCCGATGACATCAGCATCATGTCCCGAAGATTGGCCGATGCAGAAGAATTTCTGCATACGCTCGATACCGCTGCAAAAGAAGTTGGACTACGTATCAACGAGGCTAAAACTAAAATAATGATGCAATCGACGACAAGTACACCTGCACAACCGAGCATCAATGTGGGGGACCTCAACATCGAATTCGGGAACGACTTCATATACGTGGGCTGCAACTTTTCAAGGGAACCCAACGAAACTGACGAAATCAAGCGACGGATACTGTCAGCTAATAAGACTTTTGTGTCGATTCTCCCCATAATAAAATCGAAGCTGTCGCGCCACGGTGATGATGATTTGCCCTCTATGGGGACCTTCCCTTAAAGTTAGCCTATAACGACGCATCGCTTACTTCTGCGAATTAGAGTAATTCTACACATTCCAACCAAGTTTCGTGTATGTAGCTTCAGGCGTTCGTGAGATGTTCTATGGACAGACAGACATATGACCGATTTCAAAAGAGTTTTGTTTTTAGTACAAACCCCTAAAAAGCGAGACGAAAATGGTTTTAATCATCGGACTAATCTTGAAAATCGGAATTTTTGTGACACTTGGTTTCATTCTGCACACCAAATTAGTATGCGTCTGTAGCTTAGCTCGGTAACGCACCCGGCAATTTTTGCTACTCGAAACTCGGTCTCTGCGATTCAAGCCAAATATTGTTGTTCTCAAATTCCCTCTGTTTTCAATTTCTCTGAACATAGCTAAGCTACAGACGCATGCTAAGTTTGGTGTGCAGAATGAAACCAAGTGTCACAAAAATTCCGATTATCACTGAAATAATTCGCACTTGCACATTTGCAAGAACATTGAATACTTAAAGTAATCTTGAAAGATATTTGTAACTTTTGAGGCTCTCTGCATGTCCCAAGACGGTAATAAAAGAAACAGCTTGCCGAAGGTATGATACCCTTCACGCGAAGCCTTCACTTTGATTTACGATGCATTTGTCACTTTGAAATTAGTAGTAACACTTGTTCCGATTTTACTGTTCCTATGAGAGGTATATGAAATAGTGGGCCGATTTCAACTAAATTTTGGAATGTGGTTTGGCGGTAAATATGATTGAATAACGTAAAATTTAAACAGATATGTTTAGCAAGAAAAAAGTTTTTCCAACAAAAACTGGTTTTTGGAACGGTCGGTCCTATGACAGCTAGAGTTGTCCAATTTCAATTTCCAGGCGGCCAATGATGACGATGATGATCCAATTTCAAATAAATTCGGGAATGTGATTTGACTAGAGATTCTGTTGATTAGCATCAAATTTGAAAAAGATATCTTTAGAAATAAAAAAGTTTTCCCTACAAAGACGAATTCTTGGACCGGTCGTTCCAATGGCAGCTATATGACGTAGTGGTCGGATTCAGTTGTTTCCGACATATATAGAGCATTCAATAAAAAAAGGCTTTGTACAAAATTTCAGCTCGATAACTTCGAAACTGATGGACTAGTTTGTATAGAACTAGACAGACAGACGGACAAAGCTTAATCGATTCGTCCCATCATACTGACCAAGAATATATATACTTGATATGGTCAAAGATGCTTCCTTCTGTGCGTCGCAAACTTCATGGCAAAATTAATATACCCTATCACATCCGTGAAGGGTATAACAAAAGGAAAATAATTTTCGGAAAATGGCAATGAAAAAGGTGTAATTAATTTTAATTAAATTTGATAAAACACTCACCTTCAGAGCCGACGGTGGATACCGTTGATGCCGGAATAGCTGTAAATCATTTAACATTAATCAAAGAAAAGAAAAAGAAAATTGGGATTTAAAAAGGTCCGAGCAAAAAAAAAGAACTAAATAATATAAACAAAAAAAATGAAGCTAAGAAATTATAGACACTGTTGGCGATGAAAGCTCCAGCGGTAACTCTGTTAGACAGATGTTCGAGCAAAATGGCAAGTCTATAGTTGTCATTTAACAATTTGGCACCATCTGTAGCCTCACTGTAGCTCTAGTACTCCACTCCCAATGCCACTTCTTACAGGTAAGGGGCTTGATAAAAGAGCGTAGTGAGTGTTGCGAATTGCAGCAGCCTGGGCCCTATTGCACAATATTCTATTAACTAATATTATTAGTAAAACCACTAATAACTTGTAATTTCTGTTGCACAATCTGAAAATAATAGTAGTAATAATATTAGCGAAATAGGCAATATTATTAGCTAATACTATTAGCTTACGTTGCACAATCACCTAGAATATATTCAGAAATACCGTGGTGACAGTAAACACTAATATTATTTCTACTAGCGTATTTTCTCATGTAAATATAGTTATTAGTCAGTGCCAAGATGTTGGAAGACTTGCTTTTCAATTTTTCTTCTGAAGAAGATGATATCCAAAAACCCCAGAACCTCCGCCGCCGAAAAGTTTATAAACCAAGAATAAACTACGACTTCTTATGTGATTTTGAATTTAGGGAGAGGTTCCGTATGTCCCGTAACAAAATGCAGTTTATAGTTGATGAAATAGCATCTCTCCTTATTCATCGGTCAAGGGGAAGTAGTGCATTGAGTATTCATCAGCAAGTATGTATCACTTCGCACTGGCTAGGCAGTGGAGCACAATACCACACCATTGCAGACATGCATGGTGTGCACAAAACCACAGTGTGCCGCACTGTGAAAAGGGTTTGTCGCAGCTATCAGTGTCCGTCTGTTTCCTCGTGTGATACCATGGCCACAAGATCAAGAAGAAGAGGTTGTGACCTTTTTTGAAATCGCACGTTTTCCCCGGGTGATTGGAGCAATCGATGACTCGTTGGTAAAGATCGATGCACCACCACGCCATGAGGCCGGTTTTGTCGACTGTAATGGTAACCACTCGTTAAACTGCATGTTCGTTTGTGGCTATCATGGCCAATTTTTTTATGTCAACCAAAATCGCCAGGCAGCGTACATGATAATCGTGAGCTTCGAAACAGCTGTCTTTATGAACGAATGGAGCAAGAACTGTTTCAGAATTATGTTCTGCTTGGTGATTTAGGCTACGGTCTAAAAAAGTGGCTTATGCTATCGCTTCGAGATGATCCCGGACATGAAGCAGAAAGAATTTACAAGAGAAGGCACAAAAGTACAAGGCGCATAATAGAATGTGCCTTGGGAATTTTAAAAGAAAAATTCCCTCGATTAAACAAGCTTAGAGTGGGACTCATATTTGCTGCTAACATTGTCAAGTGTTGCATGGCACTATGTAATATTAGTAGAGAAGCAGAAGGAGATCTACATTTGAATTGGAATGAAGATGAGATAGGTGATTATACTCGTAATATAACTGTAGATCAACAACAGTATGACCGAGAAGATGAACCTCAACCCTTTCCCGGCGGCTGCTTGCCGGTCACATCGGGTTGAGCCCATTCTTCTTCTTCTTTTGGAACTCTCTTTCTCTTTGCGCATGTATGAGCCATCTTTACCAGCCGGAACAGCTTGAAGGCATAATGCATATGTATTTATAATTTCTTTCCCAAGCCTTGATCTTGTCGCTTTTTGTTAAGCGATCGGAAAAAGCGCCAAACAAAACACACCGCTGCAATTTTACTTTATTGAGAACGCGCAGTTTCAGTTTTCGTTTATCTACACGTTTCATTCTATTATTGCACAATAATTAATAATAATTAGCGCTCCTTTGTTCAGCTCGTGTCAACTGATCGAAACCTTTCAGTTGTTATGCCATTGGCAATTTGGAGCAATTTCTATGAAAAGTACTTCTTACTCTTGTGCGACTCACTTTATGCATTACACCCATTATCACCAGCTGACTAATATTTTTCGCGACATATACTTGTAAAATGTTTCTAATATTATAAGAAACTTGAAAGCCATTGTGCAACAGAATATATTAGTACTACTAATATTGGTACTAGTAACTTGTACAATTTACTAATATTATTGGTTGATTTGTGCAATAGGGCCCTGGTCTGGTTTATGCTAACATGAACACAGCTCGGCTCACAAGTCGTCGATACACATTTCTTTTATCTCGCGGCACGAATTGGCAGCATACACAGGAAACCAGTAAGCATTGGCACGGGAAATTAACACCAAGGAATTGTGTTAATTTCCCATATTTTTTTCACAATTTTACACCACGGCAATCATAACCAAACCGTCTCGCACGATGCTATCGGCGATTGGATAAAACTCCACAATTTTGCCAGATACTGTAATGAACCATATTATGGTCTGGTAGTGCTGCTCCCACCGGCGGATCGAAACAGCACCTAATGAGTAGTGATCTGTTGGTGGTACGAAACCAGAGGCCGAGGGTCTTACACCCGGACCCAGATTCGACCGCTTGGGCGTCTGATTCGTCGGCGAACCATTCCATCCTTATCCACTATTTTTTTCATTCCCCATTTTTACCTCCCCTGTTTGTGTACTCTTCCCCAGGCCTATGAATTTTTGTTAACACATAAAGGACAGGGGCAACGAGCGGTGAAAACCCCGCCCACATCCCCCGAACTGAGCTACAGCAAGCATAGGCCACTGCTTAGCTCGTTGGGGGGCCTTTTTCTTCGCCAGATGGCACGGCCCGACCTTCACGGTCATTATGCTACCTTAGGCTCCGTCCCCACGGGCATCTTCAGATGCCCACCAAACCGTCCGTTACAATACGTCGCCGCGAGGCGCAGTCAATTTCATTCCAAATGCGTCGGGTAGTCATTATTTCGGTTCTTTTCATGTAGCCGTTGCAGGTCAAAACAAGACAAAGCCGATAACGTTGGTGGCCAATACATTTTTTTTTTCTACTTTTGCGTCGACACGCTGGAACCCGACCGATGTTGTTGGCGCGTGATTCGCCATCCCGCATCTCACGGCTGTCAACGCACTCATCCAACATGAAGTTGCTGTCTGGTGCTCGCGAAGATTTAAAAAGTAGAGTGTTCATTACAGGGCAGGTTATTTTGCGTGACCTGCCAAGTAAAAGAAGCTGAGGAACTTAACGTCGGATGTCACTGGTGCTGAAGATCCCAACTCTGTTGCCCTGAAAATCCGACAACAGGTAGCGGTCGTGACCCACTTTCTTAACCACACGAGCCTTGACGAACTTGATGTCCAGCTTGGCGTTGTAGTGATCCGCCTCCTTACTTTGAGAAAAGTTCTGGCGGAGCACTTCATCTCCAGGATAGAATTCAACCTCTCGAGACCGCATGTTTTAGTAGGCCGCGTTCTTGGCGTGTGCCGCTCTAAGATTTTCTTGGACCTGTTGCCGGAGCAGCTGAACCCTGTCTTTGGCATCAACAACATCAGTAGCATCCCCCAGCAACTTCAGTCGTCGCAAGAGCGCGTAAGTGTGGCCATGTGTGACCATAGGCCGACCAAATGCGACACAATAGGGTGACGTATTATTGTAATGGTGTGCAGATCGCAACGCACAGTTGATAGTGCGAAGTTTCACGTCTAGACCAAGAGGCGACTGTCGTAAAAGTGTGGTGTCCGAACTGTCGGGATTTGGTATTATAAAAAGAAGCACATAATAATGTTGAATAAGAAATCGTTAGTCGGCCGAAGCAAAACTTGACCATTAATACACAATTAACCTAATTATCTAGGAAATTAAGGGGCCAAAATGCGGTGTCCGAACTGTCGGATCAAACCTTTTCTATTCGAAAGACAAAGTTGTTCTCATGTCAAAAACGCCGGTCGGCCGAGCCGCATCCTGTCGGAAGTGCTCGGCCGACCACTTTGAAAGTACCGATTTTTGTGGTCTAGCACCGGTGTCCGAACTGTCGGATCGAACCTTTTCTATTCGAAAGACAAGTGGAGGAACTTTTCTGTTTCTTACTATTACTACACATATATGAACGTTTCTCCAAAGTTTCAAAACTTTATAAATTATTTCCCCCATTTGCTATTTTCATGCCTATTTTTCCTCGGGTAGATCCAGAAAATGCAATTGTGAAAAATTAAAAGCAGTGGCCGCAAGTATCATTCTCAACATGCTCATTTGGCCGAAACGCATAGATACATTAGGCGCCTTCTTTTGCGTATTTTTCAGGTCTAGTATAGAGTAGCAAACACGCATTACACAAGCAACAAGCGACTTGTTGCTTATGTAATACGAGTTGATTACTCTACCCTGGACTGGACCGGATAGATACGCAAAAGAACGCGTCTATTGTTTCGGTTCCCTGATTGATTTTATTTCTACAAAACACGAAAGGAAAGGAACCCTTTTTTGGCCAATATCATGAACTGACATGTAAAATGTTCGTTTTAGTGACAGTTTTTGCTAATGTGGAAAAAATATTCATTCCTTGAAGAAAGTAATCAGAAATGAGTTGATAGTAAATTTTATTATCTTTGACTTTATACACTACTGATAAGTTGATTGTAGATCACTGGTTTATTAAATTATGTAATATAATAATGTAATAGTCACTGCGTTTAAATCGCGAGACTATCTTCGAGATCTACCTAAATCGATCTAAATCACGACGAAGTAAAGAAATCGAGTTAGTTAGTTCTGGTATTAGCTTTTAGCTCCACTTATGATGCAGAACTAGACTGAAAAATCGTTACTAGATGGTGTTGCTGTCTTCGTTAATGTTGTTGTTGGTGACAATTCTATTTTATATGTTATACATATAAATAACTCATACTTTCCTGAAACACTGCATTATTTTCATCCTTTGATGGTAGCGGTGTAAACGTGCTTATTAGGAGGATACTGCATCTTGACATTTGATTTGACCAAACCAAAGCCACAAACCAATAAGCGACATTTTTCATATTTAGCACCTCTCCGTATGGTTGGTATAAACACACGATTTAGTTAAATCGCCTTTTAATTCCACGATATAAACGTGGCCATATACATATGCAAGTACAAATCCTATAGTCCCATTAGTTAAAAAAAAAATAAGAAAAAGTTTCTGGGAGAATTATCGTACGAAACTGACTTAGTGCAAAATATCTCCGTAAATAAGCCGGACATCGGTGCTAGCCCTCAAAAGTCGGTACTTTCCAATTGGTCGGCAGCCAGGGTGGGGCTCGGCCGACCGGGGTTTTTGACATGAGAACGAGTTTATCTTTCGAATAGAAAAGGTTCGATCCGACAGTGGGGACACCGGTGCTAGACCACAAAAATCGGTACTTTCAAAGTGGTCGGCCGAGCACTTCCGACAGGATGCGGCTCGGCCGACCGGGGTTTTTGACATGAGAACAAGTTTGTCTTTCGAATAGAAAAGGTTCGATCCGACAGTTCGGACACCGGTGCTAGACCACAAAAATCGGTACTTTCAAAGTGGTCGGCCGAGCACTTCCGACAGGATGTGGCTCGGCCGACCGGGGTTTTTGACATGAGAACAAGTTTGTCTTTCGAATAGAAAAGGTTTGATCCGACAGTTCGGACCCCGGTGCTAGACCTCAAAAATCGGTACTTTCAAAGTGGTCGGCCGAGCACTTCCGACAGGATGCGGCTCGGCCGACCGGGGTTTTTGACATGAGAGCAAATTTGTCTTTCGAATAGAAAAGGTTCGATCCGACAGTTCGGACACCGGTGCTAGACCACAAAAATTAGTACTTTCAAAGTGGTCGGCCGAGCACCTCCGACAGGATGCGGCTCGGCCGACCAGCATTTTTGACATGAGAGCAAGTTTGTCTTTCGAATAGAAAAGATTCGATCCGACAGTTCGGACACCGGTGCTAGACCACAAAAATCGGTACTTTCAAAGTGGTCGGCCGAGCACTTCCGACAGGATGCGGCTCGGCCGACCGGCGTTTTTGACATGAGAGCAACTTTGTCTTTCGAATAGAAAATGTTTGATCCGACAGTTCGGACACCGCATTTTGGCCCCTTAATTTCCTAGATAATTAGGTTAATTGTGTATTAATGGTCAAGTTTTGCTTCGGCCGACCAACGATTTCTTATTCAACATTATTATGTGCTTCTTTTTATAATACCAAATCCCGACAGTTCGGACACCACACTTTTACGACAGTCGCCTCTTGGTCTAGTCCCTATCTTGCTGATTTGGGTGTATATACGCCCGAATAGCTGCCACAACGGATTGATTGACTCGCTCAGAAGCATTTTCTTACGACGAGTAAAGACCGGTGTAGAGGTGGTTTACACCATATCGATCCAACAGCCAGTTGAACGCATGAGACTTAAACTGCACGCCATTATCCGTCACTACAGTCTCTGGCACCCCAAAGACATGAAATATCCGAGTCTCGAATTGGTCAGATTCTCAGCAGTAAATCTTTTGATGGGCTCCACAAAAGTGAATTTTGATAAATGGTCCAAAAGAACAATAGTTCCCACATTTCCCAAATTGGCTCTCGGGAAAGGCCCTAACAAATATATGTACAACCTCTGGAATACGCGATCAGAGGTGAATTGCCCTACCATTGGTGATCGAAGACACTGGTTGTGAGCTTTGGTGGACTTGCAAATATCGCACCAAGAGACGTATTCTTTGACCTGTTTAACCATTTTAGGCCAAAAAAATAACGTACGAAGGCGTTTTAGCGTTTTGTTAATACATCCGCGAGCGCTTAAGGGATGGTCATGCGCTCTCCTCAGCAAGTCCACTCTAAGCTTTTTTGGAAACCAGAGCTTCCAAGACAGTTTGTCCTGTAATTCATCTCCGGTCACATACTCTGCTTGTTTGTACACGAATCCGTCAGAGACTTTTAGATCCGGTAATTTACTCTGGTTCAGGGTAATGTGGTCTATAAAGTCTAATTATTTAGGGGACTTAAAATATGGAGGATCCAAATCCACTTCTACGGAGTCATCAAAAGGAGTACTCGTTGTTTACGGTGGAGGATCTCACAGTTTCAAGGCCCGCCGAGCCATTTTGCCGTTCAGGTCCGACTGGTTCATTAGCCACTTGAGTGATGCGTGATCAGTGAATATTGTGAATTCTTGGCCTTCCACATAGGCGCGAAACTTTTCTCATCGGTGATTTGTGTTAACACAGCCCCAACGCCTGCTTGACTCGCGTCGCAGAGAATGGCGAATGGACGCGAGAAATCCGGACTGTGTAACACAGGTGCCGTGGTTAAGCACTCCTTTAGCTTACTGAATGCCGATAGACCTTTTTCTGTCCAGACAAAACCACCGCCTTTACGGAACATGTGTCAGCGGAGCAGTATCTACCGCGTAATTATGAACAAAGCGCTGGTGCCATCCCCACATACCTAGAAAACGACGTAGTTGTCGGACCGTCGTTGGTTTCGGAAACTCAGTAATTCCTTGGATTTTACTGGGGTCAGTACTGATGGTTCGGTGGCCGATAATGTGCCCAAGATAAGGAACTTCCTTCATGAAGAACTTACTCTTCTCAATATTTAT
Source organism: Chloromyia formosa (assembly GCA_964017055.1). Lineage (NCBI taxonomy): Eukaryota > Metazoa > Arthropoda > Insecta > Diptera > Stratiomyidae > Chloromyia > Chloromyia formosa. The sequence goes on from OZ024818.1 coordinate 52,921,345, forward strand.
AGTCAGCCCTGCTTTCCTGATGCACAGCGCTACCTCGTGCAGTAGTAGCAACTGCTCCTCAAATGTTGACGAAATCACCAACAAGTTATCCAAATAGACAAACACCTTGTTTCGCAAGGAATGACGCGGTCCATTAGGCATTATCTGGCAAGCGTTACAAAGCCCAAAAGGCATTGTAACGAATTAATACAGCGGCTTGCCGGGAACGGTGAAGGCAGTCTTATAATTTGACGCCTCATCGAGAGGAATCTGCCAAAACGCATCCTTCAATTTCACACTCGACATGAATTCGGATTTTGGGAGGCGGCTCAGAATACCTTCAATGAGTGGCAAAGGATAAGCGTCCTTCAACGTAATCTCGTTGACCTTGCGTGCATCCAAGCACAAACAAAACTTCTTAAGTTTGACTACCAGGGTGACTGGTAAAGCACTTTGAGATTCCTCAATGACACCCATTGCAAGCATCCGATATATTTCCGTATGGAGAAGCTTATCGACGGCGGGAGAGACCGCATAGTGTTTCTGCTTAATTGGCGTGAAATACAAGAGTTGTATGCCCTAAGCCTTCCGCAGAAAAGGACGGAAAACGTGCAATGACTGCATTCAGTCTCGCTTGTTGGGCCACAGTCAAGGGAAGTTGATTGACTGGGAGATTTTCAGGGGATGCATCAGCAGTGCTGATAAATATTGAGATTCATCGAAAAGTGCTGGAGCGAGTTCAAATTTGCGCACAAAATCGATTCCAAGGTAGACATTCTGAGTGAGGGTTGGAAAAATGAGAACGTCTATGATCTCTATACGTCCTCTGAACATGACGGGTGTGAAAATCTTTCCAACAGTAGAGTGACGTGTGCCATCGGCGGTTGTCATGCCCAAACGGAATTTCCCCCAAGGATGATTGGAATTCATCAGAAATTGCTTGGTAAAAGCAATTACGCTGAATGACGCTCCCGTATCAATTAGGTAACTTCCTGAGGTACCAAGCATATGGACCTCAGCATTTGGTATAATATCATCACGAGGGCGGTATGAAAAAATACCAGAGCAAATAAGACGCCGATTAGCCATAACGCCTGAACTTGCGTCGGCGCAAACTCGAACGTTTTGGGCGACTAAGTTGAATTTCGTCGTCACGGATAATTCGCAGACGAGCTGCCTCGTACTCTTTCACACGCTTGTGACTGTAATAGAATTGGATGGTACCTTGTTAGTGGATGAGGAAGAATTCACAATAGAAACTGCGTTCGACTCAGTGACCAATGAACCGGCCGAATTGAACGTCCCAGACTTGAGTGGTGATAATAACAGCAAGTCTGGGGTTAGTGTCGCAACGTCAGTTTTAGATAACAAGCCAGGGAAATGTGTGTCAGACTGTTTGGAAGAAGAAAAGATGTTCTGCTCCTGACGAGAGCTAACAGAGTCTCCGACCAGAGGGATAATATCCGGGCAATGTTCGAATGCAGGTGGCACAGCATTCTTTTTCGATACCTTGGGCGCATGCTAAGTCTCCCACGATTTGTGTGCTTTGCCACACCGGGAACAGTGCAGTTTGGAAACTCTTGGAGCTCCCCAACCAAAACAGAACAACCTAGGTTCCTTCAGAAGGTCGACATAAGAATGTTCGGGGTTTCTGCAATTCCAACAAGTAGAAGAAGATTTAAACTCCATTTAAACTAACAGTTAAACTAAATTGAAGGGGTCTTGTCAGCTAACGAAACGGCACTGACTGCGTTTCTTGACATTGAAGGTGCCTTCGACAACACCTCCTTCGAGTCCATCAAAAGTGCCCTCCGAGCTAAAGGAGCCAACCGTATCACTACAGTCTGGGTGAAACGCATGCTGTCCTCTAGAAAAGTCATCACTACGATAGGTAACTGTACCCTCTCAGCGAATGTCATGCGGTGATACCCCCAGAGTGGAGTATTATCTCCCCTCCTGTGGTGCATTGTAGTCGACAGTCTAATGTGGAAACTATCCTCGATGAAATTTTCCACACAAGGTTACGCGGACAATCTGGTTATCACGGTCAGGGAAAATGTGAGGAAGTCCTGCCCGATATTATGCAAAGGGCGCTGCGAATAGTTCAAGAATGGTGCGACTGCAGCGGCTTACGTATAAATCCCGCGAAAGCTGCCATAGTGTCATTCACTAGAAAAAGGAATCTTAGTTCATTCAAGTGTCCCCTTATGTCCAACTCCCCTATAAAACTGGTGACAAATATCAAGTATTTGGGAGTTGTCCTTGACGAAAAGTTAACTAGGACAGAACACCTTAAAATAACTTCTGACAAAGCAATTAAGGTTCTATGGATCTGCAGACAATATGTCGGCAAGACAAGGGGGATCAAACCCCACTTAATTCTGTGGATCTACAAAGCGATCGTCAGACCAATAGTAGAATATGGTTCGTTTGTACGGTGGAAAAAAGCCACTTTCTTAGCCGGTAAAACAGCTCTGACAAAAATCCAGAGACTTGCCTGCATGACCATCACTGGAGCTATGCACTCTCCCCACTGCTGCTCTGGCGGATCTACTCGACCTCCCACCGATACGTACACATATTGAAGCGGAGGCCCGAATGGCAATGTACAGACTCAGGGCCTGCGACATAGAGATCAAGCTGAATTCAAATCAATTAGGCTGGTTTGAAAGTGAGGCATCCGTCTCATGTTTAACTACCGGCGTTTCGGGTTCGAATCCCGTCCACGACGACGTTCGTGGCCATGGATGTACAGGAGGTGCATGCTGGCAACTGCATTCTCCGAAACCAGTTTATGCCAACGAAACGTCAACTGGAGCCACATGGAACAGGAACGCTATGCCCCATAAGGGGTAAAGGCAATTGAGTAACTGACTACTTTGTTAAAACCATTCGATTCCACCACTCGTGTCAATCAGTCATTCGGGACAAAGAATGGTGGGCGAATGGCCACAACTCTCTCCGACCCAACACAATCAAATGGTTCACAGACGGCTCCAAAATGGAAGAAGGTTCCGGTGCAGGCATTGTTGGTCCTGAACAGCGAGTCTTCATTCCGATGGGTAAAACGCCGTCCGTGTTCCAAGCAGAAATATATGCCATCAAGGTCTGCGCTAGGCTATGCCAAACCGCTGGCTATTTAAACAGGGACATAGCAATATTTACCGACAGTCAGGCTGCCGTCAAAGCACGTACCAGCTTCACTTCAAAATTCGAAGTTAGTGCTATCCTATCAGGAAGTCCTCCATACTGTGGGTTCAACAAACAAATTCACTTTTTACGGAGTCCCAGATCAGTCGGGAGTCGAAGGCAATGAGCAAGCAGATAGGCTAGCAAACCGAACCTCCAAAGTCCCCTTCCACGGTCCAGAACCTTTTTCTGGAATGCCACTCTGCTACCGCAGAAACCAAATAAGAGACTGGGAAAGTACTCTTGCCGTATCCCAATGGGAGGCCCTTTCAGGTCTGAGACAGGCCAGAGTGTTCATCTCGTACCTTGGAATTGCTCCGGTTGAGCAAAAAGAGAGTCAGAATGATTTGTAGAATTTTGACGGGCACTCGCGTCTGAGGGGTCACCTTAAAACCATGCGTATTGTGCAAGATGCTAGCTGCCGCTTCTGCGAGGCTGATGGTGAGATTTCAGAGCTCATCCTTTGTGAGTGCGAAGGACTTGTGGAACGACGCACGGACTGCTCGGTATAACATTTCCTTTGACCGAGGACATCTCCTCTATTAAACCTGGCCAGATCTGTCAATTTATGGAGCAAAAATGACTAAATCATATGATCTAGGCTTCTCAATAGAATGGGCTTAAGTACAATAAGACAACATGATCCACGGCCCTCCTCCGCCCCCTATCTATCTAACATTAGAGGCGTCAGCGGATCGGACAGTCATTGAAAGGGACGAATCTCTGAGAGAGTGGCTGTAGCGATGGGAGCACGCTTCAATTCGTGGCTGGACGCATACTGTCATCTCGGATATCGGGAAGTGGGAGAACCGGAAGCACGGTGAGGTGAACCATTCATCATCATCGTGGCGCGACAGCCCGATGTCGGGCCTTGGCCGCTCGGATCGTTGTCCAAGTCTATTCGTTGGACATGCCCTACCCATTGAATTCGTTGTAGTTTGACGATGAACCACTGGCCACCTGACCCAATATCTTACGGGTCATGGCGGATACAGGCAATATTTGCACATGTTCAAGCTGGACGATTCGACAGACTGTCCCAGGTGCAAGAGAGTTGCGAAGGACGCCAAACACGTGTTGTTCAACTGTCCAAAATTTTCTGGGGACCGTGAATAACTGGAAGCGGATCTGGGGAGTGTCATAAGCCCACAGAGTTTGATTGATTCGATGCTGCGAAAATTTGAAGATTCCTACATCACCCCGTTAAAAAAAAGGCCACGTTAGGGAAATGAGATTGCCGATGAACGTTCTAGGCAAGGCATGTTTCCAAATTTTATTGGACCGAAATCCATTTGTGGTCTAGACTTGGCTTTAGCAACAATGATAAGGGAGTTGTCAGAAATGATACGACAGCTATACTGGGACTACCTTCCAGGTCTACGACAATCGAAGGAGTTAATTATGTAGACCTCAAAACTATAGAGATACTTCTCACTAGAAAAGAGCTGAGGCTACTTGTGGGCTACCTATTGAGTCATCGCTGGGTGAAGTTTCATCTACAGAAGGTAAGTTTGTCTAGTAAGATGGAGTGTGATATTTGTTTAGAGAACATTTTAGCGAATGAATGGGCTAGATATACGTTCCAATTGGGGGAAAACGATCTAGACGGCCAATATCCGATGCCAGTCTGACGCGCCAAGTTTATGGATCATTACTAGATATGATGTGCTTTCAACTCACCATAAACTGTTCATTTAAAAGGGGAACCGTAGTGTCTGTCCGCTCCAAAATACTGGCTTGTATAATATAGCCTTGCGGAGCAGTTATTCGCCAATTGAATGGTGTAAAGTCAGATATCGGATTCGGATAGCGAGGCGAAGTTAACATACCCTTCGTCCCCGTAATATCCACGTCATGAGCTGAAATTAAATAGGAAAGATCATTGTTACCAAAAACGTTATCGTGATTTACCAATAAAGCACCTACCGTAACTATATCGCGCTTTGAAACCTTTGCCCACACCATCATCATTACTTCTGAACTTGACCCAAAACGTCTGTGCTCTTGTAGTCGAAATACTCGCTTCTTCGCCACACAAGGTATCTATCAAATTCCCCAGCGGACCTCCACTTCGAATTTCCAGATAGTCACCGTTGCAATTATCTGATTCCTCAATATCAATTTCCTCGAGAACTAGTTCCATTTCGTTTCCTGGTGTTGCTTCGATCCACCAAACACATTCAACGTTAACCGGATATGAGTCAGGATATAGGGGTGACGCGAATGTTCCGCTTAACGAGGACAAATTTCCGCCACATGTATTTTCGTAGACCGTATAGAATCCTTCAAAGCCTGAAATCGACTCGATCCCAAGTTCGATGGTTAGCGCGTTGCCTCGTGATATCATCGTATGCGGAGATTTTGTACAAAACGATTCTTTCAGTGGTGATTTGGTGGAGTCGCCATCGTAGAACTAAAATTTATAAAAGAAAACGAGATTATTATGATTCCCTTCGGTGGCTACAAAAGTAAAGACCATCCTCATTATTGCAATGACTTACCTTAACACCACCATCAAAGCAGGTATCAGTAAGATTTGAGGCTGATCGCAATAATGCTCTAATGCTTCTCTCGAAATGTGTCGTTGTAAATGTGATGTGTTGCCCTGTAAAAATGTTTCATCATAGTTTATTCAATTTGAATAAATATCACGGGCTACAGTTCGATCGGATCTAATCTAATTAGCACTTATTATCAGGAATGTGGATGGCCCAACGGTTAGCACGTTCGTTTTCTCTTATGGTTCTATTCCTACTGAATGTAGTAGTCTTTTCGGTAAAACGGGATTAACGTGTCGAACTATGATAGATCAGCTGTTAAATAAGTAAATTCCCATTCTAGGTTAAATAGCCCGGTTGAGCGTGTTGCTGATCACACACGTACGTACACTGTCACGATCTATTAAATGAGATGATGCTAACTTATTTCGAGCCTTGGTTCCTCAATTGGACTGTTGGGCCAGTTATTTATTTATTTACACAGTAGGCGTGTTTTTTTTTGGGGAATTTATCGCGTGTAGGGTAAAAAACACACGCGTTACACCAACAACATTAACCGGGATAGCTTAGTTGCGTGGCTGCCCTACACGCTATAACCCCTCAATAAATTCTACATGAATGACACACAGATGGCTCTGGTGTCGTGTAGAACGTAATATGTCGATGTTGGCACGCTTGTGTTTCTGTCACTCAGCCAAATTCATTGGTAAACTAATATTACATTTATCACCAGATGTAGGCAGGAAGTCCTAGACATCACCCTTGCCTCGGAGGACATTCAACATTTGATACGGGATTGGAGGGTGTCCCCTGAGCACTCTTTCTCTGATCATCGATATCTTCAATTAAGCCTGGATGAGCTGCCTGCACCTAACCCGGTGATTGTCAATCGTAATAGAACTGGCTGGGGTAAGTACAGGAATTGTATTGTGGATTTATTACCATCATTACCCGGTCGGCCATGTAATACGCAGGAGTTGGATGAAATGGTGCAGACTTTTACAGGGGCAATAAAGAAATCTATTGCTAAATCATGCCCTGTTAGCAAACAAAGGGGAAGGGCTAAACCGCCATGGTGGAACCCTCAGCTCAGTGAGCTTAGGGCCACATGTAGAAGGACCTTCAACAAAGCCAAATCTTCAAAACAGAACTCGGACTGGGCAGTTTATAAGGGTCACCTCGGTCTATATAAGAGTGAACTGAGAAGGGCTAAGCGTAGTTCGTGGAGATCCTTCAGTGAAAACATTGATAAGTCTAGCGATTCCTCTAGGCTTCGGAAGATCCTATCCACAAACCCTACCATGCCTAGTTATTTGCAGAAGGAGGACGGCACATGGACGTGTGATGATCGAGGTTTTGCTTGACACGCATTTCCCGATGGTGTCATTCCGGCAGATCTACAACACATACAGGACATTGCGTACCCTTGGTTGGCATCTATTTTCAAAGCCTGTCTGGAACTCGTATACATTCCTCTCCTATGGAGGGAACTTTAAGTGATCTTTATCCCGAAAGCGGGTAAAAGTTCTCACACACATCCGAAGGATCTTCGACCCATCAGCCTATCATCGACTCTGCTAAAAGTACTGGAGCGTTTGATCGACACACACCTACAGAGCGTTATTCCAGCGAATCTCCTGTCCGTGTCCCAACACGCCTATTGGAAGGGCCGATCTGTGGATACTGCTTTGCACTCTCTAGTAGGCTGCATTGAAAGATCCCTCGCCTGTAAGGAATATACGCTGGTTGCCTTCATGGATATTGAAGGCGCTTTCAACAACGTTAAACCTGTGGCTATCACTGATGCGCTCTTAACCCTGTGCGAAGTTGACGCACTCTGCAGGTTTGTGTACCTGATGCTTACATCTCGGGTGATCTCCACTATAGTCTCGGTATATCATCTGTATGCAGGCACGTAAGTAGAGGCACTCCTCAAGGCGGTGTTCTCTCTCCCCTTCTGTGTAACTTGGCGGTCAACAATAAATAAAATAAATAACTGGCGCAACAGTCCAATTTGAACCACGGCCTCGAGATGAGTTAGCATCATCTCATTTTCTAGATCGTGACGGTTTTTTGTGCAGAGGTATGTGATCAGCAATACGCTCAACCGAGTTATTTACCCCATAATGGGTACTCATTTAACAGCTGAGTGGGCTCATAGTCCGACACGTAAATCCCCGGAATCGAACCGGGGCCCAGTGCGTTGAAGGCGAACGTGCTAACCGTTGCGCCATCCAGACTACTACTGGCGGTCAACAGGTTGCTCCTAACTCTGGAGAAGTTAGGTTGCCATGTTACCGCTTATGCGGACGACATTGCCATTGCAATTTCGGGAAAATTCCCGTGTGTCCTAAGCGATATAATGCAGAATTCCCTCGGCATCCTGACGAAATGGGCTGGTGAGGTTGGGGTCAAAGCAAATCCGCAGAAAACGGAACTCGTTCTCTTCACTAGAAGATATAGTATACCTGCATTTGCACCACCACTGGTGGAGGGCACAAGCTCATATTCGTTGATGAAGCCAAATTTCTTGGACTTATCTTGAATAGTAAAATATGCTGGAAGGCAAACAATCAGGAACGTGTGAGTACGGCTACTGTTGCACTGTACTCTTGCAGGAGGGCCATAGGAAAAAAATGGGGATTGCAGCCGAAGGTGGTCTACTGGCTATACACATCGGTGCTGCGGCCCATAATGATGCATGGGATTGTTGTCTGGTGGACGGCACTTGGCATCGCGTCATACAGAGCTTTGTTGGAAAAGGTCCAAAGAACAGCATGTGTCGCCATCACGGGAGCCCTGAGAACCACCCCGACTGCTGCCTTGGGCGCACTGTTAGAATTGATTCCTTTGGATATCTTCGCAGAACAAATGCCGGCGAACACTGCCATCTGCCTCCGCGAAACCGGTCAGTGGACCGCGGCAAACATAGGCCATTCGACTGTTTTGAACAACACTGGTATTCCCGTTGTGACGGACTAAACCTCACCGAAATACCTTCTCGACAAGGGTTTTACTAGACTCATCCCATCGTGGAATGCGTGGCTAGAGAACGCTAATTTGGCATCTGATACCATTAGCATTTTCACTGACGGCTCTAAGACTGAGGAAGGGGTTGGGGCTGGAGTATATTCGGAGAAGCTGCGTATTGGCTTATTGCTTCATCTGCCAGGGCACAAAAGCGTTTTTCTGGCGGAAGTTTGTGCAATCTCCGAAGCGGTAACATGGCTTGCGCGTAATGTCATATCTGCTAGGGATGTTATAAATCAACCTGCGATCAAATCGCTCAGTTCCGTCTTGGTTATGTCAAAGACAGTGTTAAATTGTCGCAGCTCTCTCAGTGAGATGGCGAGATTTTTCAACTTTACAATGTGCTGGATACCAGGTCATAGTGGTTTTTCTGGTAATTGCAAAGCTGATGAACTGGCCCGGGCTGGAACTATTGTACCAATATGGCAAGGGAATGCTTTCGTAGTACTGGGATGCCTTTAGCCGCCTGCAAACCGATCAAAAAGGCGTTGGCATACGATAAGGCTAACACCAGATGGTGCAATGGCAGTACGTGTCATGCAACTAGGCAAATATGGCCGAAAATGGACCCCGGCCGCTCTCGCAGGCTATTGCTGCTGAGCAAAAACCATTTGAGAAACGTGGTGGGGCTTATCACTGGGCACCGCCTTATTGGGGAGCATGCTAGGAGACTTCGGCTCCCACACAATGATTACTGCAGGAGCTGTGGGGACGAGGAGGAGGAGGAGAGTCCTTTCCACCTTATGTGTGCTTGTCCTGCCCTGGCGAGGCGCAGGAAGGATATCCTTGGGTCCTACTTCTTTACTGAGTTGGATGAATTAACGGATGTTAAGGTCGATCGGCTTCATCGGTTCATTGTCAGCTCTGGCTGGTGTAATGACTGAGGTAGGCTCGGGTTGCTGTACTAAGGGGTATCACAACGGGCCCAGTAGGGTCTAAGTGTGCTTTCATCATTGTTTGGTTGAAGCAGCCCATCTAACCTAACCTATTACGTCCTGCTCTGATGGGCCCATGCCTATTATTAAATAATACATTTTCAATAGGATTACTAACAATATCAATGGAACAAAAAAAAGGGAAAAAAAAGATAAGAATTTGCTGGGATCGAACCCGCGACCCATTTGGATAGAGTTGCCCTCGTAGCTGTCACTGATAAATAACTCGTTTGAATGATGTTTGTTAAGTTAGAGCGGAACGCCAAGTTTATAAATGTGCGCTGTCGCAATAAATAAACGATCCGGCAATCAAACTGATATTTCATTCGAATTTGTACTCGTAATTTATTTCCACCACATATGAGGCGCACCACTTAACGTCAGTTTAGACAACTTCACGATTCGGAATTTAACCTGGATGCTGCCAACGCCATCTACAATAGATATACAGGCCTCCGCTCAGCTGATTTTGACGGCTAAATTGCGCAATAACTTCCTTCGATGACTTCATCGTATCCACAATCCAGTGGTCGGCGACTGATGCCGGCGAGTCCCCGGTATTTGTGCGTTCCGTGTTTAGTTTTCGTTTTCCGCGTTCAGTGTTTATTTGTTAGTAAAATTTAATCTATTGATCCGAGAAAACAAACACATGCGCGATGAAAGTGTGTCGTGCGGTCAAAAGATGTATTTTGTCAAGTGTGAACTGTTCCACGATACTCTGCGACTGATCCCCGGGGCTGCGGCTTCGACCAAATTGCTGCAAGTGTCCAGATAGTGTGTTTTTAGAGGACTCAAATGCCATCTGACGCAATTCCAATTGTAAACATATGTCGTGCCGGGGACATTGTCGTGTGCAGTCACTGCCTTGGCAAAGGAATTAATGACGTACACGATCAGCTGAGCGGAGGCTTGTATTTCCAGATAATGCAGGGACCCTACACCGTTACGCAAAAAAACACGCCAAATATCATCCAAATCGATCACGTCCTCATCTGCAAGAGATGGGCGTCTAGTGTCATGGATGTCCGCTCTTGTCGAGGAGCAGACCGCGACTCAGATCGTCACTTTGTGAAGACGATCTACAGATGTAGAATTTCCTCAGTGCACTAATCGAGAATCAAAGACTATCACCTATGCTATACAACATCAGCAACACAGGCGTACATGGGTTTTGGGAAGAACTCAAGGGTGCCATCAAAGAGGTCGCAGAGAAGGTCGTGGGATATAAAGCCCGGCGAGCGCGAAATCACTGGTTCGACGAAGAAGGAAAAAAATCACTTGACGCAGAAAACGAGGCCTATTGATAATGGATTCAACGAGGAATTAGAGGTCAAAGATAAAAATTTGACCAGCTACGGCGAATATTGAATAGGATAATTAGACGTAAGAAACGTAAATACTTTGACGAGCAGTTGCTGAATATTAACGGAAACTTAGCTAATAGGAGCACCAGACAAGCGTACAAACTAATAAATATACATAAGAGTGGCTATCGACCCAGGACTAGCCTCTGTAAGGACAAGGATGGAAACATTATCAGCGACACCGATGGCATAAACAAACGATGTCTGTGCGTTCTATAAAATTTTGGCGAAAATTCTGGAATGCAGTAATGTACCACAGCACACTTAGACCAACATTAGGTCCATTGTGGTACCACCATTATCACCTTCATTGGAACCTACGTATGAAACTAGCCTGTGCTGGCGATGTAATGATTGACCCGTGTGGCGATCATATCCTTAAGGTTATCCAGATCGTAAAGGACCCATGAGAACATAAACTTCCTTCCCCTACCAGCTAAGCCCGGGCAATGATAGAGAAGCTTTAGGACGCAGTCCTAATCATCCACATCGCCACAACTCCTGCAGAAGTCGTGATGAGGAAGATGGAGCCTCTAGGCAAGCTCTCCTATTGGGCAGCGAGATAGTCGAAACCTCCGCCAATAGGATACTGCAAAAGTCGGGGAGAGTGAAAGGTTATCTCTAGTCCCTCAGAGTATATGCCTACCCCAACCCCGTCGTCGGTCTTAGTTGTCTAGTATAGTGGAGTATCCCACACTCAGTGTGCGCCACTGGCCCCTTTCACGAAAGCGTAGAGCCATGTTTGCCGCCAATTATTCGCTGGAGATATATAACGGGACTAGGCCGAGTATCATATCTAATCCGGCTGATGAAGTGGTGCTTAAAGCCCCAGTCGTGGCCAACGCAGTTAGCCTTTGTATATTTCCTAGCATACTACAGATGGCCGCTACTCTGATTGCAGTCCACCATACACTAATGCTGTTAACTGCCTTGACCCGTCCAGGGGCATCGGCGCGTTAACATCTCTAGCATTACCATGCGTTGTTGATGTTTCGATAGCATATCTAATTTTCGGAAGTGCAGTTGCTAGCATGAGCGTCCTATCCGCGCCGTCTTTATACTGACAAGCTCGGAGCACTGTGAGAGTTCTATTAGTAACCACCAGTGACGTGCAGTGGAAATTTTTCATAGTCAAGCAGTTGGGCGCCCTAAAGCCAATTTAGCATAAACAAAAATGGACTGTATAATAGAATATGGACAGTCACAAAAACATTTATACCAAGCGGCTTTAAGCCTTAAAGAAGAAATCAGGAAAGATATAAATAAAATATTGGCACATATATTCGGAATACAAAAAAAAAAAAATAAATAAATAAAATATTACTAATAAAAAAAATGATAAATAAATATTATGTTAATTAAGACTAAGAAAAATTCAGGGGTATTTGAAATAAATAAATATTCTTTCGCCATTGCCATTTATTTGTATTCCAAATCTATGCGCCGTTCTTTAAGTAAAAACTCTTTAATCACATTATCAAAAAAATCGTTTTCTCTTCGCATTTGTATAAGAAGATCCTTTTCAACCGCAATTAAAGCAAGATCCGAAAGTCGTTCTTGGGATTGGCGATTTCTCAAAAATGTGTGAACGCGCTTTAGTGTTGAAAATGACCTTTCCGCAGTTGCCACTGTGACTGGAATTGACGTTAATAATTTTGCTAAAATATGAACTTGCTTAAAACCGTTTGCGACATAAGGCCGTTTTTGAAAATAATCGAGAATTTTACTAGGATTCGCGTTTTTAAACTCATCTGAAGAATAAATAACTTTTAGCTCATTTTTCAACTTTATTCTGTCGAAAAATTGACCGTGATATTCAATAAGTGAGTCAAAATTTTTATCGGGAAAATTTGACTTGAATTTAGAAAAATAATTCGGTTCAAGCAACTCTAAAAATGAAAGATCTTTAAACGAATGGAATCGATCTCGAATTTGCCCGAGAATAACATCTATAATCTCCCGAAATATCCGCCGTAAATTTTGTAAAGGATCTATCGCATTTCTACATTTCTTACGTGGTGGCTGATATTCTGCTGTAACTGTCGAATAGAAATTATCAAACTTTTTAGAAAAGTCATTTTCAAGCCAATTTTCAAATTCAATAATTTTTTGGCTTGCATATGAAATGTTTACCACTTTGCTCTGAATAATATTAAATAATATATCAGTTTTCGAAAAAATTTCAGAAAAAATTAACAGATATAATTGAAAATCTGACTCTGCGAATTTTTGTAAGTATTTTATATATCGGAAAAAGTCAAGGAATCGCCATCCCAGTGTTGAGAACCATTCGAAATTGTCTCAAAAACTGTACAAATTTCATGCTTATGTTCAAATATAACGTTAATAATACGCGAATGATAATGCCAACGATTTTGGAAACCGATGGTAAACGACGATTTACTATATTTGCAAAAAGGTCCGACCTTTTAGTGGATGTATTAAAAAATGATGCGATTTTATTGATGTGCGCGAAAAATCATTTAATTTCCGGAATAAACTCAACTGCTTTAGACAATACTAGATTTAGTGAATGAGCGCAACATGGAACGAAAATTGCCGATTTATGTTTTTCCCGAATTAAAGTCTGAACTCCACGAATTTCAGAACTCATTACTGCTGCGCCATCGTAACATTGTGCAATTAATTTCTTATCGATATTAAAATTTTGCAATTGTTTTAAAATGTGAGAGCTTATTGCTGTAGCTGTACGATTAACGCTTACATCCAAAAATCCGATAAATCTTTCTTCAATCTCATTTGATATTGTATATCTAAAAATCATCGTTAATTGTTCCCGACCGCTAACATCTGGCGTTTCGTCGACCATCACAGCTACAAATGGAGCCTCCTTTATTTCCAAATTGATTTTATTTCGAACCACATTAGCTATAGCGGAAACAAGATCGTTTTGGATTCTATTAGACAAACCCGAAAACGCTGCATTTGCTTTTATAGAATTTATGTGGGACTCAATTATCGGATCGTACAAACTCAAGAAATTTACGGTTTCGATAAAATTACCACGATTATTTGAAGAAGAGTCTTCATTATTTCCGCGAAAAGGAAGCTCCTGTTTTGCCAAAAAAATTACAGTATCGATTAAACGTTTCAAAATATTACGATTACGCTCAACTTTTTCATTATGCAAACTAACAGATATTGCCACCTGGTTACTAAGCATAAACTTTATACGCTGAGAACCAAAATTATCTAATTTAATTAACGACTGAAGATGTTTTTCGGAACTTGAATGCTTTGCTGCTGAGCCCGTAAAATTATTCAAATCACTAAATCCAGCTTTATTCCAAACAGATTTTTCATTCGTGAACAAAAGACACGGCCAGCAAAATAACTTATTTAATTTACAGCTTCCCGTTAACCAAATGTACTTTTCATACGTTTCGATATGGAATTTTCGCGTAATATTTTTTAATTTAAACTCTAAACTAAGATCTGGCTTCGGTCTATCCGATTATATAATTTATCTTTTCTTGGCAAAGGAAAGAGTTGAAAATCCCGCTTTTAGTACGAAATCCGTCGCGCAGCAATACTCCGACATAATGCGAAAAGAAAACTTACCACTTTTATCACAAATCAAATCAATTAAATCACTACAAACGGTCAAAAAAACTTCAAATCACAATTTAATCAAAATCACCCGATTGCACTGATTTCCTCTTTTAAATTGCAACGGAAAATCCATTACATAACAAAAACAAAAGCTCTACTGGAAAAATCAAATTCCCATAAACATTCCCTGCATTGGCAACATTTCATTAACAAGCATCATTGGGCTTTATCCCACACAAAAAAGCAGTCGCGCCAGTGCTTGACTTGTCCCATATAAATTTGCGAACAAAACAAAAAAAAAATCGTTGCCCAATGTACTACCGAAATCCAAGATTCCCATTTTCTGGAATCAACATGTCTCTAGTATTTGGATGCACACATGGTACATGCATCTAAAGATCTAGGCACATTTTCCTATTCTAAGTTTGGTGTCTATGGTGTGCAAAATGTGGGAGGTTTGAATATTATCTAAAGTAATTGAACGAATGTTTTTTAACCAAAAGAAGGCGCGGATCAGAATTTGAATGTGTAAAGGAATATTTGAATGATAATATGTATTCTTCAGCTTAAAGAAAAACATTGACTGAAATGATGATATGTGTATTGGTGTAAGCAAAGTTTATTATTGAATTGCTTATTTCGGTAAGTCAAGCAGTTTGGAATTGCTTACTACGAGTGCACGTCACTGGTAACCACAAGCAGTTTTTGGTCGCCTCGAGATTCGAACTCCGAGCTCTAGATTAGTATCGTAGAGAGGTGACCGAACGACCACGGCCACGAACGCGACGACCACACACTAATAACATACAATAATATAGGGCGTACCACAGCTGTATATATGCAATATACCGCTTTCGACTGCAGGCCCCAGTACTAGCCTTCCTACACGAGTAGAGTGCAGTAGCAGCCTTTTCACTCGTTCTTGGACATCAAGTTTCCACCTTAACTTTTTGTCAAAGATAAGACCGAGAAAATTGGCCTTGTCAGAGAAAGCCAGTCTAGTGCCCTGCAGGGTGGAAGGTTTGATTCGAGAGATCGTGTGCCTTCTAGTGAGCACAAGTTCCGTTTTCTCCGGGTTAGCTCTAAAGCCGCACCGATTATCCCACTCCGCTGGAATAGGTAGTGCATTTTGCAGCACACCTGAGGGTATCAGGAAACTTACCCGGGACTGCAATGGCGATATGGTCTGCGTAAGCAATGATTTTGCACCCAATCTTCATCAGATCCAAAAGCAGTCTATTGACCGTTAAATTCCAGAGAAGTGGAGACAGTACGAACTCTTGGGGAGTTCCCCTGCAGACACGTCTGCACATAGACGATGTGCCTAGGATATGAATCAGCTTTGATCTTAGCAGCGCCTTAATGAGCACACAGAACGACTAATCAACCTGCAGGCTCAGAAGTTCTTCGATGATCTCACCAGGATTAATGTTATTGAAGGCGCCCTCGACATCCAGAAAAACGACCATCGCGAAATCCTTTTGATCAAGAGATTTCTCAATAAAACTAACCAAAGGGTGCAGAGCCGTATCCACCGATCTACCCTCCCAATACGCATGCTGTGATGCAGACAAAGAGCGTAACGGAATGGTGTTTCGCAAATAGACATCAATTATCAATTAGTCTCTCTAGCAGTGTCGACGATAGACATTCGGATGCGAATGCGAAAGTCTACCCGCTTTCGGAAGAAAAACAACCCGAGCTTCCATCCAGATTCGATGGACATAGACCAACTCCAGATAGGCATTTAGGATACCCTCTATCCAAGGATATAAAATATCCGAACATTGCTGCAAGTCCGCCGGAATGATGCCGTCGTATCCAGAAGATTTAAAAGATTCGAAGCTACAGATCACCGCCATAATCTCCTCTCGAGAAAGGATAGATGCATTATCACACGGCACTGAACAACAGATGTAGGCACATGAGGCATCAATCGAGCTGCCAGGAAAAAGCGTGTCAAACAGACACTCGATAGTCTCCTTATTCGAAGACGTCCAGAATCCGTCCGGCTTTTGTAAGATGCTGGGCGTAGATGGATTTGACGCCTGCATTTTATGAAATCGCGAGGTATCGCAGGATCCTTCTTTCCTTACGGAAAAGCTCCTCCATGAGTAGCGTTTAGCTCCTCTTAACTCTTTCTTGAAATACCTCAGATGTTTTTTTTAACGGAGTTCCAATCTGACTATAGCCTGGAGGCCTTAGCTTTATTGAAACTCTTCTTACACGCAGCTTTGCGTTTGAAAATTTTAGCGCTCCACCAGGCTGGTTTTTTCTTACTTGCATATGCGGTAGTAGGACATAATGCCGATACCGTTGCGTTCATGGCACCTTTCAAAGTGTTAGCCTTGTCATCCAACTTCTGTCTGCTGCACGGCTGACTTAGTAGTAAAGTCATTCACGGGTCTCTCTAACTTCACAATCCTCCAAGAGGTCTACGTTAAATAATCGAATATGTTTTAAATTTTAAGATCTAACTCTGAGCACAAAGGGCCCATATTGACTAATTTGAACACAAACTGTGACTACCAGTCCTCCACTCACCTGGTTCTGTTACAATAATCCAAAGACATCTGTCTTCGTTCTGATTATTCGTCATAATCAGTCTTCCAGTATCATTTGCAAAAATCCTCTTTCCACAACCCTAAAAACAAAACATAAAAAACTGTCAGTTATCTTACTGAAATTTAAATCCAATGCAGGCTTTCTGCCCACACAGGTCGGTCCGACATCGACTCGTCCTCGATACCGACTTGGCCTCGACTCGCTCTCGATTCAACCTCCACTAAACCTCTACTCAATATCGATTCAACCTTGACTCGACCTCGACTCGTAATCGACACGATATTCCTATCATAGCACGCAGGTCAACTATTTCACTTTGAGGTCACCTACACATCATTCCATCATCACACAGAAATCATCACCCAAACTTCTTTGCCATCATTATTCAATATGACGCATGTGTCGAGCAGAGTCCGATTCGCAATCGTGTCAAAGCCGAACCGACCACTTTCATTCATTGCACTGAATCTCGAGATCACGTTGATGCCGATCAGAGCTCGAGTCGCTGTCGAGACGACCTGTGTGTTCGGTTAGCCTTACTTACAATCTCATATTCCAAAACGAATCCTTTAAACTCCGCATCCGAATCGCTATGCATCACCACCAACATCTTGTTACTTTTCGTTGAATTTGGTGCTCTACTCATATCCGGCAAATCACCGCCACAGTGTTTCAACAGAAGATTGTCCGCGTTGACTTCTTCGCCATCGTAAATTGCCACATAATCAGCCTCACAATTTTCAGTCTGTTCCAAGTCGAATTCCTTGAACTTGAAACGAATTGAATTGAAATCGTCCACTTGAATTAGCCATTGACATTCCATATCTGGGTCGTAAGTGTGCGGATAGTTGGGCGAGTGAATTGATCCTTTGCTGTAACGGAATATTCCACCACATTCTGGGACGACTGATGGATGGATAAGGTTAATAGTCATCCATTTTCCTGAGTTGAAAAGTCTTAAATCTACAGTATTTAAGGCCATAATTTTTTTTTCGCCGACAGTGGGCGCCAAAAGAAAATAGGATCATTTTTAGTTGATCGGACGGCGCAGTGTGGTTTGCGTTTTTGACAAATAGTGGGTGTTGAATTAAAATGATTTCACACTCCGTTTACGTGGGCTCTGCTCACTACACGAACTCCGCGGCTTTAGAGATTCCTACCCTCAGTATACCGCCATAGAACGATCGCTTGGCACGCTCTGTACGCTACTGCGGTAAAGCCACTATTAGTCAAGACGCGAGCCACGACGCGTCGCCCGGTGAAGTTGGAATATACCACCCAGAGTCCAGCTATTAACAGAGTTGAGAAAAGTTTAGTGCTCCAATAGATTTTACCATAGCCGAAAGTGCGAGAAGTATATTTACTCGTTCCTACGGTAGCCAGTTCTACGCACCGCAATGACCCGTTTCTCAACGGCCAAGAGCTGCGAAAACCCCTTCAATGTAGGAGGAAATTATGTGTATGTGTTACATTTTCTACGTGTTCGTTTTTAATGGATTCTGGAAGCAACACACTTCGGTGCAACTGCTCTCAATCCTCCTCAACCGCGCCGGCATCGAACTCAAACCCGGTCCATGGACTTTTCTGCGTCTGCAACAAGATCCTGCTCCCTAATATAATTTCTGTAAGATGTAATTGCTGCTACGAGTGATGCCATCTAAAAAGGGGGCACCGAAATAATAAGGCAAACAAAATAATCAATATATTGTATTGTAGATATGTACTTTCGTTTGGAAACGAAAGTAATCACCGGAAAAGAAACGAAATAAGCTAAGCGTGAACAATATCGGTTTCAAATCGAAATAAGGCATGCGATAAAACTGAAAATAGCCATGCAGTATCCAGAGCGAGCAAAGCGAGCGTCCAAGTATGTGCGATACTGAGGGTTATGATCCCTTAAGCGCGGAACCCCATTTCCAACCAAGGCCGACCGAGAGGGGGTCCTCGAATCACATGGCGTCGATCTGTGGCGAAGGAGTGTCAGGCACTGGGTAAGTCTTTTGGGGAGTTGCGCCCCATCGCCCAGAACAGAGTACGATGGCGCGCAGGAGTAGTTGACGCGCTATGCCCCGCTAGGGGTTAAGGCAAAGTAGTAGTAGTAAGCGCGGAGCGAGCGTAGCGACTGTTAATTCACAACCCGCAGTATCGCACAAGTATGAACGGATAATTTCGGTTTGGAGCGAGCTGGGCTAGCTCCGCTCCTAAGGCGTTGCGAACCCTCACATGTAGCCCTAGGTCGCCGGTTTCACTTTTTGTACATATATCTCCATCCGTTTCGTCCTAGCCTATCTGCATCCAGCATTTATTTTTTTTTTTGGCTATTAACGACGACGTTCGTGGCCATGGATATGCAGGAGGTGCATGCCGGCTATTGCATTCTCCGAAACCAGTTTATGCCAATGAAACGTCAATTGGGCCACATGGAGCAGTTGACGCGCTATGCCCCAGAAGGGGTTAGGGCAATTGAGTATGCTAAATTTAATTTATCTTTTTTATATTTTTTTATTTGGGTTTCGAGTTGCAATTCAATTGTTTCGCTGCGGTAATAATTTTTAATGTTGTTAAAGAAGCAGGGGTAAGTCGATTTATTTATTTATGTACAAATTCATTTTTGTGCTGACCTTAAATTCTTTCTGTACTTTGTTTCCATAAGCAATAGTTTTTTTTTTAATTTTTTTTTATTTTTTTTTTCAATTAATTTTTTTAAATTTTTTTCTTCTGTGGTATCAGTTTGGCAATAGTTTCCTTTACTAACGCAAATCCGTTATTGTTTTCTGCCGAGCCTTAATCGTGTGCTGTAGTGATGGGCATAATGACTCTTTCTACTTTGCCAGCTCAAACGCTCTTCCCACTGAGCTGTTCAAAAATAGTCGTTCAAAAAGAGTCGAACAAATCCAAAGACTCGGGGAACATATTCAATGAAAGTCGTAATTATGTGAAATGCAATCTACATACTGTTGCGAACCACTGCAGAACATTATTCCAGCTGATTCGATTTGAATTGCAAACTCTGACGGCTTTCCGCTTGCCAGCTGGTTAACGTTCTCGGTAGCTTACCATAATAGCAATATACTACGGCGGGACGCTAACGGAGAGCTGCAGAGATTGTCTTTGTGCAGTGTTATGCTGCATGCAGGTGAAACATGAGCTGAAAGCTTGGTTTTTGGTTGTTTGGTTAGGGAGGTACCCAAAATGTTGACCAAGGTATTTCATTGGTGGGGTGGGTATAGAAGCCAGGGTCCATTCCATCTGGACCCGGAGCAGTATCAGGTACATAAGCGGGTCGACGGCCATTGCCATTATGTAGTTTTTTTCTTTTCTTTTGTATTGTATTTGCTATTTTTTTGAGGTCGTGGGACCTCCGGTACCCCTGTGTGTGCTGTGTACCTTGAGGCACCAGATTTTATTAAGAGTTGTAATGGTTAGGAGCAGCGAGAGGGCAAAAAGCCCGCCCATATCTCCCGTCACTGAGCTACAGCAAGCTCATGCCGCAGCCTATATCACTGAAGAGTTTTCGGGGGTCGCCGGACTTTCACGGTCACCTCGGTAAACCTTAACTCCGTCCCCATGGACACTTCAAATGTCCGCCAACACCTGTCTATTGCAAAGTGAAGATGCAGCTAAACTTTACAGTAGATAGTCGACTAATCTCTATTAGAAACCAGCCCAAAATCCTCGGTGTTATACTGGATAACATAAGCACCCCCTCGGCTAATGCTTCAATAGTTTGCAGTAAAATGAGAGGCAGAAACAAAATCCTCGAGGCCTTAGCAGCCAGTTTATAGGGTAAGGATAAAGAGACGTTACTAGTTCGATACAAGGAAATGGGCAGATCAATGGCAAACTATGCAGCCCCTGTTTGAACACAAGACATGCGCGTCACGAACTGGAAGAATATTCAGTCCTGCTAGAATGCGACTCTTCGCACCATCACAGGCTGTCTCATGATGTTACAACAAGATCATCTCCACCAGAAATCAAAGATGTTGCCCATTAGAAGTTACAATAACATTCTCTCAAAACAATACCTAGTAGGTTGTTATCGATGTGATCATCCGAATTTCATCCTTATGGACAAAACCCTGCCACCACGACGCATTAGATGAGATCTGAGGGTCCTTGAGAGGGAGGTCTATAGGTTGACGAGAATTCCCTTCGATGACACCAACCACAAATACGCCATTGCTACGCCGCACAGTGAGGAAGTACTTACATTCGTCGATAATGAGCCTCAAAATCAATCCAGTACTCATGGCCCAACCACCAGACATCTCTCCAGACGAACGCAGATTGCCTAGAGCAACAAGGACCACGCTGGCTCAACTACGTTCAGGTTGGTGTTCGCGCCTCAACTCGTACTTATCCCGTATCGATCACAGCCTCCAGAACATCTGCCCGGCTTGCAACAGTAGCCCTCTCAACGTTGAGCATATTTTCAATTGCCCACCCTGCAAACCCACTCTCGGGTAGCTAACCGGTTAATTACCTGGTAGCACTACCCGGTAATCTTTCAGTGAAAAGGTATAGGGCAACGGGGAAAAATTCACTTATATATTTTACTTTTCACCGTGCCCCATGTGTCTGATTTTTTATCTCTGTTCTTCATTAGCTGACGAACACAACACACTCCTCTTCACTCTAGAACAGAGGTCGGCAAACTTTTTCTGGAAAGGGCCAGATTATTGAAATTTCAGGTTCAGCGGGACGGATAGCAAACTCAAGATGAATCTGTTTGCTAGAGTAGTTAACCCATTGCTAATTGGAATCTGACGAAAACTGTTTAGTTATTTATTTTAGATAAATGAAATTGGAAAAAGAAGAGATATGCTAGCGATATTTTAAAAACTGGTGTTTTCAATTTATCTTCACATATTTTAATTAAAACTAGTCCAAAAAACAATATTGAATGTGATTTTTGTTTCAAATGAAAATTAGATTTCTCTATTATATTAATTCGTTAAGATATCAGGTATAAAGTCAGTAGCTCCGGTCTCTAAAAAATTCAGGCTTCCACGCAAAATTTTATTTTTAAGGGTCTATTTCTGTTAGAGTTGCGATTATAAACTAGAAGAATTATTATAATTAGTAAAAGTATGTATCCTTTTTCTACGCTGCGCTAGTAGCGCTGCTCTTATCGTTTTTCGCAGCTCCAACGTGACCGTAGCTTAAATCTTATCAAACAGTATCAGTTATTCAATTCCCATTTTCACGCATAAGCGAATGTTTTTTTTCCTTTAAAGAATAAGGCACTCTTGTGTTTTGGCTATATACTGACAATTTTTGGGTGGAGATCATTGCTAAATGATCTTGTTGTCTGTTCAACAATGGTACACTGGAGTTTTATTCTTAAAGTATCAGTGATTTTTTTTCGATTTATCAAGAGCCAACAAAACAGTTTATAAGTCCTTCCATGGAACCATCTTGATCACAACAGTGCTCATACATTCACATAGACGAAGAAGTGATCTCCAAGGTCCCACCTGATAGGTACCTCACTAACCGCATCAAATCGATTTAACTTATACGGGTTTTGTCAATTCTCAGATCTTTCGAATTTACCACGGTCCCGGACGAAAAGTCCACTGTTGTTGTCATTTCTTACAAGATTATGGCCTGACCATTTTAAGGTCCCCAAAAAGTTTCCTTCCTGTAAAAGTTTGAGGATAATCCCCACGTAGTGAGTTCATGCACAACCTCATTTCAATGAATGGAAACTTTCATTTTACTGTGTGTTGGATCAACAGTTAAGAACCGTTGAGTGGTACGTGTTTGTGGTCTCAACGACTTAATCCATCAGACGATGATTCTACTTATAACGAGTACTAGGCCATCACACTACTATATTTCTAAAGGATTCTTTGTCGAAACTAGGGTATAAAAAGTACTTAAAATCACAACGTATTGGGCAATTTAGTCAGAAGCGTTCATAAAGGAATTGTCAAACGGTTGTAGAGTTATTCTGTCTTATGTTCATTGAATCGCTCGGTGATTCAGCTTCGTCATTTGTTCACAATATTTATAACGTCCCTAAGCCAGTGGCGAAATCGGTATGTGTTTATATACATATCTAGTGACTAAATGACCGTCTCGTTTTGGCTCATTCGAAACGAGAGCCGTTTTTGAGGGATGCGACTAGATATAAGGTATCTATGATAGGTTACGGATAACCGTAAGATATACGTTATTCACTTAAACCAGCTACAATGTTACAACAGTAACTTATTCGTACAACCGTTCCAGCCCATTTAAACGTAAAATATGCGTATTCCATTTTTGTAGAGCACAAAATTTACTACAAATTTCATCTGACAACTTTTTTTTCTACAACCAATAGCGACGGAACTAATCAAATTTGGAAACACTTCTTTTTAATTGCTCCTTTGTTGCGTTGTTGAAAAATAATCAATCATTTTTTTGTGTATTTCATCAAATAACCTGTTAAATGTTAGTTCCACATCGATCGATTTTTATTTAAACTAAATAAGCTTTAATTCGAGATAAGTCAAATGCCCGTAGGTATGACAGTTACGTAAAAAAGGGGAAAACTCCATTATTTTTCAAAATAGATGGTTTTCCCCTTTTTCTAGTTAACATTCATACTTACCGGCATCTAACTTATTTTAAATTAAAGCTTATTTAGTATAAAAAAATCGATCCGAATCATTTTCCTCGTGTGACTAATATTTAACCCGTTATTTGATGAAATACATAAAATGAAACCGGAATATAGAGGGCTAAGCCCGCAATCCGAGGGTTTTGTAGCAAGCGCTTATTTTGGTATATAAATATCAGCTCCTTGCTCTTCTTGATACCACTCAGATGGATAAAAAAACATAATTAAAATGTCTTACTCGCTTACATTTTACTTTTGACCTCGAACGTGTTTAAGGCATGCAGGGGTGTGATAACTGTAACTATAGAAATAAACTATTATTGACCTATTCTGACAATATATGCAAATTCCATTATTTTCCATTTTTTTCGGAACCCATCTTCCTGTAAGTTTTCATAATTCTAAGTATAACGGTCTCGAACTGCAAGGGGAAGGGGACAAATTACGAACTAATATTTTCTCCTCCCCTAATGTTCCCCTTTCTACAAATTTCAAGAAAATGCGAAGAAATGGAATGTACTCAGCATTACCTTTCTCACGACACCTCACTTGCCTATACCAGTCGATAAAAAAAATTGACCTTAATTTCGCCTCTATGTGGACAAGGCCCCCCCCCCCCCCCCTCCTGCTTAAGTTGTAATACTCAACGCCTCCAACCAATCTTTACCCTTTCAAAAATGATTAATTAAATAACTGCAATTCGCACTACGAAAAACAACATGAAAGTAGTACTCACACCTATGAGGCAGGGTGAGTGTATTTTTTGTGTGGATAGTGTCAAAATGTCTAACTTTAAATAAATGTACTATTATTAAATATTATGTGATTGTAATGAAACTTCGGGACACTATTGCCTATAGTGTTGGTTATCATTGGCCATCAATATTTTTGACCTGTGATGCGTTTAAGATGTGCAGGGGTGTGCTAACTGGAACTATAGAAATGTACTATTATTAACCTTTTTTGATGAGATATCAAAATTCTACGATTTTTGGTTTTTTATGCTAGTGAAATGCCGCTTTCCTGCAAATTTTCATATTTCTAAGTGTAACGGTATCGAAACGCAAGGGGGGGGGGGGACAAACTCGGATCACATATTTTCCCCTCTAGCTCTTTTCCCCTTTTTTCAAATTTGATGAAAATACCAAAAATGGAATGTACTTAGTGTTATCTTTCTCATGATACCCCACTTGCCTATACCAGATGAAAAAAAAATGTTGACCTTCATTTCCCCTCTATGGGGACCTCCCCTTAAAGTCAGCCTATTACAACGAATCGTCTTCTCCGACGAATTATAATAATTCTATACGTTCCCACAAAATTTCACATATGTAGCTGCAGCGGTTCATGAGATATTTCATGGACAGACGGACAGACAGACGGACAGACGGACGCATGACCGATTTCATAAGGGTTTTGTTTTTACTACAAAATCTTAAAAATGATGATTTTTCCATTTCGCGGGAAAAAGAAGCAATTGAGAACAAGTGTTTTTCAAATCAGATTAGCTTCGTTGCTATTGGTTGTGGAAAAAAAACTTTATAGCTGAAATTTGTAGTAAATTTTGTGCTCTACAAAATAAGATAAGCATATTTTGCGTTAAAATGGACTGGAACGGAGTTATAGGCGAAAAACTGATAAAAGTGCTAGTTTTTCCAAGATAGCGGGGGGAGCACAGGGGGAAGAGTGACGCAAGCTTGGATTTTCTACTACCCCACCGAGCTACACAACATATCAAAAATTCAGAACTATCGCACCATTTGAACGCTAACCCGCCTTATTTAGTCTCTATTTATTAGATTAATAAGCAATCGAAGGAAAATCAGCAAATACCGAAAACAAACGTTCACGATGCCATAGTTTTCATGTATTGATATGGTTATCGGTATCATAAATTATAGTAATCACTCGGCATTCGTTCGGTTAAGGATACCACAAAAATTACTAGTTTTTGGTAAGTACAGTACATCTTTGGGGCGACCGGTAGCGCACTGTGTTGAGGCGTCAGTCTCATGTTTGACTACCGGCGTTTCGGGTTCGAATCCCGTCCACGATTTCGTTCGTGGCCATAGATGTGCAGGAGGTCGATGCTGGCAACTGCATTCTCCGAAACCAGTTTATGCCAACGAAACGTCAACTGGGCCGCATGGAACAGTTGACGCGCTATACCCCACAAGGGGTTAGGCAGGGCCGGCGGAACAAGTAAAACTCGTGTGTTGGATTTTGGGGCTTTGAATTAACATTCAAACGCCGAACTCGACCCCCCCCCCCCCCTTAGAGTAATCTGATGATAGCAAGTGAAAACACAAATAAATAATATTTAGAATACTTTATTCAACAAACTTTCAATTATTACACAAAGCAAGAACCGCTGTTCATTTTGTATTTTTCATTATAAACTCATTTAATAGTTCGTCCATGTTTAATTTTCCAGCCAACTCTGAATAGATGTGTATAATCGCAATATCGTCTAAACGGTCTTGGAGCCTTGTTGACCGCAAGTAATTTTTCAGTCGTTTCAAAACTGAGAAACTTCTTTCGTTTATGCATGATGACCCGGGTATGGTCATAAGTAACTTAACAAATTGAACGTACTCGGGGCAATTCCAAAACACCAATTGTTGTCGCGCAAAAAGTTAATCACATCCATCAATTTTCTTAATTCTACGTTTTTATTCTTCGCAATTTTCAAAAATATTTCGCAGTCATCTTGTAATTTCTTTTTTTCGAAATCTCCTTTATAAAAGGCACAAATTTCCTCTAAATCCAGGAATTTTCCAACTGCAAAAGCTTCCAATGATTTAAAAAACTGAGCGGACTCCGTTTGAAAACGACTTTTAGTGATATGAAAATTTGGTCGAAAATTTCATAATAAAATTTGCGGTACATATCTTCTGGAGTCGAATAATCATGATTTTCTGATTGGGATGACTCGAGACGAAGAGGTATTTTTTTTACGTCGTGGTAGTTTTGGTTGTTCAATGTCAAATTCTTTCATATAGTCACAAGTTTTTTGCCAAATTTCTACAAATTTTGCATCCCGAAAACTGCCATATACGCCAATAATAGCTTCTACTTTTTCATGAGAGTCAATCACACAGTATTCAGAGTTTTGAAGATCTTTGTTGAGAATTTCAATTCTACGTAAGAGTTCAATCATAGTTACCAAGAAGAAAAGAAAGTCGAACGATTCCATATTCTTCAGAAAACCTGCCGCTTTAGAGGAAACTATGTTGTCAACTGTATTATCGCTCGCTAGTTTGTCGAAGAAATCCATTAAAGGCATATAGTTTGAAAGCACGGTTCTCAAAGATTTTATTCAAATTACAAATCTGAAAAATAACATATTGATTGTAAGAAATAGTTATGTTTCATCATTTTGTTATAATATTGCAAAGACAATTGGCAGTTGTAATTATTAATTCATCAAAAATGCTAGTTTATACCTTGTTGGACAGTAAGCCAAAAGTGTTGGATTCCTGCCCGATAAATCATCTTCTTGGAGATTCTTAAATATCGCGAGTCGTTTGGGAGAGTCTCGAACGAAATTTGTCATATCCCTTGCCAATCCAATGAAATTTTTAGCTTTGAATACTTTCTCGACTGCATCTTGTACCACTTATGGGCGTTGCAGTGGACAAATAAAGCTCGAGGTTCTTCAGCTTTTATGCGGGCTTGCAATCCTGTCGATCCACCTGATACATTGGCCGCCCCGTCGTAGCACTGACCCCTCAGTTTGTTTATTGGCAATCCGATACGAATTAAAACTTGTTTCACGATGTCTAACAGTGCTTCTGCTGTGGTGCTCCAGTTGAAAAAAATCCAATGAAGTATTCAGAAGGAACTAAATCTTTGGAAACCACTCGAATGCAGACGGATACTTGCTCCATACGAGACATGTCATCCACTTCAACTCTAAGCACTTAGTCCACTAATTGTACCACTAAACTTACAACCAAACGAACACTGGCTGATCCGCCCTTCAAAGGCTCGACGCTTACGCAATTATGATTTTTTCATTCCCGCCAATTTTCATCAACCCAACAATTATTTGCCCATGCTAAAAGCTGTCGGCCGGCCAGTCCAACACACGGAATTTTCATTAAAATTCTGGACCTCGACATTCGCGCCAATTTTTATCAACACAGCAACGATTTGCATTTTCTGAAAGCAAATAAACGGTGGCTATTTTTTATTTACAAATGAAAACAAATCTCCTGTAATACTTACTCCAAGTATTTCAATATAAAATTACATGAGGAGAAAATCTCGTGTATTGCATTTATCAATACAACCGTGATTTGTATTTCTGCATTTATCAACACAATGTTCTTAAATAGTGGAATAATATAAACGGTGGTTTGATTTGTTACTTTCTTACTTAAAAAAAAAGTAATTTTACTCTCATAGTCTTTAAGTATTTCAATAATCGATTTATTAATAACGTGAATGGAAAATTTCGTCTGTTGGATTCAACACAGGAAAAATTTCGTGTGTTGAGGTCCCAATAGATCCAACACACCTTTCGCCGGCCCTGGGTTAGGGCAATTGAGAGAGAGACATTACATCATTGAGTTTGCTTGTGTTTGTGGTCCCTCAAAAAATCACTTTTGTGTTGGTAGTTTCGGTAGCGATTTCTTGTAGGGCAGCAGCTCCAACAGAACTCACACCCAGAGCGCTATGGGACAACCCTATTGAAGCTGCTGCATTTCTGCAACATGCTATCTTGAGAAAAAACGACACGAACACATAAATTTTGGAACACATACTCGTACACTCACACTTGCATTCAACATCGCTACAACAACAAGGCATACTTACTTACTTCTACTTGTCTAAATAATGCCCGAAAGCCACGACCATTGCTCGACATATCCGAATCGTAGAAACATGAAATTTCCATTACTTCGTACTGTTGTCGAATTGAAAACATTTCCACAGTACACCGCTATCTGATGGCTACCATCTCGTCCGTTGGCTACCTGCAAATTAACCACACCCCATCTTGAACGATCGAACCAAACTACTGGACGTCTCTCCAACTTACAATAAGTCCATCATACGTACACTTCCCTATAGCTTCAACATGCATGTCCCTAATATTGAGCTCCACCAGATGTCCATATTCCGCCTCAATAATCCACTCGCAATAGGAATTGTGCGGATAGTTGTTAGGATATTCGGGCGACGTTATTTCGCCTTCCGCACGCTTCAATATGCCGCCACATCCTTCGACGCGATACTCCATTCGAAAGCCTGGAGCCGTAGTCGCTTCGTCCGATTTAAAGACAATTTGCATTGCTTCCGCTGTTGTCTCGAATGTCCCGTCGGATTTTTTACAGAATCTCTTAATAGTTTTGAATCGTGGCTCGTCTTTCTCGGAAATTTCAACGTAATCGAATGGGCAAGGATTGCCGCGACCATCTGTAAGTTCGACCTCCTCGAGCTCCATATGCGACACATGTAGAACAATTTTACTATTCTGTCTGCCCTTAATTATCCATTTGCATTCCATGCTGTTTAGATACTGATCAGGGAAATTCGGCGACTCGATAATACCCTGCAGTTCCGTAAGCTCTGTATTGCAATTTGTCGAATAGGTCAATTGGAAGCCCTTGTTAGCAATCGATACGTCCGACACAAATCGGATCAGAGCCTCATTGCCATGCGTTCGAATGAGAAGCAGTCCATTCGAAGAACAGTACCGGCCAATTCTGTGATTTAGTAGGTTAAATCCTTCGAAGACGTCGATGTAGTCATAAAAGCATGTTGCCGATGGCTCTAGCGCAAGTTCCGGAATTAGTATGTCGATAGACGAACCCTTACTGACGCTAATACGCCAATCGCACTGGGCATTATCAGTGTACGGACCGGGATAATTTGGTGAGGTTATTGTACCGCGATAGGTTGTAGTTTGACCACCACATCCACTCAGTGATCCGTCCCATTCAATTTCGAATCCTAACCCGGTTGTCGAGTAGTCCGATACGAATTTCAAGTAGAGCTGATTTGAAAAGGACGGTATACGTTTGGGTATCTTTGTACCGCAGAACTTTCCAATTAGAGGGGATGTTTCGGAGACTCCGTTTCTGTGAAGTAGATTCGGTCTAGTGCCCCGAACTGTACAACTAAAATAAAATAAATTACCTTATTTCCAAATAGTCGTACCCGCAATACGAATCTCTTTCCACGTCGAACCGTTTCACTCTCAATTCAATCTGATTTCCACCCGGCACTACAATTGTCCATATGCACGTTCGGTCGGTTGGATATTGTTCCGGATAGTCTGGACTCGTCAGGCTACCAGTCTGGGAGTAGATACTTCCACCGCATGCTAAGTTAGAATCAGTTACAATGTTCGAATTCAAATCATATTTAATCTCCATTACCTTTTCGACCATCCAAAAAGTGATAGGACGCTACGAATCCTTCGCCTGAATCGGATGAGTCACTTTGGAATTTAATGGTAACAATGTTAGACGAACTGGTTATCGTTGGTGGTTTATTGGCTCCACAATACCTAGTCGAGCAACAATCAATCTCAAATTTCGGTTAACTACCCTGGTTCAGATACAGCGAAAAGTAAGATTGTACTCACCGACCAATTTTCGTTCCATCCTCAGTGTTGTTATCGTAAATTTCGACGAAATCATAAATGCAATCCGAAGTTTCTTCCAAATTAAAGGATATCCAGGAGAGATGTATTAAGTCGCCAACGGGAGCGGCAATTACCCACTCACAGTTGGCATTATGCTGGTAGGCTCCGTCGTTGTAGTCTGCATTGGGTGGGGGTTTTATCACCATATGGGGCTCCTGGAGGACTCCACCGCAGCCTGGAAAACGGTTTCATATGTACACAAAATAGAGTTTTTTTTTCAACAACCTTACCAGTATCAATGAACGAATAATTCGCCTTGAAACCACGTCCTCCTACCGACTCATCAGTTTTCATCTTCAGCGTTAGCAGATTTGAACTGGAAATGACATCTGGTGGCATTCTGTCGCCACAATATGAAATGCTATTCTTGGTGTTGAGTCCATCGAAGATCTGAAAATAGCATCATCGACTTTGTCGTATCAGGAAAAACAGACTCGAAATGAAGATGAAAAATGACCCCAATGTAGGAATAAGTTTTCATATGGAATTTTGATAATTCTTCATCTTGTTCTTCGTTGCCCTTTTATACCACTCTGCGGCTTCGCGTTGCTCTGCTTGTGGTGTTGGCACTTCGCCCATTTTGGCGGTATAATCTCAGCTTACAAGCAAGCTGTTCGGTCTGGGATCGTATCATCGCCGAGATTAATGCGTTGTTGTTGCTTCTTCATCTGATCGATCCACGTGTGTTTCCGTCTGCCTAGGGGTTTGGGTCTAGCAATTGGAACATTCATTGATAGTGCGTTCATGACTGGCTTCTCAGGTGGACGCCTCAGAACATGGCAATACCAATCCATACGACGATCTTCGAGCTTCGGTTTCTCAGTGAACAAGCTGCCTCAGATATAGGTACTTTCGATGGGATCCTTTTTGGTCACACCGCCTGACATTCGTCGCATTTTCATCTCGGTCGCAGTTATTTTACTTGTACTTTCGTATGTCTTGTACATAGTCCAGCACTCAGACGCATACATGAGTGCGGGATGTACGACCGTTTTGTATAACTTGCCCTTAAGCTTTCGTGGCAACCTCTTGTCGCAGAAAACTCCACAGTTTTCTCGCCACTTCATCCAGCCAGCACTGATGCGATGTTTGATGTCGTCATCGCAGGCAGCTTCCTTGTTGACAATCGGGCCCAATTATTTGAACCTTGTACAGGACTTCAACTGCCCTCCTTTAATGTAAATATCTGGTATCGGTCTCTCTGGATCTGAGAAAGGACAGCAAAGATACTCAGTCTTTGGTATGCTAATCCTCAGTCCATGATCAACCAGTATCTTACACCACTTGGTCAGTGCAGCCGGCAAAGCAACGATGTCTTTGCTTCCCAAGACAACGTCATCGGCGAAGAGAAGGGATATTTCCAGGTTGTCAGAGATGAGTGTTAATAAATACCTATAGAACATACGATGTTGAAGAGCAAGGAACTCAATACACTGCCTGGTGAACTCCGACTTTAACCGGAAACTCTTCAGACTCACCGGCTGTGCATCTAACTTTAGTAGTTGCTCCATTATATATGTCTTTTACCATCTTAACATATGCCTCGGTGATCTTAACTGCTCTTAGGTCCACCCATATCAGATCACGAGGAACTCTTTCGAAGGCTTTTTCCAAATCGATGAACACAAAGTGCAAGTCCGTCCGTGCATCCCGATGTTTTTCCATCGTAACACGCAAGCACTAAATAGCATCGACTGTGGATCGACCCTCGACAAAGCCGCATTGTTTGTCATCCAACCGTACAATCTCTTTCAATCGATTGCAGATATGTAACTCGCTCATAAGTCTTCAATGTGTGAGATGTTAACTTGATTGCCCTATAGTTGTTAAGCTTGCGTGAGTCACCCTTGTTCTTATAAAAATGGAGAAGGAAGCTTTTCCTGAAAGCGTCAGGCATCCGTTGCCCTCTTTTAATTTTGTTGAAAAGAATAGTGAGCCATCTAAGCCCGACATGATTCATCTTCAACCAAAATTCCAAGGGTATTTTATCCAGTCCAACTGCCTTTCCGCGTTTCATCTGCATCATTCCTTTCATCACCTCCTCCACTTAAAAATCACCGATATCAGCGGTGTTTGGATCCACAGCTTCAAAAGCTTCACGCGGAAATTCTTCGTTCAAAAGAAAGTTCGTCAACATTCTGCATTCTGCTACAGATTGCTATGCCTTCAACCAGTAGCACTCCCTGTGAGTCTTCAACGTACCTTGGCGCCTGAATCTCTCGAGCGTTTCTGTGGGCTGCGACTTTATAAATCCTGGCACTGTCTTTAAGTTTCTCTTGCAATGACGATCTCTTATCTGTAGTCAAATTTTCTAGTTCTTGATAGAACTTCTCGGCTGCAATCGCCTTTGCTTGAGCCACCTTCCGCAGTACTTCCTTCCGGTATTGATCATATTTCTCCCGAAATTGAACCTTCTCGACTTCACTGCTTGTCTTTAGTTTCATTATTCCACCACCACGTCTCCTTCTTCGTGTGGAGTAAACCTTTCGAAACTCCCAGTTTCTTTTCAGCCTCACCTACTAACATTGCATCCAAAGCATTGCACATTTGTGCTGGACTTTGCTCGTGGCAGTTGGTATTGTTTTGAAGCCACTCCTCCATTTTAACAACGAGTGGGAAGCAAAATCCCCATTCATTGTCCCCATCGTGGGCGCCTCCTGGAGCGACATAGCTAACCAAGTCAATCCGCCAGTAATGGCGGTGCGACAATTGTTTGAGGTAAACATTTCCCCTATCGTGTGGGGCGTAAGAATAGTACCACGGCCTTTCCATTTGCCGGCCTGTCGTGGAAACCGACAAACAAAGGACAGGATGTGTATGCCAGCAACTTGCGCTATTCGAAATCTTTCATATGCTAACGATACCTTAACTATGCCTCGGATAAGGACTGACGGAATGGTTACGACTATTGGCTGGCTATCGTTCAATGACAAAGATTGGATTCTGAAATGTGCGTACTATCCTGGACAATGCATCAGAAGGTCCCCAGAATGCACGATTTCTTCAATTAGAGAGTGAATTTCTGCGGTATAAATTAAACATCTTGGAAGTTAGTGAGATAAGATGTGTAACTGCGGAGAATTGAACTCTCCAGCGCGTAGCACTAGAATGTTGTATTCCGGTAGAGCTACCGGTAGTGGTCGTGAGTCAGGTGTGGGGCTCCTTTCAACCAGAGCCACACGAAACTGTCTCTTACCCTGGGATCCGGTCACCGACAGAATCATGGAAGGTTTTATCAGCTTCCGAAAAAGAGCAGCCTTACAGACTGAAATAATTGGAGAGGCATTTGTTTGCTTCCTGCCTTATTTATTTATTTATTTATTTATTTATTTATTGAAGGAAATTACCGAACAGGACATAGTCCCAAAAATACAGTAATATTTTTTGAGTAAGAAAAATTAACAAAGAGAAAATTAATTGTAATACATAAGAATCCAAAATTAAAATAATAACAAGAAAAAAAGAAATACAGTAAAATGAAGGATCAAGATTGAAATTCAATTTAAAAATAAAAAGAGAGAAGAAAAAAAAAAAATAGTACAGAATCAAATAATAAGGTTACAAGGTAATAAGAGAAAGGAAAAAAAAAAATTAAGAAATTTAAAGATCCGCCGAAGCTACTTTATGAAGTAATTTTTTTTTGAAGGCAAGAAATGAGATGGATAAAGGACCAAGCTCCAGTTTGTCATAATTAGTCATAATTCGAGGTAGTGGCGAATTCTTGTAGACAGACAGTGAGGCCGTGGGAGGATCGAAAACGGCGGTAGTGCGGGTATTATAGGAAGGATGTCTAAGAGCAATGTCACGGGAAAACGGTGAGCGTAATGAACCACTACATATTTTGTAGAGGAAACATTCATCAAGAAAGATTCGTCTGCTCTGAAGGGACATCAACTTGAGGAAAGTAAGACGTTCAGCATAAGGAGTATAGGGAATGTTGAATTTAAAAAACAAGGAACGGGTAAATTTACGTTGGACGGACTCTAATGCTTCACAGGAGACAGTTGTAGAAGGTGACCATACCACGGATGCGTACTCCATAATACTCCGAACAAGTGAAATGTACAAGTTTACTGCAGTACTTATGTAACGGAAATCTTGGGAACAGCGCAAAACAAAACCCGCTAGTTTAGCGGCCCTGCTAATGATGACAGCATAATGATCATTAAATTTAAGTTTGGAATCAAAGACTACACCAAGGTCCTTGGTAGAGGGGACATACTCAAGCGGACAGCCATTAATTTTATATGGAAAAAAGACATGAGATAATTTTAGGGAATAAACCATAGCAGAGCATTTAGATACGTTGAGAGCAAGGTCATTAGAGCAACACCAGGAATGTAATACATTAATATCCGATTGCAAGGCAGAACAGTCAGATGGACCTGATATGGAGGAGACAAGCTTGCAATCGTCAGCATATAGCAAGCAGAGGCAGTCAAATAGAACAGGAAGATCGTTTATAAAAAAGGCAAACAGCAAGGGACCAAGAATAGAGCCTTGTGGAACACCTGAGCATGGACAGAAAGACGAGGAGACAGAATTTTGAAATATAACATTGGAGGTACGGTCAAGAATATAAGAAGAAAGCCAGGAAACTAGATAAGGAGGGAAGTTGAAATTTTTCAATTTGTCAAGTAGGATTTTGTGGTTAACTGAGTCAAATGCTTTTGAGAAGTCAGTGTAAATTACATGAACGTCCAGGTGGTTTTCAAACGATTTGGCAACATAATTGACAAACTCAACTAAATTGGTCACAGTAGATTTGCTTTTGCAGAAGCCGTGTTGGTTGGGACTGATTAGATGGCCAAACGAATCATAAATATGGTTATAGACAATTCGTTCCAAGATTTTGGAGCAACAGCAAAGGAGTGAGATAGGTCGGTAGTTGGAAGTAAGTGTTGGGTCACCATTCTTTGGAATGGGAACAATGAAGGATGTTTTCCACTGATATGGGAAAACTCCTTCTTGTACGCTTTTGTTAAAAAGAATAGCAAGAGGAAGTGAGATGGAGCTGTGCGTATGTTTTAAAAAGTAGTTCGGAATACCAATTGCCAAGATAATAGCTAAAATCCTCCTCCTCCTTAAAGGCTCGCTTAGAAAGCACAGTTGATGAAGAGCAGGCAGGCTGTCGATCCGGACTATCCTGTGTCGATCACATTAACACCTTGTGAATCTTCATCGAGCAATGTGCTGGGTACGATTTGCCGCTTCACTTGCTTTTCGTTGATTTCGAGAAGGCTGTCGATTCTATTGTATATGGGTGACCTTGCGCAAGAGAGGCATCCCTGAGAGGCTTGTAGCTATTATTAAGACAACCTATGACAGCGCGAAATATCGCGTTCTGCATAAATGTAACTTGTCGGGGGCTGGCCTGCGCCAGAGACAAGAAACTCAAGAGTGCTAACATCGCTATATGCACTGATAGCCAGGCAGCCATTAAGGCTCTTTCTTCACCTAGTTTCTCATCGAAATTGGTGAAACAGTGTTTTTATACCCTTCAGTGTCTCACAAACATCAATCGGGTTACTTTATGTTAGGTACGTGGCCATCAGGATATTCCTGGTAACTAAGCTGGCGATGAACTTGCAAG
The DNA here is from genome assembly GCA_964017055.1 of Chloromyia formosa. Taxonomy (NCBI): domain Eukaryota; kingdom Metazoa; phylum Arthropoda; class Insecta; order Diptera; family Stratiomyidae; genus Chloromyia; species Chloromyia formosa. The sequence goes on from OZ024818.1 coordinate 52,957,342, forward strand.
ACAAGGCTCTTCGGATAAATTTTTCGGACCTGATCCTTACTGTAGTCTGAGTTGGGCTAAAGCAAGATCACTAGTGAGGGAGTGGTCTGCCAATCCCAAGACTGCGTCAATGGGATTGTCTTCCAGGACTGCGGCAATACAAATATCTTATACAACCTTACGGTCTCAAAAAAGCCAGCCGCCTGGGCAGAGTGGACCTGAGAATAATCGTGGGTTACCTCACGGGTCTATCCACTTATACGGAGTTTCGGCTTTGCCTGGAGGACACAGAGTCCACTACTAAACATCTTCTCTGCGAATGTCCAGCGGCAGCCCGTTCCAGGTTCTCCACAGTAAGCTCGGTGGCCATAAGGCGCACCCCTACAAAAGATCTTCTAACCTTCATTAGGCTGGTTGAGAGTCTTTTGGATTACCTAAGGCTATAGCACAATAGATCTCATGGTCGCAGTGCCCACCTGTCCCACCTGGCTGTCCTTGTTATTATATTATTATTGTCGGAGGATTTTGAGATTCGGGAACTTTTTGTTTCGCAAAAATTATGAGAATTCTCACTTTTCGATTAGAGAGAACTTTCACAAAACTCGAGAAATTTCCGCTTTAGGACCTGCAAATCCCCCCGCATGGGTTCTAGGTTTTTACCAACTAAAGTGCAAATGAACTTCCTAATGCGGAAATCCTGCAATTAAAGAATTTTAAAAATTCTCCTTAAATGCAATAGAGAGTATTCATCTACAATAATATTCGCGAAACAGGAATGTTCCGAAATTCGCAGTGGAGTTCGCATGGGGAACATCCTCTCACCGATCTTATTCCTCATAGCGATCGGCGATGTGTTGCATGCTGCCCTATCTGGACTAGACAGAGGAATTCAATGGACTTTAACATCGTATCTACAACATCTTGACTAGGCTGACGACAAAAAAAAATCAAAAAATCATGGATCTGTCCGCAATGGCATTAGATCTCGAGGGGGAAGCAAGCAAGGTTTTGCTAAAGATTAATACCAACGAGACCAAGGTTCTTAGTTCTTAGTTCCGTAAGAGTTACCAGAAAGCTGCAAGATTTCGTCAACTCATATCTTCGGTGAATGCTAAGAATTTTCTGGCCAGAAACAATATCAAATGAAGAGCTAAGTCGGCGTACGGGTCAGATGCTAATCCACGAATTGATACACAGGCGAAAATGTGACCATACTGCGAAAAAATGATAACTGAACTGCTTTTCCGATTCATGAAACCCATTCCCACTAAGGCCGACCAAGATAGTTCCTAAAATCAAAAAGTGTTAAGCGCTGGGTAAGTCGTTTGGGGAGCTGCGCCCCATTGTCCACAACAGAGTACAATGGCACGCAGGAGTGGTTGATGCGTTCCTAATTAAAAATCGTTCTGAACACAATTAAAATGATTAAATCGATTTTTCATTTGCACTTTGGGGAGATAATTCTTAATCTTATTTCGTTTTAAAAAAAAATCATAAAAATTACGTTTAGAAACGAAATCACTTACCTCCAGTGAATCGAAATCACAAATAGTCTTGTTTTCGCCAGCAAATGCCAATCCTTCGATATCAAAGTCCTGGAATGATAGCTTTATGGCTTTTCCCAGTGTTGCTGATATTTGGTACAGACAAATTCGACTATGGGCGTATGTATTCGGGTACATGGGCGACGTAAGAATTCCCTCGGGATCCTTGAAAATTCCACCACAAACTGAAAGGACATTGGTTTCAAGATTAAAGATGTGCAGAAAATTAACAAGCTAAGAGTTTTCAATATCACGCGGTCAAGCTCTTAGAGTATCTCATCAGGCCGAAATGTTGAACTGCCAATATGACTGCAGTGCAGTCTGTATTCCAAGAATTCGCCTAAACCTTTCAGCTAAGGCAACAGAGATACATGCGGAGAGAAGCGTATCACCTGTACCTATATACTCACAGATCAAAGAAACCAATTTGTTGACCTAATTCGCTTTTGAAGGACTAGTCAGAGATTCCGGATTAATCACCAACACGGTCCATCAGGAATCTCGGTATATTCCCGGATTACCGGGCGACGTAACGCGGTTCACGCCTTTTCTAATAGTGGCTTTACCGCTGTAGCGTATAGAGCGAGGGAAGTATGGCATACCGAGGGTTGTATAAGCTTAAGCCGCGAAGCTCGCGTAGCGAACAGACCCCACGCAAGGGGAGTGTGATATCACTCCAATTTAACCCTAGATTACCGCATGGGGTGCATTTGCACCCCAAGCCTACTTTGACCATCTGTTAAATTTCAGTTTCTATTTTTTTCTGCCCGGGGTCTTACCTTTAAGTTCAACTGTTTTCTATTGTTTTTTGGTGTTTCCTTGGCCGTGGGATTTTTTCTGAAATTTTCAGAATTTTTTGAAATTTTTTTGTCACTTTTTCATCTTGGAGTGCATTTGCACCCTAAAAAGATTAATATTTTTCGCAATGAAGTCACATATGTATAGTAACTGGGAATATATCATATCAAGTTATTGGGAAGATATTTAATAAAAATTAATCAAGATCTGCCGTAAAAGCTGAGAAAGTTTTATGAATATGGTAAATTATGTGGTGAAGGCATGTGACGAGGGAAAACAATTTTTGAGCAATTATCACATGCATTCCTGGGTTTTCTCTGTTCACTTCTTGGACACTTGTGGCATCTGGCCTGAAAAATAACTTTGGTAAGCATTCAGAATCAATATATCAATCAAAACATTTCGTATCTAAAATTTTTTACTTTTTTTCAGGGAAGCCTTTCATCAAGTGATTGAATAGGATTTGGCCAAATTCTTGGCAAAATTCTAAGAGCATCAACACCGTCTTAGCCAATTACTTGGTTATTCGAAGGATCTGAACGATTTTCTAGTTCCGACTCAATCAATTCCATTGCAAGCTGTTTCAACTTATCATTTCAGTACCAAGAGTTTCTATTTTCAATTGATGTATCGAAATTTTTATCTCTCTCTAATTGCCTTGACCCCTCCAGGGGCATGGGCACGTCAAAATCTCTAGCATTTATATGCCTTGTTGATGTTTCAATAGCATATCTACTTTTCGGAAGTGCAGTTGCTAGCATGCACCTCCTATCCGCGCCGTCTTTATGCTCGGAACACTGTGAGAGTTCTATTAGTACTCCCAGGCAGTTTTTGATCGCGCCGAGGTTTAATCTCCGAGCTCTAGATTAGTATCGTAGAGCGGTGACCGAACCATCACGGCCACCGAGCGCGAAATTTTTATAAATGACGACAAATGCTAGGGCAACCACGTCCAGTAAGTTATAAAATGCGATCATCGGTCAACGTTGATTTTGGCGAGCATTGGTAAAAGTTGATATCATTTGCTCAAAAACAACAACATTTACTTTTGTTATAGTCGCATATGATTTCGGGTTTCCCTTTAGAGCCCTAATTGAATTTTTATTTCTCGTGTGGTGTGTTGACAATAAAACAACCTGTTTATTCATTTTCATAACATACGACACTAAAGCCATTTTATCAGAGAACTCAAACATTGAATCGTAAACTCGAGCATATACTTTTTTGCCGTTTTCCCTTTGGGGTTGATCATTTGTTCTAATCGTCTTATCATAACCACCGACATGAAAGGGGTCTTCTTCTTTGTCAACTAATCCCAACAATTGCAACGCTAATTGTTGCCTGTCTCCACTATCCCCCATCACTGCTACGATTAAAACGTCTCAAGGTTCTATTGAATTCAGCCATCTTATTACTATTATTTCACAATATAAAAAATATTCACTTCTTTCCACGTTTTTTGATTTTTTTTTTTACTTTCCACTGTAAAATTTCACCGCACAACACGTAATACTAAACAGTAACTACCAACGAAATGAATACAGTTCACCGCAAGCAAAATAAAATATAATTTTCTTGTCACAATATCGTTCGTATTTTATATAGGTAGATGAGGTGCAAATGCACCCCATGCCGAAAAAGTAACGTTTTTAGTGTGCGGTAATCTAGGGTTAAAAACCTTTATGCGTCACTCGGTCAACTAGGAATATTCCGCACTCTTTAAGGCTCCTTCAGTTCAACGACGTACATAAGTCCAAGGTCTGTATTGCAGGTACGAATAATGAAATGGGGATATACGCGTATTTTCCTTTAATAATTCCAAAAACTCATGTGAAAAATCCCCTAGAATTGTCAAATACATAAAAATTAATTGGATGGGCGTCCGCCTTAAACGCAAAAAAAAAATCAAATCACCCCAAAAAGAGATAAGTGCCAATAAAAATTAAAAATGAGAAATCAAAAATTTAGAATAAAAAGAAAAGCGTAAAATGAAAAACGAAAAAATGAAAACGGAAAAAAGGGAAAATGGGGAAAAATGGAAAATCGCGCACTAGAAATAAATAATGGGAAATGGAGAATTTAAAAAGGGAAAGTAAAAGTAAACAATGATAAATGGGAAAATTAGAAAGAAAAAAACTCATTGTTTTTGCGGGTTGAGAAAAAATTTAGTAAACATTCGTTGAATGCACTGATGATTACTCATTTGCCTTAATATCCAGTGGCTCATAGCACATCAACTGTTCCATGTGGCCAAGCTTTCGATTCGTTGATGCAGGTTACCAGCTTAACCTCCTGTTCCCATTTAGCCGGCTACCTGAGACAAGTCAGGGGATGTTGTGGCTTAATATTACGCACCACAGAGGGAAGACAACACAAACACCCATGGTCACGAACTCCGTGGACGGGACTTGAACCCATAACGACCGTAGTAAGGCATGAGACTAACGCCTCTACACACCGAGCTACCGGTCGCCCCACTGATGCACTGATTATAGGTTCAAGATGGCATGTTTTGTTAAGTCACCGCTCCACGATCTAGAGAATGGAAACGCGGAACTCCCACTATCCTCCGAGCTTGTCAGTATAAATAAGACATGCCAGCAACTGTACGTCTGAAAAGTAGATATGCTATCGAAGTGTCACCAAGGCATTAAAATGTAAGAGATGTTGACGCGCCCAAGACTCTAGAAGGGTTAAGGTATTGCCTTGAGCTCAAAAGTGTGTATTCCTAACTGTATGCGTCGCTTGATTTCATCAGCTTCGTTGGCGTCCCTTGACAAGTTGCAGCCCAGGTATATGAAATCGTTCACTAACTCGATGTTGAGGTCCGCCACATTGAAGCTCGGTTGTGCAGGTGTCTTTGTCGTCGATTGCATCATTATTTTAGTTTTACCCTCGTTGATACGTAGTCCAACTTCTTTTTCAGCGGTGTCTAGCGTATGCAGAAGATCTTCTGCATCCGCCAATCTTCGGAACTTGATGTTGATGTCGTCGTTGATGCTGTTGTCCATATTCATAGCCCGAATAGCGTATTCCAGTGCCAGGTTGAAGAGCGTCGGTGCCAGTCCATCGCCCTGTTTCAGACTAGTGCGTGTTTCAAATACAATAGATCAGTAAATCTAACTATTATGGATCCTGACTAGTGAGACGGAGTTGGTCATCGTCATCTTTGTCATTGCACTAATTTGGCCGCAACATGATGTTGTACAGTACTCCACGATCGATACCGTCGTATGTCTGCTTGAAGTCCACAAAGATTTGGTATACGTTTACGTTATAATCCCAGCACTTCTGGAGTATCAGTTTGACCGCAAAGACCTGATTGGCTGTGGAGCGACCAGGTCTGAAACCGCTTCGATATTCGCCATTGATTCGTTCTGCGTACGGTTTTATTCTATTTTCCAGAATTTTCGTCAAAATTTTATTGGACGTACAAACCAGTGATATGCTCCTATAATACACACACCGCAGTTTATCTCCCTTTTTGTGAATTGGACAGATGATGCTTCTGCGCTATTCGTCTGGGATCTCTTCGTCCTCCCATTCTCGCAGAAGTAATTGATGTATGGCATTAGCTTAACCCGTTCCACCGAATTTTAGCAATTCAGCTGGAATCTCGTCAGCGCCCGGCGCTTTATTTCGTTTCAGGGACCGCAACGCGAGATCAACTTCCTCTACTGTCGGGGGTTGTATGGGTAGGCCTGAATCAACAATATCGTTGAGAGCTTCTTGTGTGGGGATGTTAGATGGTAGGTTCAGAAGCTCTTCAAAATAAGAGGCCCATGGTTTGTAAATGCCATCGGTGTCGCTGATGATGTTTCCATTCTTGTCCTTACAAAGGGTAGTCCTGGTTTGGTAGCTAATTGTATTTAGCAGAATAGCTTTCTCAACATTACTATTTGTTGGATTCCGGGTTAGCCTGGCATTACACTTTGCGTTTTTCTGCAGGAAGAGCAATCCCGCAAAAAAACCCATTGTCGTCCAAGAAGAGGAACGTGTACATTTAAATGGAACGCTTTACATTAATGCGGAACGACTACGCTGCGGTTTGCAGGAGTCGTTTTGCAGCAGCAAGTCCAACGACAGTGGGAAGACTTCTCCCGCAAAAAACCGCAATGACAAGATGAACACACGATGGTTTATAAAAGTCATTACATTCCGTTTTTTGGTTCAACAATAAACTAGAAACTCATGCACCCAGTGACGAAATTCATGCAGTGCATCTATTGAGAACTGGCTGAAATTGTGTCGGCCTCCCGATTTCTACATACTATAGGTATATTGCCACAAAAATAAAACCATCAATATCCTCACTGGGATATTTTTATTTCTTTCACAAGTTTTACCCGCAGAAAAACACAATGCGTTATTATAGGGTCCTCTTCTTGTACGGCAATGCGTTTTTTTGCGGGATTGCTCTCCCTGCAGAAAAACGCAATGTGTACTGCTAGACTTACAGTGGCCCTGTCGGTAAGTGTAAGGCGGATGAACTCGCTCCTGAAAAGACCAATAAGACAGTTTTCGGAATGTGGGTATGCCTATGAACACCTGGAAACTGGTCCGAACATCCGATGCGATTGCGAGCGCTAACATCAGATGGCGTGATAGCTTAACATGTCACGCGGCCAGGCAGACCTCGCCAGTACTAAATCCTGGCCGCTTTTCAGGATTGCTTATGCTGGGCAGGAAGTGTATTAGTAATGTTGAAGGGGTTATCACCAGTCATTGCTTTTCTGGCGAGCATACCAGAAGACTTCATGTACCGCACAATGATTACTGCAGAAGCTGTGGGGACGAGGATGAGGAGGAGTGTTCTTTTCACTTGCTTTGCTCCTGCTCTGCTCTTGCTGATAGAAGGAAGTTCATCCTGGGGTCCTAATACTTCACTGATCTCGATGATTTGAAGGATGTGAGCGTCAGAGAGATTAATCGATCCATCGTTCCGGATGGCTCGCGGAGTAGGTACTGACTGAAAGGTCTTTATTATAGAATGGGTTAGCCGTACCACAACGGACCCGGTGTGGTGTATGGGTGCTCCGTATGCTAGAGCAGCTAATAAAACCTAACCTAACCTAACCTATCACTCAGATTGGTTTCCTGTCTCAACCACGGTGATGTCAATGTCCAGTGAGTCATCCATGACTGTGAGTTAGACGGGGATATCTGTGACAGTCATAAATTTGCATCTTCGTAAGTCTGGTCAACACATCGGTCATGAGCCTGCTGAAAGACAACTAAAAAATCAACTTACTTGTTTCATATTCCACTTGAAAGCCCTTGTAAGCATCATCAAAGTCCGTCACAAATCTAATCAATAGTGCATTTGAATCCGATACAATATCAGATGGAATAATTGAACCGCAATAAGTATTGATCTTAGGAGCATCATCATTTTCCCCATTGTATATCTTTAAATACAAAATGTCGTAGAAGTACTCAAATTGAGCCATCAGTAAGTGCTCCGATCCTACTTACCTCGATATAATCATACAGACAGTCGGACGCATATTCCATTTGAAATTCCTTAAAGTGCAGCTTAATGCGACTGTCAACCGGCAACTTGATCAGATAGTCGCAATTCATATTCGGCGGATACACTCCATCGACCGAGGGTGACTTCAAAAGTCCTTCACTCTGTGTGAAAATGCCTCCACAACCGGGAGTACCCTCAACCACAGCATAATGAATTTGAAATCCGGCATCCGTATTATCGGCGTCCGAGTGAAAGTAGATTGTCACCTGATGAGAGGACGTAATCAGCGGTGGAGGATGTGATGAATTGCAGAACTTTTGTAATAAAGGCCTTTGACGGGAGCCGCCGTCGTAGATCTAAAATCATAAAGTCAGCTTTCTCGTACTGAGATTGTGAAATATTTGTGGAAAACCTACAGCCAAATAGTCATATCCGCAATCGTCGTGCGCCTCCAATGCCATAACGAAGAAGGTGAGTTGAATTCTCTTCCTATACGGAGCTATCACGCGCCACTCACAATCACGATTTGGCGGATAATTGCCAGGCGACCCTGGCGAGGAGATCGTTCCAAATGTAGTCGTTTCAATAATCGCACCACAAATCGGATCAGTTGCCCGCCACTTCAATTCGAAGCCACTATGTGACGTGGAATTGTCGGATCGGAACCATAAGTACAACTTATTTTCCGTAGATACAATTCGTCCACCCTTGGGCAATTCCGAGCCACAGAAACGTCCAATTGATCGTGCTGCTGAACTGCCACCGTCGTGAATTTGCAACCAATCGAATGAGCATCCTGCCGAACTTTCCAATTCGAGTTTCGTAAAATTCACCTCCAGGACCTTTGTGGTCTGAGCCCGTATAAGCCATGCACAGCGGGCATTGCGATCATAGCTATCTGTGAGCGGATATTTAAGGGTACCTGTCTCACCTGTGAGGACACCCCCGCAAAGCGTTTGGACAAGTTGGCAACGACGACCGCGATAGCGGGATGGGCAAAGACAACGATAGCCTGACCGATTCGATTGAATAACACACGTTCCTCGATTCTGGCATGGATTTGTATGGCATGGATCCACCCGAATTTCGCAGTTGGGTGGCAGAAATCCAGGTGGGCATGAACAAGCGTAGGACCTGCCAGAGGGAATACAGGTTCCGCCGTTCTGAAAAAGTACAGAATACAAATCAAGTAAAATCAATTGAGTCATAACTACGACTAACCTTGCATCGATTTTGGCACGGATCGGACGTGTTTATGGAGCATCCGTTGGGGCCAACTCCACTACCATCCATTCCAGGAGGACATGTACACACGACAACATTGGAAATTTCGGCACAGGATGCCACCGGATGGCAAATATTTCGTGAGCAAGAATTACCCTCTGTGCGGGTGCAATGTTTTCCATCACCGGTCCACCCAATTGGGCACCCTCCACAATGATATGATCCCTGAAATGATCCAAGGCCAAAATCCTTACCTTTTTGTTTTCAATCAGGGGTGATTTTCGACGGTACTTACATAACTATTGATGCAAGGAACGCGAGGATTCGTACTGCAGCCACCGTTATCAGATTCGCATTCGTTAATGTCCTGACACAAGAACCCGTTCCCGGTAAATCCTGGAGGACATGGGCCGCATGTAAAGGACCCGGGCAGATTGATACACGTTGAGACACACGGAGGCTTAGCCTCCTCACATTCGTTGATATCCACCGAACAGGCCGGTGTCAAGCCGTTCGTCTTCCAGCCTTGTTCGCACAAGCAAGCATATCCTGGTGGAGCTAGACTGTTGATGCAGGTTCCATGACCGCATAATTCGGTAGCTGATGATCTCATACAGTCTGCATTTCGTTGGGTACAATGAATTCCCACCCAACCGGGTTTGCAAATACAACTTGAGAAGGACAAGTACGGGTATAATAACAATCAGGGATGCTTATGATTTTAATGTTCAAATGGACCGTACCTATAGCTTCCAGGGGTGTTCACGCAATCAGCTCCATTCTGGCATCCCTGAACAGTTCCGGCAAACTCAGCACATTCGTCAACATCCTCTCCACACGTAACACCCTAATATAGCACGTGGCGCGGTTTATTCGGGAATCTAACTCGAAAATTTACACTTACCTCCCAGTTGGGTAGACATTTGCACATGAACGTGTCGAAAAGATCAATACAGCTTCCTCCATTCTGGCAAGGATTACTTCGACAATTGTCCTCTGCTGCCTTGGCTTTGAGGTCATCGATTTTTGCTTCTAGTCGACGTAACCGTTGCTGGAGATTGCGAAAGCGAAAATTTGCCCGGGCATTCCTTGTTCTGTGCAAAGAGAATGAAGAATGAATCATCATTTGGTTGGGAATCATTTTAGGCCACTTTCAGGACATTCAGTGGAAAGAGGTTAATCCAATTGTGTGTGTTATGATGGTCTATTGGGCTTATCAAGTATCAAGGATTTTCTTTCAAATTATTGGCGCATTGAAATTCTAAACAACTATCAGAACAACTCGTGAACGACAACTGTGTTCATTTGATCACAATACTTGTTCGATGACTTATGCGTACGTTATGCATTCTATAGCTGGACATTCATTGGGATGCCATTAGGTATTCGGCCATTTGATCCTCGTCCGTTGGTTTCGAGTCCAAAATTGGAATTCATTCAGGAAAGAACCGAGTCCATTGAGTGAAGGCAATAATCTATAAGTTAACTGTCGTTATCCAGAGCTTTGACAATTGACAAAATTGCATTGGTCAATCGAAGTTTTGATTAGTATTCGTTTGCAGTATAATTGCTTTTTTGTCCGGACAGTTTTATTCTTTCAATTTGTGTGAGTAGTAACGTAACGAAACATAAACACAAATAAATTTTGACACAGTTTAGTTTAAGTGTCGCCCACCAGGCAGCGGTGTGTTCGAGTCTTTCGGTGGCTTTGACTTCAGGATATTGGCCGAGATGAATATCCATCTTGGCTTCCGCAAACGTCACTTGGGTGGGCAGGGCCGGTCAAAGTCTAACTAAAGACGCAGTTAAAGAAATTTTGACGCCACCGCCCCTTATCCAGAATTTTTTTTTTTAAATAATTCCCACTTGGAAAAGAGCGGTTGTGAGAGTGACTTTTCAAGCGCCACTTTTGTCCATGCGTTTTCGCTTCATACTAACATCGACGCCGCTTGGAGGAAAGCAGTTGTGAGAATGCTTTTTAGTTTGGGCGTTTTTGCTTGGTGTTCACTATCGTCGGTGGGCATTGCCGACCTTAATAATATTTTAGCGCCCTATTCAACTAACAGAAACAGGCTTGTGACATTTAACTTAGTCTTTAAAAATACATAGGAAGCCCGCTTGGGAGTCTCTGCACCTGTTAAGTTTCCTGTCCTGGCCGAGAAAAAAATTTTCACAATATAAATTTAACTTTGATTTCTTATCGATGAAGTATCTATCTTGTCAAGCCTACATCCTGTGTACCTGCCGAACTGCAGCCTGGTACAAGTAGGGAGTGCAGAAGAGGCAATGCTGCTCTAGCCTCGACAACCATCAATGATCTCATGGAGACTGAGCCTATCCCTTCTAGTTCCGAAGGTGAAGGATACGAATTCGATTCCGATGATGAGACAATCCTCTGATCCGAGCACTGGCGTGATCCAAATTAATCTACATCACGCCAAAAATGCCTCGGATATTTTAGTAGCCAGGTTCATAAAAGAAGACTTAGGGGTGGATTCAAGAACCATGGCAGGTCAATAGAATAATTAAAGGCCTAAGAGTAAGTAACACTACCTTAATTTACGACTCTGGTTCCACCCGACCAAGAGCCTGTATCATCTTAAAGAACACCATAAAACATATCTGCCTTACAGACTTCACTAGCTGTGATCTAGTGGCAGTAGTTATTGGATCGACCGATGGCAGTAAAACACCAGGACTTGTCATCGCATCGGCCTACCTTCCCGGTGATACTGACATACCATCTTCAGAAATACGTAGGCTCGCCGATTACTGCAGGGGAAGACAACTGCCCCTACTGATCGGCTGTGATGCGAATGCCCATCACGTAATCTGGGGCAGTACTGACACAAACCGCCGAGGTGAGTACCTTCTTGAACTTATTACTAGTCTAGATCTAAACATTTTTAATAGAGGAGACAGCCCTACTTTTGTCACTAGAAACAGGCGGGAGGTCCTTGACATTACGTTTGGGACTTACAACATCTCAAATCGGATACAGAATTGGCATGTCTCGGACGAGCCATCTCTGTCCGATCACAGGCACATTTGTTTTGACATAGCCGCATTAAACCTAGCCAAAACAAGCAGAAGGACTGGGAAGGATATTCGGTTTCTCTGCGTGAGAAACTCGATCTGGTAGACAATAAAGTCTCAGGGTGGCTCAGCTTAGATTCCTTGGCATCCAACGTATCGGAGGCAATCACATCCTCCTATGAAGAAAATTGCCCTCTAAGTAGCTCTACTGACTCTAGAGGCGTTCCATGGTGGAGCTCCGAACTCTCTGCGTTACGCAAAAGCACTAGAAGACTTTTCAATAGAGCTAAGCGTACTGGTGAGTGGGAACAGTACCGAGCCTCGCTTACACTCTACAACAAAGGTGTCCGCAGTGCCAAGAAACGCAGTTGGGTTAGGTTCTGTGAAGGTGTAGATAATACCAACAAGGCTGCCAGACTACTTCGTGTTCTGGCTAAAAAAGCACCAACCAAGTCAACACCCTAGGGAGACAAGATGGCAGCTTCACAGAGGATGCCGAGAGCACAGGTAATTTGCTTCTTGAGACCCATTTTCCTGGGTGCGTCAGTCTAGATAAGGATAACAGCTACTCGGTCGACATGGGGGTGCGCTACGAGGCATCACGCTCCGACTGGAGTATTGCCAAAAATATCTTCACTTACAATAAAGTAAAATGGGCCATTGACTCTTTTGACCCATATAAATCGTCTAGTACGGATGGAATCTTTCCGGCTCTGCTACAGAAAGGAAAGGATATACTAATCCTCTACCTCCTAAGTATATTCAGAGGTAGCTTTGCTCTAGGTTATATCCCAGATTCCTGGAGATCGGTTAAAGTAGTCTTCATCCCAAAAATGGGCAATCGTCCCAAAGATGACCCCAAATCATATAGGCCTATCAGCCTGACCTCCTTTATGCTCAAGTCTATGGAGAAAATCCTTGATGCTCACATCAGGTCTACACTTCTCACAAAATTCCCGCTACACTGTAAACAGTTTGCATACCAGTCAGGTAAGTCGACTGAAACTGCTCTACACTGTTTAGTTGGAGAAATTGAGGCCACCCTGGTAGTAAAAGAGACGGCAGTTTGTGCCTTTTTGGATATCGAAGATGCTTCTGACAACACATCTTTCTCTTCCATTGACTCTGCGCTTAGAGCAAAGGGAGCGGATGAAACGACGGCACTATGGATAATGATACAAAGTATCTACACTGCATGCAGATACATCGGAACATGGATATGTCTTATGCCTACCGAAAGCGTGGGATGTGTTTTGTCGAATGATTTCATCCAGTATAACTATACTGGGATCTTTATAAAACTTACGTCGATATCTTCAACACAACCGGTTCCACGCAGTCGGTAGCCAAAGGCATATCCATGTTTCGATGTATCTGCATGCAGTGTAGATACTTTGTATAATTTTTCAAGACATAGTGTACAGGAGAATACAAATTAACCCAACCGTTGCCCCGGATGTGGATCAAGCGATCATACATAATACATATTGTATATGCGCCTGTGCTTCGTCAGTACGTAAATCCGCGATCGATCGCGTCAAGCCGCGGTCTAGCTAAACACACTTACTATTAGATACTTAGATAGTACTCGTCTAAGTCTAAAGACGGTAAGCGCGACAACACAATTTTATTGCCTTAACGTTTATTATCCGCGCTGCACAAACTGCATCATTTGCACTATGCTCCTCACTAAATCAGAATTGTGCACTGAGTCGATATATCAGCGATCGTGATAGTACGCGGTATGCGCAATTGGTGACGTTGGTGACACTGATTTCAGTCGGCTGGATGGGATGGGGCCATCACAAGAAGGGGGGGGGGGGGATCCGCCGCGGAAGTGTAGTCCACGGTCCGTGGAGCAAGCATCTCTTTCGCACTGTCGCCGATGACGAAGCAACACCCGTCCATTGATTGAACTTCTTCGACTCAACCGTCTCTCCATTGCGTGCATACGAGTGCGTGTGTGTGAAGTTGAAGCTATTTCCCGACCTACTCCAACGATTTTCTTATTCAGTCAGGTTAGTGACGTAATTGATGAAAACAAAAAGATTGGTTTGAAGGAGGAGTCATAGCGCAGTGCACGAGTGAGGGAGACAGGTTGTCTGGATGTGGCTGGTGTTGTGAACACCGTATGTGGAGCTTTTGTTCTATGTTTATAGCACGTAGTATAAATCCGCCATTTTGTTCTATATGTTTACTGCACGTGCGGTGGGGGACCACATTGTGAGCCAATCAGACCTCAAATCGCTTTCATTGCAAATGCACAACCTCAGTCGCTGGATCACCCGATTGGGCTCGAATGAGCTTCATCCGCTCTCGCTCATCTTCGGGGGGCGGGAATTATGTACACTCTCTCAAATTGCGTCTGCGCATGTCCAAGTGTTAGTCGAACTGACTACTTGCTACTTTTTCTGGGATCCTAGTGATTCAGATTGTATAATGGGTGCTATTTTAAATCGGCCACTACATTCATTCTTGCCGTCCACAACGTCAACCTTTATCGCTATCAAATCAACATCTCAACATGTACACACAAGATCCCCGCAAGTGCGCCGCCCGCGCGGATCCACAAGCAACAGCCATGCACAATGACCACTTCACTCAAGCGACATGCACAAGCAGAATAGAAAAATTTTCAATGGGCTTGTTTCCTCTTCTGACCCCCGAGTAGAAAAACAGACATTTCGTGTGACGGACAGATTTTTAGGATGACCCCCAGCTATAAGACATATCCATGTCAAAAAGGATGCTATTATCCAGAGATAGGAGACTGCACTTTAACAGCAAACGTCACTCGAGGATGCCCGCATGGAGGGGTACTATCTCCTCTCTTGTGGTGCATCGTAGTAGACAGCTTACTGTGGAAGCTTACAAAGATGGGATATTCAACTCAGGGATATGCCGATGACCTGGTCATAACTGTTAGAGGAAAGTTTGAAGAAGTCCTAACGGAAATTCTTCAATCGGCATTAAACACAGTACAAAAATGGTGCAATGACAACGGCCTTCGAGTCAATCCGGCTAAGGCAGTTGTTGTCCCCTTTTCGAAGAAAAGAAATCCCAGACAAATGAGATGTCCTACAATGTACAACTCTCCAGTGGTCCTGGCGGATTCCGCCAAATACCTCGGTGTTACTCTAGAAAGGAAATTACTCTGGTCGGAACACCTACAGACAATATCGGACAAAGCCATTAAGGCCCTATGGGTTTGTAGGCAGTTTGCGGGTAAGACTTGGGGAACAAGCCCTCGCATAATCCTTTGGATCTATAAGGCGATTGTCAGACCAATTATTGAATATGGAGCTGTTGTTTGGTAGAAAAAATCAACCACCAAAAATGGCATAACCAAACTGGGTAAGATTCAGAGGCTAGCATGTCTCACAGCCACGGGGGCTATCCGCAGCTGCCCGACTGTAGCTCTTGAAGCGCTACTCGACCTTCCGCCGCTTCACACTCACATAAAGGCGGAGGCAAAAATAGCAGTAGCAAGACTAAAGGCTTGCCAGAATTTCCTCAAACTAAACCCTGAGCAGACCAACTGGGTAAATGAGGACCACGTACTTAGTATGCCATCAGACCATTTGGCTAGGGAGCTTTGCTTTAAACTTCCATTCTCAACCGAAATATGGAGCAGAGAGGATTGGAATCTGAAGCTCGACACTCTCCCCTCAAACGTTGTTACGTGGTACACAGATGGATCTAAAACCGAAGAGGGTACCGGGGCGAGCGTCGTAGGTCCGTCTCACAAGATATCCATTCCAATGGGAAAGTATGTTACGGTATTTCATATTGCGGAACTTCACGCAATCGAGACTTGCGCGAACACATGCTTAGCAGCTGGATACCAAGGCAGGAATATTGCAATCTTCACAGACAGCCAGGCAACCATCAAAGCACTAATTAACCTCTCCGTCTCGTCGAAATTGGTGCTTAGTAGTCGTGAAGCCTTGCAAAGATTAGGCTCCGTAAATAAGGTTACAATTTACTAGGTCCCGGGACACGCCGGTATCTCAGGAAACGAAACAGCTGACGAGTTGGATAGGGGAGCTTCTGCAACCCCACTCGTCGGTCAAGAGCCATACTGTAGAATTCCCTTGTGTAGTGTAAGACGGCACATCAGGGAATGGGAACACTCAGTAACCATCGCGCACTGGGACAATACCCCTGGTCTTAGACAGGCCAAGCTGTTTATAGCTGGCCACTCACGCAACCGTACCCACGAACTGCTGAGACTACGCAGAAACCGGGTTAGAATTATTTGTGGGTCACTTTACCCTGAGGGGTCATCTGCATAGAATGGGAATTGTCTCTGACCCACGCCTGTCGCTTCTGTGAGAGCGAAGATGAGACTTCCCAGCACATTCTCTGTGACTGTGATGCACTTCATCTCCGCCACTTGAAATGCTTTGGCGATGCATTCCCTGAAGCGGAATCGATTGGCTCACTAACACTCGAACAGCTGAGCAGATTTGTTGGGATGATTGGTCTCGAGAATTAGTCAGATCACTAATCTGCATCTGCAGGGTGTAGCACAATAGACTTCCGGGTCGCAGTGCTTGTTGGCCCTCTGGGCCAACTGCCCTCCATCTAATCTAATCTAATCTATCTTGTTCCAGGGCTTATGAAAGTCAACGCCAACGTTATTCCCTTTCTCCCTTGACCATCTAACAAAATAAGCAGGGCAAAGCGAATCGAGTAGAGTTTAATGCCTCAAAAACTCAATGTTGTCTTTCCAATAAGCGATGTGCTTCATCTGCCGCCCAACCCATTAGCCGGCCATACACACGCGTTCTATCATTTGCAAACGTGCGGCACCTGGATCGCCCAATGATTCGCCGCGTTTGAACGAGTAGTGAAATTAAATAACTTTGTGCGACCAGATGATTCGTGGCGTTTTCGGTTTTCAGATGAAAGACCAACAACAATTTGTATGAAGACAGTGTCTAGTTGAGTGTGTTGTGATTTTGCAGATGATTCGCCACGCCACGACTGAATTTTTATGGGTTGAATTTTTATGGTCGTAGTAGCTTGCATCATAAAATATGAGAACGATGGGTCCACGTTAATATTTTGGTCCTGCTGCAGGTGTGCGTCAGCATAAAAGGATTTGTTTAGCGATGAGGAGAGAAATATAGGCAAGATGGGTGTTGTACGACTAGGGGTGTTGAGACGAATACATTAGACAGCCGCTGAAGGCATTTTGAGTCTTTTCGTAACGAAAAAGGACATGCTTTGCAAGGAAAGCTCGATCAGACGAGTATTTCCCCATGAAAACAGGGTGGTCATTCTGAGGTGGGCAACCCAACAAATTTTTTTTTTCTTTTTTGACTTCAGATTCGGAATCAGCAACCCAAAATTACCTTGTAGCTCGAACCAGCCCGATTGGACGAGTATTTCCCCATGAAAACAGGGTGGTCATTCTGGGGTGGGCAACCCCAAATTATTTTCTTCTTTTTTGACTTCATCATATTCGGAATCAACAGGTTTGACACATCCGGTGGCTCGCTGTGAGTACCTCGTGCGCAACTTCATGGGACTCCGATTTCGCCTAATAGTGAAACTACACACATATTTATGGAGTTTCATTAAAATCGGAGACTGAGAGCCGTTTCCTCAGTGTCTGGTTAAATCTTATCCTGTAGATAAACGCTAACCGACCCTCATCTTCCGTTTAAGAATTTAGCGGACAATAATTCCAAACATCTGATACGTACTGCTGATATTTTGACAGCTAGAACTGTTTACATTCGCACATTCAAATGAGACAATTAAACCGGTCACAAGGAACAGAGTTCAGGATATTCATCCAAAGGAAACGGATCTGAAACCAACCCAGCCGCAAAATAATGCTGAGAGGTGGCATAGGCGTAGAATAGAATTGAACAGGTGGCAGAATTCCGCCAAGAAAATCAGCTGACTTTCTACTGCATTAGCTGCGCTGTGGACTGCATTATCATATTTTGAGCGTCGCATGCGCTAAGGTTAAATTTAGTGTCCCGGGTAGCTAACTGGCAGTTTAACAGGACATTGAGAAAACGGGCCTAAGTCTCATGAAGTTGCTCATGAGGAACTCACAGCGAGGTAATTTTGGGTCGCTGATTCCGAATCTGAAGTCAGAAAAGAAAAAAAAAATTGGGGTTGCCCACCTCAGAATGACCACCCTGTTTTCATGGGGAAATACTCGTCTGATCGAGCTTTCCTTGCAAAGCATGTCCTTTTTCGTTACGAAAAGACTCAAAATGCCTTCAGCGGCTGTCTAATGTATTCGTCTCAACACCCCTAGTCGTACAACACCCATCTTGCCTATATTTCTCTCCTCATCGCTAAACAAATCCTTTTATGCTGACGCACACCTGCAGCAGGACCAAAATATCAACGTGGACCCATCGTTCTCATATTTTATGATGCAAGCTACTACGACCATAAAAATTCAACCCATAAAAATTCAGTCGTGGCGAACCATCTGCAAAATCACAACACACCCAACTAGACACCGTCTTCATACAAATTGTTGTTGGTGTTTAGCCGGCCATACACACACGTTCTATCATCTGCAAACGTGCGGCACCTGGATCGCCCAATGATTCGCCGCGTTTGCTTTTCCCTGAAAAACCGCGGCACCTGGATCGCCCAAATCGCTTGGCTTTGTTGGTTGAACATCCTCCTAACTTTAGCTCGCTTGCGGGCCAATGCCTCCTTCTACCAGGGTAATTTACGCCCCGACTCCACCGTACGTGAAACGGTACTCTCTGTAGGAGGAAGTTAAAATTTCATTGAGCTCTTAAATGATGATAGAGTTAAGTTATTTAATCGATTCCACTATGTTTTGAAAAAGAAACGATGCCAAAACAATTACAGTTAAAAATCTTTTTATTTTTGTTTTATATATAATTTTCATTGACACGGCTAAAGTATACATATACATTTAATATTATATAAACTTATTTACAAAAGAAGTGTATGGTATTAACAAAAAAAACATAAAAGAACTACGATTGGGGTAAACCCCAATCATGCAATACTCTAGATGAATTTGAACCTGGTTAAAGCCAATAAATAATTTTGGTTGCAATCTCGGATGCATCGTTAAGACTTTGTTGATCCCATCACCTCTCAGATTTCATCTAGAGTATTAGTTTCTGAGAAAATCTGATTATTGTAAATTATCAAAAATGTGTCATTTTGTATGGGAGGGGGTAGACGGAGTAAGGGTAATCGATTACTTTTTTTGAATCTAACTGATATTGTTAATTAAGTGTTAAGTACAAAATTTCAGCCCGATAAATTGTATAGGTAATGAGTAAATTGGCTTAACGTATTTCATGAAATAGTGCAGTTTGTATGGGAGGGGGTAGAAGGAGGGTGAGGATTACAATAAGTTTTATAACATAGGTTACAATTATCATAAAAGTGATATATTAAAAATTTCAAAGCAATATGTTTTATAGTTTCTGAGAAAATCTGATTATTGTAAATTTTCAAAAATGTGTCATTTTGTATGGGAGGGGGTAGAAGGGGTGGAGCGATTTAGCCCGTTCACGAACTTAGCCTTCATTTTTTGTCAAAAATAACGTGTGCAAAATTTGAACTTCATAGCTCAACGCGTTCTCGAGCTAGAGAGGTCACGGACGGACGGACGGACGGACGGACAGACGGACAGACGGACATCCGGTTTTGAGATATTCGAGTGATAATATGAACTTCTGTATCATTCATTTTTTTCTGCGAGCCTTATTTCTTAGCGTTACAAACTTTGTGGCAAACTTATAATACTCTCAGATTTCATCTAGAGTATAAAAAGAAAACAAAGGAAACTAACACGAAAGTATGGAATTAAATATATAAAAAAAAAAAGTCTGTCTAAAAGAAAAACGAATCTTTGCTTCCTTACCCTCCAAGGGTTTCCTTCCTCTTTAGCTTCGTTACGGGTGATCGCAGAAAAATGTTGCGCCGCGTGTTCTACGGTTGGGAGGGATAGTCGTGGTGTCCCTCATTCTTCTTGGGACAAGGTTTGAGTATTCCGGCAGGGATGATTAGCATCGAGGAGTGGTTAGTTATTTTTTTTTGTCCCCTTCCCGAGCAGGTAGTGTAGGACATCGCGTGTCTTCTTTGTTTCATATTTTTGTAACATGCGGAGCAGGAACGGAGCTTTTAATAGAGACTCCGTCTACATCTCACGGTAGCTGAGCTGGCCCGTGACGCGCGAAATCCACCGTCTTTTGAGCATGAATTGGTACTGCGTACCCTGGCCGGCCAGAACGACCAAACCAACTCCGTTTCCCACCCTTTGGGGTAGAGAAGCATTACACTGTATCGTATACAAGGAACAATGTAGCAGCTTTCAAACATTGTAATCCAATTATTAATATCGTCATCTTTATACCGATCTTTGCGATCGGTGGGCGTTTACAAACGCCCCACAAAAACAAACAAACAAACTCCAGATACTTCCTATGCAAAGGAATACTCACTGATTGTCGAGTTCAACAACACGCTTCTCCAGACCATTATTACCGAACAATGCAGATCGCAATGTTGTCAATTGAACATCGTAGCCAACATCAGATCCTGTCGTAGAATCACCTCCTGCAATGGCTCGTTTCACACTTAAATTGTTAATCAATTTAAGCACATCCACATCATTCACATTCAACCACGATTTTCCTTTCAATCTGATTGTAATATTTTTATCCTGGGCGGATTCGAAAATGAGATTTCCGTTGCGAACTAGGATTTTAGGACTGGCCAAAAGAAAAAAAAACACGTTTAAAGGATATTTTTGCCACTATGAAGATACACGCGAAACAGGACTTACACATCATCAAACAAGAGAGCACTACAGTCTGATCCAAAAGAAATCAGTGCTGATACGGCTATAATGAAAATGTCCTGCTTCATTTTGAAACAGAACTATTGCTAGTATAGCATTCTCGAATTTGCTATTTTAGATCAAGAACTATCAACGAACTAGTACGACCACGATTTCAAGTAAACTGATCGAAATTTGGCACATTTTGAAGATTTATATGAAATATGGGCGTATTTGAATTATCTACGAGAATTAACGCCCTTCATTTTTTCCACACGTTGTGACGTTTCCTGAAAAGAAAATTGCTAGAGTACGGATTGCGGCGCATTTCTTCAATGACGTGACAGAGGTAGACTTCATAATCAATTTTGGTGAATTAATTCGGAAAACCATTCATACCACTAGATAGAAATGTAATCCATGAACTGATGCTGCGGCTCAGTTAAGCGTAGAGAAAACCAGGAGTCCGAAGCGTATATACCCTAGACTTGTACAGACCTAGTGGTGATACCAAAAGTCCCAATTGGTAACGACCATATGCATTAAAAGTGAGTTTCCTATATGGCCAGTTTATAGGGGAGGTTGACAATCATTCAGGAGGATCTTAACCATTATCAAAATCAATCAACTAACCCATTCTACAAATATTTGTCGAATTTTCCAAGTCGCTAGCTTCATTTTATCGAAAGTTATTGCTTATTTGAAGTTTCAGTTGTAGAGGAGGTAGGGGTTCCTTGGGTCGGATCTTGCTTATTATTGCCACTAACAAATAAGATCATGCTACAAACATTTAAACAAAATTTCAAGTCTCTAGCTTCACTCTATTGAAAGTTATCGCTTATTTGAAGTTTCACTTGTAGGGGAGATAGGGGTTCCTTGGATCCTAGGATCTTGCTCATCATTGCCACCTACAAATAAGATGACGCTACAAACATTTAAACAACATTTCAAGTCTCTAGCTTCACTCTATCGAAAGTTATCGCTTATTTGAAGTTTCATTTGTAGGGGAAGTAGGGGTTTCGTTGGTCGGATTTTAAGTATTTTCAATATAAGCCAACTGGATTCTATTACAAACATTTGACCAAAATTTTAAGTCGCTACACTATTTTGTCGTAAGTTATCGCTTATTTTAAGTTCCATTTCTAGGGGAGGTAGGGGTTCCTTAGGTCGGATCTAACCCATCTTTAATACCAACTAACCCGATCCCACTTCAAATATTTGACCAAAACTTCAAGCCGCTGGCTTGATTCTGTCAAAAGTTATCGCTTATTATACCCTAGACTTATAGTATAGGGTACATTGTTTTTGTCACGACGAAAATATGTAACACCTTAAAGGAGGCTCCGGAGGTATAGCAATGTATATATATAAATGATCAGGGTCACCTCCTGATTCGATTTAGCCATGTCTGTCTGTCTGTCTGTCTGTCTGTCTGTCCGTCTGTCTGTCTGTCTGTCTGTCTGTCCGTCTGTCTGGTCATTGCTCTAGATATCTCCAAAGCTTTTGACAGCGTTTGGCATTCAGCACTCCTGGCTAAACTTCTCATGCTTTTGGTCTTGACTCCAAGCTCATCAAATGGATTGAAAGTTTCCTGCATGACCGTTCGATCCAAGTCGTCCTTGACGGAGTCAAATCGAGTCAGTATACCATTAATGACGGAGTTCCGCAAGGCACTGTCTAGTCTCCAACCCTCTTCCTCCTGTTTATCAATGACCTTTTGGGTATAACTTCCAACCCAATACACAGTTTTGCTGATGGCAGCACTCTTGACTGCACGTACTATTTTAGTACCATGACCGAATCTCGTAGGAGCATAACATCTATTATTATTATTATTATTATTATATTCTGAGGGATAGCCGAAGCAGACCACTAACGTTTGGGTCCCTTTTCGCCCCCTCCCAGTCATCAGTGGCTTCCAGATGTCGACTGATAGTTGTCGACCTCTTTCTTCATCACTGAGTCCCGTGTTATTGCTAGCATTTGTTTAAGGCTGAGTTCACTCATGGCTTCCACACTTATCGTGTGCTTGCCTGTGATCCTCAACCTCGTGCTAGCCAGTGCTGGACATTCGCACACAATATGTGCTGCCGTCTCGGCCTCCTCCAGGCATAGCCTGCAAACGTCATCTTCCCCGATTTTCATCTTGGCCAGATGAGCCTTAAAATTACCATGCCCTGTGACCAAGGCAGTTATCCAGCTTAGGGTACTCCGTTTATAACTGAGTACCTTTCTCGCTTCCCTGCCAAAAGGGCTGGTCATTGCATTCCGAGCTTGTTTGCAAGTGACTAGCTCCTGCCATCTTTGTCGATGCATCGAGTCCATCCACTCCCCAACCTTCGCTCCAATCATGCCGTTCCCCAGAGCAACTCTGGGTTCTGGGCCAATGAAAGTTGCCGCAGATCCCTGTTTTGCTAGGACATCCGCCGCCTCATTTCCTGTTATACCTATGTGTCCTTTTACCCACATCAGCGTAACCTCATTTTCTGAGGCACACGTGTTGAGCTTCCGGACACACTCTAGTACCAGTTTAGAGTTTATGTTCGTCTGCTGCATGCGTCTGATCACCGATTGGTTGTCCAGTGCAATAAGGATTTTCTTCCCCCGCACCTGACCTTTAAGCAGGTGGTCCAACGCATGCAACAAGCCAAGCATCTCTGCCTGGTATACGGACACATACTCTCCTAGACTAAGCGCACATGCTAGGTTCAGCTCTTCAGAGTAAACCCCCGCCCCCGCTTTACCGTCCATTAAAGAGCTATCAGTACATACACTCATTGTGTATGTTTCCATCTGCAATGTGAGTCTTGTATAGTCTTTCAACTACCCTACGTTTACTCATGCCTTCTACCGGCATTAGAGTCTCCCTGACCTCATCATGAATAATGTCTAGGATGCTCTTATGACCGCTGCTAGTTCCAAAGCGATGCCACATGGCATCCCTTACCATGCGTATTGCCGAAAGCGCCGCCGTTTTCTTTATAAATAAGTCCAACGGCAGCAGTCCCAGCAATGCCTCCATTGCTCGCGTTGGTGTGGTGCGCATTGCACCACATATGCTTACGCAAGCTATCCTTTGTACCCCATCCAGCTTCTGGTTTGTGGTATTCTGCATGGCTTTTGGCCACCATACCACTGATGCGTAGGCTAGAATGGGTCTTACCATAATTGTGTAAATCCAGTGTGTCGCTTTAGGTGAAATTTCCCACCTACGAGCACACACTTTCTTACATTGATGCAAAATCCTTTTCGCTTTTTGGATCTTTTCATCAACGTGAACATTCTAAGTTAGTTTCGCATGTAAGGTAACTCCTAGATGCTTCACTTCCTTGGACACCTTAATTTCCGAACCAAAGAGCCGTATGGGAGTTATCTCTATGTCTTTCCTCTTACGAGTAAAAATCATAGTGTTTGATTTACTAGCGTTTATGGTTAGCTCTTGCTCATTACACCATTCTTCGGTTACTTTGAGAGCTTGTCCCATGCAACCTAGAATTGTGTCCATGAACTTTCCACTGACCGTAAGTGCCAAGTCATCGGCGTATCCTACAGTGTGTACGCCCATCGAGTCCAGCTTCCAGAGAAGACTGTCCACGGTGATGTTCCACAGTAGAGGCGAAAGAACACCTCCTTGTGGGCATCCTCGGAATACCTTACCCCGTATTCTGTCACATCCACTGCTAAAATTTACCGCCCTCTGCTTAAGCATAGAGTCGATCCACTGAATTATAATATAATCAATCCCCCGCTCAGTCAGGGCGTTCCTTAGTTTGGTAAAGGAGATTTTATCAAAAGCACCCTCTATATCCATAAAAGTAGACATAGCGATCCCGCCATTGTTAATCTCTCTCTCTCTCTCTGCAACTCTAACAAGTTCGTGTAGAGCGGTTTCCGTAGATCTGCCTGCTCTATAAGCATGTTGGCACCTACTCAGAGGACTATACATTAGCGTGGTGTTCTCCAGGTAGTCCACCAACACTTTTTCCATTGTTTTCAACAGGAATGATGTAAGGCTAACCGGCCTGAAGGACTTTGCCTCTGTATAGTCTTTCTTTCCCGGTTTAGGCAGGAAGACCCCCTTAGCCTCCCTCCATGCCTTCGGGATATAGCCTGCTGAAAGACAGGCGACGAATATATTCCGGATCCTATCTAGTAGAGCACCCATGCCCCACTGTAATAGTGCCGGGAATATTCCGTCCATTCCAGCCGTTTTAAATGGTGCAATAGAGTTTATAGCACTTTTGACTCCATTTGGAGTTATTATCCTCTCAGCTTCTTGTTGACTTACCCCACCAGTTCCCCACCAGCATAACATCTACTAATCGGGATCGCATGTATGATTCATTAAATGTAAATATTTCCAAAATCATCGCTGGGGCGAAGTTCAATGCCTCCAAAACCCAAAGCTATCTTATTACCAATAAAGTATCTGTTCCATACACCTCACAGTGTATCCTCGTCGACGGTGTATTTCTCACTTAGCAGCGCTTAATATATTAGGCATTACCATCTCGAAAAGCTTAATTGGACGGACCACATTTTTTCTATTGCGAAAAACGCAATGAAATATCTGGGCTTCCTAAATAAAATAGATGCAAAAAATATTTCACGCCAGCTGATTTAGCGCTAATATACCTATACAAGAGTCACATAAGACCGAGACTCGAATATAATTGCCATTTATGGGCCGGTGCGGGTCGCACTGCACTGTCGGCATTCGACAGAGTTCAACAAAAAGCTTTCAGACTTATTGGTGATGACGATATAACTTCCCGGATAGAACCACTTCAGCACAGACGTGACGTTGGTTGTCTATCACTTTTTTTCAATACTTCAACCGCCGCTGCTCTGGTGAAATAAGTAGTCTAATTGCCGATGTTGCATTTCCTGTACGCAACACCAGGCAGTCAAGTCGTGCCCACTATCTGTGATTCAGCTAATTCTTCTTGCGTGTGGCACGAATCTTCATCGAGCAGTGCTTCCAATTCGTCGTCTTTAAAAAAAATTTCTCTCCCACCACCATGCTTGTCCTTGACATTGAAATCGAAACTTTTAAAACGTTGAAACCATTCACGACATGTTCCTTTACTCAGAGCAACCTCACCGCAAGTATGTGAGAGCATTCGATGAGCCTCAGCTGCAGTTTTTGACATGGATATGTCCTATAGCTGGGGGTCATCCTAAAAATCTGTCCGTAACACGAAATGTCTGCTGTGCTACTCGGGGGTCAGAAGAGGAAACAAGCCCATTGCTAATTTTTCCGAGTTCTGTGAATGTAGTGGCCGATTGGTTTACAGAGTATTTCCAACCAGGCTCTCAGAATTTTGACTTGTGCTCTCTGTCTCACGCTCTCAGTCAACGCGACGACGCGACGCCATAATCAAAACTCCTGCATACATACCATACCCCAAACATTCAAAATCCTCAAAAATATAGAGTACGCTCCGTACTCCCTAACTTGACTAGGCCCCCCGAACACGTCGCAAGAAGTCGTCTGCTCTCCTCACTCGACATGCTCACACGCAATTTATGGTCTCCGAATGTATGCGAAATTTCGCTCAGGGCGGCGGACCTCCTCCTCTCATTCATTCATATCATTCTCACCATTTCATTAAACAAATTGTGCACTCCCGACATGCACATGCATAGACCTAATCTGAGGTCACAATGAATGAAATTCCATTTTTACTCATTATTTAGGTCAAGGACTTTCAATGACCTTCAATTTCCGCCAATTCCCATTTCATTTAATAAAATAGCGCGCGTTGTACTATCTGAATCACTAGGGTCCTAGAAAAAGTAGCAAGTAGTCAGTTCGACTAACATTTGGACATGCGCAGACGCAATTTGAGAGAGTGTACACAGTTCCCGCCCCCCGAAGATGAGCGAGAGCGGATAAAGTTCATTCGAGCCAAATCGGGTGATCCAGCGACTGTGGTTGTGCATTTGCAATGGCGGCGATTTGAGGTCTGACTGGCCCACAATGTAGGCCCCCACCACACGTGCAATAAACATATATGTAGAACAAAAGCTCCACATACGGTACGATGCATTAGCAGCATAAATGTTGACTTTCAATAGGGCCTATCTATACGTCTCATGTGGTTGGGTGTTCAATCTCATTAGTACGGGTGTATCCGGTTTATATGGGGGCGTTAGCTTTCAATGGGGTATTTCTCTCTGACTCATGAAGGGGGTGTTAAGTTTCATTTGGGGCGGGTTTATCGGGAATCGGTCCTTGGAAGACAGGTTATTGGCTTTTGGTGGGAAATGAGACAAAGTATCTATACTGCATGCAGATACATCGGAACATGGATATGTCTTTGGCTACCCACTGCAAATGATACAAAGTATCTGGATGCAGATACATCGGAACATGGATATGTCTTTGGCTTCCGACTGCGTGGAACCTGTTGTGTTGAATCAATCGACAAAACACGTCCCACGCTTTCGGTAGGCATAAGACATATCCATGTTCCGATGTATCTGCATGCAGTGTAGATACTTTTTCAAATGGAATCAGAAGATCAAAACTTCCCGCAAATGACGAGAACTTGGCTCGAAACAGACATTTTGAATCGCGAATCTTATTAAAAACTTTTACTAATGCGGGGATGTCGATACGTTCACAGACGTCCAAACTCACTTTGTGACACTTTTGAACTACGTATTTTGACCAGCCCTCACCGATACAGCCGTCTGCCGGAAAACGGCGGAAGCAAAGTTGTACGCCTAATAGAATAAAGTTTCATAATGATTTTGCTATATAATAACAGCCACTTTAACATCGCATAACTCCTCGTTCCAGCACTGGTATACCAGTGCACGTTCAAGATTGGACTATCAAACTACGACTAAGGTAACAACGAAACTCTGCTGAAACGAATTTTGAATAATTCAAACAAAACGTCCATAATTTCTAGCTGTAATTCATGTTTCTGTTTATTGAAAATATTAAAATACCTCAACAGCTTGGCCATTATAATAATTCAATTTTGTATCATCGTGAACAGCACCGAAACGAATAACCCATCCAGTTCCATCGAAATGAACTGTCTTTCGGAATCGCACGGCGAGCTTATTTCGCCGTCCACGATAGGGCGATGGTTTGTCCTGCAATTGATAACGTCAGTCAAAATCAAATTTTTAATAAGGCCGGCCATATACAATACGTTCCGGTATTATACCGGAATACTCTACGGTTGCCTGTGCAGGACTGGACTAGTATGCTATATATGTGACGACACACACGCTCCGGTATAACTATACAGTTGACCTGTGCGGCGTGCGGGTATTCCTCTCCAGTATATGGGAACATAGATGGCCGACCTTAACACGATTATCCTCAACCTACCTCCCCACAATATTGTCGAGCAACTTCTTCGCCACTATCCTCCAGCTCGATGATCTGCAGATAGTCTGATCGGCAAGTCACTTTGGCACCCAAATCGAACACTGTAATAAAAAGGACTCATTTGTGAAATCCATATGCCCTACGAGATCCATCGTATGTTACCATCAAACATGATTGCAACTTTCATATTAATCGGCACCTCAATGTCCCATCGACAGTCCGAATCATTTCGTGTGTTTAGCGGATACAGAGGACTCGTGAAAATGCCACCATAGTTACGAAGACGTCCTCCACATCCTCTACCCATGTTGGATGCTAGGAATGTAGCGTCATAGTTTGCGAAAAGTCCATGATTTTTAACTTTCACTTTGAGATGGTTTGTTTCGGAGAAAACGCTTGATGACGGCTCCAATTGGCCACATTTTTTGGCCAACTCTTTTCCAGTGTCGGCTTCGTAAACCTAAAAAATATAGGAAGACATTGTTATAAGGGAGGATGCCTGAAAAGGTTTCACTGCAATTACAATAAAATGGATTTAGCTGATCAGAACATTTAGGCTGCCCGCATATTGGGTTGTTGTTGTTGTAGCGGCGTTTCGAGCTCAAATAAAAATGTGTATCAAAAATTCTGACTATCCATATTAGTATCCTCTGTATCCAGGTGGAGAAAAGCAGCTGCCTCGGTGGGGTTTACCCATAAGCGCGTGGGGGCTGCTGGACAATTAAAGATGTTCTCAACGTCGTGTGGAGCGAGGCCACATGCTGGGCAAGAGTTTTGGACTTCACTGCCGATGCGGGATAAGTATGAATTCAGACGCTAGCACCGACCAGAACGGGGTTTAGCTCACGTGGTTCTGGTTGCTCTTGGGAGCCGGGCTTCGTCTGGAGATATGACAAGTGGTTGCGCATTCCGTACCTTGTTCGGTTTTAGTTCCGCGATCGAAGAATGCACAATGAAGGAGTCATTGTGCAGCGTTGTGGTGTTACCGAAAGGAACTCTTTTAAACCTTTGGACCTCCCTTTCGCGGTCCCTCATGTTGCGTCTAACGTAACGGTGGGGTTTTGTCCATCAGGTTAGAGTTAGGATGGTCATTCCGATAACAGCCAACAAGATACTGCTTGGTGAGAAGAGTGTTGTGGCTTTTTAAGGGCATCATTTTGGTCTCTTGATGCAGATGGTCCTGTGCCGACAATAAGAGGCAGCCTATAACAGTTCTAAGAGCCGTCTTCTGACAGGTCTGTATATTTCTCCATTTGGTGTCGCATAAAATGTCTGACCATATTTGACCCGCATAATTGGCCACAGATCTCCCGATGGATTTGTATGTTGCGATTAGGGTCTCCTTATCTTTCCCCCAGGAACTGCCAGCTAAAGCTTTGAGGACTTTGTTCTTGCTTCTCATCCCGTCACAAATTTTTGACGCATGAGCCGAGCAGGTGGCCATGCTGTCAAGGGTGACACCGAGAATTTTTGGGTGGTTAATTGTGGGAATAGTCTCCCGCAATATCCAGTTGTAGCCTCACTTCCTTGGTCCAGGTGGTAAGAAGAATAGCTGAAGATTTCGGCGCTGACAGAGTAAGATTTTTGCTGATGAAGAAGTTGTTGAGCTCTTTAAGATATTCATTTATCTGCTCGCACACTTAGGTAATGTCATTGCCAAAATCGAACAGTCATCACCGTAACTGATGATTTCAAGTCCGTCAGGTGGCGTCGGAAGTCCCGACATAAATAGATTAAACAGAGTGGAAGATAATACTCCTCCTTGGGGGACACCCTGTTTAATTTTCCTTGGTTTAGATTTCCCATTTCTAAACTCCGTGTAGGACTGTCTTCCGGCAAGGTAATTTGCGATCCATTCGATTATTCCCAACGGAAGAGATGTACCGCAGATGTCAGATAGGAGAAAGGAGTGGGTCACGGTGTCGAATGCCTTTGACAGGTCTAAAGCCACTAGAATGGTTCGATGACATGGACGTGCTTGGTCGAGGCCATTGTGTATTGTGATGGCATCCAAAGCCATAGTTGTGCTGTGCATTCTTCTAAAGCCATATTGATGATCGGCTAATTCTATGTGGGTCGCAATTATAGGGTGGAGTAGCGTTTCAAGAGTCTTGGCCACAGGAGACAATAGTGTAATGGGACGGTATGAATCGCCTTGCGTTGGTTTTTTCCCTGGTTTTTGAATAGGGATCACCCTTCCCGTCTTCTAAAACTCGGGAATGATAGGCGTTAATTAGTCAATGGTCGTTGGTCGTTAATTAGTCAATCGAGATACTATTTGGTCCAAGGGCTTTGGAACTCTTTGCCCTTTCAATAGCTGTGGCAACTTCTTCGGAGGAGAATTGAAGTGCCTGGTGAACTGAACGGTTGCGAATGCTCCTGGTGATGATGCGCTTAAGTCTACCAGGTGACGGATGTTCGATAAACTGTTTATTGAAGCTGTTTGCGCATTTCTTTGGATCATTAAC
The DNA here is from genome assembly GCA_964017055.1 of Chloromyia formosa. Lineage (NCBI taxonomy): Eukaryota > Metazoa > Arthropoda > Insecta > Diptera > Stratiomyidae > Chloromyia > Chloromyia formosa. Next base: position 52,988,027 of record OZ024818.1, read on the forward strand.
CGTGGTGTTGCCGCACTGGGTTGCAACATGCCCTTTATGCTTAGTTGGGTTTGCCCTTATAAACCGTCGACCAGAGCTTATTGACGCCAGTTGTTAGATTGCAATTTTCAAGGTGAGAGTTCCATTTCCTTCTATTTCGAACTGCTACTTGGTTATTATTACTGCTACTTATTATTATTATTATTATTAAGGTTTAATTCCTTGATGCGAGGATCATCAGGGTTTGTGCTGCGTATTCGGTCTCGTTCGTCTGCCAATCTGGATGCTGAAGTAGGAAAATTTGGCCGAACCTTGGGTATGCGACCAGCTGGAATAAACAGTGTAGCCACTTCCTGGTGTATACGTCTTACATTCTGTTCAGCCACGAGCACGTAAGCAGGAGTTGGTAAGTCAGCAAAAGCAACATTTGTGAAGGTTTTGAAGCCATCCTAGTCAGCTGTGTTGTGATTAATGAGCGTGCGGTGATAAGCATACTGAAAGTTAGATGGTTTATTCAACTTTATGAGGATTGGCAGATTATTCCAGGACAGCGTCAGGACTGGTTCGCATTGTACATCATTGATGAGTCCGGCGCTGGCAATCGAGATATCGGGCGAGCTGGAACAGGTTCCAGCAATACAAGTAGGCGTGTCGTCATTGAGCGAAAAAAAGTCTGATGCATTAAGTTGTTCAGCTAAAGTAACCCCTCTGGCATCGTTGTCAAGGTTAGAGTGCCACAATTCCTGATGAGCATTAAAATCACCAAGTAGGAGACGATATTCGCCAGTGAGCAGTGAGCTAATATTGACATAGTCTCCCGAGGGACAGCTAGATACAGGTGGTATGTACATATAATGTTTTGATTTCAATATCAGTATTGCCCCACTGAATGATTATGGCCCGTATCACCATGATGTTGTCGGCCATTGTGACGTCAATTTCTCGGTACGGTACTGAGTGTTGGATTAAAAAAGCAATTCCACCACCAGAATTGATGATGTTGAAGTCGCCATAGGAGTTGAGGGACGAGTTGGTGTTGAGTTGAGTTGAGTCGTCTCCTGAATGGCTCCGATAATGATGCAATATCTGCCCATAAATGCCGGTAATTCCGCGATTTTTCGCTGTAACCCATTGCAATTAAGTTGTACAAATGAGATGGTATTGTGATTGGCGTGGGTGGTGCAGGTGTGAGGTTGTGTTGCAATGGAATCTTGTTGGAGATGCTGTTTACTGGAGTCATGGAGAAGAACTGGGAACTCGTTTGTGTACTAGTTGATGGTGGTAATCTAGTCATTTGTATTGATGATTGTTGTCCTCTGTTTATGCATAGACTCGCAGTAAAGGAGGAATCCCATAACCTGTGATGATTCCACCCAGAGCAGTTTCCCAGATGACACCATTCGTCGCAGCAGGTACATTTTACTGTTGTGGCATTAGGATGCTGCATTTTATTGCAGACACAGCAGATCTAGGTTCTAGGACCTGGGTTGAACTCAATTCCGGCACGTTGGAGGAGAATTGAGAGCAATTGCGCCGCCATGTGTTGCTCACAATTCCCAGGAAAAACGACGGGTAGTCAGAGTGTGTGACACACACATAACACACACTTATCTTTCTGCTTGCCTCAAAGGCGGTTGTGGCAGGTCTTGGCCGTTGTAAAACGGGTCGCTCCGGTGCGTAGAGCCGATTGTCACAGGAACACCGCATATTGGGTTGCGAGCGCGAGCTACCTGTCAGTCAACAGGTTGCGTCTTTGCTTTCTTCAGCGACCCATTGATAGAAAACACGCAAACCCAGTGCAATATGCGTGCAGCCTTAAAGTCGAATTATACTCGATTGCCCAAACCCCTTGTGGGGCATAGCGTGTCAACTGTTTCATGTGGCCCAGTTGATGTTTTGTTGGCATAAACTGGTTTCGGAGAATGCAGTTGCCAGCATGCACCTCCTGCACATCCATGGCCACGAACGTGGTCGTGAACGGGATTCGAACCCGAAACGCCGGTAGTCAAACATGAGAGTGATGCCTCAACACACTGCGCAATCGGTTGCCCAAACTTGGTTTTGACTTATCAAATACAAGGAAGGATTCGTTTTAGACACTCTCCCAAACTTTCGACAACTTACCGCAAAAAACTGATTCTCGCAATTATCCAAAGCATAGAATGCATTAAAATAAAGACTAATTGTATGATTTTCCGGAGCAAGAATGTAAAATTCACAATCTTGATACGAATTGAGCATTATTCTTCCCTGAACGCCAGTGTAGTTCTTAAAGCAACCTGTGGGGATAGTCCGGAGATAAAAAAAAATATCGGCAGTTGAATTTGATCGTCTCCTTACCTGACATCGGTGTAACCGTGAACTCAACACCTGATTTCTGAATATCACCGTCACTTTTAAAATTTATATAGATTTTATTCGAATTCGAGTAGTAATCTTCAGGCGTGTGATTGCCACAATATTGCATTCGTCCTTCCGCGTTACGAGCAATGCTGTCCACGTAGCTAACGGACATACCGTTCTCGGCGCCGTTCCTGATGACACCTTTGTCCAGTCCGTTATCATATAACCAGGCATACTACAAAGATTTATAATAAATTTTAATAAGGAGTTATCCTTATCCAACAGATATCTATTTACATCATCATTGTAAATTTGCAGCACATCATTTGTACATCCTTGGGCACTGGGTTCTTGTAGATCGAACTTCTTAAAGTGAACGTGCAATTGATATTTGCTTGAGCTGATCTGCCACAAACATCGAAGGTTTGGAGGATAAGTATCACCTGGCGTCTTGAGGGTGATTCCCTGAAATTGATTAAAAAGAAAAAAAATGTTAATATGGAGCGGATTATAGGTTACTTTCGTAGATGCCCACAAGGAGAAGTTTTGTCTGCACTCTTGTATATCTAGCGGACAATTTGCTTTGGAAGCTGACAACTTACACTGGGCTCTCCTTCTAATGTTATGTCGATGATCGCGTGATCACGGTCAAGGGTAACTTCGAAGATATCTTATCAGACTGAGCACTGTGTAAACACTGCCCAGTAATAATCGCGGGATATGTTAACGCATGGACAACAGAATGGGGAAACCGAGAAACGGATGCCATAGGGCATCAAATCGTCGACGCTTTCTGGAAATTGGTTATTGCTCTCATGAGTTCAGACGGCAGAAATCTCTTTAGGAAAGCCCGAGAAAGCTCTTTTATAGATCTCACGTTTGCTACCAGTTACTTGATAACAAGTGTGGAGTGCGGCGTTAGTGAGGACTATTATACTAACAGCAATCATCATCAGGCTATTTTCCTTTCGGTCTCCATGGTCAAGTTGCAAGTTGCAAGTTTTCGACGTAAGAGAATGAGAGCGCGCACAGTACGGTTCAATCAATTGACAATTTTGCCCCAGGTTTATTTCCTCAGCGTGAACTAGGGATCAAATACTACTTTTCGGTAGTGAGACATAGCGGGTCAGTCATTCCTGCGCTCCATGATACCAAAGAATAGAGATTATTGCTAACAAGAAATGGGACTCTATACGAATTAAGAGTGCCTGCCTAGTAGTTGCATATGTGTTGGATTCCATCAGTACACGAAGGGGTAATGCGGAATAGCAAGTATGTTACTCATACGAAGAAACGTACTAGGCAGTTGGAATTTAAAGAGCTTTTTAAAATGTTGCCGTCCCTATCCCTCTAAAGGCAACTTTCATTTGATTATTTGCGTATCAATTGGCAATGCGCTTTTGCTTAAATCGTATGAAGTGCCACCCCCCTGATGATACTCTGTTGTGGGCAATGAGGCGCAACTCCCCAAACGACTTACCCAGCGCCTTACACTCTTTTGTCACCGATCGACGCCAAGTGATTTTAGGACTCCTTCTTGCTCGGCCTTTGTTCGAAATGGGGTTTCATTTTATGGCATGTAAAGCAATGCTGTAGTCGTCTTTCCGCAATGTGTGACCTATCCACTGCCATTTTCGCCTGTGTATCAATTCGTCGATTGGCATCTGCCCCGTACGCGCACTTAGCTCTACATTTGATATTGTTTCGGACCAGGAGATTCATAGAATCCAACGAAGACATGAGTTGACGAAAACTTGCAGCTTTCTGGTAACTCTTATGGAAACTTTCCATGTACTGCTCCCACACGAAAGCACAGACAGCACCAGGGAGCGAAACAGGCCCAGCTTGGTCCTGATGCTGAGATAACTGCTTTGCCAGATTTCGAACAGCATGACGTATGCGCATTTAGCATGGTTGATACGACGAGCGATTTCCTGATCCGTACCACCATTTTCGGCAACAATGCTACCCAGCTGGACGAAGTTGTCAACCTTCTCCACAGGCTGCCCATTAATATTGATGGCGATAGGTGTAGTATTTTTTGCCACATGGCGAGCTAAGAACCTTGGTCTTGTTAGTATTAATCTTAAGCCCAACCTTACTTTCCTCCCTCTCGAGATCTAATGCCATTGCGGACAGATCCATGATTTTGTGGGAGAGCAGGCATATGTCGTCAGCGTAGTCAAGATGTTGTAAATAAGATCTTAAAGTCCACTGAATTCCTCTGTCTAGCCTTGATAGAGCTGCAAAGAACACGTCGCCGATCACTATGAGGATAAGGATTGGTGAGAGGATGCGCCCCTACCGAATTCCGCTCCAAAATCCCCCGACATCTTATCTTTATGCAGACCGCGATATTTCGCGACGTCATAGGTTGCCTTAATAATAGGCACAAGCTTCTCAGGGAAGCCTTCCCTGCGCAAGGCCGCCCATATAGAATCCCTGTTAACACTATTTTCATGTCGTCATCGCAGGTAGCTTCATTGTTGACCATCGAGCCCAAGTAGTTGAACCTTGTACAGGATTTCAGCCGCTCACCTTTAATGTATAGTAGATATCTGGTATCGGTCTTTCTGGATCTGAGAAAGGACATCAAAGATACTCAGTCTTTGGTATGCTAATCCTCAGTCCATGATCCTCTAGTATCTTACACCACTTGGTTAGTGCAGCCTGCAAGGCAACGGTGTCTTTGCTTCCCAGGACAATGTCAGCGCCGAAGAGAAGGAATATTTTCAGGCCGTCAGAAGTGAGTGTTATTAAACAGAGCCTGATGATGTTGAAGAGCAAGGGACTTAATACACTGACTTGGTGAACTCCGACTTTAAGTGGAAATTCTTCAGACCACCAGCTATGCATTTAACTTTAGTAGTTGCGCCAACATACATATCTTGTATCATCTTTACATATGCCTCGGGGACCTTAAGTGCTCTTAGGGCCATAGCAGTGAGCCTTTAGTCTATCCAGGAAGATTTTATCTATTATCTTGGCGACGGGAGGAAGCACACAAATGCCTCTTCAATTATTATAGTCTGTAAAGGTACCCTTTTTCGGAAGATTGATGATCAAACCTTCCTTCAACTCAGTGAGAAAGGTCTGTGTATTCCACGTTTTATCGCGTCGCACGCTACGCTGAACGTATCGAGCTTTCTGAGGTAGAGGAGTTCAGGAGGCAACTTGAATCTTTTACTAATGGCAAAGTGGGCGATTTGATTTTGTTTTCTGTGCCGATCAACAGAGCACCAACTGATTTTGTGGTGGTCCATAGGCTCAAACATAGCACCACCGATGAAGAGACTGTGAAAGTTGCAGAATCCTACAAATTTTTCATCTTTGTCATTGTACGATAGCCAAAAGTCGTAACCGTTGAGTCAGTCCTTATCCGAGGCATAGTTGATGTTTCGTTAGCATATAGAAGATTTCGGATAGTGCAAGTTGCTGGCATACATATACTGTCCTCTGGTTGTCCATTTCTACGGCAGGCATCAAATGGACAGGCCGTGGTATTATTCTGACGCCCCACACCACAGGGGAACCTCACACGGCCATTACTGGCAGCTTGATTTGGTAAGCAATGGTCAGCAAGCACTGCCGTTCCAGGGGGCACCCACGAGGAGGACTATGTATGTGAATTCTAGCACATTACGAACCTCCCGAAGCAACTATCACTGAAGCAGTCCTCGATGGTGATCGGCCAATAACCCGTCCTCCTGCTTCGTATCAAGAAATCTGGCAAAAGCATCGGATTGGACGGACAAAGAACAATGATCCCATAAACGTTTAACAGACTATTCTTTCAGAGCTTGGAAAGAGCGTCTAATGAACCATATTTTGATCTGGCCGTGCTGCTTCCACCGACAGATCGAAAGCAGCACCTGATGAGTAGTGATCTGTCTGTGGTACGAAAGCAGAGGCCGAGGGTCGCATTACATTCAGACCCCGATGCCAGCGCAAGGGTATCTGATGAACTTGCTAGAAGAGGGCCAATGAAAGAAGCCCTATGTACTCTCTTCAAAGTTGAAATGCTTAACGATACATGTAAGCATGCCATAATGCAGGCTGCGGTTAGTAGGACTAACACTAGATGGGTTAGCGGCAGCAGTTGTTTTAAGACAAAGGTGGTATGGCCAATGCTGGACATGAGCCGTTCCACTAAACTATTGGAAACGTATCACATTGGTGCGGTTGTGGGCGTCATCACTGGGCATTGTCCAATTGGGGAGCACGCCAAAAGGCTTCGACTTCTGTATAACGACTATTGTAGAAGCTGCGGGGATGAAGAAGAGGAGGAGAGTACTTTCCACTTTCTCTGTGACTGTCCGGGCCTACAAAGTATCAGGAGGTCAATTCTTGGAACCTACTACTTTGCCGAGCTAGGGGAACAAGAACAAGACATTGATGTTTGCTAGCTCCTTCATTTTGTTTTGAGCTCAGGCTGGCTTGAAGCTTAAAGTGGGTCGGAACAACAAACCCCGTTCGGTATCACAATGGACCCAGATGCGTTCTATGTGTGCCGTGGTTATTCATGGCAGCCCTTTAACCTAACCTAACCTAACCTTACTATCGCCGAGGCAGGGTTAAAACGCGGGATGCTGACGCCAAACATCTACTGGGCTTCCGAAACTGGGGGACGCGTTCACTTGAACGAGACAATTTAAGAAAACGATCCAGAAGACCAAAGTCGCCCTCAAACAATCAGGCCACAATGAAAATGGAAAATAGAACCCAATGTAAGAAAAACCAGGCCGAAAGCGTATATACCCTAGACTTGTACAGACCTAGTGGAGATACCAAAAGTACCAATTGGCAACGACCATATGCATTAATAATGGGTCTGCTATATGGCCAGTTCATAGGGGAGGTTGGCTCTCATTCAGTAGGATCTTGACCATTCTCAAAATCAATTAACTAACTAACCCATTCTACAAATATTTGTCGAATTTTTCAAGGCGCTAGCTTCATTCTATCGAAAGGTATTGCTTATTTGAAGTTTCACTTGTAGGGGAGGTAGGGGCTCCTTGGGTCGGATCTTGCCCATCATTGGCACCAACCAATAAGATCATCCTACAAACATTTAAACAAAATTACAAGTCTCTTGCTTCACTCTATCGAATGTTATCGCTTATTTGAAGTTTCATTTGTAGGGGAAGTAGGGGTTTCGTTTGTCGGATACATATTACATATTTACATATTTTCAATATTAGCTAATTGGATCCTACTACAAACATTTGATCAAAATTTCAAGTCGCTAGCTTTATTTTGTCGTAAGTTATCGCTTATTTTAAGTTTCATTTCTAGGGGAGGTAGGGGTTCCTTAGGTCGGATGTTACCCATCTTTAATGCCAACTAACTCAATCTCACTTCAAACACTTGACCAAAATTTCAAGTCACTAGCTTCATTCTATCAAAAGTTATCGCTTATTTGAAGTTTCATTTGTAGGGGAAGGTGGGGGTTCCTTGGGTCGGATCTTGCCCATATTCAATACCAACTAAGTAGGTCTTACTAGCAACATTCCACCAAACTCGGTAGTATCATTCTATCGAAAGTTATCGTAATTAAATGAATATTTAATTTTTTGAAATTTGTAGGGGAGGTAGGTGTTCCTTTGAATTGATTATGCGCAACTTACAGAAACTTAAGCAACTTCTTCCTTCAGGGTTACATGCCAAAAATCAGATGTCTACGTCAATTGGTTCAAGAGTTATAGACAAAAAACCTGAAAAGTAGGGTAGTACGGGGCTTTTTGTAAGAAAATTACCGTTAGTTTTCAACTGATCGATTTTATTTCCCCAGGAGAGTATAAGATTACCCTTACTAGCAATATACCAAAGCTAGAGCTTTTCATGATTTGTTAATCGGAAGTTATTGATACATTTAATTATTTTACAAATGTAGGGGAGGTAGGCGTTCTCTTGGCCTGATCATGCCCAATTTCAATACCGTCCAACTACAATAGATCATACTACCAACATTTGACCACAATTTCAAGGCTCTAGCTTCATTCTATCGAAAGTTATCGTGCGAACGGACAGACAGACAGACGGACAGACAGACAGACAGACAGACAGGCAGACAGACAGACAGACAGACAGACAGACAGACAGACGGACGGACAAACAGACAGACAGACGGACAGACAGACATGGCTGAATCGAATCAGGAGGTGACCCTGATCATTTATATATATATGTACATTGCTATACCTACGGAGCCTCCTTTAAGGTGTTACATATTTTCGTCGTGACTAAAACAATATACCCTATACTATAAGTCTAGGGTATAAAAATTTACTTACCATCGTATCTTCCAGCTCATGTTTCATCGGTCCACATTTCGACGCTACAATCTTAAAAGTCGCCTTAATACCGCTACTTGTTTTCGACGAATCACTCACAAATCGAGCAAACATTTTCGTCCTAGTGCTAATAGCCAACGGTGGCATATCGTGACCACAGTATCGATCGATTAACTCGGCAAATGGTCCGGCACCGTCTCGCAACTCCAAATAGTCACACGAGCAAGGATCTGTTGCGTTCCCCTCACAAGTGGCCACATGGAAGTTTTCGAACTCCACCTGAATATGATATCCATCCGGAGCATTAAACACATAGTTGCAGTCCATATTCTCTCGATACGACGAGCCATAGAACTTATCGAAAATATACGACGGATGGTCAATGTCCAGATTGATGGAATCATCGCATTTCTCCTTAAACAGGATCCATGCACGGAAACCTTTGCCCGCATTCGATGGGTCGGTATAAAAGTGGATGATAGCTTGGTTAGTGTCGACACTGATGGGTTGAATTTTGCCCGTGAGATTGCCACAAAGCGTGGCCAACTTATTGTCATCCAATTCCTTGTTGCCTTTGAAGATTTGCACGTAGTCGTAATAGCAACGGCTCGATGACTCCGTATCGAACTCCTCGAAAACAATGCGGATCTCATTATTCCGGGGCGCCGTTATATTCCATATGCAATGCAGATTGGCTGCGTATTGTTTGCTCCTACCTTGGGTGGGCGAGGTAATTTGTTGGTTACTCGTAATTTCGCCACCACACTTTGCTATTCTGTACTCTAATTTGAAGCCTCGGCGATTGCCATTTCCGTCCGTTTTGAATACCATCACCATGCGATCCTTGTAGCGAAGCTCAGAGACAGAACCTTCAACGCAATAGGTTTCGACTTTCTCGTAGGCACGATTGAAGCCATTGTAGCTATATACCGTAAGGTTGTCGTACTGACAACGTCGTCCAATTTGTTCGAGGGCGAAGTCAAGGAAGCGGACAGTAATGAAGTCGTCAGGATTGCGTGTTACCAGCGTGTAGTTGCAGTCCAGATTGCCGGCATACCTTTCTGGATAGTTAGGGCTGGTCAACGTCCCAATTTCCTCCGTTACCAGATACTCTCCTCCGCATTTATTCTCAAATTGGATTGAGAATCCGTCCCCTTGCACCGAGTCGTCCGATTTGAATTTCACCCGAATTCTATCTTCCGTTGACTCGAACGGAGGAGGAGTCGTTCGTCCGCAAGAACGTCCGATTTGATTCCAATCGCCGTTTTGATAGTCGTACAACTCAAGGACGTCTTTCGTGCAATTTGCACTCTCCTCGATATAGTATCGATCTACAAAAGTGGCTCGAAGGTGATATCCTGGATTCGACTGAATTGTCCAAATGCATTCCACGTTGCTCTTGTAGTCGTTTTTCAATCGAATGGTGTGCGGTGAGTGGAAGAAATGATCGCCGCATTCGTCAATATCATCGATTGTGATATTCATCACAGATTTGGGATCCAATTTGTCGGAGTGATATTCAATGAAGGCCTCTCGTAGACTTGTGAGATTCGTCAGGTCCACGTCGCCGCAGAATCGTCCCAAATTCGGTCCATCCACACCTCGTGAAATGCGCAAGTACTCCTTATCGCATGGTATGTTTATATGACCCGATATCTTGAACAAATAATCGCCGTTGGACTTGCCGATCAGCCAGGCGCAATCCAACTCCCCATACGAATTGAGTGGAACTTCGGAAACCAATGGGGTCGCTATACTATATCGGTCATTGATGGAGACGATGACACCACCGCACATATGTCGCTTATATGTCATATTGAAGGAAATTATCTTAAATGCCGATTGCAAAATTTGAAGTTTAGCATTTATGAGAGGACTACGAAGTGTGGTCTCGGTGGTGTTCTGGCACAATCTTGACCACAATCGTCTGCCATCCAGGATCGCAACTGGCGGACGATACACACAGCTAAGCCTCATCGGACTGTTTGCCAGGATCAAGTCTCTAAACTTCATTGCAATTGTTGCACCCGCCTCGCCAGTAGGGGGAGCATCGTACGAGCAGATGAATGAACTATTGCTCATGGGCATGGAAATTGATCCTTGCGCATTCTCAAGCGATCCTTGACATATTGATGCTTCGTTGGAGGTAAAACGCATTTTTATTCCCCTGAAACCAGTCGCTGGGGAAAGCCAACAACTGATGAGCATTTCATTGTCGGACGAATTGATCGCTGACGGCGGAGTGTTGTAAAAGTATCCAATGGGGGACAAATATCGATGATCGTTGAAGAATCCGATTCTTGTGGAACTGCGTCGTACTATTCGAAACGGCGAAGTGTGATTCGTGCGTCCAGTCGGAACATTATAGTCTAGCATTGTGAGCTGGATTCGCCGACCTTTGGGAACTCTGATACGCCAGATACAGACGACAGTGCTAGCCCACCCGTTCGGATAGCCTGGAGTTATAATAATGCCCTCCTCAGCATTAATTTCACCTCCACAACCAAACCGTGACGTTGTATATGACAGCTTGAAACCTCGATAGACTGTATTTGGTTTGTAGGTGCGGAAGCGTATTAGGACCTCATTGGCATTGACCGCCAGATAGGGTAGAGTGTAACCACCGCACAAGTTGTATTCCGAAGTTTCCGTCGAATTCTCCATTCCGGGCGAAAGGTACGATATCTCCAGATGATCATCCCCTTTACAGTCACCGGCTGGAAGATGAATGTCGCGGAATGTGATGTTGATCGATCTATCGATCGGCACAACTATCCTATATTCGCAGATGGAATTGCTCGGGTATCGTCCGACATTTGGATAGTTCTTTGAAGTGATTTGTCCGCTAAGTTCATGATATGTACCGCCGCATTTGCCAAGGAACACGGTGCCATTGAAGATCATCAAAGGATCCGTTACATCGGTAAAGAACTTGATGCGCATTGCGTTGGACGACGAATCGACAGTGTTTGGTTGGGCGCAAGCCACCGTTAGAGGCGTAGCCAATTCAGTCGCCCCATCCTTTATCTCGACATACTCATTCAAACAATCGGGACGCCGTGCCGCCGTGAAATTATCGAAATGGATCTGAATATGCTCGCCCATTGGCGCAATCACGGTCCAAGTACAAACCGTGTGCGGTGCCGGTATATTCGGGAAGTTGGGCGTTTGAATATTCAGCTGTGGTTGCTCGTCGTCCAATCGCAAGCTGTACTCACATTCATTCATGACCGTCTCATAGGACAGAGACCATGATCCGGATCCTAGAACGCTCAAATATTTGACGAATGCCCTATTCGATGTAGTCGTGGGTATTTCTGGAATCTCAGTTCCACAATATTTGCCCGTACCCAGAATAGGCGATTCATCATCTTCGCCATTCTTCATCATTACGTAGGCCGCGCAACTTCCATCAACCGTTTTAGGCAGTGACAGTTCCGTGAACTTGAATTTGATCTTCCTGCCTCGCTGAACGTGGAATTTCCATGAACATTCCTGACCACCGAATTGTGTAGTATTGAGAACGCCGGACGGCAATGTGAACTCGCCGCCACACTTGCCAACGAAAAGGGCCGAAAAGCCTGTCTTATTGTTAAAGAAGTCCGTGCGGAAGATCAGCTTTAAGTGGGGCGTACCCTCGTATAGCATCGGTCCATTGTCAGTTGGTTTGCATATCTTGGGCGATTCGTCCCATTTCACCAGATCCTTGCTCGTCAACACTTGAATGTAGTCTGCGTAGCAGCCGAACGTGTCATCGATATCCACGGCCAATATATGAAGCAGCGGATGCAAGGCACTGCTGTTGGATTGCGCCAACCACTCACAATCTAGATTCGTTTGGTATCCTGTCGGATAGCCTGGCGAACTAAACATGTATGGTAATTGGCCAATGGTAACAACACTCTTGCACTCATTCTTAGCGGTCGTGTTGCGCTGAATTTCAGCCTTTGATATAGCTTGCCAGGTCATTTTGAACAGGGGCATGACGGTAGCGATATAGATTGAACTCGTGCTGGACGTGAAGCTGACATCGTCGCGTTCAAGTGGTAGAAGAGACGCCGATTCATCGTAGCCGTTGTAAACCTGTGAAGAGGAGGATTGAATCAGACTTAATAAAAACTATTTGGAATTTCTGAATTTGATTTTACACATGCGATATTAAGTAAAAGTGACTTGTTGATTGAGTGCTATTTCAAGTAGGTTAGGTTAGGTTTGGTTAAGGGGCTGCCACGACGCAACACAGCACACTAATGAGACCACTTATGGGCCCATTGTGATGCCACCAATAACGTTTCACCTCATTAAAAAAACCCTAGGTCCAGAACCAGCCTGTACTGGCAATGTATCAATTTAGCTGCATTACGCTCATATCCTGGGGGGCCTTCAATCAGGAGCCCAGGAATTCCTTGCTGCTGATGGCCAATCCTGGACAGTGACATGGAAGATGCAAAACGCTCTTCTTTTCATCTGCACAACTCCTACAGTAGTTATTATGAGGAAGACGGAGCCTCCATGCGAGCGCACCGATAGGGTAGTGCCATGTGATAATCCCCACCACCCTGTCAATGTGCTTCCTATTCAGTGACAGCAAATATGCAGAGCGACTAGAATCGAATTTCTGCCAAATTATTCTTGTCGTTTGGCAAGTGCTACTATTGAGCCATCTAGTATTAGCTCTATCCACCGCAACGGACTTAATTGCCAATTAGCATTTTAATATCTATGCCGTCCCCACCGATAACACCAATTGTACCCTCATGAGCAAGCTCGTATGCCCTGGAGTTGCCCGCAAAACCACTGTGACTCGGTATCCAGCAGAGAATTATGTTGAAGAAGTTACCCATCTCTGTGAGGACCAACCGACACTTCTGCGTAATTTTCAATTGAGTGAAAACAGAGTCAAGTGAGCCACACACATCACGACTATCCGTATAGATAGTAATGTGTCTCGCAGTTTACGACTTGACTCCTTAACCAGGTCAGAGCTTCTGAAATCGTTGAAACTTCCGCCTCCTGGACAGTACAAAAGTAGGGAATAGGGTAGGATAAGTAAATTCCCAGTCCCTCCGAGTATATACCAGGCCCATCATCGGTCTTAGAGCCATCCGTGTAGATGACCAAGGAGTTGGGGGTAAAGGGTACGTCATCAGCCCATAGGCTCCTCGACGGAATCAGGATGGTAAAATTACTGCCAAAAACGTGTTTAGGAGAAGTGTAATCAGCTTCCAAAGGAGATCCAGGTTGTCCAGAATAGCTGAGTGGTCAATGCTCAATGCACGACGTTGACCTGTTTTGGGGGGGGGGCACGGGGCTATGTTCCCTGCCAGTTGTTCGCTATATATGTCAAGCGGGAGCAAGTTTAGCAGCGTATTTAGCCTTGTTCTAAAGGCGATCGCTGCTAGTCTTTGCACTTTACTTATCAAGTGACAATAAAACGCCACTCTAAGTGCCGTCCACTACACACATTTGCCGTGCAGTAGAATTGTCTGCACAACCTATATACATCTAGGCAGTACACCACTTTCGGTTGCAGACCCTAGTTCTTGCCAATCGCCTTCCTGCTTGAGTAGAGCGCAGTTGTGACCTAGTTTACCCGCTCCAAGATGTCAAAGATAAGACTCAAGAGCTTAGCTCTATCAGTGAAACCAAGTTTCTTGTCATCCAATGATGGACCTTCAACAGTAGGTTGGACGTGTCTCCTGGTGAAAAGCACAAGTTCGGTGTTGTCAGGGTTGACACTAAGGCCACAATGACCTCCCCATTCGCTGAAAATGCACAGAGCATTCTGAAACAACTCACTAAGGACTCCCGGGAATCTGGCGGAAACAGTAATGGCAACGTCGTCTGCGTAGGCCGTCACAGTGAATCCAAACTCTTCCAATCCATTTACCGCCAGGTTCCAAAGAAGAGGGACAGTATCCCGTCTTGGGGGGGGGGGGGGGGGGAGCGCCCCCTTCGTACATACATATCTACTAACCGATGATGTACCCATAGTGATACGCATATTCCTAGATGTTAACAGCAAACTAATGAATTTGCAAAGCGAGTCATCAACAAGCAGTTTCTAGAGGGCTTCGATAATTGCACTAGGTTTAACATTATTGAACGCTCCCTCGATGTCTAAGAATGCAACCATGGTGTATTCCTTGTATTCCAGGAATTTCTTAATGCAACTAACTAAAGAGTGAAGAGAAGTATCCACTGATCTTCCTTTCCAGTAGGCTTGTTGTGACAAAGTTAGAAACTGAGGCGGGATGGTGTTCCGAGGGTGGACATGGATCTGCCGCTCCAATAGTTTCAACAAGGCTCAAGAAAGGCTGATAGGTCGAAAGTCATTAGCGCGAGCGTGCAAGCTTCGCCCAGCTTCCGGGATGAAAACGAATAGAACTTCCGTCCAGGTGCACGGAACATAGTCCATCGTGAGACATGCGATTAGGATTAACTCCACCCAAGGATATACAATATCCAATGAATTCTGTAAGTCCGCAGGAATAATGCCGTCAGGACCAGCGGATTTGAACGGTTCGAAACTGCTGAATGCCCACTGAATTTTATATTTCGAGAGAATAGACGCAACATAACATGCTGTTGAATGGCATGTGGATACGGCCTCTGTTGAGGTAGTCGCCGTGCTACCAGGAAAGTGCGTTTCAAGTAAAAGTTCAATGAATTCTTTGCTTGATAATCTCCTTAAGCCATCCTGCCTCTGCAGAAAACTGGACAGAGGTGGGTTCGACGTCAAAGTTTTACGAAGTCTAGAGACCTTGTTACATTCTTTCTTGTGTTCGCAGAAGCTCGTTGACGAGTTGTGTTTAGAGCCTCTCAACTCTTTCTTGAAAAGGCTAAGTCGCATTTTAAAGGAATGCCAGTCGGACTCCAGCCTAAAAGCTATTACCTTATGAAATGCCTTCCTGCATACAGCCCTAAGCTCGGATAACTTATCGTTCCACCACACTGGTTTCTACTTTCCCGCCTGTGAGCTATCAGGACACGAATGCTGCCTTGATTGCACCAGTCAGAGTATTATCCATGCTATCTAGTTCATGTTGGTTAGAGGGTTGATCTGGAAAAGATGGCAGCAATTCCAAAAGAGTCTCACGTTTGCGATTCAAGGTGCGTGGATTGAACGTCGGTCGTGCAGCAAGGCTAAACTGAAAGCATCGATGATCCCAGAATGAATGTTCCTCGGATACTCTCCAGCCACTAATCAAGTGCTGAATGTCCTCCGAGGCAAGAGTGATATCAAGAACTTCCTGCCTGTTCTTAGTGATAAAATTAGGCTATTTCGGGTAATCGGCGATCATTTCCCGTTCGACTTCAGTGGGTCTTACACTCGCCCCAGATCGTTTGAACGTTCCAAAACCCGCTCGTGGTCCGTTGTTTGTAGCCAAAAGTCGTTGCCGGTAAATTAGTTCGTGGTATCCGAGGCTCGTTTAATGTTTCAAATGTAAATTGATTTCAGGTACGAAGGTTACAAGGGTTGCTTCCTTAGGTGTCCTAAGAGCCGCCGGGAGCTATTTTTTGTATATAGCGCAGAGGTAGCTCTCTAATGGTGTTTTTGATCGCGCGTTCACACTGGTGTTATAGCCATTCAGGACGATCATCGTTATGTGCCTCTACCAAATGTTTTGCACTACAAAACTTGGTTGACTTGGTTAGCCGTTCCAGAGGGTACCCACGAGGAGGACTATGGAAGAGGTCTTGTGCCCCCCCCGTATAAAGACATGCCTGCGTCCTCATAAGCGGATATTAAGGTCAACTCTGTCTACTGTCTTGGACGTGCTGCTCAATCTGCTTCTTCTGTACATCATTGGCGAACAAACTGCAACAATCACTGCCACACGCCTTCGTGAAACCGACACAGTCCGTCTGCCTATGGCCTTCATCGATTTTAAATAGTTTAGATATTCTTGCAGTAATGGACTATTCCACTCCCAAATATCTATTCGACAAGAACTTCACATCCGTCATCCCAAATTGAGATCAGTTTCCACTTACTGACTCTATCGGCATCTATACGGACGGATTCAAGATACACGGAGGAATAGGACCGGGTGTCTATTGTGACAGGTTAAATTTAAGCCTGTCTTTCCGTCTACCTGTTCACTGAAGTGCTTTGCAGGCGGAGGTCACGGCGATTTTGGAAGCTCCAATCTTTTTGGGACGACATGCCATAACTGCTAGACATAGCCAGACATCCTGTGTCCTTCGACGTTTCAAATATGTTTTCAAACATTCCATCAAAAGAATGTCCAGCATTAGTTGAAACAATCCTGAAGGGAGAAAGTATTTGTCCGCGTGAGAGGGGAAATGTTCTGCTCCTTCTTGAGACTTGCCTTCGGCAAAATTATTTCGAATTCAAAGGCAATACTTACGTACAACGGGAAGGCCTGCCTATGGGCTCTCCACTCAGCCCACTTCTAGCTGAAATCTATATGCACTTCTTCGAGACTGACATTTTGTCGTCCTCCCTTGCCAAAATACATATTGCATTTTGGTACAGGTATGTCGACGATATTATTGTGGGTTTCAAGGGTACAGATAGACAGCTGGACAAATTCCTCACATTCCTGAATGCGGTGAACACTAATATCCAATTCACCCTTGAAAAAAGCGTCAACAACATCATGAACTTTCTGGACCTAACTATCTCGTTTTCAGACAACGCTTTCGATTTCAAAATATTCAGGAAGCCAACCTTTTCAGATGTGACAATCCCTGCGGATTCCGCTTGCACATGGTCGCATACAGTAGCAGCTTACAGATCCATGGTTCACCGCGCATTCGTTATCCCAATGACTGATACGAATAGGGATATTGAATTACATCTGATAAGAAAGATCGCTACCAATAATGGCTTTGAACGGACTATTGTGGATAACCTAATAGAAAAGAAAAAGAGCGAAATGATTCGAAACTTAGTTTATCCCAGAAGTGCAGTTGAACGACAGAAAAACTATGTTTCGCTGCCGTACATACCTGTTCTCTCAGAAAAAGTGGGGAGCTTGTTCAAGAGAAAAGACATGATTCCAGCTTTCCAAAGTGACAACACACTTGGTAAAAAATTGCTTAACGCAAAACCGCGCCCAAACAAATATAAAAAACCGGGCGTATATACGCTGGAATGCCCCGAGTGCTCAGCTGCATATGTGGGACAAACGGGCCGAACAATCGAGACTAGGATTAAGGAGCATATGAATAGATCCAGTTTTTCAAATTTTTCCAACCATTTGATTGAAACCGGCCATAAAGTCGGAAACGACTTCAAACCCAAGATCCTTCATACCTGTTCTAAGGGACAAAAACTCAACCTCCTGGAAGCGCTTGAGATAAATAGGTCCAACAGAATTCCAGGCAAAACTCTTCTTAATGACCATCAGGACCTGAACCATTCTCGACTGCTAAATTTATAACTCTTTTCAGAAAGACTGAAAACAAATTTTATTTTCTTGCTGCGACATTAGCGAACATCTCTCTCTCTCTCTCTCTCAATTTCCCTAACCCCTTGTGGGGCATAGCGCGTCAACTGTACCATGTGTCCCAGTTGACGTTTCGACGGCATAAATTGGTTTCGGAGAATGCAGTTGCCAGCATGCACCTCCTGCACATCCATGGCCACGAACGTCGTCGTGGACGGGATTCGAACCCGAAACGCCGGTAGTCAAACATAAGACTGATGCCTCAACACACCGCACTACCGGTCGCCCCATAATGGTAGTAGCTTCCGCTTACTTTCCATCTGACAACGAGATGGCACCACCTATTGAAGAACAGCTGCTAGTTGGCTTTTCTTAACGCACTAGCAGGACTGCGTATTGGAAGGATAATAGCCGTCCTGGACCAGAAGGGTAGTGGCGGCTGGATCCTAAAAGGCCAGAGACGGAATGCCCAGCGTTTCAGAAAGGGAGAGGCGAAACGAACGACTAAAGAAGCAGCGAAATTTCAACTTCTGCGACGGCGACCAAGAACTCACGATCGGTGAAGAAATCTTTTTCAGGAGGTACGTATGAAAAACCGGCGACCGGCGACCGGAGACAGCGACCCGTTCCTTTAGGGATGTCATTGCGAGTCACATCAAGCTGGCTGTCGAGCAACTCAAATAGAGGCGCGGTGAACATATGGCCAAAATAGTCTTTAAGCATATTACCGAGGAATTGTTGAAGTTTGCGATGTCACTGGCAGTAGGGTCACCTCGATTTGATGGCAGCAGCATTGTCCGCAGTCACATTGGGGTAACCTGCAGCGATGTTTTTTTTTTGGCTTCGGTCTACAGTCGGGAGAGCCGCTAAAGAGTATCCGGGACTGGAGGTGGTGGACAAGATGTTGGGGCCTGGGCTGATTACAGCCTAAGTAGCCGTACCCCACTTAAACGCTTCTAAGGCTCTGGTCCCTATACAGATACAGAACCCAGAAGCATATCTTTCTGAAGATTGTTCCAAGCGATGGAGCAAAAAAAAAATCAATCCACAGAACCGGATCTTACCGGGAGCAACGAAAATGCTGCTGATGCTGGCGTATGTAAAGAGTGGAGAGCTGGTCCACTTTGGATTGAAAGGGATCCGAAAAGGGAAGATGGCTGAAGGATATTTTTGTTTGTTTATTGACCTTACCCCTCCAGGGGCATATTCATTTGCCCTAACTCCTAGTCAGGCATAGCGTATCAACTATTCTATGTGGCTTAGCTGATGTTTCGTTGGCATAAACTAGTTTCGGACGATGGACGTTGCCAGCATGCACCTCCTGCTCCCATTTAGCCGCCTACTTGTAAAAAATCGGGAGATGTTGTGGCTTATTAGAACGCCCCGCACCACAGGGAGAAGAAAACACAAACATCCATGGCCACGAACGCCGTGAACGAGACTTGAACCCGTAACCACTGTAGTCAGACATGACACTGACACCCTTACACACAGAGCTACTGGTCGCGACCCTACTTCACAGCAGAGTGGCAACGGCCAACCTGCTTCAGCACCTGACACGCCGCCATTGCGCTGATTGAGGAATCGCTCCTGTACAAGAATGCGGTCTATGGATTCGGTAGAAATTTCAATATCTGGTCTCAGTGCTTGTGAACCTCTTTGATTCACAACCCTTCGTACCATCTATTTATCATGTGATGCACCGATAGGATTATGACTTAAAAGGGAGCTGGTGCTGGTATTTTTGTGCCCGACACCAGGTTTTCAATTGCTATGGGTACCTGGCTGAGCGTTTTTCAAGCTGATATCCATGCCATGCCGAGTTCTGTGCCAGGGAAATTCTGGAAAAGAAATTTGGCGGTGCACATATTGCACATCTGTTCAGATCGCCTGGAAACCATAAAAGCTCTCCTCAACACTGGGGAAAGGGTGTCGTGAACTTCTCTAATGTCACCCAGCAGACAACCAAATGTTGTTGCATTGGGTTCCAGGCCACTGTGGCATTCAGGGAAATGAGACAGCCGATGAAAGTGCTAGGCAAGGCTTATTTTCAAATTTTATCGGATCGAAATCATTTTGTCGTTTAGGCTTGGCTTCAGTAAAGACAATGATAAAGGAATGGTCAGAAACGATACGACAGCTTGGAACCTACCCTCCAGGTCTACGGCAATCGAAGAAGTTAATGAGATCCCAAAACTATGGAGATACTTCCCACAGGAAAATAGCTGAGGCTACTTGTGGGCTACCTATTGGGTCATCACTGGGTGAAGTTTCATCTAAACAAAGTAGGTTTGTTTAATAAGATGGAGTGTGATCTTTGTTTAGAGAACATTTTAGCGAATGCCCGGGCTAGGTATACGTCCCAATTGAAGGAAAACGATCTAGACGGCCAATATCCGATGTCCGACTGACGAGCCACTGTGATAATGATGATAATGTAATACAAGTTTATGGATCATTACTCGATAGGATGTGATGTCAACTCACCATAAACTGTTCATTTAAAAAGGGGACCGTAGTGTCTGTCCTCTCCGAGATACTGGCTTGTATAACAAAGCCTTGCGGAACAGTTATTCGCCAATTGAATGGTGTGAAGTCAGATATCGTATTTGGATGGCGAGGCGAAGTTAACGTACCGTTCGTCCCCGTAATATCCACGTCATGAACTGAAATTAAATAGGAAAGATCACTGTTACCAAAAACGTCATCGTGATTTACCAATAAAGCACCTACCGTAACTATATCGCGCTTTGAAACCCTTGCCTACACCATCATCATTACTTCTGAACTTGACCCAAAACGTCTGTGCTCTTGTAGTCGAAATACTCGCTTTTTCGCCACACAAGGTATCTATCAAATTCCCCAGCGGACCTCCACTTCGAATTTCTAGATAGTCATCGTTGCAATTATCTGATTCCTCAATATCAATTTCCTCGAGAATGAGTTCCATTTCGTTTCCTGGTGTTGCTTCGATCCACCAAACACATTCAACGTTAACCGGATATGAGTCAGGATATAGGGGTGACGCGAATGTTCCGCTTAACGAGGACAAATTTCCGCCACATGCATTTTCGTAGACTGTATAGAATCCATCAAAGCCTGAAATCGATTCGATCCCAAGTTCGATTGTTAGCGCGTTGCCTCGTGATATCATCGTAAGCGGGAATTTTTCACAAAACGATTCTTTCAGTGGTGATTTGGTGGAATCGCCATCGTAGAACTAAAATTTGTAAAAAAAAGATTATTATGACTCCCTTCGGTGGCTACAAAAGTAAAGATCATCTTCATTATTGCAATGACTTACCTTAACACCGCCATCAAAGCAGGTGTCAGTAAGATTTGAGCCCGATCGCAATGATGCTCCAATGCTTTTCTCGAAATGTGTCGTTGTAAATGTGATATGTTGTCCTGCAAAAATGTTTGATTATAATTTATTCAATTTTAATAAATATCACAGGGCTACAGATCGATCGGATCCAACCCTCGATGCAAATTAGCACTTATTATCAGGAATGAAACATCTTAGGAGTTAGTGAGATAAGATGGTGGAACAGTAGAGAATTTATCTCTCCAACTGGTAGCACTGTAATGTTGTACTCCGGTAGAGCTACCGGTGGTGGTCGTGAGTCAGGTGTGGGGCTCCTTTTAACCAGAGCCGCACGAAACTGTCTCTTATCCTGGGATCCGGTTTCCGACCGAATAATAACCGCCAGGTTCCGGACCAAAAAGAGAAACATATCAATAACAGAATGCCATGCTCCTCAACTGAACCCGACAGTGTCTTGGCGAAAGACTCCTACGAATAACTAAACACCTAAACGTGACATTATATAGGTAATAGTTATGGGTGATTTGAATACAAAAGTTGGCGCTGATAACTATGGGCTCAGACATGTGATGGGGAGACACGGTCTTGGCGATCTTAAAGACAACGGTGAAAGATTTGTAGAGTTCTGCAAATTTCACAGTCGCTTGATCATCAAACTTCCGAAGAAGGGTAGCCTCAGAGACTGTAATAATTGAAGAGACATTTGTGTGCTTCCTGCCGTTGCCAAGATAATAGCTATTATCATCCTGGAAAGACTAAAGGTCCACTAAGAGAGCACAGTTGATGAAGAGCAGGCTGGTTTTCGATCCGGATTTTCCTGTGTCGATCACATTAGCACCTTACGAATCATCATCGAGCAATGCGCTGATTACGATTCTCCGCTTCACTTACTTTCCATCGATTTCGAGAAGGCATTCGATAGTGTGAGCCAGGATTCTATATGGGCGGCCTTGCGCAGGAGAGGCATCCCTGAGAAGCTTGTGGTTATTATTAAGGCAACCTATGACGGCGCGAAATGTCGCTTTCTGCATAAAGGTAAGGAGTGGGGGGAGTTTAAGATTTGCAGTGGAGTTCGGCAGGGGTGCATACTATACCTGATAGGCGATGTATTGCATGCAGCCCTATCCGTACTAGAGAGAAGAATTCAATGGACGTTAACATCTTATCTTTAACATCTTGACTACGCTGACGACATATGCCTACTCTCTAACAAAATCATGGATCTGTCCGCAATGGCGTTAGATCTTGAGAGGGAGGCAAGCAAGGTTGGGCTAAAGATTAATACCAACAAGACCGAGATGCTTAGCCCTCCATTGTGAAAAAGAAATCCGACACCACTTTTGCAATCAATATTAATGGGCAGCCTGTGGAGACAGTCTACCTGAGTAGCATTGTTACCGAAAATGGTGGTACGGAGCATGACATCGCTCGTCGTATCAACCAAGCTAAATGCACCTACGGCATGCTGTCCAAAATCTGACAACGTAGTTATCTCAGCATCAAGACCAGGCTGGGCCTGTTTCGCTCCCTGGTACTGGCTGTGCTTTTGTCTGGGAGCAGTACATGGAAAGTTTCCGGAAGTGTTACCAGAAAGCTGCAAGTTCTCGTCAACTCATGTCTTCGCCGAATTTTAAGAATTTTCTACCCCGAAACAATATCAAATGAAAAGCTAAGTCGGCGTACGGGTCAGATGCCAATCGACGAATTGATACGCAGCCGAAAATGGCAGTGGATAGGTCACACATTGCGGAGGAGTGCCAAATGCATTGATTTGCATGCCGTGAAATGGAACCCTATTTCCAACCAATGCCGACCAAGAGAGGGAGGGTCCTAGAATCACATGATGTCGATCTGTGGCAAAGGAGTGTCAGGCGCTGGGTAAGTCTTTTGGAAAGTTACGTAACATTGCCCAGAACAGAGTACGATGGCGCGCAGGAGTAGTTGACGCGCAAGGCCCCACTAGGGGTTAAGAAAAAGTAGTATAAGTAGTATCAGGAATGTGAATGGCCCAACGGTTAGCACATTCGTTTTCTGTTATGGTTCAATTCCTACTGAAGAGCACAACACCTCTTGCCTGTTTTTAGAAATAAAAGTAGGCTCGCAGCCTACATTACAGAGTAGCAGACTGGTGCCAATGATATATTCTAAAAGCAATTCGCCTCAGTCATTTGTGTCCGAGCTGTCCCAGACATCATGATGCGCATTAGAATCGCAGCCAAAAATCATGCTTTTATTTGCTACTCTTGCCCCTGCAATGAATGACCGAAGGGAAAGCGCCCTCATTGTCGTGCGGCATATTTGCCGACACAATCCAGTAAAGACTACCTCTAAGCTCAAGGCAGACCAGTGCAATGTCCTTGTCACTATAATTTGACAACAGGCGGTATTCCTTATAAATTGGGGCGACCGGTAGCGCAGTGTGTGGGAGCATCAGTCTCATGTTTGACTACCGGTGTTTAGAGTTCAAATCCCGTCCACGACGACGTTCGTGGCCATGGATGTGCAGGAGGTGCATGTTGGCAACTGCATTCTCTGAAACCAATCTAAGCCAACGAAACGTCAACTGGGCCACATGGAACAGTTGACGCGCTATACCCCACAAGGGGTTAGGGCAATTGAGTAGTAGTAGTATTCCTTACTAGAATGCATGACTGGGGCCTCTCTTTACCTTTCGCATAAAAAACACCCAGGGAAGAAGAATAGCTGTAGAGGCTGCTTTTGAATGGTGGAGGTTTATCTGGATAAATTTAAGCATTACATTGCCCTTTTGATCACCGTGACATCCGCCTCCCTCTCCATGTCAGAGTCAGATGTTGCATACGCCAGTGATGGCTGCGACGTGTCGTCTAAGGCAGTCAAATCAGGGACACAGATTCGTCATCCGCGTCCCCGTCTTTGGGCTAGGAGAGTACGAAAGGAGGATTTTTCAACACCGGAACCACATCCTCCTCCGTGGGGGTAGATGCAGCCTTGTTTGTGCTCCTAACATATAAATGAGCAGCTGGGTTTTGATAAGGCCGAGTCTAATGACCCCCTTCGGCCTGGCAAGAGGCGCCAATGACACAGTATTTATCTCAAAGACTGCGTATCTACAGTCATTTAGGGGTTCCTCCAACTTCACAACCCTCCAATCATGAGCTGGGAGGTTCACATTACATACTCGAATATGTTTTAAAATTTTAAGATCTAACTATAAGTATAAAAAGGGCCTTTATTGCCTAATTTGAACACAAACTGTGACTACCTATCTTCCACTCACCTGGTTCTGTTACAATAACCCAAAGGCATCTGTCTTCATTGTGATTATTCGTCATAATCAGTCTTCCAGTATCATTTGCAAAAATTCTCTTTCCACAACCCTAAAAACAAAACATAACAAACTGTTAGTTATCTTACTCAAATTTAAATCCAATGCAAGTTTTCCGCCTACACAGGTTGGTTCGACATCGACTCGTCCTCGATACCGACTTGGCCTCGACTTGCTCTCGGCTCAACGTCCACTAAACCTCGATTCAACCTCGACTCGGCCTCGACTCATAATCGACACGATATTCTTATCATAGCACGCAGGTCGACTATTTCACTTTGAGGTCACCTACACATCATTCCATCATCACACAGAAATCATCACCCAAACATCATCGCCTAGCCATCATTATTCATCATGACGCATGTGCCTAGCAAAGTCCGAGTCGCGATCGTGTCAAGGTCGAACTCACCACTGAGCGGCTCAGGGTGTAAATGAACACTGGGTCTCGAGATCACGTTGATGTCGACCAGGGCTCGAGTCGCTATCGAGAAGACCTGTGTGTTCGGATAGCCTTACTTACAGTCTCATATTCCAAAACGAATCCTTTAAACTCCGCATCCGAATCGCTATGCATCACCACCAACATCTTATTACTTTTCGTTGAATTTGGTGCTCTACTCAAATCCGGCAAATCACCGCCACAGTGTTTCAACAGAAGATTGTCCGCGTTGACTTCTTCGCCATCGTAAATTGCCACATAATCAGCCTCACAATTTTCAGTCTGTTCCAAGTCGAATTCCTTGAACTTGAAACGAATTGAATTGAAATCGTCCACTTGAATTAGCCATTGACATTCCATGTCTGGATCGTAATTGTGCGGATAGTTGGGCGAGTGGATTGATCCTTTGCTGTAACGGAATATTCCACCACATTCTGGGATGAATGATGGATGGATTAGGTTAATCATCAAATTTCCAGAGTTGAAAAGTTTTAAATATACAGTATTTAAAGTTTCAATTTTTTTTTCGCCCACAGTGGGCGCCAAAAGAAAGCATTAACATTCCTAGTTGATTAGCCGACGCAGTGTGGTTTACTATACGTCTCAACCAGAGTCCAGCTATTGAAAGAGTTGAGAAGAGTTATGTGCTAGATTTTATCACAGCCAGAAAGTGCGGAAGGCATACTTACTCGTTTCTACGGCAGCCGGTTCTACGCACCAGAGCGACCTGTTTCTCAACGGCCGACAGCTGCCAAAACCCCTTCAATGCAGAAGGAAAGTATGATATGTGTATGTGTTACATTTTCTACGTGTTTGTTTTTAAGTATTCTGGGAACAATACACTTCGGCGCAACTGCTCTCGATCCTCCTCAACCGCGCCGGCATCGAACTTAACCCCGGCCCATGGATTTGTTGCGTCTGCAACAAGATCCTGCACCCAAATATAACTTATGTAAGATGTAACTGCTGCTACGAGTGGTGCCATCTAAAAAGCTGTTCTGTTTAAGTCATCACAAAAAGTGGAACTCATCACTTACAACTTGTCGCGCTCGGTGGCCGTGGTCGTTCGGTCACTGCTCTACGATACTAATCTAGAAATTAAATATCAAATCTCGGCACGATCAAAAACTGC
Source organism: Chloromyia formosa (assembly GCA_964017055.1). Taxonomy (NCBI): domain Eukaryota; kingdom Metazoa; phylum Arthropoda; class Insecta; order Diptera; family Stratiomyidae; genus Chloromyia; species Chloromyia formosa. The sequence continues at coordinate 53,014,270 of OZ024818.1, forward strand.
CTGTGGGTACTAATAGAACTCTGACAGAGCTCCGAGCTTGTCAGTATGTAGACGGCGTGGATAGGAGGCGTATGCTAGCAACTGCACCTTCGAAAAGTAGATATGCTATCGAAACGTCAACAAAGCATAGAAATGCAAGAGATGTTGACGCGCCTATTCCCGTGGAGGGGTCATTAGAAATAATTATGTGACAAAATCATATTTTGTACTTTTCCCTCAGAATAGGAATAGTATTTGAGAAGGTAGTTCGTAAGATGTAAACCAGTCGTTTAAGTACCACCGGACCATAAGGAGTCCGGCCCTTTACGCGTAATAAAGAATTGATTATTTTAAGGACGGAAGTCTATTTTAATTCATAACTCGTTCATGGACAGGCATCGTATATTAATTGGTGCTAATCAGGAAACCAAATTGAACGCCAACTCGTCCCTCAACTCCGACGGTCACTTCAACCTCATCAGGAAGGATCGATTGACTATTGATGGAGGTGGACTAACTATCATCATCCGCGAATCCGTACCTCATCGTGAGATCAACGTCCCAGCAGTCGATAACACCCTGGAAGTCCAAGCTGTTGCGGTCACATCCAGTGAAGTGGATATAGACATATTCAATCTCTACGTACCACCAGTATCTAGTTGTCCGTCATCAAAATATAATACGAATATAAGTCCATTCGTTGCCGGCCAACACTACCTCCTGCTTGGCGAATTCAACGCTCCCCATGAATTGTTGCACTCTAGCATTGATAATGATGTCAGAGAAGTTTCTGTAGCAGAATAACTAGATGCCTCGGAATTATGTCCTTTGAACAATGACACACCCACCAGCATTGCCGGAACTTAGATTAGATTAGCGGAAGAGGGCAGTGAGTCTGAGAGGCTCACAAACACCGCAACCAGCAGAGGTCTATTGTGCTATGGCCCACATGGTTTAGTGTGGCTTTAGGGTTGGCGATCAAGTTTGATCCTGCCAATAAAGTTGCACAACTGTCTAAATTGGAGTGAGGCGATTTCATCCACATCAGGGAAGAGATCTCCGAGGCATTCTAGGCGACGACAAGAAAGGGCCTCACATTCGCTTAGGATGTGCTGTGATGTCTCATCATCGACTTTGCAAAAGCGACAGCTGGCATCAGTGACAATGCCCATTTTGGTAGGTGGCACCTCAGAGTCGAGTGCTCCGTGAGAAGGCCGCAAATGATTCTTACCCTTTTCCTGCATATATTTAGCAGTTCCTGGGTGCGTTTGCGTGAGTGGCCTGGAATGAACAGTTTGGACTGCCTCAAGCCAGGGAGACTCTCCCAGTACCCAAAGATATATACGCTCCTGTTCCCTAATATGAATTTTAACCCTGCATAAGGGTATACCACAAAAGGGTTTAGGTTCAATAAATGGGGTGGCAGATGCTTTCCTTGCCAACTCATCGGCAGTCTGATTACCTGAGACGCCAACGTGGTCAGGGACCCAGTATATTGTGACTTTATTGAGCAAACCAAGTCTCTGCAAAACCTCATGACAATCAAGCACTGACCTAAACGTCAGTACTGGGTTATTGAGCACCTTGACAGCATCCTGGCTAACAGTGAAAATAGCAATGTTTCGTCCACGGTAGCAGGCATCTATATATGCACTAGCACAGGTCCGAATTGCATGGATTTCAGCTTGGAACACCGTCGGGCGCTTCCCCATGGGGATTGATAGTCTTATAGAAGGATCTGAAACTCCTGCTCCGGTACCCGTATCAGTTTTGCAGCCATCAGTAAACCAGTGAACCAGTGACGAGTGCCCCAGATTCCATTCTTCTCTATTCCAAATTACAGTAGAGAAGAGTCAGTTGAAGCGATGCTCCCTAGTTAAGTGATCACATGGCATACTTAGCTCATTGATTTCAATGAGCCATTTCTTCTCCTCTGAATTCAGTTCATGTGAGATTTGATTGGCTCTAATTCTCGCTATTGCTAATTTAGCCTCCGCTTTTAGATGAATGTGTAGTGGAGGGAAATCAAGTAGTGCCTCAAGGGCGGCAGTAGGGCAGCTACTAATGGCACCCGTTATAGTGAGGCAGGCCAGCCTTTGGATTTTTCTTAGTGTGGCTTTGCCCTCCTGGGTACTCCATTTCTTCCACCAGATGACTGCTCCATAGTCAATTATGGCTCTGACAATCGCCTTGTAGATCTAAAGAACTATTCGAAGGCTTCTTCCCCATGTCTTCCCTACGAATTGTCTTCAGATCCATAGGGCTTTGGTGGCCTTATCCGAGATAGTCTTGAGGTGTTCCGTCCAGAGTAGTTCCCTATAGAGAGTAACATGCAGGTATTTTACGGAATCGACCAGGAGTACATGAGAGTTGTACGAGTACATTGTAAGACATCTCATCAACCGCAAATTTCGTTTTCTTGTGAAGGGTACAAAAGCTGTCTTGGTGGGATTAACCCGAAGGCCATTTTCATCACACCATGTTTGTACTATTGTACATTTAGAGCTGTTTGAAGGCTATTTGTTAAGACTGAGTCTACTACGATGTACCATAGAATAAGAAAAAGTACGCCTCCTTGTGGGCCTCGTGTGACATTTGCTGTTGAAGTAGAGTCTCCAATCTCATTGATGACCCATCTGGATGATAACATCCTTTTGACCCAGGTTGTGGTGGTAACGTCAGCCCCCTTCGCTCTTCGCGCAGAGTCAATGGAAGACAAGGATGTGTTGTCAAAGGCTCGATGTCGATAAAGGCAAATACGGCAGTTTCCTTATTTGACATAGCTGAGTCGATTTCTCCTACCAGCGAATAGAGAGCTGATTCAGTTGATCTGCCGGACTTGTATGCAAACTGCTTATAGTGCAGAGAAAATTTGACAAGGAGCGTGATTCTAATGTGCATTTCGAGGATTTTTTCAATTGATTTGAGCATGGCGGACGTCAGACTTATTGGCCAGTATGACTTACGGTCATCTTTGGGCCGATTGCCCATTTTAAGAATAAAGATTACTTTAACTGGTCTCCAGGATTTTGGAATGTATCCAAGAGCAAAGCCGCTCCTGAATTTACTATTGGGGCGACCGGTAGCGCAGTGTGTTGAGCCATCAGTCTCATGTTTGACTATAGGCGTTTCAGGTTCGAATCCCATCCACCACGACGTTCGTGGCCATGGATGTGCAGGAGGTGCATGCTGGCAACTGCATTCTCCGATACCAGTTTATGCCGTCGAAACGTCAACTGGGCCACATGGAACAGTTGACGCGCTGCGCCCCACAAGGGGTTAGGGCAATTGAGTATATATTAAGGAGGGACGGGATGAATATTCCTTTACCTTCCTGCAAAAGAGCTGGGAAGATTCCGTCAGTGCTGGTTGATTTTTAAGGTTCGAATGATTCAATAGCCCATTTAACTTTTTCGTATGTAAATATATTTGCTGCCGTTTTCCAATCTGAATGATCGGTTAGGTAACGCACCTCCAGATCAGCTGAAATTATAGAGTCATTCGTAAGTGCTACGCGTCCAGGAAAGTGAGTATCCAGAAGCAGTCTCCCAGTACTCTCGGCATCCTCTGTGATACTGCTATCCAGTCTTCTTAAAGTGTTAACTTGGTTCGTGACTTTTTGGCCAAAATGCGATGCAGTCTAACAACGGAGATGGTGTTGTCCACTGTCTCACAGAATGTCTGTCAACAGCGCTTTTTAGCTGAACGCACACTTTTGTTGTATATGGTAAAAGCGGAATGGTATTGCTCCCACTCGCCAGTTCGTTTCAGAACTTGCTCCAGTTCCCCTGAGATCTCAGTCGCAGTGCATCAATGAGGCTCAGTGGGAATCAGTTCTAACGCTGTCTTCAGACCATTTACCAATTATCATCAGGATCGACAAACCACCTAACATCCTACGCGCTGAACGTCGTACTTTCATAAACTATAACAAGGCTGATTGGGATGGCGTCAAACAGAAAACCAGTGCGGATTTACTCGCCCTACCTGCACCTACAGATGTCCGCGTAGCCGAACGAAACAAAATTTGTAGAGCCATTTATATCCGCTCCAGTGACCATACGCTTATATTTTCTCCATCAAAGTTCCCACTGCAATAAAGAAAGTTAAGAGCCTTAAAGCATTAGGATCAGACGGCATCTCGATGGTCAGGCTTAAAAATCTCGACTCGCCACCAATTAAGTACATAGCGGCAACTATAAATCTCTCCATTTCTTCGTCCGTTATTCCCGAGGAAAACAGGTAAGGTGATACCAATATTGAAGCCAGGGAAGAAACCAACACAAGTCTAATCTTACCGGCCTGTCACTCTTCTGTCTCCTGTTGCGAAAACACTCGAAGAATTACTACTCGCTTTACTCACGATCCATTGTCAAGTTGCTGACAATCAACATGGTTTCCGGAAGATGCACAGTACCACGACGGCCCTGGATAAAATTACATATATCTAACATTGGTCTCAACCAAACCCCCCCATGTCACAGAGCCATATTGGTAGCACTTGACCTTTCAAAAGCGTTTGATACCTTCAATCACTACCTACTTCTGTCTGACATCATTGGTACATCGTTCCCGACACTCGCAGTGAAATTAATCGCAAATTATCTTGCTGGCCAGCAATCGTATACTGAATTTAAAGAAAGTGAATCAAAACTTAGAATAATTAAACAGAGTGTCCCTCAGGGAGGAATCTTATCACCCACCCACTATTTAATCTCTACATCCAGGACTCCCCACACCACCTGAAGGAATCCAGGTCATCAGTTACGCCGACAACTGTTCTATCCCAGCTACAGGAAACCGAGATGTGTAAAAGGATAAACAGCAGTCTCAACGATGTCAACTCCTTTTTGACCAGCAAGAATTTAAGGTTGTCAGCTCCGAAGCCCACTGCTGCCCTATTCACCACCTGAAAAAAAGCAGCGAGGATGCAGCTAGACTTAACAGTAGATGGTCTACATGGCTACTTAAGGCTCCGTCCACACAGACATCTCCGGATGCCCACCAATCCGTCCGTTACAAACTAATACCTACCGCAAGCCACCCCAAAATTCTCGGAGTTACACTGGATAGCATGGCCGCCTCCTTGGCTCATGCTTCAACAGTTTGTAATAAAATGAGAGGCAGGAACAGAGTCCTTAAGGCCTTAGCAGGCAATGCCGGGGTAAGAATAAAAAAAAAACCTTACTAGTTAGGTACAAGGCAATGGGAGATCAGTGGCTAACTACGCAGCCCCTGTTTGAACACAAAACATGAGTGACAAAAACTGGAAGAATATTCAGCCTTTTCAGAATGCAGCTCTTCGCACCATCACAGGCTGTCCCTTGATGTCACATCAAGATCATCTCCACCAGGAATCGAAGACGCTGCTCATTGGAAGTAACAATAACCTTCTCTTAAAACAATACCTAGTCGGTTGTTATCGTAGTGATAATCAAAATTTTACCTTATGAACAAAACGCCGGCACCATGAAACATCAGGGGAAATCTGAGGGTCCTTGAGAGGGAGGTTAAAAGGTTGAAGAGAGTTTCCTCCGAAGATACCGACTACAAATCCGCCATTGCTACGCTGCAGGCACGGCAGCGGTCACTGACCATTGCTAACCAATGCCAAGCCGCCAGTGATGGCCGTACGATTATTTGGTTGAGGTAAACATTCCTCCTGTGGTGTGAGGTGTAAAAACAATACAATACGGCCTTTCCCTTTGACGGCCTGTCGTTAAAACCGACTAACAAAGGACTGCATGTGTATGCCAACAACTTGCACTATCCGAAACTTTCTATATGCTAACAAAGTGTCAACTATGCCTCGGATAAGGACTAACTCAACGGTTACGACTTTTGGCTATCGCACAATGACAAAGATTGAATTCTAGAATGTGCGTACTCTCCTGGACAATGGATCAGAAGGTCCCCAAAACGCACGATTTCTTCAATTAGAGAGAGAGCTTCTGCGGTATAATTTATTTCTCCAACGGGTAGCACTGTAATGTTGTACTCCGGTAGAGCTCCCGATGATGGTCGTGAGTCAGGTGTGGGGCTCCTGTTAACCAGAGTCGCACGAAACTGTCTCTTATCGTGGGATCCGGTCTCCGCCCGAATAATGACCGTCAGGTTCCGGACAACCTGAACCCGAAAATGTCTTGGCGAATGACTCCTTCTATGAACAACTAAACGCCGTTCAGAACTGAACACCTAAAGCTGACATTATAATGGTTATGGGTGATTTGAATGCAAAAGTTGGCGCTGATAACTATGGGCTCAGACATGTGATGGGGAGAAACAGTTTTGGTCATCGTAACGACAACGGTGAAAGATTTGTAGGGTTCAGCAGCTTTCACAGTCTCTTCATCAGTGGTACTATGTTTGAGAATAAGGACCACCACAAAATCAGTTAGTCCTTTGTTGATCGGCGCAGAACAAAAAATCAGATGGACCACTTTGCCATTAGTAAAAGATTCAAGCGTTGCCTCCTGGGCGTGCGAAACAAGAACGGTGCCGATATTGAGATGGGAAGAGATCATTATCTTATGACCAAGTACCACACTCTTCAACCTCGCACTGGAATACGCTATTCGGGCTATGAGTATGGACAATAGCAAGACGCTACTAATCAAGTCGACACAATTAGCGGCGTACGCCGACGACATCAACATCATGTCCCGAAGATTGGCCGACGCAGAAGAACTTCTGCATATGCTCGATACCGCTGCAAAAGAAGTTGCACTACGTATTAACGAGGGTAAAACTAAAATAATGATGCAATCGACGACAAGGACACCTGCACAACCGAGCATCAATGTGAGGAACCTCAACATCGAGTTCGTGAGCGACTTCATATACCTGGGTTGCAACTTGTCAAGGGACGCCAACGAAACTGACGAAATCAAGCGACGGATACAGTTAGCTAATAAGACTTTTTCTCGGTTCTTAACATAATGAAATCGAAACAAGTGCACAGAAACACGAAGCTCCGTGTGTACAAACCCATTATACGACCAGTGCTATGCTATGGCTGCGAAGCATGGACCCTAACTCAAGCCTCCGGAAATATGCTAGGCTCATTTGAACGTAAGGTTCTACGACGAATTTTCGGGGCTATTTGCGATCGAGATGGATGGCGCATCCAGTACAACCATGAGTTGTATGAACTGTACGATGAGCTGGAAGTTTCGAAAATCGTCAAACTACAACAACTTCAACGGACAGGGCATGTGCAAAGAATGGACGATGATCGCATGCCAAAGAAAGTAATGAATGCAGAACGAGTAGGCGAAGCCTGACTGCCTAGACGACCGAGATCTCGTTGGGAGAGCTCTGTACATGCGGACGCCGAACAGCCACTGGGCTTCCAAGATTAGACGACGCGGTCACGTGACCGAGATAATTGACAACGATCCAGGCGGCAAAGGCCCGACGTCGGGCTGTCGCGCCACGATGATGATGATTATCTTATGATCGCTAATGTTCGATTGCGTATTGCAGCCGTGCACCGTCCTAGTGAAGAAAGACCCAGGCACCGCATATTCAACACCGCTCGATTAAAAAATCCATCTGCCTTACAATATAATCTTGCGCAAAAAGCAGCTGAGATAACTAGTCACCGAGATAGTGACATAAATGAGAACTGGGATGCCGTAAAAATGCGTACATTGACAGCGCAGATACCATCCTTGACACAAACCCGGATTACCGGAATAAACCCTGGATGTCCGACGCTTCATAGCAGCGGATTGTTGAAAGAAAAGGACTGAAGGCTCGAACTGCATAACCGTCAGAAAGCTCGACAAGTTCAGTGTAGTGTGCGACGCGATAAAAAGTTTATGCGAATTCTCTTTTGCCTCTGCAGAAGAAGCCGCAAGAAGTAACAACTTAAACGCCGTATACGGTGTCATCAAGGAGTTTACAGGTGATCGTTACTCCTGCCAACATACGGTGAAGGATAGTGATGGAAAATTACTTATCTTGGAAGATCAAATGAAAAAGGAAAGAACACTTCGCCGCGGCCTTGAACCGTGTAACCTCTGGTGAAGTTCCACCTCATATATGTAGATAATTTAGCTAACCATTAAAATGTGCGTATAGGGTCCACTGCCCCGACTAAAGAGGTAATAGTTACTGCAATTATTGCACTAAAACGATGAAAGGCGGCCGGACTCGACGGTATCCCTGCCGAAATTTATCGAGTAGCGCCAAGCATAACTGCCGAGTTGCTGCACCTACTTGTTGATACGTTGATAACGACATTTCTCCAGACGAGCGCAGATTGCCTAGAACGAGGACCACGCTCCCTTATGTTCAGGCTGGTGTTCGCGCCTCAACTCGCACTTATCCCGTATCGATCACAGCATCCAGAACAACCCTATTAAAACTGCTGCATTTTTACAACTCGCTCTTGAGGAGAACGACACGAATACAGAAATTTTGTAACACATACACTCGCATTCGACTTTGCTACGACAACAACAAGACATACTTACTCGCTTCTACTTGTCTAAATAATGCCCGAAAGCCGCGACCATTGCTCGACATATCCGAATAAAATCGTAGAAACATGAAATTTCCATTACTTCGTACTGTTGTCGAATTGAAAACATTTCCACAGTACATCGCTATCTGATGGCTACCATTTCGTCCGTTGGCCACCTGCAAATTAACCACACCTCATGTTGAACGATCGAATCAAACTACTGGACGGTCTCTCCAACTTACAATAAGTCCATCATACGTACACTCCCCTATAGCTTCAACATGCATGTCCGTAATATTGAGCTCCACCAGATGTCCATATTCCGCCTCAATAATCCACTCGCAATAGGAATTGTGCGGATAGTTGTTAGGATATTCGGGCGACGTTATTTCGCCTTCCGCTCGCTTCAGTATGCCGCCACATCCTTCGATACGATACTCCATTCGAAAGCCTGAAGCCGTACCCGATCCGTCCGATTTAAAGACAATTTGCATTGCTTCCGCTGTTGTCTCGAATGTCTCGCCGGATTTTTTACAGAATTTCTTAATAGTTTTGAATCGTGGCTCGTCTTTCTCGGAAATTTCGACGTAATCGAATGGGCAAGGATCGCCGCGACCATTTGTAAGTTCGACCTCCTCGAGCTCCATATGCGACACATGTAGTACAATTTTACTATTCTGTCTGCCCTTAATTATCCATTTGCATTCCATGCTGTTTGGATACTGATCAGGGAAATTCGGCGACTCGATAATACCCTGCAGTTCCGTAAGCTCTGTATTGCAATTTGTCGAATAGGTCAATTGGAAGCCCTTGTTGGCAATCGATACGTCCGACACAAATCGGATCAGAGCTTCATTGCCATGCGTTCGAATGAGAATCAGCCCATTCGAAGAACAGTATCGGCCAATTCTGTGACTTAGCAGGCTGAATCCTTCGAAGACGTCGATGTAGTCATAGAAGCATGTTGTCGATGGCTCTAGCGCAAGTTCCGGAATTAGGATGTCGATAGACGAACCCTTACTGACGCTAATACGCCAATCGCACTGGGCATTATCAGTGTACGGACCGGGATAGTTTGGTGAGGTTATTGTACCGCGATAGGTTGTAATTTGACCACCGCAGCCACTCACTGATCCGTCCCATTCAATTTCGAATCCTGCCCCACTTGACGAATAGTCCGATACGAATTTCAAGTAGAGCTGATTTGAAAAGGACGGTATACGTTTGGGTATCTTTGTACCGCAGAACTTTCCAATTAGAGGGGATGTTTCGGAGACTCCGTTTCTGTGAAGTAGATTCGGTCTAGTGCCTCGAATTGTACTATTAAAATAAAATAAATTATGTACCTTATTTCCAAATAGTCGTATCCACAATTCGAATCGGTTTCCAGGTCGAACTGTTTCACTCTCAATTCAATCTGATTTCCACCCGGCACTACAATTGTCCATATGCACGTTCGGTCGGCTGGATATTGTTCCGGATAGTCTGGACTCGTCAGGGTACCAGTCTGGGAGTAGATACTTCCACCGCATGCTAAGTTAGAATCAGTTACAGTGTTCGAATTCAAATCATATTTAATCCCCACTACCTTTTCGACCATCCAAAAAGTGATAGGACGCTACGAATCCTTCGCCTGAATCGGATGAGTCACTTTGAAATTTTATGGTAACAACGTTAGACGAACTGGTTATCGTTGGTGGTTTATTGGTTCCACAATACCTAGTCGAGCAACAATCAATGTCAGATTTCAGTGAACCACCCCGGTTCAGATACAACGAGAGATTAGATTGTACTCACCGACCAATTTTCGTTCCATCCTCAGTGTTGTTATCATAAACTTCGACGAAATCATAAATGCAATCCGAAGCTTCTTCCAAATTAAAGGACACCCAGGAGAGATGTATTAAGTCGCCAACAGGAGCGGCAATTACCCACTCACAGTTGGCATTATGCTGGTAGGCTCCGTCGTTGTAGTCTGTGTTGGGTGGGGGTTTTATCACCATATGGGGCTCTTGAAGGACTCCACCGCAACCTTTAAAATGGTTTCATATGCACACAAAAAAGAGTTTTGGATTTTTTTTGTAAAGTATATATAATATCTCAATAACCTTACCAGTATCAATGAACGAATAATTCGCCTTGAAACCACGTCCTCCTACCGACTCATCAGTTTTCATCTTCAGCGTTAGCAGATTCGAACTGGAAATGACATCTGGTGGCTTTCTGTCGCCACAATATGAAATGCTATTCTTGGTGTTGAGTCCATCGAAGATCTGAAAATTGCATCATCGAATTTGTCGTATCAGGAACAATATGGAATTTTGGTAGTTCCTAAGGCCGAAATCCATGAGTGGATCTCCGCTCTAGGAAACCTACGGTAATCGATAATCCCAAAATGAAATTTGGTAAAACTTTAGCGGCGTTTGCGATGACCAACACTTTTTTTCTTCTTTAATATATCTATTTGCTGGGTCTTGAAATTCACAAATAAGTCGAGGGAGTCTTGGCTTTAAAACGGGATCCGTAGATAAAAGTCACAAGTCTTTATTCTTTAAAAATCGTGATTTATTTTTATTTCTTGAAAATAGGTTTAATGAAGCTTGAAATTAATAAATAAGTTGGGGAGCCCGGGATCGTTTAAAAAAAAATGCAAAACAGTTTTTCATTTTTTCTTAAAAGTAGAATTTACTGGGGCGTGAAACTTCCAAAAATTTTGAGGGAGCCTTGACTTTACAACAGGATTGTAACGAGCTCTCATTGTTGATCTGGAGTCAACAGAGGACGAAGGCTGAGGCTTTGGTCGTTGAGACCGCGCCGAAAACCTGAGTGTCAAAACCTCCTCGGTCAGTGAAATAGTGTTCGCGAGCTTGATGCTAGCTCAGCTATCAGTAGCAATGGGAGGGGCTTTAGAAAAAAAATCATTTCTCACGATGCCCGATTGTGGGATGCCATGGGGCTAGTTTCCTAGTTAGACAAAAACAAAGAATGAGGCATCGAGGATCTGATCCTCAGCGCTGCAAGCTATCACGCGGACCGCAGGATATTGTTCGGGTCCGGCGCCACAACCCTCCCGACCGTAGATTAACAGGCGATATTAAGAAAATCTAATTAATCGAAGCCGAAGAGGAAATCAACTACGTGGGGGAGTAAAGTCGAAAGACCGTCCTGCGGGGAATCTGGAACCAAACACAAACTTCTTAGTACTGGTCGTTGTGTTGCCTCCAGTTTGATTCACGAAGTAAAAATTGTACTTTCATTCGAAACATCGAACCGATATATTTCGGCCCCGGGCCCATCATCAGGGTTCTACATCTCCAGCATCATAAATAAAATACTCAATGATGTTATTAATAGCAAAAGCAATTCAGACAGATTAAGCTATGCTTACCTATCTGCAGAGGATGCAAGTGCACGTCAGAACAGAACAACTTCTGGCTCAATTAAACATTATGCATTTATTGCATACGTGCCAGGTCTAAGTGAAACAATTTCCCGTACTTGTAAATACTTTGTACCTGAAGTAAATATATCAATGCGACCACAAAACAAAAATGCTACCATGTTTTGTAACCTCAAAACCAAAATACCCAAAGAGGAAAAGTCCGGCGTCGTATACAAAATTGACTGTAAAAATTGCGACAAAACGTACATTGGTGAAACAATTCAAAAATTAGGGACGAGAATCAGCCAACATAAAAATGACACCAAGTAGGATTTAAATGACAACCTGTCTGCATTGGCAAAACATTCAATCAAAACCAACCACAATTTCAAATTGGACGAAGCAAAAATATTAGTACAACAACCGAACAAAGCAAAACTTCAAATCCAAGTAGTGAATCATATAATCAAATATGAAAGTAGTGTTTGCAATGAGAAAATGGATAAAAAACATTATTCGGATACATATTTTAATTTAATTAAAATGGGTTTCAAATAATTTACCCGCCATCTAGTCTGTGATATTCTTCTCTTGTTTTATTACACTTGTAGCTTTTGCTATTGTCATTTCTTGTTTACATACTTATAAGCATTTGACGTTTTGTATCTCTGTTCATTAATTTATTGTTCGATATCTAAGGTTTGTCTATTTTTATTTATTGTCTATATTTATATATTAATAATAAATTGTAATTTCTAGCCATTCTAAAACCCTGATGATGGGCCTAGCCCAAAATATATCGGTTCGATATTTTGAATGAAAATACAATTTTTATTTCGTGAATACAACTAATTGAGTTGTTCTTTACAACTCAATATCATACAAACTTCTTATTCGAATGCCATTTTGTCCACGAGGCAACTCTTGAATCTTTTACAAATGGCAAAATGGTCGATCTGATTTTGTTCTCTGCACCGATCAACAGAGGAGAGGGGATCAACAGAGGACCAACTGATTTTATTTTGGTCCTTATGCTCAAACATAGTACCACCGATGAAGAGACTGTGAAAGTTGCTGAACTTCACAAATCTTTCACCGTTGTCGTTACGATCACCAAGACCATGTCTCCCCGTCACATGTTTGAGCCCATAGTTATCAGTGGCAACTTTAGCATTCAAATCACCCACAACTATTATAATGTCACCTTTAGTGCACCCCTGCCGAACTCCACTGCGTATCTCAAAGTCCCCCGACACCTTACCTTTATGCAGAACGCGACATTTCGCGCCGTCATAGGTTGCCTTAATAATAGCCACAAGCTTCTCAGGGATGCCTCTCCTGCTCAAGGCCGCCTATATAGAACCCCGGTTCACACTATCGAAAGCCTTTTCGAAATCGGTGAAAAGCAAGTGAAGCGGAGAATCGTATTCAGTGCATTGCTTGATGATGATTCGCATGGTGTTAATGTGATCGACACAGGAGAATCCGGATCGAAAACCAGCCTGCTCTTCATCAATTGTGCTTTCTAAGTGGGCCTTTAGTCTTTCCAGGACGATTTTAGCTATTATCTTGGCAACGGCAGGAAGCACACAAATGCCTCTCCAATTATTACAGTCTGTGAGGCTACCCTTCTTTGGAAGTTTGATGATCAAACCTTCCTTCCACTCAGTGGGAAAGGTCTCTGTATTCCACGCTTTATCAACAAGTGGGTGCAGCAAATCGGCAGTTACGCTTAGCGCTGCTTGATAAAGTTCGGCAGGGATACCGTCGAGTCCGGCGGCCTTTCCTCGTTTTAGTGCACTAATTGCAGTGACGAATTCCTCTTTAGTCGGGGCAGTGGACCGTATACGCACATTTTGATGGTTAGCTAAATTATCTGTATGAGGGGGAACTTCACCAGAGGTTACACGGTCCAAGACCGCGGCGAAGTGTTCTTTCCACAGCCTCATTTGATTTTCTTCCAAGATAAGTAGCTTTCTATCACTATCCTCTACCGGATGTTGGCAGGAGTTAAGACCACCTGTAAACTCCTTGATGACACTGTATACGGCGTTTAAGTTGTTACTTCTTGCGGCTTCTTCTGCTGAGGCTAAAAGAGAATTGGCATAAACTCTTTTATCGCATCGCACACTACGCTAAACTTCTCGAGCTTTCTGACGGTAAAGGAGTTCGATGCTGCTTCGATTATCGTCTGATGCTGCAGCCAAACGAACTTTCAGCTCCTTTCTTTCAACAATCCGCTGCCATGAAGCGTCGGACATCCAGGGCTTATTCTGGCAATCCGGGTTTGTTCCAAGGATGGTATCTGCATTATCAATGTACGCATTTTTTATGGCATCCCAGTTTTCGTTTATGTCACTATCTGGGTGACTAGTTATCTCAGCTGTTTTTTGCGCAAGATGGCCATTATATTGTTGTAAGACAGCTGGATTTTTTAATCGAGCGGTGTTGATTTTGCGGTGCCTGGATCTTTCGTCGCTGAGGCGGCGCACGGCTGAAATACGCAATCGAACATTAGCGATCATAAGATAATGGTCTCTTCCCATCCCAATATCGGCACCCTTCTTGTTTCGCACGTCCAGGAGGCAACTCTTGAATCTTTTACTAATGGCAAAATGGTCGATCTGATTTTGTGTTCTGCGCCGATCAACAGAAGACCAATTGATTTTGTGGTGGTCCTTATGCTCAAACATAGTACCACCTATGAAGAGACTGTGAAAGTTGCAGAACTCTACAAATCTTTCACCGTAGTCAATACGATCACCAAGACCGTGTCTCCCCATCACATGTCTGAGCCCATTGTTATCAGCGCCAACTTTCGCTTTCGAATCACCCACTACCATTATAATGTCACCTTTAGGTGTTCTGCTCTGAACGGCGTTTAGTTCTTCGTAGAAGGAGTCTTTTGCCAAGACATTGTCGGGTTCAGTAGGGGCATAACATTGTACTATTGAGATGTTCCTCATTTTGGTCCGGAACCTGGCGGTCAAGATTCTGTCAGAGACCGGCTCCCAGGATAAGAGGCAGTTTCGCGCGGCTCTGGTTAAAAGGAGCCCCACACCTGACTCACGACGACTACCGGTAGCTTTACCGGAGTACAACATTACAGTGCTGCCCGTTGGAGAGATAAATTCTCCGCTGTGCCACCATCTTATCTCACTAACTAATAAGATATTTAATTTCCAGAATCCAATCTTTGTCATTGTACGATAGCCAAAAGTCGTAACCGTTGAGTCAGTCCGAGGCATAGTTGACGTTTCGTAAGCATATAAAGATTTCGGATAGTGCAAGTTGCTGGCATACACATCCTGTCCTTTGATTGTTGGTTTTAACGACAGGCCCTCAAAGGGAAAGGCCGTGGTATTTTTTTTTCAACCAAATCATCGCACTGCCATCACTGGCGGCTTGACGTTGGTTGGCAATGGTCAGTGACCACTGCCGTTCCAGGGGGTGCCCACTCGGAGGACTATGGAAGAGGAGTTTTTGCCCCTTTTCATAGATTTCGAGAAGGCTTTCGATAGTGTGTGCCGGGATTCTCTATGGGTGGCCCTGCGCAAGATAGGCATCCCTGAGTAGCTTGTGGATATTTTCAGGGCAGCCTACAATGGCGCGAAATGTCGCGTTCTGCATAGAGGTAAGGTGTCGGGGGACTTTAAGATTTGCAGCGGAGTTCGGCAGGGGTGCATACTATACCTGATCGGCGATGTATTGCATGGAGCATGGAGCCCTATCCGTACTAAACAGAAGAATTCAATGGACGTTAACATCTTATCTACAACATACACTTATTGCCTTCAAGCCCGCCTGTGGAGAAGGTGGACAATTCGTCCACCTGGTTAGCATTGTTGCCGACAATGGTGGTACGGAGCAGGACATCGATCATTATATCGACCAAGCTAAATGCGCATACGGCATGCCTTCTTAAATCTGGCAGAGCGGTTATCTCAGCATCAAGACCAAGTTGGGCCTGTTTCACTCTCTGGTACTGTCTGTGCTTTTGTATGGGAGCAGTAAATGGCAAGTTTCCGTAAGAGTTACCAGAAAGCTACAAGGTTTCGTCAACTCACGTCTTCGTCGAATTCCCAGAATTTTCTGGCCCGAAACAATATCAAATGAAGAGCTAAGTCGGCGTAGGGATAGGTCACACATTACTAAAAAATGATAACTGCTTGCTTTTTCATGTCATGAGCCCCATTCAAACTAAAGCCGACCAAGAGAGTTCCTAAAATCAAAAAAGTGCTAAGCGCCGGGTAAGTCGTTTGGTGAGTTGCACCCATTGCCCACAACAGAGTACGAGTACAATGGCACGCAGGAGTGGTTGATGCGTTGCGAATGAAAAATCGTTCTAAATATACAATTAAAATGTTTGGAGCGATTTTTCATCTGCATTTTGGGGAGATACGCTTGCCAGAAAAAGTATCCGTACACGATCGAAATAGAGCAACATATTAGGAAATTCGTGGTAAAAAGAACTGCTACATTTTAATATTTAAGCAATAAAATTTATTCAGTATTCAAACTACCTTATCTATAAATTTTTTCTTTGGTATTCCTTTAAAAACTAGATTTTACAAAACAAAAACAAAAAATTTCACTTAAACGAACCAGAAAAAGTATCCGTACATGTCAATACGAATTTAAAATATTCAAATATTTTTATTATATATCAGGGCTTAATAACTTGTCGGATAGCCTTTTCGCTTGAGGACCTCCTTCAGTCAATGTGGCATGGAGTGGACCAATTTGGCTGTATCCTGCCTGGTAATTTTGCCTCATTCATCGACGATGACATTTTTCAGCATTTCCTTTGAAGTTATGCTGTGCTGACGGATCCTGCGCTCCAACAAATCGCACAAATGTTCAATGGGATTAAGGTCTGGGGATTGGGGTGGCGTACGCATTTGATGTTTTGTGTTGTAGAGCAACCAAAGCTTCACATTGTGTGCTGTGTGCTTGGGATCATTATCCTGCTGGAACCAGAAATCGTCACCAAGTCCCAACTGCTGAACGCTTTGCTTCATATTCGCCTTCAAAATATTAAGGTAAGCGTATTGATCCATAGTTGATTCGATAAACACAATTTGGCCAACTCCTTCTGCCGCCATACACCCCCAGAGCATAACCTCCACCATGTTTGACAGCAGGTATCAGATTTTCTTTTTCGAGGGCAGTACCGCTCTTCCGCCACACTAACTTTCTGCCTTTAATGCCAAATATGCAAAATTTGCTTTCGTCGGAGAACAGGACATGTTTCCAAAACTCTGGAGGCTTGTTTATAAATCCATTTGCGGAATCCACACGTTTCTTCCTGTTCACTTCCGAAATGTATGGTTTCTTACGTGCTATACGAGAGCGATATCCATCTTTCTTCAGTATTTTTCGTATGGTATCCTCGTGGAGAACCTTGCCAAAAGAGTCTTCTATATTTCTACTAATTTGAGAAGCGGTTACTCGAGGATTCTTTTTAACTGACTGCAATACGGTTCTTTTGGAGGGTCGACCACAACGAGACTTTGACACAATCGAACCAGTTGTATCAAATGTTTTCACCACATACTGGACAGAAAAGTGAGTTCTGCCTATTATCTGACCAATTTCGCGGAAAATTTTGCCTTCACTCCTAAGTTTTCCTTTCATCAGCACTGATTTCGTTAATTTTGGGCACCATCATGTATTCTAGTGCATAAAAACTTTAAAATAACTTCATTCACTTCTAAACCTATCACAAATCAAAGTAGAACTATTATCGGATCTAAATACAATACATACATATGCATCTGCACATGCCACTGCATAGCACGGGGAATCCCCCGTTTTGTTCTGTACGGATACTTTTTCTGGTCAAACGTGTTTTGATTTTGTTTGAGTTTCAAGTGTTTTTAAATAGTAGTATTATGAAACATACTGGTAATTATTAAAAAATGTCGATTTTATGCTATTATAAAAGAAAACAGTCAAATTAAGTGGACATCTCCTTTTTAATACAACAACAACTTTGGTGTCTTGCATGTACGGATACTTTTTCTGGCAAGTATATATCCTAGTCTTATTTCGTATTTACGAGTAAAAAATTATAATAATAATAATTACGTATAGAAACGAGATCACTTACCTCCAGTGAATCGTAATCACAATTAGTCTTGTTTTCGCCAGCATATGCAAATCCTTCGATATCAAAGTCCTGGAATGATAGCTTTATAGCTTTTCCCAGTGGTGCTGATATTTGGTACAGACAAATTCGACTATGGGCATATGTACTCGGGTACATGGGCGATGTAAGAATTCCCTCGGGATCCTTGAAAATTCCACCACAAACTGAAAGGACATTTGTTTCAAGATTAACGATGTGCAGAAAATGAACAAGATAAAAGTTTTCAATAATACGCGGGCAAGCTCTTAGAGTATCTCAGCAGGCCGAACAGTTTAACCGACTGCCAATATGACTGCAGTGCAGTCCATAGTTCCAAGAATTCGCCTTTTCCTTTCGGCTAAGGCAACAAAGATACATGCGAAGAGAAGTGGGGTTTCTTCCTCACCTGTATACTAACAAATCAAAGAAACCAATTTGTTGACCTAATTCGATGTTGACGAGTCAGAGACTCTGGATTAATCACCAACACGGTCCATCAGAAGTCTCGGTATATTTTTGCAATACCGGGCGACGTAACATGGCTCGAGCCTTTTCTAATAGCGGCTTTACCGCTTGTAGCGTATAGAGCGTGCGAAGCGAGTGTTATATGTAGTTTGGTATACTGAGGGTTGCCACTGAGTTCGCGCAGCGAACGGAGGCCACGCAAGAGAAGTGTGATATCACTCCAATTTAAAAATCATTATACGTCGCTCGGTCAACTAGGAATGTTCCGGAAATTTTTTAAGCTACCTTTAGCTTAACGGCGTAAGTCCAAGGTCTGTATTACAGGTACGAATAATGAGTTCAAGCAAAGACGATGGCTTGGAAATTTTCCATAGGAGTTACCAGAAAGCTGCAAGTTTTCGTCAACTCATGTCTTCGTCGAATTTTAAGAATTTTCTGGCCCGAAACAATATCAAATGAAGAGCTAAGTCGGCGTACGGGTCAGATGCCAATCGACAAATTGATACGCAGGCGAAAATGGCAGTGGATAGGTCACACATTGCGGACATTTTGAACAGTTCAACAGTCCTGAAACGACGGGCTATACCTCACCCTAACTGAAGTTTGACAAAATTTTCAGTTGCCTTATTCCTTCTCGTGGAGAGTCAAGGATGGTATTGCTTTAGGTACTAATGTTGTAAGCATTTTTACGGATGGCTCCAAGAGCGAGATGAGGTCAGGATGAGTGTCTTCTCGGAGACGCTGAATATCAGTATGTCCTTTCGTCTCCCTAACTACTGTAGTATCTTCCAGGCAGAAGTGGCTGCTATTCACAAAGCCATTTCATTGCTGGGTCGTAATGCAATTTCCTTCAGGAATGTTAAAATAACATTTATAGTGAAAGTCAATCGGCAATAAAATTTCTTGATTCTGCTATGACCAACTCGAAGGCACTTGCCGAATGCCGTACCTCTATCCGACAGTTCAGTCGCTTTCTCAACATTACTATTTGTTGCATTCCAGGTTACAGTGGCCCTTTCAGTAACTGTAAGGCGGATGAACTTACTCATGAAGGGACCAATAAGACAGTTTTTGGAATGTTGGTATGCCTATGAACACCTGCAAACTGGTCCTAAGATCCGATACGATTGTGAGGGCTAACATCAGATGGCGTGATGGCTTAACATATCACGCGGCCAGTTAGACCTCGCCAGTACTAAACTTTGGCCGCTTTTCAGGATTACTTATGCTGGGCAGGAAGTGTATTAGTAATGTTGAAGGAGTTATCACCCGTCATTGGATCTTTGGGCAGCATGCCAGGAGACTTCGTGTACCGCACAATGATTACTGCAGAAGCTGTGGGGACGAGGATGAGGAGGAGTGTTCTTTTCACTTGCTTTGCTCCTGCTCTGCTCTTGCTGATAGAAGGAAGTTCATCCTGGGGTCCTAATACTTCACTGATCTCGATGATTTGAACGATGTGAGCGTCAGAGAGATTAATCGATTCATCGTTCCGGATGGCTCGCGGAGTAGGTACTGACTGAAAGGTCTTCATTATAGAATGGGTTAGCCGTACCACAACGGACCCGGTGTGGTGTATGGGTGCTCCGTATGCTAGAGCAGCTCCTAAAACCTAACCTAACCTATCACTCAGATTGGTTCCCTGTCTCAACCACGGTGATGTCAATGTCCAGTGAGTCATCCATGACTGTGAGTTAGACGGGGATATCTGTGACAGTCATAAATTTGCATCTTCATAAGTCTGGTCAACACATCGGTCATGAGCCTGCTGAAAGACAACTAAAAAATCAACTTACTTGTTTCATATTCCACTTGAAAGCCCTTGTAAGCATCATCAAAGTCTGTCACAAATCTAATCAATAGCGCATTTGAATCCGATACAATATCAGATGGAATAATTGAACCGCAATAAGTATTGATCTTAGGAGCATCATCATTTTCCCCATTGTATATCTATAAATACAAAATGTTGTACAAGTACTCAAATTGAGCCATACAGTAAGTGCTCCGATCCTACTTACCTCGATATAATCATACAGACAGTCGGACGCGTATTCCATTTGAAATTCCTTAAAGTGCAGCTTAATGCGACTGTCAACCGGCAACTTGATCAGATAGTCGCAATTCATATTCGGCGGATACACTCCATCAACCGAGGGTGACTTCAAAAGTCCTTCACTCTGTGTGAAAATGCCTCCACAACCGGGAGTACCTTCAACCACAGCATAATGAATTTGAAATCCGGCATCCGTATTATCGGCGTCCGAGTGAAAGTAGATTGTCACCTGATGAGAGGACGTAATCAGCGGTGGAGGATGTGATGAATTGCAGAACTTTTGTAATAAAGGCCGTTGACGGGAGCTGCCGTCGTAGATCTAAAATCATAAAGTCAGCTTTCTCGTACTGAGATTGTGAAATATTTGTGGAAAACCTACAGCCAAATAGTCATATCCACAATCGTCGTGCGCCTCCAATGCCATCACGAAGAAGGTGAGTTGAATTCTCTTCCTGTACGGAGCTATCACGCGCCACTCACAATCACGATTTGGCGGATAATTGCCAGGCGATCCTGGCGAAGAGATCGTTCCAAATGTAGTCGTTTCAATAATCTCACCACAAATCGGATCAATTGCCCGCCACTTCAATTCGAAGCCACTATGTGACGTGGAATTGTCGGATCGGAACCACAAGTACAACTTATTTTCCGTAGATACAATTCGTCCACCCTTGGGCAATTCCGAGCCACAGAAACGTCCAATTGATCGTGCTGCTGAACTGCCACCGTCGTGAATTTGCAACCAATCGAACGAGCATCCCGCCGAGCTTTCCAATTCGAATTTCGTAAAATTCACCTCCAGAACCTTTGTGGTCTGAGCCCGTATAAGCCATGCACAGCGGGCATTGCGATCATAGCTATCTGTGAGCGGATATTTAAGGGTACCTGTCTCGCCTGTGAGGACACCCCCGCAAAGCGTTTGGACAAGTTGGCAACGACGACCGCGATAGCGGGTTGGGCAAAGGCAACGATAACCTGACCGATTCGATTGAATAACACATGTTCCTCCATTTTGGCATGGATTTGTATGGCATGGATCCACCCGAATTTCGCAGTTGGGTGGCAGAAATCCAGGTGGGCATGAACAAGCGTAGGACCTGCCAGAGGGAATACAGGTTCCGCCGTTCTGAAAAAGGACAGAATAGAAATCAAGTAAAATCAATTGAGTCATGACTACGACTAACCTTGCATCGATTTTGGCACGGATCGGACGTGTTTATGGAGCATCCGTTGGGGCCAACTCCACTACCATCCATTCCAGGTGGACATGTACACACGACAACATTGGAAATTTCGGCACAGGATGCCGCCGGATGGCAAATATTTCGTGAGCAAGAATTACCCTCTGTGCGGGTGCAAAGTTTTCCATCACCAGTCCACCCAATTGGACACTCTCCACAGTGATATGATCCCTGAAATAATCGAAAGCCAAAATCCTTACCTTGTTGTAATCAGTCAGTGGCGATTGTCGACGGTACTTACATAACTATTGATGCAAGGAACGCGAGGATTCGTACTGCAGCCACCGTTATCAGATTCGCATTCGTTAATGTCCTGACACAAGAACCCGTTCCCCGTAAATCCTGGAGGACATGGGCCGCATGTAAAGGACCCGGGCAGATTGATACACGTTGAGACACACGGAGGCTTAGCCTCCTCACATTCGTTGATATCCACCGAACAGGCCGGTGTCAAGCCGTTCGTCTTCCAGCCTTGTTCGCACAAGCAAGCATATCCTGGTGGAGCTAGACTGTTGATGCAGGTTCCATGACCGCATAATTCGGTGGCTGATGATCTCATACAGTCTGCATTTCGTTGGGTACAATGAATTCCCACCCAACCGGGTTTGCAAATACAACTTGAGAAGGACAAGTAAGGGTATAATAACAATCAAGAATGCTTACGATTTTAGTGTTCAAATGGATCATACCTATAACTTCCAGGCGTGTTCACACAATCAGCTCCATTCTGACATCCCTGAACAGTTCCGGCAAACTCAGCACATTCGTTAACATCTTCTCCACACGTAACACCCTAATATAGCACGTGGCGCGGATTATTCGGCAATCTAACTCTAAAATTTACACTTACCTCCCAGTTGGGTAGACATTTGCACATGAACGTGTCGAAAAGATCAATACAGCTTCCTCCATTCTGGCAAGGATTACTTCGACAATTGTCCTCTGCTGCCTTGGCTTTGAGGTCATCGATTTTCGCTTCTAGTCGACGTAACCGTTGTTGGAGATTACGAAAACGAAAATTTGCCCGGGAATTCCTTGTTCTGTGCAAAGAGAATGAAGAATGAATCATCATTTGGTTGGGAATAATTTTAGCCCACTTTCCGGACATTCAGTGGAAAGAGGTTAATCCACTTTGTAATGATTTACTTTTATGATGGTCTATTGAGTTTATCAAGTATCAAGCATTTTCTTTGAAATTATTACAATAGCACATTAAAGTTCTAAACAACCATCAAAACAACTCGTGAATGACAACTGTGTTCATTTGATCACAATACTTGTTCGATGACTTATGCGAGCGTTATGCATCCTAAAGCTGGACATTCATTAGGAGGCCATTCGGTCATTTGACTCTCATCCATTGGCTTTGAGTTCAAAATTTTAATTCATTCAGGAAAGAGCCGAGTCCATCGAGTGAAGACAACAATCTAGAAGTTAACTGTCGTTATCCCGAGCTTTGACAATTGACAAAATTGCATTTGTCAATCGATGTTTTGATTAGTATTCGTTTGCAGCATAATTGCTTTTTTGTCCGGACAGTTTTTAGGGTTTTGTAGTAAAACAAACCCTTATGAAATCGGTCATGCGTCCGTCTGTCTGTCCATGAGATATCCCACGAACCGCCGAAGCTACATGCATAAAATTTTGTGAAAATATGTAGAAGTACTATAATTCTCTGGAGAAAGTGATGCGTCGTAATAGGTCAACTTTAAGGGGGGGGGGGGGGTCTCATAAGAAAGGTACCGTTGAATACATTCCATTTCTGGAATTTTTTCAAATTTGAAGAAAGGGGAAAAGAGGGAGAGGGGAAAATATGTGATCCGAGTTTGTCCCCCCCCCCCCCTTGCATTTCTAGACCGTTATACTTAGAAATATGAAAATTTACAGCAAAGCGGCATTTTACTAACATAGAAAACCAAAAATATTAGAATTTTGGAATATCATCAAAACAGGGTAATAATAGTACATTTCTATTGTTGCAGTTAGCACACCCTTGCACCCCTTAAGCACACCAGAGGTCAAAAATATTGATGGCCAATGATAACCAAGACCATAGGCAATAATATGTCTAAGTTCCATTACAATCATGTAATATTTAATAATAGTACATTCACTTAAATTTAGGCATTATTACACTATTCATTCAAAAAAATACACCTACCGGCTTCGAAGGTGCGAGTACTACTTGCAAGTTGTTTTTCGTAGTGCGAGTTGCAGTTATTGTTACATATTATGGTTAATTAAATTTATGAAAGGGTAAAGATTGGTAGGGGGCGATGTGTCGTAATTGGGCGTAACGAGCGGGGGAGGGAGGGTGGGGGCGAAATCAAAGTCAAATTTTGTTTATCGACTGATATAGGCAAGTGGGGTGTTGTGAGAAAGGTAATGTTGAGACAAGTTTATTTTTGGCATTAACTTTAAATTTCAAGAAAAGGGAACAGTGAGGAAGGAGAAAATATTAGATCGTAATTAGGTTAATAATAGTTAATTTCTATAGTTACAGTTAGCGCACCCGTGCATCCCTTAAACACTTACGAGATCAAAAGTACTGATGATCAAGGATAACCAACACCGTCAGCAACGCCATAGAACATATTATTTTCTAAGTTTCGTTAAAATCACGTAATATGAATGGGAAGATTCTATATGATGGGTCAAACATTTTTATTATCGTTTTTTTTTATCCATCTAAGTGGTACCAAGAAAAACAAGGAGCCGATACTTACATACCAAAATAAGTGCTTGCTACAAAGCCCTCGGATTGCGGGCGTAGCCCTCTATATTCCGGTTTAATTATACCCTAGACTTATAGTATAGGGTATATTGTTTTTGTCACGACGGAAATATGTAATACCTTAAAGGAGGCTCCGGAGGTATAGCAATATATGTATGTATATAAATGATCAGGGTCACCTTCTGATTCGATTGAGCCATGTCTGTCTGTCTGTCTGTCCGTCTGTCCGTCTGTCCGTCTGTCCGTCTGTCTGTCCGTCTGTCTGTCCGTCCGTTCGCACGATAACTTTCGATAGAATGCAGCTAGAGCCTTGAAATTTTGGTCAAGTGCTGGTAGTGTAATCTAGTCGGTTGGTATTCAAAATGGGCATGATCAAGCCAAGAAAACGCCTACCTCCCCTACAAATGTAGAATTATTAAATGTATCCATAACTCCCGATTAAATAAACATGAAAAGCTTTAGCTTTGGTAGATTGTTCGTGAGGGTAGTCTCAAATTCTTCTGGAAAAATAAAATCGATCAGCTGAAAACTTATGGTACTTTTTTCACAAAGAGCCCCGTACTACCCAACTTTTCAGGTTTTTTGTCTATAACTTTTGAACCAATTGACGAAGACACCTGATTTTTGACATGTAATCCTGAGGTGAGAAACTGCTTCAGTTCTAGTAAGTTGGGCGTAATCAGATCAAAGAAACGCCTACCTCCCCTACAAATTTCAAAAAATTAAATATTCTTTTAATTACAATAACTTTCGATAAAATGACACTAGCAAGTTGAAAATTCATTAGAATGTTGCTAGTGGGATTTACTTGGTTGGTATTGAAAATGGGCAAGATCCGACCCAACGAACTCCTACCTCCCCTACAAATGAAACTTCAAATAAGCGATAACTTTTGATAGAATGAAGCCAACGGCTTGAAATTTTGGTCAAATGTTTGAAATAAGATTAAATTAGCTGGTGTTAAAGATATGTTATATCTGACCTCAGGAACCCCTACCTCCCCTACAAATGAAACTTCAAATAAGCGATAACACTACAAAATAAAGCTAACCACTTTAAATTTTGGTCAAATGTTTGTAGTAAGATCCAGTTGGCTAATATTGAAAATACCCGACCAACGAAACCCCTACTTCCCCTACAAATGAAACGTCAAAGAAGCGATAACTTTCGATAGAGTGAAGCTAGATACTTCGTTTAAATGTTTGTAGGGTGATCTAATTGGTTGGTGCCAATGATAGGCAAGATCCGACCCAAGGAACTCCTACGTCCCCTACAAGTGAAACTTCAAATAAGCGATAACTTTCGATAAAATGAAGCAAGTGACTTGAAATTTTAGTAAAAGATTTGTACTGGGATCTAGTTGGTTGTTAAAATATTAAAAATGCGCAAGATTCGACAAACGAAACCTCTACCTCCCCTACAACTGAGACTTCAAATAAGCAATAACTTTCGATAGAATGAAGCTATCGACTTGAAAAATTCGACAAATATTTGTAGAATGGCTTAGTTAGTTGATTTTGAGAATGGTCAAGATCCTCCTGAATGAGTGCCAACCTTCCCTATAAGCTGGCCATATAGGAAACTCACTTTTAATGCATATAGTCGCTGCCTATTGGTACTTTTGGTATCACCACTAGGTCTGTACAAGTCTAGGGTATATTTGCTTCGGACTCCGGGCTCCTGGTTTTTCTTTCAAATTTTTGTGAGTAGTAACGTAACGAAACATAAACACAAACAAATTTCGGCACAGTTTTGTTTAAGTGTCGTCCACCAGGCAGCGGGGCGTTTGAGCATTTCGGTGGCTTTGGCTTTAGGATATTGGTCGAAATGAATATTCAACTTAATAATATTTTAATGCTCTGTTCGACTAATAGAAACTGGCTCGTGATTTAGTTTAGTCTTTAAAAATACATGGAAGCCCGCTCTATACCTGTACATTTACTGTCCTGACCGGGAAAAAAATTTTCACAGTATAAATTTAACTTTCATTTTTTGTCGATGAAGTATCCGTCTTGCTCCAGGGCTTATGAAAGTCAACGCCAACGTTATTCCCTTTCTCCCTTGACCATCTAATCAAATAAGCAGGGAAGATATAGGTTACCAAATCAGACTTGTCAAGTGTGCAACTTTGCTTCCGCCGTTTTCCGATAGACGACTGCATCGGTGAAAGCTGGTCAAAATACGTATTTCAAAAGTGTCACAAAGTGAGTTTGGACGTTTGGGAACGGATCGGCATCCCCGCATTAGTAAAAGTTGTTCGCTTTTTTAATAAAAATTGCAATTCAAAATGTCTGCTTTCGAGCCAAGTTCTCGTCATTTGCGGGAAGTTTTGATCTTCTGCTTCCATTTGAAAAAAAAAACTGCAGCTGAGGCTCATCGAATGCTCTCAGATACTTACGGTGAGAAGAGTGGTTTCAACGTTTTAAAAGCGGCAATTTCAATGTCGAGGACAAGCATGGTGGTGGGAGAGAAAAAATTTCAAAGACGACGAATTGGAAGCACTGCTCGATGAAGATTCGTGCCAAATGCAAGAAAAATTAGCTGAATCACTGGGAATGACAAGCCATCTCGAAACGCCTCAAAGCCATGGGCATGATTCAGAAACAAGGAAATTTGGTCCCGAGAGATATTGAACGGCGATTATTTGCATGCGAACAACTGCTTCAAAGGCAGAATCGTAAGGGATTTCTACATCGCATCGTGGGCGTCTGATCCGTCCGCCAACAATTCCATCATTATCGACTATTTTTTTTCATTCCCCATTTTTACCTCCCCTGTTTGTGTTGTCTTCCCCAGTCTTATGAATTTTTGTTAATACGTAAAGGACAGGGGCAACGAGCGCCGAAAATCCCGCCCACGTCTCCCGAACTGAGTTACAGCAAGTATAGGCGGTTGCTTAGCTCGTTGAGGGGCCTTTTTCTTCGCCAGATGGCACGGCCCGACCTTCACGGTCATATGCTACCTTAGGCTCCGTCCCCACGAGCATTTTTGGATGCCCGCCAAACCGTTCGTTATATATTTGGCGCCCAACGTGGGGCCCATTTCTGGTCAAGAGCAGGACTAAAAAGAACCTCATTGGGTTCCTTTTGGTCCTTCCACCGCTATGCATCCCCACAAGCACATTAAGGCTACTTGCTCTAAGTCTTACGATTTACCCATTTTTACCGTATTTCCCCCTCAAGTAGCTGTGCTTTCCTCTGTAGCACCCCCATTCTTCTTATAGAGTAGTTTACCTTTAAGTTTCAGTTCAACAAGGCACTCCTGGGGTTATGTTTTTCTTTTGTGGCTTAGCCCCATACCTAAGGCCTCCATAAATGCTTTGAATTGCCGGCATTTGGAGCATCCTCGGTGACCGGACAAACCGCGGAGGAGCCCTGGGTACTTTCTGTTGCCAGGATTGTCTTTACACATTAATACTTTTGATTACACTATTACATTTGCTTCTATTATTGAGATGCTCAACAGTTTCCAGAGATAATGAGTGACTTATTGCAAGGAATGCAGTGTTACGCCTCTGCTATCCTCGTGATTCTCTGGACTCTGTTGATCATCTGAATAATGGAGAAATGTAGTATTTTTTTTCTCTATGCTATTTTTCTCCTCTACAATTGTTACCAGCTAACCCAGGAGCTCAGTTCTTTTTTTTCTCGTTTTTGCAGCACACTGTGTCCTCAGCGTCTACTTCTTGGCAGGCCTCGAAGTAGAAGCTGCCCTGTAATGAACCATATTCTAGTCTGGTTGTGCTGCTCCCACCGGCAGATCGAAGAAGCACCTGATGAGTAGTGATCTGTTGGTAGTACGAAACCAGAGGCCGAGGGTCCCATTACACCCGGACCCAGGTACAACTGCGTGGGCGTCTGATCCGTCCGCCAACCAATCCATCTTTGTCGACTACTTTTTTAATTCCCTATTTTTACCTCCCATGTTTGTGTTGTCTTCCTCAGGCCTATGAATTTTTGTTAATACGTAAAGGACAGGGGCAATGAGCGGCGAAAACCCCGCCTACATCCCCCGAAATGAGCTACAGCAAGCATAGGCCACTGCTTAGCATCTTTGGATGCCCACCAAACCGTCCGTTACACATTGCTTCTTCCGTCTACCATCTGTTTCGTGCCATGGCGCGCGGCCTGGCTGATCAGAATTTTCGTTCGTACCAGGAAGTCGAAAAATGGATCTAATCATGGTTCGCGTCGAAAGACGCCTCCTTTTTCCGAGATGGAATCCGAAAATTGCTGGAGAGATGGAGGAAAGTTGTCGCTAGCGATGGACAGTTCTTTGAATAATACATCTGTAAGTACTTTTTGACAATTAAGCTTTTAATTCCAGGAAAAAACGGCGGAAGCAAGGTTGTACACCCACAATCGCTGGAACATCCAAATCGGGTTCAGAAATGACAAACTAATACCCTAGATTTCTACAAATGCTAGTCATGAAAATACTTTCCGTAGATTTCTAAGTTCTACTTAACCAGCTATATCTGTATCGCATTTCAACAACAATGTAGCAACTTTCAAACACTCACTACGTTTAGATCGCGGGACTATCTTCGAGATCTAACTAAATCGATCTAACTCTCGACGATATAAACGTATCGGTTTAGTTAGTTTTGGACTTGGCTTATCTCTACTTGCGATGCGGAACTGGACTAAAAAAATTGGGACTAGTCGCTGTCATCGCTAATGTTGAGTCGGTGGTTGACGTTTCCTTCGTTGTGGTTTCTTTTTGGTTCAGCGTTTGCTTTATTTGCAATTTTAGGAAAGCATTGCGTGATCACGGGCAAGAAAAAGTGTTTTTCTGTCGTAAAATTTATATCTGTAAAATTTATCTGTGCTGGCAACAGAGAAAGAAAAAGAAGAAGTACCTCTCCGTATGGTCGGTATAAACACTCCACCAACAAGTACTAACACTAAAACGATTTAGTTAAATCGCCTTTTAGTTCCACGGTCTAAACGTGGCCATTGTAATCCAATTACTGACCTAAGTATCGTCATCTTTATACCGATCTTTACGATCGGTGGGCGTTCAGAAACGCCCCTAAAAAACAAACAAACAAACTCCAGATACTTTCTATGAAAAGCAATACTCACCGATTATCGAGTTCAACAACACGCTTTTCCAGACCATTATCACCGAATAATGCCGATCGTAATGTTGCCAATTGAACATCGTAGCCAACATCAGATCCTGTCGTAGAATCACCTCCTGCAATGGCTCGTTTCACACTTAAATTGTTAATCAATTTCAGCACATCCACATCATTCACATTCAACCACGATTTTCCTTTCAAACTGATTGTGATATTTTTATCCTGGGCGGACTCGAAAATGAGATTTCCGTTGCGAACTAGGATTTTAGGTCTGGCCAAAAGAAACAAAAAACACGTTAAAAGGACATTTTTGCCACTCTGAAGATACACGCGAAACAGGACTTACACATCATCAAACAAGAGAGCACTACAGTCTGATCCAAAGGAAATCAGTGCTGATACGACTATGATGAAAATGTCCTTTTTCATTTTGAAATAGAACTTTTGCTAGTATAGCATTCTCGAATTTGCTATTTTAGATCAAGAACTAGCTACTAGTAAATACGACCACGGTTTCACGTAAACTGATCGAAATTTGAAACATTTTGAAGGTTTACATAAAATATGGGCGTATTTGAATTATCTACGAGAATTAACGCCCTTCATTTTTTCCATACGTTGTGACATTTCCTGATAAGACGATTGGTAGATTACGGATTGCGGTGCATTTCTTCAATGACGTGACAGAGGCAGATTTCATTATCAATTTTGGTGAATTAATTCGGAAAGCCATTCATACCATTAGATAGAAGGTGATCAATGAACTGAGGCTCAGCTGAGCGGAGAGAAAAAATACACGAAAAGAGCGCTGTTCATCGATGCGCTTTATTCTCGACATATCCCTCACAGCCAGAAAATTTATTCATTACCTCGATCCAGAAACTGCGGATATTTGCTAGCCTTGGTCTCTAATTCAATTCATGCCTAGGAAAGTCCTTTGCGCTGACCAAAGAAGTCAATATGTCCTTAATCGTACCTCAACATATTGACGTCATTAACCTTATTCAAAATGTACTTATCTTGCCTAGATATCACTTCACTGCCAAGAACGTTCTTTTGATTGACAACAGTTGGCCGTGTCGTCGATTGCATCATTATTTTAGTTTTACCCTCGTTGATACGTAGTCCAACTTCTTTTGCAGCGGTATCGAGCGTATGCAGAAGTTCTTCTGCGTCAGCCAATCTTCGGGACATGATGTTGATGTTGTCGTCGTAGGCCGCTAATTGTGTCGACTTGATGAGTAGCGTCTTGCTGTTGTCCATATTCTCAGCCCGAATAGCGTATTCCAGTGCTAGGTTGAAGAGCGTTGGTGCCAGTCAATCGCCCTGTTTCAGACCAGTGCGTATTTCAAATACTACTTTGCCTTAACCCCTAGTGGGACATAGCGCGTCAAATACTCCTGCGCCATCGTACTCTGTTCTGGGCAATGGGGCGCAACTCCCCAGTCCCCAGTGCCTGACACTCCTTTGCCACAGACCGACGCCATGTGATTCTAGGACCCCCTCTTGGTGGGCCTTGGTTGAAAAGGGGATTCCATTTCATTGCATGCAAAGCAATGCAGTTATCACTCTTCCGCAATATGTGGCCTATCCACTGCCATTTTCGCCTGCATATCAATTCGTCGATTGACATCTGCCCCGTAAGCCGACTTAGCTCTACATTTGACACTGTTTCGGGCCAGGAGATTCTTAGAATCCAACGAAGATATAAGTTGACGAAATCTTGCAACTTTTTGGTAACTCTTATGGAAACTTTCCATGTACTGCTCCCATACAAAAGCACTGACAGTACCAGAGAGCGAAACAGGTCCAGCTTGGTCTTGATGCTGGAATAACTGCTCTGCCAGATTTTGGACAGCATGCCGTATGCGCGTTTAGCCTGGTTGATACGACGAGCGATGTCCTGCTCCATATCACCATTTTCGGCAACAATGCTTCCCAGGTAGACGAAGTTGTCCACCTTCTCCACAGGCTGCCCATTAATATTAATTGCAATAGGTGTCGGATTTCTTTTTTGCAATGGCGGGGTAAGAACCTTGGTCCAATTTCGCCAGTATGCCAAATTGCAGCATGATGTTGTACAGTACACCACAATCGATACTGTCGTGTGCTTGTCTTAAGTCGACAAAGATTTGGTATACGTCTACGTTGTATTCCCAGCACTTCTGGAGTATCAGTTTGACCGTAAAGACCTGATCGATTGTGGAGCGACCAGGTCTGAAACCGCTTTGAAATTCGCCAAAGATTCGTTCTGCGTACGGTTTTATTCTATTTTCCAGAATTTTCGTCAAAATTTTATAGGACGTACAAACTAGTGATATACCCCTGTAATTCTCACGTTTTTGTGGATTGGAGAGATGATGCTTCTGCACGAATCGTCTGGGATCACCTCGTCCTCCCATACTCGCAGGAGTAATTGATGTATGGCATTAGCTAGACCCGTTCTACCGAATTTTAGCAGTTCAGTTTGAATCTCGCCAGCGCCCGGCGTTTTTTTTTCGTTTTAGTGATCGGAACGCGAGATCGACTTCCTCTACTGTCGGGGGGTTGTATGGGTGGGCCTATATCAACAATACCATCGAGAGCTTCTTATGTGGGGATGTTAGATGGTAAATTCCGAAGCTCTTCAAAATAAGAGGCCCATCGTGTGTTGATCTTGATGCCATCGGTGTTGCTGATGATGTTTCCATCCTTGTCCTTACAAAGACTAGTCCTGGGTTGGTATAGCCGTTCTTAATTGTATTTACTAGTTTGTACGTTTGCTTGGTGTTCCTATTAGCTAACTTTTCGTTTTTATTCAACAACTGCTCGTAAAAGTATTTACGTTTCTTACGTCTAATTATTCTATTCCATATTCGCCGTAGCTCGTCATATTTTTCTCTTCTGGCTCTGGTTCCCGGTTGAATCCATTGTCTGTAGGCCTCGTTTTTCGCGTTAAGTGAATTTTCGCATTCTTCGTCGAACCAGTCATTTCGCGCTCGCTGAGCCTTATATCCCATGACCTTCTCTGCGACATCCCTGATGGTACCCTTTAGTTCTTCCCAGAACCCATGGACGCCTGTGTTGCTGATGTTGTGTAGCATAGGCATAAAGTAACAGCTACTAGAGACGGAACTTCATACGAATTAAGCAAAAGCGCAGTGCCAATTGATACACAAATGATCAAATTAAAGTTGTCTTTAGAGGGATAAGGACGGCAACATTTTAAAAAGCTCTTCAAATGCCAACTGCCTAGTACGTTTCATCGTATGACTAACATACTTACTACTTTGCCTTAACCCCTAGCGGGGCATAGCGCGTCAACTGCTCCTACGCGCCATCGTACTCTGTTCTGGGCAAATATTCATGATTGATATATACTCTGACCATAGCTCGATATAATGAATTTATGTAAAATAAAGATGTGACTTGATGTTTACCAACAAACTAAGACCCATATTCTGAAAATCCTTCAATTTCCG
The DNA here is from genome assembly GCA_964017055.1 of Chloromyia formosa. Lineage (NCBI taxonomy): Eukaryota > Metazoa > Arthropoda > Insecta > Diptera > Stratiomyidae > Chloromyia > Chloromyia formosa. Next base: position 53,047,274 of record OZ024818.1, read on the forward strand.
ATTAACTAGAAATTAGCGACATGTCTAGTTAACAAAAATTACAGAGTGTAACATGCTTAGCTGGCACAAAATTATAGCGGCAATGCAGTCAACTTCCAAGATGTTTGTCATGATTTAGAGGTGCGTTCAGTAGAGATACTTACTAGCGTTTTAACCTTTCTGAGACTTCAACACAAACAACCTCCTCTTCATTTTCTCCCTTTGACACTTCAATTGCTACAATGGATGGGGGGAATTGGGAAATTTCTACTGTCAAAGGGATACGGGACTCATCTCCAGTCATATGAAATGACACCAACGAGAAGATAGGTAACTATTACGACATGTTATTTAATCAAAGTCGCGAGCTTCACCACGGAATTATACTGTGCGCCAATTAAGGGCCGGTTGACACGTTCAAAGTTCACTTTGGCAAAGTACGTTGACAACCTACTTTGAGGTTACTTTGAACGTGTCAACCCCCTTCAAAGTGCTTTGAAGTCTCTAGTGTCCTATCAAAGCAAAGTAGGATGGTGCTCAACTTTCCATCAAAGAATTGATTGTAAATCGACAAGTTCACAGAAAAAAGTTGTTGGGGCGGGAAATAGTGAGTTGTTGGTGGTTTTTATTCAATTTACGGTGGTCTGGACAATGTGTTTTGGTATAAATTCCTTAGAAATGCTAAATCCAGCGTTTTTTGCAAGTGGCAAAGTGGTAATTCACAATGGTGGATATTCTTGCCAAGTCATACTTTGACAAAGTGTACTTTGAGCATGTCAACCGGCCTTAAGTCCACAAGTCGCAGTCAACGAAAATCAGCTGTTCAGCCTGTTATAGTCAAAGCTCTTGTTCGCGTTCTTTTGACACATTTGAACCGTGAAAAACTGGCTTCCTAACAAACTTGAAACATTTTTTTTAATTAAGAATAGAAACATGCACTTCCAAGCGCATAACAGTAACTTAAAATACAACAAATCAAATGATCACCCACAGTTTTAAAACACCTGCATATGTGAATTGACACTTCGCGGCTCGTTGATTGCGACAAAGTTGAACTCGTCTCAACTTTTGCGACGTGAGCGACGTGCTGTTCGCGCGCAGTATACTTATCGCCATCTGAAATACAGTGGTTCAACTTTATTTGACAGCAGAAGCCGCGTTGTTCTCGCATACTATAATTCAGCCATTACACTAGACCTAAGCTGAGCCTGGGTTAAATAATTATGGAATGATAGGTTACATGTTCTACACGAACACCCTGAAAGAATCCTATTAGTGTTAACAGAGAGTTACTAGCTATCTCAGCTCTTAAAGCTGTTAGATAAAAATGGATGAATAGATCGTTGGTGTGGGCATCTTCGTACGACGCCGTGGTCAGATTTTTGACGCTGCGGAAATTTTCTTGCGAATTTGTTTCGCGTCGATGTGGTGATCACTCAAAATTTAATTTTCGATTCACTGCCCAGCAAGGTACTGTACTGTCGCTACAAAAGTTACACTTTAAAATCAAAAAAATTTCAGCGGAGATTACTTGTTTTTCCTTTTTTTTTCAATATTTGTAGTCCGGATGGAGCAACGGTTAGCACGTTCGCCTTCTATGCACTGGGCGCCAATTAGTTCGATCCCTTGTTAATGCAGAAGTCTTCGATAAGAATGGGAACGTGTCGGCCACTTAGCTGTTAAATGAGTACACATTTGAGGTAAATAGCAGGGTTGAGCGATTCGCTGATCACACAGCTCAGCACAAAACACACAGTAAATGAGATGATGCTAACTCATCTCGAGGCCTTGGTCCGAAATTGGACTGTTACGCCAGTTATTTATTTAATATTTCAAACGTTCGCATATGGAGTTTAGATTATATTTAACGTATAACATACATAACTACAAAATCGGTACAAAATACCGCTAAAAAAACACATGCTATCAAGGAATCGAAGTACTACATAAAGTGAATTTACAAATTCCAATAATTTCCAATTAATAATAATTACATAATCTAATTTTATTAGACTCGGAACAATATGGATTTTTAAAACAGCGTGTAATTGCTCACATCAACGACTGATCTTCAACTTGTCCGATTTATCTTAGCAGTCAACAATACCAAAACGCAAACGTGGTGGAGGTCGTCGTCGTCGAGGTGGGACTGCCCGCAAACGTGGTGGAGGTTCGAGCGTGTCCTCCTGATCATTGACTAGCATTCCGGGATTTTCAGAAAGTTCAGATCGACCATAGCGCAAACGTGGTGGAGGTTGGAGCGTGTCCTCTGGGATATTGGCGAGCATTCCAGGATTTTCAGAAAGTTCAGATCGACCATAGCGCAAACGTGGTGGAGGTTGGAGCGTGTCCTCTGGGATATTGGCGAGCATTCCAGGATTTTCAGAAAGTTCAGATCGACCCCAGCGCAAAGGTGGTATGGGTTTGAGCGGGTCCTCCTGATCATTCGCTTGCATTCCGGGATTTTCAGAAAGTCCAGATCGACCATAGCGCAAACGTGGTGGAGGTTCGAGCGTGTCCTCCTGATCATTGACGAGCATTCCAGGATTTTCAGAAAGTTCAGATCGACCATAGCGCAAACGTGGTGGAGGTTCAAGCGTGTCCTCCTGATCATTGGCTAGCATTCCGGGATTTTCAGAAAGTTCAGATCGACCATAGCGCAAACGAGGTGGAGGTTCGAGCGTGTCCTCCTGATCATTGGCTAGCATTCCAGGATTTTCAGAAAGTTCAGATCGACCATAGCGCAAACGTGGTGGAGGTTGGAGCATGTCCTCTGGGATATTGGCAAGCATTCCAGGATTTTCAGAAAGTTCAGATCGACCCCAGCGCATAGGTGGAATGGGTTTGAGCGGGTCCTCCTGATCATTCGCTAGCATTCCAGGATTTTCAGAAAGTTCAGATCGACCATAGCGCAAACGTGGTGGAGGTTCGAGCGTGTCCTCCTGATCATTGACGAGCATTCCAGGATTTTCAGAAAGTTCAGATCGACCATAGCGCAAACGTGGTGGAGGTTCGAGCGTGTCCTCCTGATCATTGGCAAGCATTCCGGGATTTTCAGAAAGTCCAGATCGACCATAGCGCAAACGTGGTGGAGGTTCGAGCGTGTCCTCCTGATCATTGACGAGCATTCCAGGATTTTCAAAAAGTTCAGATCGACCATAGCGCAAACGTGGTGGAGGTTCGAGCGTGTCCTCCTGATCATTGGCTAGCATTCCGGGATTTTCAGAAAGTTCAGATCGACCATAGCGCAAACGTGGTGGAGGTTCGAGCGTGTCCTCCTGATCATTAGCGAGCATTCCAGGATTTTCAGAAAGTTCAGATCGACCATAGCGCAAACGTGGTGGAGGTTGGAGCATGTCCTCTGGGATATTGGCAAGCATTCCAGGATTTTCAGAAAGTTCAGATCGACCCCTGCGCAAAGGTGGTGGAGGTTCCAGCGTGTCCTCCTGATCATTGGCTAGCATTCCAGGATTTTCAGCAAGTTCAGATCGACCATAGCGCCTACGTGGTGGAGGTTGGAGCGTGTCCTCTGGGATATTGGCGAGCATTCCAGGATTTTCAGAAAGTTCAGAACGACCATAGCGCAAACGTGGTGGAGGTTCGAGCGTGTCCTCCTGATCATTGGCGAGCATTCCAGGATTTTCAGGAAGTTCAGATCTCCGCAAGCTCATAAGTATCGGCATTTTGGTAAAGTCGTCCGGGAAAAGTTCAGATCGACGCCAGCGCTTGACTAACGTATCTCCGATAGAATCGACCATGTTGCCGAACATCGCGGAATTCTCCGGAAGTTCATTTGGCAAGCATGGACATATGCCTAGTAGGAGGATTAAAATTATCGGCATTGTGTTGTTTGGATGGCTGATCTGAAAATATAAATAAAAGTTTAACATCAGTGGATTATGAACATTGGCAAGTATAAGAGCGACCGCATATTGAGCTCAACATACGCATAAGCCAGACATAAATTTGGTTTTTAATTTCGTATTTCACTGTTGGCCATACTCGGGTACCACCGCGTATTGAACCCAGCCCACTCAATTATCAATCATGCGTGCGACTAGAGCAAATATCCCGTTCTAGTCGCACAGTTTTTCAGGGTCGTGACACGGTGGCGGATTAGTTTATTTCGAGACGTAACCTGTTTTTTTGCTGGGAATTTCAATCTTCTGGTATTTTAGTGGTCGTCATGGAGATTTATTGCGAATGCTAATTTCTAATTGAGGTGAATGCTAGCAAGTGCACCATCCCAAAAAAATAAGCTCTTGGAACGTCAACGAGATATAGCTATGCAAGAGATATTGACACGCGTATGCCCATGGAAGGGTCAAGGCAATTAAGATCCATAGTATAACGATTCTGAATGAGGTCCAATATGCGGTGTCGTGTGGGCATAGTAGGCCCATTATTCTGACTTGCACTGGCTTGTACGTGCGAAAGGCTCAACATGCAGTCACCCTAAGGCTTTGTGTAGATGAGATTAGAAGAATGGTATTTGAACTCGAGGTTTTGAAGCCAATTTATGCTTCTTCTTCTTTTATGTTTTTCATTTAGGGAACCCGGAAAACATAACAATGAGCAAAATTCTTTTTTTTTTGCAGTCCGGATGGCACAACGGTTAGCACGTTCGTCTTCTACGCTCGGGGCCCCGTGCCCCAATTCTCCTTGGGGGGCAAAGACCTTTTCCATAGTCCTCCGCGTGGCCGCCCCCTGGTAACGGGAGTGTATCAAATCGCTGACGACCAATGTCTTAGCGATAAGACAGTTTGGAAAAGGCAGATAGCTGTAGCCTGAATGGCTGACGAATACCCAAGCGTCTCAGGTTTAGTAGGATGGAATGACTTGCGTAGTTGGACCTGCAACATAGTTGTGTGAGCTCCAGCACGTACAACTCATTTTGGAGGACCGTAGGATGAATGTTAGAAACATTTCGGCTGAAGTCGGCATTAGTATTGGTAGTGTAGAGTCTATCATCCACCAACACCTTCGATATCGTGAAATAACGGCGCGATGGGTTCCCAAACTGTTGAACTTCGAGCAAAAATTCATGCGGTCGGAAGTTTGTTGCCGCTTGCTGACGCGATACGAGACGGTCTTTTGGCGCGAATCTTCACTACAGACGAGACATGGGTACAATATTACACTCCCGAAAGCAAGGTGTCGTCTAAGGAGTGGAGGAAGATGACAGCCTCAAGGCGGCCTGATGCAGCCATACACGATCCGGAATTCCTCAAGGCCGGGCCTGATCAGTTTTTCCGGAAGGAATTCCGGATGGTGTGTGGTGTATTCTATATTCAGGCAACCGGAAGGCCGGACCTGATCAGTTTTTCCGGACAGGAATTCCGGATGGTGTATGTTCGGCTTTAGGTTTCAAAAAGCGTCAGGTTTGCATCTTCCAACCAACTGCACGACGCGCTTAGTCGATCGCCCTTTCGGTTTTAATGACTAGATAAAACCACACTGACCCATATTAGACGCCGAATATCTTTGGGCTTTTTACACCATTTGTCGACTATTTCCTACCATCAATTTCATTGACATAAGATAAAAAAAAAGCCTTCCTTCGGGTAGCTTCGATGTAAGGGTCTAAAAGGGTTCCATTTTCCTTGTTTTGTCACTAACTGTATTCGATGACTCACTCCTGTTTCGTCGACAAGATAAAATCACACTGATCGGCGAATATTTTCGAGATTTTCGAAGAGAATTTTTAGACTAATTTCTACTGTTTTTATTGACATAGGCAAGCCTTAAGATGCCAATTCGACTGGTTTCATTATCTGGACCGACAACACATTTTGTTCCTATTTTTCGATTATTTTCTACTGTAAATTTTCATTCGCGTTTAATAAAAAAAGCCTTAAGGCAAGGTCTAAAAAGGATTCGGTTTTTTCGTTTCATGATTAATGGTATTCGATTGCCCCCTCCAGTTTTGTCAACTGTATATATATTATCACACTGAGACACATAATTTGAGTCTCGCCTATTTTCCAACTTTTCATGAATTTTTCGATTAATTTGTTTTCAATGAAGTATGACGAAAAAAAACACAAGGTAGCTGGAGATAGTCTTAGAAAAACTGAAGTATACCCTAAGACAACCTAAAGGTTCTAATACACGAGATGCGTTTGTACAGTTTATCCGTTGAGCGTATACGCGTCTAGTGTTTACACAAGGATCAGGTTTACGCGTTCAAAACAACCCGAACGGCTATCGAAGCGTAAATGGCGTCATGTTTGTTGTTGGACTCTTTGACTCATCAAGGGAAAATGAACTTAATACGGCTCCAAATGAGTGGTTTTAAGTAAAAATCAACTATATTGGCATATCTGCAAAGCCTTCTAAGTTGCTATATATTTTTCTTATGGTAAAATAATATACACTAAAGCCAGTAAGACACAGAAAGCACGATACACGAGTTTTCCCTCAAAACGGGCTAGTGACGAGGGATCTTTGTATGTGGGCCGAATGAATTAAAATTGCATATTGTATACAGCTTGCTGCAACTGCTTCTTTTTCCTAGAATCTCGCATATCGTACGTGCCATGTGAAACCGACGCGGCGGCCTAAACCATTACCAAAAATAGCTCGACATCCAATCCGGGAACAGTCCATGAGACCCATCTTGGCTGCTTGCAACCACCTACAACAATGTAATGTCGAGTTCATAAACCCAAGAAGCATATTTACGCTTCGGTACGCTTTGTCAGCTAACAAGTTGCGAGTTGTCATAAACCCGTTTGCTGTTTACACGGAACAGGTATCGTAGATTTGACGCTCCCGACGGGTTTACGCGTTACTTATATTAGAACCTTAAAGGCGCTAAATCGAATGTTCGTTTCGGTTTTATTGACTGAATGAAATCCTACTGTGGGGTCAGTAGGCACCGAAAATCCTCAGACTTTTACTACTATACATTTTCATTGATATGGGATCAGGAAATTCCTTAAGGTAACCTTAAGGTAAGGTATAGAAAGCGTTTCGATTCCCCATTTTATAGTTTCATCGACTAGATTAAATGACTGTGACCCCACATTATCGCCGAATATTTTCAGGCTTTCTCGACTGATTTCAACTTCCCACTACGTAGGAAACAAAAAAGCCTTAGGGTAACCTTAAGGAAACTTAAGATAGCCTTAGGAAAGCTTAAGGATTGGTATCTTCCACAGAATATAACCACCCTTCCTCAACCAGTGAACTAACAACAATAGGGACTGTCAAAGTGTATATACGACAAAGCTTCCTATGGTAGATCAGATGTGGTTCAAAAAGATGAAGCTGCTACACATACTGCAAGGATCACTTGCGGGGGGAAATTATTATTGCAGACAAATTATTTAATGATTTGATGGAAACTGATTTAATTATTTGATGTTACTATTTGAGAAACAAAATGTAAAGAAGTATGCCCCAAACAATTCAGCAGCTGAAGAGGATTGTTTAAAGGAAGCCGTATAAGAACAGCCACAAGAAAATAAGTCGCAAGTGCTCCTTTTTTCAAAGCTGACAATTTTATCATTCAGACAAAGGATATTATTTTTAACTATGCAATAAAATAAACTAAGAAAAAATCTTAAAAAGAAGTTGTAAGTACGGCCCACAGAATGTCTCATACTTCCCGACGAGTTCAGAGACGAGTCGAGATCAAAGACGGGAGGTATGGGACATTCTGGGGGCCAATAGTTGTTGGGCCCCGAGCCCGGATTTTCTCTCGGCGGCCCTGCGCAGATAAATCTCTGGTCTCCGTGCGTAGTTATAGTTATATAGTTAGGTTGTGTATGATAGCATCAGCACTACACGGATCTATCCCCCACAAGGGGTTAAGCCAGATTGTTAGGCGCCGCTTAGAAGCTGCGGTTTAACAAGCGATTTGAGCAACGGTATCACAAAAAGCCACCTTCACACAAAGCCGATAAAATGCTTTTTTTTCGCAGATCATTAGGGAATTATTTTATTGAAGCTATTTGCTTGATTTGCATACCAGTTCAGGTAGTATTCATTTTATGCAACATGTAATCGATCTTTTCTCAACAACTCATTATCACAAGATACAAACTACAACATATGTTAAATGATTTCACTGAATAGGAATAATTAAAAATAATAAAAAAATATGATCGCCCACTATACTATACCTTGTTTATTAAATAGTTGAAACTTCCACCTTTTCCATTAGAACAATATTCAAACAAGTATCTTATTTTCTTTTTGGTTTGTGTCTGTATTCGTATTACTCTCATCGTCGGTTTTTATAACATTTCTTAAATTCACGCTGTATTCATATTCATAAAATAAATCAGGTGCATCTCAATTATGTGTAACATAGTCTAGAATTAAAATGCTATACGCTTTAATTCGCGGAACTAAGTCGGCCTCAATGCCGTCTCTATTCGTCCAAACAAATCGTTCGGAGAATCGCCTCAACAACACTGTATGGATCACAATTCGAGCTCGGTCGACGATCCTCGAAATATCCTTTGCCTTCATCCGAAACACCACGAGGAATACGTATGGATGCACCGCGATTGGCAACACCGGCACTGAAGTCATGAATCGAGCTTGTCTCGTGACGTCCGGTCAGACGACGTTCATTGTCACGACCCTCGTTGGGATCGTAGGCACGAATGTGACGATCGTGACATTTGGAGAGTTTCTGAATTGCCTTCTCGATTTCACTAAAATTTGAAAAGAATATATTTTTTTTCCAAATTAATAACAACCGTTTCAAGATAGATTTGTACTTACCGGATTCCACCATCCGATCGCATAGTTTTGGTCGAGACATTAGTATGGGCGCCTGCTCCATTCCAGTCTCCGGGCATTGGTTTCGGGTCAAGGGTCGCGACGATCTGTGAATTGAAAAGTTCATATATAATGGTATGGGAAAAAACAACAGCGGATAATTCATTCTACCTGATCAAATTCAGGTATGAAGAATAACCTGTGGGTTTGTGCCCATACTAAAACGTAGTTTCAATTCGGTAGATGTAATTTCACCTCAGATGGGTTTTTATATTACAAGACACTCTCTCAAACTACCGCACTACCGCTGTTACACACAGAATAAGCGAAGCGAGCACTCTAGGGCAGTGTGCTGAGGGTGGCAACTTTTAAGCAAGGAGCTTATGTAACAGGCTACGACGATATAAAATCTCACCACTTCCATTGAAGGTGAAATTGCATTTACTGAGGTTAAGCTCCATTCTAGAATAGATACAAACCCCAAAAAATAGGAAACTTACTCCAAATTCTTCGGAAATTCTGTGCAAAATGAACCGCGACATCCAGAGATCATCACCAATGGAAATGCCAACACAAGGTCCTACTTGGTACTCCCACTAAAAATTAAAGGATCGATCTGAAACTTTTCAGAGAAGAAGAATTCTTCAAATAACATACCTGGGCAGGCATGACTTCTGCATTTGTGCCGGCAACTTTAATACCAGCATATAAGCATGCCTGATAATGGGCCGCCACTATATCTCTACCATACACCTGAAAAATATAAGAAAAAAAAATAATAAATGAAAAATTTGAGTGAAAACAATTCTAGACTATCAAACACACCTTATTCGCCCCCGCTCCACAATAGTACGGTCCTTGCGGTCCCGGGAATCCATTCTTGGGCCAGCCCAACGGATGACCATCAAAATCCAGCAATGTATACTCTTGTTCAATTCCAAACCATGGTTCTTCATCCTGACACTTGCTAACAACATCCATGCAGGTCTTTCTTTTGTTTGTGGCCGTCGGTGTACCGTCAGCCTTATACGTATCACAAAGGACGAGAATAGCATTGCCACGTCGGAAAGGATCTCTGTAGATGGCTACCGGATGTAAATAGGTATCCGAGTTGGAGCCTTCGGCTTGGTACGTGGAACTTCCGTCGTAATTCCAAATTGGTAATTCTGAAATGAGAGGGTAGAAGGTGCATATAATTTCTTTTTATTTTATTTTGGCAACAAAATTTCCTGAGCAAAACAAAATCAGCAAAGCAAAAGGAAAGACTTGGTTTTCCTTTTCCTGGATAAATGCCTATTTTTTTTTGACATTAATTATGCCCAATTATTCTTTTGAATGCAAACATGAAATAATTCTCTACACCACCTACCCGTGGGGACGAAGGTCGGGCCGCGCTTTCTGGCGAAGTAAAAGGCCCCGCAACGAGCTAAGCGGCGGCCTATGCTTACTGCAGCTCAGTTTGAGAGACGCGGGCGTCCTGGACTAGACAAACAGGTAGTGCTGCTCCCAGCAGCAGATCGAAGCAGCACCTGATGAGTAGTGATCTGTTGGTGGTACGAAACCAGAGGCCGAGGGTCCCATTACACCCGGACCCAGGTGCGAACATGTGATCCGTCCGTCAACCATTCCATCCTTATCGACTATTTTGTTTTATTCCCCTTTTTTACCTCCCCTGTTTGTGTTGTCTTCCCCAGGCCTATGAATTTTTGTTAATACGTAAAGTACAAGGGCAACGAGCGGTGAAAACCCCGCCCACATCTCCCGAACTGAGCTACAGCAAGCATAGGCCGTTGCTTAGCTCGTTGAGGGGCCTTTTTCTTCTCCAGATGGCACGGCCCGACCTTTACGGTAAAATGCTACCTTAGGCTCCGTCCCCCACGGGCATCTTCGGATGCCAACCAAACCTTCCGTTACAAAATGGAAGTTTTCAAAAAAACATGGGCCGATAAGGATGGAGTGGTTGGCGGACGGTTTAGATGTCCTCGCGCTAGCATCGGGGTCCGGTGTAATGGGAGCTTTGGCTACTCCTCCCATTTTTTAAAACGTGTCTGATAATGTCCAAATTTCTTCTTGCAAAAGAGTCTGGCAGTAATGGATAGAACTGTTTCTTTTTTTATTGAGGGGGGAGGTGATTAACTTTGCTTTTATGAGAAAAATTATTATCAATGAAGGCCATAAAAAACAGTAAGTGAGCCTCATAGTGAGACTCTGAACTCTTTCGGCTAAGGAAAAAAAAGTGGGTGCTGTTCAACAGATCCCAACGCTCTGGATGGGACTGCAAGATTACACCTCAGTCATAGATATATGTATATTGAACAGATCTGTAATAGTACTATCCCCATTCTGTGATTCAGGTTATTTTCGAGCAAACTTGCGCATGAGCACTGCTACCCATTTGCCCGCGGTCGCTATACGTTCGGTAAACGTCGTTACGCCATCGGCCACTCAGCCACAATTTTGACATTTACGAAGCATTTGGCCCCTCGCTCCTCGGGTCCCTGGGCCAAATGTTAATGCCTGTTGTGCGTGTTTCACTGCGCAGACGCGAATATGTCAACCATAACTCGATATTCAAATTTTTACCCCCACTCTGTGCCTATTTCATATCTGTTTTGCTTAATACACATCTATGACCGCAGCTCTCAAAAGGACGGACGGCAGAGGCACGGATAATACCGAAAATACAGTAAAATAAATTCTGAACACGCACTTTTTCGGATGTAGGCTCTTAACAGAAGATTTCAGCTGATAATTCGACCAGGACCAGCGGCAGTCGGTTCTAAGCACCAGAGTGGCCCGTTTTACAACTACCAAGAGCTTTATAACCCCTTCAATGGAAGAAGGAAAATGCCTCAGTGTGTTACATGCTTCTATAATTTTTAATGTTTATTGGGAGCAACGCATCTCGGCACAATTGCTCTAGATACTACTTTTCCGCGCTGGCATTGAAAGTAGCCCTAGTCCATGAATCTGTTGCGTATGAAAAAGGGAGCTGCTGCACCCCAATGCGGCATCAGTGAGATGCAACTGCTGCGACGAATGGTGTCACCTAATGTATTGCTCCGGATTAAACCATCACAGGCACTGGAATTCCTCCTTTACTGCCAGTCAGTGCAGGAACAGAGGACTACAAGCAGTGAGCTTGTCTAACACGCCTCACCTTATTACGAACCGTAATATGTAAAGGAGTGTTTAGATTTAGAGAAATCAATCGCGAAATTGATGCGCGCGGCAAAATTGAGCGTAGTGTGAACATTTTCTTCTAGCGAAACTGTCAGACTGGCCACGGGTAAGTTTCAAGTGAGTTTCCTCGTGCTACAGTTTCGCGACTGGTTTTGCTAAATCTAAACGCACCTTAATACACTCACACACCAGAATTCCGACCATTGCTATCGCAACCACCACCTGAATAGACGGACTGCAAAAGATATTCACCCATGACAAGGTAAACTTGACTATTGTTTTATTTTGACCCCGAAAAAGCACTTAGAGTTGACGGAATATTCACTGCTCTTCTTCATAAAGGACAACAAGCATTGATACCGTACCGCTGAAGAGTTTCAGAGTTGCATTCCGATATGTCCCCGACTTAAACGGAAATTTATTCCGAAAATGGGCAAACGTCCCAAGCATGACCCGAAATTCTTCATACCTACCAGTTTAATCTTATCCCTGGCTGTAAGCGATACACAAAAATGTTGGAGTTTGGCCGTGAATATAAATTTTTAGCTGACGAGTTGAACATAAAAAGAATAATAGAACAAATAAACAGTGGTTTGCAAAGGATACTTGAATCCACTTGAAGATGCCTTTTTAAGCGAAGCCTAAGTGATCGGTTAAACTCGGGTAATGACTTTAGTCAAAGATGAAAAAGAAGACGAAGCTTCCCAGCGAGCTAATCAGCGGCACAAGCTGTAGCTTAGGTCGGAGATGTGGGCGGATTCTTTGCTGCTGGCTGACCCAATCTCGCCCAGACGATCAAGGCCCCGCGTCGGGCTGTAGTGCCACAGTGATGATGATGAACTGATACTTTCAACTGACAATATATTGTATAAACACATAATTTAAAATTTTGATTAAAAGACCATCAAGTAGCACAATGGAGCACTTAGCCTCTGTGTTCTGTTCTGAACCCTTCGGGGTTCAACGTTCACCCTACAATACAATTTAATCCGTATAGTATAGACTCTCTTTCATTTGCTAAAACCCTCGAACTCAATTTCTGAAAAAAAAAAACGCTACAGGTATCGTGGCCGCATTACACAATAATGGTCTGATTTTTGACGTTGCGTAAATTTCCGCTGTGGATTCGCCGCGTCGCGTCGGTGTGATGATCACTTAAAAGAGTACAATAAACTCTCAGAACCAGAACAATTTAACAATGCTTGGACTGAACATGTTGTGATCCAGGCGAAAGTAGTCCAAGCCAAACAAGAAAAATAGACGCAATAAATCATGCGGTTCCAAAAGTTTCAGAAATGTGTGGGATAGGTCCCACGAACAACATAAAATAAAGTTCCACCGATTTTGGCCCCCCCCCCCCCCCCAGTTGGCCAATTACGACACATCGACACCCCCCTACCAATCTTTACCCTTTCAAAAATGTAATTAACCATACTATGTCACAATAACTGTAATTCGCACTACGAAAAACAACATGCAAGTAGTACTCACACCTACGCATGAGGCGGTAGGTGTATTTCTTGTATGGATAGCGTCAAAATGCCTAACTTTAAGTGAATGCACTATTATTAAATATTACATGATTGTAATGAAACTTAGAGACATTATTGCCTATGGTGCACCAGAATGCCGTTGGCTGCTTGTAAACTGGCCATCAAAGATGCGGCGTATGATAGAGCCTGCATCAGATGGAGCAATGGCAGTACAGGTCATGTGGCTAGACAGATGTGGCCCAAACTGGATCCCAAATGTTCTTCTGGATTTCTAATGCTAAACAGAGATAATCTAAGAACTGTCGTAGAAGTGCTAACTGGACACTGCCTAATTGGAGAGCACACCAGGAGACTTCGTCTTCCATATAATGATTTTTGCATTAGCTGTGGGGACGAGGAAGAGGAGGAAAGTACGTCTCATTTTCTGTGTACCTGTCCGGCCCTAGCGGGTTTTAGGAAAGACCACCTTGGTCCCTACTTGTTCACCGATCTGGATGACCTGAAAAAGGTAAATGTTGGTCGACTACATCCCTTCATTGTGAGCTCAGGCTGGTTTAACGAGTGAGTTTGGTCTCAGTTGCTGAGTCCACAGGGGTATCACAACGGTCTAAGTGTGCTTTTAAGCAACCCTTTTAACCTAACCTAACCTATTGCCTATGGTGTTGGTTATCATTAGCCATCAACTTTTTTGACCTTGGGTGTGCTTAAGGGGTGCAGGGGTGTGCTAACTGCAACTATAGAAATGTACTATTATGAACCTTTTTTGATAAGATTTTGAAATTCTAGTATTTTTAATTTTCTATGTTAGTGAAATGCCGCTTTTCTGTAAATTTTCATATTTCTAAGTATAACGGTCTGGAAATGCAAGGGGGGGCAAAGTCGGATCACATATTTTCCCCTCTCCCTCTTTTCCCCTTTCTTCAAATTTAAAAAAAAAAATCCAGTAATCGCTGTGTGCGCAGTCTCATAAAACACCGTGTTCTATTTTTCTGACTAAACTATTTAGTATTTCTGCGAACTAAAAAGTTTGTCGTGGGCACGAGCGCTAAGGGCTATAACTCTATATAAGCTTATATACTGTACTACTGTGTGTTGACACCGGTGCAGGCTGGTGAATGGGAACATATCAGTAAGTTCCGAAGAGACGCGTCGGGTGTTAATTCGGTTCAGCGGATAAAATTGGTAATATGGGCACAAAGGGTACCGCCTGATGTGCCCCGATTAAGTAGTGGTCACTGCACATTCGTATACCGAAGTTATCAAACTACTTTTGCACCTTCAAATGCAACAAATTGTCCTTCTAGATCATCGTCGTCATTCAAGCCATCCTTTTGTACTGGTACAAGTACCAGCGAGTACCGCTAATGGAGTTGCTGATGGTAGTATCGTGAGATGTGGCCTGAGCCAGATTACTTATCCTTAGTGATTATTGGAGATGTTGAGCTCCTCTTCCTACTAATAGCTTTGACACCACCAGACAGAAATGTATTTTCATGAAGCCTGGAATAAGAAACATTGAAGACAAGCTTTACTCCATCAGACAACTGCGAAAACTAGCCTTTAGTGGGTCTATTCGGGACATCCCACCATACCATATGGCTATTTCATATAGCATTAAATGGGGGCATCAATGTAGAGTATGTTTCGCTTCCGCAATAACAAGGAAATGCTAAATATTGCGGCATGATGCTCCCAAGGATACGCTATTGTAAAACAAATCACCTAGCGGCTCAAAAAAATCAAAGAACTTAACATACGTTCAAAAAAAAGGAGAATGGAGCTGCATGCTATAATTTATCATTCCTTCCGCGATTCTAATGCATTATGCTATCAACGTTTATGTCACATGTAAACATTTTAAATATTCCAATTTTCTATACTCCACTCAAATGAGCATGTAATTTGATTATTAATGCATCTATATCGCTGCACTTGGACAGTAACAACTTGAAAAAGCTTTACGCTTTTCAAATTAACTACCACCGCCCTCTCACAATTCCGCTCCATACAATCCAGATTTCCGTCAATGAACGAGTGAGTAAGTCAGTCATGGTCACGTTTCGCGAACGCATGCATTTTCCACTCGTATATAAGCATCTTTAGTCAAACCGATGAAAACCAGTAGACAGTAGGCAACTGATATCTAATTACTCTCTATCTTTCCATTTAAAATACTTAATTGGGGAACTCCCAACAGTTGAGTGTAGCTGTGTTTTCGCACCCTCCTACAAAATTAGCGGGATGCACACCCATCCATGCCTGCGCGCCTGGATGCAGGCCAATTCCGTAGTTTATCAATGAACCACAATTTTCAAAGTCAACGTCAAGTATCTTTCACTCGGCATAATCTATGTATCTCTATCTGTACTTATACTCATGTATCAGCGATGGGATAAGTTTCACACTGCATTATGCAATAATTGTCGTTGTCTAATGTTTGCATTATGTCTAATCGTTTGTGAAGTGCAGTGTGTCACAAAACCACAAATGTATGAGTATTAGAAATTAGATATTTATGTAAAAACAAAATATGAAAAAAATGATTCTGGACACACTAAAAACATGCAACGTGTCAACAAAAAAAATCAGGTTTATCAGATAGCTGCACTCCGATTAGATATTTGATTTGATTTGTTCAACTGGTAGGTTGCAATTCGTTTGAGCGGATAGATAAGATGAAGCGAAACTTTGATTTGCAAAAGTTACTAGTCGGTTCTCATTCTCACTGCTCCATTTTGGTTACAGAATTGCAATACATGAGACATCTTGTAGCTCAAAAACGCCCAGAGGATCATTTAGTGTATACATACTTGAATCTTGAATTGGAGCTTTGGGCCGACTTGAACCCATAACTCCTAATTCAAACACGAAATGAAACCGGAATTTATTATTTTGTGTAAATATCGGCTCCTCACTCTTCTTGGTACAACTCAAATGGATAAACACGATCATTAATATAATTAATAATTAATTAATTAATTAATTTCGCTTCTTCTTCTCCCCCCCCCCCCCCCCCCCTTACCATGGGCCAATTACGACACATCGCTTTCTCCAGCAAATTAAAGCATTTCTACACATTCTCACCGAATTTCATGTGTCTAGCTTGTAATGAATGACTTTTCTGATGGTCTATTCGGATTGTTGATTGCCAAATATTTTTCTAAAATATTTGCCAACTAACAATTCGAATTCTCCATCAGGAATTTTGCAAGAACGACAATTCTGTCATTCTATCACACCGTGGGTCGTTGACACTTGCAAACGCTATATTCTGATGAACTCTTATGTGTCCTGTAAGAATATGCTGTTTGATCTGGTATCATCGACCTCGCACTGGGATAGAACAGACAAGCGGGTAGCGATATTCGTTCTCGCTCCGACATCCAGGTCGAGTTTTATGCAAATGGAGAATTCCGTTGCATGAAACTCGATTGGCGAGAAATTTCAGCCGATGTTGTGCTGAATCGGGGAGCTCGACCTTTCGCGAGGGAGACCGACTCGAGAGTCGACTTTCACCCGCCGTCCGATGCACATCGGCACGTCCCTGTCGGGATTTAAAAAAAAAACATACATATATAGGGAGTTCACTTTGAACCGCCGCCCGGACAACATCAGCGTAACTATTGGGAGGTACCAACAATTTGGCCAAGGTACCTCATTGGTAGGGCGGGTATAGAGGCCAGGGTCCACTCCATCTGGACCCAGGAGTCGTGTCGAGGTACATGAGCCGGTCGACGGCCATTGCCTTTAAGTAGTTTCTTTCTTTTTTTCTTTGCCATTTTTTTTAGGTCGTGGGACCTTTGGTACCCGTGTGTGTGCTGTTGTTACCTTAAGGCACGAGATTTTTTTTAGGATGCTAATGGTACGGGGCAGCGAGAGGGAAAAAACCCCGCCCACATCTCCCGTCACTGAGCAACAGCAAGCTCGTGCCGCCGCCTATCCCGCTGAGGAGTTCTCTCGCCTGATGGCGTCGCCGGACCTTCACGGTCAGTTCGGCATACTTTAACTCCGTCCCCATGGACACTTAGGTGTCCGCAACACCTGTCCATTACAAGCTTCAGCCATCCACGAGATATTGGGTGCATTCGGGCGTCACGGAAAAAAGCGTTATGCGCTGCATAGAAATAGCGAATTCCTAAGCAGCACATAACAATTTTTTTGTGACGCCCGAATGGTATGCTGGCTCACCTGTTGTAAATTGACATGCCTGCATTGACAAATAGGTGGCGCTACTTGAGCGCTCCTATTTTTGTTTCAATTTTGCACTGAATTACAACAACAAAAATGGGAGCGCTCAGGTAGCGCTATGATTTGTGAATGCAGCCAATTCGTTCGAACTGTCAAATCTCCGCTAAGCCAAGACAGCGAACAAATTTTGTGCTGCCTAAAAGTGTTAGCGCCTAGCTATTTGTGCTAAGTTTAGCAGTGGTTTAGCGCAACATTCGGAATACAAATCACGAGGCAGCACTTAAAGCTAGCTAGCAACCGTGACTCCCGAATGCACCCATTGTATGGTCAGACGAACACACAGTCATTGGACCGATTTTATAAAAGTTTTATTTTTACTACAAAACCCTAAAAAAAATTGATGAGTAATTATTGTTAGAATCACCGCCGCAACGAATCTTCACCCCTTTTAAAAATGGATAATTAAATAACGGCAATGCACACTGCAAATCAAACTACATGCAATTAGTTCTCGCACCTATGCATGAGGCCAGTAGGTGTATTTTTTGTATGGATAGTGTCAAAATGTCTAACTTTAAATGAATGTACTATTATTAAATATTACGTGATTGTAACGAAACTTAAAGATATTTTTGCCTCTGGTATTGGTTATCATTGGCTATCAATATTTTCGACCTGGGATGTGCTTAAGGAGTACAGGATAGGAGTGTGCTAACTGCATCCATAGAAATGTGCTATTATTAGCCATTTTTGAAGAGTTATCAAAATTCTATAATTTTCCATTTTCTATGCTAGTCAAATGCCGCTTTCCTGTAAATTTTCATATTTCTAAGTATAGTCTAACGGTCTCGAAATGCAAGGGGGCAACTCTGATCACCAATCCCCCCCCCCCCCCTTCTGCTTTCTTTAAATTTGAAGAAAATACCAAAAATGGAATGTACTCAATGGTACCTTTCTGACTGACACTTACCTATTCCAAACGAAAAATTTTTACCTTCATTTCCCCTCTATAATCCAATAAATAAAAATTAAATAAGGAGGGTTAGCGTGCAAAAGGTGCGGTAGTTCTGAATTGTTGATATGTTGTATAGGTCGGTGGGGTAGCAAAAGTTTGCGTCACTCTCCCCCTGTGCTCCCCCCGCTATCTTGGAAAAACTAGCACTTTTAGTAGTTTTTCGCCTAATTAGTTATAGGAAAAATGTGAATATCTTTTGAACTAATGGTCGTATGGAATTGCGGTGAAATTATGGAAGAAATGAAATCATTTAATTCATTAGTTATTTAATTAATTAAATCAATCTGACAAAAGACTTAGTAAAACTTTTTTAAATAAAGTTGAAATATCTACAAACCGAGACCAAAACAAAACTGTCAGCTATTATAATTTACCGAGACAGAGTTAAGACAGAAATCGCTAAACAGGAGTTTCTGCTTTTTCGCTCACAACTACACAAAAAACGGGCTAATTTGTGTAAGTATTGGGCACGTTAATCTGGATATCAATACCCCAGGTGATGTGTAAAAATCGAGAGAAAAAAATAAATGAACTAACTTGGCGCAATTTGTTGATTGGTAGGAGTATATTATACAAAGAATCCCCGCCTGTGGCGTGTGAGCTTCCTCGGGGGAGGGGGTTAAAGGGGACTTTTTTGTGTTTTTTTTACTTTTGTCTCTGTAACTATGAGCACTAGGAAAAAAAACAAGTCCGATAGACAGTTAAAGAACACTAAAAACTACAGCAATAAGGTTAAAACTTTCCCGTATCTTAACCAGTTTTCGAGATAATCCCATCTGAAAACCACTTTTTGCCAAATGCTCGCTTGTTCCCACTAAGAGTAAACATCGTGGTTTCTGCGATGTATTTCTTTAAATGACGTGGAAAATACTAGTCCCACGAGTAAAATAAAAGGGATCGTTTTTTTACCACTAAATAAGCTTCAGGGGGGGCAAAAGACATTTTCCATAGTCCCCCTCGTGCGGGCCTCCTGGTAACGGCAGTGTGTCAAACCGCTGACGGCCAAGTCTTAGCGATAAGACAGTTTGAAACAAGGCAGATAGCTGTAACCTGAATGGCTGACCAACACCTAAGCGTCTCAAATTTAGTAGGATGGAATGATTTGTAATCGTACAGTTGGACCTGCAACATAGTTGTGCGAACTTCAGTACGTTTATTATTATTACGTTAAGCGATGTGCTGACAACTCGTCCTTGTAAAAACCACTCCACATAAAGAAACCTGGTACAAAAGCCTCGGATTGGACGGATCAACAACGAAGACCAAGCAAACGACTAACGGATAATTCTTTCGGATCCTGCAATGTACGCTCCCTGAACAAACCGGGGATCGAAAAGTACACACTGATCATTACAGCAGTCCAGGAAACGAATTGGCTTGGCAGCGAGATCAATGACAAAAAATCGCACACAATTTTTACAAGTAGCAAACCATCGGGCTGCTAGGAGCTTGGAGTAGCATTTATAGTAAACAATAACCTCAAGCCGTACATTACTGACTTCAAACCCATAAATGAACGGCTGTGTGCGATTTGCATTAATACTCGATTCTTCAAACTCTGGCTCGTCAGTGTGCACGCCCCAACTGAAATTAAAGGAGACGCAGTAAAAGACGAGTTCTAAGCCCGCCTTAAGTATCTCTTCGAATCAGTTCCAACAAACGACGTCAAATTGATGCTGGGAGACTTTAACGCGAAACTCGGAAATGAAAGTTGGCACCAGGGACCACTGGAGGCCACAGTCTAAATGAAAAATGTAACGACAATGGCTAGCGACTTATCGACTTCGCCTGCAGTAGGAATCTGGTCGTAACCTCTACGTGTTTCCCTCATCGACGCATTCACAAGCAGACCTGGAAATCTCCAGACGCACATACCGTCAACCAAATTTATCACGTCCTCATTTGCAGGAGATGGGCGTCTAGTGTGATGGATGTCCGCTCCTATCGAGGAACAAACTGCGACTCAGATCATCACTTGGTGAAGACGACCTACCTAGATGTAGAATTTCCTCAGTGCACCAATCGAGAATCAGCCCTCTCAAAATCTTTGCGGTTGATAAGCTTCTGAGCGATGCTACGGCGGTGGCGTATAATACCGCCCTTGAGGAAAGACTATCGCCTATGCTACGCAACATCAGCAACACAGGCGTCCATGGGTTCTGGGAAGAACTCAAGGGTACCACCAGGGATATCGCAGAGAAAGTCGTAGGATATAAAGCCCGACGAGCGCGAAATGACTGGTTCGACGAAGAATGCAAAAATTCACTTGACGCGAAAAACGAGGCCTACAGACAATGGATTCAACGAGGAACCAGAACCAGAATAGAAAAATATGACGAGCTTCGGCGAATATCGAATAGAATACTTAGACGTAAGAAACGCTAATACTTTGACGAGCAATCATCAAACTACAACGACTTCAATGGGCAGGGCATGCCCAACGAATGGACGATGATTGCATGCCAAAGAGAGTGATGAATGCAAAACGAGTTGACGGAGCGAGAATGCCTAGACGACCGAGATCTCGTTGGGAGAGCTCAGTATATGTGGACGCCGAGCAGCTACTGGGCCTCCAAGTTTGGAGGACGCGGTTACGTGATCGAGATAATTGGAGGGCAACGATCCAGGCGGCCAAGGCCCGACGTCGGGCTGTCGCGCCACGATGACGATGATAATGATCACAATAAGTGTTGGGCTGGTCCAAATGGACAAAAGGAGCGATAAATTCATCAACACTTTAGGCATGAAACTGGCAAACACATTTCATTTTAATCCATTTGCTTTCAAGTTGTCTGTGATATGCATTCAAAAAAGTTGTTCTCAAAAAAATAATTCTTTTATTGTACATCCTTCACTAAATGTGCTTTTGACATGACTTTTAATTATATTCGGGGACATTATGACTTTCGGTCCTTAAGGTCCGTTCAGTCCTTTAAATCCTACAATATATACCCCATATACATCCAAAGTATTGGTTTCAACACCCCGATCCAGAAATAACCGATATTTGCTAGGTTTGGTTTCTGTTTCAATTCATGTCCACGAAAGGTGCTGCTTTCCTGACCAAAGAACTAAAATTGCCGTCAAGAGTAGCTAAGTACGTTTGCCACATGACCCCCAATAATATGCGAATCATTTTGCGTAGATATTACTTCCTTGCCAAAAATAAAAATAGCTTTTTTCTCTCCAAAGAACACGAAATGCCATCGACTGTAGTCTAGCGAATTCGCCTCAACACCATCAATCATAGGGTACCCATCTCGCCTAGATATCACTTCCTTGCCATAAATATTCTTTTCCTCTCCAAAGGATTCATAATGCCATCAAAACTAGTCTAATGCATTCGCATCATATTCCATATGACACCCATCTTGCCTAGATATCACTTTCAGGCCGAGAATACTTACTTTTTCCTCCGCAAGGACTCAAAATGTCATCAGTCCCGACCAAAGGACTCAAAATTTGATTAACTGTACCCCACTGGTTTGGTTTCATCACCATACATCAGAAGATACCGAATGTATGTGAATTTTATCGAAATTAGACCACAGTAAATGTCGGCAAGAATTTTTTCTTGCCAATCTTTGTAAAGACTTAAGCGAGAAACTCTATAAAATCTTAAATTTTTGGATGTATCTTTCTTTCTACCGCCCGGATCAGAGCAAATGACAGCTTATGCACACCCTTTGCACTAATTCAATCTACGAGAAAATAAAGCAGATCCTGATACGCTCCCTCCGAGGCTATAGCCCAGTCAAAGGACAACAAGGACAACGAGAACAAGTTGAAAAATAACAATTTCCAAACTGTTCTATCTCTGGTGTTTTTCATCGTATCGACTTCTAATTATATATACTTCCTAGGATGGCTCGCGAAAATGGCCCTTCCAATTCGAGCCCCCACGATCACCACCGGCCAGCGCCGTTGAGAGAAAATCCGGGCCCGGGACTGAACAACTATTGGCCAATATTTCCCGTATGTATGTATGTATGAATGTCCCATATTTCCCGACGATTTCAAATACTTTTAACTGTTTTTTTTTAAGATTTTTTAATACTTTATTTTTAATGTATAAATAAATAAATAACTGGCGCAACAGTCCAATTTGAATCATGGCCTCGAGATGAGTTAGCGTCATCTCATTTCCTGGATCGTGACGGTAGGACTTGTGCAGAGGTGTCTGATCAGCAACACGCTCAACCGAGTTATTTACCCCATAAATGGGTACCCATTTAACAGCTGAGTGGGCTCATAGCTCGACACGTCAATCCCCTTTTTCATCGAAAACTACCGCATTCAGTAGGAATCGAACCGGGGCCCAGTGCGTAGAAGGCGAACGTGCTAACCGTTGCGGACTACATTTTTAATGTATCATTGAAAAAAATATCCCTTGCTTAAATAATCACAGTCTCAATTTGCAAAAAAGGAGCACTGGAAGAAAATTTCCTTTCACTGGCTCTATTGCTCCGAAATATAATGTATTTAAGCTGCTGAGTTGTTTGAGGCTTATTTCTGTACTTTTTGCCTGCCAAATAATCCTAAAAAATAAGCCAATTTCCCGCAAAACATATCAATATTCTGTATAAGATACCCTGCTACTGCTAACCATACCGTCGCTCATCAACTGATGAAATATTTAATGAAAGTAATTGTTAAATTTATCACAACGTCATCATCTAAGTAGCTGATGACTTTCTTTCATTTTTCACCGAAATACTAAACGAGGGTTGTGGTAGGTCGATGAGTAGAGAATTGGTCTCTATTTCGGCGGTGGCGGGTTCAAGTCTGTCTGTCTGTCTGTTCGTCTGTCCGTCTGTCCGTCTGTCCGTCTATCCGTCTGTCAGTCTGTCTGTCTGTTCGTCTGTCTGTTCGTTCGCACGATAACTTTCGAAAGAATTAAGCTAGAGACTTGAAATGTTGGCCAAATGTTTGTAGTAGCATCTATGTAGTTGGTTGGTATTGAAAATGGGCCAGATCCGACCCAAGCAACTCCTACCTCCCCTGCAAATGAAACTTCGAATAAGCGATAACTTTTGATAGAATGATTCCAGCGACTTGAAATTTTGGGCCAAATGTTCGAAGTAGGATTGAATTAGTTGTTATTAAAGATGAGCCACATCCAACCCAAGGAACCCCTACCTCTCCTACAAAAAACAACTTAAAATAAGCGATAACTTCCGATAAAATAAAGCTAGCGACTTGAAATTTTGGTCAAATGTTTGTGTTGGGATCTATTTTAGTTGGTTGTTATTAAAAATGCGCAAGATTCGACAAAAGAAACCTTTACCACCCCTACAATTGAGACTTCAATAAGTAATAACTTTCGATTTTGAGAATGGTCGAGATCCTCTTGAATGAGTGTCAACCTCCCCTATAAACTGGCCATATATATACTCACTTTTAATGCATATGGTCGTTTCCAATTGGTAGTTTTGGTATCACCACTAGGTCTGTTGTTTGTTGTAGCTGTCAAACGATGAGTAATTTGAATAATATATGTATAATATAACTATGTAGCAGTACACTCAACGTTACTCCGAGACCTGGCCCTCGTATCTGCACCGACCCAGATCATTGGTGTTACCGTCTTTGTAATCGGACCAGGTCGAGGTGCGGACCGAGTAACGACCGCAGGTCTCCACCTGGGCAAATCGAAAATTTAACACGGAAAGAAGGAAATTGAAAATTGTTATACAAAACAAGTGTAATACCGAAATTTCCATGCTCAATTAGAAGAATTATTTTTGCACCATCCTTCAAAAATGTTTGATTCCCATTGTATCTTTTTTTACAAAACTGACCGACTTTTTTCTCTGAATGTTTCAAATTTCCGGGCCCATTTAAAATTACGGGCCCGGGACGTTTCGCCTGTTCCGCACCCCCCTCTCAACGGCCCTGCCACCGGCCTGAGATACGGAAGTCCGAAAACCCATACTTGTTGTGTCGCGTAAACATAGTCTTGGTCGCATTTTCGATTTTGGCTTTTTTCGATTTCTTTGTTTTTCTTGGGGCGGAACGCTGAATGATGAAATATCTAGGAGTTATAATGGATGATAAATTAAAATGGGATCAGCATATAGACTCCCTTGCTAAAAAGATCACGCCTTCTGGGCTCTTCCAGCAGTAACTGACTATACCGTTCCTGGCTCCAAGACCGATGAAGGAGTAGGTACGGGCATTTATTCGGAGGGACCAAATATTAACGTATTGGTCCATCTTCCCGACTACTGCGGTGTCTTCCAGGCGGAGATTTCAGCAATAGCGGAGGCTCTGTCCCCGCTGAGGAGGCATGTCGTTACTTTTAAAGACATTACTATCTACACAGACAGTCAAGCGGCGATACGGTCGCTTGAATCGGTTATTTCTACATAAAAAAAGGTTGTACTACGAGTATAAATTGTCGCTTGACACTCGTGGAAATGAGCAGCTTCTTCGATATTACTGTCTATTGGATTCCGGGCCACAGTGGTTTCACAGGCAATTGCAAGGCTGATGAGCTGGCCCGTCAAGGGGCAATCGGATCCACTGATACGCATCTTAACCACGTTAGGACGCCCATAGCAGTGTGTAAAATGGCAATCAAGTATGCTGTGATCGGCAGGGCCAATGCTAGATGGCTCGATGATGGCCTAGGATAGATCCAAATCGCTCTGCCTCACTGCTCTCATTAAACAGGAAACATATTGGCAGGGTGGTGGGGGTCATTACGGGGCACTGTCCTATCGCCAAACATGCGAGGAGGCTTCGACTTCCTCATCACGACTACTGCAGAAGTTGTCATGATATGGATGAGGGGGAGAGTGTTGCTCACCTTCTTTCTTACTGTCCAGACTTGGCTTATAGGAAGAGAAGGTTTTTGGGACTCTCCTTTTTACAGAACCTAGAGGGTCTCGTAAGAATTAATGCGATTCAAATTAATTGGTTTATTGCCAGCCTCTGGCTGGCTGGATACTTCGGTTTAAGTGTTTTAGGTAACCGAACCTTAGTGGTATCACAACCGACCATGAGTGGTCTATATGTGCTGTGGTTAACTCACGGCAACCTCTAAGTCTACCTATCTACCTTCTGGGCTCAGAGAAACGAGTTAGCTTCCTTCCATTAAAAATTAAAAAACTTTCATTTAACGCCTTCATAATTTCTAGAATCAGTTATTAAAAATATTTCACCGCACTCCTATGCGAACAGCAACGACAAAAATGTACAGGATTTCTGGTGCACTACCGATAAGGCCACTTATCCTACTGGAGCGAGGAAAATTCATGTTTAAAGCGAAAACTAATGGATTGAAAACAGATATTACCCTACACACGAGAAACCAAATACACTCATACCCAATTAGATCTGCGGAAAACTTCTCTGTTCCTATTCCAACAACGGAGCGGCTTCGAACTGATCCAGTAAGGCTATCAATTATCTACTTTGACGAATTACCACAAACAATAAAAACAGCGCCAAACGTTTAACACTTTAAAATTATGCCAAAGAAACATCTACTACAACCAACAACATAGCACAACTACTATTTATTGATACGTCTGAGAC
This sequence comes from Chloromyia formosa, assembly GCA_964017055.1. Taxonomy (NCBI): domain Eukaryota; kingdom Metazoa; phylum Arthropoda; class Insecta; order Diptera; family Stratiomyidae; genus Chloromyia; species Chloromyia formosa. The sequence goes on from OZ024818.1 coordinate 53,073,410, forward strand.
CATTGAGTTAAGTGAATGAATAACGGCCAGATGAATATTGAATACCAACATTGCCATCCCTTATATCAACAACGAGTTGGCTGGGAGTTACTGTAGAAACACGAACGACAGAATCTCGCAATATAAATAAAAACTTATTATTTGTTTTATAGAAATTGAACTGTAAGTATGAACTACAAAACTAATGAAGCCTAATGGCGGGTTTCCACCAAAGAGACAGTTCTGAAAAACACGGACAAAAACTGTTTTTCTGAGCAAAAACACCAATGTTCTGTAAAAACAGAACAGTTTTGAAAACATTTGTGTCTCTAAAAACTGTTTTAGGAAACAAAACACGTTCCCATCTCGAATGGGAAAATGTTCTTGTTTTCTAAAACAGATCAAAGGAAAACACATTTGTTCTTGTTTTTTTGTATGCTTGGTTGAAACACGCACTTTTGTTTTCTGCGACACAGTCACACAGTCAGTTATCAGTTGTAATTTTAAAGGTTGAAGTGATGTAAATTTTTCCTTTTTTTGTGTTTTTTAACTCAAAATGTGTTCAAACAAGAAGCACTGAACTGAACTGAGTGCAATTATAAAATCCTCGTTATCTGACATTTTCTGGGAACAAGATAAACAGAACTAGAAACTGTTCAGTTGAAACAGTTTGTTTACATAAAACAGAACTGTTTTCAGAAATCAAAACTTGTTTCTGTTTTTGTTTTTGAAAACAAAACTGTTTTTTAAAACTGTCTCTTTGGTGGAAACCCGGCATAACGTTGATAAAAGTTTTTTTTTTTTCCGTGAGGAGTTTTTTTGTCTCGCATGCTCATGAACGTCAAATTAAATATGTAAGTAAATTTGAGTTTATATACTAAATAACAATAAATCTTGCTCAAAGCAATAATTCAGAACGAATGACTTTTTATTCGTTATAATCCTTTCCGTGAAATTTCCACCACTGTGCACACCAATAAAGTTATTTTGTCGCAATAATTTTAGGGTAAAATTTAAATTTAATCCTTTAATATCCTATGCATACCTTTGACACTTTTTGGAATCGATGTAAGCGTTCTATCCTTACAACGAACATTCTGTCCGGTTCCGTCGATCCAAACGTATGTCGCAATCACAGCATCGTCCGGTATCGGCAAATCAATGTACCGACTAAGGATGTGTTTCGTAATATGAGCATTAGGTGATTCTTTCAGAGTCTGCGACATCTGAAAACGGAAATAACACTATGGCTATTAATGGAAAATTTGATGTTACTTTCTTTTCAAATTCAAATTATTAATTAGATAACGAATGAATCACGTGAACAACTTTCTTAACACTCAGAACTTTTTAATTAGGCATCACTTAACACATTACATCTCAGGGTCTGTCTGTCCCGAGCAGATTGCCGTGAAATTCAATTATTATGATCGTGTTACAGCGAACGGGTCACTTGTAAACCACCAGATCATACTGACCTTTAAAAAAAAGACAAAAAAGAAGTTCTACTCACTCTCGTGAATTGTCTGATCCAAATTAGGTAGGAAGGTAGCTAGCTATAGCTCGGAAAAAGCCTAACTAAAACTATTTAACTAGTTGAATCCCCTTTTATATACGGAAGCTTTTGTGATTCGAAACTATCAGCTGGTCGCGCTATCTATTGTATTTATCTCTGATATCTCTGTATGTGAGTACTCGTATTGTGCATGCGAATTTCGTGGAATAACCTGCCTAAGTATCTATAGTATGTGCACCTACGGAGAGTATCCCGACTTTAATCGATTCTCCAGTTTCCACTTAATTAATAGCATACGATTATCGTCATAGTCAAGCCAGCCAACTTCAAGCTACGTAATTGCATCATGCACTTTTTAAGTAATGTAAATAATAAGAAAATTTAGAGTAAATGCATACATGTGCAAATATAATGAATATTTCTTTAAATTGATATTATTATGCTCTGGACAAGGTCATTTTTTTAAGCACGCACATTGCTTGATTGATGCACTATCTGTATTGTATGGGGCTACCGAGTTAAAACTTCCTAATTCTGATGTGACGGGTTATAATACCGAGCCAAGTTGACACGGTTCGAATGGTCAAAAGTACCAAAGCCAATTAAAAACAGGCTAGCCTTCGGCTAGCTTGCCGATGGTGTCATACCTTTGTTACGACTTATGATGCATTTGCCATTTTGAAATTAGTAGTAAAACTTTTTCCGATTTCACCGTTCCTATGTATGAGAAGAATATGAAATAGTGGGCCGATTTCAACCAAATTGGGAACGTCGTTTGGCAGTCAATATGATTGAATAATATGAAATTTGGTAAAGATATCTTCAAAAATCGAAAAAGTTTTATTAACAAAAACTTGCTTTTGGAACGGTCGTTCCTATGACAGCTATATGATAGAATAGTCAGATTCCAACTAAATTCAGAAATATGATTTAGATCAAGATACTATTGATTAATGTGAAATTCGAGAAAGATACCTTTAGAAATAAAAAAGTTTTTCTCACAAAGACGAATTCTTGAACTAGTCGTTCCTATGGCAGTTACATGACGTAGTGGCCCGATTCCAATAGTTCCGACATATTGACAGCGTGCAATAGAAGGCTTTATACAACATTTCAGATCGATAGCTTTAAAACAGAGGGACTAGTTTGCATAGAACCAGATGGACAGACGGACAAAGCTTAATCAACACGTCTCGTCATCGTCGTCGTCGTGGCGCGACAGCCCGACGTCGGGCCTTGGCCGCCTGGATCGTTGTCCTCCAATCTTGGAAGCCCAGTAGCTGTTCGCCGTCCACATATACTGAGCTCTCTCAACGAGATCTCGGTCATCTTCGCTGTTTCGCTCCGTCGACTCGTTTTGCATTTATTACTACCTTTGGCATGCAATCATCGGCCATTCGTTGTATATGCCCTGCCCATTGAAGTCGTTGTAGTTTGACGATTTTCGAAATTTCCAGCTAATCCTACAGTTCATACAACTCATGGTTGTACCGAATGGATGGCGCCATGTCGATCGCAAACAGCCCTGAAAATTCGCCGTAGAACCTGACGTTCAAATGTGTCTAGCATGTTTCCGGAGGCTTGAGTTAGGGTCCATGCTTCGCAGCCATAGCATAGCACTGGTCGCATAATGGTTTTGTACACGCGGAGCTTCGTGTTTCTGTGCACATGCTTCGATTTCATTATGGGGAGAACCGAGAAAAAAGTCTTATTAAGTAACTGTATCCGTCGTTTGATTTCGTCAGTTTCGTTGACGTCCCTTGACAAGTTGCAACCCAGGTAAATGAAGTAGTTCACGAACTCGACGTTGAGGTCCCCTACATTAATGTTCGATTGTGCAGGTGTCCTTGTCGTCGATTGTATCATTAGGTGTGTTTTTTGCGTAACCATGTAGGGTTCCTGGCCTGATTGCGCAAAAAAAGGCTCTAAGGTAGGGATACCTACCGGTTATTCCGACAACCGGTATTTTCCATTTCGAATAACCGGTTATCTCCAGTACTACTTTCTAAATCCAATAACCGGGGAAAAATAACCGACATGCGAAAATGCTAACTTGTTTTTTCAAATCGTTCGACGCCAGAGAAGAAGAAAAATTCAGCCGTTTGTCCTTCTGATTCAAATTTAATGGGATCGTTTTTTTTTACAATGGCTATTTAAAAAAAACGCATGCACCAACAAAAATATACTTGAGCCCCATTATTGCCAGCCAAACTATCATTTTAGCCAAGAGGTTAAGCACCACTTGGCTGACATTGGCAAACTTTCACCCTTACCTCAAAGGGCTGCGGTCATAAACAACTAAAATCCTTTTTAGTCATCACATGACTAGGAAGTAGCCAAGGCTGCTCCAGTGGAATCATTTCAAATGAATTGAAACTCTATCTTCAGCAGCCGTTGCTTCATAGGGGAGGGGAAGTGATCCTTTCAATTTTTGGGAGAAGAGCAATGCCTGCATGCCGGGTTTGTCATTTATTGCTCAAAAATATTTAGCTTTGATCGGAAGTTCTGTGGCCTCTGAACGACTGGTATCAACTTTAAAAGATATGAGTGGTATCTAATGAAAGGACCCGACTAACGAATCAACGTATTAGCGAAAGAGTATTTATGAATAGACTAGATACCAACTATTGGCCCAAAGCTTGATTTGTGAAAAGGGAAGATTGTGAGTTTGCACTATTTTGTAGACCCTTTGGCATACTTGTGTTTGGGAAGCAACTTTTCTTCAGTGCAACTCTTACTTATTTTGTAAGTCTAAAACGTGCCATACACACACCGATCGATCGGCTGATCCGTCGCCCGATATCAATATCGGCTGATGGATCGGCCTGTGTATGCGCCTATTGTTGACGATTTTTTTTGATCAGCTGATATTTTGGCCGATTTATCAGGCGACGGATCGCATAATGTATGACCGCTATTACACTGAAGGCATAAGTTGCTCCCCAAACACATGTATGCCAAAGAATCTACAAAATAACGCAAGCTTGTCAACAATTATTAACTTATTATTATCAAATAACCGGATAACCGGTTTTTCCCATAACCGGTAGATTGGGTCGGTTAAACCGAAGCGGTTAAACCGATGGCGAAAATAACCGGAACAACCGGACAACCAGTAGATTTTCCAATAACCGCCATCCCTACTCTAAGGTAGCATCCAGGTTAAATTACTAATCGTCAAGTTGTCTACCCTGATGTCAAGTGGGGCGTCTCATATTTGGTGAAAATACATATATCACAAATTGGAATGAAATATCAGATTGATTATCGGATCGTTTATTTATTGCGACGGCGGAAGTTTATAGTCTCGGCGTACGGTTCTAACTTAACAAACATCATTCAAACGAGCTATTTATCAGTGACATCTACAAGTGCAACTCTATCCAAATGGGTTGCGGGTTCGATCCCCAGCAAATTCTTATCTTTTTTTCCTTTTTATTTTTTTGCTATTTGATTGATATTTTTAGTAATCCTATTGAAAACAATAATAGGTATGGGCCTATCAGAGCAAGACGTAATATTTGTTTACCAATGAACTTGGCTGATTGACAAAAACAAAATCGTGCCAACATCAACATATTAGATTCCACACGACACTAAGTCCACCTATGTGACATGCATATGGAAGTTATTGAGGGATTATCGAGTGTAGGGTAGCCACCCTACTAAGCTATCCAGGTTCATATTTTTGGAGTAACGCGTGTGCTATTTTACCCTACACCCGATAAATTCTCAAAAATCACGCCTATTATTTTAGTTTTACCCTCGTTGATACGTAGTCCAACTTCTTTTTCAGCAGTATCGAGCGTAATTTCAGCGTCGGCCAATCTCCGGGTCATGATGTTGATGCCGTCGGCGTACGCTGCCAATCGTGTCGACTTGATAAGTAGCGTCTTGCTATTGTCCATATTCATAGCCCGAATGGCGTATTCCAGTGCTAGGTTGAAGAACGTCGGTGCCAGTCCATCGCCCTGTTTCAGACCAGTGCGTGTTTCAAATAGATCAGTAAGTCTATTATGGATCCTGCCCTGTGAGACTGAGTTGGTTATCGTCATCTTTGTCAGTCGCACTAATTTTGCCGGTATACCAAATTGCAGCATGATGTTGTACAGTACTCCACGATCGATACTGTCGTATGCCTGCTTGAAGTCGACAAAGATTTGGTATACGTTTACGTTGTATTTCCAGCACTTCTGCAGTATCAGTTTGACGGTAAAGAGCTGATCGGTTGTAAAGTGACCAGGTCTGAAACCGCCTTGATATTCGCCACTGATTCGTTCTGCGTACGATTTTATTATATTTTCCAGAATTTTCGTCAAAATTTTATAGGACGTAAAATACAAACTAGTGATAATTCCCCTATAATTCTCACACCGCAGTTTATCTCCCTTTTTGTGAATTGGACAGCCGATGCTTCTGCGCCAATCGTCTCGGATCTCCTTATCCTCCCATACTAGCAGGAGTAATTGATGCATGGCATTAACTAGACCCGTTCCACCGTATTTTAGCAGTTCAGTTGGAATCTCGTCAGCGCCCGGCTCTTTATTTCGTTTTAGTGACCGCAACGCGAGATCAACTTTCTCTACTGTCGGGGTTGTATGGGTGGACCTAGATCAATAATATCGTCCAGAGCTTCTTATGTGGGGATGTTAGATGGTAGGTTCAGAAGCTCTTCAAAATAAGAGGCCCATCGTTTGTTAATACCATCGGTGTCGCTGATGGTGTTTCCAGCCTTGTCCTTACAGAGGCTTGTCCTGGGTTGGTAGCCGTTCTTAATTGTATTTACTAGTTTGTACGCTTGTCTGGTGATTATATTGGCTAAGTTGTCGTTAATATTCACAGCACAGCGATTCATCTCCACGAAGACTTGAGAGGGCATCCAAGATAACTACAGGTTTCACATTATTGAAGGCACCCTCGATATCAAGGAAGGCCACCATCGTGTACTCTTTGCAGTCAAGGGATTTTTCGATTTGACCCACCAGAGAGTCTAAGGCAGTATCCACAGATCTACCCTTCCAGTAGGCGTGCTGGGAGGCAGATAGAGGATCCGCTGGAATATAGTAGTGCTCCGCAGGTGTATGTCAATCAAACGCTCTAAAACCTTCAGCAGAGTCGACGATATGCTGATGGGTCTAAGGTCTTTCGGACTCGTGTGGGAGCTTTTACCCGCTTTCGCTATGAAGATCACTTTAACCTCCCTGCATATTCGAGGAATGTAAATTAATTCAAAGGTCTATCAAATGTTGTACATCCGCTGAAATTATACCATCCGGACCAGCAGACTTTAAGGAGTCAAAGGTAGCTATGGCCCATTCGATTTTTTCTTTCGAAAGAAGTGACGCAGAAACGCATGATTGATTGTAGAGGTAGTTTCCAGTGAGATAACAGAAGAGCTATCCGGAAAATGAGTGTCTAGAATTACTTCGATCGTCTCTTGATTCGAGGCTGTCCACGTACCGTCATCCTTTACCAGATAACTTGGCATAGTGGGATTTGTGAACAGGATTTTCCGTAGTCTAGAGTCATCACTGGACCTATCGATGCTTTCGCGAAATAGTCTCCACGAACTACGCTTGGCCTATCTCAGTTCCTTTTTATAAAGACCAAGTTAACCCTTATACATATATTACCCAATCTGTGTTTTGTTTTGAAGATTTAGCCCTATTAAAGCATCTTCTACATGTGGCTCTAAGCTGTTATGGGATTAGGCTTTCGTAGTTCTTTCCGAATCAACAAGTTTGGTAATAGGTGTAATCCGTTGAAGTTGCGATATCATTATTGTTCAGGAGCGTTGCGTGACCGGTACTGAAGTTATGCCACTGACCTGTCTCCTGAAATTCTAATGGCTGAGTTCTTCGCCAATTATTCCGCCAGAATATTCATCGTAAGCATTGTTATAATTGCAGGTTATTAATCCGAATTAACCTACGCCGAAGTACAAAAAGTCGCGCCTATAGTACATATGTATATTCATTATCAATAGAGTACCACCGGTTATACGTTAACTATTGTTAAAACTGGTTTGAATCTTACGTACGTTGCGGGAAAGGATCAATAGGATTACAGATTACAAGAGTCCAAAACTATAAATGTATATTATAAAAAATATGAAATATACGACGACTATAAATATAAAACAGTCGTTTCCTCTGACTATTAGCGTCTAATCGGCTCACTTGAGTAATGTACTTTGTGGTCGTCGCATATTTTATAATTTTTATGCGTTATTAATTAAATGGGGAATTACCCAAAAACTCTCGTCAAATGCGTCTACGCTTGTTAAAATAACCAGCAGTAAATGCACTTACAAGTACTAGCGAACATATTCTAGGAATTGATTTAAGTGGAAAAAGCACAATTGCTGCATTAAAAATTATAAAGCTGCTAAAGGTATGTTTTGTTCGGAGCCACTGATTTATTATAGTCGCGGTACTATATAATCGTAACAACGATCAACTGAACAATATTTGTATGAAGTTATTTTACGTTTTGGAGTCACAATCTAAACATTAAGCTTAAATATCAGCGATCATCGCTGAGCAATGATTGCAATAATCGCTTCGAAAACATACGTTGAATCACGATCTGACAACCATCATGATCATGACTATGCTTCAAACTTAACTCCGTTACCTAGTAGTCTCAGCTCACAACCTGACAGTCGCTAGGAATATTTCTAAGCAGTTAGTATATGAAAATTATTGTGTCAAAGATCGATGATATGAACTTTCCGTGAAAATGCTCTCCTAGATTGAGATGACATGAGTAGTGGTACCATTCATATGGTATAATATTTATGTTTCAACCACCCTGAGAGGCTTATCAACCACTCACTACCTTTGGCTATTCAGCTCACGACACGATATAGAAAAATGAGTGGACGTTTCAGCCGTCAGAAGGAAGTAATTTATTTATCAATTGGACAATTTGCGCTATATGTGTTGCGTTTCAAGGGTTCCGCCATCACCTTACATACGAACACAACTAATCTGCTCTATGTCTGGCTAATCAGATCTATTCAGAGATACTCATCTACACACATACATAAATTGATCTGCGAATTGTTGTTAACAAAAAATTGTATAAAATAATATGCGTGCCTTGGTATTAATTCAACCTAAGTGTGCAATTTTTCTCTTAAGCGATTCGCGAACCTCCATAACAACATGCAACAAATTTGTGGGGGCGACCCACGTATCTGCGTCATAAACGAGCCCCCTCATTCATAATTCGTGCCAATCGGGCAATTTGGATAAGCACCCCTTGTACTGAAAATGCAGTTGGTTTGCTAGCATACAGATATATTGAATGGTTTTTCGGCTAATTTTTAGCTGGTGTAATTGACAATGACCGAAATTGTGGGTTCCTTTGTCATGGGATCATGTCCACAATTTTTCTATAACCATTTGCTTTAATTTAAAGAAAAAATTAAAAATAAATATGGGAGACAATAGAAATTTTCCCTTGGAAATTATAGGTATTACCAATTATTTAAAATTACTTTATTTGACTAGAGCACGAATAGTCTTTCTTAACTTATTTATTGTAAGAACTGCTGTACATATTGCTCTCTAACGTCATTGAATACAGGTGCAATAATGCATGATTGCTTTATTACATGTATGTATTTACATATTCACCTTTTTTTCTTTTTTTTTTTCATTGTCTGCATCTGAATCTAAATTGAAAGAAAAGCTGGTGTAAGTTAGCTGCTCGGGAAAAGTGGTAAAAAGGAGCTAATCGTTGAGCATTAGCACCCTTCGGCCTTACCTATATAGCTCTGCTGTTGTTTTTGTCTCGTTATTGCACATACTTATCGAAGAATATAGAGATAAATAACTGTATTTCACACTGATGTAAAAATTAAGTTAATTAAGTATCGTGTGCTTGAGGGGGGGGGGGCAAAAACTCCTCTTCCATAGTCCTCCGCGTGGGCGCCTCCTGGAACGGCAGTGGTCATTGACCATTGCCAACCAACGTCAAGCCGCCAGTGATGGCGGTGCGATGATTTGGTTGAGGTAGTCCTGTGGTGTGGGGTGTAAAAAAAAATACCACGGCCTTTCCCTTTGAGGGCCTGTCGTTAAAACCGACAATCAAAGGACAGGATGTGTATGCCAGCAACTTTCACTATCCGAAATCTTTATTTGCTAACGAAACGTCAACTATGCCTCGGATAAGGACTGACTTAACGGTTACGACTTTTGGCTATCGTACAATGACAAAGATTGGATTCTGGAATGAGCGTACTCTCCTGGACAATGGATCAGAAGGTCCCCAGAACGCACGATTTCTTCAATTAGAGAGTGAATTTCTGAGGTACAAATTAAATATCTTAGGAGTTAGTGAGATAAGATGGTGGAACAGCGAAGAATTTATCTCTCCAACGGGCAGCACTGTAATGTTGTACTCCGGTAAAGCTACCGGTAGTCGCCGTGAGTCAGGTGTGGGGCTCCATTTAACCAGAGCCGCGCGAAACTATCTCTTATCCTGGGAACCGGTCTCTGACAGTCTTGACCGCCAGGTTCCGGACCAAAATGAGGAACATCTCAATAATACAATCTTATGCCCCTACTGAACCCGACAATGTTTGGCAAAAGACTCCTTCTACGAAGAACTAAACGCCGTTCCGAGCAGAACACCTAAAGGTGACATTATAATGGTTATGGGTGATTTGAATGCGAAAGTTGGCGCTGATAACTATGGGCTCAGACATGTGATGGGGAGACAGGGTCTTGGTGATCGTAATGACAACGGTGAAAGATTTGTTGAGTTCTGCAACTTTCACAGTCTCTTCATCGGTGGTACTATGTTTGAGCATAAGAACCACCACAAAATCAGTTGGTCCTCTGTTGATCGGCGCAGAACACAAAATCAGATCGACCACTTTGCAATTAGTAAAAGATTCAAGAGTTGCCTCCTGGATGTGCGAAACAAGAAGGGTGCCGATATTGGGATGGGAAGAGGCCATTATCTTATGATCGCTAATGTTCGTTTGCGTATTTCAGCCGTGCGCCGCCCCAGCGACGAAAGATCCAGGCGCCGCAAATTCAACACCGCTCGATTAAAAAATCCAGCTGTCTTACAACAAGATAATGACCATCTTGCGCAAAAAGCAGCTGAGATAACTAGTCACCCAGATAGTGACATAAATGAAAACTGGGGTGCCATAAAAAATGCGTACATTGATAGCGCAAATACCATCCTTGGCCCAAACCCGGATTGCCGGAATAAGCCCTGGATGTCCGACGCGTCATGGCAGCGGATTGTTGAAAGAAAGGACTTGAAAGTTCGTTTGGCTGCAGCATCAGACGACAATCGAAGCAGCATCGAACTCCTTTACCGTCAGAAAGCTCGTAAAGTTCAGCGTAGTGTGCGACGCGATAAAAGAGTTTATGCCAATTCTCTTTTAGCCTCAGCAGAAGAAGCCGCAAGAAGTCACAACTTAAACGCCGTATACGGTGTCATCAAGGAGTTTACAGGTGGTCGTAACTCCTGCCAACATCCGGTGAAAGATAGTGATGGAAAGCTACTTATCTTGGAAGAAGATCAAATGAGGCGGTGGAAAGAACACTTCGCCGCGGTCTTGATCCGTGTAACCTCTGGTGAAGCTCCCCCTCATATAGATAATTTACCTAACCATCAAAATGTGCGTATACGGTCCACTGCCCCGACTGAAGAGGAAATATAGTCACAAATCCAGCTGTTGTTCTCTATTATTTCTTTATTCCGTTTTCGACGTTTCGCCTATACTAGGCATCATCAGGATTTTTTCAATATATTATATATTAATTGGTACAATTCAATAATTTAAACAATAGTAACATACATCAATTAATAATTAAAACAAGGAAGACAATGGAAATAATTGAACCAACTTCTAATAGTCGTCTTTAATGACAACCAAAATATCATTGTCAAGTCACCTGACATGAAACATCAACGGTTATCTTGAACGACTAAACTTGCTCTTCATAAACAAGAACCTGACCGTCTCAGCGCCCAAATCCTCGGCAACCCTATTCACCACCTGGTCGAAGGAGGTCAAGATGCAGCTTGATATCTCGATCGGGAATCATCCTATTCCTACTATAAACCATCCTAAAATCCTAGGAGTTACGCTAGATAGCATGGCGACATCATCACCCCATGCCTCAACTGTATGCGATAGGATGCGCAGTAGGAATAAGATCCTCAAAGCAGTCAGAAGATCAGTGGCCAACTATACGACTCCTGTGTGGTCGCAGAATCTCTGTGACACGCAATGGCAGAAGATTCAAACGTGCCAAAACGCCGCTCTCCGCATTGTTACAGGCTGTCTCCTGATGTCACCCCAGGACCATCTACATCAGGAAACCAGGATTATGCCTTTAAGAGGACACAACCAGCTTCTTGCCAAGCAATACCTAGTGGGCTACTATCGCAGTGATCACCCTAATTTCAATCTCATGGACAAGACGCCGCCGCCCAGACATGTCAGGCGCGACCTGAGGGACCTTGAAAGAGACGTCCAGAGTAGATACAAAACGGAACCATTTGATAGTAACGCACATAGGTCGGCCATCGCAGCAATACATCGAGAGGAGGTCAACAAGTCAATAGCAAGCTTAGATTCGAATCCAGTGCTCTCGTCCATACCACCAACGATATCTCAGGAAGAGGAAAGACTTCCGAGAGCTACGAGAACAACACTCGCCCAACTTCGATCAGACTGGTGTTCGCGACTGAACTCCTACCTATCTCGCATAGACCAGGACGTCTCAAACATCTGTAACGGAACCCCTCACGACGTAAACCATATCTTTCACTGCCCAGCTGCGCCCACTCACCTGACTCCAAGATCGCTGTGGGAGAACCCAATAGAGGCAGCTAACTTTCTATCCCTCGACACCGGGGATGAAGACGAAACTGTAGGCATGTAACAGACAAACACATCGAATTCTGACCATTGCTACAACAACAACAACTACATGCATTAAAAGTGAGTTTCCTATATGGCCAGTTTATAGGGGAGGTTGGCACTCATTCAGGAGGATCTTGACCATTATCAAAATCAATTAACTAACCACTTCTACAAATATTTGTCGAATTTTTCCAGTCACTAGCTTCATTCTATCGAATGTTATTGCTAATTTGAAGTTTCACTTGTAGGGGAGGTAGAGGTTTCGTTTGTCGAATCTTGCGCATTTTTAAAAACAACCAACTAGATCTCAGTACAAATATTAGATCAAAATTTCAAGTCTCTAGCTTCATTTTATCGAAAGTTATCGCTTATTTGAAGTTTCACTTGTAGGGGAGGTAGGGGTTCCTTGGGTCGGACCTTGCCCATTTTCAATACCAACTAACTAAATCTTATTAGCAACATTCTACCAATTTCCAGCTCGCTAGCTTCATTCTATCGAAAGTTATAGTAATTAAAGAATATTTGATTTTTTGAAATTTGTAGGGGAGGTAGGCGTTCCTTTGATCTGATTATGCCCAACTTACTAGAACTGAAGCAGCTTCTCACCTCAGGGTTATATGCAAAAAATCAGGTGTCTACGTCAATTGGTTCAAGATTTATAGACAAAAAACCTGAAAAGTAGGGTAGTACGGGGCTCTTTGTAAGAAAATTACCGTCAGTTTTCAACTGATCGAACTTATTTTTCCAGGAGAGTGGAAGATTATCCTCACGAGCAATCTGTCAAAGCTAGAGATTTTCATGTATATTTAATCGGGAGTTTAATTATATTACATATATGTATAGGGGAGGTAGGCGTTCTCTTGGCCTGATCATACCCATTTTCAATACCATCCAACTAGATCATACTGCGAACATTTGACCAAAAATTTCACGTCTCTAGCTTCATTCTATCGAAAGTTATCGTGCGAACGGACAGACAGACAGACGGACAGACAGACAGAGCCTCCTTTAAGGTGTTACATATTTTTGTCGTGACAAAAACAATATACCCTATACTATAAGTCTAGGGTATAAAGATTATATAAAGAACGAAAATAAGCCAAGATTTTTGGTACCCATTTACACTCTGGGACATATTACATACACTACAAAAATGTGAAGATGAAGATTGTATAGAGAACGGAAATCAGCGAAGATTTTTGGTACCCGTTTACACACTGATTGTGAGACATATTACACACGCTACAAAACTGTTCCCCCGGCTTTCAAATAATTTGTTATCTTCCGAGGCGATACCCTGAATGGGGTTAAGCGATGTGCTGACAACTCGTTCTTGTAAAAACCACTCCACGTCAAGAAATCTGGAACAAAAGCCTGGGTTTGGACGGATCAACAACGACGACCACGCAAACGACTAAAGGATTATTCTTTCGGATCCTGGAATGTACGCTCCCTGAACAAACCGGGGGCCGAGAAGGCTCTCCTTCGACAGGTCGAAAAGTGCAAACTTAGCATTATTGCAGTCCAAAAACAAATTGATTTGGCAGCGAGATCAATGACAAGAAATCGCACACAATTTTTACAAGTGGCAAACCATCGGGCCGCAAGGAGTTAGGAGTAGCGTTTAGAGGAAACAATAACCTCAAGCCACACATTACTGACTTCAAACCCATTAATGAACGGCTGTGTGCGATTCGCATTAAGACTCGATTCTTCAATCTCTGGCTCATCAATGTGCATACCCCCACTGAAGTTCAAGAAGACGCAGTAAAAGATGAGTCCTACGCCCGCCTTGAGACTCTCTTCCGCACCGGGGGACCACTGGAGGCCATAGTCTCCATGAAAACTGTAACGACAACGGCCAGCGAATTACGACCTCACCTGTATCAGGAATCTAATCGTAAGCTCTACGTGTTTCCCGCATCGACGCATTTACAAGCAGACCTGGAAATCTCCAGACGCACACACCGTCAATCAAATTGATCAGTCCTCATTTGCAGGAGATTGGCGTCTAGTGTGATATATGTGCGCTCCTATCGAGGAGCAAACTGCGACTCAGATCATCATTTGGTGAAGACGACCTGCAGATGTATTGTAGAATTTCCTCAGTGCACCAATCGAGAATCAGCCCTCCCAAAATCTTTGCGATTGATAAAACTTCTGAGCGATGCCACGGCGGTCGCGTATACTACCGCCCTTAAAGAAGGACTATCGCCTATGCTTCACAACATCAGCAACACAGGTGTTCATGGGTTCTGGGAAGACCTCAAGGGTACTATCAGGGATGTCGCAGAGAAGGTCGTCGGATATAAAGCCCAGTGAGCGCGAAATGAAAAGATGAAAAATATGACGAGCTACGGCGAATATCGAATAGAATAATTAGATGTAAGAAACGTTAATACTTTGACGAACAATTGTTGAGTAAAAACGAAAACTTAGCTAATAGGAACACCAGCCAAGCGTACAAACTAGTAAATACAATACAATTAAGAACGGCTATCAACGCAGGACGAGCCTTTGTAAGCACAAGGATGGAAACATCATCAGCGACACCGATGGCATTAAGAAAGGATGGGCCTCTTATTTTGAAGAGCTTCTGAACCTACCATCTAACATCCTCACACAAGAAGCTCTCGACGATATTATTGATCTAGGCCCACCCATACAACCCCCGACAGTAGAGGAAGTTGCGCTGCAGTCACTAAAACGAAATAAAGCGCCGGGCGCTGACGAGATTCCAGCTGAAATGCTTAAATTCGGTGGAACGGGTCTCGTTAATGCCATACATCAATTACTCCTGCGAGTATGGGAGGACGAGGAGATCCCTGACGATTGACGCAGAAGCATCATCTGTCCAATTCACAAAAAGGGAGATAAACTGCGGTGTGAGAATTACAGGGGCATCTCACTAGTTTGTACGCCCTATAAAATTTTTACCAAAATAGAATAAAACCGTACGCAGAACGAATCATTGGCGAATATCAAGGCGGTTTCAGACCTGGTCGCTCCACAACCGATCAGCTCTTTACAGTCGTACTGGTGCTCCAGAAGTGCTGGGAATACAACGTAAACGTATACCAAATCTTTGTGGACTTCAAGCAGGCATACGACAGTATCGATCGTGGAGTACTGTACAACATCATGCTGCAATTTGGGATACCGGCCAAATTAGTGCGACTGACAAAGATGACGATGACCAACTCCGTCTCACAAGTCAGGATACATAATAGACTTACTGATCTATTTGAAACATGCACTGGTCTGAAACAGGGCGATGGACTGACACCTACGCTCTTCAACCTAGCACTGGAATACGCTATTCGGGCTATGAATATGGACAACAGCAAGACACTACTCATCAAGTCGACACAATTAGCAGCGTACGCCGACGACATCAACATCATGTCCCGAAGATTGGCCGACGCAGAAGAACTTTTGCATACGCTCGATACCGCTGCAAAAGAAGTTGGACTACGTATTAACGAGGGTAACACTAAAATAATGATACAATCGACGACAAGGACACCTGCACAACCAAGCATCAATGTGGGGAACCTCAACATCGAGTTCGTGAACGACTTCATTTACCTGGGTTGCAAACTGTCAAGGGACGCCAACAAAACTGACGAAATCATGCGACGGATACAGTTAGCTAATAAGACTTTTTTCTCGGTTCTCCCCATAATGAAATCGAAGCATGTGCACAGAAATACGAAGCTCCGCGTGTACAAAACCATTATATGACCAGTGCTATGCTATGGCTGCGAAGCATGGACCCTAACTCAAGCCCCCGGAAACATGCTAGACACATTTGAACGTAAGGTTCTACGGCGAATTTTCGGGGCTGTTTGCGATTGCGATGGATGGCGCATCCGGTACAGCCATGAATTGTATGAACTGTACGATGAGCTGGATGTTTCGAAAATCGTCAAGCTACAACAACTTCAATGGGCAGGGCATATACAACGAATGGACGATGATCGCATGCCAAAGAGAGTAATGAATGCAAAACGAATCGACGGAGCGAGACTACCTAGGTAGACGACCGAGATCTCGGTGGGAGAGCTCAGTATATGTGGACGCCGCGCAGCTACTGGGCTTCTAAGATTCGAGGACGCGATCACGTGACCGAGATAATTGGAGGATAACGATCTAGGCGGTCAAGGCCCGACGTCGGGCTGTCGCGCCACGATGATGATGATGATCGTAAATCGAAGCACCCAATACTTAATCATGCAAGTTTTAATGCAACTGGATGAATCTTTCAGGATACTTATTATTCGATTTTCACTCACCGCTTTGTAGGACACGATGGTTTTGATTTTTTTTCCTTTCCACAATACCGGCACCAGGGCAGTCGAAGTTCTCCATAGGTAACGCCGGCCTGACCCAAAAACCTAATCATTCTAGCCCTTGCCACCACAACCTAGATTTTTGGAACGTTCTACGACCACAACCTAAAGAAATTAAATCAGCGGGGTTGTCTCTAGCTTGGACGTAAAGCCAATTTTCTTTTGGAAAACAATTTTAAATTGGCAATTGAACTTCGATCTGTCAATTCCCATGAAAATAGCAAAAAAGGAAAACAAACATTTTATGTGCTTGGTACACCTGTTGTCATTTTTTTATTCAAGTTTCTCATTTTATATTTGAAATCTTACACTTCTTATTAATATGTTGTATACAATAAATATATATATTTAATATAATGCGTTTTTCTGTTTCCGTTTTTTTTTTTAATTTTTTATCTTATTTCTGTTCATTATTTTTGTTTATACTATCACAATAATCGATATATAAAGAGTATAAATTATTTTAAATTAATTAAAAACATCATCTATATATGCAGTATCAATTAAAAATTTCCAATAGGACAAAATATTGCGAAATGGTTTTACACATTTTTATCTTTTTCACTTTATTTACTCATTGCTACGCACACACGATCTGCTTTCGCTAGTTCGCGCTCTCTCGTTTTGGGAATGTACCAGATCTTCTTATATTTGCATCTTAAAATTAATCTTCTTTTTTGGGGTGTTTTTTTATATAGCATATGAATATTCAAATTAAAGTTCACATGTGATATTTCGTTATACGTTTAGCGTTTACTGATCTTCTTTTTTCGTTAACTGTTAATTATGCTATTTGTGGTGTAAGTAGCAAATGAAGTATGTGTACGCAACTATGCAAAAACATTTTTTTTTGTTTCTAGAAAATATAATATAAATGTTATACATAATAGAAATATAAAAAACAAATCGAAACAAAATAATATATGTATGTATACATTTTTGTGCCTGAAAACAATTGAAAAAAAATATATATAATAAGAAAACAAAACACGAGTAAATACTCGTCTTATCTTTCTGCTTTTTTTCACTACGAAAATCATTTTACTATATTAATACTGTGATTATGGAAGGATTGTGTTGTTTCTTTTTGTTTAATTGAATTAAAAAAACAAAATGAAATACTAATAAGTACAATAATATTTAAACTACACAAAATCAGTATAATCACATGTATGTGTTTGTGTGACGGAAGATTTTGCTTTTATTATGCAACTGGTGACTTCAATTTGTATTCTCAAGGGGATAGGAAACAAATCCAAACTCAAAAGTACATACTTGATTGGTTATGTTGCTAGAATTGTTTAACTCTTCAGTTTCGCTACAAATAATACTTTCTAATAAGTAACAATATTCGGAACGATATTATTTGAATTTTTAATGATAGCATCTAAGTGTATAGCATATTTTATGTATGTATATTGCATGCAGTTGATTAAAAAAAGAAACTAAACAGTAAACAATATCGGGCAGTCATGTTAAGTATACTTTTCGATATAAATATAGATCGTTTTATTGCTTTTTTTATTGTTAAATAAACTTAATTTTGTTGTTGTTTTATCGTCATGACTTTTAAAAAGAATAGACTGGATTTTTCGTAAATAGATCAAATTAAAAATAAAGAATAAAATTTCAAGTTTTTTTTTATATATAATTTAATTAGACAAATTAGACATCCTATGCTTTCCGCCGCGCTCACGAAATCTTCTTAAAAAATATTGTACAACCAAGTAGAATACTCTTTATATATAATATCGATTTTTTTAAGAATGTGTTTTAAGCATTCAAATTAAACTAGTAAAAAGAAATACTTATACGAGAACGAACGGAAAACCATGTAAATACAAAGTACACACTTTAAAAGAGCCGTGAGATATTAGTCTCTCAAATAAAAAGCAGTTCAAGCGATAAAATACTGAACACTACAGTGAAGCTGGGGCCTGTAGTTTATTTATTATATAATCTTTCGAGGATGTGTCGCATTCTTCCTTCACACTAATTTGTTATTGAATAAAATTCTGCTGAAATCGAGCGAGTGTTCCAATTCATTTTTGAAGAAATTTCTATTTCTGCAACCTGCTGATAATTTTCTGACATTAGCTGTGTTCATTTCACCGGATTTCGGTTGATTTCCATAGAAAACGACAGGCGGGTTTTGATCCAGGTCTTGTATAGGATCTCATCAGATCAGGGTTGAAAGTGAATTTTTTGAACGTCAACTTGTTTCGCCCCTATCTAAATGTATACTGAGTTAGCAATTCGCGCCCATGCAGCGAAGTATCTCTATGGGGGCTGTTGAAGTTCGCTCATCGCAGATCGGTGCCGTTCTTTTCACTCGTAATCGGTTTGAAACCGAAACCCAGTGAAACCCTAACCCCTTGTGGGGCATAGCGCGTCAACTGTACCATGTAACCCAGTTGACGTTTCGACGGCATAAATTGGTTTCGGAGAATGCAAGGCATGCACCTCCTGCACATCCATGGTCACGAACGCCGTTGTGGACGGGATTCGAACCCGAAACATGAAACATGAGACTGATGCCTCAACACACTGCGCTACCGGTCGCCCCATTGAGCACTATGTAACGTATGTTTCGCTCGGAGCTCTCATTGCAATCATAGACTAGCGAATTAAGTTCAAAAAATACATACAAGCAAATAGTGCTCAGCGATCATTCATGAATTATGATCGCAATGATCACCGAACCCAACGCACTTTTAAGCTACGTGTTTCTGACGGCTCCGTAAAAATATTAGGTTTGTGCAGATGAAATGTCGGATTTTGCAATGACATGATTTTGGCTGCGATTTTTATGTATCAAACTACCACCAGGCGGCCCTAGTGATATGACATAATGAAGTATAAGTACTGCTACCTTGGCTTATGGAGTCATTTCGGTTTTGCACTTCGTGGTGATCGGTGAAAAAAAAAGAAAAAGCAAGTGGAAGCGAGTGAAAAACGACTATTTTTCTTTTACGAATTTAATCTAGAGCACAACGCAATGGAAGCAACGAGGAATATCAATAGCGCATTTGGACCTAATACGGTTAATGAACGAACCACTCAGCGGTGGTTGGAAAATCGGAGATATGAACCTCCGAAATAAACCGGGTGGAAAGCCAGGACCATCGATCGATAACGACGAGCTGCGTGCATTAGTGGAGTCTGACCCCCGCCGAGCCATAAGGGATCTGGCAGAGAAATTGGGCGTGCACCATTCGACAGTTTGCCGCCACTTACAACAACTTGGAAAAGTGAAAAAGCTTGACAAGTGGGTTCCGCATGCTCTTACCGAGCAGAACATGGCATGTCGAATGAAAATTTCCGGTTCTCTTCTCTCCCGAATTTTGACCTGCGATGAAAAGTGGATGCTATACGATATCCGATCGCCGATCGGCTCAATGGCTAGATGCCGATGAGGCTCCAAGCACATGCCGAAACCAAGCTTTCATCCAAAGAAAATAATGGTGACTGTTTGGTGGTCTGTAGCTGGATTTATCCACTATTCGTTCCTGCAACCTGGCGAAACCATCAATGCTGAGAAATACTGCGCTCAACTGGACCAAATGCATCAGAAATTGACAGTTCAACGGCCTAGTCAACAGGGATGAAGTTATACTGCTTCATGACAACACACGACTGCATGTATCGAGAACAACGATCCAAAAATTGAACGAGTTGCGCTATGAGACTCTTCCCCACCCGCCATATTCACCAGACGTCTCGCCAACAGATTAAAATTTCTTTAAACATTTCGACCACTTTTTGACAGGAAAACAGTTTGACAATGAAGCGGCTGTCAAAAATACCTTCAAAGAGTTTCTTCGAACCACAAACTCGGACTTCTACGAAACAGGAATAAATGCGCTTGTATCTCGTTGGGAACAGTGTTTCGCATCCGCTGGTACCTATTTCGATTAATAAAATTAATTAATTAAATTAAATTAATTATAAAAAGTTACAGCTGTTCAAAAATTTAATAGTTGAACATGAAACTGATGATTATAGGCTAATTGTAAGCTATCATCGCAATGATCGCTCCGAGGAACAAGCTTCATAAAAAATACATGCAAACAGTGCTTAGCGATGATCGCTGAGTGATCATTCATTCATAAACTATGATCACAGTGATCGCTACGAACTAAAAGCACTTTTAAGTTATGTGTTCCTTATTCCTAATCATAAATGAACGATCTGTTGTTTGCTCTGAGCACTCATAGTTTTTTTTTCGCGAATGGAAATTCTTCGGTCGAATTTTCTAGTGATTTTCATGAAGAACTATTGCGCTAACATAAAAATTGTTCATCTGTGCAAATTATTTGAGCTAAATGTGCGTGTAAAGTGAAATAAAATTTCTCCTGGTTTTTCAAGACAAAAAGATAGAACGGACGGGAGTGGTAACTGTGAATGTATGTGGGTGGGCTTGGCAGCAAAACCCCTTGCTGCCGTATCGTTAAACGGGCTATACAAGTGCGGTATCTACTCAAATTGGGTATTTAAGTGTACATCGCATAAGTTAGCGCAAGAAAAGATTAGCAAAAGTCTAAAGGCCTATTTCTTTTAGCTTTTTAAATTATTATGGATTACATAAAAGCGACTGAGGTCAGAGAGTCACGGACGTCTTAGCTGTACATGTGTGGGTTTTCTTTTGGGCGAGTAAGACCTCTTAAATACGGCCAAAACAACGAAAAAATCTTAGCCTTGTGCCCCGGAATAGCCGTTTATGGGAAGTCTCCATGAAATAGAATCCATACAACGCCTAGGCTTTGGTAAAATCTGGCCCTAGTGGTGTTATATACGGTTCTCAAGCGCATGCTGCTAGGATTCTGAACACAGTTCCGGTTAACCCGCACAACGCCTCGGCTCTGGAAAAACCTGGCCTTAGTGGTGATATGCTTGGCTCCCAGGAGCGTGACGCTTGGGCTCCGGTTTTCGCTCAAAGCAGCACAAGCAATGGATCGTAATGGCATTAGCTCCCATGTGCCTGCCGGCAACCTATCGTTTAAAGCGGAGGACAAACCAAAGCGTGTGCGCCCCTCTACAACCCTGTTTAGGACACGGCGCAATGCATTCCGAATCAATGCTTTCGTGGGTAATATGCCGGAAGTACGGAGGACGGATAAGCAAAGGGCGTCCCTTAAATGGCCATCAGTATTGTTGGTGACGCACCGGTTAAACCCACAGTGGTAAAAAGAGATTGGTCTGAACACAGGTCACCGGCTGTTACTGAAAAGAAAAAAAATTACCGTCACCGTCAGTGTCCCGCCCACTTCCTATTCGGAAGCAGTAAGGGGATGGATTAAGGTGGCAGTCCTTGATAGGGTTGATCTCGACAGCAGTATCACTGTTGGCAAGTGAAGGGACATTGAGAGCAAGATGGCCTCTCACTTCGGACAATCCGGGAGCTCGATCCAATCTGTAACGACGGCAGATGATATCAAGGCCGTGTTAAGCTGATGCTGAAGTTCTCTATTTCTCTTCAGGATCGCTATTGAAAGATCTGGCGAACCTTGGCATGCAGCTAAGATGGCTATAGTCGTCACTTGAGATGAAATTCCCGTGTAAACCAGAGCTCACATCTGGCTACCATTGAAGCACAAACACTACGGACATTCTTGTCGGTGCCCAAACTCCCGACACATGACTAGCGGGACGTACACCTGGAACAGAAAGTCTACAAGAGAGACGAAAAGGAAAAATGCAGAGAGGTTGGTAAACCCGTCCTATGGATGCCCTACACCCTCTGAACGGAAAGCTGATGATAACCCCATTTCGTTCGGGTTAGATTAGACGCTTCTACATAGACGTCACTAGTCACAATTCCGTGCCTCATAGACGATTCGTTAGACTCTGACCTAGAAGACGACATCAACACTACTATAGGTGAGCCGATAAACTCAATAAAAACACAGCAATGATCAGCTTCCTACAAATAAACTTGCAACGCTCGAAGGCAGCCTCTGCTGCTCTATTATCATGGTAAACCAAGACCACCGCGATGATCTTTCCGAAGAACACAAAGCTTTATGCTTTCAAGTCTACAATTACTACGTTTAGATCTCACGACTTAACTCGGTATTAATCCTTGGACTCAAGTTTTCCATTCAAGATGGAAGACCCTAGACCGAGGACACTATGTGTTCATGATATACTCGTATAGTACATTTCTGTAGACGACGACTGCACAACATCGTGCATAGTGCGGGCTAGCCACTAGAGAAATTTATTGAACTTTATTAATTCGCATGCAGGCAACAGACTCATATTTTATGCATTTTTTTTTTTTAATTCTTTTTTAGGCATCCAGACTGCAGACAGACTTTGCTTGCTTTTTCGTTGCAAGACACAGGCTAATTAATATTACGTTTACACCATCCGCAGATTACTTCATCTGCGCCAGCTGAGATAATCTGCGACTGTCAAATACATACAATTTTGAACTCACCACACCCAGATTAAGCAGCAGATGAAGTAATCTGGAGATAGTGTAAACGTAATTTAAGCCCATCAAAAACTACGGCACACTGTTTTGCAAAAGTCCAACTACTGACACAACCATAAAGCACAAAAATAACACTCTCTAAAGGAGTAAATGCTATGCAGCGTTTTGAGCCGTACGGCTGGAGACGTATGACTACAGCCGCACGACTAGAGCCGCACATCAAATCGTATGGAATTTAAAAGATTGCGCGAGAGTAGCCGTGTAGCGTGGTTTGTTTACGACACGGTAATTTTTCAAACTGTAAATTCGTAATTTAATTGATACGTGAATATAATGGGTGATTCGTCGTTGTTATTAGCGTGGCTATTTATTGATTAATTAGAGGGAGGGAGGGAGGTTAAAGTGACTTCTATACCCAAGGCAGAAAAGAGCTCACATGTGCGCCCTAATGACTTCAGACCGATTAGTCTATCCACCACTAGTGGGCGACTTCCATATCTGAGGCGCCAAATTTTAATCAATCAAATTTGGTCTGAAATGGACGAATCTGAAGTCCTTTTCCGCGAATTCATAATCGTTTAGGAGATATTTACCTTTAAAGTTGGAACTTTTGTATGAGGAAATTCGGTGCTAGAATTGTATATAGAATAAATTTCCGCTTTAGATAGTTAACAACCTACTATGATACATCATCATTTAATTTTCAAATTTTCAGGCCACTTGTATTTTACATTTAGCGTGAATAAGCCGCCGATAAAATTTGGCGCCTCAGATATGGAAGTCTTGCCACCACTAGTCTTAAGACTTTTGAAAGGTTAATTAAAATGCATCTACGCCTGTGCGTAGGTTCGTCTGTAGGCGCACCCCTCAAGGTGGTATGCTCTCACCGCTGTTATGGAATCTAGCAATCAAAAGATAGCTTTTCGATCTTGAGAGTCTGAGATACAGGGTTGTTTCCTATGCCGACGATGTTACCATCGCAGTTACAGTAAGTTTCCGAGCGTTCTTAGTGAGGTGCTGCAGAATACTATATCGACTCTGGTCAGTTCGACTAGTCGGAGTGGTGTCAGGGTCAATCCTGACAAAACGGAACTTGTACTCTTTACAAGGAGACACAACCTACCCTCGCATATCGAACCTCCGGTACTGGAGGGTGTCAAACTGGCATTTCTTGACAAGGCTAACTTCCTTGGTCTCATCCTAGACTGGAAGCTGCGATGCAGGCCCAGGAACGTGTTGACAAAGCCACTATGGCACTCTACACCTGCAGGAAGGCGATAGGTAGGAGCTGGGGATAACAGCCGAAGGTTTTTGACTGTACACATCAGTTCTTCGGCCCATTGTGTTGCATGGCATTCTTGTTTGGTGGACGGCACTTAGAATGGGTACCCACAGGACTCTACTGGGGAAGGTGCAAAGCTTGGCGACGATTGCTGCAGGCGGGGCTATAAGATCCACTCCATCAGCTGGCCTGGATGCGCTTCTAAATCTTCTACCGCTTGATTTTTTGCTGAACAGCAAGCAACGATTATAGCATTGCGACTTCGCAAGACCGGTCAGTGGCGTGCGCTAAGCTCCGGCCACTCTGCTATTTTGAATAATCTTGACCTCCCTATATATTCGGATTATAACTACAATATATGTTTGGTAAAAATTTTGTAAGCCAGATTTCCTCAAGGGACATGTGCGAAATTGGGGCAATCACTCAACCAGACTCCATCGTTTTATGTACTGACAGATCCAAAACGGATGCTGGAGTGGAAACCAGTATCTTTTCGGAGACGTTGAAGATTAGTTTATATTTCCGCATACACGACCGTTGCAGCGTGCTGCAGGCAGAGAGATTCGCCTGGCTGGGATATGTTTAATTAGTAGGAAACTCACTATTTACACTGACAGTCAGGCTGCAATTCGATTACTTGAATCGGCTCGGTTGACATCGCAGACAGTTACGACCTGTCGATCGCTTCTTGATGAGATGGGTCGTTACATTGAAATCACATTGTGCTGGATTCCAAGTCACAGTGCTTATGCTGGTAATTGTGTGGTTGATGACCTTGCTCGGGCTGGGACGACTGGGGCAATTGTCGTTGGGACATCGAAGTGCCTTTCGCAAGCGATTTATCTCTAACGCGAAAAATAAAGCGAGCGCTAGATGAACTGAGGACGGTGCGTGTCAAACCATGAAGAGGTTATTGCCCACAGCGAACCCCGGCCGTTCTTCTGTAATATTATCATTGAACAGGAAGCACATTGGTGTGGTGGTGAATGTTATCACTGAGCTCTGTCCCATTGGCGAGCACGCAAGAAGACTTCGCCTACCCTACAATGACTTCTATAGAAGCTGCGAGGATGCTGACGAGGAGGAGAGTACCCTCCACTTTCTATCCACCTGTCCTGCCTTGGCTGCGAGGAGGCGGGTCTTTTAACCTAACCTATTGATTAATTAATTCCATACAATTTGACATACGGCTCTAGTCGCACGGCTCAAAACGCAGCATAAGAATTCCTCCTTAACAATACAACCTACGAAATGCTGTGTTCAATATCAATTAGCGTGAAATAAAAAAAAAAACAATGGTGAATCGACCCACTCAAATACTTGTTTCAAACCATGTTTCCAAAACATTAATACGAGAATAGAAAACTAAAACACAATAACCGTGTTCGTTTCGCCCCCGGTCTCCGATCTAGAGTGAGTCGAACGCCACGGATCTGCACCGAGCGAATTCAAACAGCTCACATACGGATAGGCGGCAAAAATGGCGGCGAATCGTTGACTATACAAAAAAAATTGCGGCGAATTGTCGACAAAAATGTTTTCGATCCGATGAAATCCCATACGCAACCTGAATCAAAGACCGGTCATTCATTTGGTATGAGAACGAATCTGAGACGGGGTGAAACGAACACGCATAACATTGCAATGAACACAAAACAAAAGCTAAACAATTAGCTTAGACCAAAATATTCATAGCGGTTTGAATACTCCGTCAACTTCTGCTACTTTAAAATTGTTTTCTTAAAAACTTCAAGCAAACTACAATATTCTTTAACTATTTTTTCTCTGCTTGTTTTGTTAGGTTTAGTTTTTAGATCTGTTTTTTATTCGCATCGAAATTTGTGAATTATTATTTCCCTTTTCTTGCAATTACGAGTATTACCTCACCAATTTGTTTAGCTTTTTAGTGTCGATTATCTACGTATATGTATTATGTTTAATCATTTAAAAATGCTATAATGTACCAATTCAATTGTTTGAAACTGTTCAAATTGTTTTGAAATATCAAAAAACCTCTCTACTACACAGCTACTATTATCTGTTGTCTCATTTGTTTGTTTGTTTTATTTTTTAATATTTTATTCTAATTGAGATTTTATTTTAAAATTTAAATCTCCTGTTTTATACCATCGGTTGTGGTTGTTTTCTTTTGTGCTGATATTGCATAGATAGTCACAATAATTCTTCGTTACATTTTCTTTTATTGTGTATTGATTTGCTGTGTATTCTATAGTACTCGTATATATGTATTTATCATCATAATATGTATATAATGTATTTTGTCAAATTGGCTATTTACTATTTGGCTTCTTTATCAGTATGCATTTCGTGTAAATGTATCTGTCTGTATTGTATTGTATCTTGGTCTTCACAGTTTCGCTCTCACAACTCTCTTTCAGAGACATTTTGAACAAAACCTTTCTCATTTTTTAACTTCTGTTAATTTAGTATATTATTGATCACTCTTAATTTTTACACCCTAACTATAACCCTACTAAACAATAGTTTCCACTCATTATGTTACGGGAATTTTTACAAACAATTCTTTTCTTTTCCGGCGAAAAAATAAAACGTGTACGGGAAAATATTTTTGTTAAAACATTAAAACAAAAACAATATTAACAATGTTATAAATATTTCTGAAAGATTCCCATTGAATTAGTTTCTTTTCTGTGTGTTTTTTCCTGTTTTTACGTTTTACGTTTCATAATAATGTAATATGTATGTATTTTGTGTTGCGTTAAAAAGTTGCCTATTAGAGAAAAATTTGACAGACGTGTAGTTGATGAAGTTGCCTTCATGATGATAAATCAGCACTATCTTTTCGTAAATGCATTTCCGAGAAATCTATTTCACTGGAATCTATAGATTGTATTGAGTCACTTTTCAGCTTACCAAATGGTCGTCCACGATTTTTCCAAGCGGCCAACTGAAATAATTATGTTTTAAGGCGAATATTAGTAAAAGTTTGTGGTGGTGGGGGATTTAATTTTAAACAGGATGGATGGACATGCAAAAGAAGAGAACATTCAAGCATACTACGTATATGTAGGATAAGATGTGCACACATTGACACATTTATGACTAACCACCATGCGAAATAATTCAATTTATTTTTGGATTTTTTTTTCTTACAGATTAAATTAATTAACTCTAAGTTGACGATAACTACGGTGAGTATGAAAAGCAAACGTAGAAAAATTGTGAGTTAGAGAGCAACGATTCAAATAAATAAAAAAAAAAGAAACTTGATGATGGTAGACAGAAATGTAAAGAAAAAGATTTGTTGTTGTTGTAGCAATGGTCAGAATTCGGTGTGTTGGTATGTACATGCCCGTCATCCCCGGTGTCGAGGGATATAAAATTAGCCGCCTCTATTGGTTTCTCCCACAGCGATCTGGAAGTCAGGTGCGTGGGTGCAGCTGGGTAGTGAAAGATGTGGTCCACATTATGAGGAGCTCCATTACAAACAGGACAGATGTTTGAGACGTCTTGGTCGATGCGGGATAGGTAGGAATTCAATCGTGAACACCAGCCTGACCGAAGTTGAGCGAGTGTCGATCTCGTTGCTCTCGGTAGTCTTTCCTCTTCCGGAGATATCGTTGGTGGTATGGCCGAGAGACCTGGATTTGGACCTAAACCCGCAATTGATTGAAGAACCTCCAGCTGATGTATCGCTGCGATGGCCGACCTGTGTGCGCCACTATCAAAGGGTACCCTTTTGTACCTCTGGACATCCATTTCTAGGTCCCTCAACTCGTGCCAGACATGTCTGGGCGGCGGCGTCTTGTCCCTGAGGTTGGAGTTCGTAGCAACCCACCAGGTATTGCTTAGCAAGAAGCTGATTGTGGTCCCTTAAAGGCATCATTCTGGTTTCCTGATGTAGATGGTCCTGGGGTGACATCAGGAGAGAGCGGCATTTTGGCAAGCTTGAATCTTTTTCCACTGTGTATCACAGAGATCCTGTGCTGTGAGCACACAGAAGCCGCATAGTTGGTCGCTGATCTTCTGACTGCTTTATACATGACCAGTAGAGTTTCTTTGGTCTTGCCCCAGGTATTACCGGCCAAGGCTTCGAGGATCTTATTCCTACTACGCATCCTGTCGCACACAGTTGAGGCATCGGGTGATGATGTGTCCATGCTGTCCAGTGTGACTCTTAGGATTTTAGGATGGTGTATAGAAGGAATTGGATGATTTTCAATCGACATTCCAAGCTGCATCTTAGCTTCCTTCGTCCAGGTGGTAAATAGGGTTGCCGAGGATTTAGACGCTGAGACGGTTAGGACTGTGCCTTTGAAGAACGAGTTAAGTTCTTCAAGATAACCGTTGATGTGTTTGCACGTATCCGCTATGTTGTTCCCTGTTGCCAGAATGGAGCAATCATCAGCGTAGGAGATGATATCGATTCCTTCATGTGGTGTTGGGAGTCCTGATAAGTAGAGATTAAACAAGGTAGGAGATAGAACTCCTCCTTGAGGTACACCTTGTTTAATCTTCCTAAGCTTCGATTTACTGCCCCTGAATTTGGTATAGGATTGCCTGCAAGCAAGATAATTAGCAATGCATTTCACTACTTGCGTCGGAAGCGATGATGTCGGACAGAAGTGCTGAATGGCTGACAGTGTCGAAGGCTTTTGACAGGTCAAGCGCCATCAGAATTGTTCTTTGACATGGACGGGCCTGGTTGAGACCATTGTGGATGCGGGATGTTATGGCATCCAAGGCCGTGGTCGTACTGTGCATCCTTCGGAAGCCGTACTACTGATCCGCTAGCAGGATGTGGGCCGTAAGAACAGGGTGGATTAGTGCTTCAAGCGTTTTGGCAACTGGTGACAAGAGAGTTATGGGACGATAAGATTCACCGAGTGTCGCTTTCATCCCAGGTTTTAGTATTGGGATGACTGTCCCTTTTTTCCAGATTTCTGGAATGTTCAGCGAGGAGATGGATAGATTGAAAGTAGCCGTGAGATACTATAGTTGATGGCTGGCAGATCGAGGTGTTTGACCATAGTCATTGAAATGCCATCTGGTCGCAATGCTTTAGAGTTGTTCGCTTTCCTTATAGCTGCAACTACTTCGTCCGTGGTGAAAACAGGTATGCTGTCTGTGGTTCGGTTGTGAATCTTCCTACGAATTTTGCGCTTAAGTTTGTCTGGTGCGGGGTGTTCAATAAATTGTTTATTGAAACGACTTGCGCAGTGTGTAGGGTCACTTGTGAATTATCACCGAACTAAATGGCGACGTTCCCTTTCTGTTTTGGTGGATTGGAAAGGGCACGGACTGTCCGACCATAACTTGCTCAACCCTGTGGTTAGATTGCAGTTATTCAGATGGGTGCTCCGTTTTGACCTCCTGTATTCGGCTACTTGCCTTTGGATCCCGCAGTTCATCTCGTGGATTCTGGGGTCGTCCGGGTTTACGCTCCTGATTCTGTTTCTCTCGTCCGCCAGTCTGGCGGCAGTGGTTGAAAAATTGGGCCGAATTTTCGGAATCCGTCCAGCAGGAATTAATTTTGCAGCCGCTTTGTTCAGGACTTTGCTTGCACTTCTCTATTCCTACACTCATTGGCAGTAAAGGAGGAATTCCAGTGCCTGTGATGGTTGTGTCCAGGGAAGTATCTTAGGTGACATCACTTATTGCAGCAATTGCATCTCACCGTAGTCGCGTTTGGGTGCAGCACTCTGTCGCATACGCAGCAGATCCACGGACCAATGTTTCTCACAATGCCGGCGCGGAGAAGTAGCACTGAGAGCAGTTGCGCCGAGATGTATTGCTCCCCGTGAACATAAAAAACGATACGAGACATGTAACATAAAAACACACTTTCCGTCTTGCATTGAATGGTTTTGGGTGCTCTTGGCCGTTGTGAAACGGGTCGCTCCGGTGCGTAGAACCAGCTGCCAGAGGAACAAAAAGATTTGTCAATAGCTGCGTTTTAGCTAGCGGATCAGGAACAAACTTCTCGTCCATATGCTATCACCTCCGGTAAAATATGTACGTACAGCTGTCAATATTTGGATCTGAAAATGTTCCCCTCGGGATCAGCCAAAACACAGCCATAGTATTAGATATTATGATATATTGGTATGAAGGTCTGGCCAGTTTTCTCTTGAGAAATTTGGGTGTTCGGTATATTAAATAAAAAATCTGAAAGTTTTTATTTTTTTAGTTTTTTTTTTAAAGAAACAAATAAACATCCATCTAATCCATCTAAAACCAAAACGTTAAAAAGTTCTACGTACTCTACCATAATCTCAAATAAATGCAATGCGCTACAAAGTTAAGTAAAAACAGACTTCAGTGGTATTGTCTAATTTCAAGGATGGAAGGTGGGTGGAAGAGTCTATACGTGCTCCGGCAAGTAGTTCCCCCACCCCCTTCTTTCATAAAAAAAAATTTAAACAAATACTTCCATTTTCACAGCAACATATCCCCCTAAACATGAATGAAAATTCACAGGATAAAAACATAAACGACGTCAAACTGCTGCTGGAACACTTTAACGCGAAAGTCGGAAATGAAAGTTGGCACCGGGGGACCACTGGAGGCCACAGTCTCCATGACAAATGTAACGAAAACGGCCAGAAACTTATCGATTTTGCCTGCAGTAGGAATGTAGTCGTTAGCTCTACGTGTTTCACGCATCGACGCATTCACAAGCAGACCTAGAAATCTCCAGCCGCCAAATTGATCTCGTTCTCATTTGCAAGAGATGGGCGTCTAGTGTGATGGATGTTTGCTCCTATCGAGGAGCAAATTGCAACTCAGATCATCACTTGATGAAGACGACCTACAGATGTAGAATTTCCTCAATGCACCAATCGAGAATCAGCCCTCCCAAAATCTTTACGGTTGATAAGCTTCTGAGCGATGCTACGGCGGTGGCGTATACTACCGCCCTTGAGGAAAGGCTATGACCTATGCTACACAACATCAGCAACACTGGCGTCTATGGGTTCTGGAAAGAACTCAAGGGTATTATCAGGGATGTCGCAGAGAAGGTCGTGGGATATAAAGCCCGACGAGCGCGAAATTACTGGTTCGACGAAGAATGCAAAAATTCACTTGACGCGAAAAACGAGGCCTACAGACAATGGATTCAACGAGGAACCAGAACCAGAAGAAAAAAATATGACGAGCTACGGCCAATATCGAATAGAGTAATTAAACGCAAATACGTAAATACTTTGACAAGCAGTTGTTGAATATTAACGAAAAGTTAGCTAATAGGAACACCAGACAAGCGTACAAACTAGTAAATACAATTAAGAACGGCTATCAACCCAGGACTAGCCTCTGTAAGGAAAAGGATGGAAACAACAAACGATGGGCCTCTTATTTTGAAGAGCTTCTGAACCTACCATCTAACATACCCACACAAGAAGCTTTCGATGATATTGTTGATCTAGGCCCACCCATACAACCCCCAACAGTAGAGGAAGTTGATCTCGCGCTGCGGCCCCTAAAACGAAATAAAGCGTCGGGCGCTGACGAGATTCCAGCTGAACTGTTAAAATTCGGTGGAACGGGTCTAGTTAATGCAATGCATCAATTACTCCTGTGAGTATGGGAGGACGAGGTGATCCCAGACGATTGGCGCAGAAGCATCATCTGTCCAATTAACAAAAAGGGATATAAACTTCGGTGTGAGAATTACAGGGGCATATCACTCCTCTGTACGTCCTATACAATTCTCCCGAAAATTCTGGAAAATAGAATAAAACTGTACGCAGAACGAATCATTGTCGAATACCAAGGTGGTTTCAGACCTGGTCGCTCCACAACCGATCGGCTCTTTACGATCAAACTGATACTCCAGAAGTGCTGGGAATACAACGTGAACGTATAAAAATCTTTGTCGACTTCAAGCAGGCATACGACAGTATCGATCGTGGTGTACTGTACAACATCATGCTGCAATTTGGTATACCGGCCAAATTAGTGCGACTGACTAAGATGACGATGGCTAACTCCGTCCTACAGGTCAGGATCCAATATAGACTTACTGATCTATTTGTAACACACACTGGTCTGAAACAGGGCGATGGACTGGCACCGACGCTCTACAACCTAGCACTGGAATACGCTATTCGGGCCATGAATATGGACAACAGTAAGACGCTACTCATCAAGTCGACACAATTAGCAGCGTACGCCGACGACATCAGCACCATGTCCCGAAGATTGACCGAGGCAGAAAAACTTCTGCATACGCTCGACACCGCTGCAAAAGAAGTTGTACTACGTATCAACGAGGGTAAAACTAAAATAATGATGTAATCGATGACAAGGACACCTGCACAACCGAGCATCAATGTGGGG
Organism: Chloromyia formosa; assembly: GCA_964017055.1. NCBI lineage: Eukaryota > Metazoa > Arthropoda > Insecta > Diptera > Stratiomyidae > Chloromyia > Chloromyia formosa. The sequence continues at coordinate 53,106,206 of OZ024818.1, forward strand.
GACCTCAACATCGAGTTCGTGAACGACTTCATCTACCTGGGTTGCAACTTGTCAAGGGACGCCAACGAAACTGATGAAATCAAGCGACGGATATAGTTAGTTAATAAAACTTTTTTCTCGGTTCTCCCCATAATGAAATCGAAACATGTGCACAGAAACACTAAGCTCCGCGTGTACAAAACCATTATACGACCAATGTTATGCTAAGACCTGCGAAGCATGGACCCTAACCCAAGCCTCCGGAAACATGCTAGACACATTTGAACGTCAAGTTTTGCGGCGAATTTTCGGGGCTGTTTGCGATCGAGATGGATGGCGCATCGGGTACAACCATGAGTTGAATGAACTGTACGATGAGCTGGATGTTTCGAAAATCGTCAAACTACAACGACTTCAATGAGCAAGGCATGTCCAACGAATGGACGATGATCGCATGCAAAGAGAGTAATGAACGCAGAACGAGTCGACGAAATGAAATGCGAAGATGACCGAGAGCTCGTTGGGAGAGCTCAGTACATGCGGACGCCGCGCAGCTACTGGGCTTCCAAAATTGGAGGACGCAGTCACGTGACCGAGATAATTGGAGGACAACGATCGAGACGGCCAAGACCCGTCGTCGGGCAGTCGTGTCACGATGATGATGACATGTACGCGCTGCGCGGGCATCTAATGCCTACGACGCAATGTGCGGCCGGCCTTACATCATAAAAGATAGCTAGGAGGCCTGGTCGAGAAACATATTATACGCACGTAGGCTGCTACTTATGTTTCGGGAACTGGCAACGCAGGTGATGTTAGGCGCCACCTGACATATCCACAAGAAAGTTTCAAATGTTACTTTAGTTTAGACGCTATTCGTTCTCAGCACTTTTTGCCATATAGCGCAAATTTGAACCTAAACGCATTAGCGTAACTTTCAACGGAAGGAAAATTATTTCTAGCTCACCATATAGAGACTGTATAGAATGATTAGACAAGATTATTGTGCATGCACAATATCGGTTTGAAACCGAAATTATACCTATGCTTTATTTCGTATGGACAATTTTGGTATCCGCATGCCTTATTTCGGTGCCATTTCTACTCATACTAAAAACAAAAATATTATACAATTATCTAACGGCAGCTTTATTTGCTGCAAAACTTCATTTTTTTTATTTACTCAACTCAAACGTGTAAACTTAGAACCACATTCAAATAAACCATGCAAATTAGTATTAGTAGTGTAATTGCACACATCGAAAAAAAAAACTATAGAAGACACATTATACATATACGATTTACTGGCAATCTCCAATCACATGCAGAGGTCTATGGGTGCATTTTAAATTTATGTCCAATTACTCGTTAAACTTCCCATTATAATGATCGAAATCGTGATCGTTTTAAATTATTAAAAAATAGAGAATTACACGTTTTCATTATTTAAGAGATAAAACCGTTTAACACGTTCATGCAATATTATTTATCATGCTTATTAGAACATTAATGAAAATATCATTCAAAAACCCCCAATTATTACGATCAGATTCTCTTACACAAAAAAAAGATTTATGTTAGTAATGACCTGATAAGTTTTTTATTGTTTAGCTTATCCACTTCCATGGTTCAGTTTCTGGACTAGTAATTGGTGTGGGGAACTAAAAACAATGTGATTATTAAACAAACAAAATCGAGAGATAGAAAGAAGGAAGAAACAATATTATGTACCCTTCAATGAGAAATACACAGTTATAAATAATTTGTACATATATTATGATCAGCCAACGATTACGAATCGCATAGATGTTAGTACAGAGTTAATTAATAAAATGGTCGGCATCGTGTCAACAATGGCCCATGTGTGTGATAAATGTGAATGAAACAACAAAAATATGAAAGCATTGTGATTCAATTTTCAATTTAGATTTGCTTGATTCGAATGTATTTACAAATTGCCTGTTAGTGTTTCGATCTGAAATTCTACGATACGAATTAAAGCGTTTGTTTTTATTTAAAAAAAAGCAGCGCCCTTTAGATTGTCCTTTTTTTATCAAATACTGTGTATATATTAAACCAGTGAACGGAAAATGAACGTTAAACTTTCTTTCAAGAAGAAATATTGAAGGTCAGAGAGAGATTGAATGGGAACAACATACCTCAGCTTTTAAGTCTTCGATTCTATCCTGTAAGTCACGAACTCTATCTGAATCGTCCATATTTGAGCGCAGCTCACCTTCAGCTAACATTTCGGAATTCTGTGGGTGGTATTGAAATATATTTGTTATTATCATGAGTGTAAAGGGTGAGATATTAACAGTGTTCAATTCAAGCGGACGAAGATCCAAAGTGAAACGAACGCCACGGGTTAGGGACGAGCGAATTCAAACAACCACCATACAGATTGGCGAAAAATGGGGGCGAATCGTTGATTCATATATAGGGTTGAATTCGCCTACATTTACTAAAGATTCATACACCCTTGATCCGCTGTGATCCAATATCAGAGCTAGGTCATAGGCCGGTCAGTCGTTTTGTATGGGAAGGGATCTTTGCCCGGATAAATCGAATACGCCTATTATCTTTGTATTCAAAACCAACAACATTTCAATAAAAAGATACAATAGGCCTCATACCTTTGTTTCGAGTCGTGAGATTTCTTGTTTAAGTTCAGCCACTTGTTGACTCTGTTCCGTAAATTTAATCTTAACATTCATTAATTCGTCCTTCATTCGCGACTCGAGATCGGAGTACCTGTAAACACGGATCACAGCTAGAACTATACAGTCCAAATTTAACCATAATTCATTACCTATGTTGTTGTTCTCTCGCCTTATTGGCCAATTCCTTTTCGCGCAAAAGTGCCGCATCAATTTCATCCTTGAGTCGTTTATTTTCTTCATCCTGACGACGAAGTTGATTGGTTGAAACTTGTACCTGAGTTTCCAATTCCATAACCTACACAATACAATTAAACATTTTATTACATTCGGCATTCCGACACAACAGCTCCACTCACCTTTAATCTCAATTCTTTAAGTTCAGTCAACGTTTCCATTTCACGGATACGCGTTGTCATTAATTCCTCCTCCAGCTTTTGCGTCTCATTCGATTTCGATGTGTCCCAGAATAGCAGTTTTTTCGGTGTCGAATCCGACGCTTGAGCACCATCGCGACTTTGTTCTTGCAATTGTCGTTGCCACTGGGTGCTCAGCTCTTGTACGCGTTGTTTTAAGTCCTTCAGCGAAAGACTAGCCTCTGCTTCTCTTAATTTACTAGCAATCAATTCATCTTGTAAGTGTGCCACCGAGTTGTCCGGTGTAGTTTCGCGCAATGTCTTTTTATCCTCTTCGAGTTCTTCGATTTTGGATTTAAGATTTCGTATGGTGTCTTCACTTTCGGCCAGACCCTGACGCACCTTGACCAGCTCTTCGAGTAGACATGATACCATTTCGTCACGCTCCTTGAGTGCCTCCTCTTTCATGCACAGCTCGTCGATGGAACTTTGACGAGAGTTGTTCTAGAAGAATGAATCGGAAATGAACGAATGAGAAATTTTAAAAATGAAAGTCAGCCAGCAAGAAAGGTCAAACGTATTAAAATAAAAGCAAAAGTAACACAATTATTCAGCTCGCTCAAATAAAAAGAAACGCCTCCGGTATCACGTGTGTGGGTAAAATACAATTTTCGGGGTTCCTCGCCATGCACAACTCAACTGGCTCTTATAGCTACAACTTAACATGGCAAATTTTTAGACGGGCTAGAAATTGAAGCTTGATACGTACAAGGAGGTGTATTAGTTCAGGAATTGAAGCCTGCTAGCCCACGCTACTCAATTGTCCGAACTCCCTGTGGGGCATAGCGCGTCAGCTGTTCCATGCGGCCCAGTTGACGTTTCGTTGACATAAACTAATTTCGAAGAATGTAGTTGCCAGCATGCGCCGCCACCAAAAAAGCTTGATTAGGAAACAAGATCGTGTAGCTTTTGAAATTTGGCACAATTGTTTGAGACAGTCTCCTGATTCTGTGGTCAAAAGTCCCCGATGATAGAGGGTTCGGAAGTGTAGGGGAGCATTGATCAAAGGTCCTTTTTTCAGTTTTCCTTGATTATTTTAGAAATGATAGATTCTACAAAAAAGTGCCCCAACACAGAATTTGACCTGCCTGCTGCGTTACTGGCATATTAGAAAAATTAATATTTGTAGGGGAGGTAGGCGTACCTTTGGTCAGATCGTCCCCGTGCCCCAACACAGAATTTGACCTGCCTGCTGCGTTACTGGCATATTAGAAAAATTAATATTTGTAGGGGAGGTAGGCGTACCTTCGGTCAGATCGTCCCCATTTTCAGCGCAAACCAACTAGATGTTAGTACAATTATTTTATAGATTTTCCTTCTTGCATCGAAGAGGTTGCGACGAGGTTGTTGCAGGTAACACGGGTCACTCCGGTGCGTAGAACCGGCTGCTGCAATCCAATTCGGCAACATTACGGTTAACGACCCAACAAAATGTGCCAACAACTTTAATAAACAGTTTATCGAACATCCACCTCCTGATAGACTTAAGCGTATCATTACTAGGAGCATTCGTAACCGTCCAACTGACCAGAAACTTCAATTTACATCTCAGGAAGTTGCACTAGCGATAAAAAGAGCGAAGAGTTCTAAAGCCCTTGGACCAGACGGTATATCGATACTCATACTCAAACATCTTGACACACGAGCAATTGATTACATAACGGCCACGATCAACCTCTCCGTCTCATCGTCTATCATTCCCGAATATTGGAAGAAAGGAAGAATGATTCCTATTCTAAAACCGGGAAAAAAACCAACACTAGGCGAATCATATCGTCCCATCACACTTTTGTCTCCTGTAGCCAAGACCCTAGAAGCGCTGCTCCACCCTATAATTGCGACTCACATTCAGATGGCCGACCACCAACATGGCTTTAGAAAGATGCACAGCACCACGACGGCTTTGGATGGCATAACATCGAAATTACTTAATGCCCTCAACCAAGCACGTCCCTGTCAACGAACGATTCTGGTGGCATTAGACTTGTCAAAGGCTTTTGACACTGTCAGCCACTCGTTTCTCTTGTCTGACATCTGTGGTCCATCGCTTCCGTCGCATATTGTAAAATGGATCGCCAACTATCTTGCCGACAGATAGTCCTACACAGAATTTAGATTCGGGAAAATCTAAACTAAGACGAATTAAGCAGAGTGTTCCCCAAGGAAGAGTCTTATCTCCCACCCTGTTTAACCTTTACATGTCAGGACTTCCTACGCCACCTGACGGCCTCGAAATTGTCAGTTTTGCTGATGACTGCACGATTTTAGCAACCGGCAACGACATCACTCAAATGTGCGAACAGATAAATGGGTATCTCGACGAACTGAACACCTTCTTCGTCAGCAAAAATCTCACTCTGTCTGCGCCGAAGTCTACCGCTACATTGTTTACCACATGTACCAAAGAAGTGAGGCGACAACTGGATATTGCAGTAGACGGTCAAACTATCCCCACCATTAATCACCCTAAAATTCTCGGTGTCACCCTTGACAGTATGGCTACCTTCTCGGCCCATGCGTCAACCATTTGTGACAACATGAGAAGCAGGAACCAAGTCCTCAAAGCTCTAGCTGGCAGTTGTTGGGGAAAGACAAGGAGACCCTACTAACAACATACAAGTCTATCGGGAGATCTGTGGCCAATTATGCGGCTCCCATCTGGTCGGAAAACTTATGTGACACTCAGTAGAGGAATGTCCAGACCTGCCAAAATGCAGCTCTCAGAACTGTCACAGGCTGCCTACTGATGTCGTCGCAGGACCACCTTCACCAAGAAACCAGAATGATGCCCCTAAGAAGCCACAACACACTTCTAAACAAGCAGTATCTGGTTGGCTGTTATCGGAGTGACCATCCTAACTCTAACCTTATGGATAGAAGCCCACCGTCACGTCATGTAAGACTTAATATGAGGGACCGCGGGCGGGAGATCCAAAGGTTTAAAAGAGTTCCCTTCGATAACGCTAGCTACAGATCGACCATCACAACACCGCATAGTGAAGAAGTGCTATCCTCAATCGCGGACATGACACCAAACAGGGTACTAAATGCGCAACCACCTGCTACTCGTATATCTTCAGACGAACTGCGACTTCCTAAAGCAAACAGGGCTACACTCGCCCAACTTCGTTCTGGCTGGTGCTCGCGTCTGAACTCGTACCTATCCCGCATTGATAACGAAATACAGAACTCCTGTCTAGCATGTGGCCGCACTCCACACGATGTTAAGAACATCTTTAGCTGTCCTGCAGCCCCCACGCGCCTAACACCTACTGCGCTATGGGATAATCCTATCGAGGCAGCTGCGTTTCTACACCTGGGCATTGAAGAAAACATGGACAGCCAAGCTTTATGACACACACCTTCATCGGATATCAGCGCGTCGCGACTACAACAACAAAAATTATTTTATAAAATGTTGATATCGCTAACTGTATTCTATCGGGAGTTATCGTGAGGTTTTCCTTGTGAATAAATCAATGTACCACTGTACTATTTTTTTATTTTTTTATTTTTATTTATTTCATTTTTACTTATTTTATTTATTTATTATTCAATGCTCTAGTCTAGAGTATAATACACCATTTTATGGTCTAGGGTATAATATATCATTTTGTAGAAAATTTTATGTGCTTTGAATCGGCCTTGAAACATTCTTTTGTAGAATCCATAGTTTCCAAAATAATCAAAGAAAACTGGAAAAAAGACTTTTGACCGCCTCTCCTCTACACTTCCGGACCCCCTATCTTCGGGGACTTTTGACCACATAATCAGGGGACTGTCCCCCACAATTGTGCTGAATTTCAATACTGCACGATTTTTTTTCCCTATTCTTCGCACGTAGCCTGGACAATACTAAGCTTAGCTTGCTTCGTGCGTTAGCTGACTGCCAACGAACAGTTATGAAGTAGAATATGTATACTATTTGCCTTAACCCCTTCTGGGGTATAGCGCGTCAACTAATCCTAAGAAGCCTAATTGACGTTTCATTAGCATTATAACAAGGGGTTTGTGGTTCGTTTTCCAGCCGGGCAAAACTACTATAATTTACAAAAACGCTCAGATAACCACTTTTTCGAAAAAGAAATTCGCTCTGATTTTCGTGGAGTTTACCCTTGCCTTTTATAATAATTAAACACGTAAGACAAACAATTTATTTTGATACTTCACTAATGACAGCAACCTTGTGGGGAGTTACTATAGGCGTGTTTTTTTGTACTGCGGTGGGGGTTAATTGGGGGTTATCCGGGTTAACTTCCACACATTACACAAACCGCAGTACAAAAAAAAACACGCCTTATATTACGCATTTTCCCCCTTCCGAGCTCAGTAGAAGCGTTGGTATTTTTTTTTACTGCAATTTTTAAACATGACGGCGAGTGTTTCGAGTTACCTACCGTCATCTCCTGTTATTGCTTTCGTTTTTTCGTCATGAACTTGTTGCTGTCTAGTTTTGTGGTCATGGAAGCAAAAGTTGTTCATGGGTTAATAAGGGCGATAGTTCTCAACATCTCGCGATGGTTCATAGGCCGTTTAATAGCCATTATTGCCTACCAGAGGGACGCAATTTTATTCTTTGACAGTAATAGTCTGTTCCCAGGTTGGCGAATAGGTAATAACCGGATATAAAATCTGTCCTCATGAATATATCCTCCGTACAGTATCGCAATAAGCACGTGCTACCCTGCTCTGATTCACCAGTCGACATTTTTTTTTTCGCGGAGGAGCAGCGGGGGAAGAAGACCATGCTAAGATGTGCGTGAAGACATCCACATACCCACTTCGTTTGCTACCCTACTAACCAAGTTATGATGAAGACATTAATACGCTCATTATGAAGCCCTGGATAAAAGTCATTATGACCATTAATATCGCCGCGGGACTAATGCTAAAATACTTCCCAGTCGGACAAGAATCGACACTTGATCGGTCCTGGATCGATGACTGTCCTCTAAGGAATCGATGACTTTATCGAGGACACGTCGGAGACATTTGTATGGGCATGGCCGCTTTTGCGATACCGAAAATGAGAACAGGAATCGATCCGAAATCGATGACGGTAGTCGATGGAGAATCGATGACTGGAGTCAACGTAGAATCGATGGCAGCATCACAGAGGATGTCGAGAGCACGGGTAATTTGCTTCTTGAGACACATTTTCCTGGTTGCGTTGGTCTAGATGAAGATAACAGCTACTCGGTCGACATGGGGGTGCGCTATGAGGCATCCCGCTCTGACTGGAGTATTGCCAAAAATATCTTCACTTACAATAAAGTAAAATGGGCCATTGACTCTTTTGACCCAAATAAATCACAGATGGAATCTTTCCCGCTCTGTTACCGAAAGGAAAGGATATACTAATCCCCTACCTCCTAAGTATATTCAGAGGTAGCTTTGCTCTAAGTTATATCCCAGTATCTCGTGTCAGTGTTCGAAACCGGCGAACATTTTTTGGGTCCCCGTTGGGGAATTTATCCTCTCAAGAGGTTGATCGTATTCGATCGTTAAGGGCGGCGGCATGCAAAGATATAAGTTGTATGGAATCGATGGCTGTCGCCCGACCAAAGTTGTGGGCCAGATTCCTGTAGTTCGGTTAAAGTAGTCCTCATACCAAAAATGGGCAATCGTCCCAAAGATGACCCCAAATCATATAGGCCTATCAGCCTGACCTCCTTTATGCTTAAGTCTATGGAGAAAATCCTTGATGCTCACATCAGGTACACACTCCTCACAAAATTCCCGCTACACTGTAAACAGTTTGCTTACCCGTCAGGTAAGTCGACTGAAACTGAAACTCTACACTGTTTAGTTGGAGAAATTGAGGCCACCCTGGCAGTAAAGGAGACAGGAGTTTGTGCCTTTTTGGATATCGAAGGTGCTTTTGACAACACATCTTTCTCTTCCGTTGACTCTGCGCTTACAATGTACAACTCTCCAGTGCTCCTGGCGGATTCCGTCAAATACCTCGGTGTTACTCTAGACAGGAAATTACTCTGGTCGGAGCACCTACAGACAATATCGGACAAAGCCATTAAGGCCCTATGGGTTTGTAGGCAGTTTGTGGGTAAGACTTGGGGAACTAGCCCTCGCATAATCCTTTGGATCTATAAGGCGATTGTCAGACCAATTATTGAATATGGAGCTGTTGTTTGGTGGAAAAAATCAACCACCAAAAATGGCAAAATCAAACTGGGTAAGATTCAGAGACTAGCATGTCTCACAGCAACGGGGGCTATCCGCAGCTGCCCGACTGTAGCTCTTGAAGCGCTACTCGACCTTCCGCCGCTTCACATTCACATAAAGGCGGAGGCAAAAATAGCAGTAGCAAGACTAAAAGCTTGCCAGAACTTCCTCAAACTAAACCCTGAGCAAACCAAATGGGTAAATGAGGACCACGTATCTAGTATGCCATCAGACCATTTAGCTAGAGAGCTTTGCTTCAAACTTCCATTCTCAACCGAAATATGGAGTAGAGAGGATTGAAATCTGAAGCTCGACACCCTTCCCTCAAACGTTGTTACGTGGTACACAGATGGATCTAAAACCGAAGAGGGTACCGGGGCGGGCGTCGTAGGTCCGTCTCACAAGATATCCATTCCAATGGGAAAGTATGCTACGGTATTTCATATTGCGGAACTAATCGAGACTTGCGCGAACACATGCTTAGCAGCTGGATACCAAGGCAGGAATATTGCAATCTTCACAGACAGCCAGGCGACCATAAAAGCACTAAGTAACTTCTCCATCTCGTCGAAATTGGTGCTTAGTGGTCGTGAAGCCTTGCAGAGATTAGGCTCCGTAAATAAGGTTACAATTTACTAGGTCCCGGGACACGCCGGTATCTCAGGAAACGAAACAGCTGACGAGTTGGCCAGGGGAGCTTCTGCAACCCCACTCGTCGGTCAAGAGCCATACTGTAGAATTCCCTTGTGTACTGTAAGACGGCACATCAGGGAATGGGAATACTCAGTAACCATCGCGCACTGGGACAACACCTCTGGTTTTAGACAGGCTAAGCTATTTATATCTGGCCATTCATTCAACTGTACCCATGAACTGCTAAGACTACGCAAAAACCGGGTGAGAATTGTTCGTGGGTTCCTCGCGGGTCACTTTACCTTGAGGGGTCATCTGCATAGAATGGGAATTGTCTCTGACCCAAGCTGTCGCTTCTGTGAGAGCGAAGACGAGACTTCCCAGCACATTCTCTGTGAATGTGATGCACTTCATCTCCGCCGCTTGAAATGCTTCGGCGATGCATTCCCTGAAGCGGAAACGATAGCCTCACTAACACTCGAACAGCAGAGCAGATTTGTTGGGATGATTGGTCTCGAGAATTAGTCAGATCACTAATCTGCATAGACTCCAGGGTGTAGCACAATAGATTTTCGGGTCGCAGTGCTTGTTGGCCCTCTGGGCCAACTGCCCTCCATCTAATCTAATCTAATACTCTTTGGTTAGTTTTATTGAGAAATTCCTTAATCAAAAAAATTACGCGATGGTTCTTTTCCTGAACATCAAAGGCACTTTCAATAACATTAAACCTAGTGCGACCAACGACTCCTGAGCCTGCAGGTTGATGAGTCGCTTTGCATAGTCATAGTTAACGTGCTGTCAAGACCAAGGCTTATTCATACTACCCTAGGCACATCGTCTAAGTACATGCTTGTGTGTAGGGGAACGCCCCAAGGGAACATACTATCTTCCCTTCTCTGGAATCTAGCGGTCAACGGACTTCTTTTTGAACAGAAGAGAAAATAAGTTTCCAGGTACCCTCAGCGATGTGCTGCAGAATGTCCTATCCATTCTAACGGAGTCGGCAAATCGGTGCGGTGTTGGAGCCAACCCGAACAAAATCGAGCTTGAGTTCTTCACTCGAAGGCACGCGATCCCTCCAATCGAACCCTATACCAAGAACGACACTAGACTGGCTTTCACTGATAAAGCTAAGTTTCCTGATCTCATCTTTGACAAGAAGTTAAGGTGGAAGCTTAATATTCAAAAACGGGATAAAAAAAAGCAACTACTGTACTCTACTTGTGTAGGGAGGCCATACGCAAAAACTGGGGCCTGCAGCCGAAAGCGGTCTATTTCCAGAGATTTTGTTTGAAAAAAAATTGGGTCATTCTGGCTATGGTTACCACCAGACCAAGAAGCACTAACATTTTAATAATTAAACAAAAAACAACGTACGCAATAGCAAGAACAATTAGCAACTCAAAACTCATATTCAATATACAGCAAAAATCAACAAGAAAGCGAAGGCAGCGTCGACAGACTTTTAAACAGCGGTCACACACAAAAATGTAATCAAATCAACGCAAAATACCCTCAGCTTTTGAAACACTTACAACATTTAGGGATATATCCTGGTTAGCGTGTAAAATACATGAATATATAAAATATACGTGTTACATAAATATTATATAAAATAAATGTAGTTGCAATGAATAATACTAATGATACAACTTACGTTCTCTTCGAGCCTCAAACTCAATCCGCGAACCTCTTCATTGGCATTTTCTAGTTGATGGGAAACTTCTAAATAGGAACGACGCAACTGAAGCAGTTCCGTCTGAATTGCGTAGCTGCGGAGAAAAAAATAAATTAATCACTATACTAAAATTTACATATATAAAGCGTACGCTCCCTGTACGGACACCTCTCATAAACGGACGACACCTCTTATAACCGGACAAATTTTTAAGTCCTGAAAATTGTTTGCATGTCTTCAAACAAATCAGACTTTTTTAGAGCCGGTGCATATGAGCGTCCAAATGACGCCGGACACCGCGTCACTTTCAATCGGATAGGAAGAAATATAATACATTGGGAGCAATTGAGCGATGCACATGGCCGCCCATAGATATCGGCGTCACTTGGCCGACGTGATAGCTATCTGGCATGCCGCTGGTTTCTGCTACTCTGCGGAAGTTCACGCGTCCGCGGATCAGTTTTTATTAAGCCGGGCCACATACACTCGAACTCGGAACACGAACACGGCCACAATGTGTGATTTGTGTGAAGTTTCTTAAGCCATTCGCTTGAAGCTCACTTTTACGCAAGCGATCCTTTAAAATTTCCTCCGAATGATTCAATATACAGGGTGGGCCATCTAGTGGTTTCTTTTTAAGTCATAGGTTATTTTGACAGTGAAAGCTGTTTCCCGTTCGAAATCTTGACAGAAAGTCAGTATCATACCTCTGCAGAACGAAATGAGTCGCTTTACACTTGAACAACGTTGGGAAATATTGAAAACATATTTCCAAAGTGAGTGCTGTGTAGCCCAAACAGTGCGTTTTTTGAAAAGAAGTTTTGGCCGAAAGGAAGCACCCATCGCGCCTGCTGTACGCAAGTTTGTGCAAAAAGTTCGTGAGACTGGCATGCTAGTGGACAACACTCATCGTCCCCATCGTCGTACGATGCGCACAGACGAGAATGTGACTGCTGTAGCCGAGAGTGTGAGACTCACTCCACGAACATCAACTCGCCATCGATCTCAACAGCTCAACATTTCACGCACTAGCCTGAGCAGAATTCTAGACAAAGATCTCGGATTATTCGCTTACAAAGTCCAATTGACACAGCAATTGAAGGCGCACGACCATCCGCTTCGTTATCGCTTCGCAGTTTGGGCCTTAGAGCAGCTTGAATTGGACAACGATTTTGGGCGAAAAATCTTCTTTTCTGACGAGGCGCATTTTCATCTCGGAGGCTACGTTAACAAACAAAATTGCCGCATCTGGGGCTCGGAAAACCCGCACATTATTGTCGAGAAGCCAATACATCCACAGAGAGTGACAGTTTGGTGTGGATTGTGGAGTGGTGGCACCATTGGACCATTTTTCTTCGAAAATGAGGTTGAGAACAACGTTTCGGTCAACAGTGAACGTTACAGAGCCATGTTATCCAACCTTTTTTTTTTACTGAAATTGAAGACATGGATTTGGACGACCACTGGTTCATGCAGGATGGCGCGCCATGCCACAATCGATCTTTTACGCACCAAATTCCCAAATCGTGTTATCAGCCTCGGAGCTGCGATTTGACCCCTTTGGACTTTTTTTCTGGGGAACCGTGAAGGACCGATGTTATGCCAACAATCCAGAAACGATTCAAGCACTTAAGGCCAATATCATCCAAGCAATCCGTGAGCTACAGCCCGAAACCATCGATATGGTCTTGGAAAATTGGAAGGACAGAATGCGCTACTGCGAAGCCAGCCGAGGCAGCCACTTGAACGAAGTTGTGTTTCATCATTAATGGGAATATTTGCTCTTACTAATGAAGCCATAATACATGGAAAAAAATTTAATTTTGTTCATTTTATTGCATTTTTAATAAGAAACTTGTATTTGGCCCACCCTGTACTTCACATAAACTTCAAGTTCTTGTTCAACATTGTGTCGCCCGGCCTATATAATGCAGAGTGACACTGCGTCCTATCACATCATGTGAATTGAAACGCAGATAGGTATCAAATAGGAAGGAGCTTAAATAACGCGGCGCGTCCAGCGTCATTTGGACGCGCATGTGCACCGGGGCTTAACCAGCGTTCTTTCAAGCAGGCACTCCCCATAACCGGACAAAATTATTGGTCCCGATGGTTACCGGTTATGAGAGCGTACATTGTAATTAACAAACTGCTTACCTAGTTTCCTCCTCTTCCGCTCGAGAGACCTGCCCTCGTACAAGCCTATCGGCCAATTCGGCACTCTCCGCCTCCAACAGCTCATTGCGCTTTTTCAACAATCGATTTTCACTGCGCAATCGACGCAATTCCACCATTTCTTCTTGTTCCTTTTTTCGCAAGTCGGCATATTCCTTTTCCATTTTCTTCATTTTTTTCGTGTTGATTTTCATCGAGAATGCTAAGTTGAAAAAACCCTCAATGTCGTTTTCCACACGTTGTGGAAGTTCTTTTTGAAAGAACTGCAAGCAGAAGAGAGTTATTCAGTGTACTGATTGCAGTGGCAATGTGGTTCTCACCTTCAACATAGCTTCCATATCCAGAGATAGTAAAGATTCTTTTCCTATTGTTAGTAAGGCTAATGCCACTTTGAATATAAATTCCATGCCTTCGCTAAGGAATATGTCCATAATGCGACAACTGAGCTGAAGATTCAAGGTGGTCGTGTAGAGGGTGAGAAACCAACTCGAAGCATACATTGACGTTTGAAATCCCTGGGTGGAAAAATGAAATTCATTAATTCAGAGGAGAAAGACTCAATTAAAACTACAGACCACAATACATACCTGTAACTGAAAGTGCATATGCAAATCATTAATCTGTTCCTGCACTAAATTCTCCAACTGATACATGCACAGTCCCAATTCAGCCATCGAAGGCTTGAACATATCACGCATACGATGCTGTTGCATTATTTGCACTAGAACAGCGAAAGCCTCCTCCTCGGGCATCTGTTGTTTACAAACAAGCAAAAAAGCATTCATGAATCATCATCAGAACAAGATTATTACAAAACTCATATCTCACCTGCATCAATAAAAGGCCCACAATAAATCCCGATCCCTGACAATATCCAACTTCACGATCGTGCAACGAATACGCCTTCATGACATTGAAGAGAGCCTCCTGACCTAGGCCATCCTTCTCTTTGAAGAAATCATGTTCGGGATATGTACGAGCAATATCGCGACGTATCACTTTCTCGCATGCTGACGTCGCCTTTATATATTCGGCATATTGTTTTTTATCAATATCCGAAGCACCACACAGTAATTGCCAAACAATTGGTCTGTGCGATAACAAAAAAAAAATGATTAGAGCCCAAATATACGTAAACCAACCAAAAGTTCAAATAATCAATCGCTTTTAATTATAAACAAAAACAAAGATAAGATTTTGCATTTTATCAAATCACAGCCAGACAACTCACCGAAAATGATGTGGGATACCACGTCTGACCAGATCACGCACCGATGGCGATTTCTTCTTTAAACTGCCCTCCCAGTCGTTGAGAATTGTGGCCCAAGTGCTCCAGATGTCTTCCTCGCAAATGGAGTTACCTATCGAAAGGAGATATGCTTCATTAGAAATGTTACTTACTTGGACGTGTAATCGTCGAGATCGAGACTCACCGGAATTTATGCTAATCTGACTTGTATCAGAATTCTTACGACTATGTGTAGATTGCAGGGAGTTCAGGCTTTTCGCATCGCTCTCAATTAATTTATTAGCCGCTTCGAGTTTCGCCAGAAGATCTAGCTCGGATGTTGGCAAATTTTCAGCACAATTGGCCTCCATTGTTTTAACTGCATTTGCATCCGACTCCGAAACAGTTAAAGTCATTTTTGTTCGCGTTGAGTCTAATATCTGTTCGGGTGGGTGGATATGGAAATGAATAAATTGACGTTATGGGAATATCGGCAAATTTAAGGGATACATACTTGTAAGAACGAAATTTCGGCATTCTATAGAGCAGACACGTTTCTGTAAAGGTGAGAAAAAAGAGCGTTATTATTGGTAAAGGCGCAATAATACTAAAATGGCAATTACGATACATCATAAATATTGCATTCACACAAGATACATACAAGTAACATCAAAGCCACCGCAATATAAACAACTATTTAGTTTAGTGGACACAGTAAATCAGAGCAACAACATTTCCTTTGATAAGTGGGGAAAAGTTTACTGATACTAAATTAACTTAAGTAAAATCAAGTAATCTGATGTTCAAAAAGAATAGCAGTTCATCAAAGTGAGCTTTTCGAGTGTTTGACTAACAAAAATTAAAAAAAAAATCCATTAAATGTCTCGTTTAGGCCCTCCACACACAACTCGACTCGACCTATGTTCGTTCTCGCCTCGGCCTCTGCTCGACATCGACATGCTCTCGATATATTCGCGGTAAACAAACTGCAACTCGACATCGATCTTGCTTACACTCAAATCTTCACCCAATTGTCATTAATATTGAATTATCATCATCGCAATGACTGTCCCGAAGGGCACACAATTTTCGTGACGAAAACCAATCCACTCAATATTGTACAAAGAATGCTTATCCCAATTGACAATAACTTCACCTTTGCCCTTAGGTATGGATCCTCGCAAACCCTAGACCACCCAAACCTTTTGTTCTTCTTTAGCAGATTTGTCAAGAGTATGGAGAAAAAATTTGGAATGAACCAACCATACCACGAAATCATCCTTAGAAACTTGCGGACACCTTGTAGGGGGTGCTACAAATATGTTCGGCACGCTAGACACCTTGTCCGGATCCACCCAGATATTTCAAATAAGAACGGCAGAATTGGCACTGGTTTTGTTTCACCGACAGATAATTACTCATCAGGTGCTGCCATCGATCTGCCGGTGGAAGCAGCACAACCAGACCAGAATATGGATCATTACAATATAGGTAGATAGATAGTTTTTGCACCCTTACTACTACTTTCCCTTAGCCCCTAGTGGGGCATAGCGCGGCAACCACTCCTGCGCGCCATCGTACTCTGTTTTGGACAATGGGGCGCAACTCCCTAAACGACTTACACTCTTTTGCCACAGATTATTGTGATTTTAGGCCCCGGAACTGCAGCCGAGACAACTCTGGCCTCGTGCGTGAGCTGAGATCAATGTGCGGCAACGACTTAAGTTCGACACACACGTCAAACCTACTGGTTCGCGAAACGTAGCGGAAATGGGGAGAACTTTTTCCGCACGTTCTTTGAAGTTGATGTGATCGTGAACCGTTTACTTCAATCGTCTGTTACGACTTTATCGACGTTATTTAGTGCCAAACAAAACCGCCCGGACAAAAGTGGCGATGCACGTCCAACTTTTAACTCGGCCTGCCTCAGTCTCTTGTCGAAATCTTGAGTCACGATAATTATATTGTCCAGATAGACAAACACACAGTTCTAAGTTTGATACCAGAACCCTATCGATGAGCCATTTGTAATGAACCATATTCTGGTCTGGTTGAGCTGCTTCCACCGGCACATCGATGGCAGCACCTGATGAGTAATGATCTGTTGGTGGTACGAAACCATAGGTCGAGGGTTCCATTACACCCGGACCCCGATACAAGCGTGAGGGCATCTGCGCCGTCCGAGGATCCCATTACACCCGGGCCCCGATGCGAGCGCGAAATCACCTGCTCCATCCGACAACCATTCCATCCTTATCACCCCATTTTTTTGATTCCCCATTTTTGCCTCCCATGTTTATGTTGTCTTTCGCAGGCCTATGAATTTTTATTAATACGTAAAGGACAAGATGGGTAACGAGCGTCGAAAACCCGCCCACGTCTCCCGAACTGAGCTACAGCAAGCATAGGTCGCTGCTTAGCTTGTTGACGGGCCCTTTTCTTCGCCAGATGGCACGGCCCGACCTTCACGGTCATTATGCTACCTTAGGCTCCGTCCCCAAGGGCATCTTTGGATGCCCACCAAACCGTCTATTACAAGCCGTTATGGTAGCTCTATGCGTAGATGGTTGATTTCCACTCAAGAGATGAAGGGTTTAAATGCAGCCCCGAGCGGATATTGAAAAAATTTAGTGACAATGACATGTCCCCTCCTCCCTCCGCAGAAAGCTATCTACACCACTGAAAAGTATTATACATAAAATAAAATATCTGAATTGAAAATATTGCTCGCTAAAAAGGACGGGTTTGCTCTTGTTCGATTCTTTTATTTACCCGATAAGTTACAAAACATGAGTCAAAAAAAAGAAAGAAATCGGCTAAACCTGATTGTATTGGAATGCCCTTCGAATCGAACAAAAAACGAAGAATTGTAAATTCAATTTCCTCTTTTGATTAAACGAGCAACTATTCATTAGCCTTTTCATTTCAATTGTATAATACGTAATCCATTTCATTACTAATGGAATTAATCTTGTCCCTAGTGGCTATTTTCGTGTGTGAGTATGCATTAATTACACTTAACAAGAGAAGTTTCTTTCTCGTAATTGATACACACGGGCCTTTTCTCCAGAAACAAAACAAACTCGAGTACAACACGAGTATGCACTAATCATATAATAATTACAAATTCCTTTCAAGTATACTAGTATGGACCATTAGATGATTCTTGAGCATCACTTGAGAGTTTTTATCTTGTATTTTGGATGAATTTGTAGTAGTTATTTCAAAATTTGGATGTAAATGCAATCTTGTATCTCAAACTCTGCAGTATCTCGCGCCTTTCGGTTCCAGGGCATACACTGAAAGAAAAAGGAACTGTCAGTACTAACGTCTGCCGCATTTAAAATGCGCGTTCGTTCAAATTCCTTCGATTCAAATATGTTTTCTTTAAATTGAACGAAATATCGGTCAATTTAAATAATATCTGAAAAACGAGTGAACGTTTATTTGTTTGAAAATAACATTCAATCCAAACACTATCTATCAACCGTCGTGGTGTTATGTTGAATACTTTTTCGTTCATCATGACTAGTAAAAGCATTCATTTTTCTATACATATATGTAGGTGAATTCATCAACACAAACGTTTTCTAGTTCGAATCGAATATGATTGCTGTTTAATATTACGTTTACACTATCCCCAGATTACTTCATCTGCTGCTTAATCTGGGTGTGGTGAGTTTAAAATTGTATGTATTTGACAGTTGCAGATTAAATCAGCCGGCGCAGATGAAGTAATCTGAGGATAGTGTAAACGTAATATAAGTTATACTGTCAACATGAAGCATTTTTGGGAAAATGAAGATCAACAATTTTATTTCGTTTGGTATAGGCAAGTGGGGTATCGTAAGAAAGGCACCGTTGAGTACATTCCATTTTTGACATTTTCTTCAAATTCGAAGAAAAAAGAAAAGAGGGAGAGGGGAAAATATGTGATCCGAGTTTGCCCCCCCCCCCCACCCTTGCATTTCCAGACCGTTATACTTAGAAATATGAAAATTTACAAGGATTCCATATAGAGGCGAAATTAAGGTCGAATTTTTTTAATCGACTAGTATAGGCATGTGGAGTGTCGTGAGAAAGGTAATGTTGAGTACATTCCATTTTTGGCATTTTCTTTAAATTTTCAGAAAGGGGAACACTGGGGGAGGAGAAAATATGACATCGTAATTTGATCTTTACATACCAAAATAAGCACTTGCTATAAAACCCTCGGTTTGCGGGCGTAGCCCTCTACATTCCGGTTTCATTTTATGTTGACTGGGAGCAATAGCAAAGATTGGGTATGTGGGCTTGTAACCTGCGTACCTGAAATAAATTTACACTCGAAACATTAAACGAGCCTCGGATACCACGGACTGATTCACCGGCAACGACTTTTGGCTACAAACAACGGACCACGATCGGTTTTTGGAACGTTCGAACGATGTGGGGCGAGTGCAATAGTGCGAGGCTCACTGAAGTCGAACGGGAAATGACCGCATATAACATCGATATACTAGGACTAAGCGAAACAAGATGGCCTGGATCGGGAACGACTTTATCACCAAGCTCCCAAACAGTACTGCTCTACTCTGGAAATGAAGACGATACGTCTCCTCGAATGGCAGGCGTCGGAATCCTGTTGACTAGGGAGGCACGCCTATCTCTAATTGACTGGAAGCCAATCTCCGACCGTATCATTACAGCCAGATTTAAACCCAGGGTAAGAAACCTCACAATAATTTAGTGCTACGCCCCGACTGAACCAGCGGAGCAATCAGCTAAAGACGCATTCTATCACCGACTCGTGCTTATTCCACCGCCTTGCACGAAAGAGCTAATGCACCACCATCTTATGAGACTCCTACAATTGATGATAGATGGAACGTCGCTAAGGACTCATTTATTTCGTGTGGTGAAACTTTTGCGGGCAGATTGGAGCGCGGTAGAAGGCCATTCATTAGTGATTCTACATGGTCTCTAATCACGGCACGCAAGAGAATTAAAGGACAAATCAACGCAGCCACTGCCGACGCAGTCAGAGACCAACTTAGAGCTGAATACCGTTCTCTTCAGAAAGGCGTGCAAAGAAGCGTAAGACGGGACAAACGAAACAACATTAATGCATTAGCGGAGAAGGCAGAGGAAGCGGCTTACCGTGGTGACAGTGGAACCCTTTACAAACTTATCAAGCCATTAACTGGCAAATCTTTTACAGCTGAACATCCCGTGAAAGATAAGGACGGGTCACTACAGGTCACTGATGAAGACCAACTGCGACGGTGGAGAGAGCACTTCATTGAGGTCCTCAACAACACCTTTGGACGTTCGAACTCATCTTCACTAGAAGTAGAAAATATTCCGCAAATAGCCAGAGTTGATACCAATCCGCCATCTAAACAGGAATTAACTGTGGCTATTAAATCGATGAAAGCGGGTAAAGCCCCGGGGATAGATGGAATTCCGGTGGAATTCTTTAAGGCGGATATCAACGCAACTGCGGATATTCTTCTCCCCCTTATCCAAGAGTGTTGGGAAACCGAAACTCTCCCTAAAGAATGGAAGAAGGGCGTCATTATTAAGATCCCGAAGAAAGGTAACCTGAAGGATTGTAATAATTGGCGTGAAATTTGCCTCCTCCCCGCAGTCTCCAAACTGATGGCAAAAATAGTCTTAAACCGGATCAAGCAAACAGTTGACCGCACACTGAACGATGAACAGGCTGGTTTTCGCGAGGGCTTTTCATGTAGCGACCACATCAACACCCTCCGAATTATTGTTGAACAATCCGCAGAGTGGAGATCCCCATTACATCTCATGTTCATCGATTTCGAGAAGGCGTTTGACAGCGTTGACCGGGAATACATCTGGAAGGCTTTACATAACAGAGGTATACCAGATAAAATCATATCCATCATCAAGGAGTCCTATAACGGAGCCCAATGTCACGTCTTACACAAGGGTAAGCTTTCAGATCCCTTCGAGGTACCTAGCGGAGTGAGACGAGGCTGTATTTTGTCACCTTGTTTTTGATTGCTATTAACGACGTAATCTGCAGTGCGCTTCATGAACACCAGAGCAAAGGTATCGGATGGAACCTGTTTGAATACCTTCAACACCTGGATTACGCTGACGATATTTGTCTTCTCTCAAATATATCGGGTCATCTAGTTCAAATGACGGATGCCCTGCACCGCGAAAGTGGCAATGCGGGGCTTAAAATCAATGCTGCGAAAACTAAGTACTTGAGCTTGGATCCAGGAAGACAGAGCGAAATTTTTGTTTCGGGGCAGACGGTGGAAAAAGTGGACAATTTTTGCTAACTCGGAAGCGTAGTTACAGCAGATGGTGGAGCGGATGCTGATGTACAGTCTCGCATCAATAAGGCTCGGGCAGCTTTTTTCAGTTTAACTCCTTTCTGGCAAAACAACAACATCTCCAAACGTACCAAACTCAGGATCTTCGAAACCAATGTAAAATCTGTGCTTCGTTATGGCTGTTCAACTTGGAAGGTGACCAGGGAAATAACAACTAGATTGCAAACTGTCGTGAACCAGTGTCTACGGCGCATCCTGCACATACGCTGGCCGGAGGTCATTTCTAACGACGACCTCCTGTTCATTACTGGCCAGGACAGGATAGGCACCTCTATAAAAAGGTAAAAGTGGCAATGGATAGGTCACACACTCCGAAAGGGACCGGAAAACATTGCTAAACAGGCCCTCGATTGGAACCCACAGGGAACCGATGCAAGTCGCCGCGTTGGACGACCTAGAAACACCTGGAGAAGATCAGTTGAGGTCGAGGGTAAGTCTCTAGGCAAATCGTGGAGACAGTTGAAGGCGATGGCGGCGAACAGGACGAGGTGGAAAGTCGGCGTGGTTAATGCCATATGCCCCACAAGGGGTTGACAGGATCCAGAGAGAGAGAGAGAGGGAGCAATACATCTCGGCGCAACTGCTCTCAGTGCTACTTCTCCGCGCCGGCATTGAGAGGAACCCTGGTCCATGGATCTGCTGCATATGCAACAGAGTGTTGCACCCGAACGCAACTACGGTGAGATGCAATTGCTGCAATCAGTGGTGCCACCTAAGATACTGCTCTGGACTCAACCATCACAGGCACTGGAATTCCTCCTTTACTGACAGTCAGTGTAGGAACAGAGGACTACAAGCAACAACCTCGACTAACACGCCTCAACATCCAACATCATCGAGCACTCAGACAGGTTTACAGCCAACTCCGATGACTCCTGCTAACAGTTCCAATAGGATTTCTCAACATAATATTACGCCTGCACCACCGATTGCCATCTTCAATACGCTCTCACTCATCCAGCTCAATTGCAATGGGTTGCAGAAAAAAATCGCTGAACTCGCATCAATCATGGATAGATATCTCATCCAAGTTGGAGCCATACAGGAGACGAAACTGCACTCCAACTCGTCCCTCAACACACATGACAAATATGCTATTGTCAGGAAAGACAGGTTGACCAACGCTGAAGCAGGGCTTGCCTTCATTATTCACCATTCCGTGCAATACCGGGAAACTGATTTTAGTAACGATAACACCACGGAAGTGCAGGTCATCGCCATAAAATCGGGTAATGTTGATATTGAAGTTTACAACATATACATTCCACCGATATCTAGATGTCCCTCAGGATACCATATAAATATCAACCATGTCCTTACCGGTCAACATCGCCTCCTGCTCGATGACTTTAATGCTCACCATGAACTCTAGCACTCCAACCTTAACAACGACGTCAGAGGAACCTCAATAGCTGAGCAGCTTGACACATCCGATTTCTGTACTCTGAACGACGACACCCCCACTCGCATCGCCGGTATATGTTACATTTCTCCAGATATCACGATTGCCAGTGCAAGCCTCATAAATGAAACACAATGGGAGCCGGTCCTAACACTATCTTCAGACCACTTACCAATCGTGATAAGGCTTGGCATACCGACAAATATCATATCTGCCGAACACCGCACGTTTGTCAACCACAATAAGGCTACTACTACTCAATTGCCCTAATCCCTTTGTGGGGCATAGCGCGTCAACTGTTCCATGTGGCCCAGTTGACGTTTCGTTGGCATAAACTGGTTTCGGGAATGCAGTTGCCAGCATGCACATCCATGGCCACGAACGTCGTCGTGGACGAGATTCGGACCCGAAACGCCGGTAGTCAAACAGTAGCCAAACTTTCCAACCACTGCTGCCAGATTCGCAGACGAGAGAGACAGCATCAGGAGCGACGACCCCAGAATCCACGAGATTCACTGCGAGATCCATAGACAAGTAGCCGAACACAGGAGGTCAAAATGGAGCACCCATCTGAATAACTGCAACCTAACCGCAGGTTTGAGCCAGTTATGGTCGACTGTCCATGCCCTTTCTACTCCACCAAAACAGAAAGGGAACGTCGCCATTCAGTTCGGTGAAAATTCAATAAGTGACCCTACCCACTGCGCAAGTCGTTTCAATAAACAATTTATTGAACACCCCGCTCCTGACAGACTTACTTAAACGCAAAATTCGTAGGAAGATCCATAACCGAACCACAGACAGCATACCTGTTTTCACCACGGACGAAGTAAAATAGTTGCAGCTATAAGGAAAGCGAACAACTCTAAAGCATTGCGACCAGATGGCATTTCAATGACTATGCTCAAACACCTCGATCTGCCAGCCATCAACTATCTCACGGCTACTTTCAACTTATCCATCTCCTCGCTGATCACTCCTGACATCTGGAAAAAAGGGAGAGTCGTCCCAATACAAAAACCTGGGAAAATAGCGCCACTCAGCGAATCCTATCGTCCAATAACTCTCTTGCCACCAGTTGCCAAAACGCATGGCCACATCATCACCCCATGCCTCAACCGTGTGCGACAGGATGCGTAGTAGGAATAAGATCCTCAAAGCCTTGGTAGTACCTGGGGCAAGGACAAAAAAACTCTACTGGTCACGTATAAGGCATCTCGTCCACTGCTACCGGAAAGCTGCGAAAAGTTGCGAAATCGATTTCTCCGAATTCGGCCGAACGATCGAAACACGTGACTCGGTGGTGGACCGCGTCCACTGGGCCCGTATCGTTCGTCAGTTTTCGTCCGAACAGGCCCGAATTGCGAACCGATCCCATCTTGCTGGGATTTAGTTGCGAACAAGTGCGAAAATAGAAACAAACAATGGACTGTGAAAAGTTAATTTTGCTCTTCTACTAGGAATCCGGATGAATACTGAAGCAATGGACGATAGTCATTCGGACGAACGGCGTTCAGACGAATTCGTTGCTTCGCAGTTCGCAGCTTTCCGGTTCGCAGCCACGCACAATAGCCAAGCATAGTCGATCGTATCGCATGCTGAGCGATGAGTGTGAATCCGCCCAAGCAGTCGTGCAGCGCGGTGTCGTGTGTGTGAATTTCGCCTAAAGCAGTCGGAAGATCAGTGGCCAACTATGCGGCTCTTGTGTGAATCTCTGTGACACACAGTAGAAAAAGATTCAAGCGTGCCAAAATGCCGCTCTCCGTACTGTCACTGGCTGTCTCCTGATGCCACCCCAGGACCATCTACATCAGGAAACCAGTATAATGCCTTTAACAGCGTTTTCCCACTTGCCGATATTTTGCCGGGATGCCGACCGACATTCTTAAGCTGAAAACACATAGTGTACGCTTAAATTTTCAGACGGGGAAGCTCAATAAATAATACGACAATCGTACTATACAGGGTGTCCCAAACCTCAACGTCAACCCGGAAACCGGTGATAGGCCAAGTGGTGGCAGTTATCAGAAAAGTATTAAAAAAATTCTCCGTCAATTATTTTTTGACTTATAGACATTCAAAAAATAATTGGAAAAATTCATACCCTGTGATGATTTTTTAAGTATTGTTATTACAAATTTTCACTTTTTTTTATTTTTTTTTATGAAGCAACCCTGACTAACTGTTCTATAAATCAGAATCTAAAAGTAAAAAATTACTGTATTGGTTTTAAATAAAATATGACTTTTTTCCCCAATTTTGTACTCAAAATTATCACTTATCCCAAATTCAACCGACTGCACGCGGCTTTGGCAAGTAACTGTAAAAGATGGCGCATTTTGTCCAGATTCCAAAATGTTACGACACTTCCTATATTATCTATTAATTGAGGTGAAAAGAAGTAATAATCTCATTCGTGAGTACAGAGAAGATCCCCGATTCTTTTACAAAATTCTATGGACCGATGAATCCACATTTTCTAAAGATGGTTACATTAAGCTCCACAATTTACACGAGTGGCTCATTGAAAATCCACATTTAATGCGGCAAAATAGAGCGTAGCATCGCTTTAAAGTGAACATGTGGACTGGAATTTTAAATGGCCAAATTATTGGACCATTCGAGCTTTCGGATACATATTTAAATTTTTTAATGAATCATTTACGCAATTTATTGGAAGACGTGCCACTCAGTACTTTTGCAAATATGTGGTATCAGCACGATGGCTGCACGATTATGCCCGTACAGTAAGAGAGTTCCTCGATCGAGAATATCCCGAGAGGTGGACAGGGCGGTCTGGTACAATTTCGTGGCCGGCACGTTCTCCTGACCTAAATCCCCTCGATTTTTTTTTACTGCGGAGCGGTAAAAGGAAAGGTTTACACGAAAGAAATAGAAAATTTGGAGGAGCTCCGCCGAAAAATTGCGGAAGCCGCTGAAGCCATTAGTTCCGGAAGATTCGCCCGGCTTATAACTCTATCCTTTTTAAGAAGATGTCGTGCTTGCATTGCAGCTGAAGGCAAACATTTTGAACATTTGTTGTAAATTGAAGTTCTAACGTTTAATTGTAAATTGATTTTTTTTGTTCAATAAATTACACTTTTGCCTAAATGAGATTATTACTTCTTTTCACCTCAATTAAGAGATAATATAGGAAGTGTCATACCATTTTGGAATCTGGACAAAATGCGCCATCTTTTACAGTTACTTGCCAAAACCGCGTGGTGTATTTTTTTTACAGTGCAGTCAGTTGAAGTTGGGATAAGTGATAATTTTGAGTACAAAATTGGGGAAAAAAGTCATATTTTATTTAAAACCAATACAGTAATTTTTTACTTTTAGATTGTGAATTATAGAACAGTTAGTTAGGGTTACTTCATAAAAAAAAAATTAAAAAAAGTGAAAATTTGCAATAACAGTACTTAAATGAAACCGGAATATAGAGGGCTACGCCCGCAATCCGAGGGTTTTGTAGCAAGCGCTTATTTGGGTATACGAGTATAAATATCGGCTCCTTGCTCTTCCTGATACCATTCAGATGCATAAAAAAAAAACATAATTAAAATGTCTTACTCGCTTACATTTTACATGCCAATTCATATTAGGTGATGGTAACGAAACTTAGAACATATTATTGCCTAAGGTGTTAGTTATCGTTGGCCATCAGTACTTGTGACCTCGAACGTGTTTCAGGCATGCAGGGGTGTGCTAACTGTAACTATAGAAATAAACTATTATTGACCTATTCTGAGAAGATAAACAGATGCCATTATTTTCCATTTTTTTTCGGAACCCACCTTCCTGTAAGTTTTCATAATTCTGCAATAAGTATAACGGTCTCGAACTGCAAGGGAAAGGGAACCAGTTACGAACTAATATTTTCTCCTCCCCCAATGTTCCCCTTTCTACAAATTTCAAGAAAATGCGAAAAAATGGAATGTACTCAATATTACCTTTCTCACGAAACCTCACTTGCCTATACCAGTCGATAAAAAAAAAATTAAATTTAATTTCGCCTCTATGTGGACACCCCCAAACCCCCCCCCCCCTTCACCCGCTTAAGTTGTATCAGTCAGCGCCCCAACCAATGTACTATTATTAACCTTTTTTGATGAGATATCAAAATTCTACGATTTTTGGTTTTCTATGCTAGTAAAATGCCGCATTTCTGCAAATTTTCATATTTCTAAGTGTAACGGTCTCGAAATGCAAGAGGGGGGGGACAAACTCGGATCACATATTTTCCCCTCTACCTCTTTTCCCCTTTTTTCAAATTTGATGAAAATACCAAAAATGAAATGTATACTCGGTGCTACCTTTCTTATGATACCCCACTTGCCTATACCAAATGAAAAAAAAAAATTTGACCTTCATTTCCCCTCTATGGGGACCTCCCCTTAAAGTCAGCCTATTACAACGAATCGCTTTCTCCGGCGAATTATAATAATTCTACATATTCCCACAAAATTTCATATATGTAGCTTCAGCGGTTCATGAGATATTTCATGGACAGACGGACAGACAGACGGACAGACGGACGCATGACCGATTTCATAAGGGTTTTGTTTTACTACAAAACCCTAAAAATCATCACAGGGTATGAATTTTTCCAATTATTTTTTGAATGTCTATAAGTCAAAAAATAATTAACGGACACTTTTTTTAATACTTTTCTCATAACTGCCACCACTTGGCCTATCACCGGTTTCCGGGTTGACGTTGGGGTTTGGGACACCCTATATATAGGGGACAATTTAATTTCCCCACTGTGTCTCTGTCCGATTTTGTGCGAAAAGCTAGGTGCTAAGATCAGTTTTTCGTGCGAAAACTCATATGAAAACTGTCAAAAATTGCGCTTCCACGAAAAATGTTCGCTCTCTCAGTACTAACATATTTCATTCAAAGAAAAAAGTCTCCACATCATTATGAGCTATTTTTACGTGAAAACAATCACTATGTACATTACGAGTATTTCGCTTGAAAACTGGTCTTTTGAGTTGAAAGGAAATTCAAGTGTTGTGTAAAGCGCCGCGGTAATATGCTGTGTGCAAGTCTACACTGTTACTTTTTCGTGGGAGAGATAAGTGCAATATTTTCGCACGAAGAGGTTAGTACTAGCCATCAGATGTTATTTTTTCAAATCATTTAATTAAATCAGAGTCAAAACGCCTCATAGCAAATAGGAAATATATGAAAATGAGTTTGAAAGGTGAACTAAAAGTCAGTTGCAACATTATTTCCGCAGGAGAATCATAATGCAAGCGAATTTTTAAACTTCATATGTTAAGGGAAAATGATTATTATTCTTCACTGTCGAAATATCTTCAGGTATTCTTGCAAGTGAATGGGCTTCTAAACAATCAGCGTTGTATCGAGAGAGCTCCATACATGATTGTGCGGTTGGCAACTAAGTACTTTCGCTTTTCATTGATAGATAGCGTTGCTTTATTTTTTGTATAACATATGTTAGTGCTGTACTTTGCCGTTTGTCACGTGATACTTGTCACATTGACGTAACTTTAGAAGCAAGTAGTGCGTGATTTTTATTAAAGCTATTAGTTGCGGGTTAATTTTAAATGGAGTGCACAAAGAGATATGTGAAGTTTATGGTGCTGATTGGAATTGTTTGTGACACTTGGTTTCATTCTGCACACCAACTTAGCATGCGTCTGTAGCTTAGCTCGGTAACGCACCGGGCATTTTTTTGCTACTCGAAACACGGTCTCTGCGGTTCGCGCCCCGCAACGGGACCAACTATTTTTTATTCTCAAATTCCCTCTGAATTAATTTCTCCGAGCTTAGTGGTTTCGTATGGATAGTAGCACTCATCAGGTCTTGCATCTTTGCAGCTATCCATGTGCAAGACGACCACGAAAGTGTGAGAATTCTGTTTGTATTAAGCCGTGAAGGCGTGATTTTACTTGAAAACTCGACCGTGGAGGTCTAGATGGTGTGAAGCACTTATATTAACTCACTAGAGGGGTGGAGAGAGGGTGAGAAGTGGAGATATTTGTTCCCTGGCAATTTTACTTTATGTATTAATGTTCTTGCAAATGTACAAGTGCGAATCATTTTCAATTTAAATTGGAATTGTTTGTGACACTTGGTTTCATTCTGCACACCAACTTAGCATGCGTCTGTAGCTTAGCTCGGTAACGATTGCTTAACAGAGCGCACGTGTCAGAATCGGTATAAGAAATTCCGTTCTGGAGATTTTTCCCTCAAAGATGAGCAACGTTCTGGTCGGCCTACTGAAGTTGATGATGACCAAATCAAAGTCATAATTGAAGAGGATCGTCATATAACTGTTCGAGAGGTTGCGAAGAGGCTACATGTATCGCACACAACAATTGAAAAACATTTAAAATGTCTTGGGCTAGTTAAGAAGCTTGATATTTGGGTACCTCACGAATTGAAAGAAATTCATTTAACACAAAGAATCAACTGTTGCGATATGCACCTTAAACGAAATGAAACCGACCCTTTCTTAAAAACAATCATCGCTGGTGATGAAAAATGGGTCCTGTACAGTAACAAAGTTCGAAAACGATCATGGAGCAAACACGATGAACCAGCACAAACCACATCGAAAGCTGAATTGCATCCAAAAAAGATCATGCTGTCAGTTTGGTGGGATTACAAAGGTGTTGTGTTTTTTGAGCTGCTTTCAAGGAACCGAACGATCAATTCTGATGTTTACTGTCAACAACTAATGAAACTGGATGAACCAATCAAAGAAAAACGGCCAGAATTGTCAAATCGGAAAGGTGTAGTGTTCCACCATGATAATGCAAGGCCTCACACATCTTTGGCAACTCGTGGGAAACTATTGGAGCTTGGCTGGGAAGTGATGCCACATCCCCCATACAGCCCTGATCTGGCACCATCTGATTACCATTTATTTCGAAGTTTGCAGAATTTTTTGAATGGTACAGCTTTCACAAATGAAGATGACCTTCACTCGCACCTGGTTCAGTTTTTTGCTGATAAGGACCAGAAATTTTATGAGCGCGGAATCATGCAGCTGAAAGAAAGATGGCAAAAGGTCATTGAGCAAAATGGAAAATATATAATTGATTAAAAACTATTCTTTGTTAAAAAAAAAGTGTTTTATTTTATAGGTATACTACAAAACCGAAAGTACTTAGTTGCCAACCCAATAATATATCAGGGAAAAGTAAATGTGCATGTGAACTTTCATATACTAAGAAGCCTCACACAAAATTGGACAGAGAAACAGTGGTTAAATTAAATTGTCCCCGATATACGATCGTCGTATCGTTTATAATCGGTGTACTGAGTTTCCCCGTCTGAAGCTTTAAGCGTACACTGTGTGTTTTCGGCTTAAAAATGTCGGCCGACATCCCGGCAAAATGTCGGCAAGTGGGAAAACGCTGTAGGGGACCACAACCAGCTTCTTGCCAAGCAATACCTGGTGGGTTGCTACCGAAGTGATCACCCAAACTCTAACATCATGGACAAGACGCCGCCGCCCAGACATGTTAGGCGCGACTTGAGGGACCTAGAAAGGGATGTCCAGAGATACAAAAGGGTACCCTTTGATAGCGGCACACACAGGTCAGCCATCGCAGCGATACATCAGGAGGAGGTTCTTCAATCAATTGTGGGTTTAGATCCAAATCCACTTCTCTCGGGCCATACTACCAACGATATCTCCGGCAGGGGAAAGACTTCCGAGAACAACGAGAACGACACTCGTCCAACTTCGGGAAGGCTGGTGCTCACGATTGAACTCCTACCTATCCCGCATCGACCAGAACGTCTCAAACATCTGTCCTGCCTGTAATGGAGCCCCTCATGACGTGGACCACATCTTTCACTGCCCAGTTGCACCCACGCACCTGACTCCCAGATCGCTGTGGGAGAACCCAATAGAAGCAGCTAATAGCAAAATTGAGTCATTTTGACTTAGACTCGCAATAACTCACTCCACTTTATTGTTATTGTGGCCATTCGGATAAATCTATAGTCACCTTGTAAAGTCCTGCGAATGAACTTTTCGCACCCTCGATAAGGATGAAGACGTTGAAGACGCTGAACACTTGGTGTACTTATGTGATGTTCGCGGTAATTAGCGCTTTCATGATTGTGGACATATGGATCAGACTGATGCAAGACTTTTTGTATCCCCTTTCATCGAAGGACGAAGGATCTCATCTCATTTAACGAAATATGATCATGTTTTTATCGCATCAAAATCATATAACTTAATACTTGAAAAGTAACGTGAAATAAGATTAAAACTCTAAAAATGTTTTCCCCGACCTTCAAAAGCCTTGGCCCTAAAGGCAAATTGCATAAACTAATTGCACATAGCGCGGGGCGAGTTCATCACAACACCATTCACTTTATTTCTCTCTCTCGATTCAAAATACAAAACAAAGGCTGACAACGCAATGTATGTATAATGTAATGTAGCGTAATACACATTACACAAGACAAGGTGATTACGCTCTTCCCATAATTGTGCCTATCACTCAACGATTTGTAAATAGGCACAACAGGCAAAAATCTAAGTCGTGTCAATGTATCTAATATACGTACGAGTAATACTAGTGAGCCCAGCTACTTTCTGTCTGAAAGAAATTGTTCATATTTCTACTTGCCGAAAGTATTACACAACCTTTTCACGTCTTTGAATAAATCACAGAGTGGCGCAGTGTTAGAAAGAAATCGACGAGTGCTCTGTGCAATTGCATTAGACACACTGGTCCAATTCAGCCTCGAACTGGCCGGATCAGCCAAAACCAAACCATGTCTGGGACGCGTGTATGCTCAACAAATTAATTAAATTTCAAACGTTTACTAATTAGTAAACTAATTCGTTTAGCAACCAGCTGACGGTCGTAAATTTTGCATAAGTACAGTGTCATCGGTTAGAGTGCATCATTTCCCCAGTGAACTCACATGTGACTCAGTTGGGACTCGACAGTCAACAGGTTGAATGGAACCCTGGATGCATTACTCATCGCCATCATCTCATCACCATCAAACTCCAAATCTGAAAAATTATGAGGCTACTACCGTCGACACACCTTTTGGATTTCCACGAAGCCACCAACCACGGCCCCATCGTCGACAGCCAAGTTTATGTTGATGTTGATGTGATGATGATGGCAGCGATGAGGTAAGAGAATCGATCAAACGAAGAAACCAGAAGCATTTGTATAAACACAAAATATGTGAATAGCAAGCGATAGATGGGTCGATATACTAGAGAGCTGGCGATGTTAAGGTTGACATCATTTGAATGCCATATGAAAAGTGGAAGTGGATAGGTTTGAGGACGCAAAAGGCGAATGCCAACCATTTCCAGGCAAGAACTGGGTTAGTAGCTCTAGCCTCTATTGTCGAATATTGAAATTAATTAGCTGAGCCTCTTATGTGTAGGGTAATTAGGATACAGGTCACTGTAGCGACTAAAATTTCATTAGAGGGCGGACGGATGATTAGATGTTGCTTCCTTGACTCTTATTTGTTTTTTTTTTTAGTTTTTCAAATGGAAATTAGAACAAATTTCAAGTCCGTATCGTTAAAAATAGAAGCAATGCAAATGTTTACTTTGTCTCAAATTATGGCTCCAGGCACGATTACTGGAAAGAATGTTTGGAGACGGCTGGGAGAAATGTAAACATGTTTATTTGTATGGAAAAGATGTTTTACATTTAGCTGACAGAACTGTGTCTTTTCGTCACAACTGTTCTTTTTTTCAATGGAAACAGCGGTGGGAATTTAAGGATTTGATGGTGTGGTGGACTCTCTAATCGTTGGGTTGAATTATCAGCCGGGTACATCTGGATTATGTGTTTAGGGAGTCTAGACCAAACATAAATGAAGCAGAATAAGTTTATTGAAAAAAAAAACTTTCCAGAAATATTTCCCTTTTTGGAAAAAATATTGGATCATGTATGTATGTCTCTAGATGCTAGGGGCACCATGAAATTAACCATTAACAATTTTCGCTGAAATCAAAAGTGCCAAAAATTCCTCTTCCATAGTCCTCCACGTGGGCGCCCCCTGGAACGGCAGTGACCACTGACCATTGCTAACCAATGTCAAGCCGCCAATGATGGCGATGCGATAATTTGGTTGAGGTAAACCTTCCCCCTGTGGTATGGAACATAAAACTAATACCGATAATACCCTTTGACGGCATGTCGTTAAAACCGACAAACAAAGGACAGGATGTGTATGCCAACAACTTACACTATCCGAAATATTTATGTACTAACGAAACGTCAACTATGCCTCGGATAAGGACTGACTCAACGGTTACGACTTTTGGCTATCTTAGAATGACAAAGATTGGATTCTGCAATGTGCGTACTCTCCTGGACAATGGATCAGAAGGTCCCCAGAACGCACGATTTCTTCAATTAGAGAGTGAATTTCTGAGGTATAAATTAAACATCTTAGGAGTTAGTGAGATAACAGCGTAGAATTTATCTCTCCAACGGGTAGCACTGTAATGTTGTACTCCGGTAGAGTTACCGGTAGTGGTCGTGAGTCAGGTGTGGGGCTCCTTTTAACCAGAGACGCACGAAATTGTCTCTTATCCTGGGATCCGGTCTCCGACCAAATCATGACCGCCAGGCTCCAAACCAAAATGAGCACCATCTTAATAATACAATATTATGCTCCAACTGAACCCGACAATGTCTTGGCGAAAGACTCCTTATACGAACAACTAAACGCCGTTCAGAGCAGAACACCTAAAGGTGACATTATAATGGTTATGAGTGATTCGAATCCAAAAGTTGGCGCTGATAACTATGGGCTCAGACATGTGATGGGGAGACACGGTCTTGGTGATCGTAGCGACAACGGTGAAAGATTTGTAGAGTTCTGCAACTTTCACAGTCTCTTCATCGGTGGTACTATGTGTGAGCATAAGAACCATCACAAAATCAATTCGTCCTCTGTTGATCAGCGCAGAGCACAAAACCCCTTTGCCATTAGAAAAAGATTCAAGAGTTGCCTACTGGACGTGCGAAACGAGAATTGTGTCGATATTTGGATGGGAAGAGACCATTATCTTATGATCACTAATGTTCGATTGCATAATGCAGCCGTGTGCCGTCCTAGCGACGAAAGACCCAGGCGCCGCAAATTCAACACCGCTCGATTAAAAAATCCAGCTGTCTTACAACAATATAATGACCATCTTGCGAAAAAACCAGCTGAGATAACTAGTCACCCAGATGCCATAAAAAATACGTACATTGATAGCGCAAATACCATCCTTGGCACAAACCCGGATTGCCGGAATAAGCCCTGGATGTCCGACGCTTGATGGCAGCGGATTGTTGAAAGAAAAGAACTGAAGGTTCGTTTGGCTGCAGCTTCAGACGACAATCGAAACAGTAGCGAGCTCCTTTACCGGCAGAAAGCTCGAGAAGTTCAGCGTAGTGCGCGACGCGATAAAAGAGTTTATGCGAATTCTCTTTTAGCCTCAGCAGAAGAAGCCGCAAGAAGTAACAACTTAAACGCCGTATACGGTGTCATCAAGGAGTTTACATGTGGTCGTAACTCCTGCCGGATAACATCCGGTGTAGGAGAGTGATGGAAAGCTACTTGTCTTGGAGGAAGATCAAATGAGACGGTGGAGAGCACTTCGCCGCGGTCTTGAACCGTGTAACCTCTGGTGAAGTTCCCCCTCATATAGATAATTTAGCTAACCATCAAAATGTGCGTATACGGTCCACTGCCCCGACTAAAGAGGAATTAGTTCGGCAGGGGTGCATCCACTCACCGAGCCTATTCCTCATTGTGATCGGCGATGTGTTGCATGCAGCCTTATCCGGACTCGACAGAGGAATTCAATGGACTTTGACATCTTATCTACAACATCTTGACTACGCTGACTACATATGCCTATACCAAAGAATAGAGATTATTGCTAACAAGAAATGGGACTCTATACGAATTAAGAGTGCCTGCCTAGTAGTTGCATATGTGTTGGATTCCATCAGTACACGAAGGGGTAATGCGGAATAGCAAGTAATTACTCATACGATGAAACGTACTAGGCAGTTGGAATTTGAAGAGCTTTTTAAAATGTTGCCGTCCCTATCCCTCTAAAGGCAACTTTCATTTGATTATTTACGTATCAATTGGCAATGCGCTTTTGCTTAAATCGTATGAAGTGCCACCCCCTGGCCGTGATATCGGGGACCAGCTCAACGCTATGGACTTGGACGATATGTGGTTCCAACAGGACGGCGCAACGTGCCATACACGCTGTATACGACACAATCGAATTATTGAAGACCAAGCTCGGCGAGCGAGTTATCTCACGCAACGGTCCTCGCGAATGGCCGCCTCGTTCGTGCGTTTTAACCCCTTTGGACTTTTTTCTCTGGAGTTACATTAAATCGCTGGTCTATGCCAATAAGCCAGCAACGTTAGAAGAGCTGCAGGCCAACATCGAATGCAAAATTCTTGGTATTTCGGCCGATTTGTGTGCTCGAGTCATGGAAAATTGGGTCCAGCGTATTCACTCGTGCCAGCGCTTCCGCGGCGGACATTTGAACTACATCGTATTCCATAATTAATGGCAACGATTGTACTTTTGTTTGAAATAACAATCATTTCCATAATTAACCCACAAGTCATTTAACTCCAAAAAAAACAACAAAATGCATCGCTCTTAATGAAAAACTTTATTTTTCCTTAAAATAAAACAGTTTGTTTAAAGAAGAAGATTTAAAGAACCCCTTTTCGAATTACACGATTAATGTAGCTTCATTACTTTGAAATATCGGATTTATGTTGATCAAAACAGTGACGATCGGTTTGAAAATTGTAATTTCATAAATATTACAATACGCCCCCAATTGCTCAGTGTGTTGTGATTATGATAAAATAAAATAGCATTCAATATTTTTTATCCTATGCTCAAAATTCCAATGAATTCAGTTGCAAAGAGAAACAGTTCTGCTGATATCATTAGGTGCGTTTTTTTTTTGTACAGAGCAGAGTAGAGCAGGATAAGCAGAAAAAAAGCTATAGAGCAGATCAGAGTAGCGAAGACGAAAACGAGACATGTCTTTGCTGGGACTGTGTCTTGGTTTAGTTAGCATTTAGAGCTCGCGCTCACAGCAAACTTTTTAGTTCGCAGAAAAACTAAATAGTTTAGTCAGAAAAATAGAACACACGGCAGTTTATTAGACCGCGCACATAGCAAACTAAACTATTTAGTAATCGCTGTGTGCGCGGTCTCATAAAATACCGTGTGTTCAATTTTTCTGACTAAACTATTTAGTTTTTTTGAGAACTAAAAAGTTTGCCGTGGGCACGAGCTCTCAAACGTCAACTCAAATTTCAAGAGGAAACTTAATTCTTTAGATTAGGTTTAAAAGGGCTGCTTTGACACAAAGAGCTCACTTAGACATTCATAGGGTCCGTTGTGATACCACCATGGAATAATCCACCGACCAAAAACCAACTCATCAAACCAGCCGGAGCTGACAACGAAACGATGTAACCCACACTCACCTCCTTCCGGTCATCCAAATTGGTGAAGTAGTAGTAGGACCCAAGGGTGGTCTTCCTACTTCGAGCCAAGGCGGGACAGGCACATAGCAGATGAGGGGAGCTCTCCTCCTCATCCTCATTACCGCAGCTTCTGCAATAGTCATTGTGCGGGACTCGAAGCCTTCGGGCCTGTTCTCCAATAAGGCAATGACCAGTGATAGCCCCGACAACAATCCTAATATACCACCTATCCAAGAGCAGCAATCCAGAAGAGCGGCAAGGGTTCAGTGTAGGCCATATTTGCTTTAATTCCTTAGTACAGATGAAATCGTAGTCCGGATGGCGCAACGGTTAGCACGTTCGCCTTCAACGCACTGGGCCCCGGTTCGATTCCGGGGATTTACGTGTCGGACTATGAGCCCACTCAGCTGTTAAATGAGTACCCATTATGGGGTAAATAACTCGGTTGAGCGTATTGCTGATCACATACCTCTGCACAAAAACCGTCACGATCTAGAAAATGAGATGATGCTAACTCATCTCGAGGCCGTGGTTCAAATTGGACTGTTGCGCCAGTTATTTATTTATTTTACAGATGAAATCGGACATATTTCCTTTAGACAGCAGAATCATTTTGTACAGGGTGGCGCAAAAGAAACGAAGGGGTTTGAATAGTCCATAATTCCTTTATTTTTGAATGAATAGATTTTCTTTTCTTTTTGTAGTACACTTCATAAATGGGGAATTTTGTTAATTTAAACGTGAAAAATAACATCGCGTAATTGGTGCCCATTTCCAGCTTCGCAAATTGCGCTCTTTCTAAACGTTTTCATTATTTTTTCAAGATTTCTGGAGGTATCGCTCGAATTTCTTCTCGAATATTATTGTTTAGTTGGGGTATGGTCTGTGCCTTATTCATATGCTATACACATACTCCAGACCATACTCCAACTAAAAAATAATATTCGAGAAGAAATTTTAGCGATACCTCCTGAAATCTTGAAAAAATTCATTGAAAATATTTTAGAAAGAGCGCGACTATGCAAAGCTGAGGATGGGCACCACCTACGCAATTTTTTTTTTCACGTTTAAATTAACAAAATTCCCCATTTATGAAGTATACTAAGAAAAAAAAAATTCGATTGATTCAAAAATAAAGGAACTATAGACTATTCAAACCCCTTCGTTTCTTTTGCGCCACCCTGTATATTTACTATTCCATATATTTACACAAAACGAAATTTTTTTTGGCAGGAAATTTATTTGTAGTGCTTCCTAAACTGTAAACTGCCCGAAAACTTGGACATCTGCGCCGATTGCATTTCGAAACGTTGAAATACTAACGGAGTAGCATTCTTGCACTAACCTTATATCCAGAGCAGCTCAGATCAAATTTTTAGTGTAATTGCGTGGTGTTAACCTGCTCTGCTCTGCATGGCTATTAAAAAAACACGCCTATTGTTACCTCCACGTTTTGCATTCCCAAGTTCTTAACTCTTAATGACAATATATCCTAAACCTAGATACTCGTATATGTACTTTATTCGGTAATCGTAGTTGCGATAAGAAGACTCTGTAATGGCGGACAGGTAACCGAGACATCATAAACATACCGAGTACACGCTGTTTTCACAAATGTTTGAAGAATTTGGTCGCCACATGTTTCCGGTAATTATACGATTATATACAGTGTACAGATTGTACAAGAGAACAATGGTTTTACCAAGATATTGATTTTAAATATTTTATCAAATTTAACATATACTGAGTACGTACGTCGTACACTTTGTCCCTGTTGTGTATGAAATTATTTCCCCGTACGTCGTAGTCGAGGGCTCAACATTAACCTTATAGATAGGTGCTCATCACTCATGGTTAAAGTTGAGTCACAATCCTAATTCTATTCAATCGCCAATTCAAATATTAGGCCAGTCAAATTAAATATTATTAATAATAATTAGGGAAAGATCTGGAAATAATTTTAATCCCTTCTATAGATACTGAATATGTACATGGAAACTGTGTTTGCACGCTCGTAGAAGGTGAGCTTAACTTTTGGAGGGCGAAAATCCGAGAAATTTGAGCCCTTTTTTTAATATTATCGTTATGAATCCTAAACGGTATCTCGGATCGAAAAACCATGCATGAGTAAATTAAAGACCGTTGAATTCTGCGTTCAATGCACTGCTCAAAGTTGAAATTCGGTTCAGTAGCGTAGTCAAAATCGATAGTCAAAAAATGACAATTTTCGAGGCTCCCGAGAAAAATCACACTTTTTCACTTTTCAAACTCACAGATCTTTGCAACGGATCCTTCAAATGGAAAAGCTTGTCGGTAAAAGTTGGGGATAATTTGATTGTGAGCTTAACGTGGCCAAAATTT
The DNA here is from genome assembly GCA_964017055.1 of Chloromyia formosa. Taxonomy (NCBI): domain Eukaryota; kingdom Metazoa; phylum Arthropoda; class Insecta; order Diptera; family Stratiomyidae; genus Chloromyia; species Chloromyia formosa. The sequence goes on from OZ024818.1 coordinate 53,144,798, forward strand.
TTCCATTCGGGCCATTTTTAGAGTAGCTATGAGCAAAAATTCGAAAATGAATGCTCATCGATTTATGCCTTAAAAGCACTATCTCGGTAAGTATAACAGCTCGAAGTTTTATTTTAGTCTCTAATTGTAGATAAATTACTCTTGTTAAATAAAGTTTTACAAGATTTCTTGTGAGACCAATTTAGGAGATACTAAAAAGAAACAGGACAAGCCAAACAATTAGGCACATTTTCAACATGGTGGCGGGGTCTGTGGTGCTAGGGGGGGGGGGGGGGGGGGGGGGGAATAGAAAACTCGAATTTTTGAGCAATGTACTAACTCAAACAATATATCAAAAATCGAAACTACTCCAATTAAAGCAACCAGTGTTATAACAATTTGACCACGTTAGGCTCGCAATCAAATTGTCCTTAACTGTTACAGACAAGCTTTTCCATTTGGAGGATCCGTTGCAAAGATGTGTGAGCTTGAAAAGTGAGCCTCGAAAATTGGCATTTTTTGACTATCGATTTTGACTACGCTACTGAACTGAATTTCAACTTTGAGCAGTGCATTGAACGCAGAATTCAACGGTCTTTAATTTACTCATGCAAGGTTTTTCGACCCGAGGTACCGTTTCGGATTCATAACGATAATATTTAAAAAAGGGCTCAAATTTCTCGGATTTTCGCCCTCCAAAAGTTAAGCTCACCTTCTACGACCGTGCAAACACAGTTTCCATGTATTCAGTATCTATAGAAGGGATTAAAATTATTTCCAGATATTTTCCTCATTATTATTAAAAAGCCCCAAAATTGGCTTAATTTGACTGGCCTATATGTAAATATGCATTTGTAAGTTTTACCGGATTTTACGGTAAATATGAAGCGATTTATATGAAACTCGCTCATCTGCAGCGACACGACACGAAACCGAGGTGGCTATCGTTTTAAATAAAGCGGGTGCCGCTGCTCAAACCGATTGTTAACCCGTAGCTTCTAAACGGCGTTTAAGTGCTGAAAAGACTTTACCTAAAACGGGCTAGAGATATGTAAATGGAGTGCGCTTAGAATATGCACCGCATCCCGGACACTACGGCCATCATACGAAGGGCAAATACCCTTTGGATTTTCCGTACAACGCACACTGCGAGAGCTGTAAGGGAACTCTGATCCATTTCCTGTCTGAATACTAGGCTCTAGATAGCGCCATGCATCGAAAATTTTGCGTGACATTCGTCCGTAGCATATCCGCTATATCCTCTAAGACGATCGGAAAGCTAATACTTAACTCAGCACGATGGTTCTGAGAAAGAATCCCGATGAACATCATGTAAAGATTCCGATAACAATGGACTTTATCCTACAAGGAGTGTTAGCTGACGGCCCATACGATTACGGTATAAGTACCAAGGTTAGAACTTTCCCGATCGTTTTTTTGTAATGCAGGAACATGAAAATGAGAAGTCTGGCAAGCCTCCGAGAGTGGGTTTGGCGGCAGTAGACGGTTAAAATTTGCAAAAAAAAAACGTTAAAATTACGTAATTTTATCAAGTTTGCCGCTTTGTATTGTGAAAGATACTAATTATGCAGGATATTTTTTATTTTCTAGTTTTGTAGTGGGGTTCAGAGAAGATTCTACCGAAAGTGCCCGTTAATACGAAGTGAACTTTCGGTAAAATCTCGGAAAAACTATAAAAACAAAGGACCTTTTTAGACAAAATGAAAGATCACCAGGAAACTCTTAAAAATGAGGTATCAATCTTTTTCGCGTCTCAAATAGTTATCGAGGTAATCACTAGAAAACACGAAACAAAAAAACTTTTTTGTTTTTTTGAAAATATTTCGAAAACGGTTAACCGTATCGAAAAACGTCCTAAGATAAAATTAAAGATCACAAGAAAATACATACAAAAAGCGTAGAAAGACTTTTTTTCGTATCTGAAATAGTTTTCGAGATAACTTCATTTAAAGTGTGGTATATTTGGCAGAAATTTCAGAGCATAGCCAAGTGGGATACATTTTATGGCCGTTGACTGTTAAAATCTTTGACTGGAATTCTTGACAGATATACCACTCCTTAAATGATGTTACCCGGAAAACTATTTCAGATACGAGAAAAAGTGGTTAGAACATTTTTTATGAATTTTCTTATGATCTTTAAGTTTGTCTTAGAACGTTTTTCGATACGGTTAACCGTTTTCGACCTAGAGATTTGGCAAAGCACTCCGCTTTTTCTTTTAACAGACAACCTCCAATGGGGATGTTGTTGTTCCGACATTGTTCTAGCCATTTCACCAAGCATTTTTCCATGTCCGGAAATTCACTTTTTCGATTCCTTTTCCACGTAGAAGCATGAACGCCCATTGTTTGGTACTTTGCCTCATTTTTCATTATTGTCGACAGTGTACTTACTGATATGTTAAACTGAGCAGCAATGTCCTTTGCCTTTCATTGCAGCAATAATGCTCCTTTTCTCAGCGATTGAAAAATATTTGCGTTTTACACTCATGACTATTTTAACACACGTACCGAACAATTCAAATTTCGCACTTGGCCAATGATTACCAGCAGATCAAATTTCAAAATCTCAATTAATTTCGCAACAGACACTAACTCCAGAATTAATGAACGACGCGAAATACATAACGGAAAAGGAAAAATTTCGTAATGCGGGCGAGAAGGAATTTCGTTCTGTAGAGGTTTCTATTCTAAAATGTTCGTTCTTTAGAGGTTTTAACAAACAGAAAAACACGTCGTTATAATGTCATAATCTAGTTCGTTGTTTAGAGGTTTTTTCAAGGGTCAACATTTTGTTTCGTTTCAAAGAGGTTTTCGCTATATAGAGGGTCGTTATACCGAGGTTCTACTACTTAGAAATATGAACATTTACAGAAAAGCGGCATTTTACTAGCGTAGAAAACCTAGATTAATAGAATTTTGAAACCTCATCAGAAAAGGTTAATAATAGTACATTTCTGTAGTTGCAGTTAGCAGATCCCTGCGCCCCTTAAGCGCGCCCGAGGTCAAAAATATCGATGGCCAATGATAACCAACATCATAGGCAATAATATCTTTATGTTTCATTATAATCACATAATATTTAATAATAGTACATTCATTCAAATTTTGACACCGTCCATACAAAAAATGCACATAACCGGCCTCTGCTACGTACTAGTACTACGAGCACTGCATACTTGAATATTGTTTGTTGTTTTTCATAAAGTGAATTGGAGTTAACCATTTCTGAAAGGGAGTGGGAGGGGAGAGAAGTGGAGGGGGGAGGTAGGAGGTAGGAAATGAAGATCAATAATTTTTTCATCTGGTATAGGCAAGTGGGGTATCATGAGAAAGGTACTACCGCTACCGTTACTACAGGTTGAAAATATTGATGGCCAACGATAATCAACACCATGTGCAATAATGCCTCCAAGTTTCGTAATAATCACGTAATATTTAATAGTAGTACATTCATTTAGATTTGGCCATTTTGATATCATAAATACAAACAAGCTAGCCTTCGGTTGTGACTTATGGAGCATTTGCTACTTTGAAATTAGTAGTAAAACGTGTTCCGATTTCACTGTTCCTATGAGAGGTGTGTGAAATAGTAGGCCGATTTCAACCAAATTTAATAACGTGGTTTGGTAGTTAATATGATTGAATAATTTTAAATTTCGTAAAGATATCTTTAGAAATAAAAAAGTTTTTCTAACTAAATTTGATTTTGGAACGGTCGTTCCTATGACAGCTATATGACGTAGTGATCCGATTTCATTAAAAAAAAAAAAAATAACTGGCGCAACAGTCCAATTTGAACCACGACCTCGAGATGAGTTAGCATCATCTCATTTTCTAGATCGTGACGGTTTTTGTGCAGAGGTATGTGATCAGCAATACGCTCAACCGAGTTATTTACCCCATAACAGGTACTCATTTAACAGCTGAGTGGGCTCATAGTCCGACACGTAAGTCCCCGGAATCGAACCGGGGCCCAGTGCGTTGAAGGCGAACGTGCTAACCATTGCGCCATCTGGACTACCATTGGCTCCGACATATTTACAGCATACAATAGAAAGAAGGCTTTGTGCAAAATTTGAGATAGATATCTTTAGAAATAAAAAAGTTGTTCTCACTAAGACGAATTTTTGGACCGGTCGTTCCTATGACAGCTATATGACGTAGTGGTCTGATTCCGTTGGTTCCGACATATTTACAGCGTGCAATAGAAAGAAGGCTTTGTACAAAATTTCAACTCGATAGCTTTAAAACTGAGGGACTAGTTTGCGTAGAGCCAGACGGACAGACAGACAGACGGACAAAGCTTAATCGACTCGTCTCATCATACTGACCAAGAATATATATGGTTTGTATGGTCGGAGATGCTCCCTTCTGTGCGTTGCAAACTTCATGACAAAGTTAATATACCCTATCACATCCGTAAAGGGTATAAAAATGCACATAACAGGTCTCTTGTACTACATACTAGTACTACGAGTACGACATACTTGCATATTGTTTTCCGTAGAGCGAATCGGAGTTAACCATTTTCAAAATGGTAAAGATTGCTGGGAGAGGAGGGAGGTATGCTGGTCGCTGACTCTATTTTCTATAATTATTCAAACAATTTATTTTCAATATTTTTTACGCAAGCTTGGAATTTGCACTCCTATTGGCATGGGACACTACAAAACCCTCGGATTGCGGGCGTAGCCCTCTATTTTCCGGTTTCATTTCGTCTTAAAATATTTTATGCTGCGATTAACCGTTTTCAAAATATTAAAAAAAAAGGTCCTTTGTTTTTGTAGTTTTTCCGAGATTCTACCGTCAATTGTTAAGAAATATTTTATGAATTGTGATCTTTCGTTTGGCCTCAGAAGCTTTTTGGCTATGATTAACCGTTTTCGAAATATTTTCAGAAAATCAAAAGTTTTTTTGGTGATTATCTCGAAAACTATTTGAGACATGAAAAAGATTAATACCAGACTTTCAAGAGTTGCCTAGTGATCTTTGATTTTGTCTTATAACGTTTTACACTCCGGCTAACCTTCTTCCTTGCCCTTTCATGCCACTCTGCGGCTTCGCGTTGCTCTGCCTGTGGTGTTGGCATTTCGCCCATCCTGGCGGCATAATCTCAGCTTCCTTCTGCAGGCAGCTCGGTCTTGGATCGTATCATCGCCGAGATTAATGTGTTGTTGTTGCTTCTTCATATGATCGATCCACGTGTATTTTCGTCTGCCTCGGGGTTTGGGTCCAGCAAATGGAGCATTCATTGATAGTGCCTTCATGACAGGGTTCTCAGGTGGACGCCTTAGAACATGGCAATACCAATCCATACGACGATCTTCCAGCTTTTTAGTGATCGGTTGCTCAACGAACAAGCTGCCTCGGATGTAGGTACTTTTGATACGATCCTTTTTGGTCGCACCAGCTGACATCCGTAGCTTTTTCATCTCAGTCGCAGTCATTTTACTTGCGTATGTCTAGTACATAGTCCAGCATTCAGACGCATAAATGAGTGCGGGACGTACGACCGTTTTGTACAACTTGCCCTTAAGCTTTCGTGGCATTTTCTTGTCGCAGAAAACTCCAGAGTTTTCTCGCCACTTCATCCAACCGACACTGTTGCGATGTTTGATGTCATCATTGCAGGTAGCTTCCTTGTTGACCATCGAGCCCAGGTACTTGAACCTTGTACAGGATTTCAGCCGCTCTCCTTTAATGTACAATAGATATCTGGTATCGATCTCCCTGGATCTGAGAAGGTACAGCGAAGATACTTCAGTCCATGATCCTCCAGTATCTTACAACACTTGATCAGTGCAGCCTGTAAAGCAATGATGTCTTTCCTACCCAGGACAATTTCATCAGCGAAGAGAAGGGATATTTCCAGGCCGTCATAAATGAGTGTTAATAAATAGAGCATGATGATGTTGAAGAGCAAGGGACTCAATACACTGCCTTGGTGAATTCCGACTTTAACCGGAAATTCTTCAGACTCACCAGGTGTGCATCTAACTTTAGAGAGAGAGAGAGAGAGAGACCCCATCATACATGTCATGTATCATCTTGACATATGCCTCGGGGACCTTAAGTGCTCTTAGGGCCACCCATATCAGATCACGAAGAACTCTGTCGAAGGCTTTTTCCAAATCGATGAACACAAAGTGCAAGTCCATCCGTGCATCACGATGCTTTTCCATCGTAACACGTATGCACTGAATAGCATCGATTGTGGACCGACCCTCCACAAAGCAACATTGATTGTCACCCAACCGTACAATCTCTTTCAATCGATTGCAGACAACTCGCTCGTAAGTCTTCAATGTGTGAAATGTTAACTTGATTGCCCTATAGTTGTTGAGCTTGCGTCAGTCAACCTTGTTCTTATAAAGCGGGAGAAGGAAGCTTTTCTGAAAGCGTCAGACATCGGTTGCCCACTTTTAATTTTGTTGAAAAGAACAGTGAGCCATCTAAGCCCGACATGATCTATCTTCAACCAAAATTCCAAGGGTATTTTGTCAGGTCCGACTGCCTTTCCGCGTTTCAACCGCATCATTGCCTTCATCACCTCCTCCACTGAAAAATCTGCGATATCAGTGGTGTTTGGCTCCACAGCTTGAAAAGCTTCTCGCGAAAATTCTTCGTTTAAAAGTTCGTCAAAGTACTCACGCATTCTGCTACAGATTGCTGTGTCTTCAACCAGTAGCACTCCTTGTGAGTCTTCAACGTATTTTGGCGCTTGCATTGTCCTTTGGTTTCTCTTGCAATGGCGATCTCTTATCCGCAGTCAAATCTTCTAGTTCTTAATAGAACTTCTCGGCTGCAATCGCCTTTGCTCGAGCCACCTTTCGCTTTACTTACCTCCGGCATTTATCATATTTCTCCCGAAGATGAACCTTCTCGGCTTCACTGCAAAACCCCCTCCATATTAATGGGCAGCCTGTGGAGAAGGTGGACAACTTCGTCTACCTTGGTACCATTGTTGCCGAAAATGGTGGTACGGAGCAGGACATCGCTCGTCGTCAACCAGACTAAATGCGCATCCTGTCCAAAATCTGGCAAAGCAGTTATCTCAGCATCAAGACCAAGCTATGCCTGTTTCGCTCCCTGGTACTGTCAGTGCTTTTGTATGGGAACGGTACATGGAAAGTTTCCGTAAGAGTTACCAGAAAGCTGCAAGTTTTCGTTAACTCATATCTTCGTCGAATTCTAAGCATTTTCTGGCCCGAAACAATGGCTGGGTTCATAAAACGCCATCGCTGAGTCAGCACTAAAAAGCGATTTGTGCTGCATGGTAGTTTGTCGTAGAAACGCTTGCACTGAGCTAAGCGATGGGTTTGACTTCGATATCTGAGGCGCGAAATTTCATCGGCGTCTCATTCACGCTAAATCTTAAATGCAAGTGGCCGGAAAATATAAAAAATTAAATGGTGATGTATCATAGTAGGTTCGCAACTACCTAAAGCGAAAATTTATTTTATATACAATTCTAGCACTGGATTTTCCCATACAAAAGTTCCAACTTTAAAGGTAAATATCTCCAAAACGGTTATGAGTTCGCGAAAAAGGACTTCAGATTCGTTCATTTCAGACCAAATTTAATTGAAACCCTTCACTAAAATTTGGCACTGACACTAAGCGCTTTCACTTTTGGTCAGCATAAAATTCTCCCGCTTATCTGGATCAGCGTAATATTTGACATTTGTGACAATTGTCAAATTTCGATTCTAACCTCGGCTGTGTTGTTTTTAGCGTAATTGTTAAACCTTATTGTGGGAAAGAAAGTTGTTACCAAATCTTGTGTGTAACCTGGGACTCATCAAAGCAAGAAATTTCGAGTTTGCTGTCAAATTCCAAATTGAACATGGCATTTGAGAAATGAGACAGACGGCATGCCGTTTCTAATAGCCGCCATACATTATGCGATCCGTCGCCCGATCGATCGGCCAATGGATTGCCACAAAATATCGGCTGATCAAAATCATATGGAACTGTCGAAAACGTCAACGATAAGCGCATACACAGGCCGATCCATCGGCCGATATCGATATCGGGCGACGGATCGGCCGATCGATCGGTGTGTGTATGGCACATTTAAAACACGAAAATAATCACAATGTGTGCGTTCAGAAGGAACTGAGCAACTTTCGCTCAGCGAACATGTTCAGAACGAGCGGGTTCAGAAGTGACTGAGCAACTTCTGCTCGGGTGAGCATGATCAAATTTCACCGAGCAAGAAATATTTCTGCTCACTGATCAGTGCTCAGTGCTCAGGTTCTTCTTCTTCTTTTTCAACCTCACGCTCATGTTGCGAGTTTCGAGTTTTGACAGTTATCAAATTGGTTATTGTGTTTTCGCCGTTTTCGGCTTCTAGTTCTTTGGTTTTCGGGTGCTTTTGAATTTGTTTTCTCGTTGTTCGTGATTTTTGTAATGGACAGCGTGGGATTCATGTATTCACCACTTTTCGGCACTTGATGTCTAAAATTGCCATCGTCAGCTTTCAGCTGGTCGATTTGTCAGCTGGTGAAGTAGCGTTCAGCAGGTGCAGACTCCAAACCGAGCAGCTCCGGAGCTGATCGCGAGCAGTTGCGGAGCAGATCGCGAGCGGTTTCTGCTCTTTTGCCACCTTCTGAACGCACTCAATGTGCTGGTCAGCAATTATGAAGCGCTGACTCAGCAATTTTTTTTGTTATGAACGCAACCAAAACCAAATGAAGAGCTACATACATACATAAGTCGGCTTACGGGGCAGATGCCAATCGACGAATTGATTGATATGCAGGCGAAAATGGCAGTGGAAAGGTCACACATTGCGGAAGAGTGAAAACTGCATTGCTTTGCATGCCATGAAATGGAACCCCATTTCCAACCAAGGCCGACAAAGAGGGTGTCCTAAAATCACATTGCGTCGATTTCTGGCAGAGGAAAGGATATTTACGTCTCGGAGTACGAGGCCCAATAAGCTGTTAAATGTGTACCCATTTATGTTGTGTTGTGTGTTGCCCACACCCCTCTGCACAAAACACATCGTCATGGTTAATAAAAAGAGATATGCTAACTCATCTCGAGACCATGGTCCAGATTGGACTCTCGCGCCAGTTATTTATTTTTTATAGCCATAAAACGTCCAAACACTAGTGATTAAACCACTCGCCTATCAACTGTAAAAATTCTGTGTCTTGTGCAGGCAGAAGCGACTACCAAATTCTCAAGGCCATACCCAAATCGCTGTTCAAATTCAATTTTGACCCACTGTGCGTTCACTGCACTACCCAACTTCCTAGTGACCACATCTCCACCGATCAGAGATCTGATCGATGCGTCATATTCAGGTTTTCTGTGTCGATCGGTATTTGTGATTGTGCACACCTCACCGTTCGCGTTCACCAGCTCTTCGAGCTCAATCAATTGTTTCCACGGCGACCAGATGACCATGAAGTCCTTCACCAAATCGGGAGGGGGCCTGGTATCTGGCAGCTGGCGAGTGGTAAACAAGCAGGAACCGACCGACAACCGACCGTCGTCCACATCCGCCACCCACACAGGAGCCAGCGCCGATCGCAAGGCAAACGAGAGCATTCGTCAAGCGCGCTTCGCGTCCAAACGTTCAATTCCAATTTCTACTGATTTGCATTACAAAAAGACCACGACGAGACGCTCTAGCGGAAATTGGAGCCCCGCGCAGCAGAAGATGCTGGGGCCTGAGACGGCCGTAGCCGTAGCTCGCTCGCTGTCAGATGACGAACCACCGAGCCGTGGTGGCTGTGGCTGCTGCTTCAGTTTCTGCAGCTGTGCGAAGCGTTTTAAGAGAAATCTCCGCCACAAATTGATGACGACGTCGAGCAAACGAGTGCAAAAAAGTGAAATTGTGTCGATGAACGCTGAACGCGCGGCTGCTGCTGACATGCCAACCGTGGCGAGGAGGAAATCAGAATCGTCTCCCCCGCGCGGAAGCGAAAAATCGATACTGGGCCAGGAGGCTGCTGCCTCTGCCTTGGCCTCGACAGTCGACGACACATCAACAATAAATTCGCCAAAGAGGACGACAGACACGCACACACGCTCTCTTACACAGCACACCAGAAAATCACACGCTCAATTAATCCACTCGAAATTTCACCTGCAAATCACACTCCAATTCCAATTGTACGGATTTTGTAGACGTCACACAAATCGTTCAGGTGTGAAACGAACGCGAGTTGTGAGTTTTTTTTAGGCCACGGGCCCGCGCACTCTCCACCGACTGACACTAAACTCTGACTGCTGCCTGGCTGGCTCGAATCGGCCGCCACTCTTTGTCGAAACAGAATTTTCCACCAAATTATGCACGCACACACAATTCACGCGACACGTTCGCCCGTCGTTTTCCTGATTGGAAGCTCGTCGTGACCCAGGACACCGCGTATACACGCACCAACCGCTCGACCTTTTTTTCCACGCACACGCGATCCTTTCGCTCCGAACTGCACAAAATTCTCGACGACTGTGACTGTTGTGACGTCCCGCCCGAGCCACCGACCTTTCCAAAAACTTTTCAACTTCCACTCGCACTCAACTCTTTTTCTGTTTTCGGGCCATCGAGAGAGCGAGTGCGAGATGAAAGTGCACAGGTGTACAATTGTGCTCTCTCATTCCCGTTGGCGCTCTCATGGGACTTCTCATTGGAAACCATCATCTGTCAAATTGGGATGCAGAGTGCAGTACTAGAGGCTGTTAATACGTAAACAAAGCGTTTGTTTATTGCAGTGATGGGAGCTGAACTATGCTGTGCACCATGTGATTGGTGAGCGGGAAAGATGATTTAAATTATAAGTTTTGGAAAGTACGCATGAATACAATAGAAGAATTCGAATACATTTCCAAACGAACAGATAATACGTAATTAAGCTTTATTTTTTAAATTCCTTACCATTTTAGTTAGGCGGCTATTATACTATAAAAGCTCTTTTACAAATATTATCAAAGATATTTGGAAAAGAACCTTTAATAATGTAATGGGGTAACTTTTATAAAAGATGTCTTTTATAAAAGTTCTTTTATGATATTTAGCCTTTTCATAGTATATTTGATAAAAGACTTTTGACAGGCGAGGAAGAAGAAGACTGTTTATCAGCTGCGTGCAGTGTTTTCTGTGAAGAAGACAACAGGGCGTTCGTAAAATGTTACATAAGCAACAACGCAACGGTTTCGGCAAGCTGGAAATCGAACACGCTTAATCAGAGGAATGTAGTGCCTACAAGTTTGTGCCCAACCGCGAGAATTCAAACGTAAGAATTAGTTGAAAATTGGAACTAACAAATGTTATCACCCAAATTTCATTTTACCCAACATCGGAAATTAATGATGCCTCTGAATGATCCGAAATTTATTGGTCATCCTCCACATCCGGAAGCGTTAATCACGGGATTCCCGTCGCCCGAATTCATGTGATTCAAGGACGGTGCATGAATTCGGCCGAGCCAGGCTGTTAACTTTGTCAGTAAGTCTGCAGGCATTATTAGATTGAAGTAAGTTTCAGATGAGACTATCACGGTTTCCTATTTATATAAAAATCAAAAATATGCATTAATTTCTCTTTCAGTATTTACACTGCCGATGCCGCTACTGATGCTACTACTTCGTCGCCATCGCCAACGAATTCATCGGTGAAGCAAAAGGTGTATTCATTACCAAAGAGGATTGATAATTCTACAAGAGTTATCACTCCATATAACTTTCCCCTCTGCCAGGAAATTTGTATGTATTGACAAATTGTATAGACTTCACAAGAAAGCTGACTCCGCCTCTGGCGGTAGATTTGTTTGTATTGATTCTCTTGTGTATAGTAGTAGTTTATACTATGTTTATACAATTTGTCAATACATACAAATCTCCTGGCAGAGGTGAAACTTCTATGGAGTGATAACTCTTGTGGAATCTATACTATTTGTCATTACCGACTCCGGAGGACGGAGGGGGAGCAGCTGTCAAGATGGCAGTCAAAGAGTGGTCGACTACCGCAATTGAAATGGCTTCATAACGATCACAAGATTCTTCCAGCCGGTGATCACTGCAAGACTACTCAAAGTCCCGATGGACAAGCTTCGTTAATCAGTGACAAAGCTAATCCCACAGATTGTGGAATCTATGAAGTTGTAGCAACTAACCCCATTAGTGCTTTGCGTGATGTTAGCGCCGATGAACGTCAACTGCTGCACATTTCGGGACCATTTATTGGTAATCCGATTTCTGAACTCATATTTTCCAAGGACGGTGCACAAATCGCGGCAAGTGAACGAATCATGATGACCTGTGGGACAAAGATGTTTCCACAGAAAACCATGTAAATTGGGATTCCAAAATTTTCATAGTAAAAAAATCATGTAAATCGTAAACAATCTAATAGCCCCCATATACGATCCATCTGTCGTCAGATCGATCTGACGATATTTTGATCATCAGATCGATCGCACAGTGTATGTGACTATCGTTGATGATTTCACCGATCTGACGATCAAATTTTATCTGCCGATTTTTTGGTGCGATTTTACTGAAATCCGTCGGTCTGACGATCGATTGGATGGTGTATGTGATTATCGCAAGTGAATGTCAAATTTTCAAATCACACAACTATGAATTTGGGGGATTCTGATGATTTTAAATGGCTCTGCAATAGAAATATCAAATATGTAGCATACGAAAATGCCACACAAATCCAAATAGTTAAAAAAAATTAATGCAGGATGGATTGGGAGTGAATCATAACCTATTTTTTTAATTGTCATTCGTTATCGCATCGCATGAAAATCGTAGTGTGTGTGCAGCGGAGATCGTCAGATATTTTGTGGCGATCCATCGTCAGATCGATCTGACGACGGATTGCATCGTATATGGGGGCTATAAAATGTACGTAATTGAATCTTTTATTTTAATGTAAAATAAAAGTATAATATGGAAGAACATACAAATAACGCTATATTCGGAAAATAGCAAATACGAGGTGGGAACACATAGTCTGAAATCCACTTTACATTTACAAATAAAAAATACAAAGTCTATTTTTAACCAAAAATTTAATCCTTTAATACAAAAATAAGACGCCAATATGAGGCAGGCTATAAATAAAAGATTGAGTGCGATGCTAATGGTCGGCACACACGATCGAGCACAACCGTGACCGAACTTCCATCGAACCATCAAATTTCATAGAACTATTAAAAAATAAATTTTCATTTCCCCCGTTCTATGAAATTTGATGGTTAGACGTAAGTTCGGTCGTGGTTGCGCCACAAAACCACAACTAATTTCAAGTGTCTTATGCAAAAAAAAACACAAGTTCCAGTATCTTTATTAAAGTCACAAAAACCCAACCACTCAACAGATATCTGCATCGACACACCGACAACATTGATATTTTATAAAACTTTTATAAAATATTTTACGTTTGAGTCTATGGTTTGCAGCCAAAGATGCGAATCTGTCAATTTGACAAATGCTCGGCTGTTGTCGTACCACCAAATTGGACTCATTACTGTGTATTAACGCCAATAATTTAGTATGAAATGTGTGTTCATGCACATCCTACTACTCCCCAGTCGTTTGTTTTGCCACTCAATTCTTACCTAATTATCCATTTTAAAGCACAATAATGAACTCAATTTGTTGATACGATAATAGCCGAGCATTTGTCATATTGACAGATTCGCATCTTTGGTTGTAAACAATAGACTCAAACCGTTTGACATGAAACACTTGAACGCGACACGCGAACGCGTGCCAACGTGCGCACAGCTTATAGTGTAATAGTAAAATTCCAAATGGGGGATCCAGAATGGCAACACTTTTTTTTATAAACACGGCCAATCTTGCTGGAAAGAAAACTGATAGGGTTCGATTGGGCTGCTCATTGCCAATCTGAAGTCAGAATTGCAAAAAATAAAAAAATAAAGGAGTTTCTGAGCAGCTACCCTTTTTGCTCAAAAACACGGCCAATCTTGCTGGAAAAGCTGATAGGGGTTTCGTGGGTCGCTGATTGCAAATCTAGAGGGCAAAAGACCTCTTCCATAGTCCTCCCCTTGGGCGCCCTCTGGAACGGCTAACCAAGCCAACCGAGTTTTGCACTGCAAAACATTTGGTAGAAGCACATAACGATGATCATCCTGAATGGCCAATAACACCAGTCGGTCTCAGGAAATAGGCGAACGGTGGTGTTGCAATATAGTCATGAGAGCACCAACATGTCACACCCAGCTGAAAGATCATCAAAAGAACGCGCAATTAAAAACACCATTGGAGAGCTACCTCTGCGCTACATAAAAAATAGCTCCCGGCGACTCTTAGGACACCTATGGAAGCAACCCTTCCCCTAAGATTGGGTATGTGGGCTTGTAACCTACGTACCTGAAATAAATTTACACTCGAAACATTAAACGAGCCTCGTATACCACGGACTGATTCCCCGGCAACGACTTTTGGCTACAAACAACAAACAACGATCGGTTTTTGGAACGTTCGAACGATGTGGGGCGAGTGCAATAGTGTGAGGCTCACTGAAGTGGGAAATGACCGCATATATCATCGATATACTAGGACTGAGCGAAACAAGATAGCCTGGATCGGGATCGACTTTATCACCAAGTCCCCAAATACTGCTCTACTCTGGAAATGAAGACGATACGTCACCTCGAATGGCAAGCGTCGGAATCCTATCGACTAGGGAGGCACGCCTATCTCTAATCGACTGGAAGCCAATCTCCGACCGTATCATTGCGGCCAGATTTAAATCCAGGGTAAGAAACCTCATTAATAATTCAGTGCTACGCCCGACTGAACCTGCGGATGAATCAGCTAAGGACGTCTTCTATCACTGACTCGGCGACACCTTCGACAAGGCTCCCAAAGGTGACATAAAAATTATGATGAGGGATCTCAATCCAAAGTCGGGTCTGACAACCTTGGTTTGGAGCACCCAATGGGCAATCATGGTCTAGGCGACAGGAACCAAAATGGCGAAATGTTTGTGGAATTTTGCAACTCTCGTCAGCTCGTCATCGGCGGTACTTTGTTCAAGCACAAACGATGCCATTTAACAACCTGGGTTTCTCTGGATGGCAGAACAGAGAACCAGATTGACCATATAGTAACTTCCAAGACATGGAGGAACTGTCTCTTAGACGTCAGGTCGAAGCGGGGTGCTGATATTGGCAGCGATCACCAGCTTGTTGTCGCAAAAATGCGCTTACGAACGGCAGCGATCCAACGCCCTCAAAATCCAAGAATCTTGCCACGTTTTAATGTGCAAAAACTTAAAGACCCATATTTAAGACCGCCTTGGACGAGAGAGCTACTGCACCACCACCTTATGAGACTCCTACAATTGATGATAGATGGAACGTCGCTAAGGACTCATTCATTTCTTGCGGTGAAACTTTTGCGGGCAGATTGGAGCGCGGTAGAAGGCCATTTTTTAGTGACTCTACATATGGTCTCTAATCTCGGCACACAAGAGTATTAAAGAACAAATCAACTCAGCTACTGACGACGCAGTCAAAGATCAACTTAGAGCTGAATACCGTTCTCTTCAGAAAGGCGTGCAAAGAAGCGTAAGACGGGACAAACGCAACAACATCAATGCATTATCGGAGAAGGCTGACGAAGCGGCTTACCGTGGTGGCAGTGGAACCTTTTACAAACTTATCAAGCCATTAACTGGCAAATCTTTTGCAACTGAACATCCCGTGAAAGATAAAGACGGGTCCCTACTGGTCACTGATGAAGACCAACTGCGACGGTGGATATACTGATATACTGTCTCGCATCAATAAGGCTCGGGCAGCTTTTTTCAGTTTGACTCCTTTCTGGCAAAACAACAACATCTCCAGAAGTACCAAATTCAGGATCTTCGAAACCAATGTAAGATCAACGCTTCTTTATGGCTGTTCTACTTGGAAGGCGACCAGGGCGGTAACAACTAGATTTGCAAACTTTCGTGAACCAGTGTCTTCGGCGCATCCTACACATACACTGACCGGAGGTCATTTCTAACGACGACCTCCTTTTCATTACTGGCCAGGACAGGGTAGCTACTCCATAAAAAGGCGAAAGTGGCAATGGATAGGTCACACACTTCGAAAAGCGCCGGAAAACATTGCTAAACAGGCCCTCGATTGGAGCCCAGAGGGAACCGATGCAAGTCGCCGCGTTGGACGACCTAGAAACACCTGGAGAAAATCAGTTGAGATGGAGGGTAAGTAAGTCATTACGCAAATCGTGGAGTCAGTTGAAGGCGATGGCGGCAAATAGGGCAAGGCGGAAGTAGGCGTGGTTAATGCCCTATGCCCCACAAGGGGTTGACAGGATCCAGAGAGAGAGAGAGAGAAAAAAACATCGATGTCGGGTGATTGTTAGGTGCACTGCCCAATAATGTAAAAGCCGACAGACTTCGAATAAAACGTTGATTTTTGAGAGGGGAACACATTAATTTTAGGTGCAAATATATCAACTAGTAGTCAATAAATCCTTGCTTTCAAATACATTAGTTAGAAAAGGATACTCATAGTGGGCTGAGAGAGGAATGGGGAACTAATACTAACTCAAAAGTAACGCAGTAGCTGTCATATTGCTACATTTGTCACTGTATAAGTGAGAAATTTTTAATTTTTTGTATGTATTAGCTATCTAACTACAGGGAGTCATGTTGTTATTGGTTACCGAGAGCGGAGAAATATTTTGTTTTGTTGGCATCCTTTTCTCACTAATGTCCTTGTGGATTTGTATCGATTTTGTTTTATTCGCACATTTTTGCTGTCAATTCACACTTATACTATATTCGTTCTAAATGCGTACGTGATATATGAATTGCAAGTCTTATAATAATAATAATAATAAATAAGGACAGGCTAAGGTACCCAAAGGTGGGCACTGCGACCATGAGATCTATTGTGCCTTATAGCCTTAAACTAATCCAAAAGACTCTCAATCAGCCTGATGAAGGCCAGTAGGTCCTTTGTAGGAGCGCTCTTAACGACCGCGGAGCTCACGATGGAATCTCCAAGAAACAAGAACCTCGAACGAGCAACCGCCGGGCATTCGCAGAGAAGGTGTTTGGTTGACTCAGTGTCCTCCAGGCAAAGTCTGCATTCCGTTTCAGTAGCCAGACCCATTTTGTTGAGGTGATATCTTACCCAGTGGTGTCCCGTGAGGTAACCAACGATTAACCTCAGGTCCGCTCTGCCCAGGCGGCTAGTTTCTTTGATACCGTATGGGTTTATAAGATCTTTCGACTGACGAAGACCAGCGAGATCATTCCAGTGACGCAACCTTTCATTTGCGGACCATTGCTTAACCAGCTGTCTGGTTGTAGCCCAGCTCAGACCACAGTACGGATTAGGCCCGATAAATTTCACAGATGAGCTCTGCCTAGCGAGTTCATCCGCAGCTTCGTTACCTTGAATGCCCTGATGGCCTGGTACCCAACATAGAGTTACCCGATTGGTGTTTGTGAGACACTGAAGGGTATCAAAACACTCTTTCACTAATTTTGAAGAAAATTTGTATGAAGAAAGAGCCTTAATAGCTGCCTGGCTGTCCGTGCAGATGCAAGTCTTACACATACATATATACTGCGAAATTCAAAATTTTGTACTAAGTTTGTCGGCTTTATATTAATGGGCAGTGGTTAGGTGACTATCGGGGACAACAATTCGGGTGTATTTCATGGGGCTGCAAACTCTGGATCACCAACAGGCGACAAGGCATAAGCCACAATCACCTCACGCTGAGAATACATGATCGATAGTCGATACTAATCATGAACCACAGCCATGCACATCGACTATACTGAATTTTTGTTTAATATTTTGGTAAACAAAATTGAACAAAATATTGAGCAATAATTTGCCTAGCGTCCACCGGCGTTCAATATTTGGTTTAAAAATTTGTCTTCAAATTTTGCACAAAATATTGCACTGCCCGCACCATATGACTGAAGTTTACCTTATTCCCTCTTCTTTTAAAATTATTCCAATTATTGTCATTTTCTCCTTTTTATATAAAAACGATTTGAAAAATCTCCTCTGAACAAATCATTTTAAACGATTGTTACCGCCAAAATGCAAACAACTTTCCCTCCTTCAATTGTGAATCACCGCTTTTACTGCTCTTTCCCAACTCGGCAAATTTCCTACCCCGTCACCTCAACTGAGCACTTCTAAAAACACATTCAGCAACAAACCATGCGTTCGAAGAGTCCAACCCTATTCCATCTCCCGACATTACCCACAAGTGCGAACGAGATACTCGCAAACATTCACCCTGAAAAAGAACCGGTGTCGCCGCCGCCTGTTCTCTCCGCCCCCTTCCGTAAAACAACACTTTCGTATGCCAAACGCCATATTGCAGACCGCAGAGTGATTCCTGTGCTGATCAAAATATTGTGTGTGCGAAGACACGTGGAAACGTTTCTCGTGGAAAAAATCGGTGAATTAGCGTGAAAAGACTAGGAAAAATCGTGAAATCGTGCAAAACCAAGTGCATTGTTCAGTTTAGGTGCAACGAAAAGGTAATTGCCGTCGAATTGTGCAGTTAATTGTGCTTCAAAAGTTTGGAAAATGTGTGCCGTTTCCTAACCTCTCTTTTTTCGTGGTCTGGTTTGTCTGCGCTGCTGGCACTGCGAGACGACTGGAATTTTTTTTTGTGGCCAGCACAAGAGTCGTGCGGAAGCGTTTTTGCAATGCCGAATGAGTTTATACACGCGCCGCCGTGACACGGTGGCATGCAATGGAATTTGTGGATTATCCTTTTTGGTTGATGTGTGGTGGCGGCGTCCGTTCCGGTAAAGAGAAAGGTCAGACGGGCGGCCCCTAATGGGGAAAAGTGTGGCTAATGGCTCCCGTGTGCGTAGGAATGGAATTTTTAGCGGCGAACGAACGTCGTTTCGGTCGTCGGTCGCTTGTTTGAGAGAAATTTTCGTTCCGGGTAGCCGGGTGGGGGGAAGTGAAGGGCACCCCACGTTCCCGTCTGTCGGGGTCGTGCGCTTGGAATTCGGGCAAAAGATATAAACACGTCGACTGCGAACGCAATGTGTGCGTATGGAGCTACGAATGCAGTGCAATTGAGCAGTGGTGGTCGCACAGGGCAACGTTAAACTTGCAGCGGCGCACGTCAATCCATCGTTACATTTAATTTTTCAGGATTCGATGAGGATCTGACAAACAAACGCCGGGATCCACCGCCCCGGGGACACGTGAAGAGTCGTGCGTTGGTAGTGCGCAGGCTCTAATCGGGGTGGATGACTCCTGTCGTCGAGATGTCAAGTCCTAGTGTTCCTGACCTACACTCACGAGGGGACCCGAAAATCCGCCGATAAGAGGCGCGAGACCTTCGCCGAAAAGTGTGTCGAAGCCGGTTCCTTATTATTTTTAGACACGGCCTCCGGCCATACATTCCCACGTTATCAATTGGCGCTCCAAATCTTCGGCTCACTTTCGCATCAGCTCGTGCGTCATTGTGAGACGGGCGGGCAGCTGCGTAGCAATCACGTCTAATCGACAAGCGAGGAATTGGGTCAGGTCCGGAACAACGCAAATTGATTGGAAAACACGCGGTTTCGGGGCGCTCTGGTTTCGACTGTTTTTCTGGCCCCAGTCCCAGTGTTTGATGTCATGTGTTGGCCACTTTTTGCCAACAGTCATCCCTTCTCCGCCCGATCGCTCCACAGTCCGACAATATTCACAACGTCAACAACACGGCTCCACAGCACATGATAAGAAATCAGAAAATTAACAGAAATCTTGTTGATAAGAAGAAATGTGTCTCAAAGCACCGATCCGCTGCTGTAGCGTGGCTTTGGTTTGATTTCGGATTGGAAAGATATTTTCGAGAGGCGCACCAGCACCACATAATGGTCACCTTGCCAATGCGATCCCCCAACGCCTGAACCGTTCCGGAGCCCTAAAGTGGGGGCCATTGATTGCATAATTCGTCTTGTCAGCATTTTTTAGATATTTAGTGCAGCGGTGTGCTGGTTTTTCAGATATGAAGGGGAATGTGAATTTTATTGATTGCGCCACCCGAATGAATGGGTTTGGTCCGCGTACCGGTTCTCGTATCATTGACTGATTGACGCAGAAATTTGAATTGACATTGGAACAGCCATGGAATGGTCTAACGCGCGAGCTAGTTTGGTGGTAATGTATGTGGTATCAACCACAGCCTATTTTCACATTTGACCAGCAGTTTTCGGCGGTCTATTAGAACGGAAGTAGAGCTTCCAAGATTCTAGCTAGGTGGTATGCAAGTGGCAGAAAATGGGAGGCCCAAGTACTGACGTGCCCGAGCGTTGTTGTTTTCCGCTGGTGGTCTCCGTGATTACTCTTCAATGTGTCTACGACCGATTCGCATTTGTTTATTGAGTACAAGGTCTCTGTAGACATGTGGACGCAGTGTGTGTTCTACGCAGCCGGCGTTGTGGAAGAGCTTGGATTCAAAATTTGTTCTTCTTTGCAAGCTCATCCGCTTCTGCGCGAAATGGGAATCAGTCGAAAGCAGTGGGTTTAGTTGCTTCCAAAATAGCACGTATGAGTTTTTCATCGAAGTTCAAAGTCCCGTACTAGAGGTACGCAACTAATGATTTCACGTAATTAATTAAAAAAAAAACAAATTTTAATTTTAATTACTTTTATTCAGAACTCAAACTCTTAGGTCTACGCGGCAGCGAGTTTAAACCAAATCTAAATCTTAAGATTATTCTTCTTACCAGCTAACATATTGCTATATCTGATTTCCTTTCTTATTGATTTATTGTTTACCTAAAATTGCCACCAAAAGTAAAGTGATGAGAACGGGCTTTGTTTATAAAATCGATTTGATATTCATAAACGCAAGTGTGCAAGTTCTAATGAAAATTTATATGACGATTTCGAGTGGTCCAAGTGATGGAAATAAGAGAACGTTAGAGTCAAAATATGCTGTGGTTGTCGAAATTCGATAACACAGAATGCTTTGACGCAATGAAGAAGAAGACACAGGAAGTAGTCATATCGAAAAATTTGGGAACCATTCGCCTATATGTGGTTGTCACACGACCACTATTACATTTTAACAAATGGCGTAGGTGATTATAGTTTTGGGGACTGGAAAAATTTGGTGCGAGTTACGAAATTTATTAGGCCGGCCGCATCTAGGAAGTAGGCAGGGCAGCGCGCACATAGCATTGTTGTTGTAACAATTGTCAAAATCTGAATTTACAACAACAATGCCATGTGCGCGCTGCGCTGCCCTGCCTACGTCCAAGATGCGGCCGGCCTTATTGTTGCAAGTATGAATATTGTTTAACGTTCGCAACAGACGATCGATCAAACCATTCGTGACCACCGTCGAACCACATGAACTTCATAGGACGTGCTGAATGAAATTTTCATCACTTCCACTTTTTTATAAACGTTTTTAGGGCAGATGCAGTCGCTATGGTGCTCAGTTTATTTTATATTAATATATTCGCCATAGCAATCGTACCGAACCGTTCGTCACTACACGCAATTGAGAAAGTAGTTTCACACTACAGGCGAAATCACTTGATTTGGCGGGTTGTGTGAACTGCAAAATCACATTTGTATGGATCTCACATTTTCATACAAAATTATCTGACCAGATTTGGCCCTTTCTAATTAATTAACCACTAGTAAAAACAAAACTTTCCCACTTTCTTTCAACCACACATCACACTTTAAACGCTACGCCACTGAAACAAAAGTAAATCAGCTGATAACCCACGTGGGCAACTTTTATTTTCATTTGATGGCTGATGGACCGCGAGCAAAAACATTTAGTTTCCGAAAAAGATCTTTACACTATGGGAATTTGAAATACATAGAGCGAAAGTACACTAAATTTTGAAAGCAATCAAGGTATTTACCTGAGAACCGACACTCAACTTTGTCGAGAATTTCATCTGTTTCGCGCAAACTACAACTGCACACCATATTTCAGTGATATTTACACGATTTTGCACATTGAATCAACTTACTGAGTACACTAAATCGACACTGAAACATTAATTTACAGTTCCGGTGGCAATTACAATTAAACTAACCGCGTTTTCACTCAAAAATCAATCAATTTTCACTGATATCACACAATTGGATTTCAATCAGCACGAAAATGACGTCTAGAATTGTCATCAAAAGTAAAAACAGCCAAAAAAAGAAAACAACAGTTTGGTTCCCTACACATACAGCACACACATACGTTGGTCTCCATCCTCTTCTTTTTGTATATCAATGCTTTGACGTAACTCGCCCTCCCTTTTGAAAAATCACGTCCTCGTGATGTTTATCCATTTGGATAGTAACTTTTGTTTTACTCGATTGCAATAAAAATAAAAACGAAAATGAAAATGATTATTAGATCCGAAATAATGCTCGTCCATGTAATGTGTTTTGAATCAAATTTCAATAATGTTATTTCCTTTAAACTTTGAATGCTTTTATGATGAATATATGCTAAAGTTAAATTGCTTTCCTCCTGGTAGCTTACATTTCTAATTACATTAGGTAGTATAATATTATTTTTGACATATTTTATTTTATTCTTAAACGTATGATTATTTATAGTAATTTTACAAAAATATTGTTCTTTAGTAAAGTTTGGAATTTCTAGTATTGCATAAATGATTCTTTGTTATTGTGCAACAGCTACTCTGCTCAGCTCTCTTTTGCAACTTATTCAAATCGATATCAAATTGTTGAACTTCATCCGACGTTAATATATATCTACTTAAATCTTTTAATCTTGACAATATAATAATGCTCTCGATTTGCGAGAGTGCATTTAGTTTTTTTTAGCAATTTTATGATGAATTTGAGAATGGTATGGGTGTGTTGAATAGAAATTAGGTGCGATATTAGAATCTATGCTATTTAACATGTTGCTGAAATGATCCAAATTTATGATATGAATTAATTTTTCAAAATTGTCAATCATCTGTATTTCCTGGATTCGAATAAGTGTAAAGCTACTTCCGTATGGGATTTCAGATAGTTCAATACTCTGACCATGGGTTATTCCAATGAAACATAAGGAGAGGATGAGGATTGTTCCTGTAACGATATTTTATTCGGTTGGAACTTTTTAGCTCGTTTCAGTAGCTGTTTATGCACTTTACCTACGTTTCTACCAGGTTTCTTATATTGTGGGCTAAGTTTCTTCCGAGGGATATTCCTAATTAAAGTTTTATCAAATTCGGCTTCCTTGCGTTTTCTATTATGATAATCTAGCCTTTTCTTTTGAGTTGTTTCTAATAGGTTTTTAATTTGTGGATACTGGTCGGATGTGATTTTACCATTTTTAAAATCTATTGGACATTGTTTAGTTGAGCTATGGATTGAGTGATTGTAGTGTTTTGTTGCTTCCTGAACGCACACTTCTCGAGTTGGATCAATTTTACTTTCCTCCAACATTATTCGCAGGTGTTCGTTAAGCGTATTATGGAATCTATTGATATCTGCGTTACCCGTTTTAATATTCGGAGTTGTTAAATGCAATTTTACATTTTCTTGTCGAAGAAAATGTTCCAAATTACAATTATACGATCCTTCGTTATCAGTAATTATAAGTGTTGGTCTTCCATTGGTATTGAAAAATTAAGTGCTATTTTAATATCAGGACAGGTTCTGGATTTAATCGGAATGACCTGAGCAAATTTGGAGAATTTGTCAATGAAAGTGAGATACATATGATTCCGGTCTCTGAACCATATGTCCATATCAATGATTTCATTTGGGTTTTTGGGAATTTCAGATTTGTAAAAAGGAACTTTAGGTGGATTTCGATCATATTTTGCGAGATTACAAATGGTACATTTATTAATTAGGAAAGTAATTTCATCCTTTAATCTCGGGTAATAATACTTTTTTCGAATATTAGAGTACACTTCTTCTATTCCCCTATGATTAGCTTTCAAATGTTCTCTAAGGATTTCTTCATGAAGTGTTGATTTTTCATCGCAATCGAACAATAGGTATGGAACTTTGACTACTTTGATTGGGTTATGAGGGGATTTCCATTTTAGGTACTGATTTTGAAATTCAATGAACATTGTTTCGTCTGGAATGTATACAGCTAGTATGCCTTTACTCGGAATATGGTTATTTAGAATATATGAGAAGAATTTTGTGTCAGGATTTGAGGATATAAAGATTTTTCTGATACGGTTAAAATGTTTTTCAGTCTTAGCTTCGCTAGTTCTACCTTGTTTTATGATCATTTGGTTTTTGAAAAGATTTAGAGGTTTTTCACTGATTTCAATATAGTGAGAGTTATCCTCATCCGCACTATGACAGGTTGCCTGTACTGAATCAGATTCTTCAAAATTATTGACATTGATAATAGGTCTAGAAAGATGATCGGCTACAACATTATCTTTCCCTTGAATGTATTCGATATCATAATTGAATTCTTCTAATTGGATTTTCCATCTCTGCAATTTGAGGTTAGGTTCTTTCAGATTTGCAATCCAAGTCAATGGTTTATGGTCAGTTCTGATTGTAAATTTGTACCCATAAATATAAGGTCTGAAATATTTTAGAGACCAAATTATAGCCAGTAATTCTTTTTCAATTGTAGAAAGCTTGAACTCGTGTTCATTAAGCGTTCTACTCGCATAGCAAATGGGATGTCCTTCTTGAGATAATACCAATGGCGTAATTTGAAGCGTCCGCTGTTACCGTAAATTTTTTATTAAAGTCGGGGTATTTAAGGACAGGATCTGACATGATTAGCACTTTCAGTTTTTCAAAACTTTCCTGATACTCATGGTTTTTTATATCAATTTTAGCACCCTTTTTCAACATTAATGTCATTGGTTTCGCAATTTTAGAAAAGTCTTTTATAAATTTGCGATAGTACCCTACTAGTCCAAGAAATTGTTTAATTTGTTTAGGTGTTTTGGGAATTAAACAGTTCTTAATGGCTTCTATCTTTTTTGGATTCGGTTTGATTCCATCTGGTGTTATGACATGTCCTAAAAATTCAGTTTCGCGACGCATAAACTCACTTTTGTCCACTTGAAGTTTTAAATTGGCATCCCTGAGCCGTTTGAAAATTTTCTCAATAGATATTAGATGTTCTGAAAGATTTGTACTGAATATAATTACATCATCCATGTAGACAAAACAGATTTTTCCAATGTAATCTGCAAGTACCCTATTCATTAACCGCTGGAACGTGGCGGGGGCGTTTTTGAGGCCAAATGGCATTCGAACAAATTCGTAATGCCCGAAATTGGTAGAGAAAGCCGTTTTGGGAATATCTTCCTTCATAATCTCAATTTGGTGGAAGCCCTTGGCTAAGTCTAGGGTTGTGAAGTACATTGACCTACCTACTTTTTCTAATATTTCATCCATGTTTGGGATTGTAAATTTGTCATCCACGGTTATTTCGTTTAGTTTTCTATAATCAACGACGATCCTCCATTTCTTTTTTCCGGATGCGTCGAGTTTCTTTGGAACAATCCAAATTGGTGAGGAATAAGGTGAATTACTGCACCGAATTATTCCTTGGGATAGCATTTCACGAATTTGATTTTCGACTTCTACTTTGTGGATTTCAGGGTACCTATATGTTTTTTTTATAAATGGGTTCATTGTGTTTTGTTTTGATTTCGTGTTTAATTTCATTAGTGAATGAGAGATCTGTTCCCTCTCTATAAAAGATATCCGAAAATTTATTAACAATGTTCAAGAGTAATGATTTTTCCTCTTGATTAGTCCGAATTTCTTCTAATATACTTTTAGAAGGAATTCGTTCATGATTAAAACATACCAATTCTTCTTCCTTGTTATACGGATAGTTATAAGTTGCATTTTCTTCGTTTTCGTCGAAGAAAATGGGAAGCACTTCGTTATTCAGTATTAATTGTTTGGATCCTAGATCGATTTTAACATTATACATCGATAAGATACTATTACCAATTAACCCGTTGAAGAGATTGGAGAATTTTTGTTCTACGAACTCGAATTTGAGACCATCACTCGGTCCGAATTCTTTAAATGGCTTAATTTTTACAACATGGTTAACTTCTAACTCTGAATTCAATCCCAATATACGATATGGCTTTTTAGAAACTCTTAAATGAATGACACAAACCTGGATCAATTAAGCTGACAGTTGCACCTGTGTCAATTAAAAATCGGAAGGGTTTTCCGTACGAATCTATTCTAATATAGGGGCATTTGAATTGTTGTCCGAGGCTCGTATAGGAAAATTTTTATTTGTTTGCACAATTTGTTGAGAGTTTTCTACTACATCCATGGGCTGTGGTTGCCCGAACTTTCTGATGCGAGATTGAACAGAATTATTATTGAAGTTATTATTATTATTACGTTGAAAACGATTGGTAAACTGGTGATTGTTAAATTGTTGGGACCCTCTAAAGAATTCCCCTGATCTATTTTGGAAATTTGGATAAAATTATGATTGAAATTTTGATTCTGTTGCACATTATTATTCCTATGAAAACTCTGATTTTGAAATGCTGACTTGTTATGATGGTGATTGCCATGATTATTAGAATTACTCCTATGATTGTTTTGGTTTTTCTTATCTCTGTATTCAAGATAGTTGCCCTCTGCCAAAATGGCTAAAGCCTCCTCTAAATTTTGAGGATTTCGGCTAAATAGAACACACCTAACAGGTTCAATCATTTTATTTTTTAACACATCCAACGCAGTACGCTTGTTGGTATCTACATCCTGAGGCCGTCCCTCCATTTCACACTTCATATTTATTTTTTGGAGAATTTCCTGTATGTTATTATAAAACTCGATCACGGTATTGCGGAAACTAACACTTCTAAGCTCGTCTAGAAGTTGAAACGAGTTTTTTCGCTCACTAAAATTCGCGATCAACACTGCTCTGATTTCGTCCCAAGTGTAGGCATTACTATTTATATTTAATATGATTTGTGCCTTACCGATTATTTTAGTTTTAATGATGTTTGCGATAATTTTCTGCGATGGAACGTCGAACTGTACCAAGGTTGGAACCAATGCGTCCACTGCATCGAGGAAGGTTTTCAATCCGTCAGTTGATCCGTCAAACGTTGGTAATTTGTTCGAGTAGGCTACTGGGTCGATAGTCAGACTTTTCAGGGCTGGGTTTCCGGATCCGCTTGCCTGGGATGGTTGTTGCTGCTGCTGTGTTAAGACCGCTGGAAGAGTCATGCTTGTAGGTTCGTAATTTATTCACTTTACAGGATCTGCTTTCGTCGTCAACGCTTTCACTTTAGTTACAGGATATTCGTTTTTAGACACGAGATATTCGTTTCGAACAAGTTAATTTACTTTTAACTTTTTGTATGTGAAAGATTTAGGTTGGAACACAGATCCTACCGACTGCGCCACTAATGATTTCACGTAATTAATTAAAAAACAAATTTTAATTTTAATTACTTTTATTCAGAACTCAAACTCTTAGGTCTACGCGGCAGCGAGTTTAAACCAAATCTAAATCATAAGATTATTCTTCTTACCAGCTAACATATTGCTATATCTGATTTCCTTTCTTATTGATTTATTGTTTACCTAAAATTGCCACCAAAAGTAAAGTGATGAGAACGGGCTTTGTTTATAAAATCGATTTGATATTCATAAACGCAAGTGTGCAAGTTCTAATGAAAATTTATATGACGATTTCGAGTGGTCCAAGTGATGGAAATAAGAGAACGTTAGAGTCAAAATATGCTGTGGTTGTCGAAATTCGATAACACAGAATGCTTTGACGTAACTCGCATAAAACAATACACTTGAAATAAACAACCGAATCTTTTCCATGACTTACCCACCCTATCCAAAAACCATGTTTCCAACATCCCTAAATCCGTAAATTCTTGTAGGGAAAAGCGCCAAAACGAGAAGTAGGTTAGTACTGCCTAAAGCAAAAATTTACTTGAGTGTGGGCCACGGAGGATTTCGGCTTTAGTGCGACGGCCGTCCACTAGAAGCGTATTATGCGGCAACGAGCTTCCGCGACAACAAGCGACATGCGTTTACTATAAGCGCATTTGAGCGCAGCGCCAGATCCAATTTTTTTTTTAAAGTGTATCTTTTATAGCGACGCCATATCGATGAGTAGTGAATCGAAAAAATATAATTTACCAGTACTGCCACGCAGAAGGAAGAAGCGCTCGCGTCGCTGTTACAATCTCAGATTTGTATTGCCTGCATTCAGGAATCATCATCGCTCCCTGAGCGGGCCTTCCCCTCTTGAGCGCTGTGGAGGCTACTGTCCCAATGTCTGGTGAATGCAATCGCTCCATGGAGCCGTTGCTGAGCGGCTACTTCTCCTTCTGAGCGAAAATTTTCCACGCTCCCTTGGCTTGGAGCGTGATACATTTTTGTTTTCACAATTCGCATCACAGATGGTGCGCGCGTCATATGTCATTTGATTGAGTGTTGAGTGTTTGAGTGTTTGACAACACAAGTCCTGCGTGTTATTTTACGGGAATTTTGCAGCAAAATTACAATTAAAAGGTGAGTGGTGTTTTCATTAATTGTATATTTGTTGTGTGTGCGCGCTTATGCTCCTAAGGCGGCTATTACACTATAAAAGTTCTTTTACAAATATCTTTTTAGAAGACATTTTTGAAGGACTTTTATAGTGTATAACCGCCTGAGGAAAGATTTGCGACATGAATGTTGCTTGTTTCAAGTACTTTTCTTACAAGCTTGCACTCCTTCCCCCTTAGGCGGCTAGTATCATTCATAAAAGTTCTTTTAAAATATCGTGCGTCAACGATATTTGTAAAAGAACTTTTACAGTGTAATAGCCGCCTAATGGAGCGTGGGGCATAGCGCGACAACTAATGATGCTCGTCACGTCGCAATTAGCAATGGGACCGGCACGACTTCAATTATGAGTTCCCATGTTTGGCTAATTGGCAATTTAACCGGCTGTCGCAGGAACCTTGTATTGCAGTTGTGACGAATTTATAGCACAAAACTACACAACAATTCCTTTTATTACCACGTCCTTATTGTGAGTGATTTGAAACCCAGCCAAACCAAACAATTTAAACAGACAGCCGTTAGCCGTTTGTTAGACATTTGCCATGTCAGCTGATTGTCTCAAATTCGATATGTAGCCGGTGTATTCACAAAACAGGTGTGTGACGGTTGTGACAGGGAGCAGTCGCTCCGTGTGACATGGAGGGGAGATGTCGCTCCGTAGCCGCTCAATGTTTTGTGAATGAGCCCATTGTATGTAATGTTGCACAAAGCGAAAAGAGTTTGACAGGTACTTCTTGGCTTATTGGTTAGCGAGTCCGACGTGTGAGTAGTTGGTCACGGGTTCGACTGCCAACGTATTTTTGAAAATTTTTCTAAATCAGCCTTGAAACACAGCAGGTGCCGACTGCGACTGTCGGCAAGGCGGGAAATTCGGTGAAGATCGATCAGTGCATTGTATTTTACATTGCAGGATCGAATGGAATATTTTTAATATGATACGGAACCAGCTTTCCGGGCAACGATCATCGAGCACCATACCACGTACAGTGGCGGACAAAAGTCTACGGCAGCACCTTATATTGAGGTTCTGGTTGATTGGAAGCTTTAATAAAAAATCCATCGATGCACATTTTATCAGTAACGTAAATCTCTATACATATATAAAAAATGAATGTTTGTTGGTATGTCCTTTATAGAATCGTAAACTATGCATTTGATCATGTGATGATCTTTAGCAAAGTTGTTGTGCATGAATCAAAGAAGGTCACTGAGTAAAAAAAAAATATATATAGAAAAACAAATGAAATTGTTCTAATTGCCACGAGCGAAAGATTGTTTCTATGAATTCACTGTAGTTGCTACGAGCAAAAGTTCGTTGCTATGAAATTATTCTATTATTCACTGTTTTTTTTATGCAAATGTGGCAATATTATAATTGCTTTTTCAATCAAAATTTCTTCACTCAACTTACACTAGAACTTATCCAGTGCAATTTTGTATGAATATTTGCACTGGTATAGCAGAAAAACCACAGCCAATAAACAGTAACAAAGCCAGGGTTTTGCGCGATTGTTTCTTAATAATATGGGAGGAGTGCACTAAGGCGTATCGGAAAGTGGTTGAATCAATGGATAGAACCTTACGTGACGTCAAACAAAACGACCGGCCTATGGGCAGTATTATATTACTTCTCTGCGGCGACTTTAGGCAAATTTAACCAGTAAACCCCGGAGGGATGAGGGCTGATGAAATTGAGGCATGTCTAAAAAGCTCACATCTATGGCGCATTGTCATACCCATGCATTTGTCAACCAATATGCGGGCGCGAATTGGGAGTAATCAAAATGCCCAAGAGTTTTCAGATTAATTACTGAAGATTGGTGACTGTACGTATCCGGACGAAGAAGGGAAGGTTATTCTCCTAAATAATTGATGTTGTGTATTTAAAAAACGACAAGGCATTTGCGATAAATGCAGAAATATTAAAATGCGTTCCTGGGGAATGTGTTGAATACAACTCAATCAACCGAGTAATGGATCAAGATGCTACCCATTATCCGGTTTTTAAATTCCCTAAGCGCACCTAGGCGGGTTCCCTTTAATTCTGCTTAGAAATTTGAACCGCCGAAACTATGTAAAGGTACCCGACTGAAAGTGAAGTTACTTTTAATTTAGCTGAAGTTTAGCCTTATCGTCGTGGTGTTAAACAAGTGGAGAACAAATTAATTATGTATGAAAAAAATATTCAAGGTTAGTGTCAAGTTGTGAGCGAAGCGAGCTCTCCCAGCTAGTATATTTATAAAAAACGAAAACAAAAGCTTTTCATTACAAACTTAAAGAGAAATTCATAAAAACATAAAAAATTGAATGGACAAAAGTCTACGGCAGTAAGTGCTGGCCGATTTATACACAAAAATTTTCCAACTAAACCTATTATTATATACTCTGGGGGATAGCCGAAGCAGACCACTAACGTTTGGGTCCCTTTTCGCCCCCCCCCGGTCATCAGTGACTTCCAGATGTCGACTGATAATTGTCGACCTCTTTCTTCATCACTGAGTCCCGTGTTATTGCTAGCATTTGTTTGAAGCTGAGTTCACCCATGGCTTCTACACTTATCGTGTGCTTGCCTGTGATCCTCAACCTCGTGCTAGCCAGTGCTGGACATTCGCACACAATGTGTGCTGCAGTCTCGGCCTCCTCCAGGCATAGCCTGCAAACGTCATCTTCCCCGATTTTCATCTTGGCCAGATGAGCCTTAAAATTACCATGCCCTGTGACCAAGACAGTTATCCAGCTTAGGGTACTCCGTTTATAACTAAAATAAGTACCTTTCTCGCTTCCCTGCCTAAAGGGCTGGTCATTGCATTCCGAGCTTGTTTGCAAGTGACTAGCTCCTGCCATCTTTGTTGATGCATGGAGTCCATCCACTTCCCAACCTTCGCTCCAATCATGCCGTTCGCCAGAGCAACTCTGGGTTCTGGGCCAATGAAAGGTGCCGCAGATCCCTGTTTTGCTAGGGCATCCGCCGCCTCATTTTCTGTTGTACCTATGTGTCCTTTTACCCACATCAGCGTAACCTCATTTTCTGAGGCACACGTGTTCCGAGCTTCCGGACACACTCTAGTACCAGTTTAGAGTTTATGTTCGTCTGCTGCATGCGTCTGATCACCGATTGGTTGTCCAGTGCAATAAGGATTTTCTTCCCCCGCACCTGACCTTCAAGCAAGTGGTCCAACGCATGCAACAAGCCAAGCATCTCTGCCTGGTATACGGACACATACTCTCCTAGACTAAGCGCACATGCTAGGTTTAGCTCTTCAGAGTAAACCCCCGCCCCCGCTTTACCGTCCATTAAAGAGCCATCAGTAAAAATGCTGATGTCATTGTACATACACTCATTAAACTCAACTAAACCTAACTATTTCTTCGAAATTTGTTTATTTGCTCTTACTGCCACTCAGTACATGTACAGCTGCAACTCTATTATACGTTTATCGCTAGTTTCGAACTGTAACGACCGCAAAATGTCATCGCGAAAAGAAATTTCTAGTGATGTCCGAAATTTGGTCGTCCAGTATAAAAAGGCAATAAATCATGCTTGGAAATTGCGAAATTACTGAAACTAAAACGAAGTTCTGTTTATACCATTATCAAAAATTTTGAAAACAGTGGTTCTGGTCGACCGAAAAAGTTTTCGCGCAGAGACATTAGTTCAATTTTAAAAGAAGTGAACAAAAATCCAAAAATAAGTGCTCCAGATTTGGCGAAACAAGTGGCTGCGGTAAGGAAAAAGGATATCCATGCAAGAACAATCTCGAGAGCATTAAATTCTAATGGGTTTCAAAGCAGAACTCCACGTGAAAAACCATTAATATCCGCAAAAAACCGACTTCTGCGCCTAGAGTTCGCCAAGGCCCATATCAACAAGGACAATGATTTTTGGAATCGAGTCCTTTTACCGCTGAGTCGAAATACAACATGTTCGGGTGTGATGGTCGCAGCAAAATATGAAAAAAAAAAGAATACGGCTTTAAAGACCAAAAATTTGATTTCTACTGTCAAGCACGGTGGGGGTAATGTTATGGTTTGGGGAGCCATTGCTGCATCTGGGGTCGGCAGATTGGCTTTTGTTGAAACTACTATGGACCGCTATGTTTACAAGAACCTGTTGGAACAACATTTAAGGCCATCAGTTGAGAAATTGTGCCTTGGAGGGAGCTGGATTTTCCAACAGGACAATGATCCGAAGCACAGTTTTCGCCAAGAACCGGTTGTACTACGCTCCCAGGCAGCTGAATACGCCCCCCCCCCCCTCCCTAAGCCCGGATTTAAACCCAACAGAACATGTAAGGGAGCTTCTGGAGCGGATAATTCGGAAATGTTGCACAAAAAGTAAAAATTTGTTGAAGGAAGCGCTCATTACAGAATGGGAGAAAATTACATCCGCAGAAACTGGTAATTTAGTCGCCTCTATGCCCCGAAGACTGCAAGCAGTAACTGATGCTAAAGGGAGTCCAACCAAGTATTAAGCCAGCAAATAATTTTAAAAATTCCGATACGTTTAGTTGGAAATTTTTTGTGTACAAGTCAGCCAGCACTGACTGCCGTAGACTTTTGTCCATTAAATTTTTTATGTTTTTATGAATTTCTCTTTAAGTTTGTTATGAAAAGTTTTTTTTTTTTTTTATAAATATATTTACTGAAAAATGTGCATCGATGGATTTTTGCTTAAAGCTTCCAATTAACCAGAACCTCAATATAAGGTGCTGCCGTAGACTTTTGTCCGCCACTGTATACTGTGAAGCTCATCTGCTTCTACGCGAAATGGGAGTCAATCGATAGCAGTGGCTTTAGTTGCTTCCAAAATAGCACCCTTGAGTTTGTCATCGAAGTTCAAAGTCCCGTACTAGAGGTACGCATAAAATAATACACTTGAAATAAACAACCGAATATTTTCCATGGCTTATCCGCCCTATCCAAAAACCATGTTTCCAACATCCCTAAATCCGTAAATTATTGTAAGGAAAAGTGCCAAAACGAGAAGTATCTTATCAGACGGTAGGTTAGTATTGCCAAAAATTTACTTGAGTTTGGGCCACGGAGGATTTCTGCTTTAGTGCGACGGCCATCCACTGGAAGCGTATTATGCTGCAACGAGCTTCTGCGACAACAAGCGACATGCGTCAACTACAAGCGTATTTTTTTTTTAATTTGCCGCTCGTAGTCGCTCGTTGCTTTGAGGAATGTATTCGAAAGAAGCTTTGTGCCGATTGATTTTGTGTGCAATGGAAGAGATAGAGTTAAACAAAGTGAGACGAAGTCGCCGCCAATCGACGACCCTTGTCACTCGTGGCCGCTTATTTCGCGAGAGCTTGTTGACGCTTGTGTCGCGGGTGTACGTAGCCGCTCCAATATGCTTGTAGTGGACGGACGGCCGGGCTTAGGCTGTAGCCCGGTCGTCCGTCCGGAAGCACCCGTGTATACACCATAACAAAACTTCACACTAAAAACTGGATCCACTCTTGTATCTGTTCGTTAATGGATTTTAGCTTTATGCAGTACGACCCTAACCAACCGTGTCGTAAGGCATTTCTCGAATTCGCACTTTTGGATATAAAAATGATAGGTAAATATGGATTTCTAAGATTTCGTGCTTGTGAATTTTGTGGGTAGTCCATTTAAGGTGTGGAATACGAAGTAAGTGTAATGATCATCGGAAGCTGAATGTAGACAAACTCAGTCGGATCAAACCTCTTTTTCTAAAGCCGGCTATATACGTTCAGGTATATCTTGAAAGTATGTGCAATATATCTGCACAGGTACAACTGTACAGGAGGCCTGTGCCAGTCTGTGGACGCCTGTGCCAGTCTGTGGACGCCTGTGCCAGTCTGTGGACGCCTGTGCCAGTCTGTGGACGCCTGTGCCAGTCTGTGGACGCCTGTGCCAGTCTGTGGACGCCTGTGCCAGTCTGTGGACGCCTGTGCCAGTCTGTGGACGCCTGTGCCAGTCTGTGGACGCCTGTGCCAGTCTGTGGATGCCTGTGCCAGTCTGTGGACGCCTGTGCCAGTCTGTGGACGCCTGTGCCAGTCTGTGGATGCCTGTGCCAGTCTGTGGACGCCTGTGCCAGTCTGTGGACGCCTGTGCCAATCTGTTGCCGCCTGTTCCAGTCTGTGGACGCCTGTGTCAGTATGGTGGAAAAATGACCAGAAGAACCTTTGACGCAAAAAACAAAAACAGGCTCGTTCATCGATTTATGCCATGTCGTGAGATCGTCGTCCCAGCCGTCGACAACACAATGGAAGTACAAGCCATCGCAATTAAATCAGGAAATGTGGACATAGAAATATTTAATTTCTACATACCACCAGTATCAAGCTGTCCCTCAGGTTTCAGCGTAAGCCTAAGCCCCTTCCTATCTGGCCAATACCGCCTCCTGCTGGGAGACTTTAATGCTCATCACGAGTTGTGGCAGTGACCCACGCAGAGGAAAACGGAATAGCTTTGTGCGACTCCGATTTCATCATTTCGAAGGAAAAAATTATCTGACCTATATTCACCTTCTCGAACCTTTTACATAAGTCCGCTGGGCCTCTGTAGGCATCATTCCGGCAGATACGCAAAATACTTGGGACCTTGTTATTCCCTGGGTCGAAACAGATACGCAAAATACTTGGGACCTTGTTATTCCCTGGGTCGAAACCATTTCCAAAGCTTGTCTGATCTAATTAAATTCTCCAAAAATGGACGGAGGTAAACGTGGTCTTTATTCTCAAGGCGGGGAAGAACTTCCACGTACGCCCAAAGGACTTTAAACCCATTAGTCTATCGGTGGGGCGGCCCTTCTAAAGTTGCTGAAGAGACTTGTTAATTTCCACCTACGAAACACCATTCCAGTATAATTACTCTCGGCATCCCAGCATGCCTATAATAAGTGTAGTTCTGTGGATGCAGTGCTACACTCTATCATCAGTCACATCGAAAAATCTCTGCATTTAAAGGAGTACACAATGTTAAGATATCGATGGAGCCTTTAATAATGTCTTCCCGGAGGCAATTATTGGTGCACTCTTAGGACTTGGCGTAGATCCTGGCCTGGTTGGACTAATTAACGGAATGTTAACGACCAGGGTGGTGGGCTTTCTCTTCTGCTTTTAAACATAGCAGTCAGCAGGTTGCTGTTGAGTCTAGAGAAGGGGGGTGCGAGGTAACAGCATATGCGAATGACATCTCTATTGCCATCTTAAGCAAATTCCCTAATACCCTTATTGAGGTAACACAGTACGCCCTCACTATCTTGTTAAACTGGGCCAAAAACTGCCGTCTCAGTGTTAATCCAAATAAAACCGAGCGAGGGAGTCAAGTCAGTGGACGGACTCAGACATTGTTTCTGTTTCAGTCCTGAACAATGTTGACATTATCTCTTCTACGGACTACTATATATCAAAACACTGGTTCGGAAAAAAATATAACTGCGTAATTCTAGCCCGCAGTTACCCAGAAATGGATGACCCGACGGTCTTAAACCCTCTGTATCTATGTTGATGAAAACCGATGAAGGAGTGGGTTCTTCTCCGATTGGCTTCATCCCGCTATATCTTTCCCACTACTGCAGTGTCTTCCAGGAGATCCGTGCAGTAGAAAAGACAGTGTTATACTGAATTGCCCTAACCCCTTGTGGGGCATAGCGCGTCAACTGTTCCATGTGGCCCAGTTGACGTTTCGTTGGCATAAACTGGTTTCGGAGAATGCAGTTGCCAGCATGCACCTCCTGCACATCCATGGCCACGAACGTCGTCGTGGACGGGATTCGAACCCGAAACGAATCCAGCTTGATGCCATAAAAACCGTGGCACTACTACTACTATTTGCCCTAGCCCCTAAGTGGAATAGCGCGTCAACTCTTCCCATGTGGTTTAGTTGACGTTTCGTTAGCATAAACTGGTTTCGGACGACAATGATAATTGCATGTACCTCCTGTCCATTTGGCCGCATACCTGCGACAAGTCCGAACAGGCTGTGGCTTATTGTTACGCATCGCACTACAGAGGGAAGACAACACAAACATCCATGGCCACAATGTGGACGGGACTCGAACCCGTAACTGGCCGGTAGCATGAGACATCAGACTGACGCCCTTAATGGACTGAACTACCGGGCGGAACATGCCTTATGGTAATGGGAAATTGCTTCAATATTACCAGGCCATAGCAATTTTGCCGGTAACTGTAGAGCGGATAACCTCGATAGAAAAGGTACTACCGATGTTAATTTACGGATATGTCGTGATATTGCTATACCCCTTCAAATTTGTAAGTATGGATTAAAGATAGCCTCTATTGACAAAGCCAATTCGAGGTGGTGGTTACTTGCCATAAAGCGAAACTTGTATGGCCTAAGCTGGATGTTAATCGATTCGTTAAACTGCTTTCGATGAAGAAATCCCGCATCAGCCTAGTTGCGGGAATAATAACGGGCCACTGTGTCCTCGGTGAACATGCCAGAATTCTCCGAATTCCATACCACGACTTTTGAAGAAGCTGTGAGAATGAGGAGGAGTAGAGCACTTTTCATCTGTTCTGTACTTGTCTGGCATTGGCACATCGTAGAAGATCTACTTTGGGGTCCTATTTGTATGATGATCTGGGAGACTTAGTGCGGATGTGGGCAAACTCCTTCGTCTAGCTATTAGCCCTGGTTAGTTCAGTCACTCACTAGATGATGGATGGAGGAGTGTATTACTAGGGTGTCACAAGGGACCTGTTGTTGTTGTAGCAATGGTCAGAAGTTCGTTGTGTGTGTGTTACATGTTGTGTTGTTCTTCGTCTTCCTCGGTGTTGAGTGATAGGAAGGTACCTGCCTCTACGGGCTTCTCCCACAGCGATCTGGGGGTCAGGTGTGTGGGTGCAGCTGGGCATCTGAAAATGTGGTCCACATCATGAGGTGTACCATTACAGGCGGGGCATGTGTTCGTAACATCCCGATCAATGCGAGACAGGTAGGAGTTTAGACGCGAACACCAACCCTACCTAAGTTGGGCAAGTGTCGTTCTCGTTGCTCTCGGAAGCGTTCTCTCGTCTGGAGAGATGGCTGGTGGTTGTGTCGAGAGGACTTTGTTTGGACCTAGTCTCGCAATTGATGTTTGTACTTCCTCGTGGTGTATTGCTGCGATGGCTGTTCTGTATGCGCTGTTATCGAAGGGGTCCCTTTTGTACCTCTGGACGTCTCTTTCGAGGTCCCTCAAATCACGCCTGTTGTTGTTGTGGTAGCGATGCTTCGAATGCTGCAGTTCTTCTTGCATCGAGGGGGTTTGGCAGCTCTTGGCCGTTGAAAAACGGGTCGTTCCGGTACGAAGAACCGGCTGCCGCAGGAACGTCAAATCACGCCTGACATGCCTTGGTGGCGGCGTCTTGTCCATGAGGTCAGAATTAGGACAAGGGACCTGTACTTGTATGTGCTGTACGACAGCCCTTCATACCACATCAAAGTAGTCAAAATATATTTTTGCGTTT
The DNA here is from genome assembly GCA_964017055.1 of Chloromyia formosa. NCBI lineage: Eukaryota > Metazoa > Arthropoda > Insecta > Diptera > Stratiomyidae > Chloromyia > Chloromyia formosa. The sequence continues at coordinate 53,182,775 of OZ024818.1, forward strand.
CGTCCGCCAAAAAAATGTGGTTTTGTTTCCGCTAAGTAAGGCAGTTAGAATTTTTTCGATGATTTTTGGCTTTTATGTAAGTCGGTCATACGTATGTCGGGGAGTGACTGTATCTTGTATCTCTCTACGTGCACACATCTCTGAGTACGTCTAGTCAATTGAGTTTTATTTTATTGTGCATCCGGCCGCCTGAACCGGCCAAATCTCGACATACACGATCCGGAATTCCTCAAGGCCAGGCCTGACCAGTTTTTCCGGAGAGGGATTCCGGATCATCTGTGGTGAAGGCCATATTCAGGCAATCCGGAAGGCCATCAGGCCTGATCGGTTTGTTTCGGAGGGAAATTCCAGTTCGTCTATGGCGGGCTTATGAATGAAAAGTAATAGGGAAATCCTCGAAAATGTTTATATTTGTCTGTTTGTTTATCTACGTTTTCATAATACATATTAAAATTTGTGTACGATGCGCAAGTCTAATAGATTTTTCAATTATATGTACGTGTAGTACACACTTCCAACAATAATGTAACACGACCAATACACCACATTGTACGTATAGATGTGAACAACGACCTTGGGGAGTGTACAACACGGAAAATGAGTGTGCTGAAGTTATTTCGGGAATATATGTTTTTGTTCTTTGATCCTTTTTAAAATGATAGCTGCGCAAAAACGTAGAACTAAAAAATTGGTAAATTCTCAGATTTCAACGTCGCGGTATATTTATGAATACTCAGAGCTCACGGTTGCTCTTTTTGATGTGTAAACATCGCATTAAGAATTTTTTTTCTTTTTTTCTTAAAAAAAAAAAAACAATCATCGTCGAATGAATCATTGTGGCTGCCGCCGTGCCGGCCGTGGAAATCATAAATATTTTGAAAAGCATGCATTTTTTTGTATCTTTGGGGTCTTGGTGGATCAATAGGAAGTAACGATTTGATGTTTTTCTGCAGATATGTGATGAAAAATATCGCCGTCACCGTCACACTACTCTAGGTGCAGGCGTGTCGTCGCACAATGGCCGAAAATCCCAACAAGCTTGCCAAAAATAAAAAACAAAGAATTTAATTTTTTTTTCCTGAATGGTGTTTGTTTTTGAGTTCAGTTTTTGTCCGAGTATCAATTCCCATGAGTATGATTCCATATCGCTTATACACTAGTTCAAAGTTGACCTTCGTTTCCACAGGAAAAAAATCTTTCGGAGACTCGAAAAATTAGGGTAACTTCCAAAGTGGTGTATTAGTTGTCAAAATCGTTCGATTTACATTCTCAAAAATGCAAAATTTTGCTCGTGGTGTGTATTATATATTTGTTTTAATAAAAATAAATAATCATTTCACGTTTAGGTGATGAAAATGATGTTCGTATATTCTAAAAAATTAACTTGTTTTACGTGAATTCGATTTTTGGAGGCTTTTAAAGAGAAAGTTCTCTGATTGTATTCAAAATCTAGCTGCTCGAAACTGTTTTAGAAGGACTTTAGTGGGATCACTCGGCCGCGTACAGTGGGCCAAAGCACAAACAAACAAAATTGGCTAAACTTTCCTGTTAATATATTTAGTTAAAACTTGTCACTCCGGGGGTTTTTGATAATAATAAAAAACCAAACTGGTGGTCCAGAATGACAACACTGTTTTCTATAAATGCGTTGAATCTTGCTGGAAGCTACTCTTCAGGGGTCTTCGAGGCGGCTGGTTGCGAATCTGAAGTGAAAATTGAAAAAAAAAAAAAAAAAACTGGTAGGTTCAGGATGGCAAAACTGATGAGTCCAGAATGTTAACACTGTTTTCTATAAATACGTTGAATCTTATTATGCAAGCCATAGACGCACGTACCAATCCGTCGGATTGGTCGCAAGTCAACCACTGATACGCGAACCGTATTCATACAATTTTACTCAAGAAAAGTAGTCAAACAAGTTATTCTCTATCACCGCGACGCGCTCCGCATAAGTGTACAGCGACAGCCTGCGCGACTACCTTTTCTGACCCCATATTGTAGTTGTTGTTTGGGTTGGCTCTGAGTTCGTGTCGAGCTCGATGCTCAACACAACGAACCCGACTCCGAGCCCAGACCCGACCCAACAACAATTTCAATATAGAGTCCGACCGGTATTTGAATAGGTGAATTGTTGTGAATGAACGATTACGGTGTGTGTCGAAATACAGTATGGTCTGCTTATTGACGAATTTTTCAATGCAGAATTTATAGGCACGATATTATATACATATCCGTATACATGCACGTCCATATGTGAGTATTATAGAAGGCTCCCTGTAATTGAGATTGGGTAGATCTTCACTGTCTCTTTAATCAAAGTTGCACAGGTGCAAGAACAATTACAACCTGCAGGTAAATGCGAACTATGCAATTAGTATACTGATAATCGTGGGAGTATAATTTGCGAAATGATTGAAATAATTAGGGTTGGAAACTTGCACAAATTTTGAATTGTGCTGTAAATGGTAAGTGCGGGGTTTATAGCGAATCCTATGGTGTATTATCTATTTGTAACATAAGAAATTAAATGACGTGACTACTTACGCGCGTACACGACCACAACCCTATTCGAATCATCTATCTGCAAAGATTATTTCTCAAATAGATGAGAAAATGTGCTAAACTAGTCCACAACAACTACTACAGGCGAACTACGTAAAGCTTCATGCTAATTGAATTAAGTAAATATTCAAACTATGAGTTTTGAGGTGAAGACACCTCACCAATATGGTTCGTTACGGAGTATATTACTCAAATCCATGGGTGGACACTGCCCATGAACACATTCTAGGAGAATTACACAACCCATCTCGGGTGGACCGATCTCGCTAGAATCCATACTGGCCATTCAGACCTGGACACCACAACCCGTCCGGGTGGAACCGTCCCCTCTGAACCATCCCAGGATGATAAACCGACCCATCACAGGTGGAACTATCATCACCGTGGACACTAGCTCAGGATAACTCACCGGAACTTTCACAGATGAAGTCATCTTGCCCTGAGTAGTGCTATCGCTAACTAACCAAGCATACTCAGGATGGCTCACCGGTACTTCCCCAGGTGAAACCATCTGCCCTGAGAACTGGTATCTACTAAATCACTACGCATACTCAGGATGGTTCACCGGTCCTTTCCCAGGTGAAGCCATCTGCCCTGGGCAGTGGTATCAACTAACGACCAAACACTCATCACAGGTGTAATGGCCTCACTAGGGCAATCACATGGCAAAAGCACAAACGGCACAAAAACACCAGGCACCATTAACATGCACTATAACTAATTAAACACAAAATCCCAGTGATCACTCACCTTCTAAACCTGCAACAGGAACAATCTCAGTTCAACCACACAACAGTGAAACAATCCAAAACACAAACACAACACTATAAGGTTCACACTCGAATGAGAATACAATCTCAATTCTTCATGTGCTGACCCATAGCCTAGACCAAAGATATTTATTTGGTCCTATAAACAAAAAGGGGCATAAACACTTCCTTTTCAAGTGGAAATTGAAAAACATGCATGAAAATCGACACAGTTCGATTTTCAATGAACTATTTTCTTTATTCCTACGTTATCTTTTACAGATTATGTAACTTATAAAGTAGTGAATATATGCAAATATGTGAAAAGTAGTAGAGGACCTCATTTTTGAGACCATCGTACGGGATGATGGTTGTGGGAAGGTGAATAGTCAGTACCACGTTTGGCCCGCATTTACTAATAATTCTTATGAAATCAATGAACTCATTTTCAACTGAGTCGACTGGTAATCGGCGAGAAAAGCGACAATTCGAATTTGCTGTCAGCAGGGTGAGGACCTTTCGCTTGACAGACCAACGTTGGACCTATGGAGCTACACGGTTACATATTAATTGTATAAGACAGTGGTAGCACGGATAACGTTAAAACTACCAAAGGAATTCGGCAAAAGACCGAATTATTGTTCATAATAGCTGCGTTTTTGTAGCAGTCCAGATCAGGTGCAGAGCAACAATCGCACAAATTACAATAACAACCAGCTAATATGTATCTTGTTTACAATAATTCTATTTGATAGTTTCTTTGTTATCTCTGATACCACTGTCAATACACAGCCTTTCAAGAAGTACAACGAGACACATTCTAAATTATGAATGAAGAAAGTGACCAGTTGGAAAAAACGATGATAATAGGAATTTCAAGGAAAACAGGACCATAAATTCGGGAGTACTTTACCTTTTTTTATGACCTTGTCGGTCTTTTGCATAGTTTCCTAATGCTAATGGTTCTTCATTCATAATTTGGAAAGTGTCTGGATGTAGTTATTGACATGTGATATGTGAAACCCGTGAACAGACATCGACAGTAGTAGCATGGATAACAATAAAACTATCAAAGAAATTCGAGTGCAAATCGAATCATTAACAGGTATCTTTTTGTCACCTTCTGACAATTAATATTTAACTGTGGTAGCTTCAAGGGGAGAAACCATTCACCCCATCATCCCGTAAAAAGGTATCGAAAATGAGGTCCTCTACTATATTTTCCATCTCATATTCCGACTTCGGAATAAAAAGAAGATGCTTTATAAGTAATAATACAGTATATATAGATACTACACCATATAGGACCCGCTTAAAACCCAAGTCTTACCATATATATCACAATTCGAAATATGTACAAGTTTCCAACCAACCAACAAATTATATTCCCACGATTATCAGTATAATTACATAATTCCCATTTACCTGCAGGCTGTAATTATTCTTGCACCTGTTCAACTTTGATTAAGGAAACGGTGAAGATCTACCCAATTTTAATAACAGCGAGACTTCTATAATACTCACATGTGTACGTGCATGTATACGTATATAATATCGTGCCTATAAATTCTGCATTGAAAAATTCGTCAATGAGCAGACCATACTGTATTTCGACACACACCGTAATCGTTCATTCACAACAATTCACCTATTCAAATACCGGTCGGACTCTATATTGAAATTGTTGTTGGGTCGTGTCTGGGCTCGGAGTCGGGTTCGTTGTGTTGAGCATCGAGCTCGACACGAACTCAGAGCCAACCCAAACAACAACTACAATATGGGGTCCGAAATGGTAGTCGCGCGGGCTTCGCCGTACACTTATGCGGAGCGCGTCGCGGTGATGGAGAATAACTTGTTTGGCTACTTTTCTTGAGTAAAATTGTATGAATACGGTTCGCGTATCAGTGGTTGACTTGCGACCAATCCGACGGATTGGTACGTGCGTCTATGGCTTGAATAACTGAAAACCACTCTTCGGGAGCCTTCGATTGACTGCGAATCTGAAGTGAAAATTGTAAAAAAACTGGCGGGTCCAGAATGACAACACTGTTTTCTATAAATACGTTAAATCTTGCTGGAAGCTACTTTTCGGGGGTCTTCGAGGCGGCTGACTGCGAATCTGAAATGATAATTGTAAAAAACAAACTGGTGGATCAGAATGGCAACACTGTTTTATAGAAAACAGTGTTGTCATTCTGAACTCGCTCTGTTTTCTATAAAACAGTGTTGCCATTCTGGACCCATCAGTTTTTTTTTATCATTATCAAAGCCCCCGGGAAACGAGTTTTCAGCTTAGTATAAGTCGATTGTAATTCAATTTTTTGTGATTTGACCCCACTGTGCGCAGCCGATTTACGTTGAATCTTGCTGGAAGTTAGTCTTCGCGTTTTTTTTCGAGTCTCTGATAATCATTCAGGCCGATCAGCTTATCCTCCTTTTGAATTGAATTTATTGTCCATATTTCTCACAGTTTATCAAATGAATAAATGATAAGAAGGAAAAAATCCTCCTTCGTACTCAAAACTCTAGAGCGTATCCTAGACTTCCACATCCGACAATTCCTGGAAAGCTCACCGCTCTCGAAGTCACAGCGCGCCTACATCAGAGGTAGATCCCCAGAAACGGCTCTCCACGAGATGGTGCGTGCCATTGAGCAGAGCCTTCAATATAAGCTATATATAGGTACATTATCAGCTTTCCTCGACATTGAGGGTGTTTTCAACAACGTCAGCTTCGAATCTATTCACGACGCCCTATCAGATTTGGGAGTATAGGCAGGGATCGGCAGATGGATAGTGACTGCTAAGATCTAGAATATTCATGCGGACTTGGGATACAGCCATCTAACCAGATTTGTATGCAGAGGGACACCGCAGGGAGGCGTCATCTCTCCACTACTATGGCTAGTGGTCATCGACATAATCCTAACAAGGCTTGACAGGGAAGGGATTAAAGTGGTCGCGTACGCGGATGATGTGGCAATAGTAGTGTCAGGCATGTGCCTCTCCGTGATAAGTCAAATCATGGAAAAGGCTTTGGATATGGTGAGCGCCTGGGCCACAAGTTGTGGACTGGGCGCTAATCCAGGCAAGACTGAACTGATGCTATTTACTACTATAATCAAAGTACCGCATTTTACCCTCCCTAAACGGTCAGTTACTCCAACTATCACCCAGCGCAACGTATCTAGGTGTCATTTCAGATACGAAGCTCAGCTGGAAGTTAAATATTGAAGAGTGGGTGAAGAAAACCTGCATCGCTTTCTACGCCTGTAAGAAAACCTTCGGAAAAAGATGGGGCCTTAAGCCAAATATGGTCCTCTGGATGTACACAGCAGTAGTCCGTTCGATTCTCTCATATGGGTTGTTAGTTAGGTGGCCAGCATTTGCTAAAGGATACAACATAACAAAACTTGGCAGTGTGCAAAGGACGGCATGTATTGGCACTACAGGTGCCATGCGAACTTGTCCGAGGGAAGCGCAAAACGCGATCTTGCATCTTCCACCAATAGACCTATTTATTATACAGCTGGCGGCGAACAGTGCACTCAGGCTCAGAGACTCGGGAGTCTGGACAGCCAAGCCGTACGGCAATAGCAACATCCTCAGCCGGTTGCCACGAGATGTGGTCAACGTAAAAACAGACTTCGCTGTGCCCAAACTGGGGTTTGACAGAAGCTTCTCTGCCAAATTCCCTACCAGGGCTGAAAGGAGGGGGACGAGGTGGTGAAGGACTTTGACGTCACGATTTTCACCGACGGGTCGAAAATGGACTGCGGCGTCGGTGCAGGGATCTTTTCTGAAGCACTGAATATCTTTGAGAGTTATCGCCTCCCGGACTATGCTAGCATTTTCCAGGCGGAAACTCGCAATTATGAAGTCGTGTCTCACTCTCAGAGATATACCAGATAACCAGAACATCGCCATTTGCTCAGACAGCCAGGCCGCTATCAAGGCACTGAACTCGGTGAGTACTTCCTCCAAACTGGTCGAGCGATGTGGGGAAAACTCACCTTGGCAGACGGCTCAATATAACCCTGCTCTCGGTGCCTGGTCATAGAGATATTGAGGGAAACGAAAAAGCCGGCGAGCTGGCCAGGAGAGGGGCCGTCCTAGAAAGTTCTCATGCGGAATCTGTTTCTATTTCGCTGAGGACTGTTAAGAGCAAGATCTCCTCTCGCTGCCTCAATGTTGCGGATTCCAAATGGCGGAATAGTTGGCTATCCACTTTGTAATATAGTATGCGATGGAAGCAATGTACCGCAGATGTCAGACAGGAGAAACAAGTGGCTGACGGCGTCAAAAGCCTTTGTCTAATGCGCCACCAAAATTGTTCGCTGGTGTGTTTGGTTGAGGTCATTGCGTACTTTTGATGTGATGGCATCCACAGTCGTCAAGCTGCTGTGCATGCTTCTAAAGCCATGTTGGTGGTCAGCCAGCTGAATGTGAGTCGCAATTGTAGGGTGGAGCAGCGCTTCGAGGGTTTCGGCTACTGGACACAAAAGTGTAATTGGGCGGTATAATTCGCCTAGTGTTGGTTTCTTTCCTGGTTTCCGAATAGGGATCACCCTTCCTTCCAAAATTCGGGGGAATGATAGGCGAAGAGATGGAGAGGTTGATCGTGGTCGTTATGTAATCAGTTGCTCGTGTGTCATGTTTGAGCATGACCATCGATATATCGTCCATTCCAAGGGCTTTGGAACTCTTCGATCCTTTTATCGCTGCGGCAACTTCTTTAGATCAACATTGAAGTGCCTGGTCACGGTTACGAATGCTCCTGCGCTTAAGTCTTATCAGGAGGCGGGTGTTCGATAAACTGTTTGTTAAAGTTGTTGGCGCATTTTGTTGGATCGGTAACCGTAATGTTGTCGAATTGGATTGCGACATGCCCTTTGTGTTTGGTTGGGTTTGTAAGAGCGCTAACCGTTGACCAGAGCTTATTTACAGCCGTTGTTAAGTTGCAATTGTCCAGGTGAGAGTTCCATTTCCTTCTTCTGTGATGTGCTAGCAGTTCGAAGAGGTCAGGGTTTAACCACTTGATCCTTGTATCGTCCGGGTTAGTGCCACGAACGTGGTCTTTATCATCTGCTGGTTTAGCTGCTGAAGGAGGGAAATTTGGCTGAATTTTGGATATTCGGCCTCTCTCTCTTTCTCTCTCTAATTGCCTTGACCCCTCCAGGGGCATGGGCGCGTCACATCTTTAGCAATTCTATGCCTTGTTGACGTTTCAATAACATATCTACTTTTCGGAAGTGCAGTTTCTAGCATGCACCTCCTATCTGCGCCGTCTTTATACTGACAAGCTTGGAGCACTGTGAGAGTCTTATTAGTACTCACAGGCAGTTTTTGATCTCCGAGCTCTAGATTAGTATCGTAGAGCAGTGACTGAACGATCACGGCCACCGAGCGCGACGCTTTCTCTAGTATGTGCCTTACATGTCGTTCGGCCGTGCGCACGTCAGTTGGAATTGGTAAGGCAGCGAAGGCCATGTTGGTGTAGGTTTTAAAGCCATCCCACTCCGCTTTATTGTGGTTAATGAACGTGCGGTGATCAGTTTTATTAGGATTGGTAGATGATCCGAGGAGAGCGTGAGGACTGGTTCCTATTGTGCATCGTTGATAAGTCAAGCGCTGGCAATTGAAATATCGGTCGAGCTGGAACATGTGCCAGCAATACGAGTGGGCGTGTCGTCGTTAAGTGGACAGAAATCTGACGCGTCAGGCATTGTTGACGAGGTTAGAGTGTCACAATTCGTGATGGGCGTTGAAGTCATCAAGTAATATAAGATATTGGTCAGATAGAAGTGGTGTAATATTGACACTGTATCTCGAGGGACAACTGGATAAAGGGGAAATATAAACGTCTGAGATTTCAATATCAATATTGCCCGACTGAATGGTAATTGCCTATGCCTCCAAGATGTCTGCGACTGTGACATCGATTTCATGATATGGTATTAATTGGTGAATAAGAAATGCAATTCCACCACTTGCATTGACCACTCTATCCTCGTTCCTGCGGCAGCCGGTTCTTCGTACCGGAACGACCTGTTTTTTAACGGCCAAGAGCAGCCAAACCCCCTCGATGCAAGAGAACTGCAGTATTCGAAGCATCGCTACCACAACAACAACCACTCTATCCTTTCTAATGATGTTGTAATTGCCATAGATGTTGAGGGACGAGTTGGTGCTGAGCTTCGTCTCCTGTATAGCTCCAATCATGATGCGGTGGCTAGCCATGAAGTCCGATAATTCTGCAATTCTGCATTGCAGTTAAGTTGTACAATTGATACGATGTTGAAATTCGCAACGACTGGTGCAGGTGTAAGTTTATATTGCAGTCGAGGGGGAGGAGGGTCGGGAACTTGTGTTCACACTAACAGGTGGTGGTACGTTAGGTGTTTGCGATGACGTTGATGTTTGCTGTCCTCTGAATCTACATTGGCTCGCAATGAAGGAGGAACTCCATTGTCGATGGTGTTTCAACTAACTGTCCAGGCCTGCACAGGCGTCCAGACCTGTACAGTTGTACCTGTGCAGATATACCTGAAGGTAAACCTGAACGTAACACCAAATACACAGTCATAAATCCAGCTTTCAATTTAAAACACCGTTTACTACTTCTTTAAATTATATAAAGTCTTAAAGTGTACTTATCGTTAAACAATATGTTTTATATACAACACAAGAATGGGGAAATACATTTTGATAAGAATTGATTGACAACAAGTATGTCGATGAGTCTACATTGTAAACAAACAAACAACACAATTGTATTAAAAATAAACTACGTATGTCGCAAAAAGTTAGTTGATGATATTTCCGTTGTTTTGAATGGAAAATTTCCATTTTGGTTTCGATATTTTATCAGTTTGAAAATGCAGGATTGATGCTTTTATATCAGGAGAATATACGAGTAGAACATTCATTATAGTGGCGCTATGGCTCGACGACGTCGGGTCTTGGTCGTCTGGACAGTTTTCCTCTAATTGTCTCAGTTGAAAGATCAATTCTTTCAATTTCGGAATCCCAACAGTTTGCTATGAGTAGAACACTACTCTGACAAAGGGATTTTTAGACGATCATATCAGTTTCGATTATTCCATCCATTCTCCATCTGTTGAGCTATCCGTTCTACTCAACTGATATCAAAACTAATGGGAGAACTGAAACTGATATGATCGTCTAAAATCGCGGCCAAACTATCGAACTCGAATTGTCCACTGAAATCATGTTTGTGTTCGACTATGTGTGGCCGGGCTGCGTATTTCAAAAACCGTGTTCAGTATGTCCCCACCACCACCGAAAGCTTATTTGAGCAGCCACGAGCTTTCGCGACACAAGTGGCAATGCGCGGCACATCCAAATTTGAAGATTTTCATAAACATGCGTCCACTACAACACACTATTTGAGCGAAGCGGCTATGATACGAGCGTCTACGTGCGCCATGTGACTCGAGCGCCAGATCAAAAAGAAAAAAATGGATTTGCCGCTCGTAGCCGCGCTTTGCTGTGAGGAATATAATGCGAAAGAAGCTTTGTGCCGATTGATCGCGTATGTAATGAGCCAATTTAGACGATAAAGCAAATTGCTCGAGGAGCATGCCACGAAAAAACTTGTTTGAGTATCTATCTCTCTGGTAAATGTACAAGAGGGCTGATTATGTGAGTAGTGACGTCGACGGATGCAAAAGTCCGTGCGCTCCTTGGGTAAGGGGAACCATACACTGAATCTTCATGGCATGACATGATTTCTGGTATGTGAATTATGGTGTAAGATGATTTTTTCTAATGTGTGGAAGGTGCTAGGAGAATTTTTGTAAATTTTTTGAAATCGTTTTTTCATCACAGACTTTTTTCATTCATGCACTTTTCACAAGCCACGCCCACAACGATGGACATCTGTTGCCATGTGATCTCAACGAGCAAGTTGCTTTATCGTCTAAATTGGCTCAATGGAAGAGATATAGTTAGACCGTCCGCAGACGGGTCGTTTTATATCTGTCTCGCAATCGGCTCTTCTGCGATTCGAACTCCACTTCTCAAGCAAATGTATAGAGATCCGCACACGGGTCGTCCAAAATTCGACACGTAAGCGAATCGATGTACATACTTGTTTGTGCGTTTCAAAACTTGCGAACTGCTAGGAATGAGAAATGAATGAATGGAATGAGTCGTATATGGATGCATTTGTTCAATTGAAAAATATGTTTAAAGAAATTGAAGTGTATTCGTATATGGGTGTCGCGTAAGCCGATGTGATAGGAGTGCACGGGAGTGCTGGTCAAAGCATTTTAACCCTTTGGTGAGGTGAAAAGGCCCCGTTTGGGAAAGAATCGGGATATGGGCGATATGAGTGTCGCAACAGGGTTGTCATTCTGCGGAGGACAACTATTTTTTTTTTAGATTCGGAATCAGTGACCCAAAATTACCTAGTACTTTGAGCCAGCCGGATCTGACGATTTCACCAATACTGTTCCTTTCACCTCGAATCACGCGGCACCCATAGTGCCCATGTTCTGCTTCATGTACAAAAAGGTCCATTTCGCCACGCCAAGGGGTTAAAATGCTTTCACCGACACTCCTGTGCACTCCTCCTTGCACCTCTACTCAGGCGACATATTGTCCAAGTCTTCCCAACTCCAAAATCATATTCGTGCTAATAAGAATCTTTAACAACACCCATGCCTAATACCAGATCGTGTCGCAGACGCGGTGAATTGCAATCGACCATCGTCGTGCGGGAATGCAGATGAGCCGAATTCGAATCGCAGATGAGCCGAATATCAGACGACTTGTCTGCGGAGGGACTTAAGCAAACTGAGGCGCGAAGATGGAGGATCCGTGTCGCTCGTGGCCGCTAATTTCGCGAAAGCTTGTTGACGCTTGTTCCGCGTGAGTACGTAGCCGCACCAAAATGCTTGTAGTGGACGGTTGACCAAAAACCCGTATACATCTCGTCCGCTATAGAGAGACGAGATTGAGACGTTTTTATAGTGCACTTGTCGTCCAAAATGGCCATAAAACCCGTATTCAGTACGTCCTCTAGTAAGTGACTAATCGATATGGTTTTCTAGTGACTAAATGGCGAAAAACCCATATCAATCTCGTCTCTTTGTGGGGGCGAGACAGAGTCATTGGCGTAATGGCTAAATGCCCGTAAATCCATATAAATATCGTTATATTTGAAAGAATGGCCAGTTTTTACCACCTAAAGCTAGGTAATAAGATCAGTTTTTCGTGCGAAATCTCATACAAAAACTCAAAAGTTACGTTCGCACGAAAAATTCTCACTACCTTGGTACTGACATATTTCATTCCAAGAAATAAAAATATCTCCGCATCATTATGAGCAATTTTCACGCGAAAACAATTACTTTGCACTTTATTTCGCTTGAAAATCGTTTTTTAGTAGGAAGGGAAGTTCAAATGTCGTGTAGAACCCCGCGAATATGTGCGCATATTCATATGTGTGTCACTTTTCGTGGGAAAGATAAGTGTAACATTTTCCCACGAAAAGATTAATACCCGCCTTAAAGGCCAGTACTAAAGTTTTCGTGCGAAAAGCTTGCACTTATCTTTCCTACGAAAAATATGCAATGGAGATACTCATACAGCACAAAAAAAAAACTTTGGAAAGATGCACCCTGCACATGTCCGTGACGCTCTGCACGACACATGATCGGTTTTCAGACGGAATACAGTGCAGGGGTGTTTATTTTCGCATGGAAATTACAACGGTGTAGAGAATTTCTTGTACGTTTGTGGTTTCGTCCGAAATATGTTAATACCGAGATAACGAAAAAGTTTCTTGCGAACCGAATTTTTGATAGTTTTTGTATGAGATTTCGCACGAAAAAGCGACCTTAGAGCAGAAATACACTCTGAAGCCGCACTCAAGGAATTTTCTTGCTTTAGAAACTACAAATTCCCGTGTGGGTTTTAAGTTCTTACTATTTGAAGCGGAAATGGATTGTGAATTCACACTCAAGGAATTTCCGTTTTGAGGAAGGTGCTAACCTTCGTTTTTCGCGCGAAATCTCATACAAAAAATGTCAAAAATTCGGTTCGCATGAAAATTTTCGCTTTTCTCGATACTCAGTTCTTCGGACGAAAATCCCATACACGCGAAAAAATTACTTTGCATTTTATTTCGTGTGGAAACCGATCATTGCAGTGGTGATCGTGTCGCAGTGGTGATCGTGTCGTGTAGAGCGCCGCGGAAGTTTCCACTGTCACTTTTTCGTGGGAGAGATAAGTGCAACACGAAAAGGGTAGTACCAGCCTTTAGGAACTAAAAATCCCTGTGTGTAGGTTTTAGGTGCTTACTATCAGAAGCGGAAATGGACTGCGAACCCAACACAAGGAATTTCCGCTTTAGGGACTACCATTCCACCGTGAGTGCATCATTAGAATGGATTCATACAGAATGAGCTAGTTCCCCAGTTTGGGGATGTACTGAATACGGCTTTGTTGCCATTTTAGACGACAAATGCTCTCAAAAACGTTTCGGTCTCGTCCCCACAAAGGGACGAGATGGGATACGGGTTTCTGGCCATTTAGTCACTAGAAAACCGTATCCGTATCCAGTTGGGGGCGTACTAAACACGGCCTTCAAAATACGCGGCCGAGCTAAGACTACTGGTGGTGATTGGAAAAGGTAAAAATTATCTAAATCATCCCACGACAGAGGAGATTGGGATAGATTGATGCCGGTTACTATTTGCTTCACACTTAAGTTATCCCTAGAAAAAACATGCGCAATTGTTAAAAGCCTTAATTACGGCCACTGAACGTGTTTCTTTTTTACGATGAGAAGCAGTACAAACAAACACATAATACCATTGCCAAGATTTAAAAATAACTTAAGATTAAATTTAGACACTACGTAAATAAATAAATCATTGGCCACGTTTTGTACACATAAACTCAAATGCGTTACACTTCACGCGCTTCAGCGCTAGTTGACCAATTTTGAGTGATCAAATAGGTACCCCGTTGGCCTGATTTGTTGTCACACACTATAGTATGGAGTCATATTGATTTATTTACTAAAAAAAAAAAATAAAAAAATAAATGCATCTCTCGTTATCCACTTCACACATCTTCTTTTCCCATTTCAGAATTTTCAAGCTGGAACAAAATGGTATCAAATCGTCCACTCTTGTATTTAACCATTCCCAGTTTAGCGCTTATGCTCGGGGTTATATGGTACCGCCGCCGAAAAACGGTCCATTGTGATGATAGTGTCGTCGACGGGGACGAAACAAGTCCGGAAACGAATATAAAAAATGGCGATTTGCGTAGAGCAACGAATAACAATCGCACGTTGAAACCGTCAAAATCGCTGGAGATCGCTAAGAATCGTGACAATTGCAATGAATCAAATAAATATGGTAAATCAGCCCCCATTGACATTCAACCGAATCGTAAAAACAACTCAGTCTACTTAACAGATAAGCAAATCGATACCGAAATTCTTAAGATTAAAATTCGCGACACCGAACTGAAAACGTTGCGTTCGATCGAGGAGAGCAGCGAATCGATTTCGCCCTTGAGTCTTCCCGATTCGGTGAACACGCGTCGCAACTATCTATCGCCGCGCCCGAAAAAGACCGAGGAAATCATAAAGCCGGTCGTGGTGAAGGCCACATCAAGCGCGAAAATCAGTCCGAAAAATTCATTTTTAGAAAGTGCATATACGGCGGAATGTCCCACGACTCAAGTGGCTCCAGCCGCGCCAAATAGCAGTAGTGAGCCGGAAAAGAAAAAGGTCAATGTTGTTGTGGATGCTGTCGTTGACAAGGCGGCGCCCAAATCGTCATCCAAAGGCAGCTGCGGTGGCGTAGTGCAAAAGAAAAGATCCTCATCCAAAGAAGAAAAAACCTCCTCAAAGAATAAGAAACGGTCGCAAACGACTTCGTCACCACCACTCAGTGTTTGTAGCATACATTCGGCCGATTCGGGCAAAGGATCCAGTCTGCCCCATGCCGAAGAACAATCCATTATGAATTATGAATTTCTCTTGCCCGACAGTTTGGTGGGACAATTGTACGGTCGCAAACGCGCTCACATCAATCAGTTGCGCTCGAAGACGGGTGCAAAAATCTCATTGAAAAAACATCCACTCACGGATAAGATCAAGATTTGTATCATTGAGGGTACGCAAAAACAAATCAGCTCGGCACTGTCGATGATTCGTCAAAAGTTGCCGTCGAAACGGTATCCAAACTTAACGCTGGAACGTGTACATTTTGCCGAACCACAAGCCATAGTTCCGTTGAATGAGATTCATCGGTCATGCCTGGAGGTAAGGGAGAGAGAGAGAGTTGAAAATGCTCCGTTGATGTTAATAATCCTAATCCTATTTTACTTGCAGCTTGCTCTCATCGAAGGCATTAATAATGATGTGATTGTCACGTCCGTTATCTCAGGAGGACATTTATTCGTACAGCAGCCGTTGCATCCATCGCATCCAACGTTAAGTATCTTGCAGAATTGCTTGAGCAAAACATATTCGAATGAGGAGGCTCCGGATCTACCGGAAATGACCGATGATGCTATATGTGTAGGCAATTATTTAGACTCGTGGTATAGAATGCAAATAGTTAGTAAGACTGTAGACGACGACGAGAATGCGTGTGTTGTTAAGTTTTTGGATTACGGAGGTTATGCCGTCATTGAGCGGACTCATTTAAAGCAAATTCGTGCAGATTTTCTAGTGACGCCATTCCAAGCAATAGAAGCTGTACTGTCGAATGTTGCACCACCAGGTGGGTTTGATTCCATTTTTCTACGATTCTCTTGATTAATGGCATTTTGTACTTGTTTTTGGTGTTTTTCTTTCTGTGACTTCTAGAATCTGAATGGACGACAGAGGCAGCTACAGTATTGTATGAGCTGACAAAAGGAATTGTGCTTCAAGCTCAAGTAGTCGGTTATACCAGTGAGAATATACCAGAGATTTATTTATACGCTTGCATAGGGCCAAATGTGAGTATTTATTTTTTTTTCTCCTTCCATTGACATTTTTTCAGTTACAGTAGAACCCCGATTAACCGAAGTAAAGGGGGCTGGTGTCATTTCGGATAACAAAAATTTCGGTTAATCCGTGGTAACAACTAACTGCAATGAAAAGGTCAATAAAACACTTCGTACGACAAGCAGTTTAATACAAGATGATTGTGGGTACACATGTTAATTATTTTTTAAAGTAATCTGATATTTTTGTCTGAATCTTCGTGTTGTAACGCTTACGAGCAGCTATATCGCGCTACCGTGTATACATTTTATAGTATGAGTTCGAAATAAAAAAAAATCTAGTCGCCCCTTTCGGTTAAAGCGGATTCCGGTTGAGCGAAGTTCGGTTAAGCGGGGTTCTACTGTAATTATGGACTAGAAATTGAATTTTGGGTAAAGTTGAAGGGATCGTGTTTCGGCAGTAAAAGAAAGTACTAAATATTCTCATCACGTATTTTTAGTATCCGGAAAACATTCACATTTAATTTCACGATGCATTATGCAATACATACAAATAGATACGGAAAAGCTCTAAACATGTTCTCATGCCTGTAAACAATTGTAACATAACCTATTACGGGGCCATGTCTCGTTATCGAACTGTTTATCAAAACATGTTTAACAATTTCAAATGAAAATTCCACAATAAGATATGCAATGACGAGAAAGTAGGTTAGGAACTATGACTTAGATTTTGTCGATTTGTAGTATGTATGTTCGTATTTTCTTCATTTTTTTTTAATAAAAAAAAAAAGAGTTGGTATGTTGAGTATATAGATTACATACCAAAAAAAAGTTCCACTGATTTGAGAAGTGAAAACATTTGTCATTTTTTTTGTTTGTTCTTGAAACAGCGAAAAAAATGGAACGATGAAAAAGGATTAGTTCACAAACCAAAGCAACGAATGCAATTACAGTATGTACTTCCTTTTGTCTCATCGCAGTGTGTTTAATCTACATAAATAGACCTAGAGCCAACGACCAAAAAAGTCACACCAAGGCATCAGGACCTGACGGCATATCAATGACCATGCTGAAACACTTGGATACGCCAGCCATTGATTACCTAACGACGACACTGAACCTATCATTATCGTCGTTAGTGATACCGGAAATATGGAAGACCGGAAAAATAATCCCCATATTAAAATCCAGTAAGAAGGCCACCTTGGGAGAGTCCTACCGTCCCATATCTCTGCTCTCTCCAGTCGCGAAAACCTTCGAGGCTATACTCAAACCGTTAGTAGAGACCCACATTCGACTTGCCGACCATCAACACGGCTTCGAAACGATGCATAGCACGACTACAGCCCTAGATGCCATCACGACTCGCATCCACAATGGACTAAATCAGTCACGTCCATGTTCTAGAATAATTCTCGTGGCCCTTGACCTCAAGAAGGCGTTCGACACGGTCAGCCACACTACACTTCTGTCGGACATCATGTCATCTCTCCCAGCTCAAGTCAAGAAGTGGATTTCTAACTACCTTGCTGGCAGGCAATCATTCACAGAGTTTAGAGGCAAAAAGTCCAAACTCAGGAGAGTAAAGCAAAGAGTGCCACAGGGCGGAGTCTTGTCCCCCACCCTATTCAACCTCTACATGGCCGGTATGCCATCTCCGCCTGAAGATCTGCTTCTCATTTCCTACGCTAATGACTGCTCCATTGTTG
Source organism: Chloromyia formosa (assembly GCA_964017055.1). Lineage (NCBI taxonomy): Eukaryota > Metazoa > Arthropoda > Insecta > Diptera > Stratiomyidae > Chloromyia > Chloromyia formosa. The sequence goes on from OZ024818.1 coordinate 53,200,778, forward strand.
CTACGAACAATAGTATCGCGGTTATGTATGGAAAGATTAACGGATATCTGGCGGAACTCAACACCTTCTTCGCCAATCGTAATCTACAGTTATCAGCGCCTAAATCTACAGCAACCCTATTCACATCTTGGACCACGGAGGTCAACACACAGCTGAATATAAGCCTAGGTATCATACCAATCCCCACAGTCAACCATCCGAAGATTCTAGGGGTTACCCTCGACAATATGGCCACATCATCGGCCCACGCCTCTTCGGTATGCAATCGAATGAGAGCCCGTAATAAGGTCCTAAAAGCTCTCGCCGGCAGCTCCTGGGGAATGGACAAAGAGACCATACTTACTACTTACAAAGCCATAGGACGGTCTGTGGCAAATTATGCTGCACCTGTGTGGACGGAGAACTTCAAGGACACTAATTGGAGGAAGATACATACCTATCAAAATGCTGCCCTTCGCACCGTGACGGGCTGTCATCTGATGTCCTCCCAGGATCAGCTTCACTAGGAAACCAATATGCTACCAGTTAAACAACACAACCTCCTGCTGTCCAAGCAATATCTTGTCGAGTGCTATCCCAGCGAACATCCTAATCAACATATCATGGATAAACTCCCCCACCCAGAAACATTAGAAGTGACCTAAAGGACCTTGAGAATGAGGTCGAAAGGTTCAAGAGGGTGCCGTTCGACAACGAAACTTACAAGACTGCTATCGCATCGATACACATTGAGGAGGTACGACGATCGACCCAAGACCTTCGCTTCAACCCGGTACTCCAGTCCCGTCCACCAAACATATGTATCTTCAACGAAATTACGCTGCCAAGGCGTACTAGGACCACCCTAGCGCAGCTCGGATCTGGATGGTGTTCGAGACTAAACTCATACCTGTCTCGAGTCGATCGAAACATCAACAGCACGTGCCCCGCTTGCAATGTCTGACATCACCAATATCTTTGTGGGGAAAACCCCATCGAGGTCGCATTCTTCCTCGGCCTCGACATAGAAGGAGAAGACGAGGAAGCGTTTTTAAGTGACGCCCTATAATGAACCCCAAATGTCGCTACAACAACAACAACCAAAAAAGTCAAGTCATTTGCTCGCAGTTCTAATACATATCGGAAAGTAGTTATTAGAAAGTTCCTCTATGTGATGAGCGACATCATGAGTGGTGCTCTGGACACAGTAAACACCTGGACTGCTGAATGCGGACTAATAATAATACAGTCACTCCCCGACATACGTATGGCCGACTTACGTAAATCCGCATTTACGTAAACACCAAAATTCATGGCAAATATTCTAACTACCTTGTTTAGCAGAAACGAAAATACTATTTTTTTTTAGTAGTCCGCAACGGTTAGCACGTTCGGACTATGAGCCCACTCAGCTGTTAAATGAGTACGCTTTATGGGGTAAAAAACTCGGTTGAGCGTGTTGCTGATCACATACCTCTGCACAAAAACCGTCACGATCTAGAAAATGAGATGATGCTAACTCATCTCGAGGCCGTGGTTCAAATTGGACTGTTGCGCCAGTTATTTACTTTGTGTGGACGGAACGCGAAATTAGATAAGTGTAGCTTATACGACTGTGAAATAAAAAAGCAAATTATGTTAGATAGATAGCAAATGTACCGTGATCCGCAAATGAACCACAAGCACCGCGACATTCAGTCTATTCACTCTTCGGCCTCACAAAAACGGCAGCTTCCGTCTCGAACATTACGCATAGTTTTGGTGGGACCTCGAAGACGGAAGTGAGCTGTCAGAAGTCCGCAGATAATTCTGACCCTTTTTCTGCTCAAGTAAAGCAAATCAAGAGTACGGCTGCAGAATTACACCACAATAAACAATTTAGATTGTCTCAGACCTGGGAGAGTTTCTCCCGTTCCTACCCCCTGATCTGCTTCTTCACAAATCAGATTGCTAGACCACTAACCGAATTTAGGCCAGCGTAGGGGACAGTAGATCCCGTCTTGTTCATTGACTACAATGTCAGTGCCTAGGGACCAAGTAGACTGTAAGGTTATTTGAGGCTCCATCGCTACTGATATTGACAGGACTTCACTAGCCTTGATCGTCTTGCTAGTCATTATGTTTCTATGTTTCTGTTGATGTACCCTGTAGTGCGGTGTAATCGTGCCTGTAGTACGGTATACTCGTGTCCTGAGCAAACATTTGTTTATTGTATTGGAATAGGACTTATTTCATTGGTTCTCTATATCACACAGTTGACTGGAAGGAGTGCTTAAAGCGTAGATCCCTGACCAGATGACATACTAAGAGTACTATAACTTAGCAGCCAGCTAACTTGTGTATTACAGGCTCTAAGTCTTCCTACTTTGTCTTAACCCCTAGTGAGGCATAGCGCGTCAACTACTCCTGCGCGCCATCGTACTCTGTTCTGGGCAATGGCGTGCAGCTCCCCAAAAGACTTACCCAGTGCCTGACACTCCTTTGCCACAGATCGACGCCATGTGATTCGAGGACCCCCTCTTGGTTGGCCTTGGTTGGAAATGGGGTTCCATTTCATGGCAGATAAAAGCAATGCAGTTATCTCTCTTCCGGAATGTGTGACCTATCTGCCATTTTCGCCTGCGTATTAATTCGTTGATTGGCATCTGCCCCACACGCCGACTTAGCTCTTCATTTGATATTGTTTCGGGCCAGAATATTCTTAAAATTCGACGAAAACATGAGCTGACGAAAACTTGCAGCTTTCTGGTAACTCCTACGGAAACCATCCATGCACTGCTCCCATACAAAAGCACTGACAGTACCAGCGAGCGAAACAGGCTCAGCTTGGTCTTGATGCTGAGATAACTGCTCTGCCAGATTGGTCAGCATGCCGTATGCGCATTTAGCCTGGTTAATACGACGAGCGATGTCCTGCTTCGTACCACCATTTTCGGCAACAATGCTACCCAGATAGACGAAGTTGTCCACCTTCTCCACAGGCTGCAGATTACATAATATTGATGGCAATAGGTGCCGGATTTCTTTTTCGCAATGGCGGGCTAAGAACCTTGGTCTTGTTGGTACTAATCTTTATCCCAACCTTGCTTGCCTCCCTCTCGAGATCTAACGCCATTGCGGACAGATCCGTGATTTTGTGGGAGAGTAGGCATATGTTGTCAGCGTAGTCAAGATGTTGTAGATAAGATGTCAAAGTCCATTGAATTCTTCTGCCGAGTCCGGATAGGGCTGCATGCAACACATCGCCGATCACTATGAGGAATAGGTGAGAGGATGCACCCCTGCCGAACTCTGTTGTGAATCTCAAAGTCCCCCAACACCTTACCTTTATGCAGAACGCGACATTTCGCGCCGTCATAGGTTGTCTTAATAATAGCCACAAGCTTCTCAGGGATGCCTCTCCTGCGCAAGGCCGCCCACATAGAATCCCGGTTCACATTATTGAAAGCCTTCTCGAAATCGATGAAAAGCAAGTGAAGCGGAGAATCGTATTCAGTGCATTGCTCGATGATGATTCGCAAGGTGTCAATGTGATCGACACAGGAGAATCCGGATCGAAAACCAGCCTGCTCTTCATCAATTGTGCTTTCTAAGTGGGCCTTTAGTCTTTCCAGGACGATTTTAGCTATTAGCTTGGCAACGGCAGGGAGCACACAAACGCCTCTCCAATTATTACAGTCTGTGAGGCTCCCCTTCTTGGGAAGTTTGATGATCAAACCTTTCTTCTACTCAGTGGGGAAGGTCTCTGTATTCCACGCGTTATCAACAAGTGGGTGCAGCAAGTCGGGAGTTACGCTTGGCGCTGCTTGATAAAGTTCGGCAGGGATACCGTCAAGTCCGGCGGCCTTTCCTCACTTCAGTGCAATAATTGCAGTGACTGTTTCCTCTTTAGTCGGAGCTGGGGACCGTATACGCACATTTTGATGGTTAGCTAATTTATCGATATGAGGGGGAACTTCACCAGAGCTTACACGGTTCAAGACCGCCTCATTTGATCTTCTTCCAAGATAAGTAACTTTCCATCACTATCCTTCACCGGATGTTGGCAGGAGTTACGACCACCTGTAAACTCCTTGATGACACCGTATACGGCGTTTAAGTTGTTACTTCTTGCGGCTTCTTCTGCTGAGGCGAAGCGCTCGTGCCCACGGCAAACTTTTTAGTTCGCTGAAAAATTAAATAGTTTAGTCAGAAAAATAGAACACACGGTGTTTTATGAGACCGCGCACACAGTGATTACTAAATAGTTTAGTTTGCTGTGTGCGCGGTCTCATAAACCGCCGTGTGTTCTATTTTTCTGACTAAACTATTTCGTTTTTCTGCGAACTAAAAAGTTTGCTGTGGGCGCGAGCTCTAAAAGAGAATTGGCATAAACTCTTTTATCGCGTCGCACACTACGCTGAACTTCTCGAGCTTTCTGACAATAGAGGAGTTCGATGCTGCTTCGATTGTCGTCTGAGGCTGCAGCCAAACGAACTTTCAAGTCCTTTCTTTCAACAATCCGCTGCCATGAAGCGTCGGACATTCATGGCTTATTCCGGCAATCCGAATTTAGGCCATGGATGGTATTTCCGCTATCAATGTACGCATTTTTTATGGCATCCCAGTTTTCGTTTATGTCACTATCTGGGTGACTAGTTATCTCAGCTGCTTTTTGCGCAAGATGGTCATTATATTGTTGTAAGACAGCTGGATTTTTTAATCGAGCGGTGTTGAATTTGCGACGCCTGGATCTTTCGTCGCTGGGGCGGCGCACGGTTGCAACACGCAATCGAACATTAGCGATCATAAGATAATGGTCTCTTCCCATCCCAATATCGGCACCCTTCTTGTTTCGCACGTCCAGGAGGCAACTCTTGAATCTTTTACTAATGGCAAAGTGGTCGATCTGATTTTGGGTTCTGCGCCAATCAACAGAAGACCAACTGATTTTGTAGTGGTCCTTATGCTCAAACATAGTACCACCGATGCAGAGACCGTGAAAGTTGCAGAACTCTACAAATCTTTCACCGTTGTCGTTACGATCACCAAGACCGTGTCTCCCCATCACATGTCTGAGCCCATAGTTATCAGCGTCAACTTTCGCATGTTCTGCTCGGTGTTCTGCTCTGAACGGCGTTTAGTTCTTCGTAGAAGGAATCTTTTGCCAAGACATTGTCGGGTTCAGTAGGGGCATAACATTGTATTATTGAGATGTTCCTCATTTTGGTCCGGAACCTGGCGGTCAAGATTCTGTCAGAGACCGGCTCCCAGGATAAGAGACAGTTACGTGCGGCTCTGGTTAAAAGGAGCCCCACATCTGACACACGACGACTTCCGGTAGCTCTACCGGAATACAACATTACAGTGCTGCCCGTTGGAGAGATAAACTCTCCGCTGTTCTACCATCTTATCTCACTAACTCCTAAGATGTTTAATTTGTATCTCGGAAATTTACTCTCTAATTGAAGAAATCGTGGGAAATCTTCTGATCCATTGTCCAGGAGAGTACGCACATTGCAAAATCCAATCTTTGTCATTGTACGATAGCCAAAAGTCGTAACCGTTGAGTCAGCCCTTATCCGAGGCATAGTTGACGTTTCTTTAGCATATAAAGATTTCGGATAGTGCAAGTTGCTGGCAAACACATTCGGTTCTTTGTCGGTTTTTACGACAGGCCGTTAAAGGGAAAGGTCGTGGCATTATTTTACGCCCCACACCACAGGGGGAAAATTTACCTCAACAAAATCATCGCACCGCCATCACTGGCGGCTTGGTTAACAATGGTCAGTGACCACTGTCGTTCCAAGGGGCGCCCACGCGGAGGACTATGGAAGGGGAATTTTTGTTCCCCACGGGTCGCGGGTATGGCCCTTTGCCTCGTTGCCTTTTTCCGATAAATTTCAAACTCGATTATTCCATTAGTCCTTAAGATGTCAAGGTATGGGAGGGATGTTGCGGTCTCAAACTCTACCGTAAATTTGATGTTTTTGTGCAACTTATTAATCGCTGTTACGGTTTCATCGATCTTTCTTAAGTATATGATTGCAAACACGTCCTCGACATACCGCAACCACACTTTTGGCATGATTCCCAATTCTTTCATTTGAGTTTCAATTTCTCGCTTAACATCTCAGTTAACAATGGAGATAATGGGTCGCCTCGCTCGAAATTGTTTTGTAGAATTTTTCTCTGTGGGTGAAATAGTTCTCTTCCATACATAGTTTCGTCAACCGGTACCAAATCGGTGTATCGGTTTTAGGAACAGGCCTATGTAAGGGGCTACCAGAATTAATGTACAGGGTTGCACACAAAAACCGGACGTTTTTAAAAAAAAATCATAAAAATTCGAAAAAAAAATTGTATTGCCATAAACACTCGGTACAAGTAAACATTTAAGAAGACTCATCTGTGAAAAATTACATCTGAGAGATGGTGTCCGTTTTCATCAATGCACTGTTGGAGTCCCTGGCGGAAACTGCCCTCCACACTTCGCAGCATATCCACTTCAATTCGCCCGATCTGTTCCCGGATGAATTATTTCAGTTGTTCCAACGAGCGTGGTTTATTTTCATAAACTCGTGATTTCAAGAATCCCTGGAGGAAGAAATCATAGCTGGTTAAGTCGGGGGACCGTGGGGGCCATGGAACGTCGCCGAACCTCGAAACAAGTCGCAGAGGACTGCCATCGAAGCTCTGGCAATGTGTGCTGTGGCCCCATCTTGCTGAAACCACATGTTCTCGAGAGCAATGCCTCGGTTTTCCAACTCAGGGATGAAAAAAGCATTAATCATTTCAATGTACCGGTCGGATGTTACGGTAACAGCAACTCAATTATGTTCAAAAAAAAATATGGGCCAATGACGCCGAAAGTTCCGACTGCGCGCCACACTGTCACCATTTGGTTATGCAGCGGTCGCTGGTGAAGTTCAAGTGGGTTCGCTGCAGCCCAATAACGGCAATTTTGCTTATTGACGAAGCCGCACAGAAAATGGGCTTCGTCGCTTATCAAGACCACCACATTCTCATCTTCTTAAAAAAGGGCAAGCATCCGCTGAGCAAAATTCAATCTCTGTTGAAAATCATGCTCATTTAATTGTTGGACAACGCCTGGTTTGTAAGGATGTCTCCTCACAAAATTCGTCTAACCAAAGTTCTGTTCAATTCGAGCTCCACTGCATGCCTTCAAGCATAACGACGGAGGCTTCTGGTGGCCCACTACCCTCTCTTCACGACAGCCCGTCCGGTTCCCATGTGCCACAGATGAGTCTCCTTAAATGCTTACTTGTATCGAGTGTTTTATGGCAATACAAATTTTTTTAACATGAATTTTCGAATTTTTATGATTTTTTGATAAACGTCCGATCCCCGTGTGCCACCCTGTATAATGTTGTGTGGATTGGTTTTCGGTGCGAAAGTTGGGTGTTTCTCGGGAGGCGATTATTGCGATGAAGATGGCTACACTCCTCAAGCAAGATGCAGTCGTATCGATTCCGCGTCAACCTGTCTGTGCAGTCGCTTCGATGTTGCGACAAGCTCCGTCGATCTGTGTACGAAAGTTCTTATCCGCATTTCTAAATTACTCTAATTTAATGTATTTATTTTCTTTCATTCTTTCTTTACAGAACGTGATATTTATAAATAAAGAATTAGCTGCTAGAAAACTGGCGAATTGGACAGAACTACAAAATTGACTGCCTAATTTAAACTCTGTAAAAACTTATATTGAATAATGAATACTACTTTACCTACTTTAAAGAGGGAAATTTTTATTTATTTTTTCCTCCATTGTTTTTTCTTTTTTAATAATACATTTCAATAAAAATAAAAGTAAAAAAAAACATGAGAGATCAATAAACTTTGAGAAATGGTTTATTTGAATTTTGTACATAAGAAAAATGCTAAGAAAAAAACAAGGAAAAAAAATAGAAAAAATTAAGAACATAAAAAAAAGAAACAAAAAAAAAATATTCAACACAGTTTTAGTTTGATAGTTGATAACGCTAGTGATTTCTATCTTAATATTCAAGTGTTATATCTTTATACACATATATATTGAAACATTGAAAATATTGAATTTTTTTTTAGTTTGTAAAAGGCGATGTAAAAAAAGTGAATGCGAAAACAAAAATAGTTCTAGAACACTTTAAATATTATCATTCTGTTAAGTCCTTTCTACTTAGTTGGGCGTGTCTTACATTTATACACCTAAAGTTTTTCTTTTTTTTCTTTTCGTCAATAAGTAATTTTATGAAATCAGTTTTTTTTTCTGTATCGACAAAGATTTTTCTTTTTTTACTTTAAATGTGAAAAGTGAAAAAAAAAAACAAACAAACTGCCAACAACACGATTATTGACAAACCAAGCAAATATTCTCTTAAGCTACATATGTTCCTCGGAGCGATCATTGCAATTATCGGTCAGCGATCATCGCTGATAACTCTTTGTGTCTGTATTTTATATGATGCAGTGTTCCTCCGAGCGATCACGACCAAAGTGGCAAGCTTAACAATAAGTTTAAAGCTCAGCGACCATGGCTATGTCATCATTGCGGTGATTGCCTCGAAGAAAACGTAAGTTAATACGATGTAATTCGGCTGACTATAATGTTGTTGTGGTGGTAGCGATGCTTCAAATACTGCAGCTGGCAGTTCTTGGTCGTTGAAAAACGGGTCGTTCCGGTATAAAGAACCGGCTGCCGCAGGAACGCGGCTATATATGATTATAATCGCGTAAATTGTTGGAAATAAAAAAATGAAACTAATACCTCTTTACCTTAGTGCTCTCCTTTGTCGTGTATTCGTAGAATCTACAAAAATTAAAAAAAAAAAAACACGCAACAACCGTGCTATTGATTTTTTTTTACATTGCTTTAAATCTAGGTCGTAACATTTCAACAAGAGAATATAATAATTTTAGTGAAATTATGATTTAATATTATGTTTTATTTTATAACATATCAACATCTGTATGGACTGCTTCATTGATTTTTTAACATTTTATTTTTGATTAGAAAATATATATGCATACAAAAATACATAGGAAATGTAAACACACACAAACACACTGAATGATGATAATTATTTAAAGACACTGCAGTAAAAACGATGTGTTATCTATAAATGGATTTGAAATTGAATTATTATAATAAACATGTAAATAATTTATTATATGAATTGATAAGCGTAATGTATAAGCAATAAAATGAAAAACAAAAAAAAAACATGTCGGATTCAGAGCGTACTGTTTGAATACATAGTTGCAGGTTGCTGGTACACACATTCATACATACAAACTGATATATACTTAATTAATTTTGTGGTTCTTTTTGTTATAAGCAGATCTACACGGTAAGAGATTTGGTGCCCTCTTGTTTTATTTGAAGCTATTGTAAGGAACTGAAATTAGGTTTAGATGTGAAATGTGTCACTACTTCTCTTAACATTTTTTTTTGTTGTTGTACTTTTTGTTCTTCTACTTTCACTCGAAAGGTGTTCATGTATTTGTTTTGTATGTGTTTCTTTCTACTCAACTATATTTGTCAACTCCTCAAGTATAAAAGAATATACATTCAAATTTTTGCTACGAATATTCGAATATGACAACTAGAGTTTTTATTTTAACATATATACATACTCGTTCAAATAAACCTTCATCTGTTATCGGCGCAAATTTATAGTGCAAGATTTGGAAATATCGTGGAGGAAAGACGTTTCAATTTATTTCTTTGTCAGACAAATCAATTTATATTCCTTCTATAATTTCGGCAGTTTTTTTTATCATTCATTCAACTTCCCTCATCTCACCTTGCTTTGTTTATTTCTTTATTATGCAAACCCGATTGCGTCGTTCAGTGTTTTAGCACTCTCCGACAAATACGCACTTTGAACCTCAATAATATTTTATTGTCTAATTAGTGTACACCAACCAGACTAGACGACTTGAATTTAATAATACAAATTCGCGTGGTTATCTGTTTTTACTATTTTTTTTGCAATAAAATTTCATGAACGTTTTTCCGGGTTTAAAGACAAGTTGAATCTAACTTTGCACACGAGTATGAGCATTTTTTTAATGAGGCTTAAATTCCGATATGTATTCAGAATTTTAATCGTGAAAGTAATCAGGAAATGTGTATATTATTATCTTACGCATCCAAGGCAATTATATTATTGAACGTATCCATTTTTCAGGAGCTTTTGTATGATTTTATATATCCTTTCAATACGCCTGTATAAATTTTCTTTTCTGACTTCCTAATACACACACACACACACACACATAAAGAGAAATTTCGTTTCATTTCATAGATAATTGTACCAAGAAAATGCATAGTGTCTTAATAATTACAACAACAACAAAGTCCTAATAGAAATTATCCTATATTATATAAATGTGAGTAGATTCTAAGTTTTTCTTGTGTTATATTTATTTTTTTACATTTGCAAAATTATTATATATCGCATTAGTTAAAAATCAATAAAAAATGATAAAATAGATATAAATTTAAAAACTGTGTGTTTCATTCTTTTCTGCATTTTGAACATTGCTATAGTTCCCTGAATGGTTGATTCTCTTGTCGCTGCTTGGTGAAACTGCCCTCTTTCAACTTAAAATTGCAGATTTCGCCTTCGATGTGTGGGCCAGCATGGCCCTATTAAGAAATGTCGAATTTTGTTCTGAAAATAAAATTGTCAGTGTTTATCTAGCCGGTAAATACGTATCTGTCCTTCAAGTTTTCGGTCTGATAAATTTGGTAACAATCTTAAAGACTGGAAAATGTAATAGCAAACACCCATCCATAAATTTTAATATGCCGTGGGTTATCAAATTACGAGTATTAGGGACACTACTCATATTTGTACAATATTTATTTTAGTTCTAGTCTGTTGATCGGCTAAGAACACAAAATCAGATTGACCACTTTGCCATTAGTAAGAAATTCAAGAGTTGCCTCCTGGACGTGTGAAACAAGAAATGTGCCGATATTGTGATGGGGACAGACCGTTTCTTATGATCGCTAATGTTCGATTGCGTATTTATTTATTTATTTATTTAATTCATGTATATACACAGAAGGAAATTCCAAAAACCGTATATATGTACGTAAAAAGAAAATTAGAATAAAAATTATTACTAAAAACAAAAGTAAAAACAAGAAAAAATATATGTAAATGTATACAAGCATGAAATTAGAAGACAAAGATTGTAGAATAATAACAAAGGTACGTGTGAAAACCCTAAAGGTGATCAGCGTTAGGATATGTACTAAGTCTTAGGAATACGAGTCTACGGAATGCATTGAAATTCATTGCAAAAGGACCAAGTTGGAGTTCGTCATGTACCCTCATTAGTCTGAGCAGAGGAGAGTTGTAATAAATGGCGAGTCTGGCCGTTGGCGGATCGAAAATATTCACATTACGCGAGGGTCGAAGCGGCATCCTAAATCGAATACCTTCCGCTAGGGTAGAGTTGATAAGCCCGTGGTAAAGTTTGAAAAGAAAGCATTCATGTAAGACAATCCTCCGATTTTTTAATGAATGCAGGTTAAGGAAAAGCAGGCGACCGGGGTAATCGGCATACGGCAGTCCGAATTTAAACCAGGCCGAAGCTTCGCTTCGGCCCGGTGTCCGAAGCGTATATACCCTAGACTTGTATAGACCTAGTGGTGATACCAAAAGTACAAATTGGCAACGGCCATATGCATTAAAAGTGAGTTTCCTATATGGCCAGTTTATAGGGGAGGTTGGCATACATTCATGAGGATCTTGGCCATTCTAAAAATCAATTAACTAACCCATTCTACAAATATTTGTCGAATTTTTCAAGTCGCAAGCTTCATTCTATCGAAAGTTATTGCTTATTTGAAGTCTCACTTGTAGGGGTGGTAGAAGTTCCTTGGATCGGATCTTGCCCATCGTAGCCACCAACCAATTAGATCACCCTACAAACATAAAAAAAGATGTCAGGTGTCTAGCTTTACTCTATCGGAAGTTATCACTTATTTGAAGTTTCATTTGTAGGGGAAGCAGGGGTTTCATTGGTCGGATTTTACGTATTTTCAGTATTAGCCAACTGGATCCTACTACAAATATTTGACCAACATTTCAAGTCGCTAGCTTTATTTTGTCGTAAGTTATCGCTTATTTAAAATTTCATTTCTAGGGGAGGTAGGGGTTCCTTAGGTCGGATCTAACCCATCCTTAATGCCAACTAACCCAATCTCACTTCAAACATTCGGCCAAAATTTTAAGTCGCTGGCTTCATTCTATCAAAAGTTATCGCTTATTTGAAGTTTCATTTGTAGGGGAGGTAGGGGTTCCTTGGGTCGGATCTTGCCCATTTTCAATACCAACGTTCTGCCAAATTTTCAACTCGCTAATGTCATTCTATCGAAAATTATCGTAATTAAAGAAATATTTAATTTTTTAAATTTTGTAGGGGAGGTAGGCGTTCCTTTGATCTGATTATGCCCAACTTACTAAAACCCAAGCAGCTTCTCACCTCAGGGTTACATACCAAAAATCAGATGTCTACGTCAATCTGTTCAAGAGTTATGGACAAAAAACCTGAAAAGTAGGGTAGTACGGGGCTCTTTGTAAGAAAATTGCCGTTAGTTTTCAACTGATCGATTTAATTTTTCCAAGAGAGTATAAGATTACCCTCACGAGCAATCTACCAAAGCTTGAGCTTTTCATGTTTATTTAATCGGGAGTTATGGATACATTTAAGTATTTTACATATGTAGGGGAGGTAGGCGTTCTCTTGGCTTGATCATGCGCATTTTCAATACCAACCAACTAGATCATACTTCCAACATCTGACCAAAATTTCAAGGCTCTAGCTTCATTCTGTCGAAAGTTATCGTGCGAACGGACAGACAGACAGACAGACATGGCTAAATCGAATCAGGAGGTGACCCTGATCATTTATATATATACATTGCTATACATCCGGAGCCTCCTTTAAGGTGTTACATATTTCCGTCGTGACAAAAACAATATACCCTATACTAAAAGTCTAGGGTATAAAAAGAGTACACGGGTAAACTTTCTTTGTACAGCCTCAATTTCGTTTGAGAAAGTTATTTGACTAGGGGACCAAACTACACAAGCATACTCAAGAAGACTCCGAACCAGGGAGCAAAAGAGGCGCACAGCGGACTGGATAAAACGAAACTGGGAAGTACAACGTAGGACAAAACCAGAGAGTTTAGAGGCACGGTTTATCAGTGACGTGCAGTGGAAATTTTTTATAGTCAAGCAGTTGGGCGCCCTAAAGCCAATTTAGCATAAACAAATATGGACTGTATAACAGAATATGGACAGTCACAAAAACATTTATACCAAGCGGCTTTAAGCCTTAAAGAAGAAATCAGGAAAGATATAAATAAAATATTGGCACATATATTCGGAATACAAAAAAAAAATAAATAAATAAAATATTACTAATAAAAAAAATGATAAATAAATATTATGTTAATTAAGACTAAGAAAAATTCAGGGGTATTTGAAATAAATAAATATTCTTTCGCCATTGCCATTTATTTGTATTCCAAATCTATGCGCCGTTCTTTAAGTAAAAACTCTTTAATCACATTATCAAAAAAATCGTTTTCTCTTCGCATTTGTATAAGAAGATCCTTTTCAACCGCAATTAAAGCAAGATCCGAAAGTCGTTCTTGGGATTGGCGATTTCTCAAAAATGTGTGAACGTGCATTAGTGTTGAAAATGACCTTTCCGCAGTTGCCACTGTGACTGGAATTGACGTTAATAATTTTGCTAAAATATGAACTTGCTTAAAACCGTTTGCGACATAAGGCCGTTTTTGAAAATAATCGAGAATTTTACTAGGATTCGCGTTTTTAAACTCATCTGAAGAATAAATAACTTTTAGCTCATTTTTCAACTTTATTCTGTCGAAAAATTGACCGTGATATTCAATAAGTGAGTCAAAATTTTTATCGGGAAAATTTGACTTGAATTTAGAAAAATAATTCGGTTCAAGCAACTCTAAAAATGAAAGATCTTTAAACGAATGGAATCGATCTCGAATTTGCCCGAGAATAACATCTATAATCTCCCGAAATATCCGCCGTAAATTTTGTAAAGGATCTATCGCATTTCTACATTTCTTACGTGGTGGCTGATATTCTGCTGTAACTGTCGAATAGAAATTATCAAACTTTTTAGAAAAGTCATTTTCAAGCCAATTTTCAAATTCAATAATTTTTTGGCTTGCATATGAAATGTTTACCACTTTGCTCTGAATAATATTAAATAATATATCAGTTTTCGAAAAAATTAACAGATATAATTGAAAATCTGACTCTGCGAATTTTTGTAAGTATATATCGGAAAAAGTCAAGGAATCGCCATCCCAGTGTTGAGAACCATTCGAAATTGTCTCAAAAACTGTACAAATTTCATGCTTATGTTCAAATATAACGTTAATAATACGCGAATGATAATGCCAACGCGTTTTGGAAACCGATGGTAAACGACGATTTATTATATTTGCAAAAAGGTCCGACCTTTTAGTGGATGTATTAAAAAATGATGCGATTTTATTGATGTGCGCGAAAAATAATTTAATTTCCGGAATAAACTCAACTGCTTTAGACAATACTAGATTTAGTGAATGAGCGTAACATGGAACGAAAATTGCCGATTTATGTTTTTCCCGAATTAAAGTCTGAACTCCACGAATTTGAGAACTCATTACTGCTGCGCCATCGTAACATTGTGCAATTAATTTCTTATCGATATGAAAATTTTGCAATTGTTTTAAAATGTGAGAGCTTATTGCTGTAGCTGTACGATTAGCGCTTACATCCAAAAATCCGATAAATCTTTCTTCAATCTCATTTGATATTGTATATCTAAAAATCATCGTTAATTGTTCCCGACCGCTAACATCTGGCGTTTCGTCGACCATTACAGTTACAAATGGAGCCTCCTTTATTTCCAAATTGATTTTATTTCGAACCACATTAGCTATAGCGGAAACAAGATCGTTTTGGATTCTATTAGACAATCCCGAAAACGCTGCATTTGCTTTTATAGAATCTATGTGGGACTCAATTATCGGATCGTACAAACTCAAGAAATTTACGGTTTCGATAAAATTACCACGATTATTTGAAGAAGAGTCTTCATTATTTCCGCGAAAAGGAAGCTCCTGTTTTGCCAAAAAAATTACAGTATCGATTAAACGTTTCAAAATATTACGATTACGCTCAACTTTTTCATTATGCAAACTAACAGATATTGCCACCTGGTTACTAAGCATAAACTCTATACGCTGAGAACCAAAATTATCTAATTTAATTAACGACTGAAGATGTTTTTCGGAACTTGAATGCTTTGCTGCTGAGCCCGTAAAATTATTCAAATCACTAAATCCAGCTTTATTCCAAACAGATTTTTCATTCGTGAACAAAAGACACGGCCAGCAAAATAACTTATTTAATTTACAGCTTCCCGTTAACCAAATGTACTTTTCATACGTTTCGATATGGAATTTTCGCGTAATATTTTTTAATTTAAACTCTAAACTAAGATCTGGCTTCGGTCTATCCGATTCTATAATTTCTCTTTTCTTGGCAAAGGAAAGAGTTGAAAATCCCGCTTTTAGTACGAAATCCGTCGCGCAGCAATACTCCGACATAATGCGAAAAGAAAACTTACCACTTTTATCACAAATCAAATCAATTAAATCACTACAAACGGTCAAAAAACTTCAAATCACAATTTAATCAAAATCACCCGATTGCACTGATTTCCTCTTTTAAATTGCAACGGAAAATCCATTACATAACAAAAACAAAAGCTCTACTGGAAAAATCAAATTCCCATAAACATTCCCTGCATTGGCAACATTTCATTAACAAGCATCATTGGGCTTTATCCCACACACAAAAGCAGTCGCGCCAGTGCTTGACTTGTCTCATATAAATTTGAGAACAAAACAAAAAAAAATCGTTGCCCAATGTACTACCGAAATCCAAGATTCCCATTTTCTGGAATCAACATGTCTCTAGTATTTGGATGCACACATGGTACATGCATCTAAAGATCTAGGCACATTTTCCAATTCTAAGTTTGGTGTCTATGGTGTGCAAAATGTGGGAGGTTTGAATATTATCTAAAGTAATTGAACGAATGTTTTTTAACCAAAAGAAGGCGCGGATCAGAATTTGAATGTGTAAAGGAATATTTGAATGATAATATGTATTCTTCAGCTTAAAGAAAAACATTGACTGAAATGATGATATGTGTATTGGTGTAAGCAAAGTTTATTATTGAATTGCTTATTTCGGTAAGTCAAGCAGTTTGGAATTGCTTACTACGAGTGCACGTCACTGCGGTTTATGATAGAGGAGTAGTGATCTGTAAATTTCAATTTACAGTCGAACACAACACCTAAGTCCTTAAAAGAGAACACCCTTTCAAGGGGAACACCGTTAATAGTGTAAGAGAAAGACAAAGGGATAGGTTTAAGGTAAAAGATCATATAAAAACATTTGGAAAGATTGAGCTGTAGACCGTTGTCTGAGCACCAAGACGAAAGCGAATTGAGTACTGTCTGTAATTTGAGACAGTCAACGGTGGAAGACACAGAGAGGTAACACTTAAGGTCATCAGCGAAGAGCAAACTGGCACATTCAAGTAAAGCGGGGAGGTCATTGATAAAAATTGCAAAAAGTAGCGGTCCAAGAATAAACCCTTGAGGGATACCTGAAGTGGGAGTGAAAGGAGAGGACTTCGAGTTATTATAAATGACCTCACAAAGACGGTCACAGAGATAAGAATCAAGCCACTTAACCAATGGAATAGGAATACCAAAGGCAATAATATAATATGCGTGATCTCCAGTAAGTTAGTTGTGGTTGAGCGGTGTTTTTGGAAGCCATGTTGACACGGAGATATTAAGTGGCCAAAGTTTTCAATCAAAAAACCGTTCACAATTTTTTCCAAAACTTTAGCGGAAGAGGGAAGAAGGGAAATGGGTCTGTAATTAGTGGCGGAAGAAAGATCGCCACTGCCTTTAGGAACAGGTAGGATTAGGGATTTCTTCCACAGAGATGGAAAAATACCTAAGAGGAGGCTCTTGTTGTACAGAATAGAGAGTGGGAGGGATAATGATTGGTGCATGTTTTTAAGGAAAATATTTGGTAGGCCATCAGCCCCTGCACCACCTTCAGGCTTCAATTTGCTGAGAAGTAACCCAACATAATCGGGAGAAATGTGAGGAAACGAGAAATCAGACGAATCAATAGGGAATGAGAAGGGCACAGAAGTGGAGGGTGAGTAAACAGAGGAAAAGTAGGTCGCAAATAACTCGCTGATAGATTGGGGGTCATTTGCAATATTACCGTTGAGGGAAATTATAGAGGAGGAAGAGGTGGTAGTACGAAGATTTCGCACGTAAGACCAAAACAGCTTGCTTTCGTTGCGCTTAATGGAATCTTCTACGTAGACGATGTAGGATTTCCGGGCGGCTGCAATAAGCTGTTTGGCTTTGGAGCGAAACCTTCGAAAAAGTATTCAGCAGGTTGTCTGAATCGTTTGTACCGTAGGCGGCAACGATTCTTTTTATGTAGAATCTTGGAAATCTCCGCCGTAAACCAAACAGGGCTGCTGCGGGATTTCTGGGTAGAAAAGGGAACAAAAGAGGGTATAAGATCAAATAGAATATTGTAAAAAGTGATAACGGCAGAGTCACAATCAAGATGCTCCAGTACATTTACCCAATCAATTTCAGCCAGCTTAGAATTAAGAGCATCGTAGTCAGCCTTATGGAAGTTAAATTTACCTGGTTTGCGGGACGGTCTGGAATGCGAAGTTTTGAGAGACAACTCAAGGAGAAGCGGAGGGTGGTGACAATCAACTCGTACATAGGGAGAGGGTTCAGATAGGAATAGAGAGGGCAAAGGAATGTTGGTTAATATAAGATCTAACAGGCGGTTAGAGGCGTTTCGAATAGAGTTAATCTGGGTAACAGAACAAAGATGCATAAAAGATGTTAGGCGAAGAAGGTGCGAAGCCGAGGCAGATGAAACTGGAAAACCCGAAATGGGAGGCCACTCAACGTGAGGGAGATTAAAGTTGCCACAGATGACAACAGATGAAAAGGAATCACAATTAATAAAGCGAGATACATCGGAGTACCAGGAATCATATAGGGAAAGGCTAGAATTACAAGGGATGTATACACAAGAGACCAGGAGCACGGATGAAGGGGAAAGACATACACGTACAACCACACAGTCGAATGCATTGTCGGTTGAGGCATACAAGAGAGAGCATTGATATTTTTTAATCACCGCGATGAAAACCCCGCCACCATCTGCTTTGCCTGTGAGAGAGCGATTACGATCGCAGCGGAAGATATGATGAGATGGAAGAATTTCGGAATCGCCTACGGATGGTTCAAGCCAAGTTTCAGAAATACATATAATGTCCTGAGAAGACGCAAGTGAGGAAATATAGAATTCCTCCAATTTGGTCCTAAGGCCACGGGTGTTTTGATAGTACAAGGATACGTTTAGTCAACTCTCTTTGGATGACGACGACGAGATGCCGTTCGCTTGGTAAAATCCTTCACAATTAATTCAGGTGGCCAGAATGATGAATGGAGTGGTATGAAAACTTCGTTAGGTATAGTGATCTTGAAGGATGATATAAGCTGATCCGGGAGGTTGTCCTTAGTTAACTTTTTGCAGCTAAACAATGCAGGACGAAATCCAAGTCGTTCGATTACATTAGAGGAAAGTTCATCTTCCGTTGTGTCATATGTAAGACGCGAAACAAAAATCTGCTTGGGAGGTGCACATACCCGTAAAGAAGAACGAGTGGCAGAATGGGAATTGGATTGCATTGGATGAAGATGTTGTTGATGAGGTTGTTGTGTTTGGTGTTGTGGCTGATGTTGTGGTTGTTGTTGAGGTTGTTGTCTAGGGGGAGAGCAGACCCTTAAGCTTCTTTAAGAAGTAGCGCTGACTGAATTATCAACGACAATTGTAGGTAGTGAAGATGGTTGTGTGGAAATATCGCCAAAACAAGTCACTTCCAAGGATGGAACCATCGGGACCAGTTCAATATTCATGTCTGATTGAGACTTAGCCCTTGCTCTCGAACGAGTGACAATGCCGTCAGATAAAAGATTTAAAGATGATGATGCTATTGCAGCCGTGCGCCGCCCTAGCGACGAAAGATCCAGGGGCCGCTCGATTAAAAAATCCAGCTTTCTTACAACAATATAATGACCATCTTGCGCATATACGGTATCATGAAGGAATTTACAGGTGGTCGTAACTCCTGCCAACATCCGGTGAAGGATAGTGATGGAAAGCTACTTATCTTGTCTATCCTTCTCCGTTTCATGACGTCCTCCAGTTCTTCGCTCTTCCCCGTCATGGATCCGACATTCCAACTTGCAATCCTCTGTTTCTCTACAGTGTACTTGGACTGCCGCATAGCGCTCGCCCCCGGAAACCGTCGAGCTCTGGCACGAACAATGTTCGCCCTGGGATCACTCCACTGCGCATCAGAAGTTGTGCCCAGCTGGGTAGTGCTTCTAGCGTGTCCTACCATAAGGCCTTACATCCATTCTTATACACCTATCTGGAGAAAGGTGGTCTCCAGACCCGGCAACCCACTCACACACACTGACCTGTGGGAGGTCCTAAAGATGTTGAACAGTGCCGCAGGCTCATCTGGAGGTGTTATTGTTGCCTGCACGTGATCGGTCCTATTAGTCGCCTCCTACGATCAAGATAGGACTCACCTAGGGTTGCATATTCTAAACCCGTCACCCCACGGACAAGGAAAAAAAACTACATATTGGAGAAGAATTATAAAGAAGCCCTTTTCTATGCATTTATTCTTTATTTTTCTTTATTATTACTTTTTAACAAAATTACATGTACAAAAATATACAAAATCACACACATTGCAATAATACTGCATCAATACAATTCAAAACAAATAATTAAGATACATAGTGTAGAGTCGCAGACAATATTGTATTGTATTGTCTGTGGTAGAGTCTAATGTCTAATAACGATTGAATAAAATATAAAGCTTTTGTTTTAGGTAACTATGTCCTTCCTTTGCTATCCGCCGATCACGTTCACTTCTGTAGTCGGTTTTGTATTTGATCCATTTGGCACGAGTGGCTGGATCACGAGGACCCCAGTTCTCATCGGGTGCTATGGCCTTTCTGATACTCTACAAAATATAAAATATTAGTAAAAGAAAAAATTAAATAAAAATAATTATTCATAATAGATAAATTCCCCCAAAAAAAAACTCACATTTTTAATTGATCTGCTCCACTTTTTACGCAATGCATACGCAGCCCAAAGGGGTACTTGTAAAATAGCCACTGCTACGATTAGCCAGCCCATTACTTTGTAAAATAGAATCAAAATCGTAGGTATGTTAATGGAAATATTGTATAATTTTTATTTTCTTATAATTTTTATATTAGGCGCATTCTTTTCATCCGGTCCCAGATTCATTTTCATACAAAACTACTGACCGGTTTTGATCCAGGTCTCGTATGGGATCTCGTCGGATCGAAATTCCAATTGAATTGTTTGAACATGCCATGCAATTGTCAACATGTTCCTCGGCTATGAATCATCAATTCGCCCCCATTCTCGCCACTTGTTATCTGTATGTGATCAATTTGAATTCGCTCGACGCAGATCTGTGGCGATTCTGGATCTGGGACCGGGTGAAATGAACACGGCTATTGCTTTATAGTAAAAATTCGCAACACATCCATTTACTCCGTGCTTGTACAAAAATTGATGCTATGAAAACCAATAATTGCGATGATCGTCTCAAGCAGCTTTTCTTTTTTCCCGAAGCGGCCACTACGATGATAGCCCAGCTATGATAGTTCAGTGATCACCGTTGAGCACTACCTATTTTTGTGTAGATTCGCAATCTGAATAATACGCTTTAAGCTTAAAGCACAGTGAGCATCGCTGAGTTATAGTACGATTACAATCGCCGCGTTCTTTTCGCTGGATCAAAAGCTCATTACCATACAAAATGACTGACCGTCGATGATCCAGATCTCATATTGGATCACATCTGGATCAGAGTTGAGAGTGGATTGGTTGAAAGTCAACTTATTTCCCCCATATACCTGTGAATACTGAGTACGCATTCGCTCCCACGCGGCGAATCATTCGTATGGTATGTTGGCTGTTTGAGTTCGCTCGTCGTATGATCCGTGCCGTTCTTTTCACTCTTGATCTTTGTGCGAACGAAAAGAACGGGTCTAATAACTGCCTCGAGCAAAACATACCTTTCAAATCCACATTATGCGACTGAGATAATAGCTGCGTTCCTTCGAACAAATCAGGTTTTGACATTTACTTGTTTTAATCAGAATACTTCTCATATCCGGAGGGGAACATTTTCATGACAGTTGTCCGTACAAACTTTACCGGAGGGGAAAGCATATGGAGGAGAATTCGAGAAATGTCAAAACCTGATTCGTTCGCAGAAACTCACTCAATAACGAGTATTTGCTCACTCACTGTCTATATTTGGTGGGTTCAGAAGTTACCGAGCAACTTCTGCTCAGAGGAACATGATCAAATGATCACTGAGCACTGTTCTTTAGCTGCATGAGAGGACAACGTGAAGTACAGGCTTTTGGATGGAATGGAATGATGTGCTTAATGAATGCGGGCTTAAGTAACCTACCGTAAGCTACAGACGGATATAGAGAACCATTATAGGTGACAGGTTTGTACTGTATCATTGAATAAATGAAAATAATTAGAAGAAAACCAGGTGTAAGTATAGCCCAACATATTCTCCAGTACGGCGTAAGAGGTTTTTTAGTCATAAATTCCACATCTTTGCATAGTTCATCTAAGCCTAGAAATGATGTTAAATAAATGAGTAAAACTTTAGACTTGTTTTTAAATTTAGTCTCCTTTGGAACAGGCTTTCAGTCTCTATGTAGAAAGTAGATATGTATTTACCATAGATCCAAACAAATCCGAATATTTCCACAATGGCAAGGGAGAATGCAATAAATGTTCCTCCATAGTAGTCAACCAAGTTCAGTAACCATTGACCACCCTGAAATATTCAAGGAACTTAAATATCGCACCTGATAGCTCTGTAGCCGATCGGTAGGTACTTACCGGAGTAACATAAATTGTTCCTATGCAAAAGCCAATAATCACAGTAATCACAGCCACTTTCCAAAATCTAAAATTAAACTGATCACATATAACTGTGACCACTGTTGTGTGCAGAGCCACTAGAGATCCAGTGCCCAATACGAAAAGCATGAAGAAAAATAGTACGGCAAATAACTATAAGAAGATAGTGGATCAGCTAAGAAAGAAATTTGGTTACTTCAAAAGTCCTGTTACCTGAGGTACAAATGTAAATTTCGCTATCGCATCTGGATACGATATAAATGCCAATCCTGTTCCACTTCGGACGACACTTGCTATATCGGTCGTATTGAGCTCATGTGCTAGATTGCCCAGAATTCCGAAAATCGTAGTTCCTGCAAGAAGACTGGTGAATGTATCTATTGTTGTGACGATCATGGCATCTCTGAAATATAGCGAAATTCGGAAATTGAATATCTAAATGTAATTATGTAGAGCCAAATATAAACTTCGTCATGGTACGTTTCGCTCGAAGCGATCAGTGCGATCATTGCGATCATAGCTTATGAATAATACATTAGCGATCACCGCTGAGCACTATTTGTGTGTATTTTAAATGGAGCTGTGTTCCTCCGACCGGCTGTGGCTACAAACATTTTAAGCTTAAAGCTCATCGATCATCGCTCAGCTATTATCGCAACGATCGCTTCGAGAAAAACTCACACTCATCACTCCAACTTGTATCTTTGAATCTTATCTCAACCTACCTGTAAATATTGTGATGAAAATCATTGTAAGATGCAAACATGACTACGGATCCAATACAGACGGACAGCGAGAAAAACAATTGCGTAGTAGCTGAGTACCATACCTATAAAAAATATTCATGACAGAAGGATTGATCTTTTGTGCTTGTACAGACTAGTGGACTAGTACTTACATGTGGATTCAGCAATTCACTCCAGTTTGGCTTCAAAAAATAGATGATTCCATCGACTGCACCCTCTAAGGTTACAGCTCTAATCAGCAGAGCAATCATAACCACGTATGGGAACAGGGCCAGGAAGTAGGATGCTTTGCCGGTACTTTTCACTCCGCGCATGATAATTAGAAAGATCACGACCCACGCTGCTAGGAGACAGAGAGTCAGTTGCCATGCCGGCAAACCAATACCGTCGGAGATGTCGTTCTTTTCGTTCAGTACGGTTTTTCTGGATAGGCCAAGAAAAATCAGTGTTAAACATCGTTGTAAAAGGATTTATCATATAGGCAAGAATATTTATCCAGCTGGGTTAAGAAATAACAGCATCTGTTTTTAATCCAGTTTGTTGAGCGTGAACGTGGAACCTCTTTACAGACGGTTCCACGATGGAAGCCGGAGTTACATAATAATAATAAAAAATAAGGGCAGACTAAGATACCCATATGGTAAGCACTTCGACCAAGAGATCTATTGTGCCATAGCCTTCACTAATCCAAAAGACCCTCAATCAACCTGATGAAGACCAATAGGTCCTTTGTAGGAGCACTCTTAATGACAGCAGAGCTCACTATTGAATCTCCAAGAAACGTAAACCTGGAGCGAGCGATCGCCGGGCATTCACAAAGAAGGTGTTTGGTGGACTCAATGTCCTCCAGGCAAAGCCGGCATTCCGTCTCAGTGGACAGACCCATTTTGTTTAGGTGATATCTCACCCAGTGGTGTCTTGTGAGGTAACCAACGATTAACCTCAGGTCCGCTCTTCCCAGGCGGCTAGCTTTTTTGCGACTGTAGGGATTAATGAGGTCTTTGGATTGCCGCAGTCCAGGGAGATTATTCCAGTTCCGCAACCGGAACGGCAGACCATACCCTCACCGGTATGGGCCCAGCCCGCAGAAGGGTTCAGGTCCGAAAAATTTCTCTGATGAGCCTTGTCTAGCAACTGCATCTGCAGCTTCGTTGCTATGGATGCCCCGATGCCCATGTACCCAACATAGAGTGACCGGGTTTCTGTTTGCGAGACACTGTAGGTTATCAAAACACTTTTTTACTAGTTTTGATGAGAACTTGTGTGAGGAGAGAGCCTTAATAGCTGCCTGACTGTTAGAGCAGATAGCAATGTTAGCGCCAGTGAGCTTCTTTTGGAGAATTACTCTGGCGCAGGTCTTAATGGCATGGATTTCGGCTTGGAAAACGCTGGGCCAAATGCCCATAGCGGTTGAGATTCTGGTGTTCGTTCCAAAGACCCCAGCACCAGCTCCCTGTCCCGTTTTTGACCCATCGGTAAACCACATGATACACCTGGGATCAGGACAAATATTGCCAATATCCCATTCCGAGCGGCTTGGGGTGGAGACCGAAAATTTACTACCGAAGCAGAATTCCGTAGTCATGTAGTCTTATCTCGAGCAGATCGGTATGCCAGGAATCCGCTCCAGACTACTCATGTGGCCCTGTTTGTACACATGAGCATCATAATTTTGATGCACTCCAAGAGCGCTTAGAGCCGCAGATTTCCGAATCAAAATATGCAGCGGAGTAAGTCCGATAACGGCCTCTTTGGCCGATGTCGGACATGGACGAAAAGATCCTGCCATACCAAGGCATGCAAAACGTTGTAATTTGTAATTTACAGGGCGCAATAATAAGCCACAGCATCTCCCGACTTGTCGCACGTGGGCGGCTAAATGGGGGAGTAGGAGGTGCATGTTGGCAACTGCATTCTCCGAAACTAGTTGATGCCAACGAAACGTAAAGTGAGGCACATGGAGTAGTTGACGCGCTACGTCCCACATGGGGTTAGGACATACTACGGGGCACTGCTTGTTAGGGAAATACGCATACAGATTAAAACTGTTCACTGGTAGTGGATGCAGGAATTGCAAACTATTAAATAGAGAGGAAACTCTAAGGCATTTTCTGTGCGACTTTACAGCGCTTACTAGGAGAGATTAAAATATAATACACGGAGGCCTACTTCTTCAAAGACCTAGAAGGAGTTGCTGGTCTCAGCTTGAGAAGTCTTCGGAGCTTCGTTAATAAGGCAGGATCCTCCGAACTCAACAAAGATCTTTTGGTAACGACTAACACTGCAAAGTAATGAGTATCGTAAGCACGTGATATCGTTATGGAGCGGTGTATGCGGACCCGTTAGGCTGCCACCCAACCTAACTTCACCTAGTCCATGAACCTGGGAGTTTTAGGTGGAAAGTTTGGAAGGAGCAATGATTTTTAGTACTTTAATGTTTTCTAACGTTTTTTTTTATTCCCAACGCGAATTTGAGACTCGCCAATCAAAATTTTGGTGGTGTATTTTTTTTATACCAAAATAAAGAACCTATACCTATTTTATTTTTCGGATTGAATTCTTAACCCTTTTCCAGGTTTTTCTCAATATCTACTAAAGTATGCCTCCTATAGCACATCAGGAACACTCTCTTCGTAAAATTCCCTCTGCACCATAGGAAGCAGTTGGGCGACCGGTAGCTCAGTGCGTAGAGGCATCAGTCTCATGTCTGACTACCGGCTTTTTGGGTTGGAATTACGTCCTCGACGACGTTCGTGGCCATGGAAGTTTGTGTTGTCTTACCCTTGTGGTGCGGGGCGTAATAATAAGACACAGCATCTCTCGACTTGTCGCAGATAGGCAGCTAAACGGGGGAGCTGGAGGTGCGTGCTGGCAACTGTATTCTCGGAAACTAGTTTATGCCAACGAAACGTCAACTGGGGCACAAACAGTTGACGCGCTATGCTCCACAAGGGGTTAGGGCAGTTGAGTATACCAGTCAGGCAAGTCTGCTGAAACTACTCCCCACTCTTTCATCATCATCATCGTGGCGCGACAGCCCGACGTCGGGCCTTGGCCACTCTTTGGTAGATGAAATTGAGTCAGCGCTGATATTGAAGAAGCTTTTGACAACACATCCCTCTCCTCCATCGATTCTGTGCTATGAGCAAAAGGAGCTGATGACACCGTCGTAATCTTGGTCAAAGGAATGTTATCATCCAGGCGTGTCATCACTGAGGTTGGGAGCTTTTTTTTTAATAGCAAACGTCACTCGAGGCTGTCCACAAAGGGGGCGTACTATCTCCTGTCCTGTGACGCATTGTAGTCGACAGCTTGATGTGGAAACTTACCGCAATGGGGTATTCAACATAAGGGTATGCTGATAACCTGGTGATAAGTGTTAGGGGAAGTTTCAAGAAATCCTAACGGCGATCCTCATCAGCCGAATATGAATATAGTTCAAATATGGTGTAATGACAAGGGCATGCAGCACTGGAGCACGATTGGAAGTATCCTATACATGCTCCGTTGTTTTTCGGATTAATCTTTGGCCTACAGTTATCAGCCCAAATGGTTAGGTGTGAGAGGGCATTTTGCAATACCTTAGTAAGGACACTAGGAAATTTTCCTGAAATAGCAATATAAATGTCATTCTCATAAGCGACGTCTTTGCAATTTTGTCTTTATAGGTCTAATAACATTCTATTGATCATTAAGTTCCAGGGAAGGGGAAAAAGCACCACACCGTGGGGTGTGCCCCTGCTCACGAGTCTACGTTCAGACGACGAGACGCACCCATAAAAGTATGTTTTCATACATACGAGTACTACCCTAGATGACATCACCAAGTTAATGAGCTTACAAAGAGAATCGTCAACAAGACCAGAGGCGGCACCAGTGATAGCTCCAGGCTTAACTTGTTGAAGGCCCCTTTCGATATCAAGGAAAATAACCATGGTTTACTCCTTATTGTCCAAAGCCTTTTCGATGTATTTAGCTCACTATAGAGCGTGGAGCTGTATCGGCTGACGTAACCATCAGGTATACATGTTGGAAGGTATGTACATAAAAGATTTGACAGAATACTACCGCAAAGGATAATTGTTTCCTTAAACCCGCCGCCGTCATAGACTATCCGGAATTCCTCTCCGAAAACACTAATCGATTGTGGCCTTCCGGATTGCACATACGATCCGGAATTTCTGTCCGGAATTCGATTGTGCAGGCCGACTGAACAGGCCGCCTGAACCGGTCCATTTCTACATACACGATCCGGAATTCCGCAAGGCCAGGCCTGATCAGTTTTTCTGGAGAAGAGTTCCGGAACGTCTGTGGTCAAGGCCAGGCCTCATCAGTTTTTCCGAATCTATTTTTGATTTTGCATCCGACCGACAGAACAGGCCCGCCTGTAGACCGCATGCGCCGGCAAGTTTCTGCATACACGTTCCGGGATTCCTCAAGGCCAGGCCTGATTAGTTTTTCCGGAGAGGAATTTCGGATCGTCTATAGCGGTCTCTAGATATAATTTTACTAGTGTCACGTGGAGTGCTGTTAGAATAACCTCATTTTATTTATTATATAAGGTGAGCTACCTGGGAAAAGTGTATCAAGCAATTTCCTTGCTAGAGGAGATCCATGACCCGCCCTGCTGCGGTTGGTAGCTTGGTAGTAGGGAGAAGGCTGGATGTCTCATTCGATTCATCGATAAGCCCAAAGAAAAGGCTCCAGAAAAATTTCCCAGTGTTTTGTCCAATTGGATCGTTTATGAACAGGAATACGCTAATCTTTATTTGTAATTCTCTTTTGTGCATGTCTACCCCCAGAATCTGTTTACTTGGCTGCCGTAATGTTCAATCATCCCATTCCACCAGTCATTCCTGCAGGTGAATCTCCTGAAAATCAAAGTTAAAAGCTGCGCCGCGCCAGTTCTTAAATTCTAGCCGGAATACCTGTCCTTGTGCTTCCTTAGTTCATGGTCCAGCAGAATTGCATATTTTAAGGTCGCCACACATGAACGCGCACAACCACAACCGAACTTCCGTACCATCAATTTCATAGAACGATGGAAATGAGGAGAATTTTTTTTCCACACGTTCTATTGTATGAAATCGATGGTTCGATGGAAGTTCGGTCGTGGTTGTGCTCGTTAATGTGTGGTAACCTTTAGATATGATAGTGTCACAGGAAGTGCATATGTAACAGTAAGGCTGCTTTCACACGACGCTGTTCGATGCGATATTTTCTCGGCTGAGCTTTTCTCGAAATCGAAGCCGCATTTCACACGGCGACATTCGATTTACCACATAAATGGTTTTATTGAATAGTCTTCGTTGCGAAATGATGACGCATGTGCCTAAAATGCGTTCGAGCTTTTGGAAATACCACACAACAAGCTCACGCACACCATGTGTGCTTGGAATACATACGAACTTTACCGAATCGCATTGGCAAATGTCGTACGTATACGAGAAACCATAATTTTCTTGCATTAGCACCGTGTGAACATGTTCATACGATGTGCAATGCTGTTTCATTCGATAAAAGCTTCCGTCAAATAACGTGTCTCGTACATGTCGTGTGAAAGCAGCATAAGAAAGGCTGCTTTTACACGACGTGTAAGTTAAATTTAGTATCCCGGATAGCTAAAGACTGCCAGTTAAGTTTAACCAGACATTGAGAAAACGGGCCATAGTCGAGAAATATAGTTTCTCGTGGCGGCGACTGTTTGAGGTAGCTTTTCACACCGGAGACTTTTCGATAAAACATTTTATTAGAGTAGTCAAATTAAACTTGGAAGTGGAAATAATTTTTGTCTCGATGAAAGTTATATCATCGTGTCGGGAAAACTCCCCCGACCAACATATAAAAAGTGTCACTCTTTACGTTGCCAAGAAATTATGTAATTTAATATAAACAAACAAAACAAATCGCAAAATGGCGTTATAATGCCTAAATCGTTCAAATTTCCATTTCAGTTCATCCAATCGACAAAAAAAATGCCATTTTAAAGTGGAAAGAATTCCCAACGAATTCACAATACCATGTTAATTTCTACGATTCCTATTTTTTGAGTAATCAATAAAAAATCAATAAATCATTTTAAATGTTTAGCGGCAATGAACATTATCCCATATTATTAGACAACAGTGCCAACAACATCCCCTTCAAGTTGTTTATACAAATCCATGGTACGTAGACATTCTTGTCTTGTAGCTTTTGTAGTGAAGAAGGGGCAAGTCGCTCCCAAAAAATATACATATATATAGTATACGAGTATACATTATAAATAAAATTTGTAGTTTGAGTAAGTTGCGTCTTCTTTGATTTGATTAGTCTATTATGTGGAAATTGAATGTCACCGTGTGAAATGCTGTTTCAATTTCAAAAACATCGTATCGTATAGCGTCGTGTGAAAGCAGCCTAACAATTTAGGCTGTTTTACCTGGAGGTGAAGGCGTGCTCTATGCGGGGCGACTCAGTTTTAACGATACTAACGACAGAGCCTATTGCTGGAGAATGCATCATATATGTTATCTGGGTAATGACTGGGGTAGTGCTCACATCTCCCGAAAGTTGTGGAGCATCATTCACTTGGCCAACTTCGGGGTTCTTCCATAATCAGCATCCGGTGAACACCTGTATATTGCACGTGCGGTACTTTTACATTTTAGTGCAAAATGTTCTTTTTTTTTAATTTTACAAATTTTTACATATTTTTATTTTAGAGCTAAAATAAAAAAAAATACATATGTCATTTCATTATTATGAGCCCTAATGGATTTTTTTTTGCGTCTGTAAAACGTCAGTAAAACTTCACATACATACTTCAAATAAAAGTATAGAAAATTATCTCTCTCCAAGGTTCCTTTTCAGGGTTGAGGTTCATGAGCTCTTTCTGTGTGTATACGTTAATATTAAACTTTCCAAAGAATTGCAGCTTTACACAGGTGGTGGTCAACATGACACTGGCACTGTGCTTTCACACAAGCTCCGACTCCTTCCAATGAGTCGTTTCGTTCAAGTAGTACAGCGGTTGTATTCCACTCTAACTTCACGTATTTAGGACACTAGTTGTGTTACTCAGTTGAGGGCGATCAGCGATCGTGTGTATCGATGCTCACTGGCCGAGTTACCATTTAAAGAGTCGTTCAAGGAGTATACCGCTTTCTGACGTTACTGAATATCTCAATTTTGATTAACCATCGGTAAGTCCGTCCAATTCTTCAATGAAATTTATGAATTCGTCCTTTGCGATAATTTTAATCTACGCAACAATAATACGACGACTCATTAGCCACTGCTTCGGGTATTCTGATGAGTCGTTCAAAGTGAACGATACATTAACGTGTTACTCATCACTATTTTACGTGGCTTTCCAGTTAAGAGGTAGCACATTGTAAGCTCAATAATCGCAGTGACAATATAATATATCCTAAACGGATACGAGTATCCTCATTAGAAACCTTTTCTTTTTTGGACTTACTTTAATCTTGTCACTGTGTTTATTTACGCATAAGCGCATATCATACTTGTTAAGAATAAAAGTGGAGTGGGTCATTGTGAGTCTAAGTCAAAAATGACTCAAACTCACTCTCCACTACCACACAAAAATAATCGGCTTAAAGCCAATTCTTCCCCGGTCACTTGGTTTCGTCCACACCATGGATCACTCTTCAGAAGCTGTCTTAAATCCATGGTATTGGAGAGTGAGTTTGAGTCTTTTTGACTTAGACTCACAATGACCCACTTTACTTTTATTCTTACTTTAATCTTGTACAAAAGGAAAACAGATAACTTATATTTCTCATATACAAATTTCACTTACAGAAAATATAACTCCGAGCTGCTCTGATTCGCTATTTGAGACGACACATTTGTAGTCGGTGTTGCATCCAGACAATTAGGTAACCACTCCTCCAGGCACGTGGTCCACGGAAGCACGGATTGAAATGACACGCCAAGGTAATACAGGGTCAACGCCACCAGTGAGGAATAGTATGAAATCACAGATATTGTACCCAACAACTGACCAATGCCGATACCTAATCAAGAAATAAAGGAATACTTCTTCAATGAGGATATCGGAATCAAAGTGCATTTCAATCGACAAATTATATACCTCTCAGCAGTGGTACGGCTTTCCACATTTTCACTGAACTTCTGCTAGTGAATTGACCCAGGCACATTTCGAGGTAATACAATGGTTTTCCTGACGAAAAGAAAGGTAAGTTCCAAAATCCCAGTCAGTTCGAAATTACGGTGAGCGACTTACCAATTATTATAAGCACTATTATGTAAGGTATCACAAACGCTCCGCCTCCATTCTCGTAGGCAGTAAATGGAAATCTCCAAATATTTCCCAGGCCTACGGATAATGAAATACACGCCATAAGGAATTCAACACCATTAGACCATGTTTGTCGTTCCTCGGTGACGATGCCGCCGCTTTCCAGCTGAAATAATTTTAAATGGAAATTAATTTTTATAGAGGAATAAAGTTAGGGTGATTGAAGTTATGGTAAGTGCCTACGATGACGGATGGACGGACGAACGGATTTATGCGACTGGTCAGCACGGACAATGCTTGAGCATTTTACAGGGACTCATTGTCCTCGATTAGTGAACGCTTTGATGAAAAACGGAGAAAAGTTATCAGCTATTTGAGGTTCGTTTTGATAGACATCACTCTGCGTCGATCGCAGGCGACGATTGAAAAAATACACACAAATAGTGCTACGTTCACTATGGGTTGATTGGTAATCACGATCATGTGCCTAGCAAATTGACGTGTAATAGCCGCCATACATTATCCGATCCGTCGCCCGATCGATCGGCCGATGGATCGCCACAAAATGTCAGCTGATCAAAATGATATGGAACTGTCAAAAAAATCGTCAACGATAAGCGCATACACTGGCCAATCCATAGGCCGATATCGATATCGGGCGACGGATCGGCCGATCGATCGATGTGTGTATGGCACGTTTTAGACATACAAACAATTTGACATCAAACTGCTTGCTATGATACAATACAAATTATTACTATTAATGCCAATTTTCTTACCAAATTTTTTATAATAATAATTTCTATTGTTTGTAATTGTATGTCAAAACGGTCAAATTGTTTGTGTCGTGTTGGGTGGCCGTGGTCGTTCGGTCACCACTCTACGATACTAATCTAGAGCTCGGAGTTCAAATCTCGGCGCGATAAAACAAAACTGCCTGTGGGTACTAATAGAACGCTCACAGTGCTCCGAGCTTGTCAGTATAAAAGACGGCGCGGAGGAGGTGCATGCTATCAACTGCACTTACGAAAAGTAGACATGCTATCGAAACGTCAAAAAGGCATAGAAATGCTAGAGCTCAGCAAAAAACCGTACCCCCGGTAACGCGTACTGCCCAAAATAGCTATGCTAAATAGCCGTCCTGGCGTAACCACCATTTTTACTCAGCCCATAGGATTTCCAAGTGGTAACCTAGGCACGTACCCAACGACGGGGGCTACGTTGTTCATGATTTAAGTAACCCAGTTACGTACCCAACTTAGTTAACCAATTTTTATACTATGACAGTATTCCCAGTAAGAAACCGTACCCCCCCCCCGGTAACGCGTACTACCCAAAATAGCTATGCTAAGTAGCCGTCCTAGCGTAACCACCATTTTCACTCACCCAGCAAAAAACCGTACCCCCGGTAACGCGTACCGCCCAAAATAGCTATGCTAAATAGCCGTCCTGGCGTAACCACCATTTTTACTCAGCCCATAGGATTTCCAAGTGGTAACCTAGGCACGTACCCAACGACGGGGGCTACGTTGTTCATGATTTAAGTAACCCAGTTACGTACCCAACTTAGTTAACCAATTTTTATACTATGACAGTATTCCCAGTAAAAAACCGTACCCCCCCGGTAACGCGTACTACCCAAAATAGCTATGCTAAGTAGCCGTCCTAGCGTAACCACCATTTTCACTCACCCAGCAAAAAACCGTACCCCCCCGGTAACGCGTACCACCCAAAATAGCTATGCTAAATAGCCGTCCTGGTGTAACCGCCATTTTTACTCAGCCCATAGGATTTCCAAGTGGTAACCCAGGCACATACCCAACGACGGGGGCTACGATGTTCATGATTTAAGTAACCCAGTTATGTACCCAACTTAGTTAACCAATTTTTATACTATGACAGTACTATTGTATATTCCAAGCAAAAAACCGTACCCCTCGGTAACGCGTACCACCCAAAATAGCTATGCTAAATAGCCGTCCTGGCGTAACCGCCATTTTTACTCAGCCCATAGGATTTTCAAGAGATTAGATGTTGACACGCCCAGGCCCCTGGAGGGGTCAAGGTAATTAACAAATTGTTTGACAGTCTAATGGACGCTTAAGTTGATTATTTTTTCCTATTTACGTCGAGAATGAGTAATTCCACAAAGGTGCATAAGCGAAGTAAGTGGGTATGTTCATGTCTACAAATATCGCATAATTTCGCTTCCTCCGCTACTCCATCGCGAAGAAAAAGATAAGCTAAGCGGTGGCTACGAGGGAATTAATTCGGAAAAATTTATCAATGCACAAAAATTTCGTCCCGACGATTTCCTTCTCTAGAAAAAAGTATATATGAAGAGTGATTCTCAACCGGAAGCATCATTGAATGCCTGTGTGTGCCCTAGCCCATATATATGCACGAATCCATCCGTCTGTCTCCGTCCGTCATTGTGTGCGCTTATCTTTAAACAGGTTGTACCGTTCCTTATAATAAATACATACTTTATTGGTAAATATTATAGTACACTTCATTTGAGGAAAATTAACATATGACATGGACAGTCTCTCTTTAACCATTACAAAGTTATAGCTTTTTTTCTAAATTGTGTCAAAAAACTTGCAAAATCAAAATTTTCTACTCCCCCGATCATTTAATCCGATATTTGACCTCACTTTCTGAAACTACATAAAATTTGATATAAATGGATTTTTTCCCGGTTTGTAAAGATCACCGTTACTTCAAAGATACAACTGTCCAAACTTTCAAAATCGATTTTTCATCGAAAATTTAAAAGAAAATATTGTAACGGTACTATGAACTGACAGTTCTGCAAAGTTGATAAAAGTTGATCAAGGACTTAGACATGAAAATTTACGAATGTTACGAATTAAAAGGGAAAAAAAGGTGGTCCTGATGTAGAACAAATTGAATTACATATGTATATGATGAATCTAACTACTAACGATGTGAAATTAATGTGGCAAAAAACTTTGCATTGGCGATGTTTGCTGTCAAAATTATGTCACAATGTACGGATTTTAAGAGAAACGGGGAGAACACTAAACCATAAAACCAGCGATCAAAATGAACGTACCCCGATTAGAAGGCAAGACGAGATCCTTCGTCTATTTGATGCTAATCCCAGTTCGAGCACGAAAAGGGCTGCAATTCAACTAAATGTTCTCATATGACAATTCATCGAGTACTCTACGCCGACAATCGGTATCCATATTATTTAACGCAAGTTCAGGTTGTATTCCCTACAGACTTCAAGAGAAGAATGACTTTCTGTAACTGGTTTTTGGAAAGAATACAGCAGCAGATTGTCACTTCCTGAGGCAAGTGCTATGGACGGATGAGGCAACATTCACCCGGAGTGGCGTATAGTATTTAATTAGTACAACGCACATGCTTGGGCTCATTAAAACCTCACGCAATCGCTCTTCACGGCACCAACAGGAATTCAGCGTGCATGTGTGGATAGGTGTTCTCGGAGATCAAATTCTAGAACAGCTTATTCTTCAGCAACGTCTAAATTTATCCGCCGTTCATAGCATGCTAGAAACTGAAGTTGGGCCCAACATACTGGACGGTATCCCAATTACCCTACGAACAGAATGTTGGTGGTAGATGGACGGATGTCCGGCCCAATTCCGGAATGATGAATTCCGCGAAAAG
Source organism: Chloromyia formosa (assembly GCA_964017055.1). NCBI lineage: Eukaryota > Metazoa > Arthropoda > Insecta > Diptera > Stratiomyidae > Chloromyia > Chloromyia formosa. The sequence continues at coordinate 53,235,613 of OZ024818.1, forward strand.
TGGATCGGATGATATGGACCAGTCGCATGGCCTGCTAGAAGTCCAGAAATAACGCCACTCGACTTTCACGTATGGGGGAGTCTAAAAAATGAAGTTTACAGTTAACCGATTGTGTCCCAGTAAGGCCCAAACCAGATTGAACGCAGCAGCAGCGTCAGTGGCAGCAGCGGCGGTGACAGCAACAACAACAAAAGGAAGATCTGCTTTCGCCGCTGTCGCTGCCGCTGCGTCCAATCTAGGTGGCTTAAGGGAAACGCATGCTTTCTAATTTGACATTTGGTCGCCGCTGCCGCTGCTTTCTGCGTTCAATCTGGTTAGGGCCTAATAATTAACACAAAAAATTTAAACAGCGTGCAAACATTTGCGAGAAAAGAGAAGAAGAGGTTAGTGGTCCTTCGAGCTGTTTCATCTGTTGATAGAAGATGTGGAGTTTGTATCCAACATGGAGGAGGGCACTTCGAACAATACTTTTAGTTTTAAGTTTATGTGGATTTAAGGATTTTTGAAATATGTAGCTGTTGTTGATAATTTTGCTTCTCTTTCGCTCTTTTTTTGACATGAATATGTCTTATCGCTGGGGGTAATCCCAAAAATTTGTTCGTCAAGTAATACGACACGATTTTGTTAAGGGAAGTGTAACTCCGTTAGTTTGCATCTTACGAAAGTCATTCACCATTCGATGGAAAGGTCTCATTTCAACTCCTGCAGCCAAAATCTACCCTCCTCGACGTCATACTCCATAAAATTGAATTGAAATTTCGTATAATCACAAAGCGTTCTTCCCGATTCTCATCATTCATGATGTCATTCACAGATGTCATACGTCTAGTTTCTCATAACTTGGATGTTATGCAGAACAGGTGCTGATCCATCTGTTTCTAGAAATTTTCCACCCCGAGAACTACTATATGCAGGGCCGGTCAAAGCTAAGGCGAAACAGGCAGTTGTCTGGGCTGCCGACACTAAAAGGGCGCCGAAGAGGGCACCAAGAGGAAAGCCAAGTTTGAGACTGGATTTCGCCAATTTAGAGCTGAAAGTAATATGTCGCTTGCCAGGGAGAATAGTGACACAACTCAAATTTCATTTTTTTGGGATTACTGCACCAATAGATAGATAGATATTTTAGATAGATATGAAAATTCGAGCTACTTTCCTAGCAGGAAGGCACTGCGACCATAAAGATCTATTGTGCCGTAGCTCATTAATCCAAAAGACCGTCCACCCTTCTAATAAAGGGCAGTAAGTCTTTAGCAGGAATCAACCTGAATTCTGCAGTGCTGATAGTAGCCTGCCCGAGGAGTGACATCCTAAAACGCGCGATGGCGGGACATTCGCTCAAGATGTGCTTGGTCGTTTCCACGTCTTCCAGACAAAGACGGCATTCAGTCTCGCTTGACAGACCCATCTTGTTCAGGTGATATCTGACCAGGTGATGGCCAGATAAGTACCCCACTAGGAGTCTTAGGTGGGTTCTACTCATATGAGTAGTACCCTTGTGACTGAAGGGCATTATCAGCTCCTTTGATTGACGAAGCCCTGGAAGGTTATCCCAGTACTGTTGACGCAATCGTGCAAACCAATCTGTGATCCGCAGTTTGGCCGAGGCCAGTCCAAAGCCACAGTAAGGCTCAGGTCCATGAAAACAACTGGATGATCCTTGTCTAGCAAGTTCATCCGCAGCCTCGTTCCCCTCAATGCCCTGGTGGCCTGGCACCCAACACAAGAAGACTCGGTTTTTGGTTGCCAACAGTTGAAGGAGATTGTAACACTCCTTCACCAGTTTTGAAGAGACCTTAAATGAGGAGAGCGCTTTTATAGCTGCTTGGCTGTCTGAGTAGATAGCAATGTGAGCGCCGCGAAGTCCAGTTTCCAAGATTACCCTGGCGCAGACCTCAATGGCGTGGATCTCAGCTTGAAAAACGCTGGGCGAGACTCCCATTGCGATCGAAATCCTGGTGTTGGGTCCAAAGACACCTGCACCAACACCCTGTTCTATTTTAGACCCATCGGTGAACCACTTGATACATCTAGGGTCTGGACAGGGTGTGCCATTTACCTATTCAGAGCGGTCAGGAATGAGGGCTGAAAATTTTCATCCGATGCAAACCTCCGTGATCATGTAATCTGATCTCAAGCAGATCTGCACGTCAGGAATTTGATTCAGAATGCTCATGAAACCGCTTTCTTCACTACGCCCGTCGGAAGTTAAACGAAGTCTAAGAGCATTTAGAGCTGCTGATTGTTGAATGAATATGTGCAACGGAGTAAGTCCAATAGTCGCCTCCAGGTCTGGTGTAGGACAAGTGCGCATAGCTCCAGTGATGCCAAGGCAGGCAAGGCGTTGAAGCTTATTGCACTTCAATAAGACTGAAGATTGCCTGAGTTTTCGGCCACCACACAAGCGTTGCGTAAGTCACCATGGGCCTCACCAGCATGGTATATAACCACTCAATTATCTTTGGGGTGAGCCCCCATGTCCGTCCAAAGAAACTTCTGCAAGCCCACATTGTGCGTGTGGCTTTGCCAAGTACATTATCTATGTGAGTATTCCAGGTGAGTTTCGAGTCTAGAGTTACCCCGAGACATTTAACTTCAGTGGAATAATCCAAGGTCGTGCCGCCTAACGAAATTGAAGCCAATGTTATGTTTCGTTTTCGTGTGAACGGCACAACGACAGTTTTCTGTGGGTTTACATGTAAGCCCACAGCCACACACCAGTGTAGAACTATGTCAAGGGCCGACCTCATCACCTCAGTGATGGTAGATTCGAATTTGCCCCTGACTATGATAGTTAAATCATCCGCGTATCCGATAGTAAGATAACCGCGCTCATTAAGCATGGAAATCAGCTCGTCCACGACAAGGGACCACAAAAGGGGTGACAGAACGCCACCTTGTGGACAACCTTTTACGGCATTCACGCAAATGGATGTACTGCCTAGAGTTGAGTGAATATCCCGTCCCCGGAGCATGGCATCTATCCATGCAATGGTAGCGGGCGGGATGTCCCTGAGTTCCAGTGCTCTGGAAATGCACTCGTAGCCGGTATTATCGAAAGCCCCCTCAATGTCAAGCAACGCGCACAGCGCGATTTCCTTTTCACTGAGGGACTTTTCGATTGTACTGACAAGGCTATGCAAGGCGGTTACTGTTGACTTACCCTTCGTGTACGCGAATTGCATACGATGTAGAGGGCTCGACAGTTCCATCTTGTGCCTGATATGCAAATCAAGCAACTTTTCCATGGTTTTAAGGAAGAAGGAAGTAAGGCTAATCGGTCTATAGGATTTGGGCATATGTTCCGGCTTATTGCCCGCTTTGGGTATGAAGACCACATTAACTTTCCTCCAAGGTTGTGGTATGTACCCTAGGGTGTAACTTGCCCTAAAAAGTTCGATTAGCGGAGTTATTATGATCTCCAAGCTGTTTTGTAACAGAGCGGGGAAGATGCCGTCTACTCCGGGAGCTTTAAATGGCTCAAAGGATTCTATCGCCCATTTTACTTTGTCCATGTCAAAGATGACCCCCGATAAACTGCGAGCCCGGCTTACGGGAACCCGTTGGGGCCTCGCAGTTGGGCAGGGGTCACCATCAGACAGTACGGACCCTGGGAAATGGGTCTGAAGCAGCAACTTTAATGTTTCTTTTGGACCTTCAGTATACGAACCGTCTGATCTCAATAGAAGGCCGACCCCGTTTGCTGAGTTGCACCAATAGTTACTCGTAGTTATTAAAACCCTCAAATTTTAAATAGAAAAAGTGTCATAAAAATATTTAAAATAGTTTTTGTTAGCGAAAAAATGTGTCACTATGATGTTCGTGGTTTATAGAAACAGCTGCGGAAGAATACCGTCACATCGTTGATTACAATTTATTAATACAATATATATTTTGAGTTGTGACTGCTTGAACTTACTAAATGTATTAAAAAAAATTCCTTGCCAGTGCCTTAAGTTAGACTTTGACCGGCCCTGACTATATGTATTTGGCGATCACAAACACATTATCAAAAGACAATCGAATCGGGATCAGCTTTAGGATGAAACTAGTCTACCGCTAGGTAAGAGGATATGAGAACTATTCTCTTACCTAGTAGTTCATCATCAGTAAACTGATGACGAGTATCCGCAGTGGATGCAGATGCATCGGTATATGGATATGTCTTATGGCTACCGAATGTGTGTAACCTGCTTTGTCGAAGATATCTTCGTAAGTTTTATCAAGATCCCAGTATCGTTATTTATACTGGATGAAATCATTCGATCAAATATGTTCCACGCATTCGATAGCCCAAAGACATCCATCTGCCGATGTATCTGCATGGAGTGTAGATACTTAAAAAAAAATGGTTTTCCACGCGTTCTCACGCCTTTGCCGTTGCCAACGAAGGTCTTTTTTTATCAATTAACTCCTGTTTACTGAATCAAATTCGGTTAAAAATTGTGAAAACGTTTATTTTGTTTTCCTTTAAATTTGAGTGTTAAGTCAATTTGTTCTAAATTGAGACCACGTTTTTCCGCTTTAATATGTAATAGCCGCCATACATTATCCGATCCGTCGTCCGATCGATCGGCCGATGGATCGCCACAAAATATCTGCCGATCTCCACTGCACACACACTGTATGATTTTTGTGCGATGCGATAACGAATGACAATACAAAAAGGTTATGATTCACTCCCAATCCAACCTAAATTAAATTTTGTTAACTATTTGGATGTGTGTGGTATTTTCATATAACACATATTTGATATTTCAATTGCAGTGCCATTAATGTAAATCATTAGAATCCTTCAAATTTCATCATTTAATAATTTGGTAATTTGACATTCCCTTGCGATAATCACATACACCTTCCAATCGATCGTCACCGATGGATCGCACCAAAATCGCACTAAAAGATCGGCAGATCAAAATTGATCGGCCGATCGGTGCGATTTCCACATACACAGGCCGATCCGTCGGCACGTTTAACATCCGAAAATGTTCAAATGAAAGTCCTAGATCTTTACATGCCATTTGAAAGCTAACGTAATTGGGCAACTTTTATCAACTTTACTTTGCAGATTTGTCAGTTTCAAGTACCGTTATAATGTGTAACGGACGGTTTGGTGGGCATCCAAAGATGCCCGTGGAGACGGAGCCTTAGGTAGCATAATGACCGTGAAGGTCGGGCCGTGCCATCTGGCGAAGAAAAAGGCCCTCAACGAGCTAAGCAGCGGCCTATGCTTGCTGTAGCTCAGTTCGGGAGATGTGGGCGGGGTTTTCGCCGCTCGTTGCCCCTGTCCTTTACGTATTAACAAAAATTCATAGGCCTGGGGAAGACAACACAAACCGGGGAGGTAAAAATGGGGAATGAAAAAAAAAATAGTCAATAAGGATGGAATGGTTGACGGACGGATCAGACGCCCACACGGTCGCACCTGGGTCCAGGTGTAATGGGACCCTCGGCCTCTGGTTTCGTACCACCAATAGATCACTACTCATCAGGTGCTGCTTCGATCTGCCGGTGGGAGCAGCACTACCAGACCATAATATGGTTCCTTACAGGTGGTTCATTACAAATGTGTGTAATGAGCCATATTCTAGTCTTGTAGTGCTGCTTCCACCTGTCGGTACTACGAAACTAAAGGCCGAGGGTTACATCCGGATGCAAACGCGAGGACATCGCCCCTTTTTTTATTATTCCTCATTTTGGGTTCCCACGTTTGTGTTGTCTTCCCCAGGCCTATGTATTTTTAATAATTCATAAAGGAAAGGGGCAACGAGCGGTGAAAACCATATCTCCCGAACTGAGCTACAGCAAGCATAGACCGCTTCTTAGCTCGTTGAGAGGCCATTTTCTTCGCCAGATGGCACGGCCCGACCTTTGCGGTCATTATGCTACCTTAGGGTTCGTCCACAAGGACATCTTTGGATGCTCACCAAACCATCCGTTACATATTATTTTTTGAATTTTCGATGAAAAATCGATTTTTAAATTTCTTTAAAGTTTGAACAGTTGTATCTTTGTAGCAACAGCGATCTTTGCAATCGAAAAAAAGTCCATTTATATGAAATTTAATATTTAGTTTCAGAAAGTGGGATCAAATCTATAACTCAGTAACCGTAAAAAAGAGAGTGTCCATGGCATATGTAACAATAATTTTACTCAAATTAACAGTACTATCTACTATTAAAGTATTTACCATCAGGAACGGTACACCCTGTATAGTCATAGTACAAACCTTAGCAATGCCGTTTTCTTCTTTCTGTGTTCCATTCACCTGAAAAGAAGAAATTGAATTATAACAAATCAACGCTTTTCACTTTTTATCTTGTGCATTTGAATACTCAGCCGGTTCCGGTAGAGTAACAACAAAATTCTTTACCGGAACCGGTTGAGTATTAATATGTATTGTTTTTCAAATTCTGTTTACCTTAAAATAAAATAAGAAATGTTTTAATGGGTTAATTATAATACACTACACTAAATCAGCCAAATCGCGTCAAGACTATGCATAATTTTGCCATACTTTTATTCACTTTTATGACGACAATTCTTAAAAATCTCGTTCTACTCGTATATACTACGTCTTCGAACTGACCTTCACACTTTGATAAAATACTATATAATTTCTCATTTAAATTTTATCTTACAAAAATGCATAACATACTTATAGCAGTACATATATGAAATTCTTATGGATGATATTCATACTCGCATCATATTAAAACAAAATCTTAAGAAGAATGTAATTCTTAAAAAAAGGTGAGTGATCTCTCTTCAAAATTACCATTAAAGTCCGGTACTCAGATCGCGTGAAATGAAAAAATTGCCAGCAGCACTTTTCATCGGCGGAATGGCTCGTGAAAAAAATTTGTGTAACATGTCATTTTTTGCACTTTTCACCCGATCTCTGTACCGGTGAAATGAAATATGTCAAAAATTAAAACGACTTATTTGTTTACTTATCTTTTGGCCAACTATAAACAACACCGGGAGAACACAACACAACCTGAATGACACCGACGGAGACAGTTGAAAAATTTTCTCGTACATTTTGTGCGGGAAAAAAATTCATCCTCGTGAAATCCACAAACTTGACATTTCACTTCAAGGTAGTATACAGATCGCTCGAAATGAAAGTTAGCTTCCACACAATTTCACGTGTGTTTTCATCGGTGAAAAATTTTGTATGGGATTTCACGGCACTTTTCATTCCACGCGATCTGAGTACCGGCCTTAATAGCAAAAAAAAAAAATCGAAATTATTTGCTTAATCATGTGTGCACACAGTAAGTGTGTACGCGACCTTTCCTCCATGAAAAAATACGAAAAAACGGTTTGATAACCAGATACTAAATTAATTATCCAATTTAAAGACCTCCGACTATAAAACTTATGAGCTTTATCACTGCTTGTCATTTACGAATGAGTGAATGTCATAAAATGTTAATACGTCAGGCAAATAATGTCAATCGTAAAGGTGTAAAAATGAAAATGTGCTAATGTGCATTCCGTAATGACTGTCTTCTAATTTATTAAGCTTGAGTTGTGTGGATCTCGAACAGAGTCTTTTAGAAAATTCACTTTAATTGCATGTTATTTATTAAGTTGAAAGTAGTGTTTGCTAATTGCACAGGTAAACTCTTTGTCGGTAAATGTGTGCTTAATAGAAACCCAGCATACCAAATGAAAGTTACTAGCTTTGGCGAACAACAATTAACACAAACGAATTCACAAACGACTCGTAGGTGGTAGCACTCTCACTCTAAATTTACAAACGCAACGAATCTTATTTTTCGGGTCACTATCCAGTCATGAAACCTTCACCCTTAAGGGGTTTTTAGATATTAGAGCGACCAGCTGTTAGACCAAGTATTAGACCACCCATTATACCACGCAACAGACCAGCCATTAGACCACGCGTTAGACCGCCTATTAGACCACGCATTAGAGCAGCTATTAGACCGCCTATTCGACCACACATCAGACCAGCCATTAGACCAAGTATCAGAGCAGTTATTCGTTTTCAGTAATTACATACTACATCAGGGATTCGGAGCGGAGCGCCGGAGCGGAGTGGAGCGGGCATGAAAAGCCGGAGCGAAGGAGCGAGCGTGGAGCGGTTTTAACAAAGAGGAGCGGAGCGGAGTGGAGCGATTTTTTTTGGTGAAATCGCTCCGCTCCGATTTTTTTTTTTTCATTTTCGTTTGTATGGCAGAGCCCTAGAATTTAAGGACTCTAAATTTTGTTTGTACGACATTATATCAAGAAATTTAATGTGCATTACATTAGAAGAAATTGAAAACTGGTGGGTAGTAGAGGACCGTTTCCATATAGCGCGGTTTTGATCACACTTCGTTCGTTCGTCTTATCAAGTAACGTATAGTAAATCGGAGATTAAATTGAAGATTGGGTGCAAAATTTTATACGAGGGGACTAAATCTCCGAAAATTGATTCGATGTAATCCAGAATGTATCTTGTATCTTTAAATTTCTTATGTGCCAATATTGTAGGCACATCATGATCACGTGGCGACTTGATATGTGATGCAGCGATTGTTTATCTTGTAGATTTTTTCTTATTTGCGCACATGAGCAAAAACAACAAAGGGTCGTCGACGTGTCGGTCTTCTTAGTTTCAACGAGAAATTAATGACCACTTGGTTTATGGGGGAAATCATTAGAGAGATTTTCGATTTTCGATTCTTGAAAGCACTATATAGGTAGTTCTAGCTCTAGGGTGTTTATTTGGGATAAACACATGCAATTGATAGACGCGTTTTTTCAAGATTTATATAGAGCAGAGTAGGTTAAGACCACACAATTACACTAACAATTTGATCTGAGCTGCTCTCGATAGAAAGTTAGTCCAGGACTTCCACTCTGTTAAATAGTTCCACATTTGACGGCGCAGGAGGTGGAAGTTTTCGACGAGTTAGTTTGGGAAGCACTTATAGTTCATTTTAAGTCAATAAAATGTTTGTTTTGTGTAATTATTTGGAATAGTAAACATATAAAATAATTTTGCTGCCTAAAGGAAATTTGTCAGGTTGTATCTGCACCAAGGATTTAAGTTTCCTCTTGAAATTTGAGTTGACATTTGAATTTTAACTAAACCAAGACACACTCCCAAACAAAGACATGCCCCGTTTTTATCTCCGCTACCCAAACTTGCTGTCGATCGTTTTTTTTTCACCGCTTAACCTGCTCTACTCTGCTCTGTACGAAAAAAACGCAGCTGATATGTCTAGAAGGGAACCACTTTCGCGGAACATTCGTTACTGGCCAACATTCGTTTTTTGGTTTGCTGAGATAATACTGATTTTTTTTTATATGAATGGAACGCACCCTACTCTAGTTCTAAAACTATAGATACCTTATTGTATGGTATATGCGAACAAATGCTACACTCGAAATTTTCATTTGTCCGGAGCGGAGCGGGGAGCGGAGCGGAGCGAAACTATTTACCCGGAGCGGAGCGGTGGAGCGGAGCGGTTCCCTGTATTGTGGAACGGGAGCGGAGCGGAAAAATCGCATCGCTCCGAATCCCTGCTACATATATACCTTTTTTGTTCAAATTAACAAATTTTCGAATGAAATCAACAAATTTGCGAATGAAATTAACAAATTTACGAATCAAAATAACAAATTTTATTTATATTCTATACTTTATTGTATTATACAAAATTGTTTTTTGTCACAATGAGGGGACTTCGTAGATATAGCATCTATCTATCTTAATCCATATCCATCCATCCGCTATTGAACATCATGCGCTCGTAATTCAAGGTGCGTTCAGTGCACTGCAATTCGAATTTCAGGGCCATACGAGATAGGTTTAAAAAAAGTGTATTTGGTAATGTGAGGTTCCTACTCTTAATATACTTGACGCTAATAAGGTCTAGGGTATAATTATGAAAAATGAGTGGCTGCTCTGATACGTGGTCCAATGCCTCGTCTGATGCGTGATCTAATGGCTGGTCTGATGCATGGTCTAATAAGGGTAGTTGGTCTAGCGTCTAAAAAAACCTTAGCGAATATTCTAATGAAATCCTCGCGTATCTTCGATGCTAGCAAGTTTTTAGTGACAAATTTTGAGTTGAAAATAAGACTGAAGATTCGTATGAAAACCCTTCGCTTACATTTGCTTTGGCGACTTTCTAACGAACTACTTGCCGTCGTTAGAATGAAGATGACATTTTTGTTCGTTGTTCTTCACTACGAGCGAAAGAATAAGGTTCGCTATTATTCGGTTTTTGGTGAACCTTCGCAACGTGGTATGCTGGAAAGCACACTAGTGTTCGTACTATAAAATTTCTCTGAAGTTTTTTACTACGATTTTATTGTTTGATTGCAACTCCATTTATCTGAAAAGTGACAAACGCTTCACCCACATTGTCTTCTAGCTTCACATCTATTCCCTTGAATGTTTTTTTTTGCAAATTCAATATGCATGCGTCCAAATGCCATTGTAACGTTCGTTCATATAAATTGAGTATTTTTTTTTAACGATATTAGATGCATTTATTTTGACGTGGATATGTCTTATCGCTGAAGGTCATCCTAAAAATTTTGTTGCCATGTAACATGTCACGATTTTGTTAAGGGATGTGTAACTACTACCAACTACTCGTTGGAAGGGTCTCAACAACTCCTGCTGCCAAATTCTACCTCCCTCGACCTTAAACTCTATAAAATTTAAGTGAATTTTCGCATAATCATAAAACCAGTGCCGGCCTTCCCGATTCTCATCACAATCACTTCATGTACCACCGATGCCGTGCGTCGAGTTTCTCATAACTTAAATATTATGCAGAACAGGTGCCGTTCGATCTGTTTTTCAAAATTTTACACCCAAAAACCACTACCTAATGACTGTCGCTTATGGGGAAATAAATCTTCGGAGATCGTCATCGAACATATATGTACCTTGCAAATTATGCATACATCGTGTGCGTAACTCCGTCGCCGAGAGTAATGAAATTTGAAAGTTTTTGCTAGCACGCACTACCAGGGAGGGAGATATGTACAAAGATTAAGCATTACAAAGATACTGCACTTCATACAAAATAACCCACAATAAACCTCGCGATGCCAATAATTCAAAGGGAAATCGACGGCATCACTTATAACGTTTCATTGTATGAGTTAGCTGTTTGACCTTACCCCTTTTGTGTACGCACTATGGGAACCAACACATATGTAATTAGGTTAGGTTAGAACGGTTGCCATGAATGACACAGCACACTTAGACCACATATATGGGTCCGTTGTGACACCCCAGGCATTTACCAACCTGTATATTAGAGTTTAATCATTGAACCAGCCGGAGCTGAAAATGAAATTAAGGAGCTTATTGACATCCATATCTTTAAGGTCATTAAAATCTCCGAAAAGGAAGGACCCAAGAATCTTATGCCTTCTTACGGCTAAGGCAGGGCAAAGTGGAAAGTGTTCTCCTCCTCATCTTTTTCATCGCAGCTCCTACAAAAATCCCTGTAAGGAAGTTGGAGTCTTCGGGCGTGTTCGCCTATCAGACAGTGTCCAGTTATAACTCCCACCATCACGCTGATGTGCTTTCTTACCATTGACCGAAGTTTGGAAGAGCGGCCAGGATTGATGTAAGGCCACATCAGTTTTGTTATTTAGCATGTGCTGCTGGTACTCCATCTAGTGTTAGCTCTGCTAACCGCATTAGCCATTATTAACATTTTTCGGGCATCCGTGGGCATTCCGATTTTGTGAGGCTCCGACATAGAGCATAACTATGGAGGAGCAATCCGCATATACTCAACACTAAACTATTTGAAGCAATTTCAGTCGTAAAAAGTAAAGAGAGAGACACACGCCCTCCACTGCGCAACACCCGCGCAGTCTATATAAAAGCACAGGAAGCACGTAAGATGTCATCCCCTCTCCTACTTCTCCTATTGGAACAATAACATTCCTGTCTGTCTCTCTGCCGCGGAACACCCGCCCAGTCCATATAGAAGCACGAAAGATGTCAAATTTCCATCCCCCTTCCTACTTCCTTACTTGTGCCGAATTGCTTCGTTTCTCTCGCTCTTTTTCATTTCCTCTGATTCTCTCTTTTCAAAGGGCTCCGACATCATCTCCCTTGTCCCTGCTCGAGCAAGCTCGTCGGCCCTGGAGTTGCCAGCGAAACCGCTGTAACCAGGAATCCAGCACAACACAATCTTGAAGAAATTCCCCAGCTCAACGAGAGACAAGCGGCATTCTTCCACCAACTTGGATGAGGTGGAAACGGAATCGATAGGCCATATTGCTGCCTGACTGTCTGTGTATATAACGATGTCTCTAGACGTTACGATGTTACGTTCCAACCATGTCAGAACCTCTAATATCGCCGAGACCTCCGCCTGGAAAACGCTGCAGTGATCCGGTAAACGAAGTGAAATAATGACTTTCAGGCTTTTGGAGTATACACCGGCACTTACTCCTTCGTCACTCCTAGAGCCATCCATATAAAAGTCAATAGAATCCCGTCCTGCGTGGACAGTATCTACCCAGCGGCTCTGCAAAGGGATCAGACTTGTCAAGTTCTTTCCGAAAGCAAGCTTAGGAGACGTGTAGTCGGTCGTTATGGGAATATCCAGACTGTTCAGAATAGTTGAGTGGCCGGTATTTAATGTTGCCCAGTGACCAGTCTCGCGAAGGTGAATGGCCGTACGAGTATTTGCAGCTACTTGTTCAGCAAAAATATCTGGTGGCAGTATGTTTAACAGCACATCGAGAGCAGCGGATGGTGTAATTCTAAGAGCCCCAGTTATTGCTATGCAAGCTAAACGTTGGACCTTACCCAACAGATTGCGATAGGCCGTTATACGTAATGCCGTCCACCAAACAATAACACCATGTAAAAGTATGAGACGCAAGACTGACACAAATAGCCAGTAGACAACCTTTGGCTGCAGGCCCCATTTTTTACCAATGACTCTCTTACAAGAGTAAAGCGCCATATTAGCCTTATTCACACATTACAATTACTAGGCACTGCGTTAATTCGTATGAAGTGCGGTATCTTCGTAATGTCTAATCTGTAATATCTACCTATATATGGAATTCATTTGCACAATTTAAGAAAAGGCTCAAACGTTGTATAAATCATTACTCATTCCAATTAAACTTGACAGGCTGCCAATTCTGCGAGCCTGGTACCTGGTTGCAAATACTCTATACACCAATCAGTCGCCACATCACATTCAAGGCACTCAGAAAAATTTTCAATTGGCTTGTTTCCTCCTCTGCCAGCCGAATGAAAATCGTGACATCTAGCGTGACGGACAAATTTTTAGGATGACCCCCAGCCACAGGACATATCTATGTCAAAACCTGAAGTGCATCTATTGTAGAATACCTTTCTTTGAATCTAAACTGCCTTATAGGAATGCGGTTTTTGTCAGACGCCAAGTTTTTGACTGGTGTTAGAATTACCCTTTTCAGGAGTTTTCCTACGTTGTGGAGAAGTGAGATCCGCCTTGTGTTACGGATTTCACGAGCACTGGATTTTTGGGGACTGGGATGATTTTTGCTGTTTTCCATGCTTTGAGGAAATAGCCGATGTTTATACTGTTGTCTTAGATGACATCCAGAAGGACGAAGAAAGAGAAAGTCATTTTCTTTAACATGTACTATAGTTTGACAACCCGTCCTTCCCGCCAGATTTTTTATTCGAGAGGCCTTTTGCTAAGTCAGCGAGTTCTTGAGGTCTAACGAAGGAGCTCTCTCTCGCGGGATGGTCGGCCGAAAACTCTGTGGAGAAATCCGTTAGAATGAGGTTGGCCTGCTCTTCCTCAAAGACACCAACAGTTTCGTGCACTTCGCGAGCAAACAGTGCGTCCCCGCTTGCTTTTTCACCACGGAAGATATTTGAAAAGTGGAGTGCAGCGGCATTCGCGACGGTTTAAATCTCCATTATGGGGTCTTGGGTCCCATCTTCACGGCGGGTTATTCTATTGATCCCTTTGAACATGGCAGATCCGGGTCTAATTGCTCTTAGCCTACACTCAGAGAAGTGGTTTAGGCGAGCTTTTGTTTTGACCGTAATTAGAATGTTCACCGCCCTAATGATCGACTCAACACGTCGGTATTCGTCGTTTTCAGTGTTCAGTCGACGGTGGTAGATACGTGTCAATCTACGACGTAGGACCCTCCACCTCATGTGGAGGTCAATTATTTTCTGGGGCAAAAGTTTGTGATCACCAACCATACCTACGTTTATATCGCGAGACTATTTTCGAGGTTTACCTAAATCGATCTAACTAATGATGATGTAGACGCATCGGTTTAATACGTTTGGGTACTAGCTTTTAGCTCCACTTGCAATGCGGAACTGGACTGAAAAATTGGGACTAGATGGTGTTGATGTCTTCGCTGATGGTGTTGTTGGTGATAATTCCATTTTATTTGTTATATACCTCATACTTTTCTGAAATTCTGCATTTGCTTCATCCTTTGATTGTAGCGGTACAAGGTGCTTTTATTAGGACCATTACTAAACCAACTAAGGAACATTCACGGTTTTTCTATAAAAAATTCATTTGAACTAATACAACAACTTCAACAGATCGAAATTAATAACGAATACATGATAATATCCTTTGATATGGTTAACATGTTTACCAATATTCCAATTGATAAAGTTTTAGAGATTATCGAAGCTAATTACCATAAAATTAACACGGAAATTCCTATAGAACTATTACTTAAAATGACAGAACTACCTATATGTTTATCGAATAGTTATTTTAACTGTGATAATCAAATATATAAAACAAAAGGCTTTACAATGGGTGGTAGCTTAAGTGTCATTGCAGCAGACTTATACTTACAAAATATTCTTAATCATATAACCCAATTATTTGGAAATAATATACTATAGGTATATATAAAATCTTATGTTGATGATATACTAATTGCAATTATTAAGAAAGATAAAATAAAAACAGGCCGAAGCTTTGCTTCGGCCCTGAGTCCGAAGCGTATATACCCTAGACTTGTACAGACCTAGTGGTGATACCAAAAGTACCAATTGGGAACGACCATATGCATTAAAAGTGAGTTCCCTATATGGCCAGTTATAGGGGAGGTTGGCACTCATTCATGAGGATCTTGGCCATTCTAAAAATCAATTAACTAACCCATTCTGCAAATATTTGTCGAATTTTTCAAGTCGCTAGCTTCATTCTATCGAAAGTCATTGCTTGTTTGAAGTCTCACTTGTAGGGGAGGTAGAGGCTCCTTGGACTGGATCTTGCCCATCATTGCCAACAACCAATTAGTTCACCCTACAAACATTTAAAAAAAAATTTCAGGTCTCTAGCTTCACTCTATCGAAAGTTATCGCTTATCTGAAGTTTTATTGATAGGGGAAGTAGGGGTTTCGTTGGTCGGATTTTACGTATTTTCAATATTAGCCAACTGGATCCTACTTCAAACATTTGACCAAAATTTCAAGTCGCTACCTTTATTTTGTTGTAAATTATTGCTTATTTTAAATTTCATTTCTAGGGGAGGTAGGGGTTCCTTAGGTTGGATGTAACCCATCTTTAATACCAACTAACTCAATCTCACTTTAAACATTTGACCAAAATTCCAAGTCGCTAGCTTCATTCTATCAAAAGTTGTCTCTTATTTGAAGTTTCATTTGTAGGGGAGGTAGGGGTTCCTTGGGTCGGATCTTGCCCATTTTTAATGCCAAATAACTAGATTTTACTACCAACGTTCTGCCAAACTTTTAACTCGCTAGTGTCGTTCTATCGAAAGTTATCGTAATTAAAGTAATATTAAATTTTTTCAATTTTGTAGGGGAGGTAGGCGTTCCTTTGATCTGATTATCCCAACTTGCCAAAACCCAAGCAACTTCTTACTTCAGGGTTACATGCCAAAAATCAGATGTCTACGTCAATTGGTTCAAGAGTTATGGACAAAAAAAACCTGAAAAGTAGGGTAGTACGGGGTTCTTTGTGAGAAAATTACCGTTAGTTTTCACCTAATCAATTTTATTTTGTCAGGGAAGTGTAACATTACCCCCACGGGCAATCTACCAAAGCTAGAGCTTTTCATGTTTATTAAATCGGGAGTTGTAAATACATTTAATTATTTTACATATATAGGGGAGGTAGGCGTTCTCTTGACCCGATCATGCCCATTTTCAATACCAACCAACTAGATCATACTTTCAATATCTGACCAAAATTTCAAGACTTTAGCTTCATTCTATCGAAAGTTATCGTGCGAACGGACAGACAGACGGACAGACAGACAGACGGACAGACAGACAGACAGACATGACTAAATCGAATCAGGAGGCGACCCTGATCATTTATATATATACATTGCTATACTTCCGGAGCCTCCTTTAAGGTGTTACATATTTCCGTCGTGTCAAAAACAATATACCCTATACTAAAAGTCTAGGGTATAAACATGAAATAAAATTTTAGAAGCACTAAATAACATGGAAAATGATGTAAAATTCACTTTAGAGACTGAAAAAGAAGGCTCTATTAATTATTTGGATGTAACATTAATAAGAGACAAAAACAAAATTATAACAAATTGGTATAAGAAAGAAATTGCTACTTATAACATACTTCATTATAAAACTAACCATCCTAAACACATAAAAATGAATGTAGCTAATAATTACATCTACAGGAGACTGAAATTATAAAATAAGTCATGTACAATTTTGGAAAACTCATAAAAAAGAATTAATGGAAATATTAATTAAACATGGTTATCCGAAAAAACTAATAATTAAAAATGTACATAAAATTAAACAACAACAAACAAATGTTCAAATAACTAACAATAATAACAATAATAACCAAATTCAAAATAAAATATATAATAGTATAGCATATATCCCTAAATTATCTGAAAAAAATAAAAAAAATATAAGACAATAATAGACCAGCATAAACCTATTGAAAAATTAAGAGATACGGTTTATTCAAACACTAAGCAAAAAATTAAGAAAGAAGAGAAAAGTAATGTGATATATAGCATATCTTGCAAAACCTGTGAAAATAACAACGAAAACATACATTATTATGGTTCCACAAGTAGAAACTTAAAACTAAGAGTTAGTGAGCATAAAAATAAAACAGACTCCTAAATAATATACATAAATAATAAATTAGCACGACACCAGATTATTGACAAACATGAGATGGACTTTGATAACATAAAAATTATAAATAGAGACAATAATAGGGACAAAATATGTATTAATAAAAGAGGCAATTTATATCAATCAACATATTGATAACTCACTAAATTCTAAGTCAGAACTTGAACATAAAGTTATCAAATATAAATCAATAATAGATAATTTTAGCAGATAAAACAACCATAAATATTCACAAAAAGCTCAACCCACCTAACAACACAAATTCCCTTAATAGATAAAATACATAACCCACCCATAAACTATACAATGACTAGCATAACCAACAAATAACCAGTTTTGACAGTAAACACGGAAAATTGAAATTCAACAAGCAGATAATAGAAATTAATATTAAGAATAGTATATACCATGTAAGTTAGAAATTTATAAAGATAAGAATTCTGGCATATATTCACAATAAAATTTATGTAAAATATTTATAGATAATAACTCTGAAGATGCCAATAAATTGGCGAAACGACAGTATTATAAAACTTTATAATAAATGAGTTTTACTACCATTGCTGTGTACTAGTGACCAATTTGGACATATAAAGCTTTAGGAGGCTGTGAACCAACAACTGACATCTTTTATAATTAGTACCTCTCCGTATGGTCGGTATAAACACACAACGAACAAGTACTAACATTAAAATGATTTAGTTAAATCGCCTTTTAGTTCCACGATATAAACGTGGCCAGTGGATTTCTCAAAGTCATCATGGCAACGTCCCGCATCTATAAACGTAATGAGCTTTTGAATAATGTTGTTTGGTGAATGATCAAAGGGGAAACAATTGATGGTCGTTGAATGAAATTTAAAGGTGCAGCTTTAGGATGAATGATGGATGGATGGTAGTCCGGATGTCGCAACGGTTAGCACGTTCGCCTTCAACGCACTGGGCTCCGGTTCGATTCCTACTGAATGCGGTAGTTTACGTGCCGGTCTATGAGCCCACTCAGCTGTTAAATGAGTACCCATTTATGGGGTAAATAACTCGGTTGAGCGTGTTGCTGATCACACACCTCTGCACAAGACATACCGCCACGATCTAGAAAATGAGATGATGCTAACTCATCTCGAGGCCATGGTTCAAATTGGACTGTTGCGCCAGTTATTTATTTATTTATTAGCTTTAGGATGGAAGGAAGTCTACAGCTTGGTCCTCGTATTCTCTCACCTAGTAGTTTATGATCAGTAAACTGATGACGAGTATCTGCACTGAAGATACATCGGTCCATTATGGGGACCGAGTGCGTGTAACATGTTTTGTCGAATGATTTCATCCAGTATAATTAACGATACTGTCATCTTGATAAAACCTACGTCGATATCTTCGACAAAATACGTTCCACGCATTCGGCAGCCATCAGACATATCCATGTACCGATGTATTTACATGCAGTGTAGATACTCGTCATCATTTGAACTTTCATTTGACGATAATTCATCCTCCAGGGCAAAATCCTTCTTATTGGCCTACAATGCAGGAGCACTCCTGTCTTTGTGACATGGTTCCGAGTTGTCCATAAAAACATACACCTCATCATCAGCGAACCATTTTCGAAAGCAGTCGACTTTTCAGTACTCGCTTTAACTGGTCCTGCTTCATGGTCTCTTTCACGAACTAGTGGCGTCTCATACCTATAGTGAGGTCACGAAGCACACAATTACGTTCAGAGGGTGTTTAGTCTCAGACGACAAGGTGATCCGTTCCTAGGGTCAGCGAAGGAAGCTATATATGTTCCAAATTCGGTTAAGATCGGACCACTGAAAGTGCCCGGACAAATGGATTAACGGACAAATGCACAGCATGTATTGGATTATTTGCCCGAGTCCATTATAATATATATGGAACGGGAACGGGAACGAAATTGCCAATTTTCATTTAAATATAATTCGCACATTTCATATAGATTTGGAGCGACTCTGTTTCACTTAGGGCTTGTTCAATGCCCTATTAACATTTACCTTAACAATAAACTACCATTTAGCACAATTTAATTTTCTCAATGTCTGGTTAGCGTTATTAATCGGAAACTAACCCGTCCCAAAACCAAATCCAATCCCTGGTTTCCGGTTGAAAGTTTATCCAAAACAAACACCCATCACCGGACTTCCACTTTTGCTAATTCAAATGAAAACTATGAAACTGGCCACAAAGAACAGAATTCCTGGATATTCATTCGATAGAAGAGAATTTTAAACAAACTCAACCGCAAATGAGTATGCTGAGAGACCGTACTGATATATAATACACGACGGTAGAATTCTGTAAAGAAAATCAGTTGATTTCGCCACAATTTGAGCTTTGAGATGCATTCCACACATTATGGATTGATAAATTAACCGATGTATAGTATGAGAAAATGGAAGTATTGAACGTGCAGTTTATGGATTGGATACGCTCATATCGCTGTTAGTTAGCAAGAAATTTAACAGGATATTGAGACAACGGGCCTTAGAAAATCTGTGTGTGTTTACAATTCTCTATATGGAAATTCAATTATAGACTTATTTCCATATTCATTTAATTTTATTGCAAAGTGAGTAGACATTGCAAACAGTGGATTTCGACTTATTTTTAAGTTCCACTAGTCAAAATATTTTTTTTTTTAATTTTGCTGCATTTTTAATCATACAAGATTTTTTCTAAATTGACGCTTCTAAGAGTATATTACCTGGGTCTCCGGTCGAATTTCAAACGCCTCATTTTGATATCCATTGCTCTTATACATAGTTCTATGCACAAAATCTTTTTTACCGTCCCGATTTTTATAAAATATAATAACAAATAAATATCAAGGAACAAATCCAACAAAAAAATTATTTTCACTCCTTAATAATCGTAATATCCAAAACTCGGTCACGTTAAATTACTATCAACGAAAACAAAAACACATCAATTCGTTAATGTACAATTAACACGTTTTAGCACTCATTAAAACTGACACAAATTCTTGACAAATAGAACTCACCATGCACTCAACTCAAAGAAAAATTCCAGCGAAAAAATATTTAACAAAAGCTACTCTTAAAAAATTAGTTGCATCAGAATCGAGGTGGTTGCCGCGTTTGATTGAACCTACAACTGGCTCGAATGGAATGAGGTGCTGAAAGCTCACTTTCATCTGAAAGGTGGATTACAACTCAAGTTCAAGATACTAAACTGTTCCGCAAGCAATTTTTTTACTATTATTATTTTGTTTTATTAGTACATATTTTATCTATTAGAGTATATGCTTAGAAACATCATAAAGTCATTAAAGTTTCAGGGGATATTGCACTAATATGAGTATAGTTTTTTGAAAAGTTGCAATCAACCGGTAATAGTATATGACAAATGTTATATACGAGTACTACGTAGTATACTACTAGTACACGTGTAAGGTAAAGGGAGACAGATAGTTAAACAATTTAAATACATTTCAAGAATTTCAAGATAACAACAAATCCGAGGGAACAAAAAATGGTATGAAAATTCCACTGAAAAGCCTTTACATTCCTTGCCTTTAGGCTCGCGCAAATAATGTATAGTATATAGGTAGTAGTAGTACTATCTATTTGCATAAGTCATTAGCAGTTGAACCAGAGTATGTAAATATTGTAAAGAATCTACGTACATTTGTTATTATTTTTTGTATCCTAGATCTTGTTTTTGTCAAGACGAAAGTATGTAACACCATAAAAAAGGCTCCGGAGGTATAGCATTGTGTATGGTATATAGGTATATAAATGATCAGGGTCATTTCCCGATTCGATTTAGCCATGTATGTCTGTCTGTCTGTCTGCCGTTCGCACGATAACTCTCGATAGAATAGCTAGAGACTTTAAATTTTGGTCAAATGTTCGTAGTATGATACTATTGTATATATTGGGTTCCGCAAAAAGTTCGCCGGTTTTTTGCACCAAAAATAAAACAAAAAGTTTTTATTCTTCAAAATGCATTTAATCAACCATATATTGTCCGTTCAATTCAACAGCCTTCTGCTAACGTTTTGGCAGGAGTGTGATGCCACGTTCATACAAGCGCTTATTGCGGAAAAACTCATCAAGGTCATATTTGAAGGCTTCCACAGATTCAAAGCGGTTTCCATCCAAATGACTCTGAAGAGACCGGAAAAGGTGGTAATTCGACGGCACAAGATCCGGTGAGTAAAGCGGGTGTTGCATTACTCGCCAGACGAAGCTCTGTAGCTTTTGTTTCGTTTCCACAGAAAAATGGAGTCTGGCGTTGTCGTGATGGAAAACGACCCCCCTTCTGTTAGCTAATTCCCGGAAGTTTTTCGGCTATTGCTCGTTGCAGCTTTTCCGGCTGAGTGCAATACTTCCTGGAATCAATAGTTGGACCGCTTGCAAGAAGTTCGTAGTAGACTACATCCTTGTAATCCCACCAAGTGCTAAGCAACACTTTTTCCGCCTTTGCAACGGTTGTGGATGATTCTCCGGGCGAGCACCACGATTTTTTCCGCTTCTGTTCTTGTACACAATCCATTTCTCATCACCAGTTACAATCTTCTTCAAAAATAGTTCCAACGAATGTCATTTCAGTAGAGATTCGCAGATCGAAATTTGGTTTAACAATGGGTGGGTTTAGGTCCCGCAACGTTGTAATTGCGGTTGCGAACAGTTCGACTGTTTTTCCTCGTGGACGCTCCGTTTCAGTTTACGTTTCATCAACCTGGGGAAATTAACCAGAAATTTGTCCTGGTTGATTTCCCGTCAAGGGGTATAAGCGTGTTTGACAGTTCATAGTTGACATGTGACTGACAGATGGTGTGGATTTTCGTTTTCGGTTTTGAAGTTTGCTTTTTAATTTTGTCGTGTATTTATGTAAGTGTGATGCTAATGAAATAATAATAATCCTCTCTGTATAATTTTGTTCGTGGCGGATTCGCAAATGTGCTTATTTACACCGAAGCAACACAAATTTCTAGCGATTTGGCAGTGTTTGTAATTTTTCCTGAAATCGTCGCGTTAGTATGGCTATTAATTTGAATTTAATTGAAGTTTTTTTTGAAATTCAATAGTGTAACGGACGGTTTGGTGAGCATCCGAAGATGTCTGCCATGGCGGAGCCTTAGGCAGTATAATGACCGTGAAGGTCGGGCTGTGCCATCTGGCGAAGAAAAAGGCCCCTCAACGAGCTAAGCAGCGGCCTATGCTTGCTGTAGCACAGTTCGGGAGATGTGGGCGGGGTTTTCGCCGCTCGTTGCCCCTGTCCTTTACGTATTAACAAAAATTCATAGGCCTGGGAAAAACAACACAAAGAGGGGAGGTAAAAATGGGGAATGATAAAAATTGAGGCGATAAGGGGGGAATGGTTGTCGGACGGCGAAGATCTCCTCGTGTTCGCATCAGGGTCCAGGCGTAATGGGACCCTCGGCCTCTGGTTTCGTACCACCAACAGATCCTTACTCATCAGGTGCTGCCATAGATCTGCCGGAGGAAGCAGCACTACCAGACCATAATATGGTTCATTACAGGTGGTTCATTACAATAGCGAATCGGCTGTCGGCTGTTTAATACATGACAACTGCAAAACAAGTCGTCCGGGTGGACGATTAGGTGGAGGGGAATCCTTACCGCAATTACAACATTGCGGATCGTGAACGCAGGCATGGACAACTCATGGGGTACCCACACGTCGGAGTTTTTTACGACACCAAGCTGCTAGTCGTTTTGCGACGGTAGAATGATCAATGTTGAGCCTTTCTGCGATCTCTCGAGTTGTCATATGCTGATCGGTTTTGATGAGGTTCAAGATTACATCGTTTTCAACAGTGACAAGGCGACCAGTGCGGGGAGAGTTATTTAAACACGTACATATTTCCGGAACGGAAGCGAGAAAATCACCTCTGACAAGTGTCCTCACTAACGCCTTCTTTGCCGTACACAGCGCATATCTCCCATTTGGCGTCCGTTGCCATTTTCACACCTTTGTTGTTGTACAAGAAAAAAAAACCTGTCTAAAATGGACCTTTCTCTCTTCCATTTAATCACTTTTTATACGTTTAGAACAAGTTAGATTAAATTAAAAGATTTGATGAAGTTTACGTACACTCAACAACCTTTTAGCCTGCGGATAACGATTCAAGATATAAATAGTACATACAGTGTTGCCGGGCATATGAAAATTTTTAATGCAAAAAACCGCAGAAGTTTTTCCACAACCCAATAGTTTGGTTGGATTGAAAGTGGGTATGATCCGGCCAAGGGAACGCCTACCTCCTCTACATATGTAAAATAATTAAATGTATCTATAACTCCCGATTGAATGAACGTGAAAAGCTCTAACTTTGGTAAATGACACAAGAGGATAATTTTATAATTTTTTGCAAAAATAACATCGATTTGTTGGAAGATAACGGTACTTTTCTTACAAATAGTCCCGTATTATCCTACTTTTAAAGTTATTTTTTTTTTAAGTGTAACTTTTATAGCGACGATACATCGATGGGTAGTGAGTCTTAAAGATATAATTTGCCAGTACCAGTACTGCCACGTACTCGAAGCGGCGCTAGCGTCGCATTCATACAAACTCATAAATTTGTATTGTACATAATGTTATGCAAAGCGAAAAGAGTTTGACAGGCTTTTCTTGGCTTGGTGGTTCTCGAGTCCGACTTGTGAGCAGTTGGTCACGGGTTCAATTGCAGACGCATTTTGCAGCTTTTTTTTTAAATCAGCCTTGCGGCGACAGTCGGAACTCGTTGTGTACTTCAAACCCAGCGGGTGCCGACTGCTACTGCCGCCAAAGCGGGGAATACGACGGTGAAGATCAATCAAATGGAATATTTTTAATATGGATGGGATAAATTTAACAATGAGTCCTTGATCTACAAATTGTAAATCCCATAAACATTTTGATTACATACATATGCATGAGGAAAAGTAAACAGAGAGACACGCGCCCCGGAACACCCGCCCGGTCCATATAGTCTTGAACCAACCTGTCAAACTCACATTCCCCAATTCCATCTCATTTCCACGGAACACCCGCCCGGTCCATATAGTAGAAGAGCCAAGCAAAAACCATGCTGCTAAACTATTGCTTCGTTTCTCTCGGGTAATTTCATTTCCTTCTTTCACTCTCTTCATAGCTGTATGGGCATGAAATATGATTCAAAACGCTATTTAACTGAACCAAATGGAGAGGCGAACTTTCGGGTAACGAAATTTTGTATGTAGGTGTGTTTTTTTTAACATTTATCTGGTGCAGATTAGGGTATCTCCCTGCATTACAACAACAACTTAAACCGTTACGGGCCAGTGAGGTGACTAACCTGAACTCGATAGATTGTACAATTTTGTACCAGCAAAATGCGCCTATAGGTATGCTTGTCGTTAATCTGACAATTGGTGCCAAATTTCGACGAGTACTCGTTCGTAATTTCCACATTTTATATTTTTCCACCACTACTATTTAATATTTAGGTGGCCATATTTATAATTGCTTATCAACATCATCACCGTCGTGGCGCGACAGCCCGACGTCAGCCTTGGCCGCCTGGATCGTTATCTTCCAATTGTCTCGGTCACGTGACCGCGTCCTCCAATCTTGGAAGCCCAGTGGTTGCTTGGCGTCCACATATACTGAGCTCTCCCAACGAGATCTCGGTCGTCCTCGCAGTCTCGCTCCGTCGACTCGTTTTGCGTTCATTACTGTCTTTGGCATGCGATCATGGTCCATTTGTTGTACATGCCCTGCCCATTGAAGTCGTTGTAGTTTGACGATTTTCGAAACTTCCAGCTCATCGTACAGTTCATACAGCTCATTCATACTTGTACCGGATGTGCTATCCATCTCGATCGCAAACGGCCCTGAAAATTCGCCACAGAACCTTACGTTCAATGTGTCTAGTCTAGCATGTTTCCGGAGGCTTGAGTTAGGGTCCATGCTTCGCAGCCATAGCATAGCATAATGGTTTTGTACATGCGGAGCTTCGTGTTTCTGTGCACATGCTTCGATTTCATTATGGGGAGAACCGAGAAAAAAGTCTTATCCGTCTGTATCCGTCTTATCCGACTGTATCCGTCGCTTGATTTCGTCAGTTTCGTTGGCGTCCCTTGACAAGTTGCCACCCCAAGTATATGAAGTTGTTAACGAACTCGATGTGGAGGTCCCCCACGTTGATGCTCGGTTATGCAGGTATCGGTGTCCTTGTCGTCGATTGCATCATTATTTTGGTTTTACCCTCGTTGATATCTAGTCCAAATTCTTTGCAGCGGTGTCAAGCGTTTGCAGAAGTTCTTCTGCGTCGGCCAATCTTCAGGACATGATGTTGATATCGTCGGCGTACGCTGCTAATTGTGTCGTCCTGGTGAGAAGCGTCTCGTCCGATCCTGAATAGCGTATTCCAGTGCTAGGTTGAAGAGCGTCGACGCCACTCCATCGCCCTGTTTCAGACCAGTGCGTGTTGCAAATAGATCAGTAAGTCTATTGTGGATCCTGACCTGTGAGCGGAGTAGGTCATCGTCATCTTTGGCAGTCGCACTAGTTTTGCTGGTATACCGAATAGAAGCATGATCTTGTACAGTACTCCACAATCGATACAGTCGTATGCCTGCTTAAAGTCGACAAAGGTTTGGTATACGTCTACGTTGTATTCCCAGCACTTCTGAAGTATCAGTTTGACCGTAAAGAGCTGATCGGTTGTGGAGCGACCAGGTCTGAAACTACCTTCATATTCGCCATATTTTCCAGAATTTTCGTCAAAATTTTATAGGACGTACAGACTAGTGATATGTCCCTGTAGTTCTCACACCGCAGTTTATCTCCCTTCGAGAATTCGACAGATGATGCTTCTGCGCCAATCGTTTAGGATCACCTCGTCCTCTCATATTCGCAGGAGTAATTGATGCATGGCATTAACTCGCTTTCTCCAGCGAATTATAACATTTCTACATATTCCCACCAAATTTCATGTATGTGGATTCAGCCGTTCGTGAAATGTTCTATGGACAGACGGACTGACAGACAGACGGACTGACGGACATTTGACTCATTTTATAAGAGTTTTGTTTTTACAACGAAATCCTACAAAAAAAAATGTTTCTTTAACTACGCCAACTTTTGGTAGAATGAAGCTAGCGAGTTGATAATTTGGTCGGATGTTGGTAGTAAGATCTTTTTCTTTCTTGCCCTTTCATACCACTCTGCGGTTTCTCGTTGCTCTGTCTGTGGTGTTGGCACTTCACCTGTTTTGGCGGTGTAATCTCAGCTTCCTTCTGCATACAGCTTGGTCATGGATCCTGTCATCGCCGAGATTAATGTGTTGTGTATAATTATTGTTGCTTCTTCATCTGATCAATCCATCGACTTGAAATTTTGGTCAAATGTTTAAAAGAGCATGAAAATGGACACGATTGAGCGAAAGGAACGCCTACCTCTCCTGCAAATTTTATCTAAAATTATGGTCAGTTCCATAGAATGGAGCTAGCTAGTTGAAATTCGGTCAAATATTTGTAGTGTTGGCTAGTTAGTTGATTTGGGAATGGGCAAGATCCCATCTTCCCTATAAATGCTCCTCTGTTGTATAGCTTCATCTGCTAACTTCTGGTCAAAGTGGCCATATAGGAAACACACTTTTAGTGCATATGCTTCTTGCCTATTAGAAATTTAGGTATCACCACTAGGTTTGCACAGGTCTAGGGTATATACGGTTCAGATTCGAAACCTAAGCAAAGCTTCGGTCTCATTTTCTTTGTAATTTTATTATTTTTCGCATACTTTTATTGTATTTATTTCACGGAAAAATATAAATAAAGTAAAAACACTAATTAGGAAGTAGTCGGAAATAATATCTTCAAAATGATATCATTTGAGTGTGAGTAATTTTTCAAGTTAATTTTTCTATACATCAATGTCATTGTGATTAGAAGTGTCTAATATTTGATATGTAAATTGACATGAGTAGTTTATAAAATTATACTATTACCACGTGCTACTATACGTTCTCATACTGTCGAATAAAAGATAATAGCTTCTGTTTACCTCCTTAAAAAGAAACAACAACAAATTTGATAGATAAGGTTAATACCCAGCACACAATTTTGTATCATTTGGAAGATAAATTGCCCACATGATACGATGGCGATTCTTCCATGCGATAAATTTATAGATTATTTGTCGCCTTTTCAATAATTAGGGGATATCCCTCAGGTGAAAGAATCGCGATAGGATTTCAATTCGCCAATCTATCGCCAATATGATATTTCGCCAATTCACAATAAGTACGAAACGACGACTGTGTCATTCTCATTGTTTGTAGTCTAGATAGCGCAACGGTTAGCACTATGGACCTGCAAACATAGGAACCTGGTTCAAATCCTGCAAACATCAATTGGAAAAAAGGATGAAATATGAATTATGAGAATTTCAAGATAACAACAAATCCGAGGGAACAAAAAATGGTATGAAAATTCCACTGAAAAGCCTTTACATTCCTTGCCTTTAGGCTCGCGCAAATAATGTATAGTATATAGGTAGTAGTAGTACTATCTATTTGCATAAGTCATTAGCAGTTGAACCAGAGTATGTAAATATTGTAAAGAATCTACGTACATTTGTTATTATTTTTTGTATCCTAGATCTTGTTTTTGTCAAGACGAAAGTATGTAACACCATAAAAAAGGCTCCGGAGGTATAGCATTGTGTATGGTATATATAAATGATCAGGGTCATTTCCCGATTCGATTTAGCCATGTCTGTCTGTCTGTCTGCCGTTCGCACGATAACTCTCGATAGAATAGCTAGAGACTTTAAATCTTGGTCAAATGTTCGTAGTATGATACTATATATATTGGGTTGCGCAAAAAGTTCGGCGGTTTTTTGCACCAAAAATAAGACAAAAAGTTTTTATTCTTCAAAATGCATTTAATCAACCAGATATTGTCCGTTCAATTCAACAACCTTCTGCCAACGTTTTGGCAGGAGCATGGTGCCACGTTCATACAAGCGCTTATTGCGGAAAAACGCATTAAAGTCATATTTGAAGGCTTCCGCAGATTCAAAGCGGTTTCCATCCAAATGATTCTGAAGAGACCGGAAAAGGTGTTAATTCGACGGCACAAGATCCGGTGAGTAAAGCGGGTGTTGCATTACTCGCCAAACGAAGCTCTGTAGCTTTTGTTTCGTTTCCACAGAAGTATGGGGTCTGGCGTCGTCGTGATGGAAAACGACCCCCCTTCTGTTAGCCAATTCCGGAAGTTTTTCGGCTATTGCTCGTTGCAGCTTTTCCGGCTGAGTGCAATACTTCCTCGAATCAATAGTTGGACCGCTTGCAAGAAGTTCGTAGTAGACTACACCCTTGAAATACCACCAAGTGCTAAGCAACACTTTGTGGATGATTCTCCGGGCGAGCACCACGATTTTTTCCGCTTCTGTTCTTGTAAAAAATCCATTTCTCATCACCCGTTACAATCTTCTTCAAAAATAGTTCCAACGAATGCCATTTCAGTAGAGATTCGCAGATCGAAATTTGGTTTAACAATGGGTGGGTTTAGGTCCCGCAACGTTGTAATTGCGGTTGCGAACAGTTCGACTGATTTTGCTCGTGGACGCTCCGTTTCAGTTTACGTTTCATCAACCTGGGGAAAATAACCAGAAATTTTTCCTGGTTGATTTCCCGTCAAGGGGTATTAGCGTGTTTGACAGTTCATAGTTGACATGTGACTGACAGATGGTATGGATTTTCGTTTTCGGTTTTGAAGTTTGCTTTTTAATTTTGTCGTGTATTTATGTAAGTGTGATGCTAATGAAATAATAATAATCCTCTCTGTATAATTTTGTTCGTGGCGAATTCGCAAATGTGCTTATTTACACCGAAGCAACACAAATTTCTAGCGATTTGGCAGTGTTTGCAATTTTTCCTGAAATCGTCGCGTTAGTATGACTATTAATTTGAATTTAATTGAAGTTTTTTTGAAATTCAATAGTGTAACGGACGATTTGGTGAGCATCCGAAGATGCCTGTCATGGCGGAGCCTTAGGTAGTATAATGACCGTGAATGGCTGTGCCATCTGGCGAAGAAAAAGGCCCCTCAACGAACTAAGCAGCGTCCTATGCTTGCTGTAGCTCAGTTCGGGAGATGTGGGCGGGGTTTCCGCCGCTCGTTGCCCCTGTCTTTTACTTATTAACAAAAATTCATAGGCCTGGGGAAAACGACACAAACAGGGGAGGTAAAAATGGGGAATGATAAAAATTGAGGCGATAAGGATGGAATGGTTGTCGGACGCTGCAGATTTCCTCGTGTTCGCATCAGGGTCCAGGCGTAATGGGACCCTCGGCCTCTGGTTTCGTACCACCGGCAGATCCTTACTCATCAGGTGCTGCCATAGATCTGCCGGTGGAAGCAGCACTACCAGACCATAATATGATTACATGTGGTTCATTACAATAGCGAATCGGCTGTCAGCTGTTTAATACATGACAACCGCAAAACAAGTCGTCCGGGTGAACGATTAGGTGGAGGGGAATCCTTACCGCAATTACAACATTGCGGATCGTGAACGCAGGCATGGACTACTCATGGGGTACCCACACGTCGGAGTTTTTTACGACACCAAGCTGCTAGTCGATTTGCGACGATAGAATGATCAATGTTGAGCCTTTCTGCGATCTCTCGAGTTGTCATATGCTGATCGGTTTTGATGAGGTTCAAGATTACATCGTTTTCAACAGTGACAACGCGACCAGTGCGGGGAGAGTTATTTAAACCCGTATTTCCGGAACGGAAGCGAGAAAATCACCTCTGACAAGTGTCCTCACTAACGCCTTCTTTGCCGTACACAGCGCATATCTCCCGTTTGGCGTCCGATGCCATTTTCACACCTTTGTTGTTGTACAAGAAAAAAAAAACCTGTCTAAAATGGACCTTTCTCTCTTCCATTTAATCACTTTTTATACGTTTAAAACAAGTTAGATTAAACTATTTTAAAAGATTTGATGAAGTTTACGTACACTCAATAACCTTTTAGCCTGCGGATAACGATTCGAGATATAAATAGTACATACAGTGTTGCCGGGCATATGCAAATTTTTAATGCAAAAAAACATCAGACGTTTTTCCACAACCCAATAGTTTGGTGGGAATGAAAGTGGGTATGATCCGGCCAAGGGAACGCCTACCTCCTCTACATATGTAAAATAATTAAATGTATCTATAACTCCCGATTGAATGAACGTGAAAAGCTCTAACTTTGGTAGATGACACAAGAGGATAATTCTATAATTTTTTGCAAAAATAACATCGATTTGTTGGAAGATAACGGTACTTTTCTTACAGATAGTCCCGTATTATCCTCTTTTTCAAGTTATTTTTTTTAAGTGTAACTTTTATAGCGACGATACATCGATGGGTAGTGAGTCTTAAAGATATAATTTGCCAGTACCAGTACTGCCACATACTCGAAGCGGCGCTAGCGTCGCATTCATACAAACTCATAAATTTGTATTGTACATAATGTTACGCAAAGCGAAAAGAGTTTGACAGGTTTTTCTTGGCTTGGTGGTTATCGAGTCCGACTTGTGAGCAGTTGGTCACGGGTTCAATTGCAGACGCATTTTGCAGCTTTTTTTAAATCAGCCTTGCGGCGACAGTCGGAACCCGCTGTGTACTTCAAACCCAGCGGGTGCCGACTGCTACTGCCGCCAAGGCGGGGAATTCGACGGTGAAGATCAATCAAATGGAATATTTTTAATATGGATGGGATAAATTTAACAATGAGTCCTTGATCTACAAAGTGTAAGTCCCATAAACATTTTGATTACATACATATGCATGAGGAAAAGTAAACAGAGAGACACGCGCCCCGGAACACCCGCCCGGTCCATATAGTCTTGAACCAACCTGTCAAACTCACATTCCCGGTCCATATAGTAGAAGAGCCAAGCAAAAACCATGCTGCTAAACTATTGCTTCGTTTCTCTCGGGTAATTTCATATCCTTCTTTCACTCTCTTCATAGCTGTATGGGCATGAAATATGATTCAAAACGGTATTTAACTGAACCAAATGGAGAGGCGAACTTTCGGGTAACGAAATTTTGTATGTAGGTGTGTTTTTTTTAACATTTATCTGGTGCAGATTAGGGTATCTCCCTGCATTACAACAACAACTTAAACCGTTACGGGCCAGTGAGGTGACTAACCTGAACTCGATAGATTGTACAATTTTGTACCAGCAAAATGCGCCTATAGGTATGCTTGTCGTTAATCTGACAATTGGTGCCAAATTTCGACGAGTACTCATTCGTAATTTCCACATTTTATATTTTTTCACCACTACTATTTAATATTTAGGTGGCCATATTTATAATTGCTTATCAACATCATCACCGTCGTGGCGCGACAGCCCGACGTCAGCCTTGGCCGCCTGGATCGTTATCCTCCAATTGTCTCGGTCACGTGACCGCGTCCTCCAATCTTGGAAGCCCAGTGGTTGCTTGGCGTCCACATATACTGAGCTCTCCCAACGAGATCTCGGTCGTCCTCGCAGTCTCGCTCCGTCGACTCGTTTTGCGTTCATTACTGTCTTTGGCATGCGATCATGGTCCATTTGTTGTACATGCCCTGCCCATTGAAGTCGTTGTAGTTTGACGATTTTCGAAACTTCCAGCTCATCGTACAGTTCATACAGCTCATTCATACTTGTACCGGATGTGCTATCCATCTCGATCGCAAACGGCCCTGAAAATTCGCCACAGAACCTTACGTTCAATGTGTCTAGTCTAGCATGTTTCCGGAGGCTTGAGTTAGGGTCCATGCTTCGCAGCCATAGCATAGCATAATGGTTTTGTACATGCGGAGCTTCGTGTTTCTGTGCACATGCTTCGATTTCATTATGGGGAGAACCGAGAAAAAAGTCTTATCCGTCTGTATCCGTCTTATCCGACTGTATCCGTCGCTTGATTTCGTCAGTTTCGTTGGCGTCCCTTGACAAGTTGCCACCCCAAGTATATGAAGTTGTTAACGAACTCGATGTGGAGGCCACCACATTGATGCTCGGTTATGCAGGTATCGGTGTCCTTGTCGTCGATTGCATCATTATTTTGGTTTTACCCTCGTTGATACCTAGTCCAAATTCTTTGCAGCGGTGTCAAGCGTTTGCAGAAGTTCTTCTGCGTCGGCCAATCTTCAGGACATGATGTTGATATCGTCGGCGTACGCTGCTAATTGTGTCGTCCTGATGAGTAGCGTCTCGTCCGATCCTGAATAGCGTATTCCAGCGCTAGGTTGAAGAGCATCGACGCCACTCCATCGCCCTGTTTCAGACCAGTGCGTGTTGCAAATAGATCAGTAAGTCTATTGTGGATCCTGACCTGTGAGCGGAGTAGGTCATCGTCATCTTTGGCAGTCGCACTAGTTTTGCTGGTATACCGAATAGAAGCATGATCTTGTACAGTACTCCACAATCGATACAGTCGTATGCCTGCTTAAAGTCGACAAAGGTTTGGTATACGTCTACGTTGTATTCCCAGCACTTCTGAAGTATCAGTTTGACCGTAAAGAGCTGATCGGTTGTGGAGCGACCAGGTCTGAAACTACCTTCATATTCGCCATATTTTCCAGAATTTTCGTCAAAATTTTATAGGACGTACAGACTAGTGATATGTCCCTGTAGTTCTCACACCGCAGTTTAACTCCCTTCGAGAATTCGACAGATGATGCTTCTGCGCCAATCGTTTAGGATCACCTCGTCCTCTCATATTCGCAGGAGTAATTGATGCATGGCATTAACTCGCTTTCTCCAGCGAATTATAACATTTCTACATATTCCCACCAAATTTCATGTATGTGGCTTCAGCCGTTCGTGAAATGTTCTATGGAGAGACGGACTGACAGACAGAGGAATTCCCCAGAATCGTCTACATTCGGTGCCTTAAGGAGTACCTAAGCTTGAAGCTCTTTACCTCCCTCCCTTACGGGAATGGCGTTTTCTCTGACCGAAGTCAGAAGGATGACTACTTTGGAACATGCACTTTCCTCAGAACCTTACCATTATAGGCCTAGGCGACCTAGCTTAGCCGACTTAACAATAACTCACAGCCACCACGAGTCCAACACCTTGATGGGCCAGTACCTTGGTACTGTGGGCACACCCATCCCCGTGGTTCATTATTTGCTACTGACTTCTCATAAGCCGGAATGATCTCACCGTTCAATTTCCTTACGGAATATCTTACTGATTAAGTTGTGCATCACGGGCTCAGTTAAACCCACTATCCCCAAGAGAGTTGAATGTGCTTCCGTTCCTCACGTACTAGTAAGCATTCTCCTCAGTCGGGGATAGTGCTTCCTTTCGCATCACAGGTCGGCACCATGTTCAGGTACTAGGAAGCCAATTGACTAGGTACGTGGGATTGTCAAGCCCCAAAGCAGTATAGGAATCAGTATCTCTTACTTTCCACCAATCCACACCTATGTTAGAATCAGAGCTTGGGAAAAACCCCAAGCCGTGTCGTCATCAAGTCTAGGAATCGGAATACTGGGAGGACCCCAGCAACCTTTCCGCTTCATGGCACCTATAGGATTGCTCCAATAGGAATCATAAAAGATACTTTTCAGCCTATATAGCCCCTTTTCGTAGTTCGTTATGCGGGGGCACCACTCCCCAGGTGTCGTATAACGACGGACTCAAAAGACCATCACACAACACCGGTGGCATCATAACGACGGACACCACTAGCGAGACCGTCAATCAGCCACCTTAACTTCATAACTAAGGTACATGGGGTCGTCAGTCCCCAAAGGCATGCATAGGGATCAGCGCCAAGGCCCCTTTACCCTATACACCACGTCCTTGCGTAGCTCAGGTCCGTGGGTTCGGGACTGACAGACAGACGGACTGACGGACATTTGACTCATTTTATAAGAGTTTTGTTTTTACAACGAAATCCTACAAAAAAAATGTTTCTTTAACTACGCCAACTTTTGGTAGAATGAAGCTAGCGAGTTGATAATTTGGTCGGATGTTGGTAGTAAGATCTTTTTCTTTCTTGCCCTTTCATACCACTCTGCGGTTTCTCGTTGCTCTGTCTGTGGTGTTGGCACTTCACCTGTTTTGGCGGTGTAATCTCAGCTTCCTTCTGCATACAGCTTGGTCATGGATCCTGTCATCGCCGAGACTAATGTGTTGTGTATAATTGTTGTTGCTTCTTCATCTGATCAATCCATCGACTTGAAATTTTGGTCAAATGTTTAAAAGAGCATGGAAATGGACACGATTGGGCGAAAGGAACGCCTACCTCTCCTGCAAATTTTATCTAAAATTATGGTCAGTTCCATAGAATGGAGCTAGCTAGTTGAAATTCGGTCAAATATTTGTAGTGTTGGCTAGTTAGTTGATTTGGGAATGGGCAAGATCCCATCTTCCCTATAAATGCTCCTCTGTTGTATAGCTTCATCTGCTAACTTCTGGTCAAAGTGACCATATAGGAAACACACTTTTAGTGCATATGCTTCTTGCCTATTAGAAATTTAGGTATCACCACTAGGTTTGCACAGGTCTAGGGTATATACGGTTCAGATTCGAAACCTAAGCAAAGCTTCGGTCTCATTTTCTTTGTAATTTTATTATTTTTCGCATACTTTTATTGTATTTATTTCACGGAAAAATATAAATAAAGTAAAAACACTAATTAGGAAGTAGTCGGAAATAATATCTTCAAAATGATATCATTTGAGTGTGAGTAATTTTTCAAGTTAATTTTTCTATACATCAATGTCATTGTGATTAGAAGTGTCTAATATTTGATATGTAAATTGACATGAGTAGTTTATAAAATTATACTATTACCACGTGCTACTATACGTTCTCATACTGTCGAATAAAAGATAATAGCTTCTGTTTACCTCCTTAAAAAGAAACAACAACAAATTTGATAGATAAGGTTAATACCCAGCACACAATTTTGTATCATTTGGAAGATAAATTGCCCACATGATACGATGGCGATTCTTCCATGCGATAAATTTATAGATTATTTGTCGCCTTTTCAATAATTAGGGGATATCCCTCAGGCGAAAGAATCGCGATAGGATTTCAATTCGCCAATCTATCGCCAATATGATATTTCGCCAATTCACAATAAGTACGAAACGACGACTGTGTCATTCTCATTGTTTGTAGTCTAGATAGCGCAACGGTTAGCACTATGGACCTGCAAACATAGGAACCTGGTTCAAATCCTGCAAACATCAATTGGAAAAAAGGATGAAATATGAATTATGAGCGTCAAAGAATATGTAAGATAAAATGAAACCGGAAAATAGAGGGCTAGAGGGTTTTGTAGTGTCCCATGCCAATAGGAGATGAACTGTCCTACTTTTGGAGATGCTTAACCATTGATGTTAAGACAATATTGCAAATTGTAAGTTTGCATAAAAAATATTGAAAATAAATTGTTTGAATAATTATAGAGAATAGATTCAGCGACGAGCATACCCCCCTCCCTCCTTCCCGCTTTCCCCTCCTCCCACCTATCCTACCAATCATTACCCTTTTGAAAATGGTTAACTCCAATTTCGCTCTACGGAAAACAATATGCAAGTATGTTGTACTCGTAGTGCTAGTATGTAGTACAAGAGACCTGTTATGTGCATTTTTTGTATGGATGATATCAAAATGACCAAATCTAAATGAATGTACTACTATTAAATAATACGTGATTATTACGAAATTTGGAGATATTATTGCACATGGTGTTGATTATCGTCAGCCATCAATATTTTCGACCTCGGATGAGTTTGAGAAATGCAGGGGTGTGCTAACTGTAACTATAGAAATATACTATTATTAACCTATTTTGAGAAGATATCAAAATTCCATATTTTTTTTTGTTTTCTGTGCTAGTTGAAAGCCATCTTCTTTTATGTTTTCATATTTCTAAGTGTAACGGTCTCGAAATGGTAATGGGGTGGGACAAATTACAATATGATCTCATATTTTCCCCTCTGCCTTTTTTCCCCTTTCCCCTCATCGAATTTGATGAAGTCGCCAAAAATGGAATGTACTCTGTAGTAGCTTTCTCATTATACCCCACTTGCCTATATCAGATGAAAAAAAATGTTGACCTTAATTTCCCCTCTATGGGAACCTCCCTTAAAGCAGCAACCCACCTACCTCCCCCCTTAAACTTCTCTCCCCTGCCACTCCTATACCACCAATCCCCACCCTTTCAGAAATGGTTAACTCCAATTCACTTTATGAAAAACAATAAACAATATTCAAGTATGCAGTTCTAGTATGTAACCGGTTATGTGCATTTTTTGTATGAATGACATCAAAATCTCAAAATTTAAATGAATGTACTATTATTAAATATTATGTGATTGTTATGAAACTTAAAGGTATTATTGCCTATGATGTTGGTTATCATTGGCCATCAATATTTTTGACCTCGGGTGCGCGTAAGGGGGGCAGGGGTGTGCTAACTGCAACTATAGAAATGTACTATTATTAACCTTTTCTGATAAAATTTCAAAATTCTAGAAATCTAGGTTTTCTACGCTAGTAAAATGGCGCTTTTCTGCAAATTTTCATATTTCTAAGTATAACGGTCTTGAAATGCAAGGGGAGGGGACAAACTCGGATGACATATTTTCCCCTCTCCCTCTTTTCCCGTTTCTTTAAATTTGAAAAAAAATCCAAAAATGGAATGTACTCGACGGTACCTTTCTTATGATACCCCACTTGCTTGTACCAAACGAAAAAAAAAATTTCGACCTTCATTTCCCCTCTATGGAGACCTCCCCTTAAAGTTGACCTATTACTAGGATTCGCTTTTTCCGGCGAATTATAGTAATTCTACACATTCCTACAAAATTTCATGTATGTAGCTTCAACCGTTCGTGAGATATTCCATGGACAGACGGACAGACGGACAGACAGACATTTGACCGATTTCATAAGGGTTTTGTATTTACTACAAAACCCTAAAAAGCATGAAGATTTAATCTAATAAAAAAAAAACGATAGTAATTTTTGTTTTATTTATTTATTCAAGAATTATTGAACGGGAATAAATCCCATGAATACAATAATACAAAGATATACATATATGAGAAATAAAGAGAATTCAGAAAATTAAAAATACAAATCATAACACAAAATTTCAAAGTAAGAATGTCAAGGAGAAATTAAGCACTAAACTAAAATTATGGATGCACTAGTTAAAGAAAGAAAGAGAAAAAAAAGATGAAAATTAAAGGAAAAAAAAAAAGAAAAAAAAAATTAACAAAGATTTTAGAGAAAGTAATGAAAACAAAAGATATAAATGATATGACATAAGAAAAGGAGAAATATATAAAGAGTAAAGAAATTAAAGTTATATATCAGTTAACATGATCCTTTGAAGAAGGATCTTTTTAAAGGTAGGTAATGAGGTAGTTGACTCTCATCGCCCAAATTTCTTCTACGCGTCATTTTGTCATTCGTAAATTTATCCCCGCCGCGCTTCGCTTTCTTATTGCCAACTCGTTTCGCCAAAGTTTCTCCAGGAAGTTTCGCTTTCATTAACTATTTTCTCCCGAAGGGGGTGACTCCCGCGATAAGATGGTGATATCCCCGTCTATAAATTTATCTTCCAAGGCGAATCGCATTCTTATCGCGGAAGATAGAAATTGTTTGCTGGGTATGATGGCATGTATTTATGTATATGTCTACAAGTTATATCCAAGCGAACAATTTTGTAATATGATTTGAAAGATAAATATGGGAATATGGGGAAAAAAAAATAATAATTTTTTTTATTAGCCCAAAAAATTCTTCTTTCTTTTCTGAACATTTTGGTATGACTATTATGAGAGTTATGACTCCATAAAAGCCATTAAAAAATTAATAAAAAAAAATTGAAAAAATCCAAAGCGTTTATACCCTAGACTTGTACAGACCTAGTGGTGATACCAAAAGTACCAATTGGTAACGACCATATGCATTAAAAGTGAGTTTCCTATATGGCCAGTTTATAGGGGAGGTTGGCAATCATTCAGGAGGTTGTTGACCATTATCAAAATCAATTAACTAACCCATTCTACAAATATTTGTCGAATTTTTCATGTCGCTAGCTTCATTCTATCGAAAGTTATTTCTTATTTAAAGTTTAACTTGTAGGGGAGGTAGGGGTTCCTTGGGTCGGATCTTGCCCATCATTGCCACCAACAAATAAGATCATGCTACAAACATTTAAACAAAATTTCAAGTCTCTAGCTTCACTCTATCGAAAGTTATCGCTTATTTGAAGTTTCATTTGCAGGGGAAGTAGGGGTTTCGTTGGTCGGATTTTACGAATTTTCAATTTTAGCCAACTGGATCCTATTACAAACATTTGACCAAAATTTGAAGTCGCTAGCATTATTTTGTCGTAAGTTATCGCTTATTTTAAGTTTCATTTGTAGGGGAGGTAGGGGTTGCTTAGGTCGGATCTAACCCATCTTGAATGCCAACTAATCTGATCCCACTCCAAACATTTGACCAAAATTTCAAGTCGCTGGCTTGATTCTGTCAAAAGTTATCGCTTATTTGAAGTTGCATTTGTAGGGGAGGTAGGGGTTGCTTGGGTCGGATCTTACCCATTTTCAATTCCAACCAAGTAGATCCTACTAATAACATTTTGTCAAATTTTCAACCCGCTAGTGTCATTTTATCGAAAGTTATCGTAATTAAAAGAATATTTAATTTGTTGAAATTTGTAGGGGAGGTAGGCGTTCCTTTAATCCGATTATACCCAACTTACTAGAACTTAAGCATCTTTTTACCC
The DNA here is from genome assembly GCA_964017055.1 of Chloromyia formosa. NCBI lineage: Eukaryota > Metazoa > Arthropoda > Insecta > Diptera > Stratiomyidae > Chloromyia > Chloromyia formosa. Next base: position 53,274,561 of record OZ024818.1, read on the forward strand.
CAGGGTTACTTGCCGAAAATCAGGTGTCTACGTCAATTAGTTCAAGAGTTATAGACAAAAAACCCGAAAAGTAGGGTAGTACGGGGCTCTTTATAAGAAAATTACCATTCGTTTTCAACTGATGGATTTTATTTTTCCAGGGGAGTAGAAGATTATCCTCACGAGCAATCTACCAAAGCTAGAGCTTTTCATGTTTATTTAATCGGTAGTTATAGATACATTTAATTATTTTACATATATAGGAGAGGTAGGCGTTGTCTTGGCCTGATCATGCCCATTTTCAATACCAACCAAGTAGATTATACTTCCAACATTTGACCAAAATTTCAAGACTTTAGCTTCATTCTATCGAAAGTTATCGTGCGAACGGACAGACAGACGGACAGACGGACAGATGGACAGACGGACAGACGGACAGACGGACAGACGGACAGACAGACAGACAGACATGGCTTAATCGAATCAGGAGGTGATCCTGATCATTTATATATACATTGCTATACCTCCGGAGCCTCCTTTAAGGTGTTACATATTTCCGTCGTGACAAAAACAATATACCCTATACTAAAAGTCGAGGGTATAAAAAAAATTATTAGCACATGGATCCAAAAATACGATTTTGTCCGTCGGAAAGTACTGCGACTGTTGGCTCGTATCGATTCGTTATCAGAAACCGATATTTTAGAGATAAAATGAAGTTTCGATGTGAAAAGCGAAAACCGGTGTTGAAAGAAAAACGCTCGTTCTGAAAAGTAGTGTTTTTTGTCCTTTCGGTACACGTTGCTTCTTTACTATTTAATATTAATCAAATTACTTTATACGAGCGTGTTCCCCGTTGTTATGGGACACTACAAAACTCATTTCATGAAAATCGAATAATGATAACGTGTCGAAAAAAAATGAAACAAGAAAGAAAAAAAGGCTCTTTCAGGAATAAAAGCCTGAAGCTAAATACATCGTCCGAATTCTATCAAATGATCTTTAAATATTCGTGACATCATTATGAACAAAACAAAAAAAATCACGTTAATATCTGTACTCGTTTTTGAGCAGCAGGTACCGAAAAATATCCCTTCCTGCCTTGTTCAGGGGGGAATCTTCGGTCCCCTTAAATTTGAAACTTTTCGGATTGTATAGGTATATTAATCCAATCAGAAATTGTTTTTAATGTTAAACTTTTGTGAAGTTTATAACAACTTAACGAATCTTGGTTTAAACTTTAAGTTCTTCTTAAGGTTCTTTTATAAACTTTTCAGTTTCGGACAGAATCTGCGTTCAGATTAAAAAGAATGCGAAAAAGATATCAAAGTAAACTTGAAAAGTTCAAAAGAAATCGTACCAATGGGATAAACATTAAACTGTAAAGTAGATTTCTGCTAAATTTGATTCCGTATTACCAAAAAACAAAGTAGCCTTCGGCTAGCTTGCCGAATTTGACATCTTCTGAAATAAATGATACAAAGTATCTACACTGCATGCAGATACATCGAAACATGGATATGTCTTATGCCTACCGAAAGCGTGGGATGTGTTTTGTCGAATGATTTCATCCAGTATAACTATACTGGGATCTTTATAATACTTACGTCGATATCTTCAACACAACAGGTTACACGCAGTCGGTAGCCAAAGACATATCCATGTTTCGATGTATCTGCATGCAGTGTAGATACTTTGTATCATTTCCCACCAAAAGCCAATAACCTGTTTTTCAAGAACCAATTCCCGATAAACTCGCCCCAAATCAAACTTAACACCCCCTTTAAGAGACAGAGAGACATACCCCATTGAAAACTAACGTCCCCATATGAACCGGATACACCCGTTCTAATGAGATTGAACACCCAACCACATGAGACAGATAGACACGCCCTATTGAAAGTCAACATTTATGCTGCTAATACATCGTACCGTATGTGGAGCTTTTGTTCTATGTTTATAGCACGTAGTATAAATCTGCCATTTTGTTCTATATGTTTATTGCACGTGTGGTGGGGGCCCACATTGTGAACCAGTCAGACCTCAAATCGCCGCCATTGCAAATGCACAACCACAGTCGCTGGATCACCCGATTTAGCTTGAATTAACTTCATCCGCTCTCTCTAACCTTCGGGGGGCGGGAAATATGTACACACTCTCAAATTGCATCTGCGCATGTCCAAGTGTTAGTCGAACTGACTACTTGCTACTTTTTCTGGGATCCTAGTGATTCAGATAGTACAATGGGTGCTATTTTAAATCGGCCACTACATTCATTCTTGCAGTCCACAACGTCAATCAACATCTCAACATGTGCACACAAGATCCCCGCAAGCGCGCCGCCCGCGCGGATCCACAGGCAACAGCCATGCACAATGACCACTTCACTCAAACGACATGCACAACCAGAATAGAAAATTTTTCAATGGGCTTGTTTCCTCTTCTGACCCCTGAGTAGAAAAACAGACATTTCGTTTGACCCCCAGCTATAAGACATATCCATGTCAAAAAAGTTTTTCTAACAAAAAATTGCTTTTGGAGCGGTCGTTCCTTTGACAGCTATACGATAGAGTAGTCCGATTTCAACCAAATTCGCGAATGTGATTCGACTAAAGATATTATTCATTAGTTGTCAAATTTGAAAAAAAGATATCCTTAGAAATAAAAAAGTTTTTCTCACTAAGACGAATTTTGGGACAGGTCGTTCCTATGGCACTTATCTGACGTAGTGGTCCGATTTCGTTAGTTCCGTGTATAGATGCCGACAAACTTAGTACAAAATTTTGAATTTCGCAGTATACCTATATATGTATGCGTAAGACTTTGCAATTCATATATCACGTACGCATGTAGAACGAATGTAGTATAAGTATAAATTGACAGCAAAACTGTGCGAATAAGACAAAATCGATACAAATCCACAAGGACATTAGTGAGAAAAGGATGCCAACAAAACAAAATATTTCTCCGCTCTTGGTAACCAATAACAATATGACTCCCTGTAGTTAGGCAGCTAATACATACAAAAAATTAAAAATTTCTTACTTATACAGTGACAAATGTAGCAATATGACAGCTACAGCGTTACTTTTGAGTTAGTATTAGTTCCCCATTCCTCTCTCAGCCCACTATGAGTATCCTTTTCTAACTAATGTATTCGAATACAAGGATTTATGGTATACTAGTTGATATATTTGCACCTAAAATGAATGTGTTCCACTCTCAAAAATCAACGTTTTATTCGAAGTCTGTCGGTTTTTAGATTATTGGGCAGTGTGCAGTGATACATACGAGTATATACAGCGTGCAGTAGATAGAAGGCTTTGTGCAAAATTTCAGCTCGATAGCTTTAAAACTGAGAGACTAGTTTGCATAGAACCAGACGGAAAAAAGCTTAATCGCCTTGTCTTATCATACTGACCAAAAATATACCTACATATGTAGTTTATATGGTCGGAGATGCTTCCTTCTGTGCGTTGCAAACTTCATGACAAAGTTAATATCCCCTATCACATCCGTGAAGGGTATAATGATCACAACAATTAATGTCTGGTGAAATACACGAAAACATTTACAATTAACTCATTATTCAAAAAAACATGTTTCAAATAATGTAAAAAAATTCACTTTTTTCCTTAGAACTTCGACATTAAATTGTATTTATGTACTCGTACGAATTTAATGCATGAAAACATTACCAAGATAATTTATTGAAATTTGCATGCATCGCCGGAACATTTGAACAATCAAGTCGTCATCACTTAGTACGTTACGTACATACATATATATTAAAGCACTAAACGGTAGACACAAACCACACATTTAGTGATAAATAAATTTGCATTGCATTTAAAATACACATTCGCTTATATACAGGGTATCCCAGTTCACCCGAACGCAGTTATTACCATGCATTTCTTCATGCGATTCTTAGCAATAAAATGTGAAAAACACTGGATCAAAGATGATACATTAGCCTAATTACTTTTACTTGCTTACGTATCAGCATGCGTGTCCTCTGCTGGATTTTGCTTCTGATACTCATTGCGTCCAGTCTTCTCGGTTTCAGCATCGCGTCGTCCAGTTTCCAAAGCCGAGTAACTTACAGCTCAGCTGTAAGCTCCAAAAGGATTCTGGATGTTGTTTTATTTCTTGGAGAGAGGACAAGCTTTTAGAGGGAGTAACACTTTAGTTAGTGATGCAACAAATGGGAACATTCTGGGTATTTTGGAATTAGTAAGTCCTCCTTATGACCTTAGCATGCGTGCACACTTGGAGAGAGTGAAGGAATCTCAACCCAGCCATCCAAATGATTCGAAATTGACCTATAAACGATTTGTTTTCGGGTCCGTAAATGATTCCAAAATAATTCGATGAGCGGACTGAAATGGTCCCTCCCCATCAAACCAAAAACGAATCACAGTCAGAAACGAAGATACCGCGGATGTAGTTCCCCATATATCGCTATGGTCTCAGTATTAAAGCAACCAAAGCGATAATCCCCCAGCAAACCAATAAACGAGCGCATCTCAACTCAGTATTCATCTGGCAAGAAGCTTCAATAAGGCAAAATACTCTAAGGAGAACTCAGATTGGGCAATCTACAAAGGCAATGGAAAGAGCTAAGAAGGGACAAATGTAGCTCGTGGAGGCGAGAGCACTAGTTGCAGTGATGCCTACAGATTTAAGAAGATTCTATCTACAATTCAACCAGGTCTAGTTATATGCTGAAGGACATGGAACATGAACACCATCGAGAGACGATCGAGGTCTTGCTTGACTCACATTTTCCTGGCAGCTTTCCTGTTAAATCTCCCGGAATAACTTCCATCACCAATGTGGCACCGTGTGATTCCGGGTCAATTCTTGCGAAGGAAAATATTATATGGGCTTTAAATCTGCTTCCCCTGATGGTATCATTCCGGCGGACCTGCAACATATGCTGGACGTAGTATACCCGTGGATTGAATCGAACTTCACAGCCTGTCTAGGATTAGTATATATTCCTCGTTTATGGATGGAAGTTAAAGTGGTCGTTATCCCAAAATCTCGTAAAAGCTCTCACACACGTCCGAAAGACCTTCGACTCATCAGCCTATTATTAACGTTGCTGAAGGTGTTGGAGCGTTTGATCGACACTCACTTGCGGTGCACTATTCCATAGTATCTTCTATCCACCTCCCAGCATGCTAGGAAGACACTTGGACACTTGTTTGCACACTCTGGTAGGCTACATCGAAAGGTCCCTCGCCTACAAGTAGTATACGCTGGTTGCCTTTCTGGATATCGAGGGCGCTTTCAACAATGGTTAACCTGAGGTTATTATTGACGGCCTCTTAACTATGTGCGAGCATGACTCGCTTTGAAAGTTAATTCACCTGACGCTTGTGTCTCGGGTAGTATCTATTAGTCTCGGCACATCATCTCTATGCAGGAGCGTAAGCAGGGGTTCCCCTCTAGGTGGTGTTCTCTCTTCCCTTCTCTGGAATCTGGTGGTCAAAAAGCAGCTTCCAAGCCTGGAAGGGTTGGGTTGCAATATTATCGCGGATGCGGATGATATTGCCATTGCAATATCAGGAAAATTTCCCTGTGTCTTGAGCGATATAATTCAGAATGCCCTCTCTATCCCGGTGAACTGGGGTGGCGGGGTTGGTGTTGGAGTAAATCCGCAAAAAAAAACTCTCTTTATGAGGGGACACACTATACCCTTTTTTGAACCACCATTGTGGGGGGGGGGGGGACACAAGGCTTATGCTGACTGATAAAGCCAAATTCCTTGGTCTCATCCTGGATAGAAAACTATACAGGAACGTGAACATCCAAAGGTAACCGTTGCACTATACTCGTGCAAGAAGGTTATCGGCAAGAAATGGGGCTTAAACCCAAAAGTGATTGACTGGCTCTCGGGGGCCCTGTACAGCTGTCTATTCGTCTACGGAGTTTGCCCAGCGCTCGTTTGATCGGTCACAGACTTTTCCATCTCTAACGACAACCACCATTGTGGGGGGGGGGGGGGGGGCACAAGGCTTATGCTGACTGATAAAGCCAAATTCCTTGGTCTCATCCTGGATAGAAAACTATTCAGGAACGTGAACATCCAAAGGCAACCGTTGCACTATACTCGTGCAAGAAGGTTATCGGCAAGAAATGGGGCAAGGTTCAAGTCGGCTCCCGTGTGTGATGACGCAGTTAAAAAGGACAGGTTTTTTCAGTGTCGACTCTTTCCTCGATTAACCGCAAGTGATTTTAGTTTTAATAATTTCAGAAAAACTGAACGAAACAACGCCTGGTATGTGGATATGGCCGTTGATCGTGTTTACCCGTGCGGTTAAAACTGCCAAAGAAGAACGACGTCTGTGGCTACCTTTAGTCAATGTTCGTCCATTCACTCTAAGTGCCCAAACCACTGCAGTTTGCGCAGCTTAAAGGTACGTTTTGCTAGGCTGCAACTGGGCGATTTGCGACTGCGATTTGCGCACGTTGCACTACTTGTGTGTATTTTATATGAAGGTGTTTCACTAGAACCTGATCTGCAATTGCGACTGCGATTGCGACCTTGCATTGGTCGAACGAAAGCGATGAGCGATTCTTCTCTGGGCAATGTAGTATGTTGGCGCGATGGTGGTTGTGCTGTGAGATGTTCTGCATTTGCACGAGGATGACTGAGCACGGCATCCAATGGTGCTGAAAATCTGCTTCTGTGGCAAAGTATCTTTTGTTAGAAAGTATCTTGGTTTGGGAAAATATTTTTTTCTCGCAATGCCTTTGCGATTTGTTTGAATGTGAAATGAAGGATTTTTGTATGAAAATAGTACTCGTATGTTGCACAGGTTGTGGCTAGGCAATCAAGGATTTTCATATGGACGTGAGGAGAATGTATGCAAAAAGACGAATATACTGTAGATGGCATTTCGAGTCCTTTGGTGGAGGCAAGGACATTCAAATAAGGATATTTTTCCAGTGAAGCGAAATATGGGCAATATGGGTGTCATATGAATCGGGGTGAAAAGGCGAATGTCCAGGAGTAGTGTAGATGGCATTTTCAGTCCTTCGGTGGCGAAAAGGACTTTCATTAAAGTCAAGTGAAAAACCAGGTGTCCGGAGTCCGAAGCGTATATACCCTAGACTTGTACAGACCTTGTGGTGATACCAAAAGTACCAATTGGGAACGACCATATGCACTAAGAATGGGTCTCCTATATGGCCAGTTCATATGGAAGGTTGGCACTCATTCAGTAGGATCTTGACCATTCTTAAAATACTAACTAACCCATTCTACAAATATTTGTCGAATTTTTCAAGTCGCTAGCTTCATTCTATGGAAAGTTATTGCTTATTTGAAGTTTCACTTGTAGGGGAGGTAGGGGTTCCTTGGGTCGTATCTTGCCCATCATTGCCACCAACCAATTAGATCACCCTACAAACATTTAAACAAAATTTCAAGTCTCTAGCTTCACTCTATCGAAAGTTATCGCTTATTTGAAGTTTCATTTGTAGGGGAAGTAGGGGTTTCGTTGGTCGGATTTGACGTATTTTCAATATTAGCCAACTGGATCTTGCTACAAACATTTGACCAAAATTTCAAGTCGCAAGCTTTATTTTGTCGTAAGTTATTGCTTATTTTAAGTTTCATTTCTAGGGGAGGTAGGGGTTCCTAAGGTCGGATTTTACCCATCTTTAATGCCAACTAACTCAATCTCACTTCAAACATTTGACCAAAATTTCAAGTCACCGGCTTCATTCTATCAAAAGTTACAGCTTATTTGAAGTAGTATCTGTAGGGGAGGTGGGGGTTCCTCTGGTCGGACCTTGCCCATATTCAATATCAACTAAGCAGGTCTTATGAGCAACATTCCACCAAATTTTTAACTCGGTAGTATCATTCTATCGAAAGTTATCGTAATGAAAGTAATATTTAATTTTTTGAAATTTGTAGGGGAAGTAGGTGTTCCTTTGATCTGATTATGCCCAACTTACAGAACCTTAAGCAGTCTACGTCAATAGTTTCAAGAGTTATAGACAAAAAACCGGAAAAGTAGGGTAGTACGGGGCTCTTTGTAAGAAAATTACCGTTAGTTTGCAACTGATCGATTTTATTTTCGCAGGAGAGTATAAGATTACCCTCACGAGCAATATACCAAAGCTAGAGCTTTTCATGATTTTTTAATCGGGAGTTATAGATACATTTAATTATTTTACATATGTAGAGGAGTTAGGCGTTCTCTTGGTCTGATCATGCCGAATTTCAATACCATCCAACTAGATCATACTACCCACATTTGGCCAAAAATTTAAGGCTCTAGCTTCATTCTATCGAAAGTTATCGTGCGAACGGACAGACAGACAGACAGACGGACAGACAGACAGACAGACAGACAGACGGACAGACAGACAGACAGACAGATAGACATAGATAGATAGATTTTCGTCGTGACAGAAACAACATACCCTATACTATAAGTCTAGGGTATAATGAAGGTGTTACATAATTTCATCGTGACAAAAACAATATACCCTACATTTTATAAAGTCTATGGTAAAAAAATCCATAATAGGCTTGAAATCGCATCAAAAATCGCTTGGATAACACCGTGCCCGGTGGACTAGGGGCACCCTGTTTAATCGATTTTGTAATTAGCCTAGCCAATGCAAGTATGTATTGTCGGATACATCTTATTAGGTGTTTGACGAAGGAAATATCTAAAAATGGAACTGGTTTATGTACAAATTTAACTTTAAATACTTATATGACGTAATTATATTTTAGATTGTCTACAATGCAGTAAATACAATTTTCAGATTCTTATTCGTCAATGATTAATTGCAACTTCCTGGCTTTTCTTTTTATATAGCTGGAGTAAATTTTTCGTAACGATAAAAGTTATTTATCAATGTGACAACGAATTAATAATAATTAATTCATCATCATCGTGGCGCAACAGCAAGACGTCGGGCCTTGACCGCCTGGATCGTTGTCCTCCAATTATCTCGGTCACGTGACCGCGTCCTCCAATCTTGGAAGAACAGTAGCTGCTCGGCGTCCATATATATTGAGCTCACCCAACGAGATCTCGGTCGTCTAGGCAGTCTCGCTCCGTCGTCGACTCGTCGCGCGTGCACGACAAAAACACCAACGTTCCAAAGCATATTGGGTCCATCCTAGAGGGTAGCGGGGACTGAGGAGCGAGTGCCTTTGTCGCTCTTCCCGTGTGAATACCGACACTTCTCGCTGTGCATTTCGACCAAGTGGCGCGACGCGACGGCTCGAGATGCACGGCTCTCACTCGCGCGACGTAAAGGCTCGTGCTCCCCGTGTGAAAGCTGAAGTGTATTCTTTTGCATTTCAGTCTTACGCGCCTCGCTCCCATTCACGAGCGAGAGCCGTACGGCTCTTCGTGTGAATGAATGGAAGGTGGGAGCGGAAAAGGCTCTCACTCGCGAGCGAGAGCCATGCGGCTCTTCGTGTGAAAGTGCACTTACTCTCTTTGGCATGCGATCATCGTCCATTCGTTGTACATGCCCTGCAAATTGAAGTCGTTGCAGTTTGACGATTTTTGAAACTTCCAGCACATCGTACAGTTCATACCGAATGCTCCATCCATCTCGATCGCAAACGGCCCCGAAAATTCGCCGTAGAACCTTACGTTCAAATGTGTCTAGCATATTTCCAGAGGCTTTAGTTAGGGTTCATGCTTTGCAGCCATAGCATAGCACTGGTCGTATAATTGGTTAGTACACGCGGAGCTTCGTGTTTCTGTGCACATGCTTCCATTTAATTGTGGGGAGAACCGAGAAAAAGTCTTATTGGGCTCATTCACAAAACATTGAGCAGCTACGTAGCGACATCTCCCCTCCATGTCACACGGAGCGACTGCTCCCTGTCACAACCGTCACACACCTGTTTTGTGAATACACCGGCTACATATCGAATTTGAGACAATCAGCTGACATGGCAAATGTCTAACAAACGGCTAACGGCTGTCTGTTTAAATTGTTTGGTTTGGCCGGGTTATACAAATATACAATTAATGAAAACACCACTCACTTTTTAATTGTAATTTTGCTGCAAAATTCCCGTAAAATAACACGCAGGACGTTGTGTTGTCAAACACTCAAACACTCAACACTCAATCAAATGACATATGACGCGCGCACCATCTGTGATGCGAATTGGGAAAACAAAAATGTATCACGCTCCAAGCCAATGGAGCGTGGAAAATTTTCGCTCAAAAGGAGAAGTAGCCGCTCAGCAACGGCTCCATGGAGCGATTGCATTCACCAGACATTGGGACAGTAGCACTCCACAGCGCTCAAGAGGGGAAGGACCGCTCAGGGAGCGATGATGATTCCTGAATTCAGGCATTAACTGTATCCGTCGCTTGATTTCGTCAGTTTTGTTAGCGTCCCTTGACAAGTTGCAACCCAGATATATGAAGTTGTTCACGAACTCGATGTTGAGGTCCCCCACATTGATGCTCGGTTGTGCAGGTGTCCTTGTCGACTGCATCATTATTTTAGTTTTACCCGTTGATTCGTACTCTAACTTCTTTTGCAGCGGTATCGTGCGTATGCAGAAGTTCTTTTGCGTCGGCCAATCTTCGGGACATGATTTTGATATCTTCGGCGTACGCTGCTAATTGTGTCGACTTGATAAGTAGCGTCTTACTGTTGGCCATATTCATAGCACGAATGGAGCATTCCAGTGCTAGGTTGAAGAGCGTCGGTTCCAGTCCATCGCTCTGTTTCAGACCGGTGTGTGTTTCAAATAGTTCAGTAAGTCTATCCCGGATCCTGACTTGTGGGACGGAGTTGGTCATCGTCATCTTAGTCAATCGCACTAATTTGGCCGGTATACCAAATTGCAGCATGATGTCGTACAGTTCTCCTCCATCGATACTGTCGTATGCCTGCTTGAAGTCGAAAGATTTGGTATACGTTTACCTTGTATTCCCAGCACTTCTGGAGTATCAGTTAGACTGTGAAGAGCTGATCGGTTGTGGAGCGACCAGGTCTGAAACCGCTTTGATATTCGCCAATGATTCGTTCTGCGTACGGTTTTATTCCATTATCCAGAATTTTCGTCAAAATTTTATAGGACGTACAAACTAGTGATATGCCCCTGTAATTCTCACATCGCAGTTTATCTCCCTTTTTGTAAATTTAACAGATGATGCTTTAACTAGACCCGTTCTACCGAATTTTAGCAGTTCAGCTGTAATCTCGTCAGCGCATGGCGCTTTATTTCGTTTTAGTGACCGCAAGGCGAGATCAACTTCCTCTACTGTCGGTGGTTGTATGGGTAGGCCTAGATCAACGATATCGTCGAGAGCTTCTTGTGTGGGGATGTTATTTAAATGGTAGGTTCAGAAGCTCTTCAAAATAAGAGGTCCATTTTTTGTTAATGCCATCGGTGTCGCTGATGATGTTTTCATCCTTGTCCTTACAAATGCTAGCCCTGGGTTGGTAGCCGTTCTTAATTGTATTTACTAGTTTGTACGTTTGTCTGATGTTCCTATTAGTTAAGTTTTCGTTTATATTCAACAACTGCTAGTCAAAGTATTTAAGTTTCTCACGTCTAATTATTCTATTCGATATTCGCCTTAGCTCGTCATATTTTTCTCTTTTAGCTCTGGTTCCTCGTGGAATCCATTGTCTATAGGCCTCGTTTTTCGCGTCAAGTGAATTTTTGCATTCTTCGTCGAACCAGTCATTTCGCGCTCGCCGGGCTTTATATTCCACGACCTTCTCTGCGACATCCCTCATGATACCCTTGAGTTCTTCCCAGAACCCATGGACGCCTGTGTTGCCGATGTTGTCTAGCATAGGAGATAATCTTTCCCCAAGGGCGGTAGTATACGCCACCACGGTGGCATCGCTCAGAAGCTTATCAACCGTAAAGATTTTAGGAGGAATGATTCTCGATTGGTGCACTGAGGAAATTCTACATCTGTAGGTCATCTTTACCAAATGATGATCTGAGTCGCAGTTTGCTTCTCGATAGGAGTGGACATCCATCACGTTAGACACCCATCTCCTGCAAATGAGAACGTGATCAATTTGGTTGACGGTGTGTGCGTCTGGAGATTGCCAGGTCTGCTTGTAAATGCGTCGATGCGGGAAACACGTAGAGCTTACGATTAGATTCCTGCTGCAGGCGATGTCGATAAGTCGCTGGCCGTTGTCGTTACATTCTTCATGGAGACTGTGGCCTCCAGTGGTCCCCGGCGCGAACTGTCATTTCCGACTTTCGCGTTAAAGTTAATGTGCGGCTTGAGATGATTGTTTACTCTAGATGCTACTCCAAACTCCTTGCGACCTGACGGTTTGCCACTTGTAAAAATTGTGTGCGATTTCTTGTCATTGATCTCGCTGCCAAGCCAACTTATTTCCTGGATCGCAGTAATGCTCAGTTTGTGCTTTTCGACCTGTTGAAGGAGGGCCTTCTCGGCCCTGGTTTGTTCAAGGAGCGTGCATTCCCGGATCCGAAAGAATAATCCTTTAGTCGTTTGCGTGGTCGTCGTTGTTGATCCATCTAATCCGAGGCTTTTGTTCCAGGTTTCTTGACATGGAGTGGTTTTTACAAGGACGATTGTCAGCACATCGCTTAACCGAGGCCATCCCCTGCATGGGATGGCCTCGGAAGATAGCTGCTTCAGATGGTTTAATAAACGTGCTGGAGTTCACAAAACTACATATGTTGCAGGTCCAACTATGCAAGTCATTCCATCCTACTAAACTTGAGAGCTGAGACGCTTAGGTGTTGGTCAGCCATCCAGGCTACAGCTATCTGCCTTTTTCCTTATCGGTTTGAAACACTGCCGTTACCAGGGGGCGCCCACGTAGAGGACTATGGAAAAGGTTTTTTGCCTTTTAATAATAATTAATTAGTACATTAAAATGACTTTGATGTAGCAAAAAACATTTTTACCAATTAGCTTTAGTTGTGTTTAGTTAATGTAAAACCCTAGACAGACGATACGCGATAATTATCATAATCAGATAATTATGTTTGCGAAGCACGTCTGTCATATGCTGTTTCACCTGATGATAATTGAAAGACATCATTACGATCGTCATTAACATAACGTCATTACGACTTAATTACGTTCACTTTCAACCGCTCGCCGCGCCATTCTTTGAAAAAAATGGAAAGAACAGCTGGTTTCCAGTTGTCATTTGCAATTGTTTGCACGGCAATGTCATCCGTTCACGTCCAAAACCGCACAAATCTTGTTCTGGTTCCCACTAGTGCTAGTCCCATTATTGGTCTCGACCGTCTGGAGTGTGTTTTTGTGTGTTTTGTCCTGCAAATTCTCTTTTCTTACATTCGATACTTTGACAGTTCCAACGTAATTATGTTTTTCACGTGTGTCACTAGTGAACGATAAACACGTTTGGACTTAATGATCATTGACGCAAACATGTTTAACGACGATCGTCGGTCACGGGTTTAATCTAATAAGCTAGTTCAACTATGGAGACTCTGCAAAAACAGGAAAGCTTAATAAATCCTTATACTTCCATGACGACGCGAGGATTACCCGACACCTACTGCGGACTGAGTTGGGCTACAGCCAGGGTGCTGGTTGGGAAATAGACGGCTGATGACGGCTGTGACAATCCATCTTATAAATCCCTACGGTTTAAAAGAATATAGCCGCTGAAATATAATGGAGTCCTTCATGGGTCATCACTGGGTGAGATATTACCTCACCAAAATGAGTCTGTCCACTGCGACGGAATACCGGCTTTGCCTGGAGAACCTTGAAGTCCACGAAACTTCTTTTCTGCGAATGTCTGTCGCGGCGGTCGCTCGCTCCAGCATTGAGATTTCTGAAGATAACACGATGAGCATCGCAGTCATTAAGAGTATTGCTATAAGCGACCTACTGACGTTTATTAGGCTAGTTGAGAGTTTTTTGAATTAGTAAAGGCTATTGGACAATAGAAAGTAAGGTTGCAGTGCAACCTTATGGGTTATTTTAGCCTGCCATATTTATTATTATTTCCGTGACGATTTCGAAACCGACAACGACAAAATCTTTACGGCAAAAAATACGTTTGCTCTCAATTTTGCATTCAATTTTGCCCTCAATCCTTTGTATAGACAAAACGCCGAATTTTTCTATACTACCAAATTTACCTTATTTCTATTCTCGGTATTTTGGATAATAAAATCAGCAATAATTAATTCTCCTGTGATACGTCAAGTTAAAATTCAATTGCCCAATTCACTGCAAAATTATAAAGTAATCTGGTTCAGTCTGTGCAACAATGTTTAATGGTTTCGTCATTGAATTTTCATTTTCTTTACTTTTATTATTAATTGTGGGAATATTTTCATGAAGACGTTTGTGACAATAAAAAAAGGGAATTGCTGCACGAGATTGTGATACACAAACGTATGTCAATAATAAAAGGTGAATTTATTGTTGAATTGTGTGCAATATTTTAATAATTTTTTATAGTGGCATTGAACATTTTAAGTTATTTTTTTTTCTTTCTATACATCGATCAGCGTTTACCCGTTCCAAGTTGACTGATGGTCATTGAACTGCTTGAAGATTTTGTATGCAATGTAGAGTTATATATATTTTTTATTAGCCGGTTCAATGTACGACAATTTCTATCATGTGGTTTAGTGAAACGCTGGCTAGACGGCAGGTACTTGCAATCCAAGAAGTAGGTTTGTGTTCCTCCTCATATTTCCGTTCTTTTCCACAGGTTCCTACAGTGACTTCTACTTTTGATGATGGATGTTATTGGGGATGGCACTAAAGCGCCGATCAATTAGAGAGAGTTGGCGGTTTAGAGCTATTCCCCAAGATAATTAGAATTGTGGATTTACTTATCGACTACCAGTCGACTCAGTTGCAAATAAGTACATTGATTTAATGAAAATAAATTGAGTAAAGATGGGACGAGCATGATATTGATGATAGCAACCTCCCCACTATTTAACAGCCTGGTAGCTCAGCGCTGACTGATGTCTCAAAATCAGTCTGATGTCTCATTATACCATTTCCGACTTGTCGCAGAATGCGAATGGTCAGGTGATTTTCTAGCGAAACGGCTTCTAAACCTACATTTAGCAATGATCCCCACCCAAAAATTACTCAGCCTAAGCCGAAAGCAAGTGCTTGAGCTGGTTTCGTCACCCGTAGTTCGACCAAGCCCAAAAGTGTGTATTCCAACTTTCGTCACACGTCATACGACGAAACCAGCTCAAGCACTTAGTGCTTTCGGCTTAGGCTGAGTAATTTTTGGATGGGGATCATTGCTAGATGGTCTTGATGACTGCTTAGTAGTGGTACACTCCACTTTTATTTTTAAAACAAAAAAAAACATAAACATGCGCTTATGCGTGAAAAATCAGTAATGCGTTTCACATTTGTTAGGAGAGTAATTTTCGGCTAAATGCGCAAAACCCACGGCAAATGAAATGCAACGTCCAGCAGAATCGGAAGAAATGTCAAAACACTTGGCAAATAAATTTTGACATAGCATTGTTTACAAAGAAGAAAGTACCATTGCCGACGATTCTTAAAGTTACAAGGTTAAAGGTAGTGTACAACTCACAATAATAGGCGCGTTTTTTTTTCAAGATCCATATAGAGCAGAGCAGGTTAAGACCACACAATTACACTAACAACTTGATCTGAGTTGCTCTCGATAGAACGTTAGTGCAGGATTTCTACTCTGTTAAATAGTGCCACATTTGAAATGCAGGTGGCGCAGGCGTCGAAATTTTAGAACAGTTTATAGTTTGGGAAGCACATAAAGTTCATTTCCTGCCAATAAAATGTTCGTTTTGTGTAATTATTTTATATGGAATAGTAAACATACAAAATAATTTTGCTGCCTAAAGAAAATTTGTCCGATTGTATATGTACTAAGGATTTAAATTTTCTCTTGAAATTTGAGTTGACATTTGTATTCTAACTAAACCAAGACACACTCCCTTAGCAAAAACAAAAACTTACTCCATTAAATTGCTCTGGATCGTTTTTTCGTCGCTTAACCTTCTCTGCTCTGTACGGAAAAACGCGCCTAATGATCCAAAATTGGTGTGTGTCTTGGGTACTACCGTTAAGATTGTCAATACGTAATACGGGAATTGATATGTATGTAAAAGAATAATACGGAAGAATTAGCGGAACAAAGGTTATAAAAAGGCGATGACTCGCTCAAAACTTCCTCTTTTGTTCCGGATTTGAAAAGAGAAAAAGACGACCAGACGAGAAACGAGAAAAGATCAGCTGGGAACTAAACCGCATCCAGGCGTAGAGGTGTGAGTTCCAAGGCCGCGACTTGCGTTTGCGACTCTGAACAAAACTATCATAATGGAGCACTATTCGTGTGCATTTTAAAGTTTAATGTCGAATGCAGGCCTTAGTTGTACAACTGTTCTTCCACATAAAATACACACGAATAGTGCTCCGTTATGATAGTTTTTTCACAGTCGCAAACGCAAGTCGCTTAGTCGCGGCCTTGAAACTCACACCTTAAGACGACGATGTAAAAAACGGAGATGATTGCTCACGAGAAGGCGTACGAGAAGATTAGGAGGAGAATTGTTGGTGTTAGTGTGAAATGTAGTGAGTTAGCCGCCCCAAAGTTTCTAAATTGCCAGGTTAGATAATTTAAGTAGTTTTTAGTGTAATTTAAGTGCAATTCAAGTTTATTTTTCTTTTTTTTTTTAATAACAAGGCTGAATAGAGTAAAACAACATAAAATAACATTTTCAGACGTTACTATACCCGCCGATTCTGTCTGCCCATGTTCTCATAAAGTGTCGGCGATTCATCGAGCGTTCCAGATATCCATATCACATACAAATCTTGAGAAGGAGCTCAACACGATACGAAGTATCGCAGCTAGCAACGGATATCAAGCTAATATAATCGACGGCTTGATAAGGAGGAAGCATACCGAAATGGTGCGAAACTTGCTTTACCCAAAGGTGGCAGTAGAGCGACAGAATAGCTATACGGTATCTCACTGCCTTTTATTCCAACTCTCTAGGAGAAGGTAGGAGCTCTCTTCAAACAAAAAAATCTAACCCCGCCATTCCAAAGCGACAACGCCATAGGAAAAAGATTCCTTAGCACAAAACCCCGTTCCGACCGGTACAAGAAACCTGGAGTATATGTGCTTGAATGTCCTGAATGCTCAGCAACATACGTAGGACTAACGGGACGCTCAATAGAAATAAGATTCCAGGGACATATAAACGATTCAAAATCGGTTTCAAGCCACAAATTTTGCACATCTGCCCTAAAGGGAGAAAGCTTGATATGCTGGAAGTCTTGGAAATTAATAGAGCCAATCGACTACGTGGCTAAACCCTTTTGAACGACCAAACAGAACTGAATCGGTCCCGCCTCCTAAACCTTAATTACACGCAGGTAAAAAGACTTTTTTAATTTATTCCATTATTCACAATTTAATTAATATCACTTTTATTTATTTTTTTCAGGTAACAATGTAGTTTTAAGATTTTATATATTTAAGATGCTTTTTTTGTAACTTTTTGTAATTCCTCTACAGATGCTCTAGAGAGCGAAACACGTAAAGAATAATAAAATAAATCGTGGTAAAGACAAAACAAATTGTGTTTCAAATATAAATATATTGAATTTCCGCCAAGTAGAAAAGCCGTTAATCGAATAAATTAGTAAAATAAACGAATAAACTTAAATAATTTTGAAAATCTTTTAATAAAATAATTTTATATTTGAAACATATTGTGAGTGCTCTGGGAAGGGGGAATTCGGAAGTGTGGAACCGGGACCTCGACTTCGCACTTGTCGAGGGTTAATTTGGTTACGACGCGGCGGGTAAATCTAAAGCGTGTAGCGTCCCACGGTCTTGCTCCGTGTCAACTATTGCGAATTTGAGAGTGAAGGGGTCAAGGCAATTAGAGAGAGAGTTTTTTATGTAAGAACTGAGAGCACGTTGACCGTGTTCGCGTGTTTTATGTCAAACGGATTGAATCTTTCCTAGAATGACACTCCGTCAGTTTAATAAATGCTCGGCATCAAAAATTGAGTTGATTGTTGTCCTTTACAACATATAATTAGGCAAGAAATTAGCGAAACAAACGACCAGACAGTATAAGACATATATCAGAACATTTCTTACCTGATTGCTCGTTTAAATATACTAGAGTTAAAACAATTTGTGAAACGAAAACCGCCGTGTCTTTGACGAACTGACTGAGTGTCATTCTAGCAAAGATTCAATCCGTTTGACATAAAATACGCCAACGCTATCCGAATAGATCAAAATATGTGTTCATTGCCTTGTCCATTGTTTTATTGTACTTTTTGACAATTTCATGCGTTTGACATCAATTTTTTTGACGTAATAACTTCTTTGAGGAATATGTCGAAAAAGCTGTGGGCGGAAGTGGAAATGATTGCAAATCCATTTGGAGATTACAGCGCCCCTGTGATCAATTATCTTGTGAAAGCTTATTGCGTTTTCCAACCAAGCTGTATCCTAATTCCTATCCATCAAAAACAAACTGAGTTGAAGCTTTTGTACCCATAGCGAGCGAAGCGAGCGTTCTTTGGTTGTGCTCTGAAGGTAAAACCTATTTAAATGCCTAGCACGTGTAGCGAGCGAAGCCTACACAAGATTATATTGATTCACAATATTTTCTCGTATGTGTTTGGCAGATTTATTATGAATAATTATAGTGCGGAAGAGTTTCAGTAACGGTGGAAACCCACTTGCGATCTCATAAGCTTTTGTGAGTTAGCTACAAAGCGCATTGATGACAGTGGCACAGCAATCGTCGACTATTCAGCAGCCGCCTAGCTCCGCATAGATGACGGCGCAGCGATCGGCAACTACCAAGTAGACGCAGCGAACTTGACAAGTTGTCAACTAACAAGTCGCAGAGAATTTGTTTAATTGTGCTTTTTATATTAACGTGATAACGTCTTTCAGGAGTATGCTAGGAAAATGAAGGCCGGAAGTGGAAATGCTTTAAAATTCGTTTGGAGATCGCCGCACCCCTGTGATCAACTTTCATTTGAAAACCTATTGCATATTCTGTGCATCACAGAAGCTTTCATCCCGGGACTGGGCTTCTCTGCGTCACTTTACTTACTCAACGTAAGCGACTAATCAATCCATAGAGTGCGAACCCTAGCAGATTGTTAAATTAGAATGAAAATTTGGTAAATAGCGAAACGAGTAAAATTATGTTGAATTCTCTCTATACGTTCGACATGAACATTATAGAAAGGATTCCACACAATTGAGCAATACTCAAGAATCGAACGAACAAATGAAAAATATAGAATCTTCAAAGTATTAAATTCACTCGCGTTACGTTTAACAAACCCTAACATGCTATTCGCTTTTGACAAAATGTAATCAATATGTGGTCGAAATGAAAGCTTTTGATCAAAAATTACACCAAGGTCGGATATCTCAGATACTCTTTCAAGAATACTACCTGCTATGGAGTGGTCATAAAAGAGAGGATTTTTTAATCTAAACGCGCTCAAAACTTTACATTTACTAACATTTAAATCTAAATAATTATCGCGGCACCAATCTTGCAATTTCTCTAAATCGCATTGCATTTTAAAACAGTCGCTTACGTTGCCAATTTTCATAGCAATTTTCATATCTTCCGCGAACTGCCACACCCGCACGTATTCAAAATTTTGGATGATATCATTTACAAAGACTAAAAAGAATATCGGCCCTAAATGACTTCCTTGTGGTACTCCCAATGTACATCTTATCATAGAGCGCGATGTGCAGCCGTTTAACTTCATAAACTGAGTCCTATCAGTTAAGTAGGATCTCACCCAGCTAAGAAAACTGTATACCAAAATTTTCTAATTTACGAAGTAATATGTTGTGATCAACTTTATCGAAAGCCTTCGAAAAATCGGTATACACCACATCAACCTGCATTTCCTCTTCCATAGAATCAGCAACAAATTTAGTAAAGGAAACTAAATTTGTTGTAGTTGATCTACCTTTAAGGAAGCCATGTTGACATGGCGATATCAATTCGCTGATTAAAACATCTATTTTCTTTTTAACAATCAATTCGAAAAGCTTCGGGATAGCCGATAATTTGGCAATAGGCCTATAATTGTCTATATGATGTTTCGGGCCCTTCTTATGAACAGGAGTAATAAAAGAGACTTTCCATTCATCAAGGAAAATACCTGTAGACAATGATGTATGTATTAAAAATGTTCGTTAAAGGACGACATAATGACTGCATGCAATTCTTTAGGAATGCAATCAGGTTCGGCTGAATACTAATATCAAGCTCGGTCATAGCAGGTCATCTTCAGAAATCTGAAGAGCACTGCTAATACGTTCATGAGCTATTTGAGCAATCGGGAATCTCCCATTGGCATTGTTATTCAATTCCGACGAAACCGAACCTGGCATATCGTAAATCGAATTGAAAAAACTTGCAAAACCATCACATACCGACTGAACATCATTATAAGAATTACCATTGATTGAATATTAAATTTTTTGGAATGCCTGTATTCTTGCGTTTATTGTTTATAAATTTCCAAAAAGCTTTACTATTCATCCAAGTATTATTCTAAATCCCGTCGAATAAATGTTGTCAACGGCCAAATTGAATATTATCATGTAAATATTATATGAGCGAACGTATTGTAAGTTTTGACTGACATGTCCAATATACTGCCGCTGTCAAATTTCGCTAATAGATATATGTATAACGGGCAACAAAATAAACGAACACCACAGGTTAAAACACAAATAAAAACTTTATAGATGTTTGTTGTTAATTGCCCTCCAGGGCCATGGGCGCGTCAACATCTCTAGCATTTTTAGGGTTTTGTATTAAAAACAAAACCCTTATGAAATCGGCCAAATGTCTGTCCGTCTGTCCATGAAATATCTCACGACCGGCTGAAGCATGAATACATGAAATTTTGTGGGAGTATGTAGAATTATTACAATTCGCCGGAGAAAGCGATTCGTTGTAATAGGCTGACTTTAAGGGGATGTCCCCATAGAGGGGAAATGAAGGTCAAAATTTTTTTTCATCTGGTGTAGGCAAGTGGGGTATCATGAGAAAGGTAACACCGAGTACATTTCATTTCCGGTATTTTCATCAAATTTTAAAAAAGGGGAAAAGAGATAGAGGGGAAAATATGTGATCCGAGTTTGTCCCCCCCTCCTTGCATTTCGATACCGTTATACTTAGAAATATGCAAATTTGCAGAAAAGCGGAATTTTACTAGTATAGAAAACCAAAAATCGTAGAATTTTGATATCTCATCAAAAAAGGTTAATAATAGTACATTTCTATAGTTGCAGTTAGCATACCCCTTAGCACGCCTCAAGCACACCTAAGGTCAAAAATATTAATAACCAATGATAACCAACATCATAGGCAATAACATCTTTAAGTTTCATTACAATCACATAATATTTAATAATAGTACATTCATTTAAAGTTATTCATTTTGACACTATCCACACAAAAATTACACCTACCGGCCTCATAGGTGTGAGTACTACTTTCATGTTGTTTTTCGTAGTGCGAATTGCAGTTATTTAATTAATCATTTCTGAAAGGGTAAAGATTAGTTGGGGCGCTGCGTCGTAATTGGCAAACTTTACCGGGTGGAAGGGGGAGGGGTCCACATAGAGGTGAAATTAAGGTCAAATTTTTTTTTATCGACTGGTATAGGCAAGTGAGGTGTCGTGAGAAAGGTAATGTTGAGTACATTCCATTTTTTCGCATTTTCTTGAAATTTGTAGAAAGGTGAATAGTGGGGGAGGAGAAAATATTAGTTCGTAATTCACCCCCCCCCCCCCCCCCCCCCCCCGTGGCATTTCGAGACAGTTAGAATTATGAAAACTTACAGGAAGGTGGGTTCCGAATAGCATATAAAATGGAAAATAATGGAATCTGTATATCTTCTCAGAATAGGTAAATAATAGTTTATTTCTGTAGTTACAGTTAGCACACCCCTGCATGCCTTAAACACTTTCGAGGTCAAAAGTACTGATGGCCAACCATAACCAACACCTTAGGCAATAATATGTTCTAAGTTTTGTTACAATCACGTAATATGAATTGGCATGTAAAATGTAAGTGAGTAAGACATTTTAATTATGTTTTTTTTGTCCATCTGAGTGGTATCAAGAAGAGCAAGGAGCCGATATTTAACTACCAAAATAAGCGCTTGCTACAAAACCCTCGGATTGTGGGCGTAGCCCTCTATATTCCGGTTTCATTATGCGTTGTTGATGTTTCGACAGCATATCTACCTGTCGGAAGTGCAGTTGCTAGCATGCACCTCCTATCCGCGCCGTCTTTATACTGACAAGCTTGGAGCACTGTGAGAGTTGTGAGTTCTATTTGTACCCACAGGCAGTTTTTGATCACGCCGAGATTTGAACTCCGAGCTCTGGATTAGTATCGTAGAGCGGTGACCGAACGACCACCGCCACCGAGCACGATAAATTGTCATTTTTATATTTTTGCAACAGCGAAACAACGAAAATTTATATATATATAAGTTACCATAAATTTGATGATATGCTAAATTAATAACAGGGTCGAATTTGGTAGAAATAAGAGAATGTGGAGATAAAAATCTACCTCTACTCGTATAGTCATGACTTCTATAGAACGAAGTAGGCTATGGCGCGAAAAGAACAAATCTACTTGTGTGATGACTTCAGTGACAGGAAAGAAGCTTGGCGGTCTAAATGGAAAGGAAGCAACGCGCGTTTCAAATTAACGTTTACGGATCGTTTGTACACTCCAGGTTCACCCCCTATGAGTGAAAATATAAGTAAAATAAAAATAAATAACATTAATCTGTTAATTTTCCCTCACAATCATTTATCATACAAATACTTGGGCAGTGCAGAAAGCAGAAGGGTCCTCTTAAACCCGGACCCCAATACGTGCGTGAGGGCACCTGAGTTGCCCGACAGCCAGTCTTCTCTTACCGCTCTATTGTTTTTATTCTCCACTTTTTTCAGCCCATTTGTTTGTGTTATCTTGCCCTAGACCTATGAGTTTATTTAATATGTATGGACAAGGACAACGAGCGGCGAAAATTCCGCCCATGTCTCCCGAACTGTACAACAGCAAGCACAGGCCGTTACTTAGCTCATTGAGGGGCCTTTTTCATTGCCACATGGCACTGCCTGAATTTCACGTTTATTATGCTAACTTAGGCTTCGTCTCCACGGGCATCTTTGGATGCCCATCAACCTGGTATTGCGCTTCCAGTCTATTGCACATTTCGTTTTCATGGACGTAGGATAAAAAAGAACTTTAAACCATTTAGTTGATTCTCAAAATATTATAACTTACATAAAAAATCTAAAAAAATACGCATTTTAATAATACTGAATCAATACAATTTAAAGCAAATTAAGGTACAATAGTTTAAACTAGAGTCTAACGTCTAATAACGATTGAATAAAATATAAAGCTTTTGTTTTAAGTAACTATGTCCTTCCATTGCTATCCGTCGATCACGTTCACTTCTGTAGTCGGTTTTGTATTTGATCCATTCGGCACGAGTGGCTGGATCACGAGGACCCCAGTTTGCGTCGGGCGTGATGGCCTTTTTAATACTCTACAAGACATAAAATATTAGCGATAAACAAAAAATGGTGCATAATGAAAAAGGAATATGCACAACAATACACTTACTTCCGTAATTGATCCGCTCCACCTTTTACGCATTGCATACGTAGCCCATATGGGTAGTTGTATAGCAGCGACGGCTACTACTAGCCAGCCCATAACTTTGTAAAATAGAAAATAGAGTTTTTATTTGATTTTTAATTTTTGTATTGATTTATAGTGAAAATTCACAATTCATCCATTCACTTCATACCATTCCAAAAATGATAATAAGATGATCGTCTCAAGTAGCATAAAGATAAGCTTTGTTCGGAGCGGCTATTGTGACGATCTTGGCGGCGGTCTTTGATAGTGTGTTTATACCCTAGACTTTTAGTATAGGGTATATTGTTTTTGTCACGACGAAAATATGTAACACCTTAAAGGAGGCTCCGGAGGTATAGCAATGTATATATATAAATGATCAGGATCACCTCCTGATTCGATTTAGCCATGTCTGTCTGTCTGTCTGTCCGTCTGTCCGTCTGTCTGTCTGTCCGTTCGCACGATAACTTTCGATAGAATGAAGCTAGAGACTTGAAATTTTGGTCAAATGTTGGACGGGCTCTAAAGGTCTGTCCTCAGGGAAGGGTTCTCTCTCCGCTACGCTGGTCATAGTCGTACACGATTTGCTCTCTAAGCTATGTGCAGGCGGTTATCAAGCAATAGGTTATGCGGATGACAATAACCATTATAGTCAGAGGTAAATTTGAGGTGATGGAGGCTGCCCTTTACATAGTGCTACAATGGTGAGCGGAAGTAGGTCTGAGCGACAGCCCCCAGAAAAATTTCCTGGCCCTATTCAAACGAAGAAGAAACCTGAACTCGGGTGCAGTTTCCTTGAGCGGGGCGATGGCGTTCTCCACCGAAGTAAGATGCCTAGGAATCACGCTCGACTAGAGGCTCAACTGGAAACACCACATCGAGGATGTTGTCAGCAAAGCAACTCGAATCATGTGGGCCTGCAAGAATGTCTTCGGAAGAACATGGGGGCTCACTCCGAAAATGACAGAATGGCTGTATTTGATGTTAGTGCGGCCAACAGTAACACATGTCGCGTTGGTATGGTGGTCCAAAGCCCAACAGTGGTGTACCATACAGTGTGTGCAGCAAACTTCAAAGACTTACTTGCTTGGGTTAAACAGTATCCATGCAAACTTGCCCGGCATCGGCCCTAGAGACTGTTATCGGACTTACTCCGTTGCATATTCACATACAAGAATCTCCATGCTCTCAGAATGCACCTGACATCCAACGCACATGAGAACTTAGATGGTCATTTGACATGCCGATCTGCATGATATCAGATTACATGACCACTGAACTTTGTTGGTAATCCCTGCCCATATCCTAATTGTTTAATGTGGTTTACAGACGGGTCAAAAACGGGACAGGGTTTTGGTGCTGGTGTCTTTGGACCAAACACCAGGATCTTAATCGCTATGGGTGTTTGGCCCAGCGTCTTTCATGCCATTGAGGCCTGTGCCAGTAACATTCAATCTCAGAATATTCGTGGCATCCACCTGAGTTCCGGGTCATCAGGGTATTGATGGTAACGAACCTGCGAATGAACTTATTAGGAAGGGATAGTCCTCGTAATTCAGCTTACCGAATCCCTACTGTGGCCTAGGCTGGGGTTCAGCCAGGACACTTGTTAGGCAGTACTCAATTGCCCTAACCCCTTTTGGAACATAGCGCGTCAACTGTTCCATGTGGCTCAGCTGACGTTTCGTTGGCATAAACTATAGTTTCGGAGAATGCAGTTGCCAGCATGCACCTCCTGCTTCCCCATTTAGCCACCTACCTGCAACAAGTCGGGAGGTGTTGTGGCTTATTATTACGCCCTGCATCACAGAGGGAAGACAACATAAATATCCATGGCCACGAAGGTCGTCGTGGACGGGATTCGAACCCGAAACGCCGGTAGTCAGAGATGAGACTGATGCTTCTACACACTGAGCTATCGGTCGTCCCAGGCAATGGTCAGATAACAATAGGCTTCAACACTAGAACAACCTTCCAGGACTGCGACAGTTTAAAGAATTACTAAATCCATTCAATTTTAATGACGCCACCCGTTTAAGTTGGACGGACTTGAGACTTATTGTGAGTTACTTTTCAGGACACCACTGGGTGAGATATCACCTAAATATTGTGGGTCTGTCCATCGAGATGGAGTATCGCCTATGCTTAGAGTTCACTATACACCTCTGTAAATGCCCAGCGATTACTCGGTATAGGAGATTTATTCTTGTCATCAAGAGTATCGCCACAATGGACTTACGAGGGTAAAGTGAAAAGTTCTCGGCCTGACACAGAAATACCCTTACAATCACCAAAAATTTATGTTTCCTGCCTGGGTACAAGTTTCAATTTGTTCTCTCAAGTATTTTGTTTACACGAATTTTTGCAGTAGACGTCTTACGTGTTTTTCGTTAAAATGGAGAAACTAGAATATTGTGCGGTCATAAAATTATTCGTTTTCGATGGATTCACCCCTAAGAAAATTCATCCGAAGTTAACAAAAGTTTACGGGGACTCTGCTCTTTCGATGTCAGCCATTAGAAAATGGGCAGCTGAATTTAAAAGTGGTCGCACGTCTCTCGAAGACGACTCACGTGAAGGACGACCAAAAACCGCAACTACACCGGAAACCATCGAAAAAGTGCATGATATCGTGTTGGACGATAGGTGAATGAAAATAAGTGATATTGCTGAGGCTGTGGGGATATCGAAAGAAAGGGTGCGAAACATCTTGCACAAATAATTGGAGATGCGAAAGCTCTGCGCAAGATGGGTGCCGCATTTACTAAATGCCGATCAAAAGCAAAT
Organism: Chloromyia formosa; assembly: GCA_964017055.1. NCBI lineage: Eukaryota > Metazoa > Arthropoda > Insecta > Diptera > Stratiomyidae > Chloromyia > Chloromyia formosa. The sequence continues at coordinate 53,301,052 of OZ024818.1, forward strand.
GCGCAAACGATTTTCGTAGCAATCCTTGCACCGATTCGATCGGGATCCGACCGACTTTGAGCGGCGATTTGTCACCATGGATGAGACTTGAGTCCACCACTACACACCAGAAACGAAACAGCAGTCGAAGCAGTGGGTGGAAGCTGGTGGTTCAGTGTCAAAGAAAGCGAAGTCGATCGCATCTGTCGGAAAGGTTATGGCCAGCGTGTTTTGGGATGCAAAAGGGATCCTGTTAATTGATTGACCTTGAAAAAGGCACAACAATAACAGGCGAATTTTACTCCAAACTTCTTGACCAGCTGGATGCCAAAATTCGCGAGAAGAGGCCTGGCTTGAAGAAGAAGAAAATCATCTTTCACCAGGACAACGCACCTGTACACAAGTTTGAGTTGGCGAAGGGAAAACTGCGGGATTTGGGTTACGATTTGCTTGACCATCCCCCCTACTCGCCTGATTTGGCACCCTAAGACTTCCAAACTTGAAGAAATTTGTTTCTGGGAAGCGCTTCGCACCCAATGAAGAAGTTGAGAGGGCCGTAGATGAATATCTTCACAGCCTCCCAGACTCTCACTTCCGGGAAGGAATACTGATGTTGCAGAAACGCTGGACCAAGTGTGTTGAAGACAAGGGAGATTATGTAGAAAAATAAAATCATTTTTTAACTGAAAATCGCAGTCTTTCATTGTCAGGCCGAGAACTTTTCACCTTACCCTCGTACTGCCCTTTATTAGGTTAGTGGAGGGTCTTTTGTCCTAATTAAAAGGCTATGACACAATAGATGATTTTTCGGTTGCAGTGCCCACCGTATGGGTGACATAGCTTGAAAGAGAGCAAAAAATAAATAAATCGCTAAAAGGGTGATTAAATCAGAAAAATTTTCGGATTTGTCTTCATATTTCATGTTTTCCATTCAGTGACTAGTTATTGTTAAGTCTTTGTTGACATTTGTACCTTTAGCTGCTTGAGACGATAACCTGATGCCAAATAAATTTGAGCTTAAGAGATATCTCATTGACTTACCATAAGCTATAGACGGATATTCCAAACCATTATAGGTGACGGGTCTGTACTGTATCATTGAATAAATGAAAATTATTATAAGGAGACCAGGTGCAAGTATAGCCCAACATATTCTCCAGTACGGACTTAAAGGTCTTTTGGTCATAAATTCCACGTCTTTGCATAGTTCATCTAAGCCTAGAAAAAAATGAAAAATAAATGAAAAACAAGTTAAGCTTATCTGAAAGATTTAAATGTTTTCTCAAACTTAAAAGGACCTTCGTTCAAGGTTTAAAAATAATTTTTTTTAAACCAGATACGTATACTAACCATAGACCCACATGAATCCAGTAATTTCGAAGATGGCAAGGGAGAATGCAACAAAAGTTCCTCCATAGTAGTCAACCAAGTTCAACAACCATTGTCCACCCTGAAAGTCACAAAAATAAATTGCTACCCATTCTTCGCAGACAAATGAGACCCTGCAGGCTCAACTTACCTGAGTAATATAAATCATTGATATGCAAAAACCTATAATCACAGTAGCCACAGCTACTTTCCAAAACTTCAATCCAAACTGATCACATATAACTGTGACCACTGTTGTTTGCATTGCCACTAGAGAACCAGTGCCCAGTACGAAAAGCATAAAGAAAAATAGTACGGCAAATAACTACAAAACGATAGTGGATAATAACTAAAGAAAAATTCTAAATACCTAAATTTCAAGAGGGCTTACCTGAGGTACAAAGGTAAATTTCGCTAAAGCATCCGGATACGAAATGAAAGCCAATCCTGTTCCACTTCGGACGACACTCCCTATATCGGTTGTGTTAAGCTCATGTGCTAGATTGCCGAGAATTCCGAAAATTGTAGTTCCAGCAAGAAGACTAGTGAATGTATCTAGGGTTGTGACGATCATGGCATCTCTGGAAAATAGTGAAATTTTTAAAATTAAATAATTAAATTTATTTAAAAAATAGAGTATCTCCAGTTTTTTTTGTAGCAACATTCACTTCCAAACTGAACGGTCTGCGACCACACCGATCCAAATCAGGAATGTACAGAAAAATAGGAGAATTTTTCCGCAAGTTCCTATGAAAGGAAAAATGCGGAGAGCTTAAGTCGAACTCGACTCATCAGCCACTTCAGCGTAGCATGGTGGTAGGTAGGTAGCTAGGTAAAACAGGCTGTTACGGCAATTCACAGCATACTTAGGCCAAAGAACTGGTCCATTGCGATACCCCTGGAATCTAACAACCATAACCATACTAGTTTTTAAACCAGCCTGTGCTTGTAATAAAGCGAAGTAGACGACTAATACTTGCAATCCTGAGTTTCTCAAGTTCCAGGAGGAGCCAAGAATAAATGTCCTCTTAACTGCCAAGGCCAGACAAGCGCAGAGAAGGCGGAAGCAACTTTCCTCCTTGTCAATACCTCCACAGCTTCTGTAGAAGTCATTGAAAGGAAGACAAAGTCTCCTGGCGTCACCCCTACGATAGGGCTGATGTGCTGTCTTTTCAGATATAGTAGATGGGAAAAGCGGATAGGATCCATTACAGACCACATGGACCTGGTCGCGAGACACGTATTGCTGCTTAACCATCTGCCATTCGCCCTACTAATAGCCTCAGATTTTAGAAACGACTTGCATGGCCTAATGTGCATAAAAATGCTATTGATCATCATCATCGTGGCGCGACAGCCCGACGTCGGGCCTTGGCCGCCTAGTAAAAATGCTATTACACAGTTGCAGAGTCTCGGTCAAAATCCCGCAAGCTCAACAGTATGGCAGTTACCAGGAAAGCCACTATGACCTGGAATCGAGCATAGGATAATATTGAAAAACTCCCCGAACGTGATGAAGATTGAACGACAGTCGACTACAATCTTGGATGTAAGCAGGACGGATTCCAGGGATTTAATCACAGTTGACCATCCGTGTAGATTGCAATGTTCCTAAAGGCTATGGCGTGCCGCCCCAGCCAGGTAGCAGCCTAGTGTATTACAGCAACTTCCGCCTGGAGACATTGTTCTCCAGGCGGAAGTTGCTGCAATTCTGCTGGCTGTGATACGGGTCCGGGAGACTGAAGGACATGCTTAAATCTAGTGTGTCAGAGTAAATGCCCCCTACCACCCCATCTGGCAGGCATCCGTATGTATATAGAGTCAGATAATGGGTACTCCCCCATAGTATCGTAGAGCGGTGACCGAACGATCTCGGCCACCGAGCGCGACAAAATCGAAGAGTGGTCAGTGTTTGTCGAGGGCCACTGACCCGATTCATGAAGGCGGATGGCAGTACTGGCAGCAAGTTGCCCACCAAAAACGTGTAATGACCCATTCTGGTGGTGCTGCTTCCACCGGCAAATCGAAGGCAGCACCTGATGAGTAGTGATCTGTTGGTGACACGAAACCATAGGCCTAGGGTGCCATTCCACACGGAGCCCGATGCAAGCACTACCGCAACCGCCAACCATTCCATCTTTATCGTCCCATTTTTTATTTATAATTCCCCCATTTTGCCTCTCATGTTTGTATTGTCTTTCCCAGGCCTATGCATTTTTATTAATATCTAGTTTTTATTAACACGTAAATGACAGGGGCAACGAGCGGTGAAATACCCGCCCACGTCTCCCGAACTGAGATACAGCAAGCATAGGCCGCTGCCTAGCTCGTTAAAGGGCCTTTTTCTTCGCCAGCAGGTTAATATTTGAAGAGAGCCGCCGCCTTAAGGGCATTCCACCAAACAATGATACCATGCATAAGTACTGGCCGTACAACAGACACATAGATCCAGTGCACAACCTAAAGGTCGCCACCCATGGACGAGCACAACCACGACCAAACTTCCATCGAACCATCAATTTCATAGAACGTGTGGAAAAAAATTCCCCCTATTTCCACCGTTGTATGATATTTGATGGTTCGATGGAAGTTTGGTCGTGGTTGTGCTCGTTCATGTGTGGCGATCTTTAGACTGCAAATCCCAGCTCTTACCAATCGCATTCCTACACGTTAAGCAATAGCAGCTCTCATCGCGTGCTTCTGAATGTTAGTCTTCCAACTTAACTTTTTGTCAAAAATCAATCTAAGGAATCTTGCTTTATCTGTAAAAACTAATCTGGTATCTCCCAGCAGGACACGACAGGAGGAATCTTATACTTCCAAGTAAACAAAACGAATTCGGTTTTACTCGAGTTAACCATTAAATCACTGGAATTGGCCCAGCCAGTCAGTGTAGAAAGGGCATTCGGTAGGACCTCGCTGAGAACAGCAGTAACCTTACACCCCAGTCCCTCCAGGTAAAGAAGCAGTCTATTGACCACAAGGTTCCAAAGAAGGGGCGAAAGAACATCGCTCTGTCGAGTGCCCCTCTTGACACATCTGCGCTCCGAAGATGAACTCAGAGAAGTGCGAACCACCCCCGATGTAAGTAGCATATTTATTAGGTTACTAACTAAGTCGTCCACGTTCAAACTCAATGAAGCGCCGGCAATAGCGTACGCAGGACGAAGCTAAAAGTGCCCTCTTCTTCCTTGCCATTTCATACCACTCTGCGGCTTCACGTTGCTCTGCCTGTGGTGTTGGCACTTCGCCCATACTGGCGGTATAATCTCAGCTTCCTTCTGCAGGCAGCTCGGTCTTGGATCGTATGATCGCCGAGATTGAAGCGTTGTTGTTGTTTCTTCATCTGATCGATCTACGTGTGTTTCCGTCTGCCTCATTGTCCAGAAAGACGACCAGGGCAAAATCTTTGTATCTAAGAGACTTTTCAATACAGCTTAACAAGGAGTGTAGCGAAGCATGGTCAGTTAAGATTGAGAATTTTTGTCTTTCCATATACGCCCTAAATTCTTTGACCACTTTTAACACTGCCAGACATTCTTATTTGGTCACCTTAGGTGGTAGCGGATTTAGGCATGGGCAACATGGGCCACTGCCCAGAGCGGCTAATTATCGGGGACGGCATATTTCGAGAAACCGGAATTTTTTGAATTTTTTAGAATGTAATTAAAAATAATAGACACCAATTTATCTTTATTTACCATACCAGCAATAAAAACGGCTGCCTAGGGCTCGCATTTCACTGCTTAAAATCCTGAGGATGCTCCGATCCAATGACCTTTAAGGTGCGTTTTGCTAGACGCCACACTTGTCGATCGAAGGCGATGATCATAAAGATACACACAAAAGTGATCCGTGCTCAATGGCTTGGTCGCTAATCGCGAACAATGTGCGACAATCGTGTGCTTAGAAAAACGAACCTTTACACCGTTTTTTGCGAATGCCGAAATTGCTTATAGAATGTTCGCTTGCACTGCTGTAACCAACTGTACAGCGGAAAAATCTTCCGCTTGCTTAAAATGAATGAAATCATATCTTCGTTCTTTTATGACTGTGGAGATTTGGATATATTATGCATCCATAGAGTCCTAAACATTGGCAACACTGAATACCGATGAATAATCTTGAAAGATGTTTGTAGTTTTTGAGATTCTCTGCATATCCCAAGACGTTAATAAAAGAAAAAATAATATCAAAATTAAATGTATCCACTGTTGAATCATAAAAATGAATTTGCGCTCATCAGAAAAAAAAATCGACATAAACCATGAATCTGAATACGTTAATGTACATTTATTTATTTTATTTCACCTCTTTGCCACAACCCAGAAATAGGACATAGGCGCATCAACTAGTCTAAGACGATATGGTTGACGTTTCGCTAGCATATACCGGTTTCTATGTGCACATTCCTAGCATACACCACCCCGTCCATTTTAGTCGTCTTCGACGACAGGCCCGGAAAGGCTACGGCTTCTTCTACGCCCCACATCCACAAATAAGGAGTCAAAAAACAAGGATTTATAAAGTCTATAGTTTTTCTTATCTCGGGCTCTAAATTTCCACTTAAAACAGATGCCATAGGACCAACACCAAGTTTATCTTCAATGGTCTGCACAATGACTCTCTGCATTGTATGTAACTATATGACCCTTCTCTCAGGAAATCCGGGAAGCACTTCCCAAACACCGTACCTGTTGTGTTGGAAAGAGTTGGTAGTTAAAAAAAAATTGGGTGGATAATTTCATGCCCAGGGCGGCAGTCACTTTAAATCCGCCACTGACCTTAGGGCTGAATAAAGCTTTCTAGACTTGTAAACAATGGACACTTCGAAACCGTCTGTGTCTGTGGCATCACTGCGTCACGATGGATGCAAACGGGCGGGAAAAATCAGTGCTGTGTAACACAGAGGAACGTGTCAAGCAGTCTTTCAAGGCTTGGAATGTCAAGAGGCCTTCTTCAGTTCGGACAAAAACATGGCTTTTCTGTAGCAGCGCATTACTTCGCAGAACCGACAACGATTTTCGGCGGGCACCTTCTTCCAAATGCGACAAACGCAAGGTCGATCATTTTTGGGCGACGCTGCTGGAGTTCGTTAGCGCGGAAAATTTGTTGTCGAGCTACCAACCAAGGCCGACCAAGAGGGGGTCCTAAAATCTGGGTAAGTCTTTTGGGGAGTTGCGCCCCATTGCCCAGAACAGCGTACGATGGCGCGCAGGAGTAGTTAACGCGCTATGCCCCACTAGGGTTTAAGGCAAAGTAGTAGCAGTAGTATGCATTTTTGGAAAGACACAACCTCAAAGTCTTCCGATGTACTACATGAGTGACTGATGAATCCGTAGATCTGCACGGCAGAAGCCCGCTCGAAGCGCGAGTCTGGGATTAAATGTAAATCAGAAATGAGTAATGAGAAAGATATGTCCGGTAAAAGAGATTGGTCAGCGGAACTAAGAAATCCAGAAGGACCAACGTACATCGTCCGAAACTGGTTTATGCCAACGAAAATCAGCGAAGCCATATGGAATAGTTGACGCGCTATGCGCCACTAGGAGTTAGGGCAAATGAGTAGTGGAAGGACCAAGATCAGGCTCATTAGACGGCCCGAGGCTGTTCTGTTTTGAAGCGGAACTCTTGATGTGCCCATTCGAATATAGTGCTCGACGTTATCATGGAGATACTTAAGGTCATGTATTGTAGATAACACAGCCATTTTTCAACCTACCTGTAAATGTTGTGATGGAAGCCATTATAAGATGCAAACATGACTACGGATCCAATACATACGGCCAGCGAGAAAAACAATTGCGTAGTAGCTGCATACCATACCTAAAATCATTAAATTAAAATGTTCATTAGTAAGGATTGATCCTTTTTCTGGTAGAAACTACAAAAAAACTTACCTGCGGATTTAACAATTCACCCCAGTTTGGCTTCAAGAAGTAAATAATTCCATCGACTGCACCCTCTAAGGTTACAGCTCTAATTAGGAGGGCAATCATAATTACATATGGAAACAGGGCCAGGAAGTAGGAAGCTTTTCCAGTACCTTTCACTCCTCGCACGATAATCAGAAAGACCACGATCCACGATGCTAGAAGACAGAGAGTCAGTTGCCATGACGGTAAGCCAATGCCGTCGGAGATGTCGTTCTTCTCGTTGAGTACGGTTTTTCTGAAAAGGGAAAGAGAAACCATTAATGAACATCCTGGTGAAAGGACCTCTCATATTAGTCGTATAACCAGCAATAGTCATGGAGTCGGGTTAAGAAGTAGCAGCATCGGTTTTTTATTTCTATAGATTTCAACCAATTTTCTCGCCGCATATTGGAACTATTCATACGCGGGATACTCGAGCAACCGCACCCTAGATCTGCTTATCCTGATTAGAAATAGAATCAGAATTATCTGTGAACTACACACCGTTAAATTTCGGGTTTAGGGTCACCTGAAAACCATCCGAGTTATATCAGGTGCCAACTATCACTTTTGTGAAGCTGACGGTGAAGATCTCGAGCATACACTCCGTGGGTGTGAGGTTGTTGGCCGTCGCCGAATCGAGGGTTTCGGCATGGCCTTCACTATGACCAAAGAAGTAGCCTGGATTTAACATGGCCATCTCAGTAACAGCCCGCGCACACGGTAAACTTTTTAGTTCGCAGAAAAACTAAATAGTTTAGTCAGAAAAATAGAGCACATGGTGGTTTATGAGACCGCACACACAGCGATAACTAAATAGTTTAGTCTGCTGTGTGCGCGGTCTCATAAACCGCAATGTGTTAGTAGTTAGTAAAATACGCCGCAGAACCTTACGTTCAAATGTGTTTAGCAAGTTTCCGGAGGCTTGAGTTGGGGTCCATGCCTCGCAGCCATAGCACAGCACTGGTCGTATAAAGGTTTTGTACAAGCGGAGCTTCGTGTTTCTGTGCACTTGCTTGGATTTAATTATGGGGAGAACCGAGAAAAGCTAAATGTATCCGTCGCTAGATTTCCTCAGTTTCGTTGGTGTCCCTTGACAAGTTGCAGCCCAGGTATATGTTGTAATGAACCACCTGTAATGAACCATATTATGGTCTGGTAGTGCTGCTTCCACCGCCAGATTTATGGCAGCACCTGATGAGTAAGGATCTGTCGGTGGTACGAAAGCAGAAGCCGAGGGTCCCATTACGCCTGGACCCTGATACGAACGCGAGAAAATCTGCGCCGTCCGCCAACCATTCTATCCGTATTGCCTCATTTTTTATCAATCCCCATTTTTACCTCCTTTGTTTGTGTTGTTTTCCTCAGGCCTATGCATTTTTGTTAATACGTAAAGGACAGGGGAAACGAGCCGCGAAAATGCCGCCCACGTCTCCCGAACTGAGCTACAGCAAGCATAGGCCGCTGCGTAGCTCGTTAAGGACCCTTTTTCTTCGCCAGATGGCACAGCCCTTCACGGTCAATTATCCTACCTTAGGCTCCGTCCCCACGGGCATCTTCGGATACCCACCAAACCGTCCGTTACAATGTAGTCGTTTCCGAATTCGATATTGAGGTCCCCCACATCGATGCTCGATTGTGCAGATGTCCTTTTCGTAGATTGCATTATTACTTTAGTTTTACCTTCGTTGATACGTAGTCCAACTTTTTTTGCAGCGGTGTCAAGCGTATGCAGAAGTTCTTCTGTGTCGGCGAATCTTCGGGGTATGATGTAGATGCCGTCGGCGTACGCTGCTAATTGTGTCGACTTGAAGAGTAGCGTCTTGCTGTTATCCATATTCATAGCTCGAATAGGGTATTCCAGTGTTAGGTTGAAGCGCGTCGGTGCCAGTCCATCGGCCTGTTTCAGACCAGTGCGTGTTTCAAATAGATCAGTAAGTCTATTATGAATCCTGACCTGTGAGACGGAGAAAGTTAATATACTACTACTTTGCCTTAACCCCTAGCGGGGCATAGCGCGTCAACTACTCCTGCGCGCCATCGTACTCTGTTCTGGGCAATGGGGCGCAACTCCCCAAAAGACTTACCCAGTACCTGACACTCCTTTGCCACAGATCGACGCCATGTGATTCGAGGACCCCCTCTTGGTCGGCCTTGGTTGGAAATGGAGTTCAATTTCATGGCATGCATAGCAATGCAGTTATCAGTCTTCCGCAATGTGTGACCTATCCACTGCCATTTTCGCCTGCGTATCAATTCGTCGATTGGCATCTGACCCGTACGCCGACTTAGCTCTTCATTTGACATTGTTTCGGGCCAGAAAATTCTTAAAATTCGACGAAGACATGAGTTGACGAAAACTTGCAGCTTTCTGGTAACTCCTACGGAAACTTTCCATGTACTGCTCCCATACAAAAGCACTGATAGTACCAGGGAGCGAAACAGGCCCAGCTTGGTCTTGATGCTGAGATAACTGCTCTGCCAGATTTTGGACAGCATGCCGTATGCGCGTTTAGCCTGGTTGATACGACGAGCGATGTCCTGCTCCGTACCACCATTTTCGGCAACAATGCTAGCCAGGTAGACGAAGTTGTCCACCTTCTCCACAGGCTGCCCATTAATATTGATGGCAATAGGTGTCGGATTTCTTTTTCACAACGGCGGGCTAAGAACCTTGGTCTTGTTGGTATTAATCTTTAGCCCAACCTTGCTTGCGTCCCTCTCGAGATCTAACGCCATTGCGGACAGATCCGTGATTTTGTGGGAGAGTAGGTATATGTCGTCAGCGTAGTCAAGATGTTGTAGATAAGATGTCAAAGTCCATTGAATTCCTCTGTCGAGTCCGGATAGGGCTGCATGCAACACATCGCCGATCACAATGAGGAATAGGATCGGTGAGTGGATGCACCCCTGCCGAACTCCACTGCGAATCTCAAAGTCCCCCGACACCTTACCTTTATGCAGAACGCGACATTTCGCGCCGTCATAGATTGCCTTAATAATAGCCACAAGCTTCTCAGGGATGCCTCTCCTGCGCAAGGCCGCCCATATAGAATCCCGGTTCACACTATCGAAAGCCTTTTCGAAATCGATGAAAAGCAAGTGAAGCGGAGAATCGTATTCAGCGCATTGCTCGATGATGATTCGCAAGGTGTTAATGTGATCGACACAGGAGAATCCGGATCGAAAGCCAGCCTGCTCTTCATCAATTGTGCTTTCTAAGTGGGCCTTTAGTCTTTCCAGGACGATTTTAGCTATTATCTTGGCAACGGCAGGAAGCACACAAATGCCTCTCCAATTATTACAGTCTGTGAGGCTACCCTTCTTTGGAAGTTTGATGATCAAAGTTAATATACCCTATCACATTCGTGAAGGGTATAAAAAGGGGATTCTTATTCAATAATACGAGTAATTTTGAAACTTGAATAAGACACAAAAATTTGAAATTTTAAAAAGAAAAAAAATTTGCACTATTTGTCAACGACGCGAACCACAATGCTTCGCCCGGTGAACTAGGAATGTTCCAAAAAAATTAATACTACCGCGCGTCAAAAGTGCAACTTTTGAAAATCATGGTGAGCCTCTACAGTGCTGCAATCCAGATTACGTGAAAAGTTCTAGTGAATTACATCAGGAATTCATACAGAAGAATTTTAATTCATTGTCAAGGAAGTCATTTTTTCTGACCAACGGACTGAAGACATTTTACTTCAGCAGTACTCCAGTGCATTAGCTTCATCACCCCGATTTAGAAGCTGACCATGTTGTCTAGATTGCACTATATGTTGTAACGAGCGCCACGGGAGTTATTGTCGGCCGCGTCGAGGGTGCACACAGTTACAAGTGAATCCGGCTGAAATATTCGCCCGGCACACTTGCAACTGATTGTATCAGTGACCCGATCGACTATAACTCCGGTGTAGCGACCACCTGTCAACGCTACAGCGCCATCTGTGGAGAAGTAGCCGCCTCCACGTTTGGATTTCGAAGACAGAAATTAGCAGGAATGCAATCTTTGAAGTTCTAGCCAGAGCTTGGAAGGGTGCATTGTCATCACAGTTGTCAACGAAAATCCAACGTGGAGGCCGCACTGCCCGCAACAGAAACGTAAAATTGGAGAAAATAATAAGGTAGGTGATTATTTTATTGTGTGTTTCGTGTGACCTAACAATGGAAGTATTGCCAACAGGATTCCGGCCGACAGGAGTGCTGTCCACTACAACGAGAGCGGAAAAACGATAATTAACCTCTGGGAAGACATAACGACCACATCGAAGTCGCAGTAGATTTCCGATCGAGTCCGTGAAGGTGACAATGAAAAGCGGGCACATTGGCTGCGGACATCTTTTTAGCGGCATATAGACGACTCAACAAACGGGTTGCGGCGAATGAATCGCAAGAATCTCCACTCCTCCGCACGGGCCAAGCGAAAGGTACTCCGCCTGCTCTAGAAGTTAAAAGCTGCCACAACCCACCATCGCCCTTGAACTACGGTGTGCCGGTTGACCGGCCTCCATATGCTTTCCACTTCGGTAAAATTTGTACGGATAACTGTCATGAAAATGTTCCCCTCCGGATCTGAGAAGTATTCTGATCCGGGAACATTTTCATGACAGTTGTCCGTACACATTTTACCAGAGGGTAAGGCCGGCCGCATCTTGGACGTAGGCAGGGCAGCGCGCACATGGCTTGTTGTTGTAACAATTGTCAAAATCTGATTTTACAACGACAATGCCATTTGCGCCCTGCGCGAGCTGCCCTGCCTTCGTCCAGGATGCGGCCGGCCTAAAACATATGGAGGAGAATTCGACAAACGTCTAAACCTGATTCGTTCGCAGGAACGCAGTAACGAAAGGTAGGAATGACATTTAAAAGGAAATTGTAGGGCCGCATCCAAGTGCTCAATTGCCGGGCTGCATCCACGGGCGCAATTACAGGGCCGCCTTTGAGGGCTCAATTATAGGGCCACATTCAAGGGTCCAATTACGGGGCCGCATCCAAAAGCTCAATTACAGGGCCGCATCAAAGAGCTCAATTACCGGGCCGCTTCTAAGGGCTCAATTACAGGGCCGACTCCAATGGTTCAATTACAGAGCCGCATCCAAGGCCTCAATTGTACAGCCAATGTTGCAAAACAAACGATAGAACAAAAGCACGTCTTAGCTTCACTGTTTTTTTTTTTTTGTGGTGATTAAGCGACTCAATTCCAATGCATTAAGCGACGATACAATCGTGGCTAAATTCCGAGTGATGAGTTAAAGGAATTATTTTTTTTTTTACGATATTTGCTTTTGTAGAGGAAAAAAGCATAAGAGTAGCATAAGTTGAAAAGACTTCTTTTGTGAGAAAGGGACCTAAGGTGCCCAGTTATTCTAAGTAAAAGATTTACAAAGAAAACATAAACCCCTTAAACTTGCCTTGTGTATTATAAATATTGTAAATTGCGTAAGATTTCATTAGTTGAAACAATAGTAAAATAAGCGGTAGTTACATATAATTAATTATAAGGTTCTCTTTTCCTTGTTGTTGTAAGAAACTAAGCAGCAAAAACCAATATTTTTAGAACGCACCTATTTATCTTTGCTTTAGAAAATCGAAAAAAAAAATTTAAGCAAGGCTGCTTTGAAATAATTAGACTTTTTTTGTCTCATTGTAAGCTAACCATAAAATTTTACAATTATTATTTAGAAATTATCGATTGAACTAGTATTGTACACAAAAAAAGGAAAACCAGTTAATGGAAAGAACACAGGACTAAATAATTATGAATTATAACTAATCTTAGATTTCTTGCTTCCTGACTCCCCTGAGGGCCCTCCACCTCTTCGGTCGCGCCGCGGTTCGTCACACTAATTCGCAGTGGATTAAGCAATATCGCGTCGTTCAACCCAAGGTCGGGGAGGGAGCGCGGAGCCCCATCGCCACCAGGAGGCTCCCGTGCTAGTGGCAGGGACGTTTGGGAGTTTCGCCGGTCAATTCTTGTTTGTGTATATCCTGTGAGGGACTTCCCGTGTTGTTTAGGCACTCGGGCAGACGCGTGAAATTTTTGTTTTATAGCGATGACGAGGCAGTTTGACCTTCAACAACCCCGCCCACACTACCGTGTCGAGCAGGCGTCATCTCAGGTCAATTCTAAGGAGAGTTTGGCACTTAGGTGTCACGGCGGGTCTGAACAACCATGCTTTACCTCAACTTAGACAATCGTTACAACGTACGTATGTGCAATATAAATCTATGAGATTTAATCGCAGCGATGCGAGCATCGCAACTTGTACCTGGCGAAGAAGCCAAATTAAACTTTTTTCGATACACTGTTCTTCGAAGTGTCATCGCTATGAAAGTTACACTTTAAAACTAAAATATGAATTCGACTTGAAGAATTAAAATAAAAAGAAATGTATGATTATGCTTAGAAAATTATATATTTCACTTACAGAAAATACAACTCCGAGCTGCTCTGATTAGCTGATTGGGAAGAGACATTTGCAGTTGGTGTTGCATCCAGACAGTTGGGCAACCATTCTTCCAGGCACGTTGTCCATGGAAGCACGGATTGGAACGACACCCCAAAGTAATATAGGGTTAACGCCACTAGTGATGAATAGTATGTAATGATGGATGTTGTACCCACCAACTGACCAATACCGACACCTAATCAAGAAACAAACGTATATACCGTTAAATGAGGATATTGGGATCAAAGTGTATTCTAAGTGCTTTTTATACACAAGACCAATCAGCCACGAAAACTGCTGTGAGACTGGCCATGAGACCTGCTGCGAGACTGCCCATGAGACCTGCTGCGAGATCAGCCACGAGACATGTTGTGCGCCCTGACGTCAAGTAAACGAATAGCTAGTCTGATAGCAAGCTTGACGGCAGGTCTCACGAAATGTCTCGTGGCAGGGCTCATAACATGTCTCGCACTAGGTCTTGTGGCTTGTTTCGGAGCAGGTTCCGGGGCTGGTCTCGCAACAGGTCTCGCAGGCTAATTTGCCTTTTATCTAAAAAAACCTCTCTAATTAACAAATTATACCTCTAAGCAGGGGCACGGCTTTCCACATTTTCACAGAACTTCTACTAGTAAATTGGCCCACGCACATTTCGAGGTAATACAATGGTTTTCCTGTAGAGGAGAAAAACAGATTTCAATAATTCAATTGATGCGGAGGTTGTGTTTGTGCCACTTACCAATTATTATAAGTACTATTATGTAAGGTATCACAAATGCACCGCCTCCATTCTCGTATGCAGTAAATGGAAATCGCCAAATATTTCCAAGTCCTACGGATAATGAAATACACGCCATGAGGAATTCAACACCATTAGACCATGTTTGTCGATCCTCGGTGACTTCGATTTCCACCTGGATAAATTTTAAACAAAAATTCGAATTTACAATATATAGGAATAATATTAGCGTGATTGATTTTAAAGGAAGCGCACACGATGACGGATACACGGACGAACGGATTTAGGCGACTGAGTGGCAGACAAATGGATGGACTTTTTTTTTCGCAGTCAGGCAGCACACATGACACGCTTTCGTTTTCCGACCAGACGTGTAAACTAAAGCGCCCTCTGCGTTCAATACAATATCACTACAAATTGGAAAAAAAATATATAATGTGTGTGTGCATACTAAATTCAAATTGAAATAATGTCAAACATATGTCTCATCACTCGCTGGCGCTTCAACGATTCCCTTCTCTTCAAACCTGATTCGTCTTAGGGAAAGTTTATCTCATGTATGATCAATACTGGAACTCTACTATCGAAATGTCTGGTTTGCGTCGGACTCCATATACAAACTCAACCATCACCTTATGTCCATCCATAATCGTGTGCGGTTATCCTTACAATACAAACCTTAGCAATGCCATTTTCTTCTTTCGGTATTCCATTCACCTAAAAAAAAAAATAGGGAATTATTTCAAAGCTTTTTATTTTGTTATCGTTGTTATTTCACCGGAGTCGGTCAAGTACATATTAAGGTTAGGTTAGGTACAGGGGCTGTCGTGATGTATCACAGCACACTTAGACCAACATTGGGTCCATTGTGGTACCGCCACAAACACCTTCATTAGAACCTACCAATTAAACCAGCCTGTATTGGCGATGTAACCATTGAGCCGTGTGGTGGTCATATCCTTAAGGTTATCCAGATTGTAAAAGACTCGAGAGCCCTGAAACTTCCTCTCCTACCAGCTAAGGCCGGGCAATGACAGAGAAGAATGTAGAATGCTCTCCTCCACATTGCCAGAACTCTTGCTGAAGTCGTGATGAGGAAAATGGAGCCTCCAGGCAAACTCCCCTATTGGGCAGGGTCCTGTCATAACCCCTACTACCTTGCCAATGTGCTTCCTGTTAAATGTTCGGCCAAATCATCCCCGTTGTTTGGAATGAGTTGCCGCAGAGCCATCTTACATTAGCCCTGTCTACAGCAGCGGTCTTAATCGCAAATTTGCACAAGGCAAATGGTGCTTTCATGTCTTTGCCACTTTTATCAGCAGCACCAGTTGTTCTCTCCCTGGCCAACTCATCTGCCTTGCAGTTATCCGCAAAGCCATTTTGGCTCGGGATCCAACAAAGGGTAATAGTGAGCAAGCCCCCCCCCCCCCTGCGAGAGCTAAGCGACAGTTCTCGATATTTTCAGATGTCGTCAAAACGGATTCGAGTGAGCGAATCGCCATCGCCGCCAGACTGTCCGTGTAATATCCCTCACAGTAATGACATGACTGCCCAGCCAGGACAGTGCTTCCGAGATAGCCGAAACCTCCGCCAGTAGGATACTGCAAAAGTCGGGGAGACGAAGTGATGTGTTAATCTCCAGCCCATCCGAGTATATGCCTACCCTAATCTCGTTTTGGGTCTTAGAGCCATCTGCATAGATGGCCATGGGTTCGGTGGTCAAGGACGTGTCTCCCATCCATAGACTTATCGACGGAGTGAGACTAGTGTAGTCTCCGCCAAAATGGTATTTTGCAGAAATGTAGTCCATCTCCCTAGAGAGATTCAACTTGTCCAGTATAATGGAGTGTCCCACACTCAGCGCACGACGCCGGCCCGTCTCGCAAAGGCGTTGAGCCGCCAGTTGTTCGCCAAATATATCCAACGGGAGCAAGCCGAGTGCCATATCTAATCCGGCTGTTGGAGTGGTACTAAAAGCCCCCGTCGTCGTGACCAGCACAGCAAAACCTTGGTTATAAAAGTCTATTCATGGTTGCTATCGGAAAATGTTCTCAGAACCATCTTGTCGAATTAAGGAAACATAGTATCTCCTCAATCGTCTTCGAGGAGATGGCGCTAGATACGCTAGCGAAGAATGATTCGTGCAGTCCCTGATACCTCGCTTAAGCTAGAGCCGGACATGCACACAGGAAGTGGAGCAGGGTCTCCTTTCCCGCTTCATCATTGCAGCTCTGGCAGTGTACATTGTGTGGAATACCCAGTCTGGCCGCGTGCTCTGATATAGTGGCTGTGACCCGGGCTACGTCCGGTCGGGCTCTCCTCAGGAGAGCGTCTGTCCTTCGTAAGTCGTATGCTGGCATAATACAAGGAAGACAAGATAGCGTCTTCTCGCATCGAATTTTCGTATCATTCTGCGCATCACGTCATAAGTTTTTATATATTTGAGAAACTGGTGGTTCATAACGCGCTCAGCATTGCAATTCTCACGACTGTATCGCTTCGCTTGTTGAGAGTGCAGCATGTGCACGGTGCAGCGTTCTCTTGTGTGGGCTCTGTTTGATAAGTTTTTCCAACTTCGTGCGAACAGGGAGCCATTTAATCAGATTATCTCGAAAACTATATAAGATAGAAAAATATTGATCAAATGTGTGATCAATATTTTTCTATCTATTCTATGTATATTTTCATGATCTTCAATTTCGCCTCGGAAAGTTTTTGCTATTATTAATAGTTACAGAGATAAATTCAAAAAACTAAGTATTCATACAATTGTATGAGCCTGTGACGTAAGTATTCAGAGAGCCGACAAGCGCAAGGCGATATCTTGTCTTCCTTGTATCATGGTATGGTGGCCATGTCGCTCTAGACGTGACGCACATCGACAGCGAGCTCCGTCTATCACTATCGCATAAGACTCGTGAAGAGCGGAGCCTTGTCTCACAAGTTCATCCGCTTTCTCATTCCCTGTTATATTACTGTGCCCAGGAGCCCTTAGAAGGTAGATGTTGTAAAGCTCGGCCAGTCCGGCCAGCTCCATGCAGCATTGTCTTACTAATTTGGATGAGATTGATATTGACGATAGAGCCTTGATCGCGGCTCGGCTGTCGGTGAAAATGGCGACGTTATCTGTGCTGACAGCAGTGCACTTTAGAGATCGACACGCATCCCTTATCGCCAGTATTTCAGCTTGAAAAGCAATTGCGTAGTCTGGGAGGCGAAAGGATTTTGATAGGCCGAGATCTTCAACTGTGAAGTTACGCTTGAAGCCGTCTGCGGTGGCAATATAGTCTGTTATGAGCAAGTCCAGTACTTCCCTGGATAGAGACTCCAGGATGTTGCCGTGTCCATATGGTCGGGGAGTCCAGCTCATAGACTCCCTAGGTTTTACCGCGCTACTTGCAGCATTTAATTCTATCTGTAGATCTAGTGGGAGTACGGGAGTAAGGTTGTACTTTTTACGAAGAGCTGGCCACCATACCAGCGCTCCGTAGGCGATGATTGGTTGAACCATCGCGGTGTATAACCGTGGCGCCTTTTGGCGCAGGTCCTCTTGCTGGCGTAGAGGGCTATTTGCAGTGGTAGCCTTTTTCTTCCGTTCCTGAACATTGAGCTTCCATCTTAACTTCCTGTCAAAGATGAGACCAAGAAATTTGGCTTTGTCAGTGAAAGTCAGTTTAGCGCCCTCCGGGGTAAAGGGTTCGATTGGAGGGATCGTGTGTCTTCTAATGAAGAGCACAAGCTCCATTTTGTTCGGGTTAGCTCTAACACGGCACTAATTAGCCCACTCCGTTAGAATAGATAGGGCATTCTACAGCACACCGTTGAGAGTATTAGGAAACTTACCCGTGACTGCAATGGCAATGTCGTCTGTGTAAGCAATGACTTCACACCAAGATCCAAAAGCAGTCCGTTGGCTGCTAGATTCCAGAGAAGGGGAGACAGTATGCCCTCTTGGTGGGTTCCCCTTCAGACATGCTTGCCCATAGACGATGTGCCTAGGGTAGTATGAATCAGCCTTGATCAGCATGTTAATGAGCATACAGAGCGACTCGTCAACCTGCAGACTCCGAAGTGCTTCGATGATCGTACTAGGCTTAATGTTATTGAATGCGCCTTTGATATCCAGGAAAACAATCATTGCGTAATCAATAGAACTAACCAAAGAGTGCAGAGCCGTATGCGCCTATCCACCCTTCCAATACATATTCTGTGACGCAAATAAAGAGCGTAACGAAGTGGTGTTTCGTAGATAGACATCAATTAGTTTCAGCAGTGTTGAAGATTGCCTAATGGGTCTAAGGTCATTCGGGAGTTCATGCGAACTTCTACGTGCTTTCAGGATAAAAGCAACCCGAACTTCCATCCAGATGAGCAACCTGGATGTTCCTGCAAGCACTGACTACATCGCCCCTAAATATTTCCTGAACAAGAATTTTGTAAGCCTAACCCCTTCACGCAATCAGTGGGAAGAGAATGCGCTCTCGCTGTCTGACTCTGTGGAGATTTACACGGATCGCTCCAAGAATAACGATGGAGTAGGAGTCTGAGTCCCATCCACGATGACGTTCGTGGCCATGGATATGCAGGAGATGCAACTGCATTCTCCGAAACCAGTTTATGCCGTAGAAACGTCAACTGGGCCAAATGGAACAGTTGACGCGCTATGCCCCACAAAGGGGTTAAGCAATTGAGAGAGAGGAGTCTGAGTCCATTCCGATAAGCTAAATATAAATCTCTTGTTTCGTCTCCCTAACCACTGCAGTGTGTTTCAGGCCGGGATCACGGCGATTTTGGAAACACTCACTTGGCTGTTGAGGCATGTCGTTTCTGTTAATGACATAACTATTTTTACTGATAGCCAAGCTGTTATAAAATCCTTTGAACTTGGTCTGACTACGTCTAAGACAGTTTTGGAATGTCGTCAATCTCTTACTAACATGGGTAATTTCTTCAACATTGTTCTATGCTGGATTCCGGGTCATAGCAACTTCGCGGGTATGTAAGGTATATGAGCTCGCTAGACAGGGTACAATTTATATGGTGTCACAGCTTCACCGAAATATTGATATGCCCATTGCGGCTTGTAGACAGGCACTAAAATCTGAGGCGATCCGCAAAACAGATAATAGATGGAGAGACGGCGGCACATGCCATCCCATAAGGCCTTTATGGCCCATGCTGGATTCGAACCGTTCAGCTGGATTATTATCACTGAAATGACAACACATTAGTGAGGTCGTGGGGAACATTCCTGTTTCGTGAATATTAGGAGAATTCTCTCTATTGCATTTAGGGAGAATTTTAGAAATTCCTTAATTGCGGGGTTTCCGCTTTAGGTAGTTGATTTCCACTTTAGATGGCAAGAACCTAGAGCCCTTAAGGGGGAATTTGCAGGTTCTAAAGCGGAAATTTCTCGAGTTTTGTGAAAGTTCTCTCTAATCGAATAGAGAGAATTCTCCTAATTTTTGCGAAACAGGAATGTTCCGGTCGTGGGAGTCATCACTGGTCACTAGGCAGTTGGTGAGCATGCCATGAGGCCTGGGCTCCCCTTCAATGGCTTCTGCAGAAGTTGCGGAGATGAAGATGAGATGAAATGTGCGTTGCATTTCCTCTACACCTGTCCTGTGCTATCAGGCAGACGTAAGAAACTCTTTGGTTCATATTTCTTTCATGAACTGTATCATTTAGCCAACGTCGATGTTGGGAGATTTCAGCGTTTCATTACACGCTCCGGCTGGTTCAATGAATTGGATGGTCAGGAGATAACTCGGTGGTAACACAACGGACGTTCTGCTGGTCTATGTGTGCCTCTGGTAAACACGGCAGCCATTTGAACCTAACCTAACCTCCATCTAGATGTGAGGGACATAGACCAACTTTAGGCAGGCTTTTAGGATATCCTCTATTCAATGATATAAAATATCCGTACATTGCTGCAAGTCCGCCGGAATAATGCCGTGTCGGGTTAAACAGATTTAACATATTCGAAGCTAGAGATCGCCCGCATAATCTTCTCTCGAGAAAGGATAGATGCACTGTCCCATGGCGCAGAGCAACAAGTGTAGGACTCCTCAGATGAGGCATTAATCGAGCTGCCAGAAAAATGCTGACACGCATATGCAGACACTCGATATTCTCCGTACTCGAAGACGTCCAGGATCCGTCTTGCTTTTGTAGGAAGATTGGCGTAGATGGATTTGACTAGCTGGATCCTTCTATCTTTTCGAAAAAAGCTGTAATATGTTTACGGGCACTTGTAGTCGGTTCCTTCTGGGGAGAAGTGAACGGAAGCTCAGGCATCTACGCGATGGGCAGCTCAGTGCAGGGAGGAATATTTGGAGTGGGTATTCAAACATTTGACGATGAGGAGGTTAGCTTCCGGGCTACAACGCGACACAATAAGATGCCAACGCTAACGGCCAACGCTGAAAACCGGTGTCCGATGAGGACTCCCATGGCTATTATAGAAGGGCACCTCCCTTTAATTCTCCTAATGACAACACATATTGTTTATAATTACAATTACGTATAACATAAATTTATTTTTTTTTTCTCTTCTAACAAGTTCTCCAGTTTAATAATTTTTCTTTTTAAATTATGTGTACAAGTAAACAAAGTGACCGATCATATTCTAGAAACCTTTTTTTTTTAAATTCTAGTTGTGGGTTTTGAAGCTGACAAGTACATATATTTCTTTTTTCCTTTTTTTTGTTTCAGGCAAACAGTCACTAATCCGGTGGCGGCCGCTACAGGACGAGCACAACATGCAAATCCGGATCTCTTCTTTCTTTTTTATGTATACAATTAATTTTTAAGCCCACACGAAAACTTCAAATAAATAATTTATCTATACCTAAAAATTGCGGGTCGTTTCTTTCCTTGTTTTATTTTTTTTTATTTACTATTATATCGCATGGAAGTTTTACTTAATTAAAATGCGGAATTTTCCTTTTTTTTCTTCACTGACCGGCACAACACCAAAACTCTAGAGCTCACATAAAACAGATACACCAAAAAGTATTTTTGCTTTCCACAACAACGTATATTAGCAAGTGGTGCTTTGCAACCACCGCCGAATACCTGACATTTTTTTTCCTTTTTCCTTGCCCTTGCGTGGGCGGGATCCCTCTTTCGCCGGAAAAACGCCGATCCACGGTAGCCAGGTAGCGGAATAATGGGGCCCGTTCCTCCCCGTTCGATGGCTTCTTCTTTTAGCGCTTGGCAAAAAAATGCAACAGCTTCCACGTTGGGAAAAGGCTTTCGTCTCGCTTGAAAAAAATGCGGCAGCTTCCACGTTGGAACAAAGAATTTCGTCTCGCTTGCCAAAAAAATGCGGCAGCTTCCACGTTGGAACAAAGAATTTCGTCTCGCTTGGCCAAAAAAATGCGGCAGCTTTCACGTTGGAACAAAGAATTTCGTCTCGCTTGGCCAAAAAAAATACGGCAGCTTCCACATTGGAACAAAGAATTTCGTCTCGCTTGGCCAAAATGCGACAGCCTCCACGGCAGAAACAACAATTCGTCCCGCTTGGAAAAAAAATGCGACAGCCTCCACGGCAGAAACAGCAATTCGTCCCGCTTGGAAAAAAATTGCGACAGCCTCCACCTGCGGTTGGTCACGGAAAGACCAAGCAATGGCGGAGGCCTCTTCGCGTTCGCGGATGGTCACGTTCGCGGTTGGTCATGTTCGCAATTGGTCATGTTCGCAATTGGTCATGTTCACCTATGTCAGTGATCTGTCACTTGGACAGATCGCAGACATAAATACAAACAAGACAGGTAAGAAGTTTGATAATCAGTCATCCGTTAGCCAGCGTCCAGGGAGGACGTGTCGCGAAGTGGCTGCCATTAATTCGCTGCGCAATAGCCTAGTTACCTATTTGTGCAAACTAGTTAACAATTCCCGGAGAAATTTGTTAGCGAATTGTCTTATAGTGGAGTGATTGTGCTGTGAATCAGCGCACGTTAACGACGTTCTCAACTGGATGTTTCTGGTGGATGGCTCACCACGTGGTTCAGAATCGTCTAGAAGGGCAGGAGTAGGCGATCAAAAACACATTTAAAAACGAATTACAACAAACCCTGGCAGTACAATCCCATACGTGGATTAGCCAACCGACTGTGTTTGGAGCTTCACTCGTGGACTTCTGATTTTATCAGCGGTGACATCGAGAACAAAGCCCGCATAGTCAAAGGAGAAAAAAAAAGAAGTTTGATAATAATAGTTTATCCTGAACAAAGAATAGCATTCCTTCTCTCTTCGCAGGAACACGACTCTCGCGGTGGAATCGTGCAGGCAGCAGTCCTCCAACTCCACAGTTGTGGACAAAGCCGGCGGGAAATGGAACTTAACAAGGTGATGTATTGTTTTCATTCTCTTTTTTTTTCTTGTAGTGAAAATTGCGGAGGACGGACGTCAGGTGGAGTGGACTTCCTTCACATCTCTTGGTATTGCGGTGTTTGCATTTACTTGGCTGTAAATATAATTCGGTCATCAAATGTCAAACACCGCGAAATACCACTTGATGTATCCCAACGAGTGCAAAGGATTCATTACTGAGATTATTACAAAGCTTCTCCATGAATTGCATTTAGCTCCTCTTAACTCTTTCTTGAAGCATCTCAGATGTTTTTTAAGGAGTTCCAATCTGACTTTAGTCTGAAGGCCTTACCCTTACTGAAACCCTTCCTACACGCAGCTCTTAGTTCGGAGATTTTATTGCTCCACCAGGCTTATATATGCGGTAGTAGGTCATGATGCAGGTACCACCGCCTTCATGGCACTTATTAAAGTGTTAGCCAAGTCATCCAGCTTCTGTCTGCTGCAGGGCTGACTTGGCAGTAAAGGCCTCAAAAAGAGGCCAATTAGTCCTTCTACGATTAATGGTCAGTTGATTTGCTGCATGACGTTCGGCCACGCGAAGGTATCGATGATCAGAGAATGAGTGTTCCGACAACACTCTCCAGTCTCTAACATATTAACAAATACTCGTACATATTTTTTAAAACTGATTGTTTCACAGACTATTTGGCTATTATCGTATTAACAAGTATTGCTCTGTTGTGTGTTAAAAGCAATAATATTAAGTAATATTCTTTTTATTGTCGATATCAGTATGTCGGCACACGTTTCTTACCTAATTATTACTTTTAACATACTTTCGTTACACAATTTACTGAGAAGGCTCATAAAACTACATTGCTGAACGACCGTTGACTTACTCTCTCATCGCTCAATTATAATATAACATAACAGTCTATGTCTTGCTCACTCATTCAGCGGCTGTTCGATCAACAGTATTGTTTTATGAATCTGCCCATAGATACAAAACACGCCGGTTATCTGTGAAATTGGCAGAGTTGCGTGTTTGTAAAAAAAAGCAGTTCACTAACAGAAAACACGCGTCACGCGTACGCGAGCCAATTTGCTGAGAGCCTTATGCGGGAATTTCATTGCCGGCAGAAACATAGCAGCGGGTAATGTGCTTTCCGCACATGAGCAAAGTTTTCTACCAATTTTTAAACAAAACTTTTGCTCATATGCGTAGGGTGAATCAAAGCACATTACCCAAAACACAGAGGATGCCGCTGCTATGCTTCTGCCGGCAATGTGTAGGGACTATTACTCCATTAAAAGACAAAAAAAGACGACGCGGCTTGATAACCAGATACATTTATTATTCAATTTAAAGAGCTCCGACAATAAATTCATGAGCTTTATCACTGTTTGTCATTTAAGTGAAAATTTGTCACTGAATGTAATAAAATTAATTCGTACAACAAATTTGTCAATCATAAAGGTGTAAAAATGAAAAGTGTTCTATTATTGAGGATGTCGTCGAACAATAAAAAACCAGGCCGAAGCTTCGCTTCAGCCCGGAGTCCGAAGCGTATATACCCTAGACTTGTACAGACCTAGTGGTGATACCAAAAGTACCAATTGGCAACGACCATATGCATTAAGAATGGGTCTCCTATATGGCCAGTTCATAGGGGAGGTTGGCACTCATTCAGTAGGATCTTGACCATTCCCGAAATCAATTAACTAACTAACCCATTCCACAAATATTTGTCGAATTTTTAAAGTCGCTAGCTTCATTCTATCGAAAGTTATTGCTTATTTGAAGTTTCACTTGTAGGGGAGGTAGGGGTTCTTGCCCATCATTGCCACCAACCAATTAGATCACCCTACAAACATTCAAACAAAATTTCAAGTCTCTAGATTCACTCTATCGAAAGTTATCGCTTATTTGAAGTTTCATTTGTAGGGGAGGTGGGGGTTCATTGGGTCGGATCTTGCCCATATTCAATAGCAACCAAGTAGGTCTTACTAGCAACATTCTACCCAATTTTTAACTCGGTAGTATCATTCTATCGAAAGTTATCGTAATTAAAGGAATATTTAATTTTTTGAAATTTGTAGGGGAGGTAGGTGTTCCATTAATCTGATTATGCCTTACTTACAGGAGCATAAGCAGCTTCTTCCCTCAGGGTTACATGCCAAAAATCAGGTGTCTACGTCAATTGGTTCAAGAGTTATAGACAAAAAACTTGAAAAGTAGGGTAGTACGGGGTTCTTTGTAAGAAAATTACCTTTAGCTGATCGATTTTATTTTCCCAGGAGAGTATAAGATTACCCTCACTAGCAATACACCAAAGCTAGAACTTTTCATGATTTTTAATCGGGAGTTATAGATACATTTAATTATTTTACATATGTAGGGGAGGTAGGCGTTCTCTTGGCCTGATCATGCCCAATTTCAATACCATCCAACTACAATAGATCATACTACCAACATTTGACCAACATTTAAGGCTCTAGCTTAATTCTGTCGAAAGTTATCGTGCGAACGGGCAGACAGACAGACAGACAGACAGACGGACAGACAGACAGACAGACAGACATGGCTAAATCGAATCAGGAGGTGACCCTTATCATTTATATATATACATTGCTATACCTCCGGAGCCTCCTTTAAGGTGTTACACATTTTCGTCGTGACAAAAACAATATAACCCTATACTAAAAGTCTAGGGTATAATTAGCACAAAACAATAGGTGCATCTATCCTGTGTAGTCCAGAGCTGGTAATTGTAAATCGGATAAAATGATCTGGATCAGCTATACAGGATGAAAGTGTGAAATTGACATAAATTGATCTGCCTCTGTCATAAATTTGCGATTCAGACTGGCCGCATATTTTGTCGCGTTTTTCTGTCAATGGGATGCATCTTTGCTGGAAAGCAAAGACTCAACCCGCTCGACCCGTATACGGCGTCTAAGCTGTTACTTCTTGCAGCTTCTTCTGCTGAGGCTAAGAGAGAATTCGCATAAACTCTATTATCGCGTCGCACACTATGCTGAACTTCTTGAACTTTCTGGCGGTAAAGGAGTTCGATGCTGCTTCGATTGCCGTCTGATGCTGCAGCCAAACGAACCTTCAGTTCTTTTCTTTCACCATGCAAATTCGGATTTAAGCTTTTTGACTAAGCCTCTATCGATTTCTAGAAGAAAAAAACTCAAGCAGTGACTGGCATGCGCTCTGAAGCCGCTGTCCACGATGTGCCGCCGGAAGTATTGTATACCGTGGCCTCGATTTGATTACACAGAAAAGCCATGATATTCATCGGCACTTTAGGCCCGTTCCAAGCAAGTACATTTTAATTTTTATCCATTTGCTTTCAATTTGTCTATGATTTGCTTGGAAAAATGCTGTCCTGGTAGCCCCGATTCAGGAGATACTCACATCTACCAGGTAAATGCAATAATGTCCTCATTTTCTGACCCAGCGACTCAAAATACATTGAACAGTAGTCAAGTGCATGCGCCTCAACACCCCTCATCTAGCATAAATATAACTTCTTCACCAAGAATGTCCTTTTTTCACACCAAAGGACTCAAAATGCCTTTAACAGTACGTTGCATTCGCATCGACACCCACACTCATGTGATACCCATCATCATCGTGGCCCAACAGCCCGACGTCGGGCTCTGGCCGGCTGGATCATTGTCCTCCAATTATCTCGGTCACGTGACCGCGTCCTCCAATCTTGGAAGCCCAGTAGTTGCTCGGCGTGAGCTGTCCCAACGAGCTCTCTGTCTTCCTCGCAGTCTCGCTCCGTCGACTCATCGTCCGTTCATTATTTGTTTAGGCATGCGAACATCGCTATTCGTTGTAGTTTGACGATTTTCGAAACTTCCAGCTCATCGTACATTTCATACAGCTCATGGTTGTACCGGATGCACCATCCAACTCGGTCGTAAACTGCTCCGAAAATTCGCCGAAGGACTTCCCGTTCGAATGTGTTTAACATGTTTTCGGAGGCTTGTGTTAGGATCCAAGTTTCGCAGCCATAGCTTGCACTTGTCGAATGATTGTTTTGTGTTTGTATACGCGGAGCTTCGTGTTTCTGTGCACATGCTTCGATTTCATTAAGGGGAGGTCCGAGAAAAAAGTCCTATTTCTTAGCTGTATCTGTCACTTGATTTCGTCAGTTTCGTTGGCGTCCTTTCTAGAGGCTTCGCAGGTATGTGAAGTCGTCTACGAATTCGATGGTGAGGTCCCCTACGTTGATGCACGATTGTGCTGGCGTCCTGGTTCTTGATTACAGCTCTATTTCTGTTTTGCCCTCGTTGATGCGTAGTTCAACTTTTTTTGCAGCGATGTCAAGAGCATGCAGAAGTTCTTCTGCGTCGGTCAGTTTTCGGGACATGATAATTATGTCGTGTGCGTACACTATCAATTGTGTCGACTTGATGAGTAGCGTTCCACTGGCGTTCGTATCCATTACCCGAATGGCGTATTCAAATGCTTGGTTGAAGAGGGTCGGTCGGCGCCAGGATTTCGTACGTGTTTCAAAAGGATCAGTCAACCTGTTCAGGATCTTGACCTGTGAGACGGAGTTGGTTATCGTCATCTTTGTTAGTCGTATGCTTGCTTAAAGTCGACAAAGATTTGGTACACGTCAACGTTGTATTCCCAGCACTTTTGCAGGATGAGCTTCACCGTAAAAAGCTGATCCGTTGTGGAGCAACCAGGCCTGAAACCACCTTGATACTCGCCATGATTCGTCCGGCGTACGATTTTATTCTATAATATTCTCCGTTTTTATTTTGTAGGACATACAGAGTAGTGAAATGCCTTTGTAATTTCCACACCGCAATTTATTTCCCTTTTTGTGGATAGGACAGTAGATGCTCTTACGCCAATCGTCTGTGATCATCCCGTCCTCCCAGATTCACAAAAGTTGTTGATATATGGCATTTAATAAACCCGATACAACGGATTTTAGCAGCTCATCTGGAATCTCGTCAGCGCCTGGCGCTTTATTTCGTTTGAGTGACCGCAAGGCGAGAAAAAGAAGAATCGTAGACTAATCGCAGAGATAAGTAAACAAATTAATGAAAAAATAAGAAAACACAGAAATGCTGTCAGGACAAAAGTCATCAACGAGCATGTGGAGAAAACAGGTGGAGTGAAAAAAGCTTACCGAATATTGAGAGACAAAAAGCAGTGGTTAACCAAAATAGCGATAAATGGAACTCGAGCTACGAAAAGATGCGACATAATACAAACAACCACGAATTACTACCGACAAATTTACAAGGATGACGATACGAGCCTCAGAATATTAGAACCAAAACCCGGAGAGAGCCAAGAAGATGTACCACCAGTACTGAACACCGAAGTCGAGAAAGCGATCGATACACTAAAAGAAGATAAATCGCCAGGTGAAGATAAAATAACGAATGAAATCATTAAAGGACTGAAAGAAGCCATCACAAAGTATTTGTTAAACTTATTTAATGAAATTATAACAACAGAAAATATACCAGACCAATGGACACAGGCAACTATTATTTTACTGCACAAAAAAGGCGACCCTGCGCAAATTGAAAACTATCAACCCATCAGCTTGATTTCTACCTTATATAAAATATTTGCGAAAATCCTTCTGAACCGAATAACGATACTAATTGATGAAAATCAACCAAAAGAACAGGCTGGCTTTCGAAAGGACTTCTCAACTTTGGATCACATTATCGTAGTTCGACAGCTAATCGAGAAATGCAGTGAACACTCAAAACCATTTTATATGGCATTCGTAGACTATAGCAAAGCATTCGATTCTCTGAAACATGAGCATATATGGGAAGCCTTACGATTGCAGGGAATACCGTTAAAATACATACATATGTCTTATCAGAAGAGTTTATGAGACAAGTACGGCAAAAATTAGATTGGAGAAAACGGGAGAGTCGTTCAAAGTAAAGAAAGGAGCGCGACAAGGAGACCCACTGTCACCAAAGATATTCTGTGCTGTATTGGAACATGTATTCAGAAACCTCGATTGGGAGAAGTACGGAGTCAATATAAATGGAAGCCGACTACATCACTTAAGATTTGCGGATGATATAGTATTGTTGTCTGAAAATGCAAATGAATTACAACGAATGATCCAAGAGTTATCGTCACAAAGCCAAATCGTCGGACTTACGATGAATATGGAAAAAACAAAGATAATGACAAATAACATGAAGACTAAAATTGCGGTGGACAACAAAGAAATCGAATACGTGAACGAATATATATAAGTTAATACCACCGGCTCAAGGTTGAGCCCTAATAGTTCATCGCCCCCACGACCCAGCGACATTCCATCATGCAACACGACACCTTCCATTTGCATCCAGACGACACCTTGCACTTATGGCGTGCAATTCTGAATTCGCCCAGGCAGCATTCCAGGAAATCATCCCACGCCACCGAGGTGACTTTATAGCTTAATTAATAATTGTCAATTAGTCTTAAGCCAGCATTCATCTGAAATAAATGATTTTTTTTAACTAAATTGAGTAATCATTTATTAACTGGCGCCCAAGCAGGGACCTGACATCGTTTTAATCGGGATACGAGAAAGAAAGTCGCGACATCCTCGAAAAGTATAAATCCGAGAAAACGGATAAAACGAATTCGGTACGAATCGCGAAAACACTGAAGTTTCCTTAAACGTACTGTTTGGTCCACGAACCCGTTGGCTTTAGCTCATTCCAAGGAAAAGAGGCCCCCGAGTAGCCGCAGCAAAAAGGAGTCGGCGTAGTACCGACAGCCACCTTGGTCTTAGTGATTAAAATAGTGATAAGAAAAATTTGTAATACGAAACTTAAAATCTTAGTTGCAAGTGATAGTTCTGTGTGGAAGAAAAGAGTAATTTTGCGCATTCTAAAACTTCAACCTCAAATAATGAAATTCCTGCTAATGTAAGTATTTCCTTTTAATAATAATATAGTTATCGTGAACGTGAAACTCATATTCCTTCGCGTATCGTATCAAAATTATCTTGTAAATTTGCAAATCAGTTTAAATTTAAATTTCGAGTGTAATATCGGTAAAAATTATAAGCTCGGTCATATTAGTCAAAATCAAGTTTTCAACTGACGCGTAATTAAAAATGCCACGGGACGAAAATAATCTTATTCGCCCCCCTATACTCGTATTGGACAATCCCTCGAATCCTCCGACCCCTCAGCAACCCCGTGTTATGGATCCTTCAGGATCTGGTGCTCCCTCGAGAGATGCGAACACCGTAACTATTGCACAAATTGAATCGCTAGTGAGAAATCTGCTCGTGAGGGAATGTCCCATAATCGTTGATTCAGTCCTACACCCGCGTAGTGATAGGAATCAAGATGTAGATCAAGGAATTAGTCCTGATTATATGGGTAATATTAGCGACATGGATCGCATACCGGACGTGGTAAAAAGTCTCAGGGAATTCTCCGGTAATCCGGGAGAATTCGGATCATGGAAAAAGAGCGTCGAAAGGATTCTCAACATCTATGAGACTCGCAAGGGTACTCCACTTTATTTTGGTATATTAAACGTGATCCGAAACAAAATCACAGGGCAAGCAGACACTGCCCTCGAGTCCTATAATACACCCCTTAACTGGGACCGTATTTCGAAGTGCTTAACGATGCATTACGCTGACAAGCGCGACATCAGCACTTTGGAGTACCAACTAACGTGTTTGATTCAAGGAAGGCAATACTCGAAGAATATCAATACGAGTTGAAGTACAAGCCTGGAAAGGCAAATGTTGTAGCTGATGCGCTATCAAGGCCACCTGAAGGCGCTAACATCAATTCGTTGACAACTGCATCGCACAGCGATGATAGCTCGCCCCAAGATCTTATCCCCTCTGTCGAAACACCTATTAATGCGTTCCGAACACAAATTGTTCTTCAACATGGGGAATCCAGTAGTTACTCATGCGAAAAACCCTTTCCAAACTATTGGAAGCATGTATTTTTCGAACCAGAATACACCCGAGAAAATCTTATCGGCATTCTGAAAAGGTACTTGAATCCAAACGCCATCAACGGTATCAAGACCACAGAAGAAACAATGGGAAAAATTCAAGAATTATTTGGGCTTTATTTTAGAAATTACAAAATTAGGTTTACCCAAAGAGAAGTAGAAAACATCAGTGGCGAAACCCAACAGGAAGAACTTATCCTGAAAATCAACAAGCGTGCTCACCGAAATGCCGACGAAAATAGGCGACAAATGTTAGAAAAGTACTATTTCCCAAAAATTAGCGCAAAAATTAAGAAAATTGTAAAACAGTGCTCAGTATGCAAAGAAAACAAGTACGACAGGCATCCCAATAACCCGATCCTTGGAAACACGCCCATTCCCGAATATCCCGGTCACATACTCCATATAGACATTTACCTTACCGACTCCCGCCTGGTACTTACTGCATTGGACAAGTTCAGTAAACTCGCTCAAGTCAGATTACTGAAATCTAGGGCTATAGAAGACATTCGTCAACCTCTTAGGGAACTACTTATGTTTTTTGGCATCCCAAAATGTGTTGTAACCAATGGCGAAAAATCCCTCAACTCGGCATCAATCACCTTCATGATGCATGACCAGCTAGGCATAGAACTCTATCGAACTCCTGCCTACAAAAGTGAGGTGAATGGTCAGGTCGAAAAATTCCATTCGACCCTAACAGAGATCATGAGGTGTCTCAAAACCGATGGGACTCACAGATCCTTTGACGAACTTTTAGAAAGATCAGTATATGAATACAACTGCAGCATTCACTCTGCCACCTCCAAAAAACCCATTGAAGTCTTCTATGGAAGAATTGTCTCCACCGATCCTGAAATGTTGGAAAAATCCCGAAAGGATAACATTGAGCAGCTTAAGAAAAAACAGCTAAAAGATATCTCCTTCCATAATAAAAGTAGAGATCCTGCTAGAACTTATGAAGTCGGAGAAATCATCTACGTTAAAAATAACAAACGTATCGGAACTAAACTTTCACCTAGGTACAAGAAGGAAGTTGTCAAAGAAGACAAACCCTCTCTAGTAATAACTGAGTCAGGAAGAGTCATCCACAAAAGTGATATAAGGAATTGATTTCTTTTCCAGATTCCTCATCGCAGCCGCATCCGCTAGCGTTCAAATCATCGATTATTCGAATTCACAATTTTTGGCCTTAAAAACCGGAACTTCTAAAATACAAATTGGAAACTTGAAACTGATTCACATCATACCCCTTGATCAATATAAAAACTTCACAAAGGAGATTTCATCTATCCTACTAAATCATATCCCGTCCAGCCACCCTCTTTATCCCCTTCTCGATCACGAATTAAAACAAATCGAAAACATAATTGGCAACCTCGATCAACATAAATCAAAAAGATCTTTAAATTTTATCGGTTCGGCAATTAAATGGATCGCAGGGAATCCGGATCACGATGACTATATTTTGTTGAAGGGAAATATTAACGAGCTAGTCGAAAACAATAATAAACAGATGATTATAAATCAACAGCATAACGAAAGAATAAACAAAATTACTAACATTACCAACGAAATTTTAAATACTATAAAAAAAAATAACATTTTCGAAAACACTTTGGCTCTTACTACTCAATTTAAAATCAAAATTATCAAAGAAGATCTTACTAACGTAGTCCAATCCATTCAGTTAGCTAAAGCAAATATTGTAAATTTAAATATGCTGTCCACACAAGAAATAACAGAAATTTTAGAAAATCATTCAAAAAATAAAATTCCCTACAATAACGTTGAAGATGTAATGCAATTCGCAGATGTTAACATCGCACAAAATCAGACTCATATATTCTACACAATAAATGTACCAATTACTTCCGATTTAACTTTTGATACGTTTCTGATCAGACCCATCATAAAACGAAATTCAGCCATCAAAATTCAATATCAAAAAATCCTGAAAAATAGAGAAACAATCTTTGGCATTATAAATCGTTGCAATACATTCAACAAAATTTCAGTTTGCAAAAAAGGAAACATTAAAGACATAAGTAACGTACCATGTATTCAGGATATATTTAGAAATAAGATTAGCAATTGTACAAGAACGAATAGTCACCACCTACCATCATTAGAGGAATTAACTCCCGGCACAATTTTCCTGAATGATTTTAACGGTACGATCAACATCAACGGAACGAATCAACATCTAGTCGGAGCCTACCTAATAAGCTACCGTAACACCAGCATCCTAATCAACAAGGACAAATTTACATCCGCTGAAGTAGCCAACGTTCAAATATTACCACCCCTCATTCAACGAGATGACAACAACCAGGACATAGAAGAAATACTATCCCTCGAGATGTTAAAGGAATTACACCTGAACAATACAAAGCAATTAAGCCTTATCGATTCAAAATGGAAAATTAACTCATGGACCATGTATGGACTCCTTGCAATCATACTTACCATCCTAATTTTGGCAAAAATCAAAACCAACTTTCGGAATCCAAAACAATCTAAATCTACAGAAGTACCATCCTTAACCATAACATCTGAACCGCCTCGAGAAGTCCTTGTCCGACATGTTTCAACCCATTCCATCGGGAAACAGGACAATAGCAGTATTTTTAATATCCCATATTTTTAGCTGAATGAGGACATTCAGAATTTTAAGAAGGGAAGAGTTAATACCACCGGCTCAAGGTTGAGCCCTAATAGTTCGTCGCCCCCACGACCCAGCGACATTCCATCATGCAACACGACACCTTCCATTTGCATCCAGACGACACCTTGCACTTATGGCGTGCAATTCTGAATTCGCCCAGGCAGCATTCCAGGAAATCATCCCACGCCACCGAGGTGACTTTATAGCTTAATTAATAATTGTCAATTAGTCTTAAGCCAGCATTCATCTGAAATAAATGATTTTTTTTAACTAAATTGAGTAATCATTTATTAACTTATACCTTGGCCAGGTAATATCCCCAACAAATCAAATGGAGAAAGAAATAGACCGACGAATTAGTTTGGGTTGGAAACGCTATTGGTCACTAAAAGAAATATTTAAAAGCGGAGATTTTTCACTGCAGCAGAAAAGCAAACTTTTCAACACTTGCATTTTGCCTACATTAACATACGGTTGCGAAACATGGGCGCTAACAAAGAAGAATTGCCAAAAGCTTCAAGTCTGCCAACGCCGAATGGAGAGAAGTATTCTTAACGTAAAACTAAAGGATAAGCAGAAGAACTCAGCTATAAGAGGAAGAACGAAAGTTGTAGATGTGGCAAGGAGAGCGCGACAATCGAAATGGCGATGGACAGGACATATGACAAGAACTAAAAATGACAAATGGACTAAAGACATAATGGACTGGTACCCAAGAGATGCGAGAAGAAGAAGAGGACGACAAAAACGAAGATGGATAGATGACATTCGAAAGGTAGCGGGATCAACATGAAAGAGGATAGCGCTCGATAGAAGAAAATTGAAGGATCTAGAGGAGGCCTATGTCGCTGCGACAAACTAATGTTACCAATAATAGAAAATAAAACAATAATATAAACAAAAAAAAGAACATTCATATAATCAATAAAGTTTAATATATATATTTAAAATGGAAAATAGCATAAAAAATAATAATATAAAATAAGTACAATAATAATATAATATAAAGAAAAATTAATAATAGTAGTAAGTAAGTAAGAAGTAAAGATCGAATGAAGCATAAGAACTGATATGAATTGTAGATAAATTGTTATATAATAGCATTAGTAATAAAGGCTGAATTGAATTGAATTGAAGGCGAGATCAAATGATATCCATATTGCCTAGTTATCGCTTTATTGCCAAGAATGTCTTTTTTCACACGAAATGTTATCGGTCCTGACCAAAGAGCTCAAAATGCTTTCAATGCATTGATCTCATCACCCCGAATCAAGAGATACCCATGTTTGCTAGGTTTGCTTTCCCTTTCATTTTACCATAAAGTGGTCCGCTTTCTGACGCACACATGCAGAAGGACCAAAATATCACCGTGTGATACTTAACTTATAATAACCCATGAAAGCTACGTACAAAAATTGGTTGAAATCTGACCACAGGAAATGCCTGGACGAGCAATCTTTAAAAAGATTTAGGCGAATAACTCTGGTTTTAACTTAGGAATATACCGTTAGTTTATCTAAATTGCTGTCCCCGATTTGTGCTCAAGCTGACACAAAGAATCTACATATCAAATTCGGTGAAGATCAGAACGCGGGAAGTGCCCGGACAAACGCACAAACCAACAAGCTAGCTGAAGGCCGGAGATGTGATACCCTGTGATAGGGTATCACACCTTCATTGTGACTTATGGAGCATTTGCTACTTTGAAATTAATAGTAAAACTTGTTCCGATTTCACTGTTCCTATGAGAGGTGCGTGAAATAGTAGGCCGATTTCAACCAAATTTAATAACGTGGTTTTAATTTTAAATTTCGTAAGGATATCTTCAGAAATAAAAAAGTTTTTCTAACAAAAACTTGATTTTGGAACGGTCGTTTCTATGACAGCTATATGATAGAGTAGTCTGATTTCAACCAAACTCAAGAATGTGATTTAGCTAAAGATATCATTGATTATTGTGGAATTTGAAAAAGATATCTTTAGAAATGAAAAAGTTTTTCTCACAAAGTCTAATTTTTGGACCGCTCGTTTCTATGGCAGCTATATGACGTAGTGGTCCGATTCCGTTGGTTCCGACATATTTACAACGTGCAAAAGAAAGAAGGCTTTGTACAAAATTTCAACTCGATATCTTTAAAACTGAGGGACTAGTTTGCATAGAACCAGACGGACAGACAGACGGACAAAGCTTAATCGACTCGTCTCAGCATATTTACCAAGAATATATATGGTTTGTATGGTCAGAGATGCTTCCTTCTGTGCGTTGCAAACTTCATGACAAAGTTAATATACCCTATCACATCCGTGAAGGGTATAACAAGCGTACAGCATGCATCGGACTGTATGCCCGTCCATTATATTTTTTTTTGGGACGGGCCATTAGTCTAGGAAGCTAAAATTCCCAAACGAATATTCTCAACCGTCTGTATAAATAATAACAGCCTAAAAGAACAAAGAATTTACTTCATTCTAAACACATGTATGCATGTTTTACGATTTTTATACAGAATTCGAAGTACGAAATATATTTATTTGTTTTAATTGAATATTTTATAAATTGGCAGAAATTGTTCTTTTTAGTTGCGCTCTTTTGCGTACCTCCCGAGTTTAGTGTAGGGTAGGTTAGGTAAGTCGAAGTTAAATTTATTGTAAAATAAATTTGAATAAAAGCAAA
The DNA here is from genome assembly GCA_964017055.1 of Chloromyia formosa. Classification (NCBI taxonomy): domain Eukaryota; kingdom Metazoa; phylum Arthropoda; class Insecta; order Diptera; family Stratiomyidae; genus Chloromyia; species Chloromyia formosa. The sequence continues at coordinate 53,337,168 of OZ024818.1, forward strand.
ATCATCAAGATGTTTTTAAATTTAAATTATAAAATTCATGGACTTTGCAGGTAAATGTTTCTACCGTTTTTAACATAAAACTCCCCCATTCTAGTCTGGTCAAGGAATGATCCTAGCCGGAAAGTCAATAAACCTGGAAACTGATTTCGGGGATTTGAACTGGTTAGTACAAAAACATATTAAAATTCCTTGACCCTCGGGTTGGTGCAAGGGTTGTGCAGAACCCTTCAAAGGTCCCTTTTTTTCTCAAATATCTCAAAAACGGTTGATCTCACGAAAAAAAGTAGTTCAAAAAATTATAGCTGACTTAATATATATTTTCTTCATGCAAGATTTTCTTCTATCTTCAACCTGTAACGAGTTACACGCTTCTGAAAACGATTATTTTTCGAAAAACCATTTTCCACACTACTTTTATTGTCAAACTTTTATCTCTAGCGCTTCAGCCTTACATCTCACAAACAAAAAAGGTGTGGAGATGTTGAAGAAAATTAAATTTTCATCAAATTGGTGTATAATTTTACCTTTGCTGGTGCAGCTAGCAACTGCACCCCCGAAAAGTAGCTTTGCTATCGAATCGTCAACAAGGCATAGAAATGCTAGAGATGTTGACATGCCAGCCCTTAAGGGATCAAGTGAATTAATACACAGCACATTTTTTTCCTAAAAATGGAGATAGTGTCGGATAGGAACTTGTTTCGGGTATAATCTGGGTTGCTGCCTGTTGATTGTCAATACAGCCAAAGATAAGTCAAGAGATTCGACCGTTGTAGTTATTGGCGAAGACACATAATTCTCCTGATGGTGACAACTCCACCTGATCGAGATATTATTATGATGAAACCGGGTCGAGGGAAACTTTCAACTACTCTTTATTCCGCCAAAGAGTTACAGCAGTTGGGCTTAAATGTCATTCATTTCATTCATGCCTTCACGGGATGTGACACCACCTCAGCAGCATTCCGTATGAGCAAAGTTGTATTCGGCAAGCTGTATAAAAAAAGATCCTGATCCTTGAACTACAGCTGAGGTTTTCTTCAATCCAAAAGCCACTCACCAACAGATCCGGGAACAGGGAAAACGTGTTTTTTTAAGGTGGTATGGAGCTTCAAAGAAAGAAATGTCTCTTAACCAGTTTCGGTACCAGATGTTTCTCAAATCAGTGGCAAACGTAAATCCCGACATTTCCACTTTCCCACCATCTGAGGGATCAGCCAGGCAGCATAGTTTTCGCTGTTACCACCAGGTGCAGCTATGGCTCGGAATACGCCACCATCCTGAGGAATGGTGCTGGGTACGAGCCCTATTGAGTAGCCTCAGCCCTGTTATGACAGAAGAACCAATCGCAGCAGAAAAGATATTAAATCTTATATCCTGCAAGTGCACCACAGACTGCGCTAGTGTGGAAGACGTGGGTGCTGAAAAGCTTCCATGCATTTTACGACTATTTGCCAAAACTACCACGGCAATTGTTCCAATATAATGTCAATAGTTAAAGAGGATGAAGAGGACGATATCGAAGAGAAACCCCTATTACCAGCATCACCACAAGACACTGATATCGAGCTGGAAGAGCAGCTGAACGAAGGTGGACCATTTGATAAAGCAAAAGCAAGTCCCCCCGTCCAAAAAGACAGCGAAGACATCAATTGGAATGGACAGATCGTGCTCTAAATTCAAGGTTTTTGTAGTATACCTATATTATTGTATATAAACAAGCCCAATTGACATGACTAGGTAAGGCATGCGTTTAGACAAATATATTGCCTTCTCACTGGCTGATGCCTACAGATATGTAAATGTACCGAAAGAGGAAGGTTCTCATCTTTCTCTTTGATATAATATCCCATATGTCAATGACTGTTTAAAAAATTCCTCCTGATTTCGATTTACTCTCTATGGAGACCCACCCCAATAGTAGGTCTTTTCATATGCAGAGTTTGTCCAGCTTAAAGTAACAATTTCCCAAATTTCTGTTTTTTTTTTTATGTTTATGCTAAAGCTTAGGGGATACCCTTTGATGTGAGAGCACAGCCTTGGCGAGAAAGAAATTAGGGTAGTGGGGCTGGAATGGGTTGAGTTGGAATGAGGTACCGGTGTACGTTTCGTTCAAACTTTTGCAGACCATACCTGCAGGGGAAAACAAAAGATGGTAGGTCGTTCCACATTCGTGTTGTTCTGGATTCAAATGAATCATAGAATTTAACGGTACGACTACTATTGAGTTCAAGAAAACGAGGATGGGCACAGGTGTTATGTAAAGGAAGAGCAAGCTCAGGAATACGACTGGATATTTCGTTAGAGCAACGGCGGTTGTAGTAGCGATAAAAAAAGTGATAAACAACCGACATTTCGCCGGTGTTCAAGTGGCTCGATATGAGAAGTTATGGATTCATCGCCAATAAGCTTGAAGGCTTTCCGTTGAACTTTGTCTAATGCGGATAGTGCAGTTCGACCTGCGCCTGCCCATATGTGGGAATTATATTCGAGTCTCGATCTTATGTGGGCCTTATAAATTTGCGCTAAATCAGAAGGCGTAAAGTATCTTTTACAGAGATTCACAAAACCCAGACATTTCATTGCATTAATTTTTTTTTTGCTATGTAGAAGATGTGATCAGACCAGTGTAGTTTACTAGAGATGTTTATACCTAGTACGTTCAGTGTGGGCGAGTCAGTAATGCTGATACTATCGAAAAGAATGTGTTGTATGGTAGATCGGGTACGTTATAGGAAATAAGACAACAATGAGTTTTGGGGGCATTAACTCTACTCGATTCGCTTTCGCCCATACAATAATTTTTTAAATATTTCTATTTAGTGACTCAGACATGCGATCTCAGTTGACCGATGTAGCATTTTGGCAGGAGTCAGCTGCAGAAGTATAAATAGAATCAAGGGTGCTGTCATCTGCAAAACTGTGAATTGGGTTTAAAGTCATGCTTAAAAGATCGTTGATGAGCAGAAGAAAAAGCGTTGGTGATAGGACGGTATCTTGGGGACTCCTGCGTTGGTGGCATCGTAATTCGATTTAACTGCATCATGGACGACTCGAAGCGAACGGCTGTGAAAGAAACTTCCAACCCATTCGACTAATTTTGGGTCCAGACCAAAACCCTGGAGTTTTTTCGTATCTCTCGAGTGTAGTGTAGGGTAACAAACACGCATTACACAAACAACAGGCGACTTGGTGTTTGTGTAACGCGTGTTCGTTACCCTACCCTATACCTTATAGATACGCAAAAGAACGCTCCTATTGCAATATTTTATTATTATTCTTTAGTTTCAACATTCAGGGGATTTTGTAATTTAAAAAATGCTTTAAACACCTTATTGACTTTGCTATTATTCAAAATTATTTTGCAATAAGTTTAATAATTTTGGTTGAATTTCGACCAGAGTGGTTCATTTTAAAATGTAAAATGTAAAAGAAAGTATTTTTTTTACATTTTTTACGGTAAAATAAATAAAAAGGTTGTATATAATGTAAAATATAGGTAAAAACAGTAAAAAATGTAAAATTCGTATAAATTGTCTTCTTTTCCTCAAAACTGTCAAACAGTTCTTATTTAAATGTTCGCGTGAGTGGTTCGTATTGTGTTTTAGTGGGTAAAACGAGTAGCGGAAGGCCGCCGTCAACCAATTCGAACAGTTGAACTTCACTCTAAGAAAAGAGGGAAAAAATATAGTGTATAGTCTTGCGCAACATTTGTTTGAAAATGCTACAAACGCGACCGGTGGCGCAGTGTGTTGAGGCATTAGTCTCATGTTTGACTACCGGCGTTTCGGGTTCGAATCCCGTCCACGACGACGTTCGTGGCCATGGATGTGCAGGAGGTGCATGCTGGCAATTGCATTGTCTGAAACCAATTTATGCCAACGAAACGTCAACTGGGCCACTTGGAACAGTTGACGCGCTATGCTCAACAAGGGGTTAGGGCAATTGAGTAGTATGTTTCAGTATTAACTAATCCCAGCTAACTCAAGACGATGTTAACATATAGGATTAGTTGAATGGACAAGCTCTTATCTCCACTGTCATTGAGAAATCTCTTGATCAAAAGGAATACACGATGGTTGCATTCCTGGATATCGAGGGTGCTTTCAATAATATTATACCTAATGCGATTATTGAGGCACTTCTGGGCCTTCAGGTTGATGAGAAGCTTTGCAAACTCGTTAACATACTACTAACATCTCGGCGCATACACACTACCCTAGGTACATGATCGGTTTGTAGGGTTGTCTGTAGAGGAACCCCGCGAGGGGGAATACTGTCTCCACTTCTTTGGGATGTAGGGATCAACAGACTGCTTCTAAAACTGGAAGAGGTTGGGTGCAAAGTTACTGCGTATGCAGATGACGTTGCCATCGCTGTCACAGATAAATTTACTGATGTCCTCAGTGGGTTATTGCAGAATACCCTTTCTATTCTAACAGAGTGGGCCAACCTCTGCGGCGTCGGAATTAACCCGGTTAAGACGGAGCTTGTGCTCTTCACTAGAAGACGCGGGATTCCTCCTATTGAACCTCCCACACTGGAGGGCATTAAACTGGTCTTCGCCGACAAAGCTAAGTTCCTCGGTCTCATTTTTGACAGGAAACTAAGGTGGAAGCCCAACATTGAAGAACGGGCCAAGAAAGCTACTGTTGTCCTCTACTCGTGCAAAAATGCCATATAGGTAAGAACTGGGGCCTGCAATCTAAAGCAGTATCTTGAATATACACAGCTGTCGTACGTCCTTTACTACTGCACGGAATAAGTGTGTGGGGGACGGCACTCCGTACAAAGGCTTGCGGCGCTGGCTATAACAGGGGCTTTTAAAACAACTCCGTCAGCCGGATTGGATATGGTGCTCGGCTTGCTACCTCTGGATATTTGCGGCGAACAGCTGGTGGCTAACACGGCTTTACGCCTTCGCGTAACTGGTCAGTGGCGCACGCTGAGTTGTGGACACTCGATTACACTGGGCAACTTAGATCTCCCTGCGGAGACTAATTATACTTGTGCATAATACGTTTTTGGCCAGAACGACATCAGCTTGATTCCGTCGAGGGATCTATGGGGTGTTAACACGCTCATGACCACCGACTCCATGGTCATCTACACGGATGGATCTAGGACCGACGGCGGAGTTGGGGCTAGTATCTTTTCGGAAGGATTGGAAATTAATTTGTCATTCCGTCTTCCCGACTTTTGTAGTGTCCTGCAGGCGGAGGTTTCGGCAATCCTGGAAGCTCTGACCTGGCTGGGAAATCATGTTGTGACCACGAGGGACGTTACTATTTATACGGACAGTCAGGCTGCAATTCAATCACTTGAATTCGTCCTGACTACATCAAAAACCATCGCGAGCTGTCGTTTAGCCCTAAAGGAGATGGGTGATTTTTTCAACATTATGCTCTGCTGGATACCGAGCCATTGTGGCTTCGCAGGCAACTGCTAGGCGGATGAGCTGGCTCGGGAGGGGACAACCGGAGTTACGGACGGGGACCGTGTAAACATCAAAATGCCTGCCTCATCGAGCAAACTTGTCATCAAGGCCACCGCGGTTGACAGGGTGAACATGAGATTGTTAAACGGCGATACGTGCCAAACAACGAAGTCGATTTGGCCGAAGCTTGACCCTGGTCGCTCCGCCACACTGCTTTCACTGAACAGGAAACACTTTGGCAGAGTTGTGGAGGCTATTACGGGGCATTGTCCTATAGGAGAGCTTGCCTGGAGTGGAGGCTTCGTATCCCTCACAATGACTTTTACAAGAGCTGTGATGACATGTATGAGGAGGAGAGCGTCCTCCATCTTCTTTGTCACTGTCCGGCCCTGGCTGAGAGGCGGAGGAAATTTTTGGGTTCTTGGTTTTTCCGAGAACTGGAGGACCTAAAGGATACGAGTGTAATACAGCTCAATCGCTATATTGCTAGCACAGGCTGATTTGTTGTCTAGGTTTAATTAGGTGACTTTGGCGGTATCACAACGGTCCCAGAGGTGGTCCAAGTGTGCTGTGCGCTAGTATGGCAGCCCCTTTACCTAACCTATCTCCACTTGCGATGCGTTACTGGACTAAACAATTTGGATTAGTTTTGCATTTCCGTTGTTGACGGTTGCTTTTGTCTGTGATTATGTTTTGGTGAAGTCGGTGGCATAAAAGCACTTTTCAAAAGAAGCAACTAGCTCTTTACATTTCTAAAATTCTCTTTAAGCCCAAGTGAATAGGCCAATATCTGGCATTGGCCATATTTTGTACCGGTCGGTATAAACATTCCACGAATTATAACTAAATCTAATATTTCAACACATCCTAAATAAAATTTACCAAATCTTCGAGCGTACCCTTACTTAAAGAATAGAAAGAGCTGCGAGGATCATATGCAACGAGAGTGAGTGGTTAGTTTTAATATTGAGTGCTTTCAGAAGACGCAGTCATTTTGCAACGATTCGGTAAATACTTTCTGAGTTCCTTCTGCTCAGGCGAACAAAAAATAAAACACGGAACTCATAAACTCAGAAGTACATACATATAAGAAATCGAAATTCCTCATACAACTTTGTTTTTGACATTTAATTTTTTTACGTGGCGTAAAAAAATATTTTTTTTTTTACATGTAAAAAATTTAGTAAAAAATGTGAAGTAAAAAACCGGAACAACTCTGATTTCGACTATTGTCATCCTCAGCGAGTACATTTAAACTCGAGTTTAAATCCACCCGCTAAGGATATTAATAGTCGAAATGCATCCTTTACTGTAAAATAAATTTGAGTAGTTAATAGCAAAGGGGTTTTTAATTTTAAATTATAAAATTCATGGACATTGCGGTTAAGTGTTTTTAAAGTTTTTTTTTAACAAAACTCCCCCATTCAGGGGATTGTCTTGAATTTTGAAAAGAAAAGAATTTTAATGTGTATATTCGTATTAAAAAAAAATAGATATAATTCTTAATTCTGTAGTTTGTATTACCTGGGTCTCCGGTTGCATTTCAAACGCCTCATTGGCATATCCATTTCTCTTCGACATAGTTAAAAGCACAAGCTATCTTTTAGTGTCTCACTTATGCTAAATTTTATAATAACAAATAGATATCAAGGAACTAGTCGAACAAAAAAAAATATTTTCACTCTCTAAATATCCAAAATACGGTTACATAAAATTATTATTTGTAAAAAGCAGGAACATATCAAGAATAGTTCGTATACATGAATTAACACATTTTAGCACTCTTTAAAAGAAGCACAAATTCTTCACAAACTAAACTAACCACGTTACACTTAAAAAAAAACAATCTATTACTTTTTAGAATTAGTTGCAATAGAACCGATGTGGATTCCGCGTTCGAACCTACAGCCGCCTTGTGTGAAAGTAAAAGAATTGCTGAAAGCTCTCTTTGATCTGAAAGGTAGCTTACACCTCAAGTTCAGTATCTTTTCCGAAAGCAAATCTTTTTTAGCTAATATCTATATGCTATATGTATAGTATATTCATCTAACATCTATATTGTACATATTCGTACATACATATATTGCCGTATGCTTAAAATCATCATTAGGTGATTAAGATTTTTCATTGGAAAAAAATCGTTCTTTGAAAAAGTTTAAAGGAACCGGTATTATTACTACTACTGTCTACTAGATTGTACTTGTACTCGTATGTAAGTCATTTAACAGCTGAAGCAGAGTATGTAAATATTGTAAAAAATAAAGTTGTTATTACTCTTTTCTTTGTAACTTTTTTTGTTTTTGCACACATTCATTCTTGCTTTTATTGTATCTGTCGCTCGTCTGTTTACGGAAAAATAGAAGCGAATTGAAAAAATGCTGGTTAGTAACTAGTCAGAGCAAATATCTTTAAAATGATAGCATGTGAGAATACCTCTCTCTTTCGAGTTATTTTTTTTCACATGGCATTGTCATTTTTGATTAGAAGCGTCTAATGTTTGATATGTAAATTGACATGACTGTTCTATAAAATTACTTCTTATTACAACATGTTATTGAGCATTTTTTATTGTCGAATTAAAGATAACACTGGGGAACAATTTCTAACACAATTTCTGTTGAGTTCGATTCTTGAGCTGTTTTAGAGTTAAATATGCATACTGATCTCAAAACTGTAGTTAGTTTTCTTCTACCACCTCAAGTTTTTTCTCTACACCTTTCTTCTACTCTCCGCTGAGCGAGCGTGGATCATGTGATTAAGGCAGCTCCTGAAGAGTACAATCCATCGTGTGGGCGAAACCAGGGACAGCGGTAGAGTTGGCTTAATGCCAGTGGCGGATCCAGATGGAGGCCATGGGGGCCCGGGCCCCCTCCAAAATGTTTGGAATATAGAGCTTAGCCCTCTAATTACAATAAATAATCGAAAATTATTTATAAAATAAAAATAGCAACCAAAAGAAAAGATACCCGACAAGGGTGGATTTCTTTGCGGTGTGCGTTCGTCTTAAATTGTATTTTCTTCAGAAGTATAGGATACTTCCAGTCGAGCCTCTTGACCTGCATGGGACGAGCCTAGTTTTTCCTGATAATGAAAGCTGTTCTACTCATGTTTTGGGGTAGTTTTTTTTTGGTAGACCGCAACAGCCTAACCGTAGTTTGCTGGGAAAGATGCTAAGATGAGCCTGCTATGCTTTTTATGGTATTCTTAGGACATCTAATTCTGCTAAGCTGCTACTTTTTGAAATTTTCGGTGAATTGGTATCTGCAAATACGATCATTTGACTCCATGGTACTCAGTGATTTAGTTAAAGCTCTGGACACGCTGAAACTCTGAGCAACCCAGATATTCCAGTAACGACTGACTACACCTCTATCAAATATGAATGCGCTTGGCAAGCATTTCGTCATTCTGGTAAAATTACGCAGTCAGCAGGAAGAACAACGTGCTTCTCCTGCCTCATTCATGAGAGATTAGGGGTTAGAGTTTGTGTAATGGACTTATCTTGATCTCCTCTTCATGAAGACTGTAACGTCATGGCTGGAATATCACGTGATATAAACTAGAGACATTGTAATTTTCACCGACATTAAATTTTAAATTAAATCCTTCGAAACGGGTCTGACTACTTCAAAGACTGTTACGGAATGTCGCTCAATGCTTACAGAGATGACGCTACTTCAAAACTTTAAAACATTAAACTTTAAAGCGACTGGTCGGATTAACTACCGCTTAAGCTGGCAGAGCAAAGTAGCAGACATAGTTGAAAGAATACAAGTGGAGTGTACCATTGCTAAGCATTCAACAAGACCACTTAGCAATGATCCCCACCTTATTATTCCTAAAAAATATAAAAATGCGCTTATGCGTGACAAATGGGTAATCCGTTTCACATAGTTGAAAGAAGTACTATATATAATTCAGGCACATTCGAAAAAAAATGTACACATTACTTTTAAAAGTTACGGTAGTGTCTACCAGCTTAAGACTTAAGCTGGCAAAGAATCGAAAAATATTGTTGTTTTTTTTCGTAAAAAATCCCTGGTTGTATTTAGTGCTAATTTAGTGCAAGCGAAAAAAAATAGTTGCACTTTTTTATACCCTGGACTTATATACTCAATTGCCCTAACCCCTTGTGGGGCATAGCGCGTCAACTGTTCCATGTGGCCCAGTTGACGTTTCGTTGGCATAAACTGGTTTCGGAGAATGCAGTTGCCAGCAAGCACCTCCTGCACATCCATGGCCACGAACGTCGTCGTGGACGGGATTCGAACCCGAAACGCCGGTAGTCAAACATACCCTAGACTTATAGTATAGGGTATATTGTTTTTGTCATGACGAATATATTTAAAACCTTAAAGGAGGTATAGCAATGTACCAATATATATAAATGATCAGGGTCTCCTCCTGATTCGATTTAACCATGTCTGTCTGTCCGTCTGTCTGTCCGTTCGCACGATAACTTTCGATAGAATGAAGCTAGAGCCTTGAAGTTGTAGTCAAATGTTGAAAGTATGATCTACTCGTAATTGGTTAGTATTGAAAATGGACATGATCAGCTTAAGAAAACGCCTACCTCCCCTACATATGTAAAAAAATTAAATGTATCTATAACTCCCGATTAAATAAACATGAAAAGCTCTACCTTTGGTATGTTGCTCGTGAGGGTAATCTTATACTTTCCTGGAAAAATAAAATCGATCAGTTGAAAACTAACGGTAATTTTCTTACAAAGAGCCCCGTACTACCCTACTTTTCAGGTTTTCTGTCTATAACTCTTGAACCAATTGACGTTGACACCTGACTTTTGGCATGTAACCCTGAGGTAAGAAGCTGCTTGATTTTTAGTAAGATGGGCACAATCAGATCAAAGGCAAAGGCAAAGGCCTTTCTACTACAAAAAAAAAACAAATACTCGGAAGTCGTGTTTTTCGCGAATCAAAGTTATGCACGTCACTATCCATTACATTGTGAATCAACAGTCTCTTGTGTGGGCTCCGCTCGCTCACCGCTTAAGGGGTGACGACCCTCAGTATCGCACACACAATTATTTAATTTGGATAATGTCACGTGCATAACTATGATTCGCGAAAAACACGGCCTCCGGATGTTTTTCGGAGTGGTAAGACTGTGCTAAATTAGCACTAAATATAACGAACAGTTTGTGACTAAAAAAATGTGTGTTTTGAATGCTACTACCGTAACTTTCAAAAGTAAAGTGTAATAAGTTTTTCCGACTGTACGAGCTTAACACTAAATAGGCCCGAATTTAGTAAACTTCTGTCAATTATGTCTGCTACTTTTGCACTGCCAGCTTAAATGAGCTAGATTAACTCTAGAAGTGAAAATTGTAAAACATACATTTCAACAAAACCGTGACCTTGATGATTGAACTATTGTAGAAAAAGTTACACATCTGAGCGGGGAGTCATCACTGGGCACTTCATATTTAGGGAGCACATTATGAGGTATTGCAACCCCTGTAACGACTGCTGTAGAAGCTGCAGTGGCGAGAACGCGAGGCGCATCTTTTGGGATATTTTTAGTTTCCGGGGCCCGGGGTGAAAAAGTCACTTTTCACTCGGATTTTTTGTCATTTATCGCTCGCGTCACCCTAAGACTCGCAAATTTGCAAATTTAATTTTTTCCCCTTATTTTTCTATTCTAACGATTTATACTGAATGTTTGGTGTGTTTAAAACTGATCAAAACGCTGTTGCACGCAGAGCGAGCGAAGCGAATATTTCAATTTTCCATGCATCCAATATTCCAAACACTCAGTATAAATTATGAAAAAAAAAAATTTAAACTTAAAACAAAAATTAAAAATAAAAATTAAAAAATTTTTTTTTTTTTGCAAATCCTTGACTTTTAGAGTGACGCGAGTGAAAAGTGACAAAAATCCGAGTGAAAAGTGATTTTCCCTCCCGGAAACTAAAAGGTTGCCCAAAATTAACATTCAAGCAGTTTATTAGACTTGAAATTTTATGCTCTTTAATTTTGTGAAAAGAAAAATTTATGTAGGATTCGCTGTTTTTGAGTTGAGTCTCGCCGCTCTTCCGTTTCGCCGTTCTCAGCTGTCTTTTAAAGGATTTGAGTGAGTTTCTGTATTCACTCCAATCTTCATCTTTCCCTGTGCGTTTTGCAACACTGAAAAGCGCCCGCACCTTGCGGCGAGACACCCCAATGTCTTTATTCCACCATTTTGGCTGGGCCTTCTTAGGAGGTTTGCTGCACCGACATGATGCCTTGAATGCATTGATAAGTGTGTGAGGAACTTATTTATGCGTTCGATGTCTTTAACATTTCGTGCATATTCTGGACGTTTATTGGTGAGTTTGTCGCGTATGATTCTCGCATCTGATTTCTGTATAATTTGACCATTTGATCGGTTTCATATTCAACGTTGAAGCTAATGTACACTTGCGAGCAAAAATACTAAATCAAACCGAAAGCACGTGTATTTGTATGCATATTTTGAAAAGTACATTGTGTATCCCTACAAATCGTATATCATTAGAAAACTTGAAATCTTAGCTTTACATTAATACCATTTTTAACAATATTTGAAGATAGATAGAGTGGGGATTGAAATCAAAAAGTAGGAAAAATGGGGATTTTAGGAAATGGAGTGTGGTCAGGTTTTTGTTAAATAAAACAAAAATTTTTGAAAAAATAGCAAAATTATTTATTTATTAATATCTGGTATTACCTATATGGTATGCTCTAATCACAGCTTGTACTCGATTTTTAATTGAAATTATGAATTTTTTAGTGGTATCTTGAGGAATTTCGCTCCATTCCTCTATTAAGGCCTCCTTCAATTCGTCGATAGTCGAAGGCGCGGGATCTCTGAGTCGGACTCTTCTTTTGAGCTCGTCCCACAAGTGTTCAATGGGATTTAAGTCTGGACTGCGTGCAGGCCAGTCAATTGTCGCAATATTAGCTTCGCTCAGGAACTGCTGTGCTTGACGCGATGTGTGACATCGTGCATTAAAGTAAAGTTGTCGCCAATAGATGCTGCGTAGGGAACAACATGGCCACGTCGAATACCGGTAATATACCGTTCGGCTGTCAGTCCTCCTTCTCGGCCTCCAGAGGGCACGAATACAATTTCCGTTTTTGAATCCACAGAGATACCGCCCCACACCATTCACGAACCGCCCCCGTATGCTACCGTTTCTGTGATACAGCATTGCGCAAATCGCTCACCTGGACGCCTGTATACCCGACCTCCTGTCACTGCTATGTAGACACACTCTGGTCTCGTCGGTGAACAATACGGACCGCCATTGCTCGAGGGTCCAATTTAAGTGATTCCTGACAAACGTGAGTCGCGTTTGTCGGTGATGTGGGGTCAATTTTGGGCCTGTAGCGGGCCGTCTTGGAGTCAAATTCACTTCCTTTAGTCGTCTCCTCACTGTCCACTCGCTTACAGCTACTCCGCGAACGTCCCTCAGATTCTGCTGCACGTCAACTCCCGTAAGGTGCCGATTTCGTAGCATACTTGTCACAATAAAACGATCGTCTCTATCGGAATGCACCTAGAACGGCCGGGTCGGGGTCTCTGATTGTTGCTACCTTCCCCCCGAAACACTCTTGATACAGTAGACTGACTCATTCCTAGCTGACGAGCGACTGTTCTCTGAGTAAGCCCTTCCGAAAATAGGGCGATAACTTGAACCGCCTGCTGAGGCGTGGTACTCATGAATGACAAAATTGTGACTTTTATTGCTTTAAACTTATTCGATCGACCTTCCAGATTCAACTGACCATTGAAATCCCTTTGCGGATGCATTTATAGGGTTAGTTTGCCTTGTAATAACCCATTCATAAATGTTCAATTTCCCGACTTTTTAGTTCCAGGTAGCGTTCATTCATAAAACACTCATTAAATGGGATAAAAAAATGTATGATTGTAAAGCAAAGATCTCAAACTTTCAAATGACATATGATTTGTAGGGATACATAACGTACTTTTATATGCTAACGAAACGTCAACTATGCCTCGGATAAGGACTGACTCAACGGTTACGACTTTTGGCTATCGTACAATGACAAAGATTGGATTCCGGAATGTGCGTACTCTCCTGGACAATGGATCAGAAGGTCCCCAGAACGCACGATTTCTTCAATTAGAGAGCGAATTTCTGAGGTACAAATTAAATATCTTAGGAGTTAGTGAGATAAGATGGTGGAACGTGGAACAGCGGAGAATTTATCTCTCCAACGGGCAGCACTGTAATGCTGTACTCCGGTAAAGCTACCGGTAGTCGTCGTGAGTCAGGTGTGGGGCTCCTTTTAACCAGAGCCGCGCGAAACTGTCTCTTATCCTGGGAGCCGGTCACTGACAGAGTCTTGACCGCCAGGTTCCGGACCAAAATGAGGAACATCTCAATTATACAATGTTATGCCCCTACTGAACCCGACAATGTCTTGGCAAAAGACTCCTTCTACGAAGAACTAAACGCCGTTCAGAGCAGAACACCTAAAGGTGACATTATAATGGTTATGGGTGATTTGAATGCGAAAGTTGGCGCTGATAACTATGGGCTCAGACATGTGAAGGGGAGACATGGTCTTGGTGATCGTAATGACAACGGTGAAAGATTTGTAGAGTTCTGCAACTTTCACAGTCTCTTCATCGGTGGTACTATGTTTGAGCATAAGGACCATCACAAAATCAGTTGGTCCTATATTGATCGGCGCAGAACACAAAATCAGATCGACCATTTTGCCATTAGTAAAAGATTCAAGAGTTGCCTCCTGGACGTGCGAAACAAGAAGGGTGCCGATATTGGGATGGGAAGAGACCATTATCTTATGATCGCTAATGTTCGATTGCGTATTGCAGCCGCGCGCTGCCCCAGCGACGAAAGATCCAGGCGCCGCAAATTCAATTGCGCTCGATTAAAAAATCCAGCTGTCCTACAACAATAAAATGACCATCTTGCGCAAAAAGCAGCTGAGATAACTAGTCACCCAGATAGTGACATAAACGAAAACTGGGATGCCATAAAAAATGCGTACATTGATAGCGCAAATACCATCCTTGGCCCAAACCGGGATTGCCGGAATAAGCCCTGGATGTCTGACGCTTCATGGCAGCGGATTGTTGAAAGAAAGGACTTGAAAGTTCGTTTGGCTGCAGCATCAGACGACAATTGAAGCAGCATCGAACTCCTTTACCGTCAGAAAGCTCGAGAAGTTCAGCGTAGTGTGCGACGCGATAAAAGAGTTTATGCGAATTCTCTTTTAGCCTCAGCAGAAGAAGCCGCAAGAAGTAACAACTTAAACGCCGTATACGGTGTCATCAAGGAGTTTACTGGTGGTCGTAACTCCTGCCAACATCCGGTGAAAGATAGTGATGGAAAGCTACTTATCTTGGAAGAAGATCAAATGAGGCGGTGGAAAGAACACTTCGCCGCGGTCTTGAACCGTGTAACCTCTGGTGAAGTTCCCCCTCATATAGATAATTTAGCTAACCATCAAAATGTGCGTATACGGTCCACTGCCCCGACTAAAGAGGAAATAGTCACTGCAATTATTGCACTAAAACGAGGAAAGGCCGCCGGACTTGACGGCATCCCTGCCGAACTTTATCAAGCAGCGCCAAGCGTAACTGCCGATTTGCTGCATCCACTTGTTGATAAAGCGTGGAATACAGAGACCTTTCCCACTGAGTGGAAGGAAGGTTTGATCATCAAACTTCCAAAGAAGGGTAGCCTCACAGACTGTAATAATTGGAGAGGCATTTGTGTGCTTCCTGCCGTTGCCAAGATAATAGCCAAAATCGTCCTGGAAAGACTAAAGGCCCACTTAGAAAGCACAATTGATGAAAAGCAGGCTGGCTTTCGATCCGGATTCTCCTGTGTCGATCACATTAACACCTTGCGAATCATCATCGAGCAATGCGCTGAATACGATTCTCCGCTTCACTTGCTTTTCATCGATTTCGAAAAGGCTTTCGATAGTGTGAACCGGGATTCTATCTGGGCGGCCTTGCGAAGGAGAGGCATCCCTGAGAAGCTTGTGGCTATTATTAAGGCAACCTATGACGGCGCGAAATGTCGCGTTTTGCATAACGTGTTGCATGCAGCCCTATCCGGACTCGTCAGAGGAATTCAATGGACTTTGACATCTTATCTACAACATCTTGACTACGCTGACGACATATGCCTACTCTCCCACAAAATCATGGATCTGTCCGCAATGGCGTAAGATTTCGAGAGGGAGGCAAGCAAGGTTGGGCTAAAGATTAATACCAACAAGACCAAGGTTCTTAGCCCGCCGTTGCGAAAAAGAAATCCGACACCTATTGCCATCAATATTAATGGGCAGCCTGTGGAGAAGGTGGACAACTTCGTCTACCTAGGTAGCATTGTTGCCGAAAATGGTGGTACGGAGCAGGACATCGCTCGTCGTATCAACCAGGCTAAACGCGCATACGGCATGCTGTCCAAAATCTGGCAGAGCAGTTATCTCAGCATCAAGACCAAGCTGGGCCTGTTTCGCTCGCTGGTACTATCAGTGCTTTTGTATGGGAGCAGTACATGGAAAGTTTCCGTAGGAGTTACCAGAAAACTGCAAGTTTTCGTCAACTCATGTCTTCGTCGAATTTTAAGAATTTTCTGGCCCGAAACAATATCAAATGAAGAGCTAAGTCGGCGTACGGGTCAGATGCCAATCGACGAATTGATACGCAGGCGAAAATGGCAGTGGATAGGTCACACATTGCGGAAGAGTGATAACTGCATTGCTTTGCATGCCATGAAGTGGAACCCCATTACCAACCAAGGCCGACCAAGAGGGGGTCCTCGAATCACATGGCGTCGATCTGTGGCAAAGGAGTGTCAGGCACTGGGTAAGTCTATTGGGGAGTTGCGTCCCATTGCCCAGAACAGAGTACGATGGCGCGCAGGAGTAGTTGACGCGCTATGCCCCGCTAGGGTTTAAGGCAAAGTAGTAGTTTAACAAGCTAGCCTTCGGCTAGCTTGCCGAAAGTATAATACCCTTCGTTGTGTTTTGTGGTACATTTGCCACTTTGAAATTAGTAGTAAAACTTGTCCCGATTTCACCGTTCCTATAAGAGGTATATGAAATAGTGGGCCGATTTCAGCCAAATTTAGGAACGTGGCTTAGCAGTCAATATGATTGATTAATATGCAATTTCATAAAGATATCTACAGAAATAAAAAAGTTTTTCTGATAAAAACTTGCTTTTGGAACGGTCGTTCCTATGACAGCTATATGACGTAGTGGTCCGATTTCAACCAAATTTGGGTATTTAATTTAACTAAAGATACTATTGATTAATGTGAAATTTCAGAACGCTATCTTTAGAAATAAAAATTTTTTTTTTTACAAAGACGAATTTTTGAACCGATCGTTCCTATGGCAGCTATATGACGTAGTGGACCGATTCCGTTGGTTCCGATATATATACAGCGTGCAATAGAAAGAAGGCTTTGTACAAAATTTCAGCTCGATAGCTTTAAAACTGAAGGACTAGTTTGCGTAGAAACAGACTGACAGACGGACAAAGCTTAATCAACTCGTCTCATCATACTGACCAAGAATACATATAGTTTATATGGTCGGAGATGCTTCCTTCTGTGCGTTGCAAACTTCATGACAAAGTTAATATACCCTATCACATCCGTGAAGGGTATAAAAATATACAAATACACGTGCTTTCGGTTTGATTCAGTATTTTTGCTCGCAAGTGTATTTATGATCAGAGAAATATCAAAGGTACTGATATTAGTAAATAGTGTCAGATCTAGAACATTTTCGCTATTGGGACCTTTATATGTAGGTTCGTTACCGTGATTTGCAATTTTTAGGTTTGTACTAATAATAAAGTTTAATAATGACTCACCCCTTGCGTTGTCGTCTTTGCTATCCCAAAGAGTATGGTGTGCGTTTGCGTCGCTTCCAATCACAAGCTTCGATCTCTTCATCGTCGAGTATTCCACTAGCGCCTGTAATTCATGTGGTGGTGCAGTTGTGTCGTGGGCCATGTTAGCTGAAGCAATCATAAACGAATCATTGCTTCCGTCCACATGTATCACTGTTAAATCGCTAGTGCTCCTTTAGCAGTCGAGGAGTACATATTTCTTTTTTGCCATTACGGCCGTTCGCTTTCTGCCCTCCTTCTGAGTGCATATTGCACTGTAACTACTGGTTGAGAGCCCCTTGATATGGCCCTCTCCAAAAATCCAGGGTTCCTGGATGAGTACTAAATCGTAGGGGTCAACTAGCAGTGTGTGTAATAGTTCTGCTGACGCGGAACTACTGTGGTGTAGATTGGTTTGCAGCACTCGTAGCATATTCTGAAAGCTGATCCACTTTAGCCGCAATTATCGTGGTTTCGCCTAGGTTCTCAGTGTGATGGTATCAGCCGCCATGGTCAAAGTTTTAATACCGAGATCCTTTTCCACTTCGTTAGTCTCAAGAGTGTTAGTGTTATTGTCTATGCAATGTCCTTGGAAGTAGAACTTTTGCTTTGGGTACCATTGGGATTTGGTCCCTCCCGACTATCTCTAGCTGACAACCCTCCCAGCGACCATCTAGCGTGGCTACGTTGTCTTTGCACTATTGAACCGTCGTGTCGCCTCGTCGTCACAGTTGATGATTTTTACATCGTTAAGCCAATCTGCACCGTTAGAGGATGACATGTGTTGATCTCCATAGCCTGCTCTTTCGGCCAGTCTGTCTAAGAGTAATGTCTCGACCAGCTGCCATCTCTCGCGGGTTAGTTTACCTAGATGTTCACATCGGTCAATTAGTGTCACTATAAGGAGCTTGCTTGTCATGCTACCTTTGGGCTTCCTATTATTCTTCGCTTTGTTTCGAGTGGGTGCTTGCGCCCCCGAGTGACTGCTGGTCGAAGGTTGTGGCTCCTCCTCCGACCATTGTCTTTTGATAGCCATCTTAGTTAATTCTTTTTCTTCAACCCTGCTGAAGGATTTCGGGTCACTACTGGCAAAACCGTTCCGAGTAGAGAAGTGCTTCCTTCCCAACTCTATCGTTTCTTCGGCCCATTTCAACCTTTCAGACTCTCTCGGAGCTAGGTGAATTATGGTGCCAAGCTCTTGATTCAGCCAAATGGCTGTCTTGTCTTTTAGTTTTTGAGGAGCCGGAGTTCCTGCTTAGTCTGTTTGGGCCATACGGTCGTGCGCCGTGCAGTACCGTCGCTTGACTGCGGAGAATTAAGCAGCAGTTCCTCTTCTGCTGGTGTTATTATTATTATATTCCGGGGGATAGCCGAAGCAGACCACTAACGTTTGGGTCCCTTTTCGCCCCCTCCCGGTCATCAGTGGCTTCCAGTTGTCGACTGATAGTTGTCGACCTCTTTCTTCATCACTGAGTCCCGTGTTATTGCTAGCATTTGTTTAAGGCTGAGTTCACTCATGGCTTCCACACTTATCGTGTGCTTGCCTGTGATCCTCAACCTCGTGCTAGCCAGTGCTGGACATTCGCACACAATGTGTGCTGCCGTCTCGGCCTCCTGCAGGCATAGCCTGCAAACGTCATCTTCCCCGATTTTCATCTTGGCCTGATGAGCCTTAAAATTACCATGCCCTGTGACCAAGGCAGTTATCCAGCTTAGGGTATTCCGTTTGTAACTGAGTACCTTTCTCGCTTCCCTGCCTAAAGGGCTGGTCATTGCATTCCGAGCTTGTTTGCAAGTGACTAGCTCCTGCCATCTTTGTTGATGCATGGAGTCCATCCACTCCACAACCTTCGCTCCAATCATACCGTTCCCCAGAGCAACTCTGGGTTCTGGGCCAATGGAAGTTGCCGCAGATCCCTGTTTTGCTAGGGCATCCGCCGCCTCATTTCCTGTTGTACCTATATGTCCTTTTACACACATCAGCGTATCCTCATTTTCTGAGGCACACGTGTTGAGCTTCCGGACACACTCTAGTACCAGCTTAGAGTTTATGTTCGTCTGCTGCATGCATCTGATCACAGATTGGTTGTCCAGTGCAATAAGGATTTTCTTCCCCCGCACCTGACCTTCAAGCAGGTGGTCCAACGCATACAACAAGCCAAGCATCTCTGCCTGGTATACGGACACATACTCTCCTAGACTAAGCGCACATGCTAGGTTTAGCTCTTCAGAGTAAACCCCCGCCCCTGCTTTACCGTCCATTAAAGAGCCATCAGTAAAAATGCTGATGTCATTGTACATACACTCATTGTGTATGTTTCTATCTGCAATGTGAGTCTTGTGTAGTCTTTCAACTACCCTACGTCTACTCATGCCTTCTACCGGCATTAGAGTCTTCCTGACCTCATCATGAATAATGTCTAGGATGCTCTTATGACCGCTGCTAGTTCCAAAGCGATGCCACATGGCATCCCTTTCCATACGTATTGCCGAAAGCGCCACCGTTTTCTTTATCAATAAGTCCAACGGCGGCAGTCCCAGCAATGCCTCCATTGCTCGCGTTGGTGTGGTGCGCATTGCACCACATATGCTTACGCAAGCTATCCTTTGTACCCCATCTAGCTTCTGCTTTGTGGTATTCTGCATGGTTTTTGGCCACCATACCACTGATGCGTAGGCTAGAATGGGTCTCTTCTGCTGGTGTTAAATTATTGTATAATCCCTATTCTCATACTCATAAACGAGGGGGCCTACTGCAATAGTTTTTTGCAGTTTAGTATTAGAACCAGTAGCATGACCGTCTTAGCCGCCTGGTTTTACCGCTGACTCGACTGGTTATGAATGGCCGCTAGCGACTTAGGAAGTGCGAGCACCTCCCGAGCCCGCGTCGGTAGTCGCAGCCATGCCTCCTACCGACACTTAGGTAGAAATCCTTACCCGCGATTTGTCCTTGTTCGTTTGCATAGTCGTATCGTAGTTTGGGCTTTCTTTACCGTCTACCAGCCCGGAAAAGACAAGTATCTAACACTCTGTGCATTGTTTCCGCAGTTACATTAAACGCGAAAGGGAAAGTCTTTGCTAGTGTATGTTTGTGCCTATAAGGATTAGCCTACCACCTCTGGCCAGCAAACCGTACGAGTTGGCGTTTCCCGATTGGTACCACTAGGATGTTCCTTATTCGGCCGCTTGAGGGTACTCGTCGGATCAGGGTTGATGCCTCGAACTTTCGTGTATGACCTCTCAACTAACCTTTTGATAAATAGGTCGATAGGTGGAAGATGCAGGATCACGTTAAGATGTCCTAAGTGTATTAAATTCATTTCAACCTTTGCTTTACTTTTTCGTCAGCACGACCTCTTTTTTGGTTTAATTTGCCTGAGCTATATACGGATATAATACAAATGACAAATAATAATAAGGGCGTGCTCGCTCTGGTGCCTATTAGTTATTTCAAAACGATATACCCACAAAATCAGAAGTCCAAATAAAGAAATTTTTCATTGAGCTTAATATAACGTGGATACTTTTTTTTTTAAGAATTTTTATTATGAACTCACATTACAATTTCAATAATCATCATCATTATAGTGATGCTTCGGCCGGACGTCGCGTCAGGCCTTGGTCGTCTGGATCGTTTACCTTCAATTGTCACGGTCCATGTTAACATAGCTCACAATAATAATTGGAGTCATACGTGCGAATAAAAATACCTTTTTTTATGATTTGATTGATTTCTGAATTTTACAAGTATATACGTACATACATCGAATGACACGTAGTTTTAAAAGAAATCCTAAGAGCATATCCGATGCCGCTATCAACTATCATTAAAATACATATTGCAAAACATATTCATAAAAATAAATTCACCAATCATAAAAATTGGTTTACGTAAAAATACCACATTTTCGTACAACAATTCCCTTCTTTTATTGTCACAGACGTCCTCACGGAAATATTCGTTCAATTACCAATAAAAACAAGAGAAACAAATCTCCAATATAACTTTATAATTTTCCTATGGAGTGGGCAATTGAATAATTGAAATTAACACTTACGAGTATATAGGAGAACTAATAATTGATGTCATTATCTAAAAGCAAAATATGACAAATCAAAATAAGATAATAAACGGATTGGAATGATGGACGCTTAATCTTTACAAAGAATTTCGAGCCACCAGTATTTACCGATTTTTAAATCGTCGTTGTAGGCCAAGGGTTCAGCTATTATTGCACTTTTATTGTTTTACGAGTACTATATTTACAAAACCATCATTGCAGAACTAACTGAGTGAAATTAGGTAAAAACAAGCTGGAATTGTGAATATCGTAGCTACGTTATCTCAAAGTCGCACAAATATAATTAACTCATTGTCAAGTTGATAAACAACTTTTATTGTTCCGGAAAATTTACTCTATCTACTCAGAAAAGGAAAAGCCAGGAAGTTGATACCTATCAATTAACAAACTGTTAAAGATACATTTAATGTGAAATAGCAAGAAGTAAATATATAATAACAATTTTGCTCTAACACCTTGTGGGGGACTTGCTAACGGAACATCATCTTAACCTCGCATTACAACCGATAGATCTATAATTACTAACCCATAAATGTCAATAGATTTAAAAATGCATATGATCTCATGCTCTATCTTTAGATATTTCTGCATTCAACACCTGAATATATAATATATGTACATAGTTGAGAATGCATAAATTGATAACACACTTTTACATACGTACATACTCAATTGTCCTAACCCCTTTGTGGGGTATAGCGCGTCGACTGTTCCATGTGGCTCAGTTGACATTTCGTTGGCATAAACTAGTTTTGGAGAATGCAGTTGCAAGCATGCACATCCTGCTTCCCCATTGAGGCGCCTACTTGCGACAAGTCAGGAGATGTTGTGGCTTATTATTACGCCCGCACCACAGGGGGAAGTCAACACACACATCCATTGACACAAACGTCATCGTGGACGGGATTCGAACCCGAAACGTCGGCAGTCAGACATGAGATTGATCCCCTAAGCACTGAGCTACCGGTCGCCCCCATACGTACATACTTTATATACGTGGTTTAAAAGCAATGAAATCTACGAGTATTATCATTATAAAATGTGTGGCTTGTTTTAATCGTTTAATGCCTGCTCCAGCCAATGTCCGATTCATGGCCATTTGAACCCATTGCAAGCGGATGGCGTTTAGTGAGCAATGGCGCGTAACCGTCATAGCGATGGGCCATCGGATGGCCAATAATGGCTTCAAAAGCAATTTTTCACCACGCAATGGCCCATCGCGAGTTTGACAATGGAAAATCAGCTTTTCGAAATTATTGTAGGCAGCTAGACACAACACACAGATGCTTGTTGTGTTGTGATTCAAATTCATACCCGCAAAGCTTCTTGACTGGCCCCTCGAATAGTAGAAAAATACATGTAGCGCTAAGTGAGCGATGTCGCACGCCTCATAAGAGGAATAAAACGTTGTTAAGTCATTCAGAAGTATTCGTCCTCAGATCCATCCTGCTGAATTGAGAAAACGTATTATCTCTCCTTTCGAAGACATCTCTTTGATATCGGATGTATCTCGGAAAAAGGAACTACCCAATTCTTGATGTCTGATTCTTGCAAGAAATGGATCAGAGTTACCTTCTCCTCCTCATTCCTGCAGCTCCAGCAGAATATGTTGTAGTAAGCTAAACCCAATCTAGCCTCGTGCACTCCCGCTGGCCAATGCCTCGTGTTGTAACCGCTGTAACTCTAGCGATATCCGTCCGGGTTCTCTTCAGAAGGGCATTTGTTTTACGTGCGTTGTATGATGGCCATAGTTTCCTAGACGTGTGTAACGTACGGTTTAGTGGACATCCGAAGATGCCCGTGGGGACGGAACCTAAGATTGCTATAATGACCGTAAAGGTCCGGCAGTGCCATCTGGTGAAGAAAAAGGTCTCTCAATGAGATAGGCAGAGGCATATGCTCGCTGTAGCTCAATTCGGGAGACGGGCGGGGTTTTCGCCACTGGTTGCCTCTGTCCATTATGTATTAATAAAAATTCATAAGCCTGGGAAAACAATACAAACAGGGGAAGCAAAAATGGGGAATGATAAAAAAAATTGGGCGATAAGGATGGAATGGTTGGCGGACTGCACAGATGCCTACGTGCTCGCATCGGGATCTAGGTGTAATGCGACCCTCGGCCTCTGGTTTCGTACCACCGTCCGTCCGTCCGTCTGTCCATGGAATATCTCACGAACGGCTGAAGCTACATACATGAAATTTTGTAGGAATGTGTAGAATTACTATAATTCGCCGGAGAAAGCGAATCGTCGTAATAGGTCAACTTTAAGGGGAGGTCCCCATAGAGGGGAAATGAAGGTCGAAATTTTTTTTTCGTTTGGTACAGGCAAGAAAGGTACCGTCGAGTACATTCCATTTTTAGAATTTTTTTCAAATTCGAAGAAACGGGAAAAGAGGGAGAGGGGAAAATATGTCATCCGAGTTTGTCCCCCCCCCCTTGCATTTCGAGACCGTTATACTTAGAAATATGAAAATTTGCAGAAAAGCGCCATTTTACTAGCGTAGAAAACCTAGATTTCTAGAATTTTGAAATTTTATCAGAAAAGGTTAATAATAGTACATTTCTATAGTTGCAGTTAGCACACCCCTGCACCCCTTACGCGCATCCGAGGTCAAAAATATTGATGGCCAATGATAACCAACATCATAGGCAATAATACCTCTAAGTTTCATAACAATCACATAATATTTAATAATAGTACATTCATTTAAATTTTGAGATTTTGATGCCATTCATACACAAAATGCACATAACATACTCGTACGAGTACTATTACTGTATACTTGAATATTGTTTATTGTTTTTCGTAAAGTGAATTGGAGTTAACCTTTTCTGAAAGGGTGGAGATTGGTGGTATAGGAGTGCTAGGAGAGAGAAGTTTAAGAGGGGAGGTAGGTGCGTTGCTGCTTTAAGGGAGGGTCCCATAGAGGGGAAATTAAGGTCAACACTTTTTTTCATCTGATATGGGCAAGTGGGGTATCATGAGAAAGGTACTACAGAGTATATTCCATTTTTGGCAACTTCATCAAATTCGAAGAAAGGGGAAAAGAGGCAGAGGGGAAAATATGAGATCATATTGTAATTTGTCCCACCCCCTTTACCATTTCGAGACCGTTACACTTAGAAATATGAAAACATACAGGAAGATGGCTTTCAACTAGCACAGAAAACAAAAAAAATATGGAATTTTGATATCTTCTCAAAATAGGTTAATAATAGTATATTTCTATAGTTACAGTTAGCACACCCCTGCATTTCTCAAACTCATCCGAGGTCGAAAATATTGATGGCCAACGATAATCAACACCATGTGCAATAATATCTCCAAATTTCGTAATAATCACGTAATATTTACTACTTTGCCTTAACCCCTAGCGGGGCATAGCGCGTCAACTACTCCTGCGCGCCATCGTACTCTGTTCTGGGCAATAGGGCGCAACTCCCCAAAAGACTTACCCAGTACCTGACACTCCTTTGCCACAGATCGACGCCATGTAATTCGAGGACCCCCTCTTGGTCGGCCTTGGTTGGAAATGGGGTTCCATTTCATGGCATGCATAGCAATGCAGTTATCACTCTTCCGCAATGTGTGACCTTCGCTGCCTTCGATCTGCCGGTCGTAGCAACACTACCAAACCAGAATATGGTTCCTTACAGGTGGTTCATTACATGTGGCACACGTTGTTAGTGCGCCCCATCTTTCACTAGCCATGTCGTGAAATGTATATAAATTCGCCTATTTACGGCACTTAACGGCGGGTAGACAATCACCGCGCAGGACTCGTGTAGTGCGACGCCCTTTCTCGCCAATTGATCGGCCCTCTCGTTCTCCTATATTCATATGTCCTGGAACTCATAAAAGAGAAACTCGAAGAGTTTGGCCAGTCCAGCCACCCTGCGATATTATTTAGCTAATTTCGAAGAGGTTATCATTCATTCCAAAGCCTTAATCACGGCCTGACTATCTGTGAAGATGGCGGTGCTTTAGTGATTTCTGCGCTGCACTTCAGCATCCTACACGCATCCCCTATTGCGAACACTTCAGCTTGAAATACACCAGCATATTCTGGGAGACATAAGGACATTGATGCTTTGAGTTACTCAGAAAAGATCCCTGCACCGACTCCACAATCCATTTTAAAACCACCTGTGAATATTTTACAGTCGTATCTCTCGGTCACCTCGCCTTCGGTCCATTCCGCTCTCGTTGGGAATCTAGTTTCGATGTGCTTCTTAATGTCTACTTCGGTGACGATATAATCTGTTGGCAACATGTCTCTTACTTCGACAGTTAAAGACTCCAGTATATTACTGTATCCATGGGGTTTGGTAGTCCAGCATCCAAACTCCCTTTGTGGTGTGTAGTGGACGGTTTGGTGGGCATGCGAAGATGCCCGTGGGGACGGAGCCTAAGGTAGCATAAAACCGTGAAGGTCGGGCCGTGCCATCTGGCGAAGAAAAAGGCTCCTCAACGAGCTAAGCAGCGGCCTATGCTTACTGTAGCTCAGTTCGGGAGACGTGGGCGGGGTTTCCGCGGCTCGTTGCCCCTGTCCTTTACGTATTAACAAAAATTCACAGGCCTGGGGAAGACAACACAAACAAGGAATAAGAGGTAAAAACGGGGTCTAAAAAAATTGGGCGATAAGGATGGAATGGTTGGCGGATGGCCACTAGCCATGGAGTTATTGTACTATGTCTTTAACTGCTGAAGCATGACTGGCAAAATATCATAAGTCTATAAGCTGATTGATGATATTGATGGCCCATTGCTTGGATGAGGAGCATATTTGAACTGATATTTGGTGTATGGTGGCGGCCATCATGGCCACCTATGAGGGCATTGTCTGTAGCAGGCATAGTACTGCCGGCGGCGACAAATTGTGTGTTAAAATATTCTTTAGCCGATGATGCATATAAATTTCAATAAATTGTCTTGGTGGTTTTTTCTAAGATTGAATTTGTATATACATACATATGATATACGAGTAATTTAGCGCGGTAATTCTCGGTACATTTTAAACTGGTTTTTGTTTAATGAGTTTTCTTGTGAATATTTAACCAGGAAAGTCCCTCAATTGAAGTTATGAAACTTTTATTTACGTTTTACGATAAGCGGGTAATTTTATTCAGAAACGTTGCAACGACATATGTACGTGCAATTATACCACACAACATACACATGTACATATTGCATACACTGTGGTGCCTTATTTGCAGTAAAGTTTAGACTAGTATTTATTTCGTTTAGACTGCTTGGGTCCATGGCGATACCACGTGATTCCCATTGCGTTTCGGCGTTAGTCATTACCAAAGGATCTTTGTTCAGCTCGGAGGATCCTAACCCATTAGCAAAGCTCCAAAGACTTCTTAAGCTAAAACCACCAGCTCCTTCTAGGTTTTTGTAATAGTAGGCCCCAGGTATTTTAATCTTCTCCTAGCGAGCGCTGGACAGTCACACAGAAGATGCTTTAGAGTCTTCTCTGTATTTGGTAGTTTGCAATTCCTGCATTCAGTACCAGTGATCAGCTTTAATCTGTATGCGTGTTCCCCTAAGAAGCAGTGCCCCCTTATTACGCCCACTAGTAGTGCGCACTGTCGCCTGGGAAGTTTCAAGAGGCTTTTGGTCTTCTTCCTGTTATAGGAGTTCCGAATATTTTCGTCGTTATTCTAGAGTCTGTAATGAACTATTCTGGTAGTACTGCTTCCACCGGCAGATCGAAGGCAGCACCTGGTGAGTAGCGATCTGTCGGGTACCCAACCAGAGGCCTAGGGTCCCATTACACCCGGACCTCGATGCAAGCGTGAGGGCATCTGCGCCATCCGTCAACCATTCCATCCTTATCGCCCCATTTTTTTATTAATCCCCATTTTGGCCTTCTATGTTTGTACTGTCATCCCCAGGCACTTGAATTTTCATTAATTAGTAAAGGACAGGGGCATCGAGCGGCAGAAACCTGGCCGACGTCTACCGAGCTGAGCTATAGCAAGCATAGGCCGCTGCTTAGCTCGTTGAGGGGCCTTTTTCTTCGCCAGATGACACGGTCGGACCTTCACGGATCACGGTCGTTATGCAACTCTTGGTTTCATTCCCATGCGCATCTCCGAATGCCCACCAACCCATCCATTACAAGTCGTTGGTATTGTGCCAGTTTGCGTTGGCCAGACCATACATCCTATCGTTCTTTTTGAATGTCGCTTCGTCTTGCTAGACACGACTCTGTGCCGATCGCGGGCGACGATCGGAAAAATGCTAAATAAATGAAATGCTAAATGAGATTTATTTTGCCACAGTCTTAATCCAAAAGACCCTCAACCAGCCTGATACAGGCCAGAAAGTCCTTTGTAGGAGCGCTCTTAACGACAGCGAAGTTCTCGATGGAATCGTCAAGAAAGAAGAACCTTGAACGAGCAACCGCCGGGTATTCGCAGAGAAGAGAAGATGTTTGGTAGGCTCGGTGTCCTTCAGGCAAGCCGGCATTCCGTCTCAGTGGACAGACCCATTTTGTTGAGGCGATATCTCACCGGTAACCGGTAACGGAAGTGTTTCAAACTACTGACGGCCAAGTCTTGGCGATAAGATAGTTTGAAAAAAGGCAGATAGCTGTAGCCTGAATGGCTGACCAACACCTAAGCGTCTCAGGTTTAGTAGGATGGAATGACTTGCGTAGTTGGACCTGCAGCATAGTTGTGTGAACTCCTGCATGTTTATTAAACCATTTGAAGCAGCTATCTTTCGAGGCCATCCCCTGAATGGGGTTACGCGATGTGCTGACAACTCGTCCTTGTAAAAACCACTCATCGTCAAGAAACCTGGAACAAAAGCCTCGGATTGGACGGATCAACAACGACGACCACGCCAACGACTTGCGGATTATTCTTTTGGATCCTGGAATGTACGCTCCCTGAACAAACCGGTGGCCAAGAAGGCCCTCCTTTAACAGGTCGAAAAGTACAAACTGAACATTACTGCAGTCCAGGAAACAAATTGGCTTGGCAGCGAGATCGATGACAAGAAATCGCACACAATTTTTACAATTGCCAAACCATCGGGCCTCAAGGAGTTTGGAGTAGCATTTATAGTAAACAATCACATCAAGCCGAATATTACTGACTTCAAACCCATAAATGAACGGCTGTGTGCGATTCGCATTAAGACTCGATTCTTCAATCTCTGGCTCATCAATGTGCACACCCCCACTGAAGTTAAAGAAGACGCAGTAAAAGACGAGTTCTACGCCCGCCTTGAGACTCTCTTCGACTCACTTCCAACAAACGACATCAATTTGCTGCTGGGAGACTTTAACGCGAAAGTCGGAAATGAAAGTTGGCACCGGGGGACCACTGGAGGCCACAGTCTCCACGAAAAATGCAACAATAACGGCCAGCGACTTGTCGACTTCCCCTGCATCAGGAATCTAATCGTAAAGCTCTAGGTGTTTCCCCCATCGACGCATTTACAAGCAGACCTGGAAATCTCCAGACGCACATACCGTCAACCAAATTGATCACGACCTCATTTGCAGGAGATGGGCGTCTAGTGTGATGAATCCTATCAAGGAGCAAACTGCGACTCAGATCATCTCTTGGTGAAGACCTACAGATGTAGAATTTCCTCAGTGCACCAATCGAGAATCTGCCCTCCCAAAATCTCTGCGGTTGACAAACTTCTGAAGGATTCTACGGCGGTTTCGTATACTACCGCCCTTGAGGAAAGACTATCACCTATGCTACACAACATCAGCAACACAGGCGTCCAAGGGTTCTGGGAAGAACTCAAGGGCACCATCAGGGATGTCTCAGAGAATGTCGTGGGATATAAAGCCCGGCGAGCACGAAATGACAGGTTCGACGAAGAATGCAAAAACTCACTTGACGCGAAAAACGAGGCCTACAGTACAGACAATGAATTCAACGAGGAACCAGAGCCAGAAGAGAAAAATATGACGAGCTACGGCGAATATCGAATAGAATAATTAGACGTAAGAAACGTACATACTTTGACAAGCAGTTGCTGAACATAAACGAAAACTTAGCTAATAGGACCACCAGACAAGCGTTCAAACTAGTAAATACAATTAAGAACGGCTACCAACCCAGGACTAGCCTTTGTAAGGACAAGGATGGAAACATCATCAGCGACACCGATGGTATTAATAAACGATGGGCCTCTTATTTTGGAGAGCTTCTAAACCGACCATCTAACATCCCCACACAGGAAGCTCTCGACGATATTGTTGATCTGGGCCCATCCATTGAACTCCCGACAGTAGAGGAAGATGATCTCGCGTTGCGGTCACTACAACGAAATAAAGCGCCGGGCGCTGACGAGATTCCAGCTGAACTGCTAAAATTCGGTGGAACGAGTCTAGTCTAGTTGATGCCATACATCAATTACTCCTGCGAGTATGGGAGGACGAGGAGATCCCAGACGATTGGCGCAGAAGCATCATCTGTTCAATCCACAAAAAGGGAGATAAACTGCGGTGCGAGAACTACAGGGGCATTTTAATAGTTTGTATCTATGTCCTATAAAATTTTGACGAAAATTCTGGAAAATAGCATAAAACCGTACGCAGAACGAATCATTGGCAAATATCAAAGCGGTTTCAGACCTGGTCGCTCCACAACCGATCAGCTCTTCACAGTCAAACTGATACTCCAGAAGTGCTGGGAATACAACGTAAACGTATACCAAATCTTTGTCAATCGTGGAGTCCTGTACAACATCATGCTGCTATTTGGTATAACGGCCAAATTAGTGCGACTGACAAAGATGACGATGACGAACTCTGTCTCACAAGTCAGGATCCAGAATAGACTACAGATCTATTTGAAACACGCACTGGTCTGGTCTTATTTTATTTTTTTGTTTTTTTTTGCATATATGTAGGTGCACTTTTTTGCACATTTCAATTTCATTTAATAGATACTCAAAATCTGCTGCTGAGACTAGAGCACTAAATAGGAAGGTACACTCGACGTCATTTTGTTGACGACGAATGGAGAGTGATAGGCATGTACACATGACAGTTCCCAGCTGTCAACATTAGTGCTGTCTGCTGTAGTCAATGCAGGCTGTAATCTCCATTCGATGTCAACAAAATGGCCGCGAGCGTACTCTCCTTTTTAGAGGATGACACGTTCAAAGTGCACTTTGACAAAGTTTGGCTTGGAAAGAATATTCAACACCGTGGTGGTTTTTATTAATTTTGTGGTGGGCTGAATAATACATTTCGGTGCGAATTCCCTGGAAATGCTAATTTCGGCGTTTTTTACAAGTAGCAAAGTGGTAACCACTTGTAAAAAACGCCGGAATTAGCATTTCCAGGGAATTCGCACCGAAATGTATTATTCAGCCCACCACAAAATGAATAAAAACCACCAACATCTCATTGGCTGCGTTCCTAAAAAAATCGCTGAGTCCGCGCTTAGTCAGCGCTTCACAATTGCTGACCAGCACATTGTGATTATTTTCGTGTTTTTGAAACGGCATACCAGCTGTCTCATTTGTCAATTGCCATGTTCAGTTTGGCATTTGACAAAAACTATAAATTTCTTGCTTTGATGAGTCCCAGGTGACACACAAGATACGGTATCAACTTTCTTTCCCACAATAAGGTTCAACAATTACGTTAAAAACACGATTATCACCCATAAACAACACAGCCGAGGTTAGAATCGAAGTTTGACAATTGTCGCCAATGTCGCTGAGCCAGAAAAGCGAGAAAATTTTATACTGACCAAAGATGAAAGCGCTTACCCTCAGCGCTTACTCAGCGCACGGGTTTCTACGACAAATCATCATGCAGCACTAATCGCTTCTAGGTGCTGACTCAGCGCTGGCGTTTTTGGAACGCAGTCATTATTTCCCGCTTCAGCAACTGTTTTCTGTGAAGTTACCGATTTACAATGAATTCTTTGATGGAAAGTTGAGCACCATTCTACTTCACTTTGATGCATAGGCGCCGACTATGGGGGGGCAAGGCACTTTCTGCCCCCTTAATCCAATGCCCCCCCAATATTTCAGGCACAGATATCGTTTTGCAAGAAAAGCGATCCTCACTCGACATCTTCGTTCAAACAATCAAACACGTATTTAGCTATGACAAATAGGGAAGGATGAAAGGACATATATAGGAAGATTGTACCACTGAATTCTGTGCTTTAAGGTGCGTTTTGCAAGGCATCACTCTGTGTCGGTTGCAGGCGAACGATCAAAAAGATACATACAAATAGTGTTCCGTGCTATATGGATTCATCGCTAACCGCGAATAATGTACGACGATCGTGTGCCTAATAGTAATGCACCTTAAACAATGCTCCCGGTCCCCGGATCATGAGAACCCGTGTGGTATTAGTTGAAAAACGGGTCGTTCCGGTACGAAGAACCGGCTGCCGGAGGAACGTATTAAAACTCGTCGTTCAATTTGCTTATGATTCCTCAAGATACTGTCAAGTGGATCTGTTGTGCTAACTATAATGATATTAAAGGCTGGATTATAGTGTGCGTAACGAACACGACTTCTGCTGTCAAATAAAGTTGAACCAATGTATTTCAGATGGCGATAAGTATACTCTGCGCGAACAATACGTGGCTCACGACGACGAGTTCAACTTTGTCGGAATCAACGCGCCACGAAGTGTCAATTCACATATGCTTGTGTTTCAAAACTGTGGGCGACTATTTATTTTGTTCTAAGTTACTTTTATGCCCTTGGAAGTACATGTCTCTACTTTTAATTTTAAAAAAATGTTGCAACTTTGTTAGAAGGTCAGTTTTTCACAGTTCAAATGTGTCAAACGAACGCGGACAAAAGATTTAACTATAACAGGCTGAACAGCTGATTTTCGTTGGCTGCGTCTTAAGGACATTTTTCATGCACAATATAACTAAGCGGTAAGACATGAACGGTAAAAATATCTGAGTTTGAATTTAATTAAAATTTAATTCATTATTTTGTGTTAACAAACAAAAAAGCATTATGGTTCCATTTACTAATGTTTGAAAAATTGGCTTTATTCTTAAAAACAAACAACAAACGCCATTTCCATACAACGCTGATGATTTGCACGGTCGGGACCGAACAACTCGAGACTTGACGAAGAAATTGGTTCTAAATTGGTTCACCTCAATCGTGAGACCATTTTGATTGACTGTATGAGACTATACATTCGTATCGATATCAAATATTTACCCGTTTTAAGACATCGACTTACTTAGCTAGCGCTATTGGGCCGTTCTGTCCGTGAACCCATCATCAGTAATTTTTTTTTAGTGTAAGAGATACGTTAATTGTTATTTAAGGATAGTTCACTTTATTGTGAGGATACCATCGCAAAAAAATCACCCAACAAGGCAATCCGGCCGTCAGTATGAAAAGTTGTTGTGCCCCCCCCAATATTTTCTAACAGTCGGCGCCTCTGCTTTGATGGGACGCTGAAGACTTCAAAGCGCTTTGAAGTCTTTAGAGATCCGAGGCACGAGGTTTAGAAGTTATAAGAAAAATATTTAAAAAAAAAAAATTCTCGGAATTTCACCTGTCGCAGATTAAACTCACCTCATGCGGCTGTGCAAATACAGTTTTTGTGTATTCTAGAATCTAAAGAAGGGATTAACATTAATTCCAGATATTTCCCGATTATTTCCTTTAAGACCCCCAAATTCACGAATTTTACTGGCCTTCCTTTGCAACGGATAAGTGAAAAAAAAAACGGATAAGTGCAATAAATTTCATTGCCAGAAGAGATTACGCTTATCCGTTCTCGACTGTATTTCTAATACAACCATATCAAGAACAAATCTGTTTTACCGATTTAATGAACTTTTTGATATACCGAACGACCATAGACATTATATCTTTCGTTATATTGGAACACCACTGTATATTAAAATCAGCTCGTTGTCAAAAATTCACTCTTCAACCTGGGCTTCTTTTGGTGCCCTCTACGGCGCCCTTTCAGAATCGACGCCTTAAGCCCGAGCCACACCTATCCGATCATACTCCGATCATGCAGTCGAACTAGTGTATGAGAAGGAAATGGTATTGGGTTTCGAACGGAGTATGATTGGACACGTATCAGAAAAGTGTGAACTAAAGCCCGGGCCACAACGCGTCCGAAATCCCATATAATTTCCCTCTCATATACTCGTCCGACTGTATGATCGGAGTATGATCGGATAGGTGTGGCCCCCCAACTAACAATTTTGCTCTGATAACAGTCTACAAGAGTTTTACAGGAGCCAGCATCAAGACTGCAACTCTTGAAATTTAACTCTTGAAGAGTACTATAAGAGTCTTATAAGAGTCTTAAAAGTATTAAATGGCGCACTTTCCAAGAGTCAGTTTGATCTTGTAGCACGAGTTCAACTCTCCTTATAAGAGTTACACACGTCTTATAAGAAGGCTTTAAGGCTTCTTATTGGAGTAAATTTTTACTCTTGTAAGAGTCTCATAAAAGTACTATACACTTGTTATGAGAGTCAAGATCTCCCTATAAGTGCAGCGGGAAAGAGAGTGGTGATATTGAAACAATGGCTGTCTATGTTTGTCAAATATAAATATATATGATCTTATGTGAACTTCTATTTGTCATTCTGTGTTATATTATTTCGACGACAACTGAAATGAAATTTTTGCACGCATGATTCATTAACTTCGGAAAACGTTGGTTTTCCCACAAATATGAGTGAACATTTTAATGCGATTAAAATTTTATCGATGGTTATAGGTGTTTTGCTTCGAAATGAAATGGCAAAGCCCTCTAAAAATAATATACTCTTCTAAAATTTGGGAGAAACATAATAATTATCAACTGTTGGTAGATTGTATAAAACTCTATTGAATAACTTTTGATGACTTAAAAAACCACAATCAATTAAATTTAGCATATTTTATGACACATAATCACTTATAAACTCAAATTTATTTCCTACAAAATCGCAGTCTTGTCGGAAAAAGATGGCAGCCATTGATTAAATCTTCATACAACGCTAAAACTCTTACAACAAGAGGGCGGCTCTTCTTATAAGACTAAAACTCTTGTTGCAAGAGGGCGGCTCTTTTTATAAGAACTAAAGTCTCACTATAAGAATTTAATTCTTTTTACCAAAGCTAAACTCTTCCTATAAAACTTAAAGACTTACAATAAGAGTTGTATTCTGCTTAAATAAACCAAAGTCTTAGTATAAGAATTAATAATTTGACGTTTGATTGTCGCGCTGACCGCATTCGTCGCGCTGTTCATAACAGTCATGCATTAATTGCAAATAGCCCACATGGTGGGCCGACTCATCAGCGGCCAACTGAATCGACAAACTACAGCGGGGCGCTAATTATAAATTCAACGAATTCGTAGGACGTAGACGACTTCACATACCGAAATTAATGTACACTGACGTGAGCTGTCTAAGCAAATGCGAATAAAAGCACAGTTGACAGATAATGCGATGAAGTTAGGCCAATCTCGTTTTGAAATTGGCCACAGAGGCCAGCGTCGACGAGGCATTGGCACGTTTGCCCAATTCGGGGGCCAACGCGCCAATGCACGCAAATTTCCCGTCCACACTAAGGAAGTTGGCTGTCATTGCCCGTCCTGGTCCAATATGGATACGAGGCACTAGTGCGCTGCCCTACTAAGGCCAGAATTAAAGTACAAAGGAAAAACTAACTTCCGATGGTGTTATCACATTTTCGCCAAAGTCAGATACAAGGTGGACACAATTCGAGATGCTTTGATTTGATTTTCGTTGGGTATCAACATGGTCATCATCCTTTCGTAAGACTATCAAAGTATTAGCACGGCGTCGTTTGAAGTGAAAACTAGCATTTTTCTTAA
This sequence comes from Chloromyia formosa, assembly GCA_964017055.1. Taxonomy (NCBI): domain Eukaryota; kingdom Metazoa; phylum Arthropoda; class Insecta; order Diptera; family Stratiomyidae; genus Chloromyia; species Chloromyia formosa. Next base: position 53,372,416 of record OZ024818.1, read on the forward strand.
CAATGACAAGCCTGGGAGTATCGCTTTTCAAATTATTGTATTTTTTTCAACTTTTCGTGGGAAAGTGGACGATCGCTTACACTTTTTCCAGTCGAACATTCTCTTTAAAACGTTAGCTTACGTGTTTGACAGATTGCTCAACTTCTATGAAATCATTCGTGTACTCATAACACTCTTCTTATGAGTGTTTAAGTATACCGATTTCAAAACAGTTTTATAATAAGAAGTTATAGACTAATGCTTTTATAAGGCTCTTATTATAAGAGTCATAAGAGTTAAGTCTCTTGTAAGAGCATTCATAGGAGAGTATAACTCTTCAAGAGTTAAACTCTCATAAAAAAGTCTCTTTGAGAGTTCATGACGACAAAATATGATCTTGTAACAGGAGTATGACTCTTCAAGAGTAATAATCTCTTAATAAATGTGCTATAAGAGTTTACTTAAATCTTGTTACTAGAGCTACATTATGAGAGTGGTGGAAAGCCTTACTAGAGTCTTAAGTAGCGTTTACACATGCCAGTAGACCGTGCTAGTACGTACATTTTACAGGCATTGCAAGTAACTAGCAAGCTATCACTTGCACATATGTAAACACCCGTGCCTGTGAACTGCCAGGCCAGTAAATCCGCACGGCGCCTTGCAAGTAGCTGGCCTCCCGGGCCATTTGATTTTCTACAGGCATTCCAGTAGAGACTTGCGAACATATTTTTGCTGTCATTAGTACGCCAACAAACGATCGAAGATCAATGTCGCCTGCAACCAGGATATCGCAATGGTAAATAAGTGATAATCTCCTAATAAAAGATATAGAATGAAGGTGTTTGCTTTATTTTACAGATTAATTGACAGAACAAGTCGAAGAATTACATGCTCCCGCCATACAAGAATTATCATCGATCGAGGGATGTCTGGAGAATTGCGAGGAAGACGAATTTGATGCATTCGGAAGGCTTGTATCCGTCTCGTTAAAATAAACTGTTGCTACCAGTAGCACTAATGGCACAAGATGTCCTTATGAAGTTCCGGTTGCAGAAACACAATAAAACAATTGAAACAAGGCCACCATCAACTCCCGGAAAGTCATCAATGTAGCCTAGTACTAATTACGGAGGACAAGACGATTCTTGCCATCAATCACTACCATCTAGTGATAACCAATTTAACATGTTCGAGACTGAATTTTTGATAGATGAGGATGACTTCTCAACATGATTATGAATACGGTATTTCTGAGAGCCCGCTTTAAATACCGGAATAGTGCTACAGTGCCTTATTTAACACATTTCGAATGCTTATATTACGTTTATATTACGTTTACACTATCCGCAGATTACTTCATCTACGCCGGCTGACTTCATCTGCAACTGTCATATACATACAATTTTAAACTCACCACACCCAGATTACGCTGCAGATGAAGTAATCTGGGGATAGTGTAAACGTAATATTACACTATCCCCAGATTACCTCATCTGCAGCGTAATCGGGGTGTGGTGAGTTCAAAGTTGTATGTATTTGACAGTCGCAGATTATCTCATCTGCAGCGTAATCTGGGTGTGGTGAGTTCAAAATTGTATGTATTTGACAGTCGCAGATTATCTCAGCTGGCGCAGATGAAGTAATCTGGGGATAGTGTAAACGTTATATTAGAAGGGTTTCAAGCGATATGACCTTGAAATTTGTTTGCTTTTTATGTATTGTATTATATATTACATATATGGTATAGTACATACGACAGGAATAAACAATTTAATTTCTAAAGCGTGATTTTGTGTATATCTTCTTCGTCAAGCATATCAAGTAGTTCATTTTTCAATAAATCGACTATATTTGACGTAGCTTTCATGAACTTTATTCTACACTCTCTCTTGGCGAAACGCGGCATTTTTTTTCAATATTAAATATTTATCAATTTAAATTAATTTAATCGACGCCACACGTCAAATTTCCACTATTGTCAAATTGACATTCAAGAAAAAATCCCAGCCAACTTGCAAGTCGAATTGTGTGTAAACACCTACTGGCACACGTCATGCAAGCAGCTACAGGCAAGGCACTTGTCGACAAGTCTACAGGCATGCCGGTGCACTGGCAAATGTAAACGAGCCATTATGAGAGCTTTTTTCAGTTCACAGGAGCTAAACTCTCAAGAGTTTGTTAGTTGGGCCGGGCTTTAGGCGACCGCCTGCTTCGTCTTAAGCCCGGACCACATATTTCATGCACCCATCCGATCATACTCCTGTCCGATTTCGCCCCAAGAATCGGATCATACACCCTTCCGACTCCACTCAGATTTGCGGCTCTATCTTGATACATTGCTCACTCGCCATTCAAAGCTTAACCAAAAATGCAATCAAAAGTCCAAAACAGTCCCATACGAAACTGAAACACAAAGAGAAATACACAAATACGCATCGATCGACACATCATGCAGTCGGAAAACGAATAGTCTACACAATCGGAGCATGATCGGATGCTGGATCGGAGTCTGGTGGGAGTATGATTGGTCGCGTGTTGGAAAGGTGTGAACTAACGCATCTGAAATCCCATATCATTTCCCCCTCATACACTCGTCCGACTGTATGATCGGAGTATGATCTGATGGGTGCATGAAATATGTGGCCCGTGCTTTAAGTTTTTGACCCGCCTTGACTTTATTTGAGTAGTGGTCGGAAGAATATGTTGATCAGTAACTAAAACCACTTCTTGGACGCACACATTAATCTGCATTATGACATTTAACAATGTGCAATAAGTAATGGCTTTCAGGCCAGGAAGGTCAGGTTCACCGAGGCAAAAAAAAGTCTCTTGATAATCGAACTTTCAACGGAAATCCATTTTTCCACCGCTGTAACTATAAATCGTACACATCTGACAATTGAATTCGGTCTTCGCTCTAGTACTACATCGACCGTCAACTTTTTGGTCGAATGAAAATTTCAATCGTCAATCGTCCCGTTCCGTTCTAGATTGCCGCGTTGCCTGGTCTTTTGCACTTTTCTTAGCGGCATTTTCGTCTTTCCGTCGAGTTTGAAGGAGTTTTAATCGAACATTTTTGTGATTTTACATTCATCTGTGCAATTGCATTAAAGAAATAGAATGGGTGATCGTAAGTTCTTTGGATTTCACGAGATATTTCGGTTTTTTCATTGACCCGTTTTTGTTTCTTGGTGTGTTTGCAGAATACGGCAGCTATGGCGGCGGTGGTGGTGGCTTTGGTGGTGGCGGCGGCGGCGTGCCTCCGCAATTTTCCGTTCCACCACCGAATTTCCAACAGCCACCGGCAAATGGAGCCGGCGGCGGTGGTGGCGGATACAATAAATTCAAAAGTGACGGTGGATGGGGCGGCGGCGGTGGTGGTGGCGGTGGATACAGTCAAGGTACGTTTTCTTCGTTTTGTGGGAGACTGTCACATTCGCTGGCCGGCGGCATCGATCAAACAATTGAATGTAATTTCTTTTTGATCCTGCAGGAGGAGGTGGCGGCGGAGGATATGGTGGTGGTGGTGGCGACACTGGTGGCTATCAGGGTGGCTCCGGGGGTTATGGATCCGGTGGCGATAGCTACGGAAAACGTGACGGTGGTGGTGGTGGCTATCAAGGCGGTCGCGGCGGAGGTAGGATTAGCGTTGTTCGCTTTGGATAGAAAATTTAAAATTTGCTGATTTCAGGCGGTGGTGGCGGCGGATTCGGTGATCGTCGCGGAGGAGCCGGCGGCGGCGGAGGAGGCTTTGGGTGAGTTTCATTAAAATGAGTAATTTATTATGTTTGGAACTCTCTCTGCAACATTCATGCAAATCACTTGATCTGCAACTCATATATTGGTCGCAGTCACAAAACAACGAAATCAGAGACATGTTCTGCTTTTGGTCCAGATCCAAGTTCGTGTATCATTTTTGTTTTAGAAACGGCTATGATCCATCAGCTGCCAATCCCCCCGCATTGGTTCTAGGTTCTTACCACCTAAAGTGGAAATTAACTACCTAAAGCGGAAATCCCGCAATTGAGGAATGTTAAAAATTCTCCCTAAATGCAATGGAGAGAATTCTCCTAATATTCGCGGAACAGGAATGTTCCCTAAGTTTCTGTCAAACTGAGCAGCTGACGAAATTTGAATTAAATCTGTTCTCTGCGATTTCCGCAAATTCATAAACAGGATGTCTACCACACATTTTCATACGACAGCAACTGAAAACGCAAAAAACGATCACATAACTAACGGGAGGCCATTTGGCCTGCAGCTATTTGATCCTCGTCCATTGGCTGGCGACAAGTCCTAAAATTGGGGGGTCATTCACGATCACGATAGAGCCGAGTTCATCGATCCAAGGCAATAATCTGTCAATTAACTGTTGTTATTCCGTGCTTTAACAATGGATGTTTTGATTATTATTCATTTGCAGCATAATTTCTTTTTATTCCGGGCAGTTTTCTTTTTCAATTTTTTTTTTTTTCGGCGTGCTGGTTACCGCAAATCGTAAGTTTTGAGATGTACACAGTTCAGTTCGGGTGTCGCTCACCAGGTAGTGGGGTATTCGGTTGCTTTGGCCTCTAGATATTAAGGCGACTTTCGCACGGAACGCACGATACACGAGATTCTAACAGAAAGCACCAGTGGTGAGGGATGATTAATTTAAAATTGCACTCGTATAGAATGCTCGCTCGCCACTGGTGGTTTCTACTAGAGTCTCGTGTGTCGTGCATTCCAAGCCGCCTAAGCCTGATAAGACAATTGACTGGCAGTAGGAAGCCATTGCCATCGTGTAACCACGCATAGAGCAGTTGTGGCGATGGCTTTTTGGCAAAAAATTGCTTTGAAAGCCATTATGAGTCAATTGCTGGCAGCCATCATTGCCGTAAACCGCTATCTCCACAGATTCACGATAGTAAATGACCGCGATGGGCCATTGTAGCAGGCATTAGGCGAGATGAATATCCAACATGGATTCCGCAAACGTCAGCTGTGATCGCGGAGCCATCAGTTGACCACCCACACACGGTGAGCGAAGTCATTTTGGCTGTGTCCTCTCCGTTAATGTCCACCACATCAATTGAAAACACGTCCGCAGGTATCAGTTGGAGCTGTCAGATTCGGCGGGGAACTACATAGATTCGTTAATTGTTATGGCGTTATGTAGTTGGAAACATGTTCCACTGGATCGGAAAGGACCGGAACGCGTTTCTGAAAATAGAAAACAGTTTTGTTGTAGAAACTCGAACAATTGTAATGTGACGTTTCAGTTAAAGTAATATGCAAGATCAAGTAATTGGGCCCGTATGGTGCGAACTATAATGTAGTTCACTGCTGGTCAAGTGAAATTTCGTTAAAATCAGATTGTTCGATACTATTTGGTTGTCTGTAAAGAATCTAAGTTAAAGGTCATAAATTGCAGCAAATGGATTCAGAGGATTCGGGGTTTATAATGCAAAAATTAATATTCGACTGTTTTTCTTATTTTGCTAAGTAAACCACTACAGGTCTACTAGTAATGACGTGCGTTTCTTTGTGGATTTCCTTGGAGTAGTCAGCGCTATTGCGAAGATCAGTTATCAATTGATAGTTGATATTTGTCAATTAATTTCTTAAATTCGTATTGCGAGAATCAATTATCAACCAAATATTGATCCACTGTGAATGGGTAACAATTATCAATTTGAAATACGGTATTATGAATATACATTTTGTTGATAGCCATCAAGTTTTCTAACAATTGCTATTCCGGTGTTGACAAAGTATGAGTATTTTTAAGTTACAAGTTTTGGAAATGTTTTTTGGTGAGCGCCTCCTGAAAACGACAGCGGTGCAAATCGTTTGGGTTGTATTACCTACCTCCGACTAGCAAACTTTTAAACGAAAACTTAAAGCCTGTTGTTTGTGCGTAAATATTAACAGAAAACATCTCTATTCTGGTCCCAAGTTTTCGCATAGACACCAGAGCTTTAAGTTTTTGTTTAAATAGTCCAGTAATGGCGTGGTTTGTCAGTATAAAGACGGCGCGGATAGGAGGTGTATGCTAGCAACTGCACTTCCGACAAGTAGACATGCTATCGAAACGTCAACAAGGCATAGAAATGCCAGAGATGTTGACGTGCCTATGCCCCTGGAGGGGTCAGGGCAATTAACATCATCATCATCGTGGCGCGACAGCCCGGGCAATTAACAACGAAAATTAAATATTAAAAACTTTTCAAATCAAAAAGCATCAAAATGAAATACATACCATTCTAAAGCCATTGCATTGTGGCACTAGGTTTGATGTCCTTTTTCTATTCGTGCAAAATTTCATACAAATACTACCAAAAGTTTCGTCCTGTTGACAGTATTTGTATGAAATTTCGCACGAAAAGAAAAGGTTAGTACTAGGCATTAGGAGTAGCAAAGTGTCATTCTATTTGGACTTTCATATACGAGGGTAAGGTGAAAAGTTCTCGGCCTGACACAGAAATATCGTTACAATCAGCAAAAATTTATGTTTCCTGCCTGGGTCCACGTGTCATTAGTTCGTATGACAAGTTTTAACTTGTTCTCTCAAGTAGTTTGCTTACACGAATTTTTGCAGTAGACGTCGTACGTGTTTTTCGTTTAAATGGAGAAACTTGAATATCGTGCGGTCATAAAATTCTTCGTTTTGGATGGATTAACCCCAAAGGAAATTCATCCGAAGTTAACAAAAGTTTATGGGGATACGGCTCCTTCGATTTCAACCGTTAGAAAATGGGCAGCTGAATATAAACGTGGTCGCAGGTCCCTCGAAGACGACCCACGTGAAGGACGGCCAAAAACCGCAACTACACCGGAAATCATCGAAAAAGTACATATCGTGTTGGACGACAGGCAAATGAAAGTGTGTGATATTGCTGAGGCTGTGGGGATATTGGAAGAAAGGGTGCGAAACACCTTGCACAAAGAATTAGAGATGTGAAAGCTCTGCGCAAGATGAGAGCCGCATTTGCTAAATGCCGATCAAAAGCAAATGCGCAAACGCAATCTTTGCACCGATTCAATCGGGATCCGACCGATTTTTTGCGGCGATTTGTCACCATGGATAAAAGTTGTCTCCACCACTACACGCCAGAAACGAAAGAGCAGCCGAAACAGTGGGTGGAAAGCCGTTGTTCTGTCGTCCTTTGGTAGGTTGAAGTCATCTACGAATATGATCTTAAGGTTCCCGATAGTGATGCTCGGTTGCACTCCCTCATTTCTTGATTCTAATCAATATTTGGGTTTTATCTTCTTTGACGAGAAGTACACTCTCTGAAGTTATGTTATATGTAGTTATTCAGCAGCAGGCAGGCATATTATATTCGAGACATATTAGCCGCTTTCGTTTCACTGTATTTCGGTCTCAGACCGGAAAAGAACGTCGCGGCTCTGCGACGAGCAACTTAAACAGCCACCCTACAGATATTTCGCCGTCGTGGGGGCGAATTGCGAACTCAGTATCCGTATACATTCAGATACTACTACTTTGCCTTAACCCCTAGCGGGGCATAGCGCGTCAACTACTCCTGCGCGCCATCGTACTCTGTTCTGGACAATAGGGCGCAACTCCCCAAAAGACTTACCCAGTGCCTGACACTCCTTTGCAACAGATCGACGCCATGTGATTCGAGGACCCCCTCTTGGTCGGCCTTGGTTGGAAATGGGGTTCCATTTCATGGCATGCAGAGCAATGCAGCTATGTGTGACCTATCCACTGCCATTTTCGCCTGCGTATCAATTCGTCGATTGCCATCTGACCCGTACGCCGACTTAGCTCTTCATTTGATATTGTTTCGGGTCAGAAAATTGTTAAAATTCGACGAAGACATGAATTGACGAAAACTTGCAGCTTTCTGGTAACTCCTACGGAAACTTTCCATGTACTGCTCCCATACAAAAGCACTGACAGTACCAGGGAGCGAAACAGGCCCAGCTTGGTCTTGATGCTGAGATAACTGCTCTGCCAGATTTTGGACAGCATGCCGTATGCGCAGTTAGCCTGGATGATACGACGAGCGATGTCCTGCTCCGTACCACCATTTTCGGCAACAATGCTACCCAGGTAGACGAAGTCGTCCAACTTCTCCACAGGCTGCCCATTAATATTGATGGCAATAGGTGTCGGATTTCTTTTTCGCAACGGCGGGCTAAGAACCTTGGTCTTGTTGGTATTAATCTTTACCCCAACCTTCCTTGCCTCCCTCCCGAGATCTAACGCCATTGCGGACAGATCCATGATTTTGTGGGAGAGTAGGCATATGTCGTCAGCGTAGTCAAGATGTAGATAAGATGTCAAAGTCCATTGAATTCCTCTGTCGAGTCCGGATAGGGCTGCATGCAACACAACGCCGATCACAATGGGGAATAGGATCGGTGAGAGGATGCACCCCTGCCGAACTCCACTGCGAATCTCAAAGTCCCCCGACACCTTACCTTTATGCAGAACGCGACATTTCGCGCCGTCATAGGTTGCCTTAATAATAGCCACAAGCTTCTCAGGGATACCTCTCCTGCGCAAGGCCGCCCATATAGAATCCCGGTTCACACTATCGAAAGCCTTTTCGAAATCGATGAAAAGCAAGTGAAGCGGAGAATCGTATTCACCGCATTGCTCGATGATGATTCGCAAGGTGTTAATGTGATCGAGAATCCGGAGAATCCGGATCGAAAACCTTGCTTCCACTCAGTGGGAAAGGTCTCTGTATTCCACGCTTTACCAACAAGTGGGTGCAGCAAATCGGCAGTTACGCTTGGCGCTGCTTGATAAAGTTCGGCAGGGATACCGTCGAGTCCGGCGGCCTTTCCTCGTTTTAGTGCAATAATTGCAGTGACTATTTCCTCTTTAGTCGGGGCAGTGGACCGTATAGGCACATTTTGATGGTTAGCTAAATTATCTATATGAGGGGGAACTTCAACAGAGGTTACACGGTTCAAGACCGCGGCGAAGTGCTCTTTTCACCGCCTCATTTGATCTTCTTCCAAGATAAGTAGCTTTCCATCACTATCCTTCACCGGATGTTGGCAGGAGTTACGACCACCTGCCTTGTCCAACGCTCGCTATCCTCGCAGGACCATGAGCCCCATTAAGGTGCTTCAAGCGAACCTGCACCACGCAATAGGAGCATCGGCCACTGTGTGCAGGTTATTCGCCGAAAAACAGGCCACCATTGCGCTTATTCAAGAGCCATGGGTGGCCCGTGGCCGAATTTGCGGTCTAAACACAACAACTGGTAAGTTGATATATGACAGGTTAGCGGGTTGTCCGCGTGCGGCGCTTCTGATTGACAAATGCGTCAACTATTTGCCACTAACCAATTTTATTTCTAGAGATCTAGCTGCAGCATTGGTGGAGGTATCCACGCTCAACGGTTGTCAGAAAGTGGTAGTTGCGTCTGCCTACTTCCCATCTGACAATGTTGAGATTCCACCACTCGAGGTCCAGCAGCTCGTTGACTTCTGTCGACGTACAAACCGGCATTATGTGATCGGTTGCGATGCAAACGCACACCACACGGTGTGGGGTAGCAGCGACATCAACGATAGAGGTAAGCGCCTTCTTGACTATCTTATGTGTAAACATGTGAATGTCCTGAACAGGGGGTGCAAACCTACCTTTGTCACTGCGGCAAGGGCAGAGGTACTCGACATTACCCTTGCTAGCGGTTTCTTCTCCAGGTTCATTGCGAACTGGCACGTGTCGGACGAAGTGTCTCTTTCAGATCATAGACACATCAGATTTGACATCCTAGGACAATCTGACATTCGCTCGGATACTTTTTGTCCAAGGAAAACTAACTGGATTAAATTCCGTGAACTAGTTAGCTCCAAAGCGGAACTACTGGTCAGCCCCATATGCACTACAGGGGAAATTGAGATTGCAGCTGAGGAGCTCAATGAAATTTTAACTCCCTCCTACAGAGATAGTACCGTTTCACGTTCGGTGGAGTCGGGGCGTAAAGTACCCTGGTGGAACGAGGAATTGGCCCGCAAGCGAGCTAAAGTTAGGAGGATGTTCAACAAAGCCAAGCGCTTCAATAGGTGGGATGAGTACAGAACTGCTCTCACCGAGTACAACAAACTCATTAGGCATTCCAAACGAGAATGCTGGAAAAGACATTGTGAGAGCATTCAGTCGCTACCGGAAGCGGCGCGCCTTCACAAAGCCCTTTCCAAAGACTCAGCAAACGGGGTCGGCCTTCTATTGAGGCCAGACGGTTCGTATACTGAAGGTCCAGAAGAAACATTAAAGTTGCTTCTTCAGACCCATTTCCCAGGGTCCGTACTGTCTGATGGTGACCCCTGCCCAACTGTGAGGCCCCAACGGGTTCCCGTAAGCCGGGCTCGCAGTTTATCGGGGGTCATCTTTGACATGGACAAAGTAAAATGGGCGATTGAATCCTTTGAGCCATTTAAAGCTCCCGGAGTAGACGGCATCTTCCCCGCTCTGTTACAAAACAGCTTGGAGATCATAATAACTCCGCTAATCGAACTTTTTAGGGCAAGTTACACCCTAGGGTACATACCACAACCTTGGAGGAAAGTTAATGTGGTCTTCATACCCAAAGCGGGCAATAAGCCGGAACATATGCCCAAATCCTATAGACCGATTAGCCTTACTTCCTTCTTCCTTAAAACCATGGAAAAGTTGCTTGATTTGCATATCAGGCACAAGATGGAACTGTCGAGCCCCCTACATCGTATGCAATTCGCGTACACGAAGGGTAAGTCAACAGTAACCGCCTTGCATAGCCTTGTCAGTACAATCGAAAAGTCCCTCAGTGAAAAGGAAATCGCGCTGTGCGCGTTTCTTGACATTGAGGGGGCTTTCGATAATACCGGCTACGAGTGCATTTCCAGAGCACTGGAACTCAGGGACATCCCGCCCGCTACCATTGCATGGATAGATGCCATGCTCCGGGGACGGGATATTCACTCAACTCTAGGCAGTACATCCATTTGCGTGAACGCCGTAAAGGGTTGTCCACAAGGTGGCATTCTGTCACCCCTTTTGTGGTCCCTTGTCGTGGACGAGCTGATTTCCATGCTTAATGAGCGCGGTTATCTTACTATCGGATACGCGGATGATTTAATTATCATAGTCAGGGGCAAATTCGAATCCACCATCACTGAGGTGATGAGGTCGGCCCTTGACATAGTTCTACACTGGTGTGTGGCTGTGGGCTTACATGTAAACCCACAGAAAACTGTCGTTGTGCCGTTCACACGAAAACGAAATATAACATTGGATCCAATTTCGTTAGGCGGCACTACCTTAGATTATTCCACTGAAGTTAAATGTCTCGGGGTAACTCTAGACTCGAAACTCACGTGGAATACTCACATAGATAATGTACTTGGCAAAGCCACACGCACAATGTGGGCTTGCAGAAGTTTCTTTGGACGGACATGGGGGCTCACCCCAAAGATAATTGAGTGGTTATACACCATACTGGTGCGGCCTATGGTGACCTACGCAGCGCTTGTGTGGTGGCCGAAAACTCAGCAATCTTCTGTCTTACTGAAGTGCAATAAGCTTCAACGTCTTGCCTGCCTTGGCATCACTGGAGCTATGCGCACTTGTCCTACGCCAGCCCTGGAGGCGATTATTGGACTTACTCCGTTGCACATATTCATTCAAGAATCAGCAGCTCTAAATGCTCTCAGACTTCGTTTAACTTCCGACGTGCGTAGTGAAGAAAGCGGTCACATGAGCATTCTGAATCAAATTCCTGATGTGCAGATCTGCTTGAGATCAGATTACATGATCACGGAGGTTTGCTTCGGCAGAAAATATTCAGCCCTCATCCCTAACCGCTCTGAATGGGTAAATGGCACACCCTGTCCAGACCCTAGATGTATCAAGTGGTTCACCGATGGGTCTAAAACGGAACAGGGTGTTGGTGCAGGTGTCTTTGGACCCAACACCAGGATTTCGATCGCAATGGGAGTCTCGCCCAGCGTTTTTCAAGCTGAGATCCACGCCATTGAGGTCTGCGCCAGGGTAATCTTGGAAACTGGACTTCGCGGCGCTCACATTGCTATCTACTCAGACAGCCAAGCAGCTATAAAAGCGCTCTCCTCATTTAAGGTCTCTTCAAAACTGGTGAAGGAGTGTTACAATCTCCTTAACTGTTGGCAACCAAAAACCGAGTCTTCTTGTGTTGGGTGCCAGGCCACCAGGGCATTGAGGGGAACGAGGCTGCGGATGAACTTGCTAGACAAGGATCATCCAGTCGTTTTCATGGACCTGAGCCTTACTGTGGCTTTGGACTGGCCTCGGCCAAACTGCGGATCAAAGATTGGTTTGCACGATTGCGTCAACAGTACTGGAATAACCTTCCAGGGCTTCGTCAATCAAAGGAGCTGATAATGCCCTTCAATCACAAGGGTACTACTCAAATGAGTAGAACCCACCTAAGACTCCTAGTGGGGTACTTATCTGGCCATCACCTGGTCAGATATCACCTGAACAAGATGGGTCTGTCAAGCGAGACTGAATGCCGTCTTTGTCTGGAAGACGTGGAAACGACCAAGCACATCTTGTGCGAATGTCCCGCCATCGCGCGTTTTAGGATGTCACTCCTCGGGCAGGCTACTATCAGCACTGCAGAATTCAGGTTGATTCCTGCTAAAGACTTACTGCCCTTTATTAGAAGGGTGGACGGTCTTTTGGATTAATGAGCTACGGCACAATAGATCTTTATGGTCGCAGTGCCTTCCTGCTGGGAAAGTAGCTCGTATTTGTATATCTATCTGTATATCTATCTACGACCACCTGTAAACTCCTTGATGATACCGTATACGGCGTTTAAGTTGTTACTTCTTGCGGCTTCTTCTGCTGAGACTAAAAGAGAATTCGCATAAACTCTTTTATCGCGTCGCATACTACGCTGAACTACACTCCTTTATCGTCATACGAGACCTGTATTAAAACCGGTCTGCCGTTTTGTATGAAAATAGTCTGAGGTCCGAATCGAAAGCGGCTATTAACATCATATATGCACACTACTAATTGCGTCGACTTAAAAGGTAACATTATTCTGATGTCATATCAAATATAATCACCTCAAAAAGCACCCTGGTTGTGATATTGCTCCTAAGGTTCAAAATAATACGGCTTCAAATTCGATTTTGAATTGAAAAAAAAAATAGTGTAAATTTCATTACGGACGTCTAGTTTGAAAATTCTAAAAAAAAAAGTATCCCAATGTGTTGGCTATCAAATGGTATTTCATTTTTTCAATTTTTTATTTGAGAAGTTTTTAATATTAGTTTTCGAGTTACTTGCAAAAAGCTTTTTTTTTCACTGATTTTGAAATTTTCATTAAACTTGAACCCCCTCTAGCGCCTAAACCACTTATCTGACGAAAAACTATATTGTAGTTTTTTTTATAGGGGATTATACAAGGGCGGTCCGATAAGTACTTAGTGTACAAAAGAAAAACAAAATTTTGGAAAAGTGGCGATTTACTATATTTCTAACATAGTCTCCTTTTAGCTCGATACACGTGACCCAGCGATACTCCAACTGCTTTAACCCGTCTGAAAAATACGTTTTCTCGAGGTCTATAAAGTAGGCTTCCCTGGCGGCGATGACCTCCTCAGTCGACTCAAATTTCTGCCCGGCGAGTGACTTTTTCAAGTTTGGAAACAAAAAGAAGTCGCACGGAGCCAAATCTGGAGAATACGGTGGATGGGGCAGCAGTTCGTAGCCCAATTCGACCGATTTGGCCGTGGCGACGGCGGAGGTGTGAGCCGATGCGTTGTCATGGTGGAAGAACACTTCTTTCTTCGCCAAATGGGGCCGTTTTTTCTGCAATTCTGCGTCGAATCGGCCCAATAATTCGGCATAGTAGAGCCCTGTGACTGTGACCCAGAAAACGGTGGCCATCACCTTTCCGGCCGATAGGACAGTCTTCGCCATCTTCGGAGCACGTTCGCTGGGTGAAGTCCACTGTTTCGACTGTTCCTTGGTCTCTGGTGTGTGTGTGGATCCATGTTTCGTCGACGGTCACGAAACGACGCAGAAACTCCTTCGGATTGCGCTTTAACAGCGTCAAACACTGGTCTGAAGTGGTCTCACGGTTGCGCTTGTTGTCCGGAGTGAACAAACGCGGCACCCATCGCGCCGACAGTTTTCTCATGGCCATAATTTCATGCAGGATATGACCCACGCGTCTTTTGAGATGCCAACTGTCTCAGCTATCTCGCGCACATTCAATCGGCGGTCTGCCAATGCGAGATCGTGGATTTTTGTCACGTTATCCTCCGTGGTAGCCGTTTTCGGGGCACTTGGGCGTGGCTCATCAAAAACCGACGTATTTCAACGTGGTCGAAACTCGTCAAACCAATTTTTAACGGTCGACATCGAAGGAGAAGAGTCGCCGTACACAGCTTCCAAGCGCTCTTTGGTTTCGCTGCGCGATTTCCCTTCCAAAAACAAAAATCGAATCACCGACCGATATTGGTCTTTTTTCATTTTTCTAAAATCCGCTTCCACACGCGGTCAAAACAAAACTACGAGTCCGATTCGGCTGAAATTTCGACAGTAGCCGTCTACGAGAATGTATATTTCTCTTGCGATAGTGGCGCCATCGGGCGATGAGGCTAAGTACTTGTCGGACCGCCCTCGTATGTAGTTTATTTTTCTACTATGAAATTTTCTTCAAAAGTTAATATTTTCGGAGTTAGACAAAAAAAAATGGAAAAAAAGAGTTTTTTTCGAGCAGTTTCGGGCGGTTTTCTCGGAACGCATTACTTTTTCGAGGTGACCAAGCTGAAATTCGGATTCAACATTCCAAAATACATAAACTAAAGTTAAGAAAAAAACTTCTATATTTTTTTTTCTTGAATCCGGGCGACGCATCGTGGTTCGCGACTCCGCTAATAGTGGGTTTACCGCTGTGGGATATAGAGCGAGCGGTTTGGGGCGGTATACTGAGGGTTGCAGCCCCTTAAGTCTCCCACGCAAGGGGAGTGAGAAATCCATTCAAATTAAAACCTAAGGACACGAACCACTATGCGTTGCCCGGTCAAGTAGAAATGTTCCGACACGTGAATATTGGACTAAAATATTTGTACAAAAATTTGCTCTTATGAGGGAGGTAGGTGTATCGGATAGATATGGATTAATGTATATCAGCAAAACTGGGTTGCCGCGGTCACCCCCCATAATTAACGACGAAAAGGTGTGCCTGTACGCATTCTACATTTTGTATAGTGGTCTTCTTCTTTTTTAATTGAAATTTTATCCCTTTTTTAATTGCAAAACTAACGTGAAATTTAACCGGGGAAAAAAGAACAAAAAAACTAAATATCTTTAAAAAAAATTTCGTTGAAATACTTTTTATTAATTAAAGTCAAAAATCATAAGTATTGAATGCATTTCCAAGTGATTAACACCTCATCTTCAGCAAACGCGTTACTAATTAAAGAAAAACTTTAAAATACATTTTGTATGTATTCTTACAAGCAAACCTCACACTGGAATGATTTTCTTAAAAAATTTAAACAAAAATTGTAAGATCTGGCGTTTGTGCGAAAAATATTAAATGTAAACACCTCAATTTTGGCGCAGTGTTTATTCACACGGAGTGCACAAATACGAAATCTTAAAAATTTTGTTAAGTTTTTTTTTTACCAAGTCACTAGTACTAGTATGAGGTTTGTTTTATGAACACACTGTGTCTGGTTATTTAAATTGCTTGTATACTAATTACTCCACTTGTTTTATTTTCGACGCTGGGTGCAGTTTTCTATTTTATTAGTGTGATAATCTGAAAATGCGTCTGTGTCTGTGTCAAGAAGTCTTGAAAAATACGTCGTATACCTATTTTAATTATTCCGGCAAGAGTTATAGAGTAACGACCAATCTTACATCAACTTTAATATTAAAGAAGTTCGAACTATTTCTACATATATTGTACAGCAAATAAGCCTTCGCCGTTCCCCAAATAGCAACTATAAATAAAATATTATTTAAGTTGAAAAGAGGCCGCAAGAACGTAGTGCGTACTTGGTTCATAATACAATAATAATGCAAAATGTTTCCACGTTGTCCAAATTTTGAATGAGTCGGAGCTTTTTTTTCTAAAACACTCGTATTATATGTTAACCATCAGCATTTAGGTATTTTTGAGCGAGTTTTTGACACTGGTAACAGCCTTCAAATATAAATAAAAAGAAATATCTGTGCACCTGTGTGAAAAAGGAGTCTTATCCACTGAACATATCATATCATTGACACCACCCGTTAAATTCTTAGCATTCGAATCAGGTTTTGTTATTGTTTTGGGGACACCCTTTATGCGTTGAAATCAAAGAGAGTGCATATAATATCGACGATTATAAAACAGACGAGTTCTACAAAAAAAAAAAGGTTTTAAAAGCAATAATCTAAATGAAATGTTAGGGATGGATGTTTATGGTTACTTTCACATGGATGTTTTTGCTATCGAAACACCGGGGTACTATCTAATAGAAAAAAGGTAATTCCAACCACGTTTGTGTTGCAATACTCGCCCTCGCTTATACTACAAAAAGACTTCGGGTGCTTGTTGACGCAAATTTACACGGAGAGTACGGGGAATATGCATCAGGGCGATATATGTACTCGTAAATGATTGCAAGGGTGAATCTATCAACTATTGTAAAATATTTTGTCAGCGTAGTGGTTGGTGTATCGGACGTAGGAGAAGAAGGTGGATTGTTCAATTCGCATCGTCATGGTTCTATGTTTTTCAATAAATTTAATCTTTAAATATTTATAACTGTGTAATGTGAAATTTAATATATTGAATTTCCCGAATTATAAATTAATGCAAATTAACATATGTATAGCGTCAAGAAAAAAGGTCTTCTACCTCGATGGTTGAATCATATTCAGCGAACAGCACGTTTGGTTTTTTCTTGTGGTACTAAAAAGTAAAAATAAATAACTGGCGCAACAGTCCAATTCAGACCAATGCATCGAGATAAGTTAGCATCATCTCATTTACATACTTCTATTCTGGTGTACTATTCGCGGGACTTTCGTGGGAAAATCAAGTGTGTGATTATGTGTATATAGAAATTTAATACTACTACTTTTTACTTTTGCAGAATCGTTAGGCGCTTTCATGGCTTTACATATTTCAGGGTTTTTAATTTTTTTTTGTGTTTGTATTGATTGCCCAGATGAGGTGGGTAGGTAGGGTCAATTAAGTAGTTTGGTTAAACACGTACATTCTGTGTATTGTTGGAGTAAAAAAAAATATTTCTATATCAAAAATGTATCCACGATTTCATGTTTCCGTGTGGTAGAGAAATCCATTTTTTCGCGTTTTTTCGTGGTTAAATGATATGAAGAAGGGATCTCAACGAAGTCGTCTCTTTTGAAATTATAGAGGATACAATAAATTTTTGTATTGTTTTTTTTGTTCAGGTTTAAAAAAAAAAATAGAAATTTAAAAATACGGCATATTAATAATGACAACAAGGTTAATTAAATTTGTTTCTCCAATTTTTGTAAAGAATAGTTAGGCAAGAATTAACATTTGTAAGATAAGTACGAGTACATATGAAGGGGCAAGTGGATAAAGGTAAAATGTGACTATTTTCGGAAAATCCTCTTTCAATAATGGATGGAAGGATGTGTCATATACACTTTCCATATTGAGTAAAATGTCTTTGGTTTTATCAAACTGAGTTGATAAAAGTGATTTGCTACATAATTCATTAAGGCAACAAGTGGAAGGTGAAATTGGACATTATCACATTTTTCCACTGAAGCGCGTGGCAGTTCCAGGATTTTCACCTTCTTCTCCTCAACAATAGGTAGAAAACGTTGATCTCATGCTCTTTAATTATTGGTAGCTCTAGTTTTAACATGGTTATTTTCATTTTATTGCGTTAATATAGTGAGTGATGACAGTGATACAAAATGATTCTGCTGCCTAAGGGAAATTTGCCCGATTGTAATAGGGGTACCGGTTAATTCGTGCGGTTTTCTAACAGAAAATTGAAGCTTTATTGTGAAAAAATGGTTACAAATTGAATATTCAAAGTATTGTCCATCACTAGCTATAACTTTTTTCCCATTTTCCTGGCAATTCACGAATACCCTTTCTGAAAAATTCGGCCGGCTTCTCCGCTATCCACGAATCGATCCAATTTTTGACTTCTTCATAATTGGAGAAGTGCTGGTCAGCCAGGCCATGTTGCATTGATCGGAAGAGATAGTAATCGGATGGCGCAAGGTCTGGACTATACGGCGGGTGGGGTAGGACATCCCATTTGAGCGTTTCAAGGTAGGTTTTGACGACCTGTGCAATATGTGGCCGAGCATTGTCATGTTGCAAAATTACCTTGTCGTGCCTTTGTTCATATTCCGGCCGTTTTTCGCGCAGTGCTCGGCTCAAACGCATCAATTGTCGTCGGTAGACTTCCCCTGTGATCGTTTCATTCGGTTGCAACAGCTCATAATAAATCACACCCAGCTGGTTCCACCAAATACACAGCATAACCTTCAGGCCATGAATATTCTGAACGGCCGTCGATGATGATGCATGGCTGGAGTATCGATACGTTGCCCGACGTTTTGGATTATCGTAATGGACCCACTTTTCATCGCCAGTGACAATTCGATGCAAAAAATTTTTTCTTTTGTGCCGTTGAAGCAGTTGTTCACACGTGAAAAATCGGCGTTCGACGTCTCTTGGCTTCAATTCATACGGCACCCAATGGCCTACCTTCCGGATCATTCCCATTGCTTTTAGACGATCGGAAATGGTTTGTTGAGCGACGCCAAGTGATTTTGCAAGTTCTTTTTGCGTTTGGGATGGATCTTGGTCGAGCAATGTCTCCAATTCGTGATCTTCGAACTTTTTTGGCTGTCCGGGCCGTTCATCGTCCTCCAAGTCAAAATTGCCACTTTTAAACCGTGCAACCGTCCACCAAAATACGATGACTTTCGGCAGCCTTTTTCTTCATATTGAAGTAATGAAGAAGTACTCCCCGCAAAAACACTTTATTCGACACAAAACTCGACATTTTCAGAGTAAAAAAAAGTATTGTTGTTTACGCTTCAGCTAAATGACACATACTGATCCTGAAACTATATGACAGTAGCTTTCCAACACATATTTGGAAAGGTGAATCACTGGAATAAAAATGAAGTTACGCCATCTGTTAGAAAACCGCACGAATTAACCGGTAATCCTATTATCTGTATTAAGGATTTAAGTTTCCTCTTGAAATTTGAGTTAACATTTGAATGCTAAACTAAACCAAGACACACTCCCAGCAAAACGCCCGGGTGCCTATGTAGGGTGGGTATATCGGTAGGCGAAAATTGAAAATTATAGCCCCCGAATGGGGGGTACGGAATTGTATGAAGAGGGTACCCAGCAAAAAACTGTACCCTCTGATCACGCGTGATACCCAAAATAGCTATGCTAAATAGCCATCCTGGCGTACCCACCATTTTCACTCAGCCCATAGGCTTTTCAAAGAGATCTATAATTTTTAAGCTATGGCCATGGTGCGGGGGCTACGATTTTCATGATTTAGTTAACCCGGGTACGTACCCAGCGTAGATGATTATTCGGGGGCGACATCGTAGATTTAGGTAATCCAAGTACAGTGGCGGACAAAAGTCTACGACAACACCTTATATTGAGGTTCTGGTTAATTGGAAGCTTTAATCAAAAATCCATTGATGCACATTTTTTCAGTAACGTAAATACATTTATAAAAAACAAAAACAAAAACTTTTCAAAACAAACTTAAATAGAAATTCATAAAAACATAAAAAATTGAATGGACAAAAGTCTACGGCAGTCAGTGCTGGCTGACTTATACAATAAAAACTTCCAACTAAACGTTTCGGAATTTTTAAAATTATTTGCTGGCTTAATACTTGGTTGTACCCCCTTTAGCATGAATTACTGCTTGCAGTCTTCGGGGCATAGATCCGACTAAATTACCAGTTTCTGCGGATGTAATTTTCTCCCATTCTGTAATAAGCGCTTCCTTCAACAAATTTTTATTTTTTTATGTCACATTTCCGAATTGTCTGCTCCAGAAGCTCCCATACATGTTCTATTGGGTTTAAATCCGAACTTTGGGGAGGCGTATTCAGCTGCCTGGGAGCGTAGTACAATACAACAACCAGTTCTTGACGAAAAGTGCTGTGTGCTTCGGATCATTGTCCTTTTGGAAAATCCAGCTCCCTCCAAGGCATAACTTCTCAATTGATGCCCTTAAATGTTGTTCCAACAGGTTCTTGTAAACATAGCGGTCCATAGTAGTTTCAACAAAAGCCAATCTGCCGACCTCAGATGCAGCTATGGCTCCCCAAACCATACCATTACCTCCACCGTGCTTGACAGTAGGAATCAAATTTTTGGTCTCTAATGCCGTATTCTTTTTTCTCCATATTTTAATGTGACCATCACACCCGAACATGTTGTATTTAAACTCATCGGTAAAAATTACTCGATTCCAAAAATCATTGTCCTTGTTGATATGGGCCTTGGCGAACTCTAGCCGCATAAGTCGATTTTTTGCGGATATTAATGGTTTTTTTTTACGTGAAGTTCTGCTTTGAAACCCATTAAAATTTAATGCTCTCGAGATTGTTCTTGCATGGACATCCTTTTTCCTTACCGCAGCTACTTGTTTCGCCAAATCTGGAGCACTTATTTTTGGATTTTTGTTCACTTCTTTTCAAATTGAACTAATGTCTCTGCGTGAAAGCTTTTTCGGTCGGCCAGTTCGCGGCTTATTTTCAATGGAACCACTGCTTTAAAATTTTTTGATAAAGGTATAAACAGAACTTCGTTTTAGTTTCAGTTATTTCGCAATTTCCGAGCAGTTTTTTATACTGGACGATCAAATCACTAGAAATATCTTTTCGCGATGACATTTTGCGGCCCTTACAGTTCGAAACTAGCGATAAACCTATAGTAGAGTTGCAACCGCACATGTACTGAATGGCAGTAAGATCAAATAAACACATTTCGAAGAAATACAGTTAGGTTTAGTTGGAAATTTTTTGTGTATAAGTCAGCCAGCACTGACTGCCGTAGACTTTTGTCCATTCAATTTTTTATGTTTTTATGAATTTCTCTTTGTTTTGAAAAGTTTTTGTTTTTGTTTTTTATAAATGTATTTACGTTACTGAAAAAATGTGCATCAATGGATTTTTGATTACAGCTTCCAATTAACCAGAACCTCAATATAAGGTGTTGCCGTAGACTTTTGCCCGCCACTGTATGTATCCAACTTAGGGCCTTCGTCCACTGATGCAACGCGACTCCAACGCGACTGCAACCCAATGTGTTTGCGACGGTTGCACGAAAGTCGTCTATTGACGCAACTCTTCTGCGACTCGTGTTGTGATAAAATGAAACTACTAGTTTGTACAGAGATTTCGCTATCGTACTGATATGTGAAGTGTTTCGTTTTGGGTGAGAGGATGATTGAGGACGGCCAATGGTGTAGAAATGTATCTTTTCTTTGGCAATGTATCTTTTTTTTCGCGTTTGCGATTTGTGTGGCTGTGAAATGCAGAATTTTTGTACGCGAACGTATGAAAGAGGGGAATGTACTAGAGAACAGGATGGCCATTCTGGGGTGGGCAACCCCATTTTTTTTTTCTTTTTTGACTTCAGATTCGGAATCAGCGACCCAAAATTACCTTGTAGTTCGAACCAGCCCGATCGGACGAGTATTTCCCCATGAAAACAGCCAGGTCGGACGAGTGCTTCCCATCAAAATTATCTTCATCTGAAACAAACTCGCGCAACGTTCACATTACTCGTATAGTGAAACTACACATACTATATGCGATCATGACAGCGAGTGCCACTCGCGTAAAAACACGTATCAACATCAGTACTTTTTGACCTCGGACGTGTTTTGAGGGATGCAGGGGTGTGCTAACTGTAACTATAGAAATAATATTATATTAATATTAACCTATAGAAGATACAAAACCCATTATATATCATTTTCTATGCTGTTTGGAATCCATCTTCCTGTAAGCTTCTATATTTCTAAGTGTAACGAGCTCGAAATGCAAGGGGGCTGGGACAAATTATGATCTAATATTTTCTCCTCCCCCACTGTTCCCCTTTCTACAAATTTCAAGAAAATGCCACAAATGGCATGTACAGGGTCATCTAGTGGTTTCTTTTTAAATCATAGGTTATTCTGACAGTGAAAGCTGTTGAAATCTTGACAGAAAGTCAGTATCATACTTCCGCAGGACGAAATGAGTCGCTTTACACTTGAACAACGTTGGGAAATATTGAAAACTTATTTCCAAAGTGAGTGCTGTGTAGCCCAAACAGTGCGTTTTTTCAAAAGAAGTTATGGCCGAAATGAAGCACCCACCGCGCCTGCTGTACACAAGTTTGTGCAAAAAGCTCGTGAGACTGGCATGCTAGTGGACAACACTCATGGTCCCCGTGGTCGTACGGTGCGCACAGACGAGAATGTGACTGCTGTAGCCGAGAGTGTGAGACTCACTCGACGAACATCAACTCGCCATCGATCTCAACAGCTCAACATTTCACGCACTATCCTGAGCAGAATTCTGCACAAAGATCTCGGATTATTCGCTTACAAGGTTCAATTGACTCAGCAATTGAAGGCGCACGACCATCCGCTTCGTTAGCGCTTCGCAGTTTGGGTCTTAGAGCAGCTTGAATTGGACAACGATTTTGGGCGAAAAATTCATCTTTTCTGACGAGGCGCATTTTCATCTCGGAGGCTACGTTAACGAACAAAATTACCGCATCTGGGGCTCGGAAAACCCGCACGTTATTGTCGAGAAGTCAATGCATCCACAGAGAGTGACAGTTTGGTGCGGATTGTGGAGTGGTGGCATCATTGGACCATTTTTCTTCGAAAATGAGGCTGGGAACAACGTTTCGGTCAACGGTGAACGTTACAGAGCTATGTTATTCGACTTTTTTTTTACTGAAATTGAAGACATGGATTTGGACGACCTCTGGTTCATTTAGGATGGTGCGCCATGCCACAATCGATCTTTTACGCACCAAATTCCCAAATCGTGTTATCTATCAGCCGTCTCGGGGATGTCAATTGGCCGCTTCGGGGCTGCGATTTGACCCGTTTGGACTTTTTTTTCTGGGGAACCGTGAAGGACCGACGTTATGCCAACAATCCAGAAACGATTCAAGCACTTAAGGCCAATATCATCCAAGCAATCCGTGAGCTACAGCCCGAAACCATCGACATGGTCATGGAAAATTAGAATGACAGAATGCGCTACTGCGAAGCCAGCCGAGGCAGCCACTTGAACGAAGTTGTGTTTCATCATTAATGGGAATGTTTGCTCTTACTAATGAAGCCATAATACATGGAAAAAAATTTAATTTTGTTCATTGCATTTTTAAAAAGAAACTTGTAATTGGCCCACCCTGTACTCAACATTACCATTCTTACGACACCCCACTTGCCTATACCTGAGGATAAATTTTTTTTTACCTTAATTTCGCCTCTATGGACTCTCTTTTAATTACCCTAACCCCTTGTGGGGCATAGCGCGTCAACTGCTCCATATGGCCCAGTTGACGTTTCGACGGCATAAACTGGTTTCGGAGAATGCAGTTGCCAGCATGCACCTCCTGCTCCTGCACATCCATGGCCACGAACGTCGTCGTGGACGGGACTCGAATCCGAAACGCCGGTAGTCAAACATGAGACTGATGCCTCAACACACTGCACTTCCGGTCGCCCCCTAGCCGTCCCTATGTGGACTGGACCCCCCTAAAAGTTAGTCGATTACAACACATCGCTTTCTTCAGCGAATTATAGCATTTCTACATATTCTCACCCATTCAACCCCCGACAGTAGAGGAAGTTGATCTCGCGTTGCGGTCACTAAAACGAAATAAATCGCCGGGCGCTGACAAGATTCCAGCTGAACTGCTAAAATTCGGTGGAATGAGTCTAGTTGATGCCATACATCAATTACTCCTGCGAGTATGGGAGGACGAGGAGATCCCAGACGATTGGCGCAGAAGCATCATCTGTCCAATTCATAAAAAGGGAGATAAACTGCGGTGTGAGAACTACAGGGGCATCTCACTAGTTTGTACGTCCTATAAAATTTTGACGAAAATTCTGGAAAATAGAATAAAACCGTACGCAGAACGAGTCATTGGCGAATATCAAAGCGGTTTCAGACCTGGTCGCTCCACAACCGATCAGCTCTTCTCAGTCAAACTGATACTCCAGAGGTGCTGGGAATACAACGTAAACGTATACCAAATCTTTGTCGACTTCAAGCAGGCATACGACAGTATCGATCGTGGAGTACTGTAAAACATTATACTGCAATTTGGTATACCGGCAAAATTAGTGCGACTGACAAAGATGACGATGACCAACTCCGTCTCACAAGTCAGGATCCAGAATAGACTTACTGATCTATTTGAAACACGCACTGGTTTGAAACAGGCGATGGACTGGCACCGACGCTCTTCAACCTAGCACTGGAATACGCTACTCGGGCTATGAATATGGACAACAGCAAGACGCTACTCATCAAGTCGACACACATTTTCATCATCACATATTTTCCCCTCTCCTTCTTTGGAAGAAAATTCCAAAAATGGAATGTACTCCCCCCCCCCCCCCCCCCCAAAGGAACTGGCAGCTCATATGTAGGGCTTCGGAGCGACGCAATTTTTCCGCTCCATGATTGATAAAACCGCTCTGCTCCGGTCCAAACATTTTCGCTCTGCTCCATATAAAAATAAAAAATTCTGATTTTTATTTAACAAATATTATCTTTCATTCATTGGGAAGTATGTAATATTATTTTAATTCACATGCATTACATGCATATTATTTAGAGAACAGAAAATATTGAAAAATTGGCTCTTGAACACAACAGAAATATTAAAGTGCTTATTGCTAAGAACATTGACTGTTTAGCTTAAGAAATAAAATGTTGGCTGGATTTTCTTTAGGTAACCGACAGCGCAAGTGAATTTTAACGTACAAAAATTTCATTCAACTCTGACTTGCGTTGCTGGCCAACGCTACACAGGCTATCTCCTATAGTGGAAGAGCTCGTCGATCATCCCAGAACTCCATACCCGGCCGAAATGGGTGGATGTTGTTGAAATTCGGTTATGTGCTCCTTAATAGTGTCGTTGCGGATGTGGTTAGGGCTCCAGTCACGTCCTGTGATTGCACAAAATTATCAACATCACTCATATTATGAGACTAAAAAATTAATGAAAAATATTAAAAATGCCCATAATTAATATAATATATGTGAATAGCATGTAGCACAAACAATATAATAATATGAAATCAATATCATTGTATTCACGCATAGCATTTTTTCCTATAAGTTTTTAAGAATGAATGGAGTATAGCACTACCCACTCAATACAACAATATTAAGTTGGCAATGCACTCCACACAAAAAATTTTTCAGCTTAAAAGCCGATCGCACTAGTCGACTGGTTTCGTCCACCGATAGACCATACTCGTCAGGAGCTACCTTTAGTCTATCGGGGAGGTAGCTCGACGGTCGGTCGGTGGACGAAACCAGTCGACTAGTGCGATCGGCTTTTAAGCTAAAAAATTTTTTGTGTGGAGTGCATTGCCAACTTAATATTGTTGTATTGAGTTGGTAGTGCTATACTCCATTCATTCTTAAAAAATATAATAATATACCTCATTTTCGATTTCGGGTAAGAATTGGTTATCAACACCGTTTTGTGGAATAAATCTACCAGACTTTGGCAACAGAATTTTGTTCCATTTTTTAAAAAGCGATTGTTTTGCTACCGATATGCCATCCGGTTCGTGCAGGCTCTTGAATCTTGAGTCCAAATATAGTGCAGATGCTATGCAAGCTTGATTGAAGACTAAATCACGTTCCAGAAGGAATTTTGCCATCTCCTTTGCCATACTGATTTGCATTGATGATATTTGTAATATTTGTATTTCAACGAAATCGCCAATTAGCAAATGTGCAGCCTGCAATTTAATAGTCGCTTCTTTAAAACCCAACATACATCATCCGGAAAAACTGATCAGGCCCGGCTTTGAGAAATTCCGGATCGTGTATGGCCGTTTCAGGTCGCCTTTTAGGCGGCCGGAAGCAAAATCGTTCCCGCCAGGCCTCCATCACACACGTTCCGGAATTTTTCTCCGCAAAAACTGATAAGGCCTGGCTTTGAGCAATTCCGGATCGTGAATGGCATGTGCAGACCGTCTTGAGGCGGCCGGATGCATAATTGAAAATCCATCTTATCGCCAGAGATTCGAAGTATCATTCTATCTACTGAATGGAATTTTTCTTTCCATGGCCAAGTTTCAGATACATTGGTCTATTGAATAAACTCCAGTGAAAATTCATTCTGGTCACGCGGCCGAAAAGGCCGCTGGACAGGCCTTTCAGGCGGCCTGGAAAGTAAAATGCCGTACAATTCAGTCCAATAGATAAATACTTTGATTCTATGGCGATAAGATCGATTTTCAATTATGCATCCCCTCCGGATCAGAATACTTCTCAGATTCGGAGGGGAACATTTTCATGACAGTTGTCAAGCAGTTAATGTGAGAGTTACAAGATGAACATTGACAAGAAAGTGGTCGCTAACAACAAGTATAAACTCTTCTTAGGGAAATAAAAAATATTAATACATACAGAAAAAATAAAATAATAATAAATTTTGGGGGCGTTTTTCTCAGTACATATTTGAAAATTGTCACATATCACGTTCATTCACTTGGAGAACAACGATCCAGGCGGCGAAGGCCCGACGTCGGGCAGTCGCGCCACGATGATGATGACGTTCATTCACGTGCCCCTTCACATCTGGGTTTATGTGATAGAATATGGTTTGAATATCTATGAATAAACGATTCTTCTAAGATTATCCTAATACTTAAATCTTAAAACAAAAATCAATACTATCTTCGAAAAGTATTCATGTCTATTTTTATTTACAAATTGATGGCTGTTGTTGCCAATTAGTACTAAATACTTCTTCGAATGAAATCCGACTCAAATGCAGCGTTTTGGCGAACTTGCCTAGATAAGAGTAAATTACAGTAACAGAGCTGTGGAGCTGTGTAGTATTGTGTATCCGTAAGAGGAAGAGAGAGTTCCGCTGTATCTGACAGAGGTTTTAGAGGGGGGAAAATTGACGGGAAAAAATTCTGATTCTGAGACCATGATTTCTGAACAAATACTCTCGCATCTCTTTCGCTCTAGTACAATTCGTTGTTGTTGTTGTGGCAACACCAACGCCTTCTCGCTTTGAAGGGTTTTGGCAGCTCTTGGCCGTTGTTAATGAACGGGTCGCTCCGGTGCGTAGAACCGGCTGCCGTAGGACGAGTTCAATTCGTAATGGACAGGTATTAGTCATCATATGACCTGCTGCTCTTGCGGATCAGGTCGATCTACTCCGAGTCCGACAACGAAGTAGATTCAAGAAAATAGGTTCGCAGACCTACTCCGTATATGAAACGAATCTGTCGTCCGTCATGGAAATGGAAATAGAGTGAAAGAACAGAAGAGTGGGTGAACTAGGTTCGTCGAAGTCTGAGTCGTAATTGTAAATAACGGAGGAGAACTGAATTATAGATTAGAAGACATATCCACATGTCGCTATATTGCAGTGTAGAATAAAATGGATTGTATTTTTAATTGGATTTTATTGATATCAGGTGGAGTGAAGCTTTTATGGCCGGTTTGCATTCGTATATTAGTATATTCGGCGAGAATGCCCGAAGCAAGTAGCGTGGGCGAGGTGCGCGTTCACATTCTCGGTTGGGCAATGACAAACAACTGATGGTGCGGTAACATACGCGCTCCCATGGGGAAATAATGTGCGCACTTGTGAAGAGCGTTTACTTTAATTTTTACCAACCACATGTTTCATGTAATTTTCCCGAAAAATCGTTTGCGCGCGTTTAGGTTAAGCGGAACCACTCACGTAACCCCCTACCAGCTTTTTGCAGACTGATTGGTTGTTTCTTCGAAAAAAGGACTGCCGTTCAGAATTTTTTTTTTTTTTTCGTTTTTTTTTTGCTATTTTGACGTCAGATTCGCAATCAGCGACCCAGTCAACCCCCTACCATTTTTTCCAGTAAGAGCGGCCGTAATTATAAAAAAAAAGGGTTGCCATTCTGGATCCCTCATTTGGTTTTTTTGCCATTCGGACATCGGATTTGCAATCAGCGACCCAAAAAACACCCTACCAACTTTTCCCAGCAAGATTGGCCGTGTTTTTGAAAAAAAAGAAAGGTTGCCGCTCAGTAACACGATTTTTTTATTTTTTGCAATTCTCACTTATTCGCAATCAGCGACCCAATCGACTCCGTAATAGTTTTTTCCAGCAAGATCGGCCGTGTTTATAAAAAAAAAGTGCTGCCATTCTGGATCCCCCATTTGGTTTTCTTGCCATTTGAACTTCAGATTTGCAATCACCGACCCAAATAACCCCCAATCCATCATCGACCACGATCACCCACAACACAATAAAAGACGAAAAGCTTCACTTCACCCAACATCAATAAAATCCAATTGAAAATTTACTCCACTTCATTCTACACCACAATATAGCGTGGCGACATCGTATACACATATGTCACATCATCTAATCACTAATTCAGCTCTCTCATCTACTTTTCTATTCCCCCCAGATTTAAACGTTCTGACCCTGACCTGATCATGCTCCGATACCGACAGACGGAACTAGTAAACCTATTCACTGCTAATTTTTCAACTGCTCCGACCTGAACTGAAAGGAACCATATGATCCGGGTTCGTTTTCATGCTCCGATCTGATCATTTTTTGACCTGATCATTTTTCGATTGCGTAGTAGGTCGACCTAGTTCGGTGTACGGAGTAGGTTAAAAAAAGAGTAGGTTCCTGAATTGGCAACCATGACTAACGGGTATAACGAAAATTGGTTGGTTGTTGGTTCTGGCTGTCGGGACTCGGGTATGTAGATGCTTCGGCATGAGTTGGGTACAGATAATGCCTCTTATTTTTACTTACGGATACACAAAGCCTTACATCTCCGTTGCTCACTGTCATTTACTAGATCAGTGATAAAAGATCCAGTTCGCCAAAGCCCGAACAAAATCATCGAAATATCTACATCGATCGCTTTATAATTATACATATATATATTTTTTTTATATATATATTTTACAAAAATACGATAATTTTAAACTCGTTGGCAGTCGATTACTTTTATAAAATATATATTGTTCGTTTGTACTTCTCTACTACACAAAAATCTTGTTCTAAACAAACTTAAATAATTTTAATGAATGGTTAAATATATTCTAGCAGTGGAGGCGGCAACAAAAGTGGTTTTAACAAAGGTAAACACCCGAAAACTGAGTTCTATGAAAATGAAATTGTGTGTGAAAATTCGAGAGAAAGAAAAATATCAAAACAAGTATCCATTTTCTTATCTTATTACATACATAATAGTTTTTTTGTTAACATCTATTCCCATCCATAAACATAATAAACATTAAGAACTAAGTATATTGACATTTAGCGTGTAAGTTTTGCCGTTTTTTCCTAATCGAGCGGACAAACAAACAAGAAAGTACCCATCAAATGGTTTTTATGAAAATAAGGCTGCATTATTTGGTTCCGTTAAAAGTAACATAAAGTTGGTATATTTTGTAATGGTGTCGCCAATTTTTTTTTTTAGTTTCAACTAGTGTCCTATTGTTTTTGTTTTGTTAGCCCTTTAACGGTCAAGCGTCGTTTG
Source organism: Chloromyia formosa (assembly GCA_964017055.1). Lineage (NCBI taxonomy): Eukaryota > Metazoa > Arthropoda > Insecta > Diptera > Stratiomyidae > Chloromyia > Chloromyia formosa. The sequence goes on from OZ024818.1 coordinate 53,402,176, forward strand.
TTCTAAATACTTTTAGTTTTATTGTATTTTTTACCTGTAGGTAGTCTACGTAAACGTGTGTTGGCAATTGTCGAGTGGTGTGTATTGTGTTGCGACAGAAACACACCCGCTTGACGCGTCTCTGTCCAAACGAAAGCATGGTTGCTTGGTTGTAGGCGCTACGAAATTATGGTAGAGTACACAATATTATTGACTGGTTGGTTCTTGAACGTTGACGATGGTTGTCGATTGAACAAATCTGTAGACAGTATGACTAAGGTTCCTTTACGGCGTTTGGTGGCGTTTGAATTTCGATAGAAAACAGAAATCATGTGGTTTTTCGTTGTGACCCGTAGAAACAAAACGTATAAGCTTAAGTATACAACCCAACTACTACTAATTGTAAGAACTGGTGTAACAACAGGTAACATACAATCTTTCATTCTTTCCTTGACTGTTATACGATCGTTAAAGGGTTATCCGTACAAGTCGAAACAAAAAACTCGAAAAGTCTTCGTTAAATTAGAGAAAATTGTTAAAGTGTGGTACATACATGGAAGTTGCCTTGTAAAATCATGATAAGAGTACGTCGTGGTCTAGTCAAAACTCTGGTATTTTGTAAAAGATCTTGCCACAAAGTGTATATGTAATACGATTTGGTACAACAAAAATGGTTCAGTAAATGTTAGATATAATGCGGTCTTGAAATAATAATAATAATAGTCCTTTGGAAACCAAGAAAAAAAAAACAAAAGTGTGTAAAATGTAATTGAAACGAAAAACGATTGAAAATGATCTGATTCGTGTATAGGACAACTTGATAAATTTATTTTAAAAGTAATTTTCGTTCAAACGAGTAGAAAAAGTCATCGTTGTTTGTCAATATATGATGTGATGGAAAAGAACTAGGAGATAAGGTCTTTAGATGTTAAGTTTGAACTGAAGTGTAAGCTTTTGAGAGTCGTGAAGATCTAATGAATCATTGTTGTATTCTATAGGTGGTGGATATGGAGGAAGTAGTGGTGATATGATTGTCCAAGAAGATACCATCTTCGTTGCTGGCATGGATGCTGCCCTCACTGAAGAGGAAATCAATGATCATTTCGGTTCGATTGGAGTGATTAAGGTAAGGCAAATTGTCTCGGCATTTTTATGTTACTTAATGCTCAACTGTTTTTTTTTACTTACGACAAACAGAAAGACAAGAAAACAATGAAACCGAAAATTTGGCTCTATCGTCACAAGGACACCGGCCTCTCAAAGGGTGAAGCTACTGTCACCTATGACGACGCGAACGCCGCGAAATCGGCCATTTCGTGGTTCGATGGACGCGATTTTAGAGGCAGCACCATTCGTGTCTCATTGGCTCAACGTCAGAACAATTGGAACAAGGGAGGAGGTGGTGGTGGTGGCGGTGGCGGAGGTGGCGGCGGCCGTGGAGGATTCGGTGGCGGTGGTGGTCGTGGCGGCCCAATGGGTGGTGGTGATGGTGGAGATCGAGGCGATCGCGGTGGCTTCGGTCGCAAGGACGGCGGAGGTGGCGGTGGACGTGACGGCGGCGGTCCACGAGGAGGACCTGGTGGATCGGGCGGTGGTCCACGCGGAGGCAGTGGTGGTCCTGGCGGACCGAATAAAATTCCACAACGCGAAGGCGATTGGACTTGCTCGGAATGTAACAACACGAACTTTTCGTGGCGTAATGAGTGTAACAGGTATGTTGCTGTAGACCCCCCGGGTAGTCCAGTCAAAGTACGAGTTTCTATTTCAAAATAATTTTCACAATTTTGAATTTATGGGGCTCATATTAGATTTTTTCGCGACGACGAGGCCAGTTGGCTTTTAAGGTCCGTGTTCCTCGGGGGCGATCCATGCGACGACAGCGCAGCTATCCCAGCTCAGCACTGAGCAATATTTGTTTGTCGCCAACGAGCATCGCATGGCTTACTCAATTGCCCTAACCCCTTGTGGGGTATAGTGCGTCAACTGTTCCATGTGGCCCAGTTGACGTTTTGTTGGCATAAACTGGCATGCATCTCCTCCACATCCATGGTCCCGAACGTCGTCGTGGACGGGATTCGAACCCGAAACGCATTTAGTCAAACATGAGACTGATGCCTCAACCCGCTGCGCTACCGGTCGCCCCAAAAATCTGGCTCTATCGCATGACTTGCGTCAGTCGTAACGCAGGAGGTAGAATATCGTCGCCATCGTAGTTGGGCGTCGCAGTCGTTGTTGTGCATGTCGTCTGATTGAGGTGGACGTTGTGCATGCCAAGAAAAATGTATGGCTTGCCGACTGTCTGTGCGTGCGCGGGATCGGCTTCTTGAGGGGTACTTGCATTGTACGAGTACATGGCGGGCAGTCGCTGTTGTATATTCCGTCCATGTGATGGGGTTATTATTGCTTGTGCTTGATCATCGTTTCGACGAACACATCCCGTGCACGATCGACGATGAGCTTTCGTCGGTGAGCTACCGTCGCATTGGTCGCCCCGAGGAACACAGACCTTTATGAGGACTTTTGGTGTTGTCTTCCCACAAAATTAACCAATTCTAAATTGTGGGAATTGTTTTGAGTACGAGCCAAATTTGAGCGTATTTTGATCTATATCACGAATCCAAGAACGTAACTTTCAACTACGTTTTATTTTTACATTGCAGATGCAAACAACCGAAAAGTGAAGGCGGTTCAGGAGGAGGTGGTGGTGGTGGCGGCGGCGGCGGTGGTCGCGGTGATTATGGCGGCTCTCGTGGAGGTGGTGGTGGCGGTTTCGGTGGAGATCGCAGACCACCCTACGGTGGAGGAGGCGGCGGTGGTGGTCGTCCTAGTTTTGGCGGTAACCGCGATGGAGGTGATGGTGGAAGCCGCGGATACAGCAGAGATGGTGATTCCGGTGGCGGTCCAATGCGCAGCAACCCGCGTGGCGGAAATCGCGATCGAGGTGGTGGTGGTCGACCATATTAAATTTTTAATGTAAATCGCTGCTAAAAAATAAATAAAAAATAACTTGATAATATTGTATTCGTAAGTTGGAGTTTTACATAAAATTTTATGTAATCGGAATTATTCACGATCGTATATCATTAGGACCGTATTCTATACTCTTAGTGTCAAAGGAAGATTTTTTTTAAGTTGTGCTAGATAATTGTGTACTTCAGTGTAAACTTGGAAAATTTTCAAAATTAATTATTACAGGATATAGACGTGTACACCATTTAACACACACTTTTTTAACGAATAATCTGCTAAGAATGAATTAAGATCAATAATTTTAATATTCGTAACTGATTTTATGTTTCTTATGAAAATGTATGTATGCAACAAATAAATGAAAAGATGAGATAAGAATATGATATTTAAAATTTTTAGTGATTCCAAAACCTTTGTTTCCGTAGAACTGTTGTATGTACAAATATTTGTGTTAACAGGTTCCCCCTTCAGACGTTCGCTTCGAAAAATTATGATGATTTGCCTTAACCCCTTGTGGGGCATAGCGCGCTAACTACTCCTAAGTGGCATAATGAAATTATCTTTAAGAGGCGTAATTGACGTTTCGCTAGCCTTGATTTTACCTCACTGTTCTTGTCGCTGTGGTTCGAACGAAATATCCAGCCTAATTTCGCCTTTATGATGCTCAACACTGGGTGTTCACCATCATGAGTTTATGCACGTTGACTCGAAAAAAAAAAACCTTTCATGCATAGGGGAAGATGTCATGGTTGTGTCGTTTGTATATCCTAAAGATTTATCAAGGCACAACAAATTATGTGCGTAGATTTACGAGATAGATATGAAAGGACAATGGGCAAAAATGTATAAAGCTTGATCCAAATCTCCACCACAAATGGATTCTATGTTACTGAATAGTCAACGAAATATGTAATAACTTTTACTGACAGCAAAAAAACTGTAAATAGTTATAGCTAAAAAGCTTTCTTTTTAGATTTTATTATATTTTTTTTAAGATTCCAAAGTACCGGTTTCGAAAAACCGAATCATTAAAAAACCGGCTTATGGTCATAAAAACCGACTCATGACCGATAAAAAACCGACTCATTGAAAAACCGATTCACCGAAACACTTAAGTACTCAAAAACCGACTCACTAAAAACCGATCGGCTCATGGTTAACAAAAAACCGACTTATTAAAAGATCGATTCACTTAAAACCCACACACTACAAAATAAATGAGTACTCGGGTACTTAATGACCGATTCACTTAAAACCGACTTATTACAAAATGAGTACTCGAGTACTCAAAAACCGACTCGTTAAAAACCGAGTGAGAGCATGCAATAAAAAGAAGGCTTTGCGCAAAATTTCAGGTCGATAGCTTTAAAACTGAGATACTATCGACCTGAAATTTTGCGCAAAGCCTTCTTTTTATTGCATGCTGTAAATATGTCGGAACCAATTAAATCGGACCACTACGTCATACAGCTGTCATAGGAACGACCGTTCCAAAAGCAAGTTTTTGTTAGAAAAACTTTTTTATTTCTGAAAATATCTTTACCAAAATTCATATTATTTAATCATATTAACTTCCAAACCACGTTCCTAAATTTGGTTGAAATCGGCTCCCTATTTCATATACCTCTCATAGGAACAGTGAAATCGGAACAGGTTCTACTACTAATTTCAAAGTGGCAAATGCACCATAAGCAACAAAGAAGGTATGATACCCTTACTTACGCTTACGTAGAACCAGACGGGCAAAGCTTAATCGACTCATCTCGTCGTACCGACCATGAATATACAGTCATACAAAAAAGTATTCGTACACACGTCGTATCGTGCTTTACTGTCCTGCAACAGTTAAAAGAGCTACATTTTTTTAACAAAAAATGTCTCTAACTCTTTTAGCAACACTACTTTCTTATATTAACTTAAAAAAAAGTACTCTTTTCTGATCGTGTCAACAGAAAAGTGAGAAACAGTTATGCAATTCCCGAAAATTGAATCAAAAAAGTATTCGTACAGCAGCAATGCAGAAAGAATAATGCCGTTATTCCGTTGCCGATGGCGATCATTCGTATTGGGATCAGTCTTGTGATAATTATCAAGTATTTATCAATTGTTGTTAAGCAAATTTGTAGTGGATTTCCATTAAATTCTTTATTATGGGACGAAAAGGTAAAGAAACGACAGAAGGAGAAAGGAGAATTATCCTTTCCTTGCACAATCAATGCAAATCATTGCGTGAAATCAGCGTTATTGTTGGGAGACCACGCTCAACCGTTCAAAGCATCATTGATAGATATTGTGTCACGGAAAGTCTTACGAATCAACCAAGATCAGGAGGGCCAAGATTATTAACTACCAAAGATGAACGCAGTATATGTAGAAAAGTGCGATAAAATCCGAAAATTACAGCTTCAGCGATTGCGGCAGAGGTGGCGGAAAAAGATAAAATAGACGTTTCTGGAGAAACAAGCAGAAATGTGCTCCGCCGTGCCGGTTACAACTCTTGAATCGCTAGAAGAAAATATTACAAAAGCGAAAAAATAGAAAGGATCGATTAGATTTCGCCAAAACGATGCGAAATCATGGAATAGACTTCTGGGAAAATGTTAAATTTACTCTAATCAGCAAATATAACTTTTCCCAGAAGTCTATTCCATGATTTCGCATCGTTTTGGCGAAATCTAATCGATCCTTCCTATTTTTTCGCTTTTGTAATATTTTCTTCTAGCGATTCAAGAGTTGTAACCGGCACGGCGGAGCACATTTCTGCTTGTTTCTCCAGAAACGTCTATTTTATCTTTTTCCGCCACCTCTGCCGCAATCGCTGAAGCTGTAATTTTCGGATTTTATCGCACTTTTCTACATATACTGCGTTCATCTTTGGTAGTTAATAATCTTGGCCCTCCTGATCTTGGTTGATTCGTAAGACTTTCCGTGACACAATATCTATCAATGATGCTTTGAACGGTTGAGCGTGGTCTCCCAACAATAACGCTGATTTCACGCAATGATTTGCATTGATTGTGCAAGGAAAGGATAATTCTCCTTTCTCCTTCTGTCGTTTCTTTACCTTTTCGTCCCATAATAAAGAATTTAATGGAAATCCACTACAAATTTGCTTAACAACAATTGATAAATACTTGATAATTATCACAAGACTGATCCCAATACGAATGATAGCCATCGGCAACGGAATAACGGCATTATTCTTTCTGCATTGCTGCTGTACGAATACTTTTTTGATTCAATTTTCGGGAATTGCATAACTGTTTCTCACTTTCCTGTTGACACGATCAGAAAAGAGTACTTTTTTTTAAGATAATATAAGAAAGTAGTGTTGCTAAAAGAGTTAGAGACATTTTTTGTTAAAAAAATGTAGCTCTTTTAACTGTTGCAGGACAGTAAAGCACGATACGACGTGTGTACGAATACTTTTTTGTATGACTGTATATACACTTGCGAGCAAAAATACTGAATCAAACCGAAAGCACTTGTATTTGTATGTATATTTTTAAAAGTACGTTACGTATCCCTACAAATCGTGTGTCATTTGGAAGTTTGAGATCTTAGCTTTTACAATGGGTGCGTTCCTAAAAGTATCGTAAATGCGCTACTTTTCAATTGTCCCTTCTCCGATTCGTGATTTCTCCGGTGAACGACACAATTCCCTTGCCGCCATCAATATATTTCACACAAACATACGCCACTTAATAAGGGATATTTCCACTCAAACACAATTTTCAAATAAAATTACGAGCGAGGACAGACTTTCCGGTCACTATACGCACTTTGAGGCCAACAAACAGTTATTTACAAATAGAGTGACAGAACTTGCCAAGAGCGAACTGTCAAAACTCTAGGAATCGTTGAAGGGGTAATCGGATCGGAAAAAATTCGTGATACTTTTGCCCTTCACAAAGAGTGCGTTCAGAAGGTGGCAAAAGAGCAGAAACCGCTCGCGAGCAGCTCCGGAGCCACTTGGTTTGGAGTCTGCACCTGCTGAACGCTACTTCACCAGCTGACAAATCGACCAGCTGAAAGCTGACGATGACAATTTTAGACGTCAAGTGCCGAAAAGTGGAAAATACATGAATCCCACGCTGTCCATTACAAAAATCACGAACAACGAAGAAACAAATTCAAAAGCACCCGAAAACCAAAGAACTAGAAGCCGAAAACGGCGAAAACACAACAACCAATTTGATAACTGTCAAAACTCGAAACTCGCAACATGAGCGTGAGGTTGAAAAAGAAGAAGACGAACCTGAGCACTGATCAGTGAGCAGAAATATTTCTTGCTCGGTGAAATTTGATCATGCTCACCCGAGCAGAAGTTGCTCAGTCACTTCTGAACCCGCTCGTTCTGAACATGTTCGCTGAGCGGAAGTTGCTCAGTTCCTTCTGAACGCACACAAAGATTCTGGTTTCGGTGTCTGAAATCGTACCGTTTTCGCAAAGTATCTATGAAACCGTGTCGACGCGCTTCCGACACGGTCCAAAATAGGAACGCAGCCAATGATACTTTTTTTATCACCATTGTGTGCGTTCAGAAGGAACTGAGCAACTTCCGCTCAGCGAACATGTTCAGAACGAGCGGGTTCAGAAGTGATTGAGCAACTTCTGCTCGGGTGAGCATGATCAAATTTCACCGAGCAAGAAATATTTCTGCTCACTGATCAGTGCTCAGTGCTCAGGTTCTTCTTCTTCTTTTTCAACCTCACGCTCATGTTGCGAGTTTCCGAGTTTTGACAGTTATCAAATTGGTTGTTGTGTTTTCGCCATTTTCGGCTTCTAGTTCTTTGGTTTTCGGGTGCTTTTGAATTTGTTTTCTCGTTGTTCGTGATTTTTGTAATGGACAGCGTGGGATTCATGTATTTTCCACTTTTCGGCACTTGACGTCTAAAATTATCATCGTCAGCTTTCAGCTGGTCGATTTGTCAGCTGGTGAAGTAGCGTTCAGCAGGTGCAGACTCCAAACCGAGCAGCTCCGGAGCTGCTCGCGAGCAGTTGCGGAGCTGCTCGCGAGCGGTTTCTGCTCTTTTGCCACCTTCTGAACGCACTCATTTAATGAATGTTTTATGAATGAACGCTACCTGGAGCTAAAAAGTCGGGAAATTGAACATTTATGAATGGGTTATTACAAGGCAAACTAACCCTATAAATGCATCCGCAAAGGGTTTTCAATAGTCAGTTGAATCTGGAAGGTCGATTGAATAAGTTTAAAGCAATAAAAGTCACAATTTTGTCATTCATGAGTACCACGCCTCAGCAGGCGGCTTAAGTTGTCGCCCTATTTTCGGAAGGGCTTACTCAGAGAACAGTCACCCGTCAGCTAGGAATGAGCAAGTCTACTGTGCCAAGAGTGTTTTGGGGGGAAGGTAGCTACAATCAGAGACCCCGACCCGGCCGCTCTAGGTGCACTTCCGATAGAGACGATCGTTTTATTGTGACAAGTATGCTACGAAATTGGCACCTCACGGGAGTTGACGTGCAGCAGAATCTGAGGGACGTTCGCGAAGTATCTGTAAGCGTGTGGAGAGTGAGGAGACGACTAAAGGAAGCGAATTTGACTCCAAGACGGCCCAAAATTGACCCCACATCACCGACAAGCACGACTCACGTTTGTCAGGAATCACTTAAATTGGACCCTCGAGCAATGGCGGTCCGTATTGTTCACCGACGAGACCAGAGTGTGTCTACATGGCAGTGACAAAAGAGGTCGGGTATACAGGTGTCCAGGTGAGCGATTTGCGCAATGCTGTATCACAGAAACGGTAGCATACGGGGGCGGTTCGTGTATGGTGTGGGGCGGTATCTCTGTGGATTCAAAAACGGAAATTGTATTCGTGCCCTCTGGAGGCCGAGGAGGAGGACTGACAGCCGGACGGTATATTACCGGTATTCGACGTGGCCATGTTGTTCCCTACGCAGCATCTATTGGCGACAACTTTACTTTAATGCACGACAATGCACGATGTAACACATCGCGTCAAGCACAGCAGTTCCTGAACGAAGCTAATATTGCGACAATTGACTGGCCTGCACGCAGTCCAGACTTAAATCCCATTGAGCACTTGTGGGACGAGCTCAAAAGAAGTGTCCGACACAGAGATCCCTCGCCTTCGACTATCGATGAATTGAAGGAGGCCTTAATAGAGGAATGGAGCGAAATTCCTCAAGTAACCATTAAACAATTAATAATTTCAATTAAAAATCGAGTACAAGCTGTGATTAGTGCAAGAGGTAATACCAGATATTAATAAATAAATAATTTTGTTATTTTTTTTAAAAAAAAATTGTTTTATTTAACGGAAACCTGACCACAATCCATTTTCTAAAATCCCCATTTTTCCATTTTTGATTTCAAGCCTCACTCTTTTAAAATCTATCTTCAAATATTGTTAAAAATGGTATTAATGTAAAGTTAAGATTTCAAGTTTTCTAATGATATACGATTTGTAGGGATACATAATGTACTTTTCAAAATATGCATACAAATACACGTGCTTTCGGTTTGATTCAGCATTTTTGCTCGCAAGTGTAGTTTATATGGTCGGAGATGCTTCCTTCTATGCGTTGCAAACTTCATGGCAAAGTTAATATACCCTATCACATCCGTGAAGGGTATAAAACCGTTGAGAAAATCGAGTATTTTTTGTGTAGTGCAGTACAGGACGGAATTATTCAAGAAAAGGTTTTAGCATTTGATTTGAGTGTGATTTGGTATGTGGAATGGACCTTTTTGGGCTTGAAGCGGGATATGGGCAATATGAGTGTCGCGTGTCGCAGCTGGATCGGACGAGTATTTCCCAATGAAAGCAGGGTTGCCATTCTGGGGTGAGGAACCCCATTTTTTTCCTTTTTTGACTTCAGATTCAGAATCAGCGACCCAAAATTACCTTGTAGTTCGAGCCAGCCGGATCGGACGAGTATTTCGCCACAAAACACAAATGTCATTCGGGAGTGGGCAACACCATTTTTTTTTTTCTTTTTTGATTTTAGATTCGGAATCAGCGACCCAAAATAGTTACTAATTTTGTTAGTATGCCATTCTGTAATCGCAAGCAGTCTAATTAGGAATTATTTTGACTTATTTGTAGGAATATGTGATATATTGTACTATATCATGCGTTTCCGGAAGATCGAAACTCTAGATTGAGAGGAAAGTAATGTGATTGCTTTGGATACGCCCTTTTGCAATTGGGGACCGCACAAATTTTGCCCTTTGCTATATTTTTTGTAATTTGTAACTTTTTTTATTTCACATCACATGCTGTCGCTGTAAAATATTTTTCACCTCGACCGTTATTAGCACTTTTTATTAATATTAGTGGCCTCGTTTATACCGTGGAACTAAAAGGCGATTTAACTAAATCGTTTTAGTGCTAGTACTTGTTCGTGGTGTGTTTATACCGACCATACCAAGAGGTACTAAACATGAAAGATGTCAGCTATTGGCTTGTGACTTCGGTGACATTGGGTAAGAAAATGTCAAGAGGCAGCAGCCTCCTAATGAAAACGCGTTTCAACCGCTACAATCAAAGGATGAAACGAATGCAGAGTTTCAGGAAAGGATGAGATATTTATATAACGAATAAAATATAATTTTCAACAACACCATTAGCGAAGACACCAACACCACCTAGTCCCAGTTTTTCAGTCCAGTTCTGCATAGCTAAAATTGGTACCAAAACTAGCTATAGCGCGACATTTTTATGTTGTCGTGAGTGATCTCGAATTAGTTAATCCTCGAAGATAGTTCGGCGGCATAAACAAGGCCAATAATACTACTATGTAGTACTACTTTGGGGTCGCGACCCACCTTATTATCTTCCCTTGATACCCAAATATAGACGCACAAAATTTCGTTATCCGAAATTTCGCCTCTCCATTTGGTTCTGGTGAATAGGGTTTTGAATCATGTTTTATGCCCATACAGTTACAAATTTTCCACAAACAATAAATTATTCAAATATATGTAGTGTTCAAAAAAATATAAAACCAGGCCCGGAGTCCGAAGCGTATATACCCTAGACTTGTACAAACCTAGTGGTGATACCAAAAGCACCAATTGGCAACGACCATTTGCATTAAAAGTGAGTTTCCTATACGAGTATAGGGGAGGTTGGTACTCATTCAGGAGGATGTTGACCATTCTCAAAATCAATTAACTAACCCATTCTACAAATATTTGTCGAGTTTTTCTAGTCATTAGCTTCATTCTACCGAAAGTTTTCGCTTATTTGTAGTTTCATTTGTAGGGGAGGTAGGAGTTCCTTGGGTCAGATCATGCTATGAACATTTAAGCAAAACGTCAAATTTCTAGCTTCATTCTATCGAAAGTTATCGCTTAGTTGAAGTTGCATACATGTAACCAAAATTTCAAGTCGCAAGCTTTATTTTATCGTAAGTCATTGCTTATTTTAAGTTGCATTTGTAGGGGAGGTAGGGGTTCCTTGGGTCCGATATGGCCTATCTTTAATACCAACTAACTGAATATAATTTTAAACATTTGACCAAAATTTCAAGTTGCTGTCTTCATTCTATCAAAAGTTTTCGCTTAATTGAATTTTTCATTTGTAGGGGAGGTAAGGGTTTCTTGGGTCCGATCTTGCCCATTTTCAATACCAACCAAGTAGATCTTATTAGCAACATTTTACCAAGTTTTCCACTTGCTAGTGTCATTCTATCGAAAGTTATCGTATTTAAGGGAATATTTAATTTTTTGAAATTTGTAGGGGAGGTAGGCGTTCCTTGATCTGATTATGCCCAATTTACTAAAACTCAAGCAGCTTCTAACTTCAGGGTTACTTGCCAAAAATCAGGTGTCTACGCCAGTTGATTCAAGAGTCATAGACAAAAAACCTGAAAAGTAGGGTAGCATGGGGCTCTTTGTAAGGAAATTACCGTTAGTTTTCAACTGATCGGTTTTATTTTTCCAGGAGAGTATAAGATTACCCTCACGAGCAATCTGCCAAAGCTAGAGCTTTTCATGTTTATTTAATCGGGAGTTATAGATACATTTAAGTATTTAACATATGTAGGGGAGGTTGGCGTTCTCTTGGCCTGAGTATACCCATTTTCAATACCAACCAACTAGATCTTACTGCCAACATTTGACCAAAATTTCAAGGCTCTACCTTTATTCAATCGGAAGTTATCGTGCGAACGGACAGACACAATGGATAGGTCACACACTTCGAAAAGCGCCGGAAAACATTGCTAAACAGGCCCTCGATTGGAGCCCAGAGGGAACCGATGCAAGTCGCCGCGTTGGACGACCTAGAAACACCTGGAGAAAATCAGTTGAGGTCGAGGGTAAGTCATTAGGCAAATCGTGGAGACAGCTGAAGGCGATGGCGACGAACAGGACGAGGTGGAAAGTCGGCGTGGTAATTGCCCTGTGCCGCACAAGAGGTTGACAGGATCCAGAGAGAGCTTCTAAACTGAGGGACTAGTTTGCATAGAACTAGACGGACAGACGGATAGACGGATAAACTTTAATCGACTCGCCTCATCATACTGACCAATAATATATATAGTTTACATGGTCGGAGATGCTTCGTTCTGTGCGTTGCAAACTTCATGACAAAGTTAAAATACCCTATCACATCCGTGAAGGGTATAAGCAAATAATTTGCAGGACAATTGGCTACCTATGCCGCACATTTCATTCCGTTATAATTTTGCAGCCGATTCTCCTACTAATACGTAATAGTAACTGTAATTCCGTAATATTCTATCATTTGCATGCATTTGACCTAAGTCTGTTAAACTACGTTTTTTTTTACAATATTTCAACTGAAAATACAATTTCTTACACGCATCGTTTAAGATACCGCGAAAGCATTTTGTAAAAATCGTAATGTAACTATTACGTACGTATACGCACTTAAACAAATGCACTTGATATTGAAGATGTACATACAATGTTGAGCAACGAGTCTGAACGGTCCCAAGTCGTCTTCTTGAGTACAATACTGTTTCAACTAGACACGTTACAGATCGTCACGTCCAAAGAAGCTGCTACATGGGAAAAAAGCAGTTACACAATCTAACGAGCCGATTTTCAATTTGTTGCAATTGACTAGGAAGGAGACATACTAGTAATAACCATTGGCCCTTATATCATACTATATAAAATAGGTATATAATAATTTGCAACAATTTTTTAAAAACCAATTTAGAGTAAATGGCTGGGTTCACAAGATACCAAAGAACTTCTGCTGCTGTGATCATGATCAAATGGTCACCGGGCAAGAAATATTGCTGCTCACCGCTTACGCTTTTCTTCTTTCATATACCTATAGAGTGTGCGACAACAAGAGTAGCGTCCAGCAGGCGCAGACTGCATAATGAACTAGTTGCGGAGCTGCTCGTGAGCGGTTCCGATTATTCGGTACCTTCTGAACGCAGCCTATTGCAGTATTTAGTTTAGATGAATTATTGTAGTCTTTAATATCACGAAGCGGATCATCGTATTATAAGAAGTTAGCGTGCAGTATCGTTTGCATAATTCTGTTGAGATTATTTTTCATTCCAGATTAATATGTCACGGTTCACACGATTTTACGACATACGGGTGCTTAGATTTTGCAGTTTTATGACGAAATTGAGTCATTGGATTCAACGCATCTGTACTGAGAGACATCAGCTGAAATTACAGTAGAACCCCTCTAATCCGTCACCGTTGCGACTGGGGGTATGGTCGGAACGCAAAAAAGGACGGATTATCAGAAAAAAGTCTATATTTAATACACACAAAATGTCCATAGGTGTTAAGGTTCAGTGCGGCTCGATATATTGAAGGACAATGTCAAAAGCGTTCTTGGAGGGGGTCCTAGAATCACATGGCATCGATCTGTGGCAAAGGAGTGTGAGGCACTGGGTAAGTCTTTTGGGGAGTTTCGCCCTATTGCCCAGAACAGAGTACGATGGCGCGCAGGAGTAGTTGACGCGCTATGCCCCGCTAGGGGTTAAGGCAAAAGTCGAAAAATGAAGTTTCATTTACGGGGTTCGAAGGGTTTGGGTTAGGTAGAGTAATAATCCAAGGGTCGGATTGCAGACTGGGAAGTGCATGATCCCTTATACCTGCTATGGTATTCCAGTTCAAAAGTGACCGTTGCTTGAGCCAGACGCGTCGCGCTCCGAGCGTGTTTAACAGTGTTGTGTTGCAAACGACGCCACGCCTACAAAAATAACGCTAACGTCCGGAGCGTATATACCCTAGACTTGTACAGACCTAGTGGTGATACCAAAAGTACCAATTGGTAGCGACCATACGCACTAAAAGTGAGTTTCCTATCTAGCCAGTTTATAGAGGAGATTGACACTCATTCAGGAGGATCTTGACCATTCTCAAAATCAATTAACTAACCCATTCTACAAATATTTGTCGAATTTTTCAAGTCGATAGCTTCATTCTATCGAAAGTTATTGCTTATTTGAAGTTCCACTTGTAGGGGAGGTAGGGATTCCTTGGGTCGGATCTTGGCCATCATTGCCACCAACCAATAAGATCATGCTACAAACATTTATGAAAAATTTCAAGTCTCTAGCTTCACTCAATCGAAAGTTGTCGCTTATTTGAAGTTTCATTTGTAGGGGAAGTAGGGGTTTCGTTGGCCGGATTGTACGTATTTTCAACATTAGCCGACTGGATCCTGCTACAAACATTTGACCAAAATTTCAAGTCGCTAGATTTATTTTGTCGGAAGTTATCGCTTATTTGAAGTTTCATTTCTAGGGGAGGTAGGGGTTCCTTAGGTCGGATCTAACCCATCTTTAATGCCAACTAACTCAATCTCACTTCAAACATTTACCAAAGTTTCAAGTCGCTGGGTTTATTCTATCAAAAGTTATCGCATGTTTGAAGTTTCATTTGTAGGGGAGGTAGGGGTTCCTTGGGTCGGATCTTACCCATTTTCAATAACAACTTTATTAACTAAATCTTACTACCAACATTCTACCAAATTTTCAACTCGCTAGTACCTTTCTATCTAAAGTTATCGTAATTAAAGTAATATTTAATTTTTTTAATTTTGTAGGGGAGGTAGGCGTTCTTTTGATCTGATTATGACCAACTTACTGAAACTCGAGCAGCTTCTCACCTCAGGGCTACGTGCCAAAAATCAGGTATCTACGTCAATTGGTTCAAGAGTTATAGATAAAAACCTGAAAAGTAGGTTAGTACGGGGCTCTTTGTAAGAAAATTAGCGTTAGTTTTCAACTGATCGATTTTATTTTTCCAGGAGAGTATAAGATTATCCTCGCGAGCAATTTACCAAAGCTAGAGTTTTTCACGTTTATTTAATCGGGAGTTATAGATACATTTAAGTATTTTACATATGTAGGGGAGGCAGGCGTTCTCTTGACCTGATCACGCCCATTTTCAATACCAACCAACTAGATACTTCCAATATTTGACCAAAATTACAAGGCTTTAGCTTCATTCTATCGGAAGTTATCGTGCGAACGGACAGACAGACAGGCAGACGGACAGACAGACGGACAGACAGACAGACATGGCTTAATCGAATCAGGAGATGACACTGATAATTTATATATATACATTGTCATACCTCCGGAGCCTCCTTTAAGGTGTTACATATTTCCGTCGTGACATAAACAATATACCCTTACTAAAAGTCTAGGGTATAAAGATCTAAAAAATGGATTCGAAAGGGAAAACTAAGTACAATATTGTCATATCTTAAATTTATAATAATTATATGTATGTGATATCAACAAATTAATGATTTGTGTGAAAATGAACGTAAAATCGCAACTTAAAATTGTAAAAATATGGAGAAAAGTTATGTTGCACCCCATTGTTCCGCGGCCGGACTTGTAGGTTGTAGATTAATCTATTGTTTAATGAAAACAACAATAAAATTGTGCGATTTTATGCGCCATCGATAATGGTGCAAGTTTTTGTAATGAAAAGTTCAAAGTGTAAATTCTCAGCGTATTGGATCCGCCAATTTATTTTTCAAATTTTGACTTCAGATTCATAATCAGCGACCCCAAAAAACTCCGAGTACAAAGTTTTACCCGAATTGAACTCGTTTTCGACATTTGGCCAGAGATTTGGTATTTCGCCCCACTGTGCATCTCCATAATCCTATTCTTTATTATAATGAAGGGAGTAAAACATGAAATGCTCAGTTTTGGCTTCGAAATTTTGAATTTTGAAATCAGATTAGATTCGTAATCAGCGACCTCGAAAATCCCCATATCAGTAATATTGAATCAGTTTCGCAGACGTTTTACTATTTTGTCCGCCATTTTGGGTCCGCTATTTTAAATTTTGAAAATCGGACATCGAATTCGTAATCAGAGACCTTGAAAATCGCCGAGTAAGAGTTTTTGAGCGTTCAAATTTAGTTTTACTATTTATGGCCACGTTTTTGAGACTATGCCCCACTGTGCGTCGGTGTGTGAAATCCGAGTCGGGGGTTTGCCTTCATCGCCGTCCGAGTCCTCGTTCACAGTTTCTTCACCATTATTTTCCAAAACAGCGGCAATAATCTAGTCATCATTGAGCTCTTCACTGGTTTAACAGTTATTGTCCCATTAGGCAATCCACTCCTCAACTTCGCTGGCAGGGACATTCGCTTCTAAAGTTTGTTGATCTTTAACGATTGCATGCGTATCGTTGTTTTGCTCGTCTTCGATCTGGTCACTTTCGGTCATAACTTCCGTCCAAAAATTACGCCAAGATTGTCACAGCGTGTCAGGTTTCTGTTCCTCCTACGACTCTGCAATCGTATAGATAGTATCTTTAATGTTGAGAGATTTCATAGCTTCAAACATATTACAACCTTCTTCGGACTTTTCTAAAATCGAGCTGATGTACTTTCTGCGATACCGCCTCTTTAACTATTCTATCACTCCCTGATCCATTGGTTGGATAAGATATGTGACATTTGGTGGAAGAAAGATAGCTTTTATGTCCTCTTTCACTAAATCCTCCTTAGAATAATGTGATGATGCGTTATCCAACAGCAGTAGAACACAAGCAGGGAGCTTTTTTCGGACAAACGATAACAGGACGTAATAAATTCGTGAGCTACAACAGCGAAACATTTGTTGAGTTCTGCAACTTTCACAGACTCTTCATCGGCGGTACTGTGTTTCCTCAAACACGTGCTCATAAGCACCACCACGAGCCCGGTCGGGTCAACCGGAGTGACGAACCAGCCGATGGCGGATTAGAGAGGTTCTACTCCGGCCGGTTCTACTAAGGCCGGCCACACATTCCGATGTAGGCAGAGCAGCCCGCGCAGCGCGCCATCGTATTGTTGTTGTAACAATTGTCAAAAACACATTTTACAGCAACAATGCCATGTGTGCGCTGCGCTGCCCTGACTACGTCCACGATGCGGCTGGCCTAATAGCTGGTTGACGAATTTATTTAATAGGTTGTGATCCTAAAGGCTCGTACTCATAATGACCCAGGAATTGGCCGCGACGTTGGCGACAAATGCTATAATTGCCCACCATTCATTTCGGAGCATCCACATGATGGGCCAATTCACTAGTGGCCCTTTTCGAAGACAAAGTGACACTTTGTCATTTGTCAAATTTTGTTTGTTATTTTCTGTTCTTATAGACAAAAAACTCCAAAGAAAAACTTAAAAGAGAGGAATAATTAACAAGCTGCAGATTTTATTCATAAATCTTTTCATCTCAAGTTTAGCGATTTAGCGTTGGTGTTATAGGCTTCAGCCTGCCAATCGCCTCCGTTGAGAGTTTACGGATCCATTAATGTACTTTGACGCGAGCTGTCGAAACAAATGCAAATAAAAACATCAGTCAGTTCACAGATCTCTCTCTGGTTCCTGTTAACGCTTTGTGGGTCACAGGGCTTCAACTACGCCTACTTTCCACCTCGTTCTGTTCATCGCCATTGCTTTTAGCTCACTCCACGACTTGCCTATTGAGGCACCCTCTCCCTCAACATCGAGTACGTGAACAACTTCATTTACCTGGGTTGCAACTTGTCAAGGGACGCTAACGAAACTGACGAAATCAAGCGACGGATACAGTTAGCTAATAAGACCTTTTTCTCGGTTCCCCTCATAATGAAATCGAAGCATGTGTACAGAAACACGAAACAAACACGTGTACAAAACCATCATACGACCAGTGCTATGCTGTGGCTGCGACCCTAACTCAAGCCTCCGAAAACATGCTAGACACATTTGAACGTAAAGTTCTGCGGCGAATTTTCGGGGCTGTTTGCGATCGAGATGGATGGCGCACCCGGTACAACCATGAGTTGTATGAACTGTACGATGAGCTGGAAGTCTCGAAAATCGACAAACTACAACGACTTCAATGGGCAGGGCATGTACAACGAATGGACGATGATCGCATGCCAAAGAAAGTAATAAATGCAGAACGAGTCGACGGAGCGAGACTGCCTAGACGACCGAGATCTCGTTGGGAGAGCTCTGTATGTGTGGACGCCGCGCAGCTACTGGGCTTCCAAAATTATAGGACGCGGTCACGTAACCGAGATAATTGAAGGATAATGATCCAGGCTGCCAAGGCCCAACGTTGGGCTGTCGCGCCACAATGATGATGATGGCTAAAATTCATGAATCGATTTGATTTGCCGACCTCCTTATTCCTATTCTTGATCTAGATTCAATGAATTATTTTTTGGTTCAAAGCCGAAAGCAAGGCTAATGAGCATAAAGTGCAGTGGGTCATTGCAAATCTAAGTCACAATGACCCACTCCACTTTATTCTCAACCTCTGCTCTTGGATATGCACCTATCCGTGAATAAACACAGAGGAATTTTCATTGAAAGTAAGGCTAAGGCAAAAAGAGAATATTCATGAAATGATTAGGTCGTCTCTGCTGCAATGACTATTTGAGAGGCTTGGGGCTCTATTCCAGCTATCGCTATCGCTAACGCTAAAACTCTATCGATAAAATTCGCTAAATGCTTTTTAGCTCGAAACACTTCGCTAATTTCGGTTCATTTAGATGCCAAATTATAGCGCTGAATAAATTGAACCAGATAAATTAACCAAATTAGCGTTACATTTCAAACTAAAAATTATTAAGAGATTTTCAGTGATATAGTTTTAGCGGTAGCAATAGCTGGAATACGGCACCTGGCGCAGCCTCAGCAATTCCCTTCTAAGGTCCGGAACTCTTCTGTGGGTATCCACTATCTGAGAGAGTGTTTTAGAGATAAAGAGTGCACTGTCCATTCTTCCAACTAGAGCTTTGATCTTGATTATGACGAGATTCTGGACTCCGCGATCGATGGTTTTCTTCTAAATGGACTGAAACGGAACCTTTTAGAAAATCAGTGATCACCGAAGAGTTTGTGAGACTGAGATTTGATATGTTTGTCAAATTCCCTAGATACATACGAGTATCACATATAATGGTTTTTCGCGAAGGACATTCAACTGAAATGAAATAAGCTTGAACCAAATTAATTATATATTCAAAATTTCGAAATTTATGCCACCTTAACAGCCATAAATTTAAGATACAAGAATGGTCGTTGCACACTATTAAATTGGCTTCGATTACCAATATGTTTAGAAGGTTACTAACCATACGTACTTGTTTGACTCAAAATAGAAATTTGACTTTGTACATGTACTGAACGTACGAGTACTTTTGCATTGATTGCTTAATAGTCTCTTTATTACGAAACTTACATACATACATACGTTACTTAGAAGCACTCCAATTTGATTACCTTATAACGACCCATCGACTACCATACCATTCACCTAACAAAACATCGTACAAATGTAAGTCAATGGTCATACGTGATGTCAACAACAAAATACAAGACAATTCAATGTTTCGGAATTTCTTCGGCTAACCAATATACGAGTACATAGTTACCGTTATCAATGGCTTTTACACTAGATGCGTTTTTATGCGACTTTAGCGTAGTAGTGTAGGTTAAGCGAATTCATTGTGCGACAAAAACGATGTAGATGCGACAGGCTTCTGGCTGTTTTACATACCCTGCCATATTCCCACCTAAGGTTTGATTTCAGGAGTGCTGCCGAAGACATCGCGTGCTTGCAGGACGTCGATATACTTAAATGCCTATAAGAGTCGTAGAACTCCCCAGTGGACCCACTACGCGCGAGTTCGTCCGCCCTACAGTTACCAACGAAGCCGCTGTGACCCGGGATCCAGCACAGTGTGGTGTTGAAATAATCCCCCAACATCATAAGAGCCGAGCAGCATTCGGCAACTGTTTTAGAGGTGGTTGTCACAGATTTCAATGCTCTAACTGCGGCTTGGCTATCCGTAAAGATGGTGACGTCCGTAGTGGACACAATGTTGCGACCCAGCCACGCCACGACTTCCATAATTGCGGAAACCTCCGCCTGCAAAACATTGCAGTGATCTGGGAGACGTCCTGATAAACAAACGTTCGGCCCGGTAGAGTACACACCTATGCCAAGCCCACTATCATTTTTGGAGCCGTCCGTGTAGAAACAAACCGTGCCTGTCAGTACAAGCCCTTCATTCATCCAAAGATTATCGAGAAAGAATATCGGGAGGTAGCAAGTTGAGTAACACGTCCAAGGCAGCGGAAGGAGTTGTCCTTAGGGCACTGCTGATAGCCACAGCAGCCCCTCTCCGAACCTTCCCCAATAGAGTTTGATTTGTCCCGATACTAAGGGCTTCCCACCAAACGATCACACCGTACATCAGTATCGGTCTTATCACAGCCACGTACAACCAGTGCATCATTTTAGGCTGTAAGCCCCATCTCTTCCCCACAGCCTTTTTGCAGCAGTACAGTGCGACGCTTAATTGACGCGTTATTGGATGTTAAGCCTCCAGCTCAACTTCTTATCAAAAATTATTCCCAGAAACTTAGCCTTATCGGAGAAAGTGAGTACTGTGCCTCCAATCGATGAAGGTTCCACTGGAGGGATCTTTAGTGGAACCTCCATCGTTTCCCCGGACCATCATTTCTAGAGAATGAATTTTTACACAAGATGTGAGCGAGAATCAAGAGAGACTACGGGTGGAAGGGGGAGTGCGATTTTGCCAACGGAAGAAAGCGGCCGCTAGTTTTCTGGGGAGAACGTGGTAAAATTTTTGGCCTTTGCGTGTGAGTTCACGAAAGTGAGTTTTGCCTCGTCTTGCCTCGATGTTAAACAACGATAACATTGAAACTACACGTAAACAAGGAAAAAAATCATCCAAAGGATTGTACCACTGAATTTGGCGTGTGTGTCTGAATGTGCGCCTCTTTCCATCTTTGCGGGGTCGCGGTCGACTTCTTTGCGCCGTTAAGGTTCTAATACACGAGACGCGTAAACCCGTCGGGCGCGTCAAATCTACGATACCCATCCCGTCAAAACAGCAAACGGGTTTACGACAACGCGTAACTTGTTAGTTGACGACGGGTCCCGACGGGTACTCATCCGCCGTTGATGAGTCGATGAATCCAACAACAAACACATGAAAAAAGATGATGTCAGTACTCCTACATATGCTGTCGATTCGTAAACGCACCTCGTGTAAACACAACGACGTGTGCATTATTTCCGCGTCACTAAAATTCGCTCAATACCCCTTTCTGACGTTTCGTCCGCGTAAACCCGACTTACGTGTGAATACTAAATACGGGTAAAACTCACGCGAGCGCGTCTACGCGTCCCGTGTATCAGAATCTTTACTTTCGCGCCGCCGATTCTGGGATTTCGGCCAGGGATGGATGGTGTGGTGTTCGCGACTTCCGCAATATCTGCGCCGTGCACCCCTTTGTGTTGAGCTGCCGCCGATATTGTTACTTCAAGCATATTGCTGGTGTTGTCGCCGTCTAAGCCACTGCTGATTGTGTGTGCTGTTCGTCGGGCCGCACAGTTTGTTCCAGAATAAAGTCTTTGGTCGTGGGAAAGTGGTGGCCCCTGCAGTGTGTACTACAATAAATACTCATGCCGTGAAAAAAAAATTTTTTTGAATGGATCGACGGTTGACTTTGGAATAGCGAATTGGGAGGAGTAACAACAACAGCATGGCAATAGCAGCACATTGAATGCCTGGGAGGAGTAACAACAACAGCATGGCAATAGCAGCACATTGAATGCCTTTATTGCACATATATATATATATATATTTTGGTTGGTTTGTTAAGTTTCTTTGCTACCGCTTTCGTCCTAGTTTTTTTTTTGAGTTGTTTGCATAGTTCCTTAATAGTTTCCGAGTAGTTTTGTTTTGTAAATAAATAAAAAATAAATAACTGGCGCAACAGTCCAATTTGAACCACGGCCTCGAGATGAGTTAGCATCATCTCATTTTATAGATCGTGACGGTTTTTGTGCAGAGGTATGTGATCAGCAACACGCTCAACCGAGTTATTTACCCCATAATGGGTACTCATTTAACAGCTGAGTGGGCTCATAGTCCGACACGTAAATCCCCGGAATCGAACCGGGGCCCAGTGCGTTGAAGGCGAATGTGCTAACCGTTGCGCCATCCGGACTACTTTTGTAAATTGTGCATATTTTTTTTCCTGCTACGTTGTGGCCTTCAAGGACGCGGGGTAACTTTGCTCTATTTTTTTGCCAAATTTTTTCTGGTTACCGTTTATATAGCTTCATTTAGAAATAGATTATTTTTTTTCAATTGGGTATGTCTTTCAAAAATGAATGGCGAATTCGCATAGAATTAAATGTATACCATTTCGTAAATCGTGTGGTTTTCCTTCAATGAAATTCCCCGAACCCGTTTCAGGTTGGATTATAAGATGAGGTGCAACCCCCAAGGGAAACCCCCCAAATATTTCTATTGTCGGTCATAGGGGCCTCAAGGTTGGATAATTTTTTTGTGATTTTTAGCGGGTAAAGAAGGCCGGGATTCACCGCCATCATTTCCGCGGAGCTCATAGCCCTGAGCTGGGCAACGCCATGCTTCCTTTCTTTCCTAATTTTATCCCCATGTTGTTTTGTCTTTCCCTCGCACGAAACCTCTTTAAATATGATACGGACAGGGCCAGTGAGCGGTAAATACCCCGCCCATTTCACCGAACCTGAGCTACAGCATGCTCGTACCATCGCTTAGCTCACTGAAGAGCCAATTTTGAAAGCTGCCAAATTTAATAGCTGCCACTTTCGGACCATAACGGTCAAATTAGCTCCGCCCCCATCGTCACTTTTGGTTCTCCATCGTCCATTACTGGCTATTGAGACATTCAGTTCGTGGACCCATCATCTGTCAATTTTACGGTGAATTCCTAATCGACGTTTTTCCGTGTTTTTTTTTGCGACATTGCTAATATTGACAATTGACACTATTAGCCAAGACGCGAACCAAAACGTTCGATTAGAAATGTACCGTCAATCTGAAAGTCAATCAAAAACACATGAAAAGTGTTTGTCCCCTATGTTAATTGCCTTGACCCCTCCAGGGGCATGGGCGCGTCAACATCTCTAGCATTTCTATGCCTTATTGACATTTCGATAGCATATCTATTTTTTCGGAAGTGCAGTTGCTAGCATGTACCTACTATCCGCGCCGTATTTATACTGACAAGCTCGGAGCACTGTGAGAGTTTTATTAGTATCCACAGGCAGTTTTTGGTCGCACCGAGATTTGAACTTCGAACTCTAGATTAGTATCGTAGAGCGGTGACCAAACGACCACGCTGCATAGCTATGCCTGGTTGACGTTTCGGTAGCATATAAATTTCAGATGGTTCAGTTGTTAGTATGCACCTCCTATCCAAGACGTTTTTTACGGATAAGCTTGGAACGCTGTATGGGAGTCCTAAGAGTATCTGAAGGTAGTTTTTGTTAACGCGCCGGGAATTGAACCCCTGTTTCTCTAGATGCTGCATCGTAGAGTGGCGACCGAGATCTAACGGCTACCGAACGCGTCATGGATTTAGGATTTACTCCAGGTAAATTACCGGGGTAGAACATAAACTGTTGCTGTAAAGAATGCTGTTTCTCTAACCTACACCGATTAGAGTCGAAAAAAATGCAGTTATTGTTTCATAATACTTTTTTATTGAACTACGCTATTGCTTCTAGAATAAGCAAGTAAGTAAGTCTGAGTATACTGAGTCTGCCGGCTAATTCATCCACCTTGAAGTTTGAACTACACGATGCAATGCAATGAAAATTTAAATTGAAAGAAAATCATATGCATTTACGGCGTATCTAAATGAAAACTGTTCTTGTACCGACATGTGTTTGCCATACGAAATGAATGCATTTGGTGAAAATATTACAATATCGGTTAAAAGTAGGTTGATGTTTGCCGTATCAGATAATTATCGTAGCTAGTAAGATTGCTGTCCCAAGATTGCCAATTGAGATATTATACGAGTGAATGTGGGTGGATTGGGGAAACAACTATAAATGCCGCACAGTTAAGCAATATACGTAAGTAAGTTTTTTGCCAATTTCAGCTTTTCTTAATAGGCTCTGTTAAACGACTTGACAAATTTTAGATATTTTCTATTAGTTAGGCAAGATTTTATTTGAACTAGCAACTAGGCTTGAGATAGTTTTCTGTTGAAATGATCGCAATTAAGAAGACAATATACATATGTACATGCGATTTTTGTAAAATAAATTGCGACCGTTTCAGCAGAAAACTATCGCAAGCATAGTATAAATATTATGTAAGCAATTTAGGTAAATAATTTTAGAATGTAGAGAGTTTCAAGGCTTTTAATATTGAACCCTTTCCGGCTTCCGTTTTTAGTCATAAGTATTATGCACTGTATCCCGTTTCAAATACACACATTAACTGTAGACTGTATCGTATTGCAAAATTCCCACCAAAATGGAGACTGTATTAAGAACCGTTATAGAGTTATCTTTGGAAATTTGGACAAAAAACTAAAATTGGCCAGTGTCTGAGAAATTGAAACGAAAATCGTATCATAAATTTTGAAATTACATAAAATTTCATGTACAATGAAACTTTCCTGGTTTCGGTATTTGCCGCAAGCGACAAGCCCAATTAACAGTTTTCCTCTTATAAGAATCTTCCAGAGTGTTGTACTCTACTCACATAAGCATGAAGAGTTCTACTCTTATAAATTAACTCTGGTAGAATACTATAAGAGTCTGATGAGAGTTTTATGAAAATTAAATGGCACATTTCCAGAGAGTTATTTAATCTTGTAGCAAGAGTTCAAGTTTCCTAATGAGAGTTACACATGTCTCATAAGGAGATTATTAGGCTTATTATGGGAGTAAATTTTTACTCTTGTATCATAGAAGAACTATGCACTTGTTATGGGAGCTACACTTTTTTTATGTGTAACTAGAAAGAGAGAATATGATATACAAACATACACGATTTTTGTTTGGTAAGCACTACTAAATATATAAGCTCATGAGAGTTTGTATTCACTGTCACTCTGTGCCATTTTCGATGACAAATTAAAAAGTTTTTGTACACAAAATTGTACTGAATTTGCAAAACGTTATTTTCAACAAATACGGGCCGAAATGTTAACGCTGATAGTAGGCATCTTTGAAAATTGCAGAGCCCCTTACAAATAATCAGCTTTTGTATTATGGCGAGAATGGGGAGAAAAGATGATAATTATCATATTGTTCAATAGCTAGCTTGAAATTTTATTAAACAAAATCTACGGCCTGGAATCCGAAGCGTATATACCCTAGACTTGTACAGACCTAGTGGTGATACCAAAAGTACCAATTGGTAGCGACCATACGCACTAAAAGTGAATTTCCTATCTAGCCAGTTTATAGGGGAGGCTAGCACTCATTCAGGAGGATCTTGATCATTCTCAAAATCAATTAACTAACCCATTCTACAAATATTTGTCGAATTTTTCAAGTCGCTAGCTTCATTCTATCGAAAGTTATTGCTTATTTCAAGCCTCACTTCTAGGGGAAGTAGATGTTTCTTTTGTTGAATACTGCGCATTTTTAATAACAACAAACTAGATCCCAGTACAAATATTTGACCAAAATTTCAAGTCTCTAGCTTCACTCTATCGAAAGTAATGGCTTATTTGAAGTTTCATTTGTGGGGGAAGTAAGGGTTGCGTTGTTTGGATTTTATGTATTTTCAACTTAAGCCAGCTGAATCCTACTACAAATATTTCACCAAAATTTCAAGTCGCTAGCTTTGTTTTATCGTAAGTTATTGCTTATTTTAAGTTTCATTTGTAGGGGAGGTAGGGGTTGCTTGGGTCGGATCTGGCCCATCTTTAATACCAACTAACTAAATCCGCCTTCAAACATTTGACCAAACTTTCAAGTCGCTGGCTTTATTCTATCAAAAGTTGTCGCTTATTCGAAGTTTCTTTTGTAGGGGAGGTAGGGGTTGCTTGGGTCGGATCTTGCCCATTTTCAATCTCTCTGGATCCTGTTAACCCCTTGTGGGGCATAGGGCATTAACCACGCCGACTTTCTACCTCGTCCTGTTCGCCGCCATCGCCTTCGACTGTCCCAACGATTTACCTAATGACTTACCCTCGACCTCAACTGATCTTCTCCAGGTGTTTCTAGGTTCAGTGGTAGAATGCTATTTTCAATACCAACAAACTAAATCTTACTACATACCAACATTCTACCAAATTGTCAACTCGCTAGTGTCATTCTATCGAAAGTTATCGTAATTAAAGTAATATTTAATTTTTAGAATTTTGTAGGGGAGGTAGGCGTTCCTTTGATCTGATTATGCCCAACTTACTAAAACTCAAGCAGCTTCTTACCTCAGGGTTACATGCCAAAAATCAGATGTCTACGTCAATTGGTTCAGGAGTTTAGACAAAAAAACCTGAAAAGTACGGTAGCACGGGGATCTTTGTAAGAAAATTACCGTTAGTTTTCAACTGATCGATCTTATTTTTCCAGGAGAGTATAAGATTACCCTCACGAGCAATCTACCAAAGCTAGAGCTTTTCACGTTTATTTAATCGGGAGTTATAAATACATTTAATTATTTTACACATGTAGGGGAGGCAGGAATTTGTTTCATTGTAGGGGAGGTAGGGGTTCCTTGGGTCGGATCCTGCCCATCATTGCCACTAACTAATTACATCATGCTACGAGCATTTAAGCAAAAATTCAAGTCTCTAGCTTCATTCTATCGAAAGCTGTCGCTTATTTGAAGTTTCATTTGTAGGGGAAGTAGGGGTTTCGTTGGTCGCATTTTACGTTTTTTCAATATCAGCCAGCTGAATCCTACTACAAACATTTGGCCAAAATCTCAAGTCGGTAGCTTTATTTTATCCTAAGTTATCGCTTATTTTAAGTTTCTTTTATAGGGGAGGTAGGTGTTTCTTGGGTCCGATCTTCTCCATTTTCAATACCAACTAACTGGATTTTATTAACAACATTCTACCAAATTTTCAACTCGCTAGCTTCATTCTGTCGAAAGTTATCGTAATTAAGGGAATATTTCATTTTTTGAAATTTGTAGGGGAGGTAGGTAGGTAGGCGTTCCTTTGATCTGATTATGCCCAACTTCCTGAAACTCAAGGAGCTTCTTACCTCAGGGTTACATGCAAAAAATCAGGTTCCTACGTCAATTGGTTCAAGAGTTATAGACAAAAAACCTGAAAAGTAGGGTAGTACGGGGCTCTTTGTAAGAAAATTACCGTTAGTTTTCAACTGATCGACTTTACTTTTCCAGAAGAGTATAAGATTACCCTCACGAGCAATCTGCCAAAGCCAGAGCTTTGTTTATTTAATCGGGAGTTATAGATGTATTCAATTATTTTACATATGTAGGGGAGGTAGGCGTTCTCTTGTCTTGATCATGCTCATTTTCAATACCAACTAGATTATACTACCAACATTTGACCAAAACTTCAAGGCTCTAGCTTCATTCTATCGAAAGTTATCGTGCGAACGGACAGACAGACGGACAGACAGACAGACAGACGGACAGACAGACAGACAGACATGGCTAAATCGAATCAGGAGTTGACCCTGATAATTTATATATATACATACATATATATACCTCCGGAGGCTCCTTTAAGGTGTTACATATTTTCGTCGTGACAAAAACAATATACCCTATACTAAAAGTCTAGGGTATAAAAATTAGTTATTACTCCAATGGGTGGTGTAAATATTTATATCATATTAGCTCCGTTCTTCTTCCCAAATACGAGTCTTCATATCAGTGAGTCCGTGTTGGTTGATTAGTGCGTTGAGGCGTCAGTCCGATGAATTCATCTTCCTTCCAATTATGGGCTCAAATCCCGGCGTGACATATGATGTCCGACCGCCGATTGAATAAAAATATCCAGTGATTCACCGTATGGATAATTTGCTTAAATCGTTTTGATGGATGATTTGCCATCTATTCGGAATATTTTGAAATTCACCTAATGGTGTAAAAATAATATCCGCACAGAAAGTAATTTATTTACACCGAAAAAAGCCGTCGGCACACCGAATCGGTGAATTATCGCTAGGTAATTTTTTTACTGTTAGTGGCTGCCCTCGGAATACAGCCATAGAACGATCGCTCCGCTGACTATGGGCGCAAAGCTGGCAACCTAGTTTGGCATTTTGGATGGGATTTTGGATTAAGCTTGGTTGGAATATACAATAAATGAAAATTGATCACAGGGGCTCGGCGATCTCCCAGCGGATTGTATAGAACTTCCACTTGTGTCCCATATTTTTTGACGCACTCCTGAAGACGTGTCACGCCAAAATTAAAACTACACCCCAATTTATTTCATGGAAAGTACCTGATGACTGGACTGGTAGGTAAAATATTAAAAACAAAGTTTTTTATTCTGCAACTCTGGGTGCGTCTTTGGAAATCTGTTTTCCAATTTTATCGTTGTCTATTTAGTTCTTTGATGTAACCGTTTTGCAACATTTTTTATCGATTATGTAGTTTTCCGCTTTTCAACTGTGTTGTTTTACTTCAACTATGTTATTTTCATAGAGTAAATAAAATAAATAACTGGCGCAACAGTCCAATTTGAACCATGGCCTCGAGATGAGTTAGCATCATCTCATTTTCTAGATCGTGACGGTCTTGTGCAGAGGTGTGTGATCAGCGACACGCTCAACCGAGTTATTTACCCCATAAATGGGTATTCGTTTAACAACTGAGTGGGCTCACAGTCCGACACGTAAATCCCCTTTCTTATCGAAAACTACCGCATTCAGTAGGAATCGAACCGGGGCCCAGTGCGTAGAAGGCGAACGTGCTAACCGTTGCGCCATCCGGGACTAGAGTATTTTCATATAGTATTTTTTCGAAAAAATGTTTGTTGTTGTGCCATTTTTCTGCGCGAAATGGGTTTCTTTGGGTGTGAATGTTTTTGCTTTTTTTTTTGTAATTTACATTTTTTATGCTAATATGCCTCACCCACTCAGCAAGTTCAATTTCCAGGACTCCACCTCGGCCAGACAAGCTGAAATTATCAACCTACGATTTTCTAACCGAAAAATTTAAATTTGCGAACTTCATCCTCTAAAATGTGATGATCATACGAGTAATTTCTCAAAACTTCATCAATATTCCGCCACATCATTCCTCCACTAAGTACTCCACGTACAGTATCCGTAGTGTAGTATTGGGAAACAATTTACTTTCCCATCAAGCAAAAATCCTCTAAAGCGCACGAGCACGTTTCCTTAGCTCACCAATCAACATTCCTCAACTTCTTCTTACAAAACTTGTTCACTCGATGCATTGAACAAGAAGTGCTCACTAGCTCACAGATAAGGACATTTGCAATATTGAAATAGAAAATGTAACACACAGATTTCAATTGATCACGACGAAGATGGAATTCTGCAACCCGTTTGATTTGAAAAGGGAATTCAATGGGAAATGGAATTTATGCAGATATGGCGTATAGTTGGAGTAAAATCGAAGAGATTTGTTTTATTTTTCCAATTCGTTGTCTGAAGGAATGCGAAGGTATATTGCATTGTAAATTGGTCTATTTAAGGCTGGTGATGACTGGATATTAGTAATTGATTGAAGCAACATCATTACTTGATCTTGTAATGGAGTTGTGTTTATAATATGATCATTTTTATCCAGAATTGTGTGTGCGTGCTTTTTTCTTAATTTTGAATCCTTTAACAAGGCTCGACTTTACACGTTAGATAGAAGCTCCACTATTTTACGAATCTTACGAGTATATAAGGTTCACACTTGCGGCCAAAACACTTGATCTGGCTAGATCACTTGATCTGAATCTCACATTTGAATGTACCTGACAGTTTCAGATCAAGCGTGATTCTTATATTATACGTATAGCTTTTATGTATACGAATAAATAAGAAAGCTATTTAAGATTCGAAGATATATAACTTTCGATTCGCGGTCGACCCTTTCCCTTTATGGCATTTTATTAAAAATAATAATTTATATTTTCGATTAATGAAAATTCTTTTTATTCTACTTTTTTCACAACGGTAAATAAAATTTTTATTTGTTGACTCACCTCTTATGAAGATTCCAATTTATTGCATTTCGGTATTTATTATTAAATATTTTTATTTCACAGCTCTATTGAAGAGTTAAGACCATGCATTTCGTATACATTATATGCACACAAGAAAGATCTCGAAGTAACCAAGCAATCCTCTAACCATCATATCTACAAATCGAGTTATCATCGTACCAAATTATACCAATACTTACAAGCTTACAGCTGAGTATTATATCGGATAAAAGCGGGAAAGTGATCTGAGGTCGGTATTATTAGAAGCTTTCATTGAATTTGATGGAAATCGGCCCAAAAGTCTCGGGTAACGTTAGTGACAATCCGTGGGTATTTTTGAGTATCTAAGATATAAAGTCATTATTTCAGATACGAAAAAAGTTATTAGTTTGTTTGAGAGCTTTAGTTTTGTCTTAGGACTTTTTTCGTTTGGGTTAACTGTTTTCAAAATATAACAAACAAAATGAAACCGGAGTATAGAGGGCTACGCCTGCAATTCGAGGGTTTTGTAGCACGCGCTTATTTTGGTAGCTAAATATTGGCTCCCTGCTCTTCTTAGTACCACTCAGCTGAATGAAAACACCATAATTAAATTTCTTACCCATAATAAAGTATCTTACATGCCAATTCATAAAAAGACTCCATCTGTCACCTCTCAAAGTAATAGTTTTAATACGAGAAGCTGTACTGTAGATAGATATATACGAGATAAACTGTCCTACTCTTCGAGATGCTTAACCATTCATGTTAAGACGATATTGCAAATTGCAAACTTGTGTAACGGCTTCGAAATGCAGGGCGGCTGGGACAAATTACGGTCTAATATTTTTTCCTCCAAATTTTCTACAAATTTCAAGAAAATATCAAAAATGGAATGTACTCAACAATCAACATTACCTTTCTCACGACACCCCACTTGCCTATACCAGTGAATAAAAAAAATTTGACCCTAATTTCGCCTCTATGTGGACCCCCCCACCTTAAAGTTGGCCAATTACAACACAACGCTTTCTCAAGCGAATTATAGCATTTCTATACATTCTCGCCTAATTACAAGTGTGTAGCTTCAGCCGTTCGTGAGATATTCTATGGACAGACGGACAGGCAGACATTTGACCGAATTTGTAAGATTTGAGACACAAAACCCTAAAAAAGAAATTGTGTGAATAATTATTGTTAGAATTACCGCCCCAACTACCCTTCCATTTGGTTCATTAAATAACTGCAATTCGAACTACGAAAAACAACCTGAAAGTAGTACTCGCACCTATGCATGAGGCCGGTAGGTGTATTTTTTGTATGGATAGTGTCAAAATGCTTAACTTTAAATGAATGTACTATTATTAAATATTATGTGATTGTAATGAAACTTAGAGATATTATTGCCTACGAGGTTGGTTATCATTGTCCATCAATATTTTTAACCTAAGGTGTGCTTGATTGGTGCAGGGGTGTGCTAATTGCAACTATAGAAATGTACTATTATTAACCTTTTTTGATGAGATTTAAAAATTCTATTATTTTTAGTTTTCTATGCTTTTCTGTAAATTTTCATATTTCTAGGTGTAACGGTCTTGAAATGCAGGGGGGGGGGGCAAACTCGGATCACATATTTTCCCCCACCCTCTTTTCTCCTTTCTTCAAATTTGAAAAAAAAATCCAAAAATGAAATTTACTCGACGGTACCTTTCTTACGATACCCCATTTGCCTGTACCAAACGAAAAAAAAAATTTCGACCTTCATTTCCCCTCTGACGCATCGCTTTCTCCAGAGAATTATAGTATTTCTACATATTTCCACCAAATTTCATGCATGTAGGTTCGGCGGTTCGTGAGATATTTCATGGACAGACAGAAAGACAGACGGACAGACAGACAGACGGAGGCATGACCGATTTCATAAGGGTTTGGTTTTTATACAAAACCCTAAAAATAAAAAACCTTTTCTTGTAGTTTTTCAGTCAAAAATCCGAAATTCCTTATATTGTATTTTAGTTTAGAAGTTATGGTCAAAAAACCGAATATTAAAAAAACTAGGGTATAAAAAAAAGTAGACTGAGGAGTACAAAAATAGTGGGGATCGATGCTCCTAGGCCCACGGGCATGGGGGTGTCTACTGTTGGGGGGGGGGGGGGTGTCTACTGTTGGGGGGGGGGGGTTTCAAAAATTTCGTTAAAAATCCGAAATTCCTTATAGTTTAGAAGTTATGGCCAAAAAACCGAATTTAAAAATTATGTACAATACAAATATAATTAGCTTGTATCACAGCGATGCGAGCGCTTCTCTGATTTGGGTGGCAGAACAAATAAGTACAATATATTTTTTCGATTCACTACCCATCCATGCGTCGTCGCTATAAAAGTTACACTTTAAAAATAAATATTTATTTCCCATTAGATATTAGTATCTTTCATATTATTCAATAAGATTGGCTGAACGTAGTTCCTGGTCATTCCTTTGTGGGCGCATAGATGAATTAAGTGCGGCCTCTAGGCTTCGTAAGATCCTATCTACAAATCCATCTATGCCAAGCTATTTACTTAAGTAGGACGGATTTTGAACAGCAACGAGTGAGGAAACTATTAAGCTTTTTCTTGATAGCTCGACTGATACCTTGTTTGTGAATGCCCTGAAATGTGTTCAGCAACTTCCAGGGTTTCCTTATTTTATGAAATAAAGGGAATTTGAGAATGAAAAGTACATTCTGTCAAAAAAGTTCTGGAAATCAATCATTAAAAAAGCCTGCCCGACTGGATTGTCAATATTCTTTTTGTTGCTAAGTTGGCACAACCGTCCTCTATAATGTCGCGGAGCTTGACAGTCATCTGTCATTTAGTTTGCTTACAGTGCTCGATATTATCAGTTCATCTCAAGTGTGTTTTGCGATTTTTGCAATGGATGACATTATCGAACAAAGAATTTGTCTTAAATTTTGCGTTGCAATTTCGACCCCACATTCATAAAACGCATTGTGAGACATGGGTTTACGAGTTTGACATGCAAATCAGTCAACAAACTTTAAAATGGCGCCTTCCAACTGAGCCGAAACCGAAAAAACCACGTCAAAGTCGATCAAAAGTATAATTTTGACAGTTTTCTTTGATTACCGTGGTGTCGTGCACTCAGAATTCTTGCCCGAAGGTCAGACGGTTAATAAAGAATATTATTTGAGCGTTATGCGGCGATTGATAGAGCAAATTCGTCGAAAAAGGCCATCCAAAAGCATCACGACAACGCACCATCACATAAGGCTATCATTGTGAAGGAATTTCTGACCAAAAACTCAACAAATACCATTGAACAACCATTCACATGACATGGCTCCGTCCGACTTTTACTCTTCCCGAAACTGAAATTACAACTTCGAGGCACCCGCTTTCAGTCGATAGAAGACATAAAACAGAATTCGCTGCAAGAGCTGAAGTCGATTCCAAAAAATGCGTTTGAAAAATGTTTCGATGATTGGGTTACCCGTTGGCATAAGTGTATCATTTCTAAAGGGGCTTACTTTTAAGGCTATAAAATAAATTTGGATGAAAAATAAACATTTTGTGTTTTATTTACCAATTTCCAGAACTTTTTTGACATAATGTATTTGTCTCGCTGAGGGGCTTGAACCTAAAACGACGGTAACGTGACCGCGTCCTCCAATCTTGGAAGCCCAGTAGTTGCTCGGCGCCCACATAAACTGAGGTCTCCCAACGAGATTTCAGTCGTCCTCTCAGTCTCGCTCTGTCGACTCGTTTTGCGTTCATTACTCTCTTTGGCATGCGATCATCGTCCATTCTTTGTACATGCGCTGCCCATTGAAGTCGTTGTAGTTTGACGATTTTCGAAACTTCCAGCTCATTGTTCAGTTCATACAACTCATGGTTGTACCGGATGAGCCATCCATCTCGATCGCAAACAGCCCAGAAAATTCGCTGTAGAACCTTACGTTCAATCAAATGTGTCTAGCATGTTTCTGGAGGCTTGAGTTAGAGTCCATGCTTCGCAGCCGTAGCACTGGTCTATAATAATATGATAATACCTATATATAATAATTTTGTACACGCAGAGCTTCGTGTTTCTGTGCACATGCTTCGATTTCATTATGGAGAGAACCGAGAAAAAGGTCTTATTAGCTAACTGTATCCGTCGCTTGATTTCGTCAGTTTCGTTGACGTCCCTTGACAAGTTGGAACCCAGGTATATGAAGTTGTTCACGAACTCGATGTTGAGGTCCCCTGGTCCTCCCATATTCGCAGGAGTAATTGATGTATGGCATTAACTAGACCCGTTGCACCGAATTTTAGCAGTTCAGTTCAGATATCGTCAGCGCCCGGAACTTTATTTCGTTTTAGTGATCGCAACGCGAGATCAACTTCCTCTACTGTCGGGGGTTGTATGGGTGGGCCTAGATCAACAATATCGTCGGGAGCTTCTTGTAGATGTTAGATGGGAGGTTCAGAAGCTCTTCAAAATAAGAGGCCCATCGATTGTTAATGCCATCGCTGTCGCTGATGATGTTTACATCCTTGACCTTACAGAGGCTAGTCCTGGGTTAATAGCCGTTCTTAATTGTATTTACTAGTTTGTACGCTTGTCTGGTGTTCCTATTAGCTAAGTTTTCGTTTATATTCAGCAACTGCTCGTCAAAGTATTTACGTTTTTTATGTCTAATTATTCTATTCGATATTCGCCGTAGCTTGTCGTATTTTTCTCTTCTGGCTCTGGTTCCTCGTTGAATCCATTGTCTATAGGCCTCATTTTTCGCGTCAAGTGAATTTTTGCATTCTTCGTCGAACCAGTCATTTCTCGCTCGCCGGGCTTTATATCCCACGACCTTCTCTGCGATATCCCTGATGGTACCCTTGTGTTCTTCCCAGAACACATGGACGCCTGTGTTGCTGATGTTGTGTAGTATAGGCGATAATCTTTCCTCAAGGGCGTTAGTATACGCCACCGCCGTATCATCGCTCAGAAGCTTATCAACCGCAAAGACTTTGAAAGGGCTAATTCTCAATTGGTGCACTGAGGAAATTCTACATCTGTAGGTCGTCTTCACCAAGTGATGATCTGAGTCGCAGTTTGCTCCTCGATAGGAGTGGACATCCGTCACACTAGACGCCCATCTCCTGCAAATGAGGACGTGATCAATTTGGTTGACGGAATGTGCGTCTGGAGATTTCCAGGCCTTGTTGTGAATGCGTCGATGCGGGAAACACGCAGATCTTACGATTAGATTCCGACTGCAGGCGAAGTCGATAAGTCGCTGGCCGTTGTCGTTACATTCTTCATGGAGACTGTGGCCTCCAGTGGTCCCCCGGTGCCAACTTTCATTTCCGACTTTCGCGTTAAAGTCTCCCAGCAGCAATTTGACGTCGTTTGTTGGAAGTGAGTCGAAGAGAGTCTCAAGGCGGGCGGAGAACTCGTCCATGACTGCGTCTTCTTTAACTTCAGTGCACATTGATAAGCCAGAGATTGAAGAATCGAGTCTTAATGCGATTCGCACACAGCCGTACATTTATGGATTTGAAGTCAGTAATGTGCGGTTTGAGGTGATTGTTTACTATAAATGCTACTTCAAACTCCTCGCGGCCCGATGGTTTGCCACTTGAAAAATTTGTGTGCGATTTCTTGTCATTGATCTCGCTGCCAAGCTAATTTGTTTCGACGCGGAGGGAACCGACACTATATTTTCGACCTGCAATTGACACTGATTAATAACTTTACTTCTTACATGTTTGTTTCTACTGTACTTAATACATAAGTAAAATAACTAAAAATTAACAAAAAGACCTTTCCAATAACTTGAAATCATCTTCAACTTGAACTCGTCTGGCTTTTATTAGTTCAAATTTCCGCGAGTGTACTGTATATCCCTCCAAGGTCGGTGAATCAAATATCCAAATATTTTTTTTTTATCTTTTGTATTTGTGATTACACTACATACTTTTTTGTTTTGTAAAAATATATTTCCATTTATATTGAACCATGTTCTAATACATTCTGGTTAAACACTGCGATTTTCGGCCTCTTTTCCCTGACACGTTAAACATTCGTACGATTGGATGCATTCTCACCTGTGTATCTGACGAGTTGCTTAGCTGTACGGTCAAAGAAATCCCACCAAGAAACCATCGTCAGTTAACATACCAAAGACTTGACTATAGTGACTCGAGCCTCGTCTTCATCAAACTTCGACTATAGTGGTCAGTACTTAATCGACTTTAGATTGAGATCCGCCTGCTGTACAAACGCGCGTCTACCAGATAAATGCTTAACTTCAGCTATTCGGCTAGTTACTGCCTTATCTAATATTGTAATCCTACCTAACGATTCCATTAGCCGTATCCATTGTCTTATCTTAAAAACCTGTGCGCAGAATTGTTAATTGTTTCTTGTTCGGCTGCGGGTTCGGGCCATTCTTCTGCGAACGCAAGTATAATGTTAGTTGTTGGCAAATTGTTAAATAAATAAAGCCTGTTTATTGCCATTACCGACCGACAAGTATCTGAACCTGTTGGCTTAAAAGTGAACGCGAATCGGAAGAAAGTGTTTTTTGTTTTTATAGCTGCGCTAATTCAAACGACAGTTCTGCAAGCAATTTTTAAAGCTGCCGCAAAATAAAATTATTGTAGGATAATAAAAGTTAATCGGACGGATACCGAGAAAAATTATAAAATTTAGTCAGCCTGTGTATGTTACGGACAACAAGTGCTTGAGATACGATATTGTAGCAGCTCACACTAGTATGAGATACTTTCTCTATTGAAAAGTTGAAATTCTACGAATACTTGAAAATTAAGTTTTTTTTTTGTTTTCTTGTCTTTATGATCGCCTTTATCAATTTGGCTTAGGCAAAAAGAGGTTTATCATTAATACACTCGTCTAACAATTATTTTTCAAAATCGGGAGTTCCGCTAATCACTATACAATTTTCGTAATCCATTGCGGCTTATATTATGTATTTTATGTACGAGCGCGTATTCCGCGATTGAGTGCTGTTCGTTGTATTTGTGGTGAAAACAAGTAATCCAAATAAAAGCCAAGAAAAATCAGAAATATTAAAGAAGATTTAAGAAAAAAAAATATTGTTTACATGGCTTGTATTGTAAATAGATGGTGAATAAAAGTGGTGAAGCATTTTAAGCAAAGTATCGATGGTAATTCAATGACAAATTATCAATACGCAGCCAAAGTAATAAGGTAAGATACTTTATTATTGATATTTGATTGAGATTCTCATGTCGTCATAAACTTGAAACATGTATTGGACTTTTACCTTGTTAGCATAATTGGTCGATACATAACGATTTATTATAAATTTGTTGAATAAACATGAACAACTATTTTTACCAGTTTGCGCTGCTGGAGAGGTGATGACCTTTTGCATAATCAGCTTTGATGCTTTTCAATAAAAATAAATCGTCGAATAGCTAGGAATCGGTTCAAAGTGCAAATATTTAAGCAACAGAGCGGTTTAAGATATGTCAACAGACTTTGATCAAGGTTGCATAGGATACGTCTGTTTAATTTAACACTCTAATTTTTTTATTTGTGGTATGCGATAGTTCGATGGGTACATATTCGATTTACCAAGCGAGAAGTCGCAGGTTCAATTCCTGTGCCACGAGTATATTCGAGCAGATGTTTTTCTCGTCAGCTTTCAGTCGACTCTGCTGCGAGTGAGTACATTAACTTGATATAAATTAATGGAATAAAGGCCAGACGATTGTGATGCTGACCGTTGAGCTGCCTAATATTATTTTATTTCCCCATAAAACGGGCTTGAAAATGAAGTATGTATTGCATTACATGGTTCGCTTTCGGAATAAAATAGGAAATGCTTTATTTTAATTTTTATTTAGTACAAAAGTACAAGAGCCTGGGGTTTTGAGATGAAGTGTTTTGCGGCACTTTTTAAAGTGTAACTTTTATAGCGACGACACATCGATAGGTAGTGAATCGAAAAAATATAATTTGCAAGCACTGCCACGTACTTGAGACGGCGCTTGCGTCGCTGTGATCCAATTTGATAGGTTTGTAAAGCGAAAAGAGTTTAACAGGTATTTTTTTGGCTTAGTGGTTAGCGAGTTCGACTTGTGAGTAGTTCGTCACGGGTTCGATTGCCGACGTATTTTGCACATTTTTATACCCTAGTTTTTAAATCAGACTGCGACTATCGGCAAAGCGGGAAATTCGACGGTGAAGATCGGTCGCCCACCGTGTGGATTGCAGGATCGAATTGAATATTTTTAGTATGGTTGGGTATATAAATTTAACAGTGAGTCCTTAATCCACCAAGTGTAAATCCCATAAACATTTTGATTACATACAATACATACATATTTGGTTACGTGTATGTAAATATGTATCTAATCAGAAAACATATTAATGTGTGATACGACATTTCGTTCCACATGAAGAGCGAATGTGGAGCGAGCCTATATATCACGTAATGTGCACAACTTATCTAGAAAAGCTCAGTGACTTACCAGTTGGTCTATGGGGCTTCCACACGGGGATGCCGGGTTCGGTCCTCCATTTAGACTTCTTCATTTTTTTTTGAACACTTTATTTGAAGAATTGATGGTTTGCGAAAAATTTGTAACTGTTTGGTAATTAAACATGATTCAAAACCCTACTCAACCGAACCAAATGGAGAGGCGAAATTTCGGATAACGAAATTTTGTACGTGTACATTTGGGAAACAAGGGAAGACAATACGGTGAATCGCAACCCCAAATTGTAACACATACAGTAATACCACGTTTAACCAGAACAATAGGGGCGGCGACCGGCAGTGGGCACCCGCTGGGTTATAAAGAATGGGTTTCCCGTGCAGACTTGGCGGGAATCATGACGGAATGGATCGATCGCCCGCCGTGCTCATTGCGGCATCGATTCGAATATTTATACCCTAGACTTATAGTATAGGGTATATTGTTTTCGTCACGATGAAAATATGTAAAACTTAAAGGAGGCTCCGGAGGTATAGTAGTGTATATATATAAGGGGTCACCTCCTGATTTGATTCAGCAATGTCTGTCTGCCTGTCTGTCCGTCTGTCTGTCCGTTCGCACGATCGCTTTCGATAGAATGAAGCTAGAGCCTTGGTCAGATGTTGGTAGTATGATCTAGTTGGCTGGTGTTGAAAATGGGCATGATCCGGCCAAGAGAACGCCTACCTCCTCGACATATGTAGAATAATTAAATGCATCTGTAACCCGCGATTAAATGAGCGTGAAAACCTCTAGTTTCGGTAGATGGCTCCAAAAGATCAGTTTATATTCTCTTGGGAAAATAAAATCGATCAGTTTTAAACTAACGGTATTTTTCTTACAAAGAGCCCCGTGCTACCCTACTGTCACGTTTTGGGTCTATAACTCTTGAACCCATTGAAGTAGACACCTGATTTTTGGCATATAGCCTTCAGATGAGAAGTTGCTTCAGTTTTAGTAAGATGGGCATAACCAAACCAAAGGAACCCCTACCTCCCCTACAAGTTTCAAAAAATGAAATATTCGTTGAACTACGGTAACTTTCGATAAAATGAAGCTAGGACTTGAAATTGGTCAAATATTTATAGTAGAATCTAGTTGGTTGGTGTTGAAAATGGGCAAAATCCGACCCAAGAAACGCCTACCTCGCCTACAAATGAAACTTCAAATAACCGGTTACTTTTGATAGAATGAAGCCAGTGACTTGAAATGTTGGTCAAATATTTGAACTAGGATTCAACTGACTGATATTGAAAATACGTAAAATCTGACCAATGAAACCCCTACTTCCCCTACAAATGAAACTTCAAATAACCGATGACTTTCGATAGAATGAAGCTAGAAACTTGAAACTTAGTTTGACTGTTTGTAACATGATCTAATTGGTTGGTGGTAATGATGGGCAGGATCCAACCCAAGGAACCCCTAGCTCCCCTACAAATAAAACTGCAAATAAGCGATGACTTTCGATAAAATGAAGCTAGCGACTTGAATTTTTGGTCAAATGTTTGTGCTGGGATCTAGTTGTGGTTAAAAATGCGCAAGGTTCGACAAAAGAAACCTGTACCTCCCCTACAATTCAAACTTCAAATAAGCAATAACTTCTGATAGAATGAAGCTAGCGGCTTGAAAAATTCGACAATTATTTGTAGAATGGGTTGTTTAATTGATTTTAAGAATGGTCAAGATCCTCCTCAATGAGTGTCAACCTCCCCTATTAACTGGCCATATAAAAAAAATACTTTTAATGCATATGGTCGTTGTCAATTGGTACATTTGGCACCACTAGGTCTGTACAAGTTCGGACTCTAGGCCGAAGCGAAGCTTCAGTTTTGTTTTTGCTTTAATACATATTATTCGGAAATTTTCAAATCCAAATTGTATCGGTTTAATAGTGAACACATTGGGGCAACTTTTGTCAAATTTGCAGATTTGTCGTTGTCAGTTCCAAGGACCGCTGTAAAATTATCATTTGAATCTTCGATTAAAAATCGATTTTGAATTTTCTTTAAAGTTTGAACAGTTCTCTCTGTGAAATAACGGTAAATTTCGCAATCGGGAAAAAGCCCGTTTATATTAAATTTTATATATTTTAGTTTCAGAAAGTGAGGGCAAATCTTGGAATAAATGATTGGGACAGTGAGAAATTTTGATTTTGTTCAGCCAGTCAAACTTTTTGACACAATTTACAAAAATACCTCAAATCTGTAATGGTCAAAGACGAAGTGTCCATTTTAGTGTCAATTTTGCACAAATGAACGGTAATATATACCATTAGAGCATTTACCATATGAAGCCTGACACCCTGTATATTGTAAATGTAAGATAGCTCAAATTATGCCATCAGTCACACGTGCTCTCCAATATAATAAAATTTCTTACACCGCAAGCGCTATCAATGTAATTTTCATAAGGTCACGTAATTGTGACAATTTGTTTGGATAAAAGAATTGGAAATAAGTCATGAGACAGTGCGTCAATTTATGCACATCTGACAAGAATGCGGCATATGCTGGCAGTACATGTTCAGAATAATACGAATCTTTAATAAATCCGGAAAGCCCATTTTTCAGATGCTATTCTACATATTGTACTATAGAATTCCTAATAGAAATCCGTTGTTGGGAAAACTAAAATAAGCTTTGTTCTTTTTGAAACAATCAAAGACAAGGTATTTAGAAAATAAATGGAAAAATGAGCTTCAGTTTAAGGTCTTCATTTGTGTTACAACAAAAAAAAAACTTTTGGTATAAAGACCGAATTTCAACTGCCGAAATATTTTAATCTATTTATCCAATAGTCCTATATTTGCTCATCGTTAATAACAGTTATTATTTTTTGAAGTTTTTATTCGTTTATGTTTCTGTTCAATTATTTACGTTCCAAATTTCATTTTGTGTATTTTTAAAACATATTGATGGATTGATTAATCCATGGGTTTATTTATTTAACGTGCTCGGTAGTCGTGTGGTTTCGGTAACCGTTCTACGATGCTACATCTAGAAAGACGAAGGCTAAATACTCGGCGCGTTAATAAAAATTGGTTGTGTATATTACTAGAACTTCCACAACGCTCCGAGCTTGTCAGTATAAAGACGGCGCGGATAGGAGGTGCATGCTAGCAACTGCCCTTCTGAAAGGTAGATACGCTATTGAAACGTCGACAAGGCATAGAAATGCTAGAGATGTTGACGCGCCCATGCCCCTGGAGGGGTCACGGCAATTATTTATTAATTGAAGGTATTACTGGGAGACAATTCAAGAATACAGTAAAGAAAAATTTAAAAAGACAAAAAAAAATTTAATACACAAGAATCCAAAACTAAAAGAGTAATTAAAAAATAATAGTCACAAGAGATCAAGTTAGAAATTCAATAATATAAAAAGTGTTTATAATAATGAAGGGCTGAGTAAAAAAATCTCACTGCCTCGCTCGTGTTACAAATGGCGCCCAACGTGGAGCACGGTAGTTTTCGTTAGGGCGACTCTCGAAGTTCATTCCATCTTGAGGTCCAATAAAAAAAAACTGAAAACTTTAAAGCTTGAGTGTCACACCAGTGCTTGACACACACAGGGCCTTGTAGATTCAAGATGACGGGGTGGGGAGTGACATAAACTTGGATTTTTTAGTACCCCACCGACTTATACAACATGTCAAAAATTCAGAACTATCGCACCTTTTGCACGCTAAGCCCCCTTATTTGGTATCTGTTTCGTGGGCTATACAAGTACATTATACTAAAAGTCCCCACCTGTGGGGTGTGAGCTCGCGCGGGAGAAGGAGGTTAAGAGGGAGTTTTTTGGTATCTTGCTGTTACCTCCTATTTTCTATTTTTTCTATTTTCTAAGACAAAGTTAAGGAACACAAAGAAATACATGAAAAATGTTATAATAAAATAACTTTTCCGTAACTTCAATGGTTTCGAGATAATCTCGATCTTTCCTCGATCACCAAATATTGGAGAAGGTCGATTATTTTAAGGGATGGATGGTTTCAAATTGATATTTTGTATTTGTACTAATCCAACATTTGCTCAAACATAATTTGAACAGGAACGGAATATCTATAAAATACGTTCAATGATGAAACCCCCTCTAAATGACACATCGGTACCTTAAGCCATGCTCTATACCACCATATGGTACTGCTCCACTCATCATCATCTCGATACCGATAGTGCCCATATTTATGAAGTTTGAAACGAAATGGAGTTTCATATCCAAGAAGGTCGTCTGGTCCGGACGAGCAGCACCAAAACTGCCTTATTATAAAAACCAGTTAATGGTCAAGGAAGTTCCATACCAAATTTGGTTAATATCAGACTACAAGAAGTGATCTGAGCAGACAATCGAACGAACATACAGCATGGTTCGGTCGCTAAATGGGCGTCCCTTATATGAATATATGGGACGGACCAAAAATCAACATTGAATGAAGCACTCCTGCCTACATTCAGTTGCGCTAGAAGTTACAAATGGTGTCAATAGGAATGTTCACGAGCAGTTGGAAATTAAAGTCCGAATCTTAAATGCTTTCTGAAATCGCCAACCGGCGGGGGGGGGGGAGGGGGGTTCATCCCCATCCCCCTTAACCAGTAGATAGGAGGAGCACTATCTAGGCCACTGTCCGTCCAAAAAATCGGTATGAGTCTAATTTCGTTCAAGGCACGAGCTTATCAGACGGCTCCACACTTCGATAATAAATTCGCTATTAAGAATAAAAGTGGAGTGGGTCATTGTGAGTCTAAGTCAAAAATGACTCAGTGACATTTCATTGGATGAAAATTCGCACTCGTGTCGTGTAAGGTGTTAGCATTTCACTCAAGGACGTATTCTGATTTAGGTCGGAATACAAATCCCTGCCTTGGTCGAGCTGCTTCCCCCATGGATCAAGGCAGCTTCTGAAGAGTAACCCATGGTGTGGACGAAACCAAGTGACAGAGGACGAATTGGCTTTAAGCCGATTATTTTTGTGTGGTAGTGGAGAGCGAGTTTGAGTCATTTTTGACTTAGACTCGCAATGACCCACTCCACTTTTATTCTAAACAACTGTAATATGCGCTTATGTGTGAATAAACACAGTGACAATAAATTCGTTAGTTTCGTCTAAGTTTTGGAATTCAGTTTTGAACTTCCATACCGAAATTTAATGGAGACTTTTATCAAACTTTGACGCCACGGAAATTTTAATACTTCCAAATCTATGAATATCTTCTTCTTCTTCCTTGGCCTTTCATACCACTCTGTGGCTTCGTGTTGCTCTGCCTGTGGTGTTGGTACTTCGCCCATTCTGGCGGTATAATCTCAGCTTCCTTCTGCAGGCAGCTCGGTGTTGGATCGTATTGTCGGCGAGATTGATGCGTTGTTGTTGCTTCCGCATCTGATCGATCCAACATTCATTGGTAGTGCCTTCATGACAGGGTTCTCAGGCGGACGCCTTAGCACATGGCAATATCAATCCATACAACGATCTTCGAGCTTTTCAGTGATCGGTTGCTCAGCAAACAAACCGCGTCGGATGTAGATACTTTTGATATGATCCTTTTTGGTCACACCGGCTGACATCCGTTGCATTT
This sequence comes from Chloromyia formosa, assembly GCA_964017055.1. Classification (NCBI taxonomy): domain Eukaryota; kingdom Metazoa; phylum Arthropoda; class Insecta; order Diptera; family Stratiomyidae; genus Chloromyia; species Chloromyia formosa. Next base: position 53,446,618 of record OZ024818.1, read on the forward strand.
TTATCTCAGTCGCAGTCATTTTACTTTCGTATGTGCTGTACATAGTCCAGCATTCAGACGAATAAATGAGTGCGGGACGTACGACCGTTTTGCACAACTTGCCCTAAAGCTTTCGTGGCATTTTCTTGTCGCAAAAAACTCCAGAGTGTTTTCGCCACTTCATCCAACCGACACTGATGCGATGTTTGATGTCATCATCGTAGGTAGGTTCCTTGTTGACCATCGAGCCCAGGTATATGAACCTTGTACAGGACTTCAGCTGCTCTCCTTTAATATATATCTGGTATCGGTCTCTCTGAATCTGAGAAAGGACAGTAAAGATACTCTGTCCTTTGTATGCTAATTCTCAGTTCATGATCCTCCAGTATCTTTCACCACTTGGTCAGTGCAGCCTGCAAAGCAACAAAGTCTTTGCTACCCAGGAGGCAATGTCATCGGCGAAGAGAAAGGTTATTTCCAGGGCTCACTGCCTTAGTGAACTGCGACCTTAACCGGAAATTCTTCGGACTCACCAGCTATGCATCAAACTTTAGTAGTTGCCCCATAATGCATGTCTCGTATCATCTTGACATTAAGTGCTCTTAGGGCCACCCATATCAGATCACGAGGAACTCTGTCGAAGGCTTTATCCAAAACTATGAATATAAAATCTACAAGTAGTTCTATTTTTAACAATAAAATAACAGTACATATTCGAATTGTCAAGGCGCACATAAATAACCTTTACGATAAACGTGCTCATCCAACAATTGCCACCATCGTTGAAAAATCATTAAAAAAATCGTTACTGCTCTGTTAACTGCTTACAATACCTTTTTCTAGCCACTCTGCATTCCGACAAGTGCGAATACTCACGGCTATTGCACAAATTTAGAACCTAAATACCAATATGAACAGGCACATTTATATTTGATTTATTGCCGATAAAATTCAATTGGAATATTATTTAATTATAAAACAGCACTCCACACTCTGCCTGTTTAATATTTAATTTTAGACGATACGTAGAAATTGCGACAGCACCGCCAATTTTTCCATTATCCAATTCCAATTTGCTTTGTTTGTTTTCATATATGGACGTACGTAATAAATGGAACGTCGACAAAAATGTGATGGTAAACATAACATACGAGTAGAAGAAATATTTAAATAAATTGGTGATGGCATATTGTTTATATGCTGAACGTAACACGGTTTGCAAGCATTAGTATTTCAAGCACAGACTAATTGATGGCAATAGTGGCGAATGGGTCCCGGTTTGTAATACGGAAGATTTCGATGAATAACTGGCTTTTTTTTATAAGAACAATAAGAATCCGTTCTGGCAAAAGGGGGTAGGAAATATTATTTTGTTTAAATCAGCTAAATAAAGGGTATAATAAACGAAATTCATAAGCGAAAAACGAAAGAGTTAAGCGGGTAACTTGATTTTTAACTCTTTTGTTAATTACCTTAACCGCTTCAGGAACATGGGTGCGTCAGCATCCCTTGCATTTCTATGCCTTGCTGACCTTTGAGAATAGAACTAAAACAGGAGGGGTTATATGCCTGTCAAACCATACAAATTGACAGCTTGAAAATGGGACAATCTTCTTCTTGAAAAAGACGAGAGATGAGAGAGTAAAGTTAACGGATTTAAGATTGTCATTTCCCAGTTGTGCATAAACCTGTCAAGCACTTCGTGAAAATAGTGAATACAGTTTAATTCGCGAAAGTTTGGAACTGGTTTTTGTGTGTAAGGAGCCGCGGTTATATAGAGAAGACACTAGTGAAATTTCCGGTAGAACAAATTGGTGCGGTAGTGAGTTATGGTAAATTGAAATGCCTCGTCGGTGGCTGCAAAAACAACCAGCGTATCCCTGAAACGGGGGTGTCATTTTACAGGCAAAACATAAAATATTTGGATTTGATGTGCGCATTACTTCTTTCTGTGAGTTTTCTGTCAGAAAACCGATATTAAAATGTTTGTTTTCATTTCCGATTCCCCGCTGTATGTAGAGCTTTCAAATATCCGCGTCCTATTGGTGGTTGTCATTAATAGTCCCGTTCTTTTTATCTCCCATGAAAAATTAAACGCGCTCTTCTCTCATCCCATAAATTTTGCTTATGGGCCACTCCAGTAGTTACTTTGAGTTGCTGACGTTCCGGTAGCATATCTACTTTTTGGATGTACAGTTACTAGCTCCTCCTATTTGCGCCGTCTTAATACTGACAAGCTCGGAGCGCAGTGAGAGTTCTATAAGTACCCCAAGGCAGTTTTCGTTCGCGCCGAGGATCGAACCTCCATTCTCTAGATCAGAGGTTGGGAAACTTCTTCTGAAAGGGGTCAGATTTTTTAAAATTTAGACTCAGCGGGCAGGGTTGCAAGTTCGAAATGCAACTGTTTACTGAGGTGGCCAACCTATTGCCAATGAAGGTCTTCTCAATTTTACAGTCAAATAGATTTTGAAATATGGAACTGGTTTTTTTCAGCGCAGGAATATATTTGAGGGAACATTCCTGTTTCGCGAATATTAAGAGAATTCTCTCTATTGCATTTAGGGAGAATTTTTAAAATTAATTAATTGCGGGATTTCCGCATTACGTGGTAAGAACCTAGAACCCATGCGGGGGGATTTGCAGGTCCTAAGGCGGAAATATCTCGAGTTTTGAGAAAGTTCTCTCTAATCGAATAGAGCACAAACGAGTTTTTTAGGCGACGGCCATCGACATTCATACAACATGTATGGCGCTTATCATGCCGTCGTTCTGGTTTGTCTCAAGTGGGACTAGACTTATTAGAATTGTTGGGAATAATTCTCCCCCTGTAGGGGGCCGAAAAATGCGTGTTCGCCGGTTTCTACCGCTGATGCGAAGCGCGTCTCATCAGACGCCTCTGCTTCGCGCATCGCACCAGTGGAAGAAGCGTGACCGAGAACACCCAAGTCGATGTTGTTTCGCCTTATATAGGCCGGCCAACACGACATGGGTACGAATCTCGCAGCAATATAAATTGCAACTTGCAGCTTGCCAATGCGAAACTCTGTATATGTTCTGGCTAGGAGCCAGTGGTCACATTACACAAACGAGTTTTTCAGGCGACGGCCATCGACATCCATACAACATGTATGGCGCTTATCATGCCATCGCTCTGGTTTGTTTGAAGTGGGACTACGCTTATGGCGCCTAGCCAGAACATATACAGACTTTCGCAGGATCCCAGTAGTTGCGCGGCGTCCACATAAACTGAGCTCTCCCAACGAGATCTCGGTCGACCTCGCAGTCTCGCTCCGTCGATTCGTTGTGCGTTCATTACTCGCTTTGGCATGCGATCATCGTCCATTCATTGTACATGCCCTGCCCATTAAATTCGTTGCAGTTTATTATTATGGGGAGAACCGAGAAAAAAGTCTTGTTAGCTAGCTGTATCCGTCGCTTGATTTCGTCAGTTTCAATGGCGTCCCTTGACAAGTTGCAGTCCAGATATATGAAGTTGTTCACGAACTCGATGTTGAGGTCCCCCACATTGATGCTCGGTTGTGCAGGTGTCCTTGTCGTCGATCGCATCATTAAAATAATGATTTTTACTCTCGTTGATACGTAGTCCAACTTCTTTTGCAGCGGTATCGAGCGTATGTAGAAGTTCTTCTGCGTCAGCCAATCTTCGGGCCATGATATTGATATCGTCGGCGTACGCTGCTAATTGTGTCGACTTGATGAGTAGCGTCTTGCTGTAATGCTGTTGTCCATATTCATAGCCCAATTCGCGTATTCCAGGTTGAAGAGCGTCGGTGCCAGTCCATCGCCATGTTTCAGACCAGTGCGTGTTTCAAACAGATCAGTAAGTCTATTATGTATCCTGACTTGTTGGACGGAGTTGGTCATCACCATCTTTCTCAGTCGCACTAATTTTGCCGGTATACCAAATTGCAGTATGATGTTGTACAGTACTCCACGATCGATACAGTCGTGTGCCTGCTTGAAGTCGACAAAGATTTGGTATAAGTCTACCTTGTGCTCCCAGCAATTCTGAAGTATCAGTTTGACCGTAAAGAGCTGATCAGTTGTGGAGCAACCAGGTCTGAAACCGCTTTGATATTCGCCAATGATTCGTTCTGCTATAGTTTTGTTCTAATTTCCAGAATTTTCGTCAAAATTTTACAGGACGCACAGACTATAGTGATATGCCCCTATAATTTTCACACCGTAGTTTATCTCACTTTTTGTGGATTGGATAGATGATGCTTCGGTACCAACCGTCTGGGATCACCTCGTCCTCCTATACTCGCAGGAGTAATTGATGTATGGTATTAACTAGACCCGTTAATATCGTCGGGAGCTTGTTGTGTGAGGATGTTAGATGGTAGGCTCGGAAGCCCTTTAAAATAAGAGGCTCATCGTTTGTTGATGCTATCGGCGTCGCTGATGATGTTTCCATCCTTGTCTTGGCAGAGGCTAGTCCTCTGTTGATAGCCGTTCCTTATTGTATTTACTAGCTTGTACGCTTGTCTGGTGTTACTATTAGCTAAGTTTTCGTTAAAATTCAGCAACTGCTCGTCAAAGTATTTACGTTTCTTACGTCTAATTATTATATTCTATATTCGTAGTAGCTCGTCTTATTTTTCTCTTTTGGCTCTGGTTCCTCGTTGAATCCATTGTCTATAGGCCTGGTTTTTCGCATCAAGTGAATTTTTGCATTCTTCGTCGAACCAGTCATTTCGCGCTTACCGGACTTTATATCCCACGACCTTCTCTGCGACCTCTTTTATGGCACCGTTGTGTTCTCTCCAGAACCCATGAACGCCTGTGTTACTGATGTTGTGTAGCATAGGTGTAAGTGATAGTCTTTCCTCAAGGGCAGTAGTATACGCCACCGCCGTAGCATCGCTCAGAAGCTTACCAACCGCAAAAATGTTGGGAGGGCTGATTCACAATTGATGCACTGAGAAAATTCTACATCTTTAGGTCACCTTCACCAAGTGATGATCTGAGTCGCAGTTTGCTTCTTGATAGGAGCCGACATCCATCACATTAGACGCCTATCTCCTGCAAATGAGGACGTAATCAATTTGGTTGGCGGTATGTGCGTCTGGAGATATCCCGCTCTGCTTGTGAATGCGTCGATGCGGGAAACACGTAGAGCTTACGATTAGATTCCTACTGCAGGCGAAGTCGATAAGTCGCTGGCCGTTGTCGTTACATTCTTCATGGAGACTGTGGCCACCAGTGGTCCCCGATGCCAACTTTCATTTCCGATTTTCGCGTTAAAGTCTCCCAGCAGCAATTTGATGTCGTTTGTTGGAAGTGAGTCGAAGAGAGTCTCAAGTCGGGCGTAGAACGCGTCTTTTACTGCGTCTTCCTTAACTTCAGTGGGGGCGTGCACATTCATGAGCCAGAGATTGAAGAATCGAGTCCGAATGCGAATCGCACACAGCCGTTTATTTATGGGTTGGAGATCAGTAATGTGCGGCTTAAGGATTGTTCACTATAAATGCTACTCTAGACTCCTTGTGGCCCGATGGTTTACCACTTCTAAAAATTGTGTGCGATTTCTTGTCATTGATCTCACTGCCAAGCCAAGCCAAGCCAATTTGTTTCCAGGACTGCAGTAATGCTCAATTTGTACTTTTCGACCTGTTGAAGGAGGGCCTTCTTGGCCCCCGGTTTGTTCAGGTAGCATACATTCCAGGATCCGAAAGAATAATCCGTTAGTCGTTTGCGTGGTCTTCGTTGTTGATCAGTCCAATCCGAGGCTTTTGTTCCTGGTTTCTTGACGTGGAGTGATTTTCATAAGGATGAGTTGTCAGCACATTGCTTAACCCCATTCAGGGGATGGCCTCGGAAGATATCTGCTTTAGATGGTTTAATAAACGTGCTGAATTTCACACAACTATGTTGCAGGTTCAACTACGCAAATCATTCCATCCTACTAAGCCTGAGACGCTTAGGTGCTGGTGAGCCATTCAGGCTACAGCTATCTGCCTTTTTCCAAACTGTCTTATCGCTAAGACTTGGCCGTCAGCGGTTTGACTCCCAACAGCAACTCTTTAAGTTGCATTTAAGAAACTTAATGGCGGTTTCCTAATGCATCATCATCATCGATTAATCGACCTTCTGGCAGAATGCAAAGGTGTTCTTTGAAAGCCATTGATAAAAACAGTTGAATATTGCAGCATAATCTTTATGTAGTAGACACATTTACAGATTTCCACCCATAAAATGATAAGTCATGATAATCTAATCATTTCATCGCAACCGACAAAATCTCATTTAACTAACGGTTAGCTTTTAAATACGAGTTAATAGCATCTTCATCGTCAAGATGCACGAAGTAATCAATCAAGATGTTGCACCAAAAATTGAAAAGGAAAAAAAAGAGAGTTGAACGTCAGCTATATGAACACATATTTCAAAATGCACTTACAGATGCTGTGGACTTTGGAAGACACTACTTAATGTTTTTTCATGGTCGTAGTTGATTAAGGTGTTAAATTTCATCACACTCTTAATATGCATGGAATTAAAATTGATAGAGTCAATCAGAAAAAAGATAGTGTCAATATTAATGAGTAATTAATTTTAGAGAAAAATAGACGTGTAAAAAAAGATTGGTGTTTAATTTGGAACAAGTGATAAAGGCCTAAGGGCTAAGGGTTTCATAGAATATGTATTTATTGTGAATATAGTTGGGAGGTAAGCAATTTAACCTTGCAAAATATGATAGAGAAATGCCGTTTGGTTTGACTGTTGGTGGTCCCCATACTTTAAGAGATGGAGCCAGCTTAAACCCCGCGGCAGAGCGGCTGTGCATAATATTTTTCTCAAAACTAAAATCTATCTATTAATCTAAACGTTGAATAGGATCGAAAAACTGTATGAAAAGTAAATTAAACAGCGTCAAATTTTGCATCAAATTCACTGTTCAAAGCCAAAATTCGGTTCAGTATAGTAGTATAGTCAAAATTGATAGTCAAAAACGTCAATTGTTGAGGCATGGGAGAAAAATTATACTGTATTCCTGTATTCAAGCTCATAGATCTTTGAATTGGTTGCACCAAATGAAAAATCTTATTCAATAAAAGTTGAAGACAAGAAGGGCCATTTTGGAACCCTCGGCAGAGCGGCTGTGCAGGCGTAAAACCGATAAATTTGAGCCCTTTTTCCAATGTTTTATAATAACTTCTAAACGGTGCACCGGATCGAAAAATGTAAAAAGATATAAATTAAAGAGCGTTGAATTCATCTAATGTACTACTCAAAGTTAAAATTCGGGTCAGTAATACAATATAGTCAAAATCGATAATCAAAAAACGTAAATTTTTTAGGCTTAGGAGCAAAATCACACTTTGCCCATTTCCAAGCTCACAGATCTTCAAAACGCATGATTCAATCGAAAAGCTCCTAAAAAATGTTGAAGATAATTCAATTTCCGGTCTAATGTGCCCAATATTTTTCAAATCGGTCCGTTATTAGTGTAGTTGTGAGTGAAAATGCAGAAATGCTTGTTTAGCGATTTCAGCCTTAAAGCTACGGTAGAGAAAAAGTGGTAGAACTCTCTCTCTCTCTCTCTTTCTCTGGTTCCTGTTAACCTCTTGTGGGGCATAGGGCATTAACCACGCCTACTTTCCACCTCGTCCTGTTCATCGCCATCGCTTTAGTCGAAATTCACACACACGACTGCTTGAAATTTCAGTCGAGATACACAGCATCAAATGGGCGGATTCACACTCATCGCTCAGCATGCGATACGATCGACTATGCTTGGCTATTGTGCGTGACTGCGTCGGAGCTGAAAATGTAGCTAATCTGAATATCGCCTTAAGCTCACTCCACGGCTTGCCTATTGAGGCACCCTCTTTCATAACCGATCTTCTGCAAGTGTTACTTGGTCGTCCAACACGGCGACTTGCGTTGGTTCCCTGCGGGTTGGTAGAGCTCTACCAAAAAGAAAACTTTACTCTTCTAGTGGTGTTTACACGAGAGTGCGTCTCTACCATAATTTCACTCTACGTAAGCTCTGTAGAGCATTTTTTGGTAGACCTCTACAGTAGAGCTCTACCACGTGCTCACCGAATCTACTGATTTTTGTCTCTGGAAAATATTAGTAGAGCCGCATTCTGAAAATAACTCAGTTTGATTGAAAGTGTGCAAAAATGAGTCCCAGGAGAATGCCAGCTTCTACAGTTAAGTATTTACTGTTAAATGAAAAAAAGTCGGAAGTGGATGGAAGAAAGAGAACATTTCGGAATTTATCACCATGTATTGAGGGAATTAGAAGCTGAGGATTCAGCAGCTTTTCAGAACTTTTTGCGTATGTCACATTTGGATTTTAATTTATTACTTGAAAAAATAAATTAAGTTATTGGTATAGCCACAAAAAATTCAGACCACAATTTGAACAATTTACTTGCCGATTCCTGCATTGTAGAGCAACTGTCTGTCTCTCTCAATTGCCCTAACCCCTTGCGGGGCATAGCGCGTCAACTGTACCATGTGGCCCAGTTGACGTTTCGACGGCATAAACTGGTTTCGGAGAATGCAGTTGCCAGCATGCACCTCCTGCACATCCATGGCTACGAACGTCGTTGTGGACGGGATTCGAACCCGAAACGCCGGTAGTCAAACAGTAGAGCAATTGTAAAGGTGAAAAATTTCTCTACGAAAGGTGCTTACACGATAGAGACATCTCTACAAAATTGTCTCTACGGAATATAGCGAAGAGCTCTACACTTTAGCTATAACGTGGTGTTTACACGTCTCTACCAAGAGTTTTCTCTACACTCCACCACTTTCTCTCTACCGTCTAAATGTAGCTTTATAGCTCTTTCTCGGTGAATATACCCGCTAAAAGTTTTGTTTGAGCCTCAATTTGTAGATGTTTTAGGTTAGGTTAGGTGGCGGCCTTACGCTTGGGTTCATAGCGATGCCACGAATTGACAACAGGGCAAAGGAACTACGTATTGGAATTAGTTAATATCGTTGGGTCATTGTTGAGTTCGAAGGTTTTCGTCGCGTTTGCGAATTCCAAAAGACTCTTTATACTGAGGTCCGCGACCGCCTTCGCCTTGACATTTTTTACTTTTGCTTGCGAGTGCTGGGCATTCACACAAGAGGTGTTCCAGAGTTTCCTTAATGTTAGGCAGCTGACAGTTTCGGCAGCCATTGGAAGTGATCAGTCCTAGCCTATAGGCATGCTCCCCTATCAGGCAATGGCCAGTAGGTAATCCGACTAGCATCGCAGAATTACCTCTGGATAGTCCTAGGAGTATGTTAGTTTTCCTTGGATTGTAAGAATTCCAGACTTCCCTCGTTATCCTGGAATTCATGGCTTTGCTCTAATCATTTTTGGTCAGTTGCATCATTTTACAGTCCATTTCTGATCTTATTGCCTGCATTGGTATAGGAATTGCTATTGCCATTGCGCTATCAAGTACAGCACCCTGTTTTGCAAGCCCGTCCCCGATGTCGTTGCCAAGTATGCCGCTGTGGCCTGGTACCCATCGGAGCTCTACTCTCCTTGAAGTACCTAGCATCTGAAGAGCCGAAAGACATCTGAGTACTATCTTCAATCTTATGGTGTCGGATTGTAGCGCTTTTAAAGCAGCTTGACTGTCCGAGTGAATGCTGCCTTTTGAATCGCTAGCACTTCCGCCTGGAAGATACTGCATTCGTTCAGCAGTCGGATGTATAGATTGTACAGGAGTTCTGGAGAGTGAACTGCCGCTCCAACACCCCCTTCCATCTTTGAGCCGTCAGTGTAGAGATTTATATTGATCTCCTTGGCACATTGTCGACGGTAATATAGTAAACTCTATCTGGTATAAATACTGAGAAGTTTTTGTTGTAGTCCATCACTGCTTTAGTGAAGTCAGTGGTTGCGACTGGCCATTTGATGTTTTGATGACCATACGGCTTTATTCTGAATTGCCCAGTTTCATTTAGTCTTAGGGCACATTTAGACGCTGTATTTATTAGGAACATTTCTATTGGCGGGAGGTTCAGGAGAGTGTTTAAGGAATTCGTTGACGTGATTCTCATTGCGCCAGTGATTCCCAGGCAACCCAGTCTTTGGATCCTTTCCACTTTCCGTTTATGGGCTTTAATTTTAAGATGTGGATGTAGATGTTTTAACCTCATTTAAAAAGTTCTGAGGTTAAAATATCTACATCTACATCTACACCCAGGTGGCCAAGGCCAGACGTCGGGCTGTCGCGCCACGATGATGATGATGAAAAAGTTTTGCTAAGTCTTTTGTCAGATTAATTTAATTAATTAAGCAATTAATACTTTTTGATAAAGCTGGGTTTCGCTCCCTGGTGGGAGTAGTACAATACATGGAAAACATCAACATCTTTAGCATTTCTATGCCTTGTTGACGTTTCGATAGCATATCTACTTTTCGGAAGTTCAGTTGCTAGCATGCACTTCCTATCCGCGCCATCTTTATACTGACAAGCTTAGAGCACTGTGAGAGTTCTATTAGTACCCACAGACAGTTTTTGATCGCGCCGAGATTTGAACTCCGAGCTCTAGATTAGTATCGTAGAGCGGTGACTGAACTACCACGGCCACCGAGCGCGACAAAGAATGATAACTACATTGCTTTACATGCCATGAAATGGAACCCCATTTCCAAACAAGGCCGACACAAAAGGGGTCCGAAAATCACATGGCGTCGATCTGTGGCAAAAAAGTTTCGTTGGATTAGTCGTTTGGGAAGTTGCGCCCTATTGCCCAAAACAGAGGACGATGGCGCGCAGGAATGGTTGACGCGCAATGCCCCGCTAAGGGTTAAGACAAAGTTGTAATGATTTTCACAATGACAATTGGAAGTTTGCTTATTTTATTAGGAAATTTATTTATTTGATACACAGCCAGAAATTTTCGACTAAAATTTGTATTTTTAGTCTTGGATGTATGACGACACTAAAATTAGTTTAAAATTCAATACTTGCCAAGTTGTCAAAAAAGATTTTAACTCCTGCCGGTATTCAAATTTAATTCCATGTGGGATTAAATTTTTATTGTTTTTTTTTTGGAAAATTAATAACTTTGCTGTGTTTTTGATTTACCTTTCTGCATTTTTTTTCCTATTTTACTTTATTACTTGTTCAGTTTTCAGTCCTCAACTTTTTTCTGCCTGCCCGGGAATCGAACCTGTGATCTCCGTTTTATAGAGTTGCGACCTAGACCACCACTCGGCCACTTAGCATAATATTTTGGTCTTACAGCGAATAGTTATGTTGATGCTAGACTAAAAAAAGTAAATATTGGAGGTTTACATTCTAATTTCATTTTGGCTAGAAATTAAGCAATGAGATTTATTTTTAATATGATCGTATTACAATACAATAATTCATTTTGTAATAAACGTCAATACAATATGTATTTTGTTGTATTTGCTGTTGCTGCTTTGCATTATAATTTAAATATGAAACCAAGTTAGTGTGCGTTTTAATACATAACATATTGAGAAAAAAGTATTCTTTTAAAAAGTATAAAATTTAGTACGAACTGTGTTAAAAAGGTGCTGTAATAAAAGGCTTGGTTTAAAAATTAGTCCAAAATTTTTGACTGTGTACGAGAATTTATTTATTTTATCGATCTTTTTCGCTCGGCGATTTATTGATTTGACTTTGAAATTTATTTATTTGATTCGAAAATTTATTTATTTGATTCGGAATGATATCCATTTGGTCCGAAAACTTATTTGTTCGATTCGGAAAATCATCTATTTCATCCGGAAAGTTATCCATTTTGTCTGGAAAGTTATCGATTTGTCTCGAAATTTTACGTACTTGATCTGGAAATGCAATATGTACTTATCGTGAATACTTTTAAAGGACTCTTCAGCTACTGTTCATGAGTTTGTGTTTACTTGACATTATTTGAAATCTCAATGTCTTTTGCATTAGATAGAATTATTAATAAAAAACAAAGTTTTTGTTAAAACACTCCAAAGTAAATTTTTCACATAACCAATTCATTAAAACATTACATGAGAGAGATGACTCCTTTACACCGAATAACTTTCACGAAATTAACTTACATTATTCGCATAAATAAACATAGGTGACCTTTTGCTCGAGCACGACACCAACAACGATAACCATATGTTTATGTCATATGCTATAACGAAAAATACGTGTAAAATAAAGATGCAAAAATGTTCGTTGTGCTGGGAAGTGGGAGCATACTCGTACATTCTCCAAGGAATATTTACAACATCGCTTCAACTATTCATGTCTACGAGGGTAACATTTTGAGAAGCATAAAATGTTATTTTCCTGAGATGTGAACTTCCTACTTCTCGGTCTAACTGACAATATTCGCTAATTTCAAATTTATTCAATAGACATGCATTGATGCACAGAGAGAGACAGCCAGAGAGAGAGAGAGAGGCCTAGCGATAATTCACGTATCTTAATAATAGCGGATAATAAATCAACGAAACGGCAGTGGTTTTGTTAAACATGGAAGTATAGACAAAAACAGCGGTTGTAGCAGATTTTTTAATACGGAATTAACTTTACAAAAGTAAAAGTATCTGAAACCGACACCGGACAGCAATATGTTTGCATAGCTTTGTATGCATATTTCTGGGATTATTAAAGAAATATAGTAGGTGTAACCGTTCGTGAGAAGTCAATAGGCGCTATTTTATGAATTCAGAGCATTGCTCCTCTTCATTGTGTCCAATGCCAATGTACATACTTTTATTTTATTCAGGTCTATAACATTTCAATGGTGTGGAAATGTGTGAGCGCTCCAATTTCAAAATTTTATGCATAATGTAGATCAAATGGAATTAGGCTGGCTTATTTGAATTTTTTGAATCGAAAATAATACTAATAATAACTGGGTGTGGGTATGCACATACGGGTATGAGATGATTTATTGTTTAGTAGGCGAGTAACTGGGGGCTTAACTCTTAAACTCGTTATCATGCTATTTACTCCAAAAAAATATTGAATTGTATTTAATGCATCTGCCTATTGCAAAAAACAATTTCCAGGGATTTACTTCTTTCCGTTTTTATAAGGACAAATTTAAGATACTGACATACCTGTCGAGCATAAACGCAGCTTATATTGTGTGTCTATCTTCTTAATTGCCCTTTAATACCACTCTGCGACTTCGCGTTGTTCTGCATGTGGTGTTGGCATTTCAGCTCTGTGAAGTTGGCACCGTCACATTCGATTTTTATACCCTTCACGGATGTGATAGGGTATATTAACTTTGTCATGAAGTTTACAACGCACAGAAGGAAGCATCTGTGCTATAAACTATATATATTCTTGGTCGGTATGACGAGACGAGTCGATTAAGCTTTGTCCGTCTGTCCGTCTGTCTGTCAGGTTCTATGTAAACTAGTCCCTCAGTTTTAAAGCTATCGAACTGAAATTTTGCACAAAAGCCTTCTTTTTATTGCAGGCAGTAAATATGTCGGAAATAACGAAATCGGACCACTACATCATATAGCTGTCATAGGAACGAAAGGTTCAAAAATTCGTTTTTGTGGGAAAAACTTTTTTATTTCTAAAGAAATCTTCTTCAAATTTCACGTTAGTCAATAGTATCTTTAGTCGAATCATATTCCCGAATTTGGTTGAAATTGGACTAGTCTATCATATAGCTGATTTAGGAACGACCGTTCCAAAAGCAAGTTTATGTTAGAAAAACTTTTTTGTTTCTGAAGATATCTTTACCAAAATTCATATTATTCAATCATAATAACTGCCAAATCACGTTCCTAAATTTGGTTGAAATCGGCCCACTATTTCGTATGCCTCTCGTAGGAACAGTGAAATCGGAACAAGTTTTACTACTAATTTCAAAGTGGTAAATGCACCATAATCACAAAGAAGGGTATCATACCTTCGGCCTTCGGCTAGCTTGTTCTAATTTAAATTGTGCAGTTCGTTTGCCTATCATAGGCCCACGTTTGCCCAGGAAAAATTTTCGTTTGCTTAGCCTTACAAAAAAAGTTATTAACAAAATACTTTTTCTCAAATTGCAACAAACCACGAAATTTTTTTTTTTTTTCAAAAATTGGGAATTTTTTTTTCGCTATTTCGTTTGTCCAACGTTAGCCCAGGTTTGCCCACCCAAAATTTTCGTTTGCCCACTCCTTAAATTTTTTTTTATTCAAAAAAACAAAAAAAAAATATCCAAATTTTCGGAAGTCCACCCTTGCAGAAAAAGTTATCAGCTAACAAATTTGGTTTAGGTTGGAAATACTTATATCCTTAATTTGGCTCCTTAAAGGATAATTTTGTAGTGCAAACTCATCAGTTCGATTGCCCATCGTGGATTATCATTTGCCCAGGAAAAAGTTTCGTTTGCCCACCCTTGCAAAGAAAGTTATTAGGAGACAATTTTTTTAGGTTGGTAATACTTATGCTGTTAATTTGGCTCCTTAGAGAATCATTTTGAAGTGCAAGCTGGGCAGCTCGGTTGCCCATCGCGGATTATCGTTTGCCCAGGAAAAAGTTTCGTTTGCAAACCTGGCAAAAAAAGCTATTAGTTATTGCACTACAAAATGATCCTTGATGCCCGGTTCACATTATTCCAGTCCAGTAATCCAGTCCAGCTATCTAGTCCAGTGCTGGACTGGATCATATCGTCTACATGATTCCAGTCCAGTAGTCTGGCGAGTGTGTTGTTGATTCGGTAACTATAGTAACAATGATTTCTGGGCGAGCTGGAATCAAAAAGTAGACCGACAATCCAGTCACTGGACTGGATTGCTGGACTGGAGTGCTGGATTGATTGCTGTCCAGTGCCGGTTCACATTATTCCAGTAGCAGTCCAGCGCTGGACTGGATTACTGGACTGGATTGGTTACTGGAATAATGTGAACCGGGCATTAAGGAGCCAAATGAACAGTATAAGTACATATTACCAACCTAAAAAAAATTGTCTGCTAATAACTTCAAGGGTGGGCAAACGACACTTTTTCCTGGGCAAACGATAATGCACGATGGGCAATCGAACTGATAAGTTTGCATGCATAATTATCCTTTGAGGAGCAAAATTAAGGATATAAGTTTTCGCGACCCAAAAAATTTGATTCTCTAATAACTTTTTTTGCAAGGGTGGGCCAACGAAACTTTTTCCTGGGCAAACCATGTTCCACTATGAGCAAAAGAACTGCCCAGCTTGCGACCACAAATTGTCCTTTAAGAAGCCAAAGTGTGGAAAGTGGCGCCCAAGTGGGATCAAAATACTTACTTTTTTATAAAAAAAAAGTTGGAGGGATGGGCAAATGAAACTTTTTCCTAGGCAAACGATTATCCACGATGGGCAATCGAACTGCTCAGTTTGCACTACAAAATTATCATTTAAGGAGCCAAATTAACGGTATAAGTATTCCCAACCTAAACAAAATTTGTCTGCTGATAACTTTTTCTGCTTCCGAATTCCGAAAATTTTTACGGGTCAAACGAGGGCTTGTAATGGGTTAATGGGCGGGGCAATTTAAATTAAATATTATCGTTGCGAGGGTGTGTAATGTGGCGCCCAATGTGGGATAAACATTTTTATTTTCTGAATAAAAAAAATTTGAGGGGTGGGCAAACGAAAATTTTGGGTGGGCAATCCTGGTCTAACGTTGGGCAAACGAAATAGCAAAAAAAATCCTAATATTGGAAAAAACATTTCGTGTTTTTTTTTGTGCAATTTGAAAAAAAAAGTATTTTGTTAATAACTTTTTTTTATAAAGGTCGGCAAAATTTTTCCTGGGTAAACGTGTCATAACAAAAATTATTGTTTCAACTAGTCTTTGTTCATGTGACTATAAAAAATCTGAGAACCCTGACGATGGACATATGCCCGAAATATGTATATAGGTTAAAAAAATACATGCAACTTTAATTTTTCGTGAATCGCCCCTGGAGGAAACACAAAGTTCAACCAATGAGACTGATGCCTCAACAACTGCGCTACCGGTCGCCCCAAACAACGGGTGATAAAAATGTAGCAGCCGTGCAGTAGTGCCAGTAAAAAGCATCTTTCCCTATTCTCGACAACTACCTATACTGAGCAGTTTTCGAGCACCCGTCACTGACAGAACTACTGGTATTGGTCATGATTGATCAATTTTACATCACTCACTAAGATTATTTGTTACACCTCCTTCTGCAGGCAACTTGACCTTGGATTGTATCATCGCCGAGATTAATGTGTTGTTGTTGCATCTTCATCTGATCGATCCATGTATGTTTCCATCTGCCTTGGGTCCAGCAAATGAAACATTTATTGATAATGTCTTCATGACTGGGTTTGGAACATGACAACAGGTTCATCGAGAGGAAATCCGGGCCCGGTACTCAACTTTTGTAGGGGCCCAGATATGGCGACTAGCTCAATGAACAAAAAAAAAAGCTCAAAGCGTAGATACGTTTTTCTTTTTTTTTCAATTTTTCAAATTACTCAACTTTTGTAGGGGCCCATGGCGACCGGTAGCTCAATGCGTCAGAGTGGTATAAAAGGGCAAGGAGCTACAAAAAACGTTATTTTTTTCTCTTTTTTTTTCAATTTTTCAAATTTCCGGCCCCCGCGAAAAACACGAGCACGGGGCGTTTCGCCCCCCCCCTCACGACGCCCCTGCATGGCAATACCAATCCATACGACGATCATCGAGCTTTTCAGTAATCGGCTGCTCAAGAAACAAGCTGCCTCGGATGCAGGTACTTTTGATACGATCCTTTTTGGTCACACCGGCTGACAGACCGGCGACTTCTATACGTGGGAAGTCCGCAATCAAGTCAGTGGCCAAACAACAAACTTGTGCTAGTAACGAACTGAGTTGTCATTCATGAAAATTTCCTATTGAGAGCCAGAGCTATCAGAATGACAAAATTATAAAAATTATTTGTTAAATCTACAAAGTTTGTGCTTGTGTAAAGTCCCCTACCATACCTCACACCACAATGGTAGCAACCACTTCTTCCTACGCCAGATTGACCTAAAAATCTAGAAGTGCTCAAACCGAAGACGGAATAATCGGAATCAGCTACCGGCATTTCAATTCGCCGACTTATATAAATTAATTGCAGTCTGGTATTGATGAGACTTTATTACTTTATCACTGCTTCAGGTTTTTATCATTTTTTTCCTGCATATGATGGTATGGATTTCTGTTACCTATATTAGTTACATTTTCTGACTGGCATCGACCGCGAATATATGCACGGCATATTTCAAAACCATGTTGTTGTTGATAGTGTCATTTCGAAACGACTTTTCGTTTCCGGATCGCAAGAGACAAGACCATGACGGAGTATAACTGCTACCAAACCGACTAACAATGTATAGTGCCAAAAGTGCACCAAGCATTCGCCCATTACTTCCACAAACCTAGATCCATGCGTAACAGTAGCAGAAGCCAAAGTTGCATATTATGCGAGTAGGTGCCCATACCATAGAGCTTTTGGGATCAAAAAGAGGTAATCGTCTTACGTAACGCAACGCAGATGGTGAGAAAAACATACAAATGTCTGTCGATTTGTTTTCTTTGATGTGTTACTAACGCATGGACTTAATGGCTAAGTTCGTAATTCAATGACTGTTTTCTTTTCATCTTTTTTTTCGGAGGGTATGCAACAATTTTAGCAGGTAACAATAAGAACTATGATGAAACGTCCTTGTGACGGCCATGCACTTGGACAATGTAATCGAAACCTTGGTCACAGTCATGGAAAATTGATTCAATTTCAAAATTAATAAATTGTTCAAAAGATTGTTAGCATTGCGGATAATCATAGTGATCCAAAACATGCCCGCATAACTGTCTTGAACGAAAAAATGAGGGTATCGCCATCCACCAAAAAAGAGATTACGATCAGAGGTGAGGTGTTAATGGTAAGTATGGTGGCTGAACATCGTACGAAGCATGTTTGTTTGTAACAAATGTGAAGATTCTACAATATAGGTATAGTAGTACATAATATAGTTAAAAAAAAAATTTTGTGTACAACGTAGTATCTATTATGTGATCTGAAACCGTTTAATTCAAAAGCTGATTTTATTGGAACATAATTAGCGAAGAACATTCTAATAGGTTTTGTTAAAGCAAATTGTTGGCACCCAACGTGGGTTTTAAAATTACATGCATACACACTACTGATGGGCAGAATGACTCTTTTTACTGTTCTGGCATAAGATAAGCTCTGACTCTTTTCACTCAGCCGTTCAAAAAGAGTCGTTCCGAGATTAGAGAAAGTATGACAGGGCACCGTACCGTTTTTCTATCAATTTAAATTCATGTTCTTTTTTTTGTAATTTTTACTTCATATTCGCAATCAGCGGCCCACAAACCTCTTCTGCTTTTTTCCAGCAAAATTCAACGTAAACTTCCTACAAGCAAATCTATCAATAATAATTCTTTCACCTATTAAATCAAAAATACAATACATCAAAACCTGCAGACCTACAAAAAAATCAATCAATAATTTCACAAGGATATATTTTTACCGTTTTTTGCTTTTAGTGCGCGCGGCTGCTTTATAATAGTGCGCGCGGCTGCTTTATAAATACATGCCGCGCACGATCCATGCTTTATACACAGGTCTTAAAGAACCTTGGGTTTGTGATGCGACGTAATTAAAAGATTTTTGAATTTCTTGCAGTCAGAATGTGTTTTTGCGTATACAAGTACAAGTATAATAAATAAATAACTGGCGCAACAGTCCAATTTGAACCACGGCCTCGAGATGAGTTAGCATCATCTCATTTTCTAGATCGTGACGGTTTTTGTGCAGAGGTATGTGATCAGCAATACGCTCAACCGAGTTATTTACCCCATAATGGGTACTCATTTAACAGCTGAGTGGGCTCATAGTCCGACACGTAAATCCCCGGAATCGAACCGGGGCCCAGTGCGTTGAAGGCGAACGTGCTAACCGTTGCGCCATCCGGACTACACGAGTATAATACATAGAGCATAAAAGCGAGATAATTGATTACGAATGGGTTCAGCTGGGATTGGAAGATATTGGATTGACATGGGATGTGAATGAATTGACTATGTATGTCCCAAAAACAACCCTGTTGTAAAAAGCTTCCGCCAAAGAAAAACTTATCAGCCGCAGAAAGAATCGATATGAACACAATTCCGCCAAAGTACTCATAGCTTTGCGCCTCGCTCTAGGATATGCACATTAAACCCTTACTTACTACTTTGCCTTAACCCCTTGTGGGGCATCACGTGTGAACTACTCTACACTCCTTTGTCGCAGATCGACGCCTTGTGGTTTTAGGACCCCCTCTTCGTCGACCTTGGTTGGAAATGAGGTTCCATTTCATGGCATGCAAAGCAATGCATTTATCACTCTTCCGCAATGTGTGACCTATCCACTGCCATTTGCCATGCCTGTGTATCAATTCGTCGATTAGCATCTGCCCTGTACGCCGAGTTAGCTTTCTATTTTATATTGTTTCGGGCCAGAAAATTCTTAAAATTCGACGAAGACATGAGTTGACAAAAACTTGCAGCTTTCTGGTAACTCCTACGGAAACTTTCCATGTACTGCTCCCATACAAAAGCACAGACAGCACCATGGAGCGAAACAGGTCCAGCTAGGTCTTGATGCGGAGATAACTGCTTTGCCAGATTTTGGACAGCATGCCGTAACCACATTTAGCCTGGTTGAAACGACGACCGATTTTTCGGCAACAATGCTACCCAGGCAGACGAAGTTGTCCACCTTCTTCACAGGCTGCCCTTAATACTGATGACAATAGGTGTCGGATTTCTTTTTCGCAATGGCGGGCTAAGAACTTTGGATTTATTAGTATTAATCTTTAGCCCAACCTTGCTTGCCTCCCTCTCGAGCTCTAACGCCATTGCGGGCAGATCCACCATTTTGTGGAAGAATAGGCATATGTCGTCAGCGTAGTCAAGATGTTGTAGATAAGATGTCAAAGTTCATTGAATTCCTCTGTCTAGTCTGGATAGGGCTGCATGCAACACATTGCTGAACACTATGAGGAATAGGATCGGTGAGAGGATGCAACCCTGCCGAACTCCACTGCGAATGTCAAAGTCCCCAGGCACCTTACCTTTATGCAGAACGCGACATTTCGCGCCATCATAGGTTGCCTTAATAATAGCCAGAAGCTTCTCAGGGATGCTTCTCCTACGCAAGGCCGCCCATATAGAATCCCAGTTCACACTATCGAAAGACTTCTCGAAATCGATGAAAAGCAAGTGAACCGGAGAATCGTACTCAGCGCATTGCTCGATGATGATTCGGAAGGTGTTAATGTGATCAACACAGGAGAATCCGGATCGAAAGCCAGCCTACTCTTCATCAATTGTGCTAAGTGGGCCTTTAGTCAGGACGATTTTAGCTATTATCTTGGCAACGGCAGGAAGCACGCAAGTGCCTCTCCAATTATTACAGGCTATGAAGCTACCCTTTTTCGGAAGTTTTATGATCAAACCTTCCTTTCAGTCAGTGGGAAAGGTCTCTGTAGTCCACGCTTTATCAACAAGTGGGTGCAGCAAACCGGCCGTTACGCTTGGCGCTGCATGATAAAGTTCGGCAGGGATACCGTCGAGTCCGGCGGCCTTTCCTCGTTTTAGTGCAATAATTGCAGTAACTATTTCCTCTTTAATCGGGGCAGTGGACCGTATACGCACATTTTGATGGTTAGCTAAATTATCTATATGAGAAGGACCACCTGTAGACTCCTTGATGACATCGTATACGGCGTTTAAGTTGTTACTTCTTGCGGCTTCTTCTGCTGAGGCTAAAAGAGAATTCGCATAAACTCTTTTATCGCGTCACACACTACGCTGAACTTCTCGACCTTTCTGACGGTAAACGAGTTCGATGCTGCTTCGATTGTCGTTAGATGCTGCGGCCAAAGCTCTTTTCTTTCAACAATCCATTGCCATGAAGCGTCAGACATCCAGGGCTTATTCCGGCAATCCGGGTTTGTGCCAAAGATGGTATCTGCACTATCAATGTACGCATTTTTAATGGAATCCCAGTTTTTATTTATGGCACTATCTAGTTGGCTAGTTATCTTAGCTGCTTTTTGCGCAAGATGGTCATTATATTGTTGTAAGACAGCTGGATTTTTTAGTCGAGCGTTGTTGAATTGGCGGCGCCTGAATCTTTCGTCGCTAGGATGGCGCACGGCTGGAATACGCAATCGAACAGTAGCAATCATAAGATAATGGTCTGCTCCCATTCCAATATCGGCACCCTTCTTCTTTCGAACGTCCGGGAGGCAACTTTTGAATCTTTTACTAATGGCAAAGTGGTCGACCTGATTTTTTATTTTGCGCCGATCAACAGATGACCAACTGATTTTGTGGTGGTCCTTATGCTCAAACATTTTACCGCCGATGAAGAGACCGTGAAAATGGCAAAACTGCAGAACTCAACTCAGAAATCTTTCACCGTTGTCGTCACGATCACCAAGACCGTGTCTCCCCACCACATGTTTGAGCCCATAGTTATCAGCGCCAACTTTCGCATTAAAATCACCCATAACCATTATAATGTCACCTTTAGGTGTTCTGCTCTGAACGGCGTTTAGTTCTTCGCAAAAGGAGTCTTTCGTCAAGGCACTGTCGGGTTCAGTTTGGGCATAATATTGTATTATTAAGATGTTGCTCATTTTGGTCCGGAGCCTGGCGGTCATGATTCGGTCGGAGACCGGATCCACGGATAAGAGACAGTTTCGTGCGGCTCTGGTTAAAACAAGGAGCCCCACACCAGACTCACGACCACTACCGGTAGCTCTACCGGAATACAACATTACAGTGCTACCCATTAGAGAGATAAATTCTCCGCTATTCCACCATCTAATCTCACTAACTGCTAATGTGAGGGGCCTATAAGCCTTGTTAGCAGTGCCGGCCTTAACTAATTGTTGCTGTGTAAAAAAAGGCTGCGGGAAAATAGAAATTTACCAATCTTTGTATTAAAACCAAAACTAAAAAAAAATCGACGAATTCTAAACACTGATTTTCAACTTAAAAGTCAAATTTCAAAACATAAGTAAAGTCATCAGCCTAAGTGTTACCATACACTGTCGAACTCGAACATGGTACAAGTGAACAGTTTTTTTACACGTTTATGTGAAGTGTGTGTGTGTCTTGAGTTATTCAGAGGACATTTGCACCAGGTTCGTGCTCGAGTTCGACTTTAACAGTGTATGGTGACATATATACATACATTCAAGCCACTTTATTTAACGATATATTGTCTGTGGCGCGGTTTCTTCTTTCATTTATGATGACATCCACCAGATGACCGATGCATGGCTACCTTAAGTCATTTTTTGATCCTACGTCAGTATACAGTCGAAAATAGCTGGAAGTATTCGGCGCCCAATGTGGGGTGCGTGATTTCATCTAGTCTATGAGAACAAAATATGCAATAAACTGAGTGCGCGGTACCGTTAGTCGCAACATACAAAAACGAAAATCTTTTTAGACCGCACCTTAAGGTTATCTTTGTCTTATTAGCCCAGCCATTAGAACAGTTCCTATGTTCTAAAACAAATTGTGGCGTAGTTTTGATTTTTTTTTTTTTCATTTATGGTTTTTGCGGTGCTGATTAGGAATTTGAAGTTTTTTCCAAAAATTTGTTTTCTGTAGAATTTGAGTTATAACCAAAAACAGAGAAAAAAAAACACTTTTTTTCTTTTTTAGGGTTTTGTTGTAGTTTATCAACCCCCGATCGTTATACTGAGAAACATGAAAATTTGCAGAAAAGCTGCATTTCACTAGCATAGAAAACTAAAAATAGTAGAATTTTGATATCTCACCAAAAAAGGTTAATAATAGTACATTTCTATAGTTGCAGTTAGCACACCCCTGCACCCCTTAAGCATACCCGAGGGCAAAACTATTGATCGCCAATGATAACCAACATCATGGGCAATAATACCTCTAAGTTTCATTACAATCACACAATATTTAATAATAGTACATTCAAAGTTAGGCATTTTGACACTATCCACACAAAAAATACACCTACCGGCCGCATAAGTGTGAGTACTACTTTCATGTTGTTTTTCGTAGTGCGAATTGCAGTTATTTGTTTAATCATTTTTGAAAGGATAAATATTGGTTGGGGCGTTGTGTCTTAATTGGCCAACTTTACCGGGTAGAAGGGGGGGGGGGGGGGGGGGTTGTCCACATAGAGGCGAAATTAGGGTCAATTTTTTTTTTCGACTGGCATAGGCAAGTGAGTTGTCGTGAGAAAGGTAATGTTGAGTACATTCCATTCTTTCGCATTTTCTTGAATAATAGTAATTATAATAATTATTTTAATTTTTATGGACAGTTTTTTATTATATATTTTCTCGATAATTTAATTACAATTTCTTTCTATGTTGTAAAATTATATTAATAATTTGTTGATTATAATCTTTCTATGTTGTAAAATTATATTAATCATTTGTTGATTATAATCTTGAATTTATTTAGACTTGAAAATGCATATATAATGCGAAACGTTGTCTTCATCGTAAAATAAATAATTTAATATTGCTGGATAGTGAATATAATTCTTTATTAATAGTTATTTGAATTTGCGTAAAAAATTTAAATTAAAAAAAAAAACAATTCGTGGTTTTTGTCAGTTTGAAAAATAATTCATTATATTAATAACTTTTTTTTTCAAGGGTGGTCAAACGAAAATTTTCCCTGGGCAAACGTGGGCCTACGATGGGTAAACGAACTGCACAATTTAAGTTTAAAAAATCTAATGTGACAGTGCCAACTTCACAGAACTTTTTAGGATGTACAGAGCTTGCTTCCAAATGACATCGTTCGGAGCAAAAAGAGTTGTTAACCAGGCCGAAGTCCAAAGCATATATACCCTAGACTTGTACAAACCTAGTGGTAATACCAAAAGTACCAATTGGCAACGACCATTTGCATTAAAAGTGAGTTTCCAATTTGACCAGTTTACAGGGGATGTTGGCACTCATTCAGGAGGATGTTGACCATCCTCAAAATCAATTAACTAACCCATTCTACAAATATGTGTCGAGTTTTTCAAGTCATAAGCTTGATTGTATCCTATACTATAAGTCTAGGGGGCGCCCGGTAGCGCAGTGTGTGACGGCATCAGTCTCATGTTTGGCTACCGGCGTTTCGGGTTCAAGTCCCGTCCACGACGACGTTCGTGGCCATGGATGTGCAGGAGCTGCATGCTGGCAACTGCATTCTCCGAAACCAGTTTATGCCAAGAAACGTCAACTGGGCCACATGGAACAGTTGACGCGCTATGCCCCACAAGGAGTTAGAGCAATAGATAGAGAGAGATAAGTCTAGGGTATAACGAGGGTAGATTGCGCAACTACTGGGCTTCCAAAATTGGAGGACGCGGTCACGTGACCGAGATAACTGGAGGACAGGGATCCAGGCGGCCAAGGCCCGACGTCGGGCTGTCGCGCCACGATGATGATGATGAACGAGGGTAGATTCATACCAAAGATTATGGTAAAATATAGCATCAAGCAAGAACAAAGCAAGTGGATCAGCGTTTTCAAAAGATTCCTAGAGCAAATCATGTATTGTGACTGATGCAAGCGGAAAATGCCTTGGTATGTCTATTTCGAACCGCATTGGATCGAATGGGAACGGAGGACATGCAAATTCGAATAAGGGCCTATATGATACTGATATGAGACTGCATAAAAGTGGATTGAATGGTGGCGCTTCCACAGCTCTTCCCCCAGGGTGAATGACCGTGAAAGAATGTCCAATATGACCGAAATTAGTGTCAATGTTGTCAGCGAAGTGAACAACGTGAGAGTATTCAGCCAGCATTCTATAACTTTCTGATCGATTTCCTGCTCCGTTTGATTAAATTAACACCTTGCGGCACTCAATGATCGCAATCACAATTAAATCTTCAAAAGACTACCTTAAGTCCCGGCATGATGTAAACGCCACTCAATCTTTCCTTGTAATTCACTTTAACTTGCTTCTTATTTCCACGAGAAGAAACCAAAACAAATAGATAATGACTATGTACAAAAACAGATTCCATAAATTGTTCACTTGTTTCCAGGTTGTTGCAATTGTTCAACTGCTCTTTTACCAAAGTCAAACGATGAGACTGTCCAAATCTCTCTTCAGCAGTCCATGACTTGTTATAGAGCATCGGCTCCAGCATCTTGTATGATGCAATGCATCATTATATGATGCCTCGATGGTGAATAAACCAACCGTTAGTTGGTGCATGAAAAGAGCATCATCATCAAAAGTAATCTGTGGATTTGTGAACATTTGTGAAATGCATGGTTGTATGCGAGTATGTATCTGAAATTCACAAAGATATTGTATGCATCCAACATCCACACTATCCGTGTAACATGACATTGAATAACATTCAAATGGAAACAATAAACTATTCATTAAATTAACTGATACCTGATCCCGTACACTCATTCAAGTTATGTAATGGACAAATATCGATGGCTATCTATTCAGCAAGTTTGCCATATTCAAAAGATATTGTACGACTATCTTTCATTATATCGGCAAAACTTTCTTTGGGTTGAACTTTTCTTTATGCATACATGCTTCTTTCTGCGGCCACTGCAGGCATAACATAATACTGCTAAAAGGATTTTTTCTATTACCTCTAGACCCACTGGAAGACCTGCATAGGTATGCAATTTCATTGCGAGGTTTTCAGTTGATTTATTAATTCCTCGTTTGCCTTAACCTCTTATGAGTCGTGGGCCATCAACTTACACCTAGTTGACGGTGTTTTAGCATATACTCGTATAAGATTTCGGACAGTACAAGTTGCTGGCATACATATTCTGTCCGTAAAAGGCTATGACATTAGTTCTTAAGCCCCACACAAAAGGGAATTGAATTGATTTAACAGCGGACTAGGAAATATTGACATTAATTGTATTCACTTTATATTAGATATGTTTGCGGTAATATTTTTATGGGACAAAACCTAATTCCATATAACCTTCATTGGGTAAAACAAAAAATGCGGAACTATTCAGTATGTATTTTTACGCGTGAGAATTCATTTACATTCTCCTTCAAAATTATATCCGAGTCGACCTAGTAGCCCTTTATCTCGGCCATATAGAAAGCCTCTAGTTTGATTCATTATTAAAACAACTTAGGTCAATGCCTTGATTAAGCAATCAATCGAGTTTGGGAGCAAGCCAAGCATAAAATTTGGACACACATATCTTTTACGTGAGTCCCAAAAGTATATGTGTAACTGTTATGCAACCTTTGTCACATGTGTGCAACATATCTTTTTTTGGACACTCAACACCTTCGAATGGCGGCTATCTGCCAAAATCAATTGCTCAAGTGCTCAGGTGCATACTTTCTTTTTAAGTACCCCTAGGCCCTGGGTATGGATATGGATGGTGCCGTCCATTTAGTGAGTGCATGCTTACAAATTTCAAGTCGATGCATAAGAGTCAAACTATGTGGAAGCAATAAATGGAGTGGGTATAATACCCGACGAATCGATTATGATGCCGATATGACACTTGGGTGAAGTATTTGATAGATTGATAAAGAAGAAAAAAATTCACCACACTTATGAGAGTTACTATTGATTGAATATTTACGTTTATCGATCTCTGCCTTACATTAGATTTAGATAGTTCAGTTGGTGATTAAAGTTATGCAATTTAGTGTATGATTTTTTGAAACTTTCGGACCGCTGATGTTTTAATGTTTTCATATAATCTACATTTTTCAAAACAATAACAATAGTTTCGCACTGAAAAACATACGTTTGTATTGCTTCGTAACAATAGCTATACCCTAGACCTTATACATACATAGGGTATATTGTTTTTGTCACGACGAAAATTATAACACCTTAAATGAGCCTCTGTAGGTATGGCAATGGCAGTGTATATACAAGGTGTGCCCTTCCTGATGGTAAATATTGTAATTTAGTGGTAGATAGCAATTAGTGCTTATTTGAGAAAAATTAACATTTAAAATGGACAAACGAGGAACCAGAGCTAGAACAGAAAAATATGACGAGCTACGGCGAATATCGAACAGAATAATTAAACGTAAGAAACGTAAATACTTTGACGAGAAGTTGCTGAATATAATCGAAAACTTAGCTAATAGGAACACCAGACAAGCGTACAAACTAGTTAATACAATTAAGAACGGCTACCAACCCAGGACTAGCCTTTGTAAGGACAAGTAAGGACAAGGATGGAAACATCATCAGCGACACCGATGGCATTAACAAACCATGGGCCTCTTATTTTGAAGAGCTTCTGAACCTACCATCTAACATCCCCACACAAGAAGCTATTGATGATATTATTGATCTAGGCCCACCCATACAACCCCCGACAGTAGAGGAAGTTGATCTCGCGTTGTGGCCACTAAAACGAAATAAAGCGCCGGGCGCTGACGAGATTCCAGCTGAACTGCTAAAATGCGGTGGAACGGGTCTTGCTAATGCCATACATCAATTACTCCTGCGAGTATGGGAGGACGAGGTGATCCCAGACGATTGGCGCAGAAGCATCATCTGTCCAATTCACAAAAAGGGAGATCAACTGCGGTGTGAGAATTACAGGGGCATATCACTAGTTTGTACGTCCTATAAAGTTTTCAAGAAAATTCTGGAAAATAGAATAAAACCGTACGCAGAACGAATCAGTGACGAATATAAAAGCGGTTTCAGACCTGGTCGCTCCACAACCGATCAGCTCTTTACGGTCAAACTGATACTTCAGAAGTGCTGGGAATACAACGTAAACGTATACCAAATCTTTGTCGACTTTAAGCAGACATACGACAGTATCGATCGTGGAGTATTGTACAACATCATGCTGCAATTTGGTATACCGGCAAATTTAGTGTGATTGACAAAAATGACGATGACCAACTCCGTCTCACAGGTCAGGAACCATGATAGACTTGCTATTTGAAACACGCGCTGGTCTGAAACGAGGCGATGGACTGGCACTGACGCTCTTCAGCCTAGCACTGGAATACGCTATTCGGGCTATGAATATGGACAACAGCCAGATGCTACTCATCAAGTCGACACAATTAGCAGCGTACGCCGACGACATCAACATCATGTCCCGAAGATTGGCCGACGCAGAAGAACTTCTGCATACACTCGATAACGTTTCAAAAGAAGTTGGACTACGTATCAGCGAGAGAAAAACTATAATAATGATGCAATCGACGGCAAGGACACCTGCACAATCGAGCATCAATGTGAGGGACCTCAAGATCGAGTTTGTGAACGACTTCGAACGACCTGAGTTACAACTTGTCAAGGGACGCCAACAAAACTGACGAAATCAAGCGACGGATAGAGTTAACTAATAAGACATTTTTCTCGGTTCTCCCCAAAGGAAATCGAAGCATGTGCACAGAAACACGAAGCTTCGTTTCATACGAACAGTGCTATGTAATTTCTGCGAAGCATGGACCCTAACCTAAGCCTCCGGAAACATGCTAGACACATTTGAACGTAAGGTTCTGCGGCGAAATTTCGGGGCCTTTGCGATCGAGATAGATTTCGCATCCGGTATAACCATGAGTTGTATGAACTGTACGATGAGCTGGAAGTTTCGAAAATCGTCAAACTACAACGACTTCAATGGACAGGGCATGTTCAACGAATGGACGTTTATCACATGCTAAAGAGAGTAATGAACGCAAAACGAGTCTACGAGGCGAGACTGCAAAGACGACCGAGAGCTCGTTGGGAGAGCTCAGTACATGCGGACGCCGAGCAGCTACTAGGCTTCCAAAATTGGAGCACGCGGTCATGTGGCCGAAACAATTGGAGGACAATGATCCGGGCGGCCAAGGCCACATGTCGGGCTGTTGCGCCACAATGATGTTGATAACTGATAAGTGATAAGTTATGAAACCCTATACGACTTTCAGCCACGCATTCATGATACTTATTCGCCTCGCATGCACAGTAAAGAACATAAGGGACTGAGGGCTATGTCGTATTGACTGACATAGAAATTTATTATTCACAAAGTATAAATATAAAAAAAAACTAAAAAAAAAAAAATAAAAAAAAAAACAATTCAAAATGAAGTGCTAAAATAAATTCAGGTTTTTTCCTCCCTCCCTCCTATCTTATTAGCTAATCGCATACATGGGGAATTTCAATTACTATCGCGCGAAAAATTCCAAGGATGGGAGGGTTAAGAGGCGCGGACCCACACCATCCGGAGTTCATAATGTGAGCCAAATACCAGTCACCCGGATGAGAAAGGGATCTATTCTGATTGGACGGTCTTCCGTTCTCCTTTTGTTTTTACATTTTTGGCCCTCGTGACAATCATTGTTAGAGTCTGACTGCTACAGTCCTGTCCCTTCACAAGACTTTGTGATCCTTTTATGGGAGGAGAACGCGCAGGCGCCACTACTAGTTCCTCTTTGCCTTCGATTTCTTGTTTTCTGGTTGTTTTATTTGGTTTTTCTTTTTTTTGTTACGAGCAGACACACGATGTCTTTATTTACGACGTAAGAGAGGAGGCCACTGCTGCTGGTCTGGTCTGCGAGCGTGCGTCACCAGGCAGTTAGTGGAGAGGGTTTTCGAACATTTTTTTTTGTCTTCTGGTCTTCACGGCCATCGTTCATCCCTCGTCTTCCTTAGCCCATTACGACACACACGCGTACACGATATTCAATACATTTAACCAATTCAGTTTTGTTGTGGCGACTTCCATTGACTCGCGCATAAATTCGATAAATCCCGAAAAAGCTCGTCAAAGTAAATATTCCTCACAAAAATTAAATTCTTTGCTTAAACCGAAAATCCGTTCTTCTTCAGAAAAACGGAGAATCTGGGCGAAAACTGGAGAGGAGTAACACAACTAGTCAGTTGTCTATCCGCGATCCTTGACTTGCTATAGTTGATACCCACCTAATACCTAATTGTAAGAAATTCTATTAATTCGAAACTAAAGAACACTCCCAATAGTAGCTAGTAATTCGACAATTAATGCAATTAATAGTCTTAAGTATTTAACCGCAATTTTATGTCAACTTTGGCATTGAGACTAAAAAGGCCAAGTTATTGAAACTGGAAACTCGAACAAGATACCTACCTTCAGTTTCAATTTTTCTGCATTTATTTTTATGCATTTCCATTACAAAAGTAGTCGTTAAGATGCATATTACCTTCCATTCCATCATGGTGGATGCTCTCCAGATGCTCTCCTCGACCTAAATATTCATCGAGCGTTCGGACAAATTGAAAGTGTCCGTGTGCCATGGATATGGAAGCTGACTGATTTATCGTATATGAACATAACCGAGCGTTGCTGGTGTAGTAGAAAGTTTGCTTATAAATATTTCACATAAATGTAATATAATCTTTTAACACATTGCCGACAAAAAGAATTTTACTGACCTGCATTATAAGCCAGTCGCGATATAGCCATGAGTTAGGCCGCGCCGAGCAGATGTTCAAGAAGCAACCACGTTGCGTTTTATGCAGACTTAACACTTTCGTAGATCAATATGACGAATATTTATAATTTAACTGCAAGACTGCATGAACTATTTTCATGCATCTATCCAATGAATTTAAAGAAAAGAGAAAACTTTCCATGATTAGAGCTGCAGCAGTTGACGGTGAACAGTTGGAATTTCTGCCCTGGGGGCGTATTAGGAAAAAGGAGGATATCCACCATAAGCGTCATCGATTAATTATACCAGCGATAAATGATGATGAAATTAAATTGAAAAGTTGTTTTTTTTTTCCGTTCCAGACGAATTATTGTTAATGGCGTGACGCCAGTTCTGCCTTATTTCAGGCGCGCATATTATAGACAGGCTCCAAAAGGTGTCCCATAAGTGAATGATGTTGATGCAGATTTGTTTTGATAGTTTTGCTATTATATTTTACGATCGAATGAATCCACTGCCTCTACAGGAAATAGAGTCGGTTCAGTGGGTTACTACTTTGACTTAAATATTTAAACCAGTCAAATTGCCACGACAGAACCTAATTCATTACATTGGTCGTAATTAAAGTAGTTTTGAATTTTCGATATGTTGCATGTCGCCCCCATTCTTGAGCGTACCAACAAAGCCACTCTACTCTACTGCTGCAGAAAAGCTATAGGTAAGACATGGGGTCTGCAGCCTAAGCTCCATGTGTCGGTCTTGCGGCCCATACTTTTATATGGCGTTGTTGTATGGTGGAACGCCCTTCGCACCAGAGCCAATCGTAAATTGTTAGGCAAGGTACAAATAGCGGCCTGCTTGGCAATCTGCGGAGCTCTTCGATCGACTCCATCTGCAGCGCTAGATATAATGCTTGGTTTACTTCCTCTAGATATTCTAGGAAAGCGAATGGCAGCAAACTCAGCCATACGTATTCGGGAGACCAATATCTGGTTCACCTTGAGTATCGAGCACTCCACAATTCTCAATAGTACAGACATCCCGAAATCAGTAGACTACACTCTACCAACGTACTGTTTCGGGAATAACTATGCAAGCTTAATCCAATCAATTGGTCAATGGGACTTAGGGATTCCGCCAGTACTGCTAACCTCTCTCTGGATTTTCACAGACTGCTTCAAGACCGATGCAGGTGTGGGTGCCGGAGTATACTCCGAGGAGCTCAATCTCAACCATTCGTTTTAACGGACAGACGGACAAAGTTTAATCGACTCGTCCCATCATACTGACCAAGAATATATATAGTTTATAAGGTCGCGCTCGGTGGCCGTGATCGTTCGGTCACCGCTCTACGATACTAATCTAGAGCTCGGAGACCAAATCTCGCCGCGATCAGAAAGTGCCTGTGAGTACTAATAGAACTCTCACGGTGATCCGAGCTTATCAGTATAAAGACGGTGCTGATAGGAGGTGCATGCTAGAAACTGCACTTCCGAAAAGTAGATATGCTATTGAAACGTCAACAAGGCATAGACATGCTAGAGATGTTGACGCGCCCATGCCCCTGGAGGGGCCAAGGCAATTAGAGTGAGAGAGAGATGCTTCCTTCTGTGCGTTGCAAACTTCATGACAAAGTTTATATGCCCTATCACATCCGTGAAGGGTATAAATATAGTAGACAGTTTTTACACCCTTTACGGATGTGAAGGCTAACTTGTTTGTTTTTTTTTTAACATGTTGAATACGGGTATACTTATTCGTCTTGGGACTTCGATGGTCTGGTCAAACAGAGTTGTGTGCTTTCGTCTCTCCTCCTCCTGGAACTTTCTTTTGATCATCTTACCGATAGCCGGTGACTTGTACCCACTTTTTTCGGCGATATCCAAAATGAAATCGCGTTCACTTTACCTGTGGAGCATGCTGTTTTACGCGGCCTTTTTTGTGGGATCGTGTGATATGATGTTGCAGGTATCATTCGCTGTTTAGCCTTAAACTGTAGTTTCCCGTTAGATCGACGGGTTGGGGCGTGGATCGTCTATGGTGCTAAAGCCCATTATATCGAGAACCCAAGACAAGATCATATGATTTCCCGTTGTTGATCGAGATGATAAAGTCCAGGAATGGTATTTTCCCATCTTTTTCAATTTCGGTAATAATTGGGTTGAATTTTATTTATTACCGGAAAGACCTGGTCTATGTCGCCCTTTTTCACCACAGCAAACACCTAGTCGACGTATCTCTACCAAACTCAAGGCGTTATTCCCTAGGACTCAATTGCGTCTTCTCTGGAAGTCGGAAACATCTCCATCAAGAACGGGGAGATCGGGTTGCCTATTGACACCTCGGAGGTATATTTATAGTAATCATCCCTGAATGAGAAGTAGAAGTAGTTTTCATTTTCCTCTTCCACTCCGGGGTGGCACCAAACTTGGTCAGCTAACACTGAAACTCGAAGATCGCAGGTGTGACCGGTGTATTAGGGAATATGCCTTCACAATGATACCGATACCAAACTGATTTATTTTCAAAATGGGCTTACTACTTTGCCTTAACCCCTAGCGGGGCATAGCGCGTCAACTACTCCTGCGCGCCATCGTACTCTGTTCTGGGCAATGGGGCGCAACTCCCCAAAAGACTTACCCAGTACCTGACACTCCTTTGCCACAGATCGACGCCATGTGATTCGAGGACCCCCTCTTGGTCGGCCTTGGTTGGAAATGGGGTTCCATTTCATGGCATGCAAAGCAATGCAGTTATCACTCTTCCGCAATGTGTGACCTATCCACTGCCATTTTCGCCTGCGTATCAATTCGTCGATTGGCATCTGACCCGTACGCCGACTTAGCTCTTCATTTGATATTGTTTCGGGCCAGAAAATTCTTAAAATTCGACGAAGACATGAGTTGACGAAAACTTGCAGCTTTCTGGTAACTCCTACGGAAACTTTCCATGTACTGCTCCCATACAAAAGTACTGATAGTACCAGGGAGCGAAACAGGCCCAGCTTGGTCTTGATGCTGAGATAACTGCCCTGCCAGATTTTGGACAGCATGCCGTATGCACGTTTAGCCTGGTTGATACGACGAGCGATGTCCTGCTCCGTACCACCATTTTCGGCAACAATGCTACCCAGGTAGACGAAGTTGTCCACCTTCTCCACAGGCTGCCCATTAATATTGATGGCAACAGGTGTCGGATTTCTTTTTCGCAACGGCGGGCTAAGAACCTTGGTCTTGTTGGTATTAATCTTTAGCCCAACCTTGATTGCCTCCCTCTCGAGATCTAACGCCATTGCGGACAGATCCATGATTTTGTGGGAGAGTAGGCATATGTCGTCAGCGTAGTCAAGATGTTGTAGATAAGATGTCAAAGTCCACTGAATTCCTCTGTCGAGTCCGGATAGGGCTGCATGTAACACATCGCCGATCACAATGAGGAATAGGATCGGTGAGAGGATGCACCCCTGCCGAACTCCACTGCGAATCTCAAAGTCCCCCGACACCTTACCTTTATGCAGAACGCGACATTTCGCGCCGTCATAGGTTGCCTTAATAATAGCCACAAGCTTCTCAGGGATGCCTCTCCTGCGCAAGGCCGCCCATATAGAATCCCGGTTCACACTATCGAAAGCCTTTTCGAAATCGATGAAAAGCAAGTGAAGCGGAGAATCGTATTCAGCGCATTGCTCGATGATGATTCGCAAGGTGTTAATGTGATCGACACAGGAGAATCCGGATCGAAAGCCAGCCTGCTCTTCATCAATTGTGCTTTCTAAGTGGGCCTTTAGTCTTTCCAGGACGATTTTAGCTATTATCTTGGCAACGGCAGGAAGCACACAAATGCCTCTCCAATTATTACAGTCTGTGAGGCTACCCTTCTTTGGAAGTTTGATGATCAAACCTTCCTTCCACTCAGTGGGAAAGGTCTCTGTATTCCACGCTTTATCAACAAGTGGGTGCAGCAAATCGGCAGTTACGCTTGGGGCTGCTTGATAAAGTTCGGCAGGGATGCCGTCAAGTCCGGCGGCCTTTCCTCGTTTTAGTGCAATAATTGCAGTGACTATTTCCTCTTTAGTCGGGGCAGTGGACCGTATACGCACATTTTGATGGTTAGCTAAATTATCTATATGAGGGGGAACTTCACCAGAGGTTACACGGTTCAAGACCGCGGCGAAGTGTTCTTTCCACCGCCTCATTTGATCTTCTTCCAAGATAAGTAGCTTTCCATCACTATCTTTCACCGGATGTTGGCAGGAGTTACGACCACCTGTAAACTCCTTGATGACACCGTATACGGCGTTTAAGTTGTTACTTCTAGCGGCTTCTTCTGCTGACGCTAAAAGAGAATTGGCATAAACTCTTTTATCGCGTCGCACACTACGCTGAACTTCTCGAGCTTTCTGACGGTAAAGGAGTTCGATGCTGCTTCGATTGTCGTCTGAGGCTGCAGCCAAACGAACTTTCAGCTCCTTTCTTTCAACAATCCGCTGCCATGAAGCGTCGGACATCCAGGGCTTATTCCGGCAATCCGGGTTTAGGCCAAGGATGGTATTTGCGCTATCAATGTACGCATTTTTTATGGCATCCCAGTTTTCGTTTATGTCACTATCTGGGTGACTAGTTATCTCAGCCGCTTTTTGCGCAAGATGGTCATTATATTGTTGTAAGACAGCTGGATTTTTTAGTCGAGCGGTGTTGAATTTGCGGGGCCTGGATCTTTCGTCGCTGGGGCGGCGCACGGCTGCAATACGCAATCGAACATTAGCGATCATAAGATAATGGTCTCTTCCCATCCCAATATCGGCACCCTTCTTGTTTCGCACGTCCAGGAGGCAACTCTTGAATCTTTTACTAATGGCAAAATGGTCGATCTGATTTTGTGTTCTGCGCCGATCAACAGAGGACCAACTGATTTTGTGGTGGTCCTTATGCTCAAACATAGTACCACCGATGAAGAGACTGTGAAAGTTGCAGAACTCCACAAATCTTTCCCCGTTGTCATTACGATCACCAAGACCGTGTCTCCCCATCACATGTCTGAGCCCATAGTTATCAGCGCCAACTTTCGCATTCAAATCACCCATAACCATTATAATGTCACCTTTAGGTGTTCTGCTCTGAACGGCGTTTAGTTCTTCGTAGAAGGAGTCTTTTGCCAAGACATTGTCTGGTTCAGTAGGGGCATAACATTGTATTATTGAGATGTTCCTCATTTTGGTCCGGAACCTGGCGGTCAAGACCCTGTCAGAGACCGGTTCCCAGGATAAGAGACAGTTTCGCGCGGCTCTGGTTAAAAGGAGCCCCACACCTGACTCACGGCGACTACCGGTAGCTTTACCGGAGTACAACATTACAGTGCTGCCCGTTGGAGAGATGAATTCTCCGCTGTTCCACCATCTTATCTCACTAACTCCTAAGATATTTAATTTGTACCTCAAAAATTCACTCTCTAATTGAAGAAATCGTGCGTTCTGGGGACCTTCTGATCCATTGTCCAGGAGAGTACGCACATTCCAGAATCCAATCTTTGTCATTGTACGATAGCTAAAAGTCGTAACCGTTGAGTCAGTCCTTATCCGAGGCATAGTTGACGTTTCGTTAGCATATAAAGATTTCGGATAGTGCAAGTTGCTGGCATACACATCCTGTCCTTTGATTGTCGGTTTTAACGACAGGCCCTCAAAGGGAAAGGCCGTGGTATTTTTTTCACACCCCACACCACAGGGGTACCTCAACCAAATCATCGCACCGCCATCACTGGCGGCTTGACGTTGGTTGGCAATGGTCAGTGACCACTGCCGTTCCAGGGGGCGCCCACGCGGAGGACTATGGAAGAGGAGTTTTTGCCCCCCCTAAAATGGGCTTAGACACTCTACAAATATCTATCAGAGAGAAAAATAGGGTAGACTATGTAAACATCTGGTAGAGCGCTAATGTAGAGCTCTACAAAAATATGCTCTACAGAGTTTACGTAGAGCAAATTTATGGTAGAGACACGGTAACAGACGGTTTGGTGGGCATCCGAAGACCGAAGATGTCCGTGGGGACGGAGCTTAAAGTAGCATAAAGACCGTGAAGGTCGGTCCGTGCCATCTGGCGAAGAAAAAGTCCCCTTAACGAATTAAGCAGCGGTATATGCTTGCTGTAGCTCAGTTCGGGAGACGTGGACGGGGTTTTCGCCAGTCGTTGCCCCTGCCCTACAATGCAAACATGGGTGGTAAAAATGGGGAATGATAAAAAATAGGGCGATAAGGATGGAATGGTTGGCGAACGGTGCAGATTCCCTCGCGCTCTCATCGGAGTCCAGGCGTAATGGGATCCTCGGCCTCTGGTTTTGTACCACCGACAGATCCTTACTCATCAGGTGCTGCCATGGATCTGCCGGTGAAAGCAGCACAACCAGACCAGAAAATGGTTCATTACAGGACAGCTTCTACATCAAGGCCTGCAAAAAATTAGAAGCAGAGGACAGAGTGTGCTGCAAAAAGAAAAAAAAAACAACTAGGCTCCTGAGCTAACCGTCAACCATTGCAGAGGAGAAAGGTAGCAAAGAGAAAAGAAACAAAAAAACAAACGAACAGGTTACAGAGAATCATGAGGCCAGCAGAGGCGCAACACTGCATTCCTTGCCGTAGTTCACTCATAAACTTACTTGAAAGGACAATCCTGGCAAACAGAAAGGTATCCAGGGCTCCTCCGCGCTTTTTCCGGACACCGAAGTTGGTGCAAATGCCAACCACAAAAGACAAACACAACACCGGGATTGCCTTGTTAAACTGACTCTAAAAGGATAATCTACTCTATAGCAGGAATGGGGGTGAAACAGAGGAAAGCACAGCTACTTGAAGGGAAAATACGTGAAGTAAAGTGGCTAAGTCCTAAGAGTTAGAGCAAGTAGCCTTAATGTGCTTGTGGGGAGGCAAATCGGTGAAAGGGCTAAAAAGAACCCGATGCGGGTTTTTTTTTTAGTACTGTTCTTGACCAGAATGGGCCCCACGTTGAGCGCCAAATATGTAACGGAGACGGAGCCTAAGGTAGCATAAAGAACGTGAAGGTCGGGCCGTGCGATCTGGCGAAGAAAAAGGCCCCTCAATGAGCTAAGCAGCGGTCTATGCTTGCTCCACCTCAATTTGGGAGACGTGGGCGGAATTTTCGCCGCTCGTTGCCCCTGTCTTTACGTATTATCAAAAATTCATAGGCCTGGGGAAGACAACACAAACATGGGAGGCAAAAATAGGGAATGATAAAAAAAAATATTGCAATAAGGATGGAATGGTTGGCGGACGGCACAGATTCCCTCGCACTTACATCGGGGTCCAGGCGTAATGGGACCCTCGGCCTCTGGTTTCGTACCACCGACAGATCCTTACTCATCAGGTGCTGCATGGATCTGCCGGTGGAAGCAGCACAACCAGACCAGAATATGGTTCAGTACAACACACTCTCGTGTAAACGTCTTCGTTAGAGCACATTTTTTTATTGTAGAGCTCTACCATTTTGTCTCTCTTGTCTGAACGTAGCCTTATACATATTTTACAGGGATGCTTTATGTGGTAGTGAATAGCTCGAAAGATTGATTTGAATGCTCAAAATTCAACCAAAATATTGGAGGGGCAATGACCACGTCCACCAATTTCGGAAACCCAGCAATTGTTTTCCCAAAGAGCTCTCGGAGTGCTCTTAGCCTTGCTTCGCTGATGCGCCCTGTCAATATCCTATTATAAAGATGTTTGTTCGAAAATAGTGTTATCGCATAGCGGACAGAATTTAGATAATTTCTCTACTTAGTTGGGTATTGCTATTTAATTGTGTGTTCGGAAGTAACCTCCTTATAAATGTACTTTATACTTAAACGTTTACAATAATTTCAATCAAATTCATACTTCTGGTTAAGATGTATGCCATCAGGAACAATGCCTTTAATTGATGGCTACGAGTACACTTAAATAGTGCTGCTTTTATTTTTTTATTTTTCGCTATAATAAATATGAATTGTTTCCGCCATTAAGCATGCCTGTATGGTTTTCCAATTGGGCAAAAAAAGGCCAAATAGATATGGGCGGACAATATATTACTACATTCATGTTTGAAATTACAATACACCGATAAATGCAATGCTTACCGGACTACCTGGCGGTTTCAATTGAATGTAGCGGAAAATTATTTCCACCAACAATTCATAATCCGCTTCCACATTGCTCGAATAGTTCACGGGAGGCTTGAACTGTAATGCAGTGCTGCAAATGCATCCATACGGAACCAAGTGACCAATGGATATTGAAAAAGGGCAACCATGAGCTGTACACGCACACTCGAATGTATGTGCAAATCATGGAAATATTGAGAATTGAGGGCTACAACAACAATGTGATCCAGGAAATCGTTCTGCATATTTATTATCAGTCGATTTATCTCGGTTTGGAAATAGTAAGTGTTGTTTGATTGAAATTACTAATATCTAAAAATCGCATGATTGGAATTAAAGCTATTGCTATTTTCGTCAAACAACTCGACTGTATTAAGGTACAGAATAAAGGATAATAATTCAGAAGACGTATTATACTGCAAAAGATAAAAAAAACTAAACAAACGAACGAAACCTAAGTCCTTCTTGAAAATCGTCTTCCGTTTCCATAATATGCGAGTTAAATGTGGCATCTATTATGTTACTTGCGATAATCAAAAATTTTAGTTTGCCACTTAGTTCAAAATGCAACTTTAAACCAACATAATCTGGAAACGGAACCAAAAAAAAGACTATAGTTTTATCCGTTTGAGTTGTTCTAGTAGGTTAGGTTAGGTTAGGTTAGAGGGATGCCATGATAACCACGACACACATAGACCACGTCTGGGTCGTTTGTGATAAGATAACTCACGGGATAAATTATCCCGGCCGTTCAATGCCCCGAACCAGCCTGAGCATACGATAAAACGTTGGAACTGGCTAAAATCAACGTTTTCTAAGTCTTCCAGCTCGGCAAAGAAGTGCCCGCAAAGCCCGAACATCCATAGAGAAGATGAAATATACTCCTCTCATCCTCCTCGTTCCCACAACTTCTGCAGAGATCGTTATTTGGAAGCCGAAGCCTTCTGGCGTTCTCCCCAATTGGACTATGTCCAGTGACAACGCCCATGACAGCACCAATAATCTTCTTTTTTAGCATTAGCAACCTAGTAGAGCGGTGGAGATCCAGTCTTGGCCACATCATCTTTGCTCTGTAAGTGTACGTTTACATATGCCATTTTTTCGACGTGTGTATTTACGTCACGTCATTAGACCAGCTCAAAGAAAGCAGTGGGGCTGTCTACATATACTCCGTTGGGCCATTTTTAGAAGCCGTCAGGGCGTTGGCCGTTGGATTTGTTCACGTAAAGTACAGACGTCACTACGGGCCCGTCAAGCA
Source organism: Chloromyia formosa (assembly GCA_964017055.1). Lineage (NCBI taxonomy): Eukaryota > Metazoa > Arthropoda > Insecta > Diptera > Stratiomyidae > Chloromyia > Chloromyia formosa. The sequence continues at coordinate 53,486,397 of OZ024818.1, forward strand.
ACGGTGGTTTTAGAGCACACAGAGCTAGAGGAGAGCGTCTTCACATGACACAAAAACGCAGTGACGCTCCAGCCGGCGCTAAGCATGGATCTTGATCAACTCTTCGCTCTAGTTCGGGAAAAAATCTTCAGACTGCGACGAAGTTGCTTCATTGAGAGATGACATGGTGGTAGTGGTGACGCAGTCCGCAATACGGTGTGAATGTGGGGACAATGTCTAAAAAATGGACGTCCAACGGTCTAATGACGTGACGGAAATACGCGCGTCAAGAAATAGGCATGTATAGACTAACACGTACTGCCATTAAGCCATCTTGAGTTCGCCTTGTTGATCGCAGTCAGCCTAATAGCATGCTTTATGAGTACATGGGTATACCAATATTGAGTTGATTCTCTAGTACAATTTGCGTTATCCTTCGTCGAGCCAGCTCATCAGCTCTACAATTTCCGATAAAGCCACTATGGCCCGGAATCCAACACAGGGTAATGTTGAAGAATTTTCCCATTTCCAAAAGAGAGGTGCGACAATCCATCACCACTGTGTAAGTAGTAAGTACGGATTCAAGGAATTCAACCGCAGGTTGGCTATCCGTAAAAATAGTAGTGTCTCTTGTGGTTATGACATGACGTCCCAACCAGGTCAAAACTTCTCGAATCGCTACGACTTTCACCTGGAGAACACTAAATGAGAAGGAAGTCGAACCGATAGGTTTAAAAGAGGCCCGTTGGCATGAACGCTAGCTCCTACTCCAGAATCAGTCTTGGAACCATCGGTGTAGAAGTGCATCGAGTCCGGGGATAAAGTAATATCATCTTCCCATTGCGCTAGTGATGGTATCAAGCATGTAAAGTTAACGAAGGCTTTCTTATAATCAATTACCCTAACCCCTTGTGGGGCATAGCGCGTCAACTGTTCCATGTAGCCCAGTTGAAGTTTCGTTGGCATAAACTGGTTTCGAAGAATACAGTTGCCAGCATGCACCTCCTGCACATGGCCACGAACGTCGTCGTGGACGGGACTCGAACCCGAAACGCCGGAAGTCAAACATGAGACTGATGCCTCAACACACTGCGCTACTGGTCACCCCTACTCTTAGACTAGTACTGGAGCCCGCTGCAAAAAAGACTTCGTTATCTGTAACCGGCTGGAATTTACACCAGTTGTAAAACATGGTACGAAGACTATGAAAACGTACGTCAGGCCAGTCCTGCCCGGGTTTGTGGACCATGCTGACCATCTCAAAAATGCTCAACCCATAGGTTGCATAGGTAGCATAGGTCAGGTGAAGGCGGAGGCCAAGCAAAGCCTACCTCTTGATTATCGTCGACCGCCGTGGATACACCATTCTTAACGCTAGATGTACAAATTAGTAATAGTCCAGGGAAATAAGGATTTAACCTCGGAATGTAAGATAATAACCTGAATTTTTGCATAGATGTTCCTTTTAATCTGCTAAATATAGGGTCAAAAGTCACATTAAATCACGTGTACCTACGCGTCTTAATACATTTAACAGTAAAGTAAAACCAGGTGTCCGAAGCGTGTATACCCTAGACTTGTACAGACCTAGTGGGGATACCAAAAGTACCAATTGGCAACGACCATATGCATTAAAAGTAAGTTTCCTATATGGCCAGTTTATAGGGGAGGTTGGCATACATTCATGAGGATCTTGGCCATTCTAAAAATCAATTAACTAACCCATTCTACAAATATTTGTCGAATTTTTCAAGTCGCTAGCTTCATTCTATCGAAAGTTATTGATTATTTGCAGTTTCACTTGTAGGGGAGGTAGGGGTTCCTTGGGTCGGATCTTGCCCATCATTGCCACCAACCAATTAGATCACCCTACAAACATTAAAAAAAAAGATTTCAGGTGTCTAGCTTTACTCTATCGAAAGTTATCGCTTATTTGAAGTTTTATTTGTAGAGGAAGCAGGGGTTTGATTGGTCGGATTTTACGTATTTTCAATATTAGCCAACTGGATCCTACTACAAATATTTGACCAAAATTTCAAGTCGCTAGCTTCATTTTGTCGTAAGTTATCGCTTATTTAAAATTTCATTTCTAGGGGAGGTAGGGGCTCCTTAGGTCGGATCTAACCCATCCTTAATGCCAACTAAATCAATCTCAGTTCAAACATTCGACCAAAATTTCAAGTCGCTGGCTTCATTCTCTCAAAAGTTATCGCTTATTTGAAGTTGCATTTGTAGGGGATGTAGGGGTTCCTTAGGTCGGATCTTGCCCATTTTCCAATACCAACTAACAGGATGTTACTACCAACGTGCTGCCAAATTTTCAACTCTTTAGTGTAATTCTTTCGAAAGTTATCGTAATTAAAGTAATATTAAATTTTTTAATTTTTGTAGGGGAGGTAGGCGTTCCTTTGATCTGATTATACCCAAATTACTAAAACCCAAGCAGTTTCTCACCTCAGGATTACATACCAAAAATCAGATGTCTACGTCAATTTGTTCAAGAGTTATGGACAAAAAACCTGAACAGTAGGGTAGTACGGGGCTCTTTGTAAGAAAATTGCCGTTAGTTTTCAACTGATCGATTTTATTTTTCCAAGAGAGTATAAGATCACCCTCGCGAGCAATCTACCAAAGCTAGAGCTTTTCATGTTTATTTAATCGGGAGTTATGGATACATTTAAGTATTTTACATATGTAGGGGAGGTAGGCGTTCTCTTGGCTTGATCATGCCCATTTTCAATACCAACCAACTAGATCATACTTCCAACATCTGACCAAAATTTCAAGGCTCTAGCTTCATTCTGTCGAAAGTTATCGTGCGAACGGACAGACAGACAGACAGACAGACAGACATGGCTAAATCGAATGAGGAGGTGACCCTGATCATTTATATATATACATTGCCATACCTCCGGAGCCTCCTTTAAGGTGTTACATATTTCCGTCGTGACAAAAACAATATACCCTTTACTAAAAGTCTAGGGTATAAAAATTTGGTTTTTAACTGATTTTTGAAAATAAATCGGTAATGGAAGAAACTATAAGGGTGAAACTTGTCAAATTGGTGGGCATATTAGTAAGGACGAGGATCAAATTAAATTTAAGCCAAATCCATAAATTTGTTTAAAAGTTACAACTATATAACGGCAGAATTTTATTAGAAAAATATTTCTATAAAGGAAGAAGCTAGCTAACTGAAGCTTGTCTAATTTGTGGCCGTTAGTGAGGAGTGGGCTCCTACTCAATTCCAGCAAAATTCATCAGCCCTTTCAAAAGTTACAGCTTGATAACGGTAAAATTTTGTAAGCTTAATATCTTAATAATGGAAGAAGCTAGCTGTAACTCGCCTAATTGGTGGGCACTAGTAAGGGCTACGTTTATACTTAATTTCATCAACCTCCATCAAACGGCTTAAAAGTTACATGCGTTTAATCTACTTAATTTCGGTTTCAATAGTAATAAATACAATCACTAGTAAAGTACCGAAGTTAAGTATATTAAATGCATTTAACTTTTAAACCATTTGATGGATTTTGCTGAAATTTTATAAAAACCTAGCCCTTGCTAGTGCCCACGAATTAGGCGAGTTTGGATCAGCTAATATAGGTATAGCTTCTTTCGTTATTTAGATATTTAGCTTACAAAATTTTGCTTTTATATAGCTGTAACTTTTGAATGGGTTAATTAATTTTGATTGAATTAAGTAAGAGCCGACTCCTCACTAAGGGCCACCAATTAGACATGTTTCACCCTTATAGCTTTTTCCGTTTCCGATTTCTTTAAAAAAAAGGTTTTTATTTTTTTTTACCTAACCGTTAAATATCTTAAGACGCGTATAAGTGATTTCATGAGACTTTTAACCCTATGAAAGAAAGGTCAAAAGGAACGTCTATGCGAAAATTCAGCTGATTATCTTTCATTCCGAGGTTTACCCATTTTCAGGTCGTATTTTCCTGGATTATAATAGAATTTGAAAGAAGAATGGTTCTGCCGCATTTGCCTTAAACCTACTAAATATCTTTCGAGCATTGGGCTGGTTTGCGAGCGTATGTCACCTGGCTGTCAGCAGAGCCGAGCGAAGGAAATTTGGCGCCCGGGGCGGAAATTAAATATGACCCCGCATGTATAGCGCTGAAAATTTGTTTTTTTTTTTGACAGTATTTTACTGGTTCAGATAATAACAAGTTATGTGTATCTTGCTGTTGCAATCGTAAATGAAACTGCAGTTTAGTTTATATTTATAATATATTCTATTATTTAATTATGATTTTACAAAAGCAAACGTACGTTTGGGGCGTAGATTAGTAATGCAAGTGAGAACGTTACAGTTAGCGTTTGCTCAATTTATAAGTTATTTGTGAACTGAAGTTAGTTACTTTACCATTACGTTTTGTGCGTTTAATGCAAATATTTAATAATTTAAGTACTGCAGTATGACAATTATTAAGTAATGTAACACCTGCCTCATTATTTGGACGAATCAAAATTGAAACTACATGTGCGGCAGGAACCTCGTGAAATGCTCAACGCTATGAATACCTAACGCATATGCTCCAATTTGTTTCCCCGGACCTGTAAACCGCTGCTGTTATTTTTGACGAAAGGAAGCATATTGGACCACTTTCAGAACCGGGAAACATCCTCACACCATGACTCCTTTAGATTTTGGAGGGAGTCTTCGAAGGTAATCTTCGTTAAGATTCCTGCCGCATATGAATTGTTCCTTCGCCACTAAGTTTAGCTCTCTGAACTAAAGCACTGGAGATTTTGTGTAAAATTAATCTCGTTGTAGTTTTCCCTATTGGGGCGACCGGTAGCGCAGTGTGATGAGGCATCAGTCTCATGTTTGACTACCGGCGTTTCGGGTTCGAATCCCGTCCACGACGACGTTCGTGGCCATTGATGTGCAGGAGGTGCATGCTGGCAACTGCATTCTCCGATACCAGTTTATGCCGAGAATCGTCAACTTGGCTACATGAAACAGTTACGGCAATTGAGAGAGAGAGAGAGAGAGAGTTTTCCCTATTAATGTGTTGTTGTCAATTGCTTTGACCAATCCAGGGGCAACATCTCTAGAATGTCTATGTCTTGTTGACGTTTTGATAGCATATCTAGGTGTACAACTTTGCTTCCGCTGTTTTTTCCTGGAATTAAAAGTTTAATTGTCAAAAAGTACTTACAGATGTATTATTCAAAGTACTGCCACTCGCTAGCGACAACTTTCGCCCATCTTTTCGGCAATTTTCGGATTCCATCTCGGAAAAAGGAGGCGTCTTTCGACGCGATCCATGATTGGATCCATTTTTCGACTTCCTCGTACGAACTAAAATTCTGATCAGTCAGGCCGTGCGCCATGGAACAAAACAGATGGTAGTCGGAAGGTGCGATGTCTGGGGAGTACGGCGGGTGGAGCAAGATTTCCCATTACAGGGTTTCCAAGTATGTCTTGACCACTTTCGCGACATGTGGCCGAGCATTGTCATGCTGGAGGATGACTTTGTCGTGTCTCTCTTGGTACTGTGGTCGTTTTTCCTTTAATGCTCGACTTAAACGCATCAATTGCGTTCGGTACCGATCTCCTGTGATAGTCTCATTCGGTTTCAGTAGCTCGTAGTATATCACACCGAGCTGGTCCCACCAAAGGCAAAGCATAACCTTGGCGCCGTGAATATTCGGTTTTGCCGTTGACGTTAAGGCATATCCGGGCATTCCCCATGATTTTCTGCGCTTGGGATTATCGTAACGGACCCATTTTTCGTCGCCGGTTACGTTGCGATGTAGAAATCCCTTCCAATTCTGCCTTTGAAGCAGCTGTTCGCTTGCAAATAATCGCCGTTCAATATCTCTCGATTTTAACTCATACGGGACCCAATTTCCTTGTTTCTGATTAATGCCCATGGTCTTGAGGCGTTTCGAGATGGCTTGCTGAGTCACTCCCAGTAATTCAGCTAATTCTTCTTGCGTTTGGCACGAATCTTCATCGAGCAGTGCTTCCAGTTCGTCGTCTTTGAACATTTTTTTCTCTTCCACCACCATGCTTGTCCTTGACATTGAAATCGCCACTTTTAAAACGTTGAAACCACTCACGACATGTTCTGTCACTCAGAGCAACCTCACCGTAAGTATCTGATGCAGTTTTTTTCAAATGGAAACAAAAGATCAAAATTTCACGCAAATGACGAGAACTTGGCTCGAAAACAGACATTTTGAATCGCGAATCTTATTAATACTTTTACTAATGCGGGGATGCCGATACGTTCACAGACGTCCAAACTCACTTTGTGACACTTTTGAACTACGTATTTTGACCAGCCCTCACCGATGCAGCCGTCTGTCGGAAATCGGCGGAAGCAAAGCTGTACACCTAACTTTTCGGAAGTGTAGTTGCTAGACTAGAATGCACCTCCTATCCACGCCGCCTTTATCCTGACAAGCTCGGTGCACTGTGAGAGTTCTATTGTATTAGTACCAACAGGCAGTTTTTTATCGCGCCGAGATTTGAGCTCCGAGCTCTAAATTAGTATTGTAGACCGGTAACCGAACGACATCGGCCACCGAGCGCGACGGGAGTGTATTTTCGAACAAAGTTTGTTGCTTAGGCTGTGTTTATCCTCGAGTGAATCATGTCGCGTGACACGACGGTGAGTCGCTACTAGCGATCAATTGTTTAAAGTGCGTTTTGCTAGACACCACTCTGCGTCGATCGCAGGCGACGATGAAAAAGATACATATAAACAGTGCTCCGTGCTCAATGCCCAACAAAACACACCTTTAGAAATATGAAGCTATTCAGGGCGGAGCGACTTCTAAGCAGTTATGCATGGCGGTTGCTACAGCATTGAAAAAACAAAATTCCTGGCAGCGACAATAGCGACTTGATATCGTCGTTCGGGCGTAAACATAGCCTTAACAGTAAATTCATTATCAAGACTGATTAATTGTTCCCTAGATTAAAAATAAATGCGCACGGGCGTTAATTTAACAAAGTACATATTCTAAATTAATTTTTTGGTGTCGCAATCCGGTGCCCCCTGTAAGCGCCTCCTACCCCCACCCCCTTAACACGGCCCTGACTATTAGTTAGGGTGTTTTACGCCTCTGGTGTTTTTAGGTTAATTTTCACCACTCGCCGTTAAGATTTCATGAAATTCCTTTAACCTTACCTTTGGCTTAACTTTTGTATAAACTATTTCACCTATCACAAAAAAAGGGAGAGGGGGATCATAGCGCGTCATTATAAGGATATGTCCGACGTATATCAAAAAGTGGGAGCTAGGAGGCGTGAAAATCACCTACTTCGTATAACATTGTGTTTGTGAGAAAGCGAGACGAGGTTGATGCTGAATATAATGCAGGTGGTCTAATGCCTAACAAGAAATATCTAACTAATTCACAGTGTATCTTTCTGTACACGGCACCCGCTTCTGTTAATGCGCTACGAAATGGCGATGTGCTAGCGGTTGGTTGTTGTTGTTGTTAATTTCCTTGACCCCTCCAGGGGCTTGGGTACGTCAACATCTCTAGCATTTCTATGCCTTGTTGACGTTTCGAAAGCATATCTACTTTTTGGAAGTCCAGTTGCTAGCATGCACCTCCTATCCGTGCCGTGAGAGTTCTATTAGTACTCACAGGCAGTTTTTGATCGCGCCGAGTTTTGAGCTCCTAGCTCTAGATTAGTATCGTAGAGCGATGACCGAACGACCACGGCGCTGGTGAAAGTGCTAATAACTGTTATCAAATAAGCCTGATAAATTTATTATTGATTAGCAGGTCAAAATAACAGTTATAACTTTAACCTTCATAAGCCCGAGCGGGGTGCAGCTGCACCCCAGACGTACGTTTCTTAGGATATCTTCTGAAAAAAAAATTTCCTTTTAAATTTCCGCTGAGATATGTTTCTTAAATATACTTCTTCTATCGTACAAAAAAGTTGAAATAAATTGCTACATACTGTAATGAGTTATTGTTAATTTTGTTCGTTGCGGTACAGGTAATTTTGAAGTTTTCGGTACAATCAGTACCTAAATCTAGATTATACCAAAATCAGTAGCGTTTGTAATAAGTGTGATAGTTATTTCTGCACTACGGATATTACCGTTTTCTTAATTTCAGTTTTATCTCTAGATTTTTTTTCAAAATATAGAATTAAAGTGTTTTGTCCAAAATATGTGTTGTCCTTTATATAATACAAAAAAGTTGGGGTGCATTTACACCCCACTTGGTCTTTAACGTAATTTTTCGAGGTCGGTTCTATGAAGGTTAAGGACATCGGAAGTGCAATCATTAATCCCAGAACAGCATACAGCTCAAGACATTTTTCTGACATTTCATGACAATGGCTTATATTTCAAATCAATGGGCTCTTAACTTTGGCTAAACCCGCTTATTAACCAACTTCTACCTGGTTATTTGGAAAGCAATGACAAGCTAAGCTGTTAACCTACAACAAACCAGAGGAGAGAGTCTGGCACAAGTAGCAGTTGCAGTGTAAGTCTTGCTAAAAGTTCTAGGCCCGTTTTCTCAATATCCTGAAAAATTTAAAATTTATCGTAGGAATAAAGTGCATGTTAGCACAATTTCATTTTCTCAATGTCTTACGTTCATCCGATCGAAAACGCTAAAGGGAACCACATCTGCTCTTTAAATTTTACAAATATAGATAAGCTTCACAAGTCCGACATCAAGTCTCCGCTTTATCGTTTATCCAAAAAAAAAATCCCAATACCTTGCAAACGCTATAAAAGTTTATCCGAAACAAAATCCCAACACCTCGCAATCGGCATAGAGAAGGAAGGAAGAAGGAGATGAAACCACCATGTACTGTACACTAAATTCTAAATTCGCATGCGCAAGTAAACATTCGATCTCCTCTGTCAAATGAATATGTTTTAACTGTAACCCAGTCGGACAAGAATCGACACTTGATCGGTCCTGGATCGATGACTGTCTACTAAGGAATGGATGACTTTATCGAGGACACGTCGGAGACATTTGTATGGGCATGACCGCTTTTGCGTTACCGAAAATGAGGACAGGAATCGATCCGAAATCGATGACGGTAGTCGATGGAGAATCGATGACTGGAGTCAACGTAGTCGATACTGGGGTCGAATTGGGATCGATGACTGTAGCCAATGTGGAATCGAATCCGGATCGATGACTGGAGTCGATTCAGGACCGATGACTGTAGCCAACGAGGAATCGACACTGAAATCGAATTCGAATCTATTTAAGCCTGATAAATACAATTCGTCCAGAAACTAAAAGTGTCGTGAAATCTCTTTTTGTATTGATTTCACGGCACTTTTAATTTAACGGCGGATTGTATTCAAGGCTTACAGAAAAAAAAACAACATATTCCGTATTCCATATTTCATATATGACAAATACCAGATACTTTCAAATGAATTCAAATTTCAGACTTAACTCGATACGTAATTGATAACATTTGAATTTTTCCAGCTTCGGAGACAAACCGATGAATGGAACCGGTAAGAAATCGAAGACTTTGCGATTCCACTGGGATCGGAGACAAATGTTTTGCTGGGAATGCCCGTTCATAAGCAAGAGAAAGATGTCGACTTATTCCCCTCATACTTCACCCTTGACCAAATTACTTAATTTCTCTGGGACAATTTAATTTCCTCTTGTCTCTCTTCTGAGGCAATTGTTTAAAAGTTTATCCAAAACTGTTGTTCAGCAGAAGTGGAATGAATAAAACACGACTGTATCCATTGGCGGTTAAAATGAAAGAGAGTGATTTTATTAAAACTACAATTGTCAATGGCTACACACCTATTGTGAATACATATTATAGCACGTTCACATTTACAACAAAAACAAATACCCAACAGAGTGTCTCCAGTTGAAAGTTCAACCGGTTTAACCCAATACAATTTTAAGATACGTTGCACAAGTTTTTCGCTTGGTGATTGATGAGAAAATGGAAATATTTATCGGGCAGTTTATCGCTGGAATAAGTTCATCTCCCTGTTAGCTATTGGGTAGTTTAACGAGACATTGAGAAAACGGGTCCTAATGTGTTAATGTTATTTTCATTAATAGCCGTTCTCGATTCATCGGATCTCAGACCATTTTCATACAAAACGACAGACCGGTTTTAATCCATGTCTCGTATGGGATCTCATTGGGTGAAGGTTGAAAGTCAATTAGTTGAACGTCAACTTGTTTCCCCCTTTCTAAATGTATACTGAGTGCGCCATTCGCCTCCATTACGCGACGGCGAAGTATCTGTATGGCAGCTGTTTAAGTTCGCTCGTCGCAGATCCGTGGCGTTCTTTTCAGTCTCAGACCGAAATCCAGTGAAACAGACGCGTCTATAATCATCATCATTAACGTGGTTTGACAGTCCGATGTCGGACCTTGATCGTCTAGAAACTGTTAATTCAGTAAACTGTTAATTTAACCAACTGTTAGTTTGGAAAGCTTGTCAGTCCGCAAACTGTTAATTTAGGAAGCAGATTGTCCTGCTACAGCTGTTATTTCGTGACGTTAACAGCCACTTGCTAATGCTAAGGGTCATTCATAACTTTCTGAAAAAAATAACAGATAACAGGCAAACCCAACCTACAGTATGCAATTTATCGCTGAAATGTGCGGAGTGCTTACTCGGTTTATTGCCAACAATATTTTATAAGATACATTAGTATCTCGTACTCATTGCTTTTCGTATTTTGTGCAACATGTCGCGATAAAATGCAGCATAATATGGTAATAGATGCAATTGCAATTACGAACAATAAAGCTAGCAAAAAATAATGAAGCACTATAAAAGAAGCGTCAATGTACTCGTATCAATGCACCATGGCTAATGCAGTGATTTATTTTATACTTTGTTGGTACTGCATTTTCATTTTTTTTTTTACTTATTAGATTTGTCTATTTATATTTTTATTACTTTTTTTAAAAGGCCTTTTTATTTATTTATTTTTTCTTCGTTACAGTGTAAGAAAACGAGGATGAATGCTGTCGCCAGTTTCTTGCAAATTTTACATTTTCTCGTCATCGTCACTCTGAACGAGGCTGGACCACTCGATGTGGCTTTGAGTTGGGCAAGAGCAGATAAAATTCCAATTGACGTAAACTTGCCATGGCTACCTTGTAAGTGACTGAAACATGATTAACAAATAACTCTAAAAAATTAACATTATTATTTTTCACATATATACGTATATGCATGCATTGCATATGTGTACTAATTGACCTAGATGTATGTAGTTGTGTTTTTTTTTTTTTTTATGAAAGTTTAGTAAAAAAAACCAGGCCCAAGCGAAGCTTCGGCCCGGAGTCCGAAGCGTATATACCCTAGACTTGTACAGACCTAGTGGTGATACCAAAAGTACCAATAGGCAACGACTATATGCATTAAAAGTGAGATTCTTATATGGCCAGCTTATAGGGAAGGTTGGCACTCATTCAGGAGGATCTTGACCATTCTCAAAATAAATTAACTAACCCATTCTACAAATATTTGTCGAATTTTTCAAGTCGCTAGCTTCATTCTATCGAAAGTTATTGCTTATTTGAAGTCTCACTTGTAGGGGTGGTAGAGGTTTCGTTTGTTGAATCTTGCGCATTTTTAATAACAACCAACTAGATCCCAGTACAAATCTTTTACCAAAATTTCAAGTCATCTGCTTCATTCTATCGAAAGTTATCGCTTATTTGAAGTTTCACTTGTAGGGGAGGTAGGAGTTCCTTGGGTCGGATCTTGCCCATCATTGGCACCAACCAATTAGATCACCCTACAAACATTTAAACAAAATTTCAAGTCTCTAGCTTCACTATCGAAAGTTATCGCTTCTTTGACGTTTCATTTGTAGGGGAAGTAGGGGTTTCGTTGGTCGGATTTTACGTATTTTCAATATCAGCAAACTGGATCTTACTACAAACATTTCACCAAAATTTCAAGTCGCTAGCTTCATTTTGTAGTAAGTTATCGCTTATTTTAAGTTTCATCTGTAGGTGAGGTAGGGGTTCCTTAGGTCAGATCTAACTCATCTTTAACACCAGCTAGCTTAATCTCATTTCAAACATTTGACCAAAATTTCAAGCCGCTGGTTTCATTCTATCAAAAGTTATCGCTTATTTGAAGTTTCATTTGTAGGGGATGTAGGGGTTACTTGTGTCGGATATTGCCCATTTTCAATACCAACCAAGTAGATCTTACTTGCAACATTCTAATAAATTTTCAACTTGCTAGTGTCATTCTATCGAAAGTTATCGTAATTAAAGGAATATTTAAATTTTTGAAATTTGTAGGGGAGGTAGGCGTTCCTTTGATCTGATTACACCCAACTTACTAGAACTAAAGCAGCTTTTTACCTCAGGGTTACATGCCAAAAATCAGGTGTCTACGTCAATTGGTTCAAAAGTTATAGACAAAAAACCTGAAAAGTAGGGTAGTACGGGGCTCTTTGTAAGAAAAGTACCATTAGTTTTCAGTTGATCGATTTTATTTCCCCAGGAGAATATAAGATAACCCTCGCGAACAATCTACCAAAGCTAGAGCCTTTTGTGTTTATTTAATCTGGAGTTATGGATACATTTAATTATTTTAGATTTGTAGGGGAGGTAGGCGTCCTCTTGGCTTGATCATGCCCATTTTCAATACCAACCAACTAGATCACACTACCAACATTGACCAAAATTTCAAGGCCCTAGCTTCATTCTATCGAAAGTTATCGTGCGAACGGGCAGACAGACAGACGGACAGACAGACAGACAGACAGACGGACAGACGGATAGACAGACATGGCTAAATCGAATCAGGAGGTGATCCTGATCATTTATATATATACATTGCTATACCTCCGGAGCCTCCTTTAAGGTATTACATATTTTCGTCGTGACAAAAACAATATACCCTATACTATAAGTCTAGGGTATAAAAATAACATGATTATAACGAATTGATAACGATGCCAAATTCAAAGAATAGACTTAATAATACGTCCATTAAGCTGGCACCTCACAACGAAAAATCAAGGTGTGACATATCGCATAATAGGTGCTCCCCTCAAAAATTAAGTGCTCCAGCCGAATCAAAACAATTGATTATCTTATATGAGGGTGCTAGCTTGACGTTACGTTAGCACCCTGACTTTTTTAAACCGCATATATCAAACTCCAAATAAGCTTATAATAAAACTATTAATTAAGTGTTAATTTTATGCCCTATTCCCGCACCAAGTGCTCCTGCAGGAGTGGCAGAAATTATAGTTTTTATTTGAGGGTGCTAGTTTGACGTCACGCTAGCCAGAGGAAACGGCACAGAAATTTTTCATGTTTTTGATTGATTGTCAGATTGACTTGTTGTGTGAATAGTTCAGCCATTGGGGGAATTACTCAATTGCCCTGAATACGAGATCCTAATGTATCTTATAAAATATTGCTGGCAATAAACCGAGCAAACACTTCGCACATTTCAGCGAGAAATTGCACACTGTAGATTGGGGTTTCCTGTTATCTGTTAATATTTTAAAAAGTAATGAATGACCCTTAGCATTAGCAAGGCGCTGCTAACGTAACGAAATAAAAGCTGTAGTGGGACATTTGTTTCCTAAATTAACAGTTTGCAAAATTACAAGCTTTCCAAATTAACAGTTTGTTAAATTAACAGTTTATTAAATTAACAGTTTCTAGACGATAGCTCGTCAACTGTTCCACGTGGTCCAGTTGACGTTTCGATGGCATAAACTGGTTTCGGAGAATGCAGTTGCCAGCATGCGCCTCCTAAACATCCATGGGCCACGAACGTCGTCGTGGACGGGATTTGAACCCGAAACGCCGGTAGTCAAACATGAGACTGAAGCCTCAACACACTCGCTACCGGTCGCCCTTCAATTAACAAAATGTGGTGGAGAATTTTTTTTCTTTCATTTTTTATGTTTTTGGGATTCTGAACACAAATCCGGAACTTCTCGCCAAACATTTTTTGCAGAACATGATCAAAATCTCGAAATTTCGGTACCTTTTTTGTTTTTTCGACTACGGATATAACTTGAAAATCGTGGATCCTAGCTAGAAAAAGTTTACGGATAAATTGAAGAGCATTCGTCGAATGAGCTACCCAAACATCAAATTCGGTCCAGTGGTGTAGCCACAATGGACAGTCGAAAAACATCGATTTTCCTCAACTTTGCGGAAAACCCTGTTATGGTCACATTTGAGCGTCTGTAACTTGAAAACGGCTACTAATAGGTAAAAATGCTTCAAGTAAAAGTTGTAGAGCGTGAAATTCTTCGTTTAAAAAGTGCCTAATCTTTCCAATTTTATCAAAAGAAAATTCAGATATTCGAAATAAATAAAATCACGTTTTTGAACGAGTGTTCCCTCTTAACATATTTTCGTACTTTTTAGGGTTTTGTAGTAAAAACAAAACCCTTATGAAATTGGTCAAATGTCTGTCCGTCTGTCCATAAAATATCTTGCGAACGACTGAATCTACATACTTGAAATTTGGTAAGAATGTGTAGAAATATTATAATTCACCGGAGAATAGGATGCGTTGTAATAGGCCAACTTTAAGGCCAGCCGCATCTTGGACGTAGGCAGGGCAACGCAGCGCAGCGCGCACATGGCATTGTTGTTGTAAAATCAGATTTTGAGAATTGTTACAACAACAATGTCATGTGCGCGCTGCGCTGACCTGCCTACGTCAAAGATGCGGCCAGCCTAAGAAGGGGTCCCCATAGAGGGGAAATGAAGATAAAAAAATTTTTGGTATGGTATAGGCAAGTGGGGTATCAAGAGAAAGGTATCGTTAAGTATTTTACATTCCATTTCTGACATTTTAATCAAATTTAAAGAAAGGAGTAAAAAGCGAGAGGAGAAAATATGCGATCATAATTTGTCCCCCCCCCCCCCCCTTGCATTTCCAGACCGTTACACCTAGAGCGGATGTATGTAACCTTGGGATGTCCAGTCTGTGCAAGGGACCTATTTCTTAATATTCCAAGCAAGCTCTTTCGTCGTGAACTACAGCAGAGACTTCTACATGGCGGTGAAGTAGTGTACTTCGTCTGGTGTTGTAGGTACTCCTATGTGGGGCATAATGACGTGATGGTAGTGGGAATGCCAAATCCGTCTCCGCCGACCCTTGGTTTCCAGTTACCTCCATAACCTCAAATCGTACTGTTTCTCTTGTTTTCTCCAGAATTGCACTCCTTCGCACAATGAAGTGGTACTGATCTGATACCCGCTGCATTGACACAAGCGCATATTGCGGAAATCACTCGACGACCCTCTGGTGTAGCAAGGGACTATATGTGTTGTCCCTTGCGAAAAGTTCGATGTCGTATTAGGCACGGATGATACAAGACTCATTTCCACTTTCCATTTCATCCGTTGCCTACGGGAGCCTGCCTGTCAGATGAAACATCAACCGCAGGTGGAGGAGGGCTCCTCGATGTTGCTGGAGCAGTCCTCGTTCTGCCGGTTCGTGCAGAAGCACTCGCTCTAGGTCGGATGTAGGGTTCACTTCATACTTCACCTTTTTATTATTATTATAGCGTGCTCCGAAATCAGTTCGGAAACAGTGGTCAAATACGGAAATTTTCTCTGAAAAAGATGGGCGTGTACTCAATTCGCTCCGAAAAAAAGTGGTCATACTCATGAGCCTTGTTAAATCACAAGACTCAATAATACAATTCTCATGGAGAAAGAAGGATTCAACCTAACGATCTGTCAAGGCCCCGGGCATACCCCCGCCTTGTGTCACGGGCCCCTGACCTCAAACCCAAGCATTGGATTTTTTCCGATATATTAATTTAACAATATAAACTGATGTACACACAAATTTAGCGAACGAAGTATTTACATCAGGAAAAGAGATTCATTTTTTGAGGTTTGTTTTTCGCGAACTGATCAATGACGTCCGAAAAATCAATTTTGGATCCTAATTCGTTTTCAATCGCTAGAAATGCAAGATAGTCCATCCTTTTGCTGTGTTTAAGTAAATAAAAAGTAAATAACCGGCACAACAGTCGAATTTGAACTCTTCTCGTGTAAGTGTCACCATACACTGTCGATCTCGATCTCGAACTCGAGCACGAACCTGGTACAAATGTCCTCTGACACACACATACACTCACATAGGTGTGAAGAAAACCGGTCCATTTGTACTAGGTTCGTGCTCGAGTTCGAGTTCGACAGTGTATGGTGACACTAACACACAAATTTAACTGATTTCAATTGAATTCGTGTGCGTGCGTCCCTGAATATTCTAGGAAATACTCAAAAATGATTAAGAAAAATGACAGCGAATACAAATGGTACCTGACAAGGGCGAGTTTCCTTGAGCCACGCGTTCGGTGCTGTTGCTGATCTTGGCACACTTGTCTGGGATCGTCGTCTAAACGATGACCCGTGAGCAGCAAGGTGGAGTATTCTTTTCCTTTCTCTGAAACTTACTTATCAATCGACTGATTTAAGACCTCGGGTCAGGCTACAATGAATGTGCTTTCTGGGGCTCTTAGTGACGTATTGCAGAATGCGCTCTCATAACAAACCATTTGGGCTGATAACTCCAGTCGAGTCCCAAGCGTTGCATGGGACGAGCCTAGTTTTTACTTAAACTGCGAAATTTTTGTATGTTCGCTTCTTTCGGCTAATTCAATGAAAATCGGTGCAGATCGCTCCAAGATGGATGAAGGATTAGGTGTCAGAATTTTCTCTGATGCACTTAACCTAAATCTCTCTTTCAGTCGTCCTGAATCCTGCAATCTTTTCCAGGCCAAAATTACGGCGATAAAAGCTACGACCTGGCTGGGGTGTCTCCTGATCTGAGCAAGAGATATTATAATTTTTGCCGACAGCCAAGCTATAGTCAAATCCCACGAACAGGATCTGACTACGTCAATGGCGGAATGTTCCTCAATGCATAGTGATGAGTACGTTCTTTTAGCATTTTTTGTGTTTGGTTTTGGGTCACCGTGGCTTCGCTAGTAGCTGTAGGGCAGACGAGCTCGCCAGACAGGAGTCAACAAACGATGCTACACAAAATCGTCGGAACATTTATACACCCATTCCTATTTTCAAACTAGCTCTAAAGTTCAGCAGAACCAACTCTAGATAGACGAATGGTAAAACATAAAGGATTTGCGGGTCGATGTTGACAGGCTGTGGCGAGCTTGTTGTTTTGGTGGCAACTGCTAAATCTGTTGTTTATTATTCAGTCACTGATGCCAAATCAATATGGCAAGTTACACGATTGAGCAGCACGTGCAAATAATAAAAATGTAGTATAAAAATGGGTGTTCGTTAGTGCGAACGTTGCGCCCATTTTACGGTAGACGCAGTGGCCTTTCAAAGTCGACTCTGCAACGGTTGCGGCCTAATTTGAGACGACCGGTTCAGTAAACAATCAGCCAACACCCGTACGTCAAAGGAATGCCAGATCGGACGAGAACAACGCCGCTGTCCGTGAAAGTGTGCAGGAGAGCCCGAGGGAATCAATTCCTCGCAGTGCACAAGAACTCGACCTTTCGCAGACTTCAACTTGGCAAATTTTGCGTCGGGACTTAGGCCTCCACCCGTACAACATCCAACTGAGCCAGGAGCTCAAAATTAATGACCATAGTCAACGCCGTTTGTTCGCTGATTGGGCTTCGGAGCGTTTGGAAGAGGACCCCACTTTTGGCCGAAAAATCATCTTTATCAACGAGGCGCATTTTTGGATAAATGGCTATGTTAACAAGCAAAATTGCGGTATATGGGACGACGCCAACCCACACGAGGTTCACCAGATAGCATTGCATCCACAAAAAGTTACTGTTTGGTGCGGATTTTGGGCCGACCGACGGCGACATTGGTCCATACTTCTTCGAAAACGACGTTGGTGAGGCCGTCACCGTCAACTCCGAGCGCTACAGATCGATGATAACCAATTTCTTTTGGCCCGAATTGAACGATACGGACGTGGACGACATATCAGCGAACGCCACGTTGGACATTCCGCATGAACGATTTTAGGGTGTGGTTATCTCTCGCGGAGGTGACGTGAATCATCAAGATCGTCGATTTGACCCCACCATACTTTTTCTTGTGGGGTTTTGTGAAGTCGCAGGTCTATGCTAATAAGCCGCAATCGACCGATGCCCTCAAAGTCAACATAACCCAGGCCATCGCTAAAATTCAGCCGGATCTATGCGGCAGAGTCATTGAAAATTGGACCCCTCGGATTCGTGCCACCGTGCGAAGCCGCGGCGGACATTTGAACGATGTCATATTCCATAAATAATGGCATACATGGGCCTTTCAAATAAAAAAAGAATTTCGCCAATACATCACAGCTTGTTTTATTCCATTTCAACATTGACTCCGATCTGGCCCAGATTGGATTCTAGTTGCACTGCTAACAGTTTTGGCTGAAAAGACAACATATCATAACTGATATGGGCATATCATAAGTGACTGGACATTGCATAGTTGGGGAGCATATCATTAGGCTCCGCGAGCTCTCAGTTGACAACTGTATAAACTGTGGTGACGAAGACAAGGAGGAGTGTATTTTTTACCTTCTCTTCTCTTGTCCTACTTTGGCAAGAAGGAGGAAGACATTTCTTGGTTCCCACTTTTTCACTAAACTGGCTATGACTTAGCTAATGTTGATAGTGGCAAACTCCGTTGGATCTTATGTGTGGTTCAATGATAAGGATTCTCGGATGTGTAATGAACCATATTCTGGTCTGGTTGTGCTGCTTCCACCGGCAGATCGATGGCAGCACCTGCTGAGTAAGGATCTGTCGGTGGTACGAAACCAGAGGCCGAGGGTCCCATTACGCCTGGACCCTGGTGCGAACACGAGGGAATCTGCGCCGTCCGCCAACCATTCCATCCTCATCGCCCCATGTTTTTTTTATCATTCTCCATTTTTACCTCCCCTTTCTGTGTTGTTTTCCCCAGGCCTATGAATTTTTGTTAATACGTAAAGGACAGGGGCAACGAGCGGCGTCTCACGTCTCCCGAACTGAGCTACAGCAAGCATAGGTCGCTCCTTAGCTCGTTGAGGGGCCTTTTTCTTCGCCAGATGGCACAGCCCGACCTTCACAGTCATATGCTACCTAGGGATCCGCCCCACGGGCATCTTCGGATGCCCACCAAACCGTCCATTACATATTTGGCGCCCAACGTGGTCAAGTTTGGGGGTTTCCAACAATATTGGCGTAAGAAAACCATGGTTGGGAGGGCAAGGCCGCGCCGGGTCCATAACATCTGGAGCCCATATAGAGCCGTTCCAGATCAAAAGGCTCATCTGGCTTGTAAAGGTGAAGGATCTGTCCTGATTGGACGGTATTCCCGTCTTCGTTATATTTTTGGCCCTGTGCCTGTTTGTATTTTGGCTGATGCAGCCCTGTGTCCCTGCACGGCACTTAGTACCTTTTTTCGTATTTTTGGGAGTTTGACGTTCGTCGTCACAATTAGGTTTCTCTTTTTGTATCTTGTTCTTTTTGATAGTTTATTTCGCGTTCTTTGCTTTAAGTAACGGGCAGACGTGTGATATCTTTCTTTGTTGATAATGGAGCAGGCCGGTGACTGCCGTGTTTTTCCCACCCCACTACTCCCAACAGCTGAGCTGGTCTGCCAGCGCAGATCACGGCTGGTACTCGGAGAGTGGTTTCTCGACACTTGCTGTCCGACAGGCCTTCACGGCCATACCAACCCTCGTCCTCCGGTATCCATTATTTCAGATGATGAGTCCTTGATGGTAACAGAACGAGCCCCATTTTAGTACATGTGTGCTGTGGTAAGTACATCAACCCTTACCGTAGTTCATGGTAATGTACGTTCTTTGTTGCATGCTTTTCTTCAAAAAGGAATGCGTCCGACTATTTAATAGACGCATGCCTCTTAAAGATTGAAAGTTGAACTGCAGACATATCCCTATGTAACAGAAGTCGGACCCTCTCCGAACTCGATTCCTGGATCCTGGTCTCGAGTGCAAAATTGCGGTGCACAGTCCGTCTCTACCTACGCGTGCATTAAAAATGATTGGTGAAAGGTTTTCTTCACAATTTTTTTTTACTCGTTCATTTTACTTTGAAAAACAAATTTTTAACTAAGTTATCCAAGTCAAAAGCTTTGGTTTTTTTTTTTTTTATTACATAATCTGTTTTCAGCTATAAGTATGCAATTACATGACTCTCTTTCATCTATTTATAGTCGAGAACGAAACGCGATGCTACGGTGAAATTGGATGCCTCAACATTACTCGCGAATGGTATCATTTGATTTATAGACCGTTTAACGTATTCCCATTGCCGCGTAGTGTAATCAACACTAGGTTCATACTCTATACCGAAAAGAATCCCACCGAAGGACAGCTATTGATTGCTGATGGTGGCGACAGTATCGAGGAGTCCAACTTCAATCCAGAATGGCAAACGAAATTTATCATTCACGGTTTCATCGATACGCCCCTCTCCAATTGGGTGTCAGAAATGCGCGATGAATTGATGGCCCTCGGCAAGTTGAATGTTATTGTGGTAGATTGGGCGGGTGGCTCGCTACCACTTTATACGCAAGTAAGTTCCATGAAAAATTTTAGGTCTAATTGCGAGTTTATGTAAATAGGAGAGAAAGGACGAAAACATCTTGCTTCACAATTTTCCCTATTTTCCAGGCTACAGCCAATACTCGACTAGTCGCCCTGGAGCTGGCCCACTTGATAAAAACTCTCCAGAAAAAGTTCAACCTACGAGCCGAACATGTTCACATAATCGGTCATTCTCTGGGTGCACATACGGCCGGATACGTGGGCCAACAAATAGCCGGCTTAGGACGAATCACTGGACTTGATCCGGCAGAACCATACTTTCAAGGAATGGGACCAACTGTTCGATTGGATCCATCCGATGCCCTATTTGTCGATGTCATCCATACGGACGGCCGAAGCTTCTTCTTGCTTGAAATGCCAGGCTATGGAATGTCTCAACCATGCGGACATATTGATTTCTATCCGAACAACGGCAAGGAGCAACCGGGATGTGCATTGTCACAAGAAGGTGGAACTCTTATTCCGCTCACGCTGATCAAGGATGGCATCGAGGAAGCGTCCCGGGTATTACTGGCATGCAATCATGTGCGAGCGATCAAACTATTTATCGATAGTATCAATGGAAAATGTCCGTATATAGGTAGGATATCGCCTTTTTAGGTGTTTGGAAATATATTTTTCTTTTCGGATTACTTTGGGATGTATTTTGCAGGTCATCGTTGCCCGTCGTATCAACACTTCTTGGCCGGACGATGTTTCAAATGCACATCGGGAAATTGTGCATTGATGGGCTATCATTCATCGATGCCCATCATATTGCAATCGAATTCATCGGAGAATGAAATCGTTCCGGAAACAAGAGTCATGACGCCACACCCAGGAAAGTATTTCCTGGCAACCGGAAAAGAATATCCGTTTTGTCGTAAGTAGTTGTTTTACTATATTTATTTGGCGAGGAAATTGGTAAGAAGTTCGAATACTCAAATAATTAAATGCCTACAAACCTTACTTTTCTATTAGGCTCAAAGTCTTAGGTTTTGCGTAGATATCGGCGGACATTGCGTGCGGCAAAATGAAATTCGTCCTGCTTATCCAAATCTATCAAGTGCAAATGAAACCTGGATTTTATTTTTATAGGACTGAATCGACACTTGAGCTTTACACAAAACATATGAATCCATAAAAGCCAGAATGCCAGGAGGCCAAGGCCCGACGTCGGGCTATCGCGCCATGATGATGATGATGATGAAAAGCCATTTCATTTGTAGGCGTTTTATACATGTGGTGCCTGAGGGTCGAGTGCTCTGTGAGAAGGCCGCGAATGATTCTTACCGTGTTCCCGCTTAGACTCAACAGTTCTAGAGTTCGTTAGAGTGAGTGACCTAGAATGAAAAGCTTAGACTGTATCAGGCCAGGAAGATTGTCCCAGTGCGCACCGGTATCTATGCGCTCCTGTTCCCTAATATGGTTTTAACCCTGCATAGGGAGATACCACAAAAGAGCTCTGGTCTAATAAACGGGGTCGCAGATGCTTCCCTAGCCAACTCGCCGGCAATCTCATTATCTGAGACACCGACGGGCTTATTAAGAGCTTTGACAGCGTTTTGGCCATCTGTCAAGATTGCAATATTTCTTACACGGTAGCAGGCTTCCATACTAGACTGGCACAAGAATTCCATGAATTTCGGCTTGCAGGACCGTCGGGTACTTCCCCATGGGGATCGATAGTCTTGTAGAAGGGGCCTACAATTCCTACTCCAGTGCCCTCATTAGTTTTGGAGCCATCATTAACCATCTGACAGAATTCAGAGTGAATGACGAGTGTCTCAGATTCCACTTCGCTTTGTCACAAATTTTGGTAAAGAAGAGTCGGCTAAAGCGTAGCCCCCTTGTTAAGTGATCAGATGGCACACTTAGCTCATTAATTTCGAGGAGTCATTTATTCTCCTATGAATTCAGTTTAAAAGAGGTCTGATTGACTTTGAGCCCCGCTATTGAGTGACAAATATAAAATCTTGTATTTCCATCAGTGAGAGAGATTCGCGGGATCAGTTCATCTTTTTTTTATTGTAGAGGGGGGGAAATCTCATTGGTCCGGAGACACTGCCGGCAACTAGTGTCAATTGTAACAACATGGGACTTTCATCATCAGTGTGCCACTACTTACCCAGTAATACCTTCAACCCTCTTCCTCCACCATTCTCCCTTCGAAGACGAAGAAGGCATATAAGACGAAGTTAGGCATATAAAGTCTATGGTTGCGAGGCACATGTTGGAGAAAGGACACGAAATCGGGATGGAACATTTGGAGGTAATTAAGCAGGTAAGGAAAAACTACCTGGATGATGCGGCGGAAAGTCTGTTCATAATTAAACAGGATAAAAAATCTGTACTGAACCATGATGAGGGCAACTGCGTGTCCAACCTCATAAAAGCCGCAGGTACAATAACCAGTCGCTAGCATGCACCTCGTATCGGCGCCGTCTTTATACTGACAAGTTCTGAGCGCAGTGGGAGTTCTATTAGTACCCACATGCAGTTTTTTTTTGCGCGAGGATCGAACCTCCGTTCTCCAGATAGTAGAGCGGTGACTGAACGAACACGCCACCGAGCGCATCAGTTCGATGGCCGAGCTTAAAACAATTTGATCACGCCTTGATCGAGCAGTTGTAAAACCCATGCGATGATAGTGCTCAGCTACTTAGCTGATGACATCCTGATGAGTTCATCAATTACTTTCATTAGCGAACTCCTTATTTCCGACGTTAATGATGCAATCAAGAACCAGAACACCAGCACAATCGATCGTCAACGTAGGGGACCTTAGCATCGAGTTCGTAGACGACTTCGCATTTGCAACCTGGTAAATGCCGCTAGCGAAACTGACGAAATCAAACAACGGATACAGCCAGCAAATAAGACTTTTTTCTCGGTCCTCCCCATAATGAAATCGAAGCATGTGTACAGAAACACGAAGCTCCGTTTATACAAAACCATCATACGACCAGCGCTATGCTGTGGCTGGGAAACATGATTCCTAACCCAAGCCTTCAAAATCATGCTAAACACATTCGGACGGAAAGTCCTTCGACGAATTTTCGGAGCACTTTGCCACCGAGATGGATTGGCGCATCCGGTACAACCGTGAGTTGTATGAACTGTACGATGAGCTGGAAGTTTCGAAAGTCCTCAAACTACAACGTCTTCAATGTACAACGAATGAAGAAATTCGCATTCCTAAACAAGTGTGAACGGACGACGAGTCGGCGGAACGAGACTGCGAGGAAGACCCAGAGCTCGTCGGGAGAGCTCAGTATATGCTGACGCCGAGCAACTGCTGGGCTTCCAAGTTCGGAGGACGCTGTTACGTGACCGACGTTGGGCTGCTGCGCCACGATGATGAGATTCCGATTCAGCGGCAGTAGATCTAGGGACGCGGGAGCGTCCCGCCCCGCCAAAGAAAAACGAAAAAATCGAAAAAAAAAATTGAAAGTGACCAAGACTATGTTTACGCGACACAACAAGTACGGGTTTTCGGACCTCTGTAGCTCCGACCCCGGATGCTTGTTCGGGCTCAAATTTGGTATGGTCGTTGTCTCTGGTCATCTTGCGAAGTGCTGCAAATTTGATTCCTATACAAGGAAAAACACCCGAGATATGATAATTTGAAAATGGCTATTTTCCAAATTTTTCTTGTTCTTGTTGTTCTCGTTGTTCTTTGACAGGGCTACAGCCTTGTAGGGAGCGGATCCAGGTCTGCTTTCTTTTCTCGTGGATTGCCTGTGTCCCAAGGGTGTGCATAGGTTATCATTTGCTCTGATCCGTGCAGTAGATAAAAAGATACATCCAAAAATGTGAAATTTTACAGTAGAGTTTCTGGCTTAAGTCTTTTTGATAATTTGAGTGCGACACAGGAAATCACTCGCAGAGATCGAATGCCGACGGGGAGAGACGCAAACACTTGATTATGTGAGTAGTGACGACGACGGATGCAAAAGTCCGTGCGATCGTCGGGTGAGGAGAACCATACGAGGTAATGGCTGTGGGCGTGACTTGTGGCAAGTGCATGAACAAAAAGTGTGTGATGAAAAAATTGAAACTGAATGTTTATGGCTGCATCTTAGGATGTCCGGAAAGAAAAAAAAACATGCTGTGTGGTCTTTGAAGAGAGAATCAGAGGAATGAAAAAGAGCGAGAGAAACGAAGCAATTCGGCACAAGTGAGGAAGTAGGAAGGGGGATGGAAATTTGACATCTCTTTTGCTTCTATATTTCTCTCAAAGCTGATTGGCGGGGAGCTTCATAGCCATAGACAAAATGACAGTGATAATGACAACGATGTCGTTCTGATAAAATGATGGTTATGTAGTTGCGTGCGGATCATGCTGTAGGCTCATATGCCAAGTATTATTGGCTTCTCGCCCGGATCTCGTTGTAAAGCTTCCGCCTTACAATATACTAAAAATGCTCTTCAGGCCAGAAGTGATTAATAGACCATTTTCTACCCCGTTTTTCTTCAGATTGTTCAACTTATTTTGTCTAATGGAAGTTCCCCGCCAATCAGCTTCGAAAGAAATTTACTAATTCAATCAGCGTTCAATATGCCAACCCTAGAGTGTGGCGCGAAGCTACGAGTTCTTTGGCGGTATTGTATTCATATCAATCCTTTTTGCGGTTGAGAGGTTTTTCTTGGCGGGGATTTTTAAACAACAGAGTTGTTTTTGGGATTACTATTACTCGACTAGCTCAGGCCTGAAAGATTCTCCCGAAGGGCGGTGGCCTCGGTGCGCCCCATCTTCTAATGATACATAATAGGAACCCGCATGAGGTATAGTGGTCACAAAATGGATTGATCAAGGCTGTCTTGGCTAGTTCGTCAGCTAGTTCATTCCCAAGTCGCGACAATGACGCAGGGACCAGACCAGGACCGGGAAATTATAAATATCCCTTTTGTGAGGAGCCTACTCTCTCGCACTAAGAAAAAATCTTAAATGTCGCGCTTCCGGTGTTAATGTATATCTTATGATTATCTGTGATGTATTGTATTTACTCTGAAGTGAGAAAGGTTTGCTAGCTGTAGATGAATTTCATGTGAGTTTCTACGGGTTTTCGTCCATGTTCAATGTTGTTGGAGAACAGAGCCACCAAACCTCAGAATCCATTGACAATACGGATATCCCTAACGAATACTTAAGGTATACACCCCCCAGGTTGGAGTTCGTTTCAATAATTTCTAGATCAATTTAGTCCAGTGACGTAGGCTATGGTGAACAGTTCCGCCCAGCGACACACCTAATTTAAGCTTCCATGGCGTACCATCTTAAGTGTCACACTTCCGTTGGCGATATTTCCTCAAACTGTATCTTCCGCAACTTTCTGCTGAGTTATGATCCAGCTTGTATAGTGCGTCCAAATTTCTACTTTGCCGGAACTACGGAACAATTCTGAGGCTTAGTTTAAAAAAATCTTGGTTTCTTCTTACGCGTTATCAAAAAGTATTTTCTTCGTTGAAATCCTTGTTCCAAAGATGGAGAGTTATAGAATATAAAATAGATTGTGTAGTGCTAACCTAAACAACACTGGGGTGCCCAAACCAAAATCTCTGATATCCGGTGCTTGGAATATTATTAAATTCACGTTCGTCGGCCCCTTATCCTGTGATTCAGTCTCAATGCAATATTGCTGCCCGCAATGTCCGTCTGCATCTGCGCGAAAGTTCACTGGTAGGTATGTAAAAGACATCGATTTGGAGAAAAGATTTTAAATTTTAAGTCGTTCAGTCGATTTGAGGAAGTACAATTATTACAAGATTACCTTATATTTATAACGCCAGTATCAGTAAAATCCGTTTAGTAATTTTTGAACATAACCACTAATCAGCACACATTCTTTTCTGGGTACTCATATCCCTTTCCATATTTTCCGTCCCGTCTAGAACGACACTATCGATTCACAGTTGAACTCGCAAGACCACGTTCGGCCGAAACATGGGTACAAGGATTTCTGAAAGCCGACATATTTTCGGAACGAGGAGCTCTGCGCGGTATCGATCTTACACCGCGAGGAACAACACGACTAGAGCATGGAACTAAATATCAAGTGGTCGTTACTAATCCACACGATTTGGGCGATAAAATTAGAAAAGTCGGCATCAAAATATTCATCTGAAATTTAACGAAAAGGATCTAATATTAATTGACTTGTTTTTAATATCTTTTTTTTTAGGTGGAGTTGAATTGGTCACACGACATGAACGTTTTGGAGCCTCGAACTTTGTGTCTGTTCTGGTGCAATGATCATTTGTACGTGAAGTCAGTAACGGTGGAAATGATGCAGATGCCTTCGAGAGAGTAAGAATATTTATAATGTCCTTGATGTTGACACAATACGCCTTAGGGTAGTTTCAGACGATCGGCAACCTAAGGAATCGTCAATTCATCGACTGATAGATTTTGATAAGGGATCAAATGAGCGTTCTCTTAAAACCATCATACACTGAGCAATCTTTTGACCGGTCGATCGACGGATTTTTACAGAAACTCGGCCGATGAAAATTATATGGGACGATCAGCAAAATCGCCTGCGACTACGATAGACACGATCCATCCAACGATCACAATATCGGGCGATCGTACGGCTGAACTGTCGTCGCTCTGCCCTCGTGAATATAAACAAGTTTTACAATTATTATCCTTTGCACGATTCCGAATCACGAAGGCTTTGTTTGTTTGTAACTCCTTTGTTGTTGTAAAATTTATATTTAGTCCCTGCGGTCAGAGGCTGTCAAAGTATTGTCAACACACTTCTCCCCCTCTTCAATAAAAATTGACCTCCTCATACGCTATGCGTAATCAAAATTGCCCTTCATCATCCACAATCAAGTAATGGATCGGCCAACGGATCGGATTTCGAAAACGACTGGATTAGGTGCCATTGGAAATATTGGCGTACAAGGGACGCCGATAGCTATCGGATACCCTCGGCCTATCTCGAAAGGTATCGAGGCTGCCGCTGGTTCTTGCCCCTATACTCATTTGCCCTAACCCTAGTGGGGCATAGCGCATCAACTACTCCATGTGCCTTAGCTGGCGTTTCGTTGGCATAAACCATTCTCGGACGATCCAAGTTGCCAGTATGCATATCCTTCTCCCATTTCGCCGCCAACCTGCGACAAGTCGGTAGATGTTTTGGCTTATTATTACGCCCGCACCACAGGGGGAAGACAACACAAACATCTAATGATGTAATGACCGTAGTCAGTTATGAGACTGACGCCTCTTCGCACTGATCTACCGGTCGCCCCACACATCGTCGAACACGAATGTGGTCACAGTAGATAATTTTCTTCAAATTTGTGTGAAGTTTCTTGAGTTATTCGCTTGAGGATCACCTCTTCTAAAGACACTTCAGACAAAAATTTCGAGTTCGTGTTCGACGGGCTTATATTGTATAATATATAATATAGACTGACACTGTGTCCTACCACCTCATTTGCACTGAAACGCTGATCGGTATCAAAGAGATAGGATTGAAACCAAAGCAGTGTCCCGATTACTTTTGACACTCATGTGCACCTACATTAAAAGTAGTCCATGACGAAGCCGAAAAAGGCTAAGGTTCTTTCAAAAATGCTGTCACTCTGTCAATCGGTTGACTAAAGGTATACAAAAAAAGATTATTAGGAAAAAACAACTTGAACAAACTTCGCATGAGATAATATCAAAGCCAGACAGTTCCCATTTATGTGGAGAGTGGAACTATTTTGGGCTCCACTCGGTTGTACGCATTTCTGCCAGGAGCGTTTAAGAAAGAAGAGGAAGGAATCAATTTGATCCTATGTTCTATGTGCATTAGCCGACTTCACATTATATAATTTCAGACCGAACCGACATAATTTTTTTTAGTAGACTTAAGATTAGCATAGCCTCCTTCACATTACACTGCCACGGCTAAAAATCCGAAAACTCCGAATAGCAGCTGTGAACTGCCACTTTTCTTACAGTGCCCGGATAGCCATCGAATACCAGCAGTGACGTATGTGATTAGATGTACGTTTTCACATTATGCGGTTTAAATCGAAGTAGCCTAGTACACTGATCGATCCGTCGTTGTCTGATCAATTGGTCGATATTGCGATCATCCGATGGTTCGCACAGTGTAACATATGTGTCTAGCTTCAGCGAATTTTTTCAAACTTCCATAATTTTGATTGGTCAATATTTTGTGAAGATCTTTCTTTCGAAAGAAAAGATTCTTTGGGCCATCTATGGCTTCGAGCCGTAAAAATCGGTCGGATCTGACAGCATCATCCCCGCTGATTTACAACATTCGTCAGATATTCTCTACCCCTGGATTGCGTCTATCTTTGGGGCTTGTTTGGACTTGGGTTATGGCCCGAGAATGTGGACAGATGTCAAGGTGGTCTTCATCCCGAAGGCGGGCAGGAGTTCTCACGCGAGTCCGAAGAATTCCTGATCTACAAGCCCGTCTACACTACTCAAAATGTTTGAAAGACTAATTGATTTGCACTTGCGGAGTATCATACCTCCGCGAATACTAAGTCTCAACATGCATACTGGAAAGATAAATCTTTTTATACCGCTTTGCATTTCATTACGTGCCATATTGAAAAAGCTTTCTCCTATAAGCAATATACTATGGTCGCCTTCATGGACATCGAGGACGCCTTTAACAACGTCAAACCGGACTCAATTATCGCTCACCAAATGGGCCGCAAATTGTGGGGTTAAGTCAACCCCGACAAGACGGAGCCTGTGCTGTTTTTCCAAGAAACATACAATACCATCAGCAGAACCTCCTACACTGGAAGGTGTCAAACTGATCCTTACTGATAAGGCCAAATTCATGGAAGGAAGGAAAGGAAGCTGAATTGGAAGGCTAATATTCAGGAGCGCGTGAACAAAGCCAGTATCGCCCTATACTGCTGTAAGAAGGCTATTCGGAGAAACGGGGGCCTACAGCCGAAAGTTGTGCGATGGTTCTATGTGTCTATCATGCGCCCCCTACTGTTGTACGGCATTAGTAGTAAATCGCAGGAGTTCTCACGCGAGTCCGAAGAATTCCTGATCTACAAGCCCGTCTACACTACTCAAAATGTTTGAAAGACTAATTGATTTGCACTTGCGGAGTATCATACCTCCGCGAATACTAAGTCTCAACATGCATACTGGAAAGGTAAATCTTTTTATACCGCTTTGCATTTCATTACGTGCCATATTGAAAAAGCTTTCTCCTATAAGCAATATACTATGGTCGCCTTCATGGACATCGAGGACGCCTTTAACAACGTCAAACCGGACTCAATTATCGAGGCGTTATCTTATTTGAAAGTGGATGCCCGCTCTGTAAGCCAATTCACATGATGTTGACATCGAGGACTATTTGTACCGAGCTAGGCGCCTCGTCCGTGAGTAGAGGCACTTCGCACACTTTGCTCACCAAATGGGCCGCAAATTGTGGGGTTAAGTCAACCCCGACAAGACGGAGCCTGTGCTGTTTTTCCAAGAAACATACAATACCATCAGCAGAACCTCCTACACTGGAAGGTGTCAAACTGATCCTTACTGATAAGGCCAAATTCATGGAAGGAAGGAAAGGAAGCTGAATTGGAAGGCTAATATTCAGGAGCGCGTGAACAAAGCCAGTATCGCCCTATACTGCTGTAAGAAGGCTATTCGGAGAAACGGGGGCCTACAGCCGAAAGTTGTGCGATGGTTCTATGTGTCTATCATGCGCCCCCTACTGTTGTACGGCATTAGTAGTAAATCGCAGTCTGCTGGGAAAGGTGCAAAGAACAGCTAGCGTCGCTATCGGTGGAGCTCTTAGGACGACTCTTAGTGAAGCTCTTAATGTATTATTTCACCTGCTCCCTCTTAATACCATGACCGAGCTGCCTGCTGCGTGCACGACCGTCCGGCTTCGAGAAACGGTTAACAGGACACGCCACGACGGACTATATCACACCACACTATGTCTTTGATAGGAATTTCGTAGCTCATATTCTACCACGGAGCCAGTGGGTCGCGGGCCGACTTTTGTTGTCTGGCTCATCATGCATCTACACGGACAGATCTAAGAACGAGGCGGGTGTTGGAGTCGGGGTCTACTCCGAACAATTGAATATAGACTTATCAATTCGTCTCCCAGACCACAGTAGCGTTCTCCAGGTGGAGGTTACAGAAGTCATAATTTATACGGACAGCCAGGTAAGAGCCGTTGAGTGCATTGCAGTTAACTCTAGATGGGCAATTAACGGCATGTGTCGGATAACGAAGTAGATGATGTGCTCTACGCTCGATTTATGTCGATCCATGAGGTTGTGGTCGCTGAGTAGGAAGCACTTAAGTGCGATCGTAGGAGTCATAACTGGACACTGCGTAATCGGGGAGCGCGCAATGAGACTCGGTCTTTCTTTTCACGACATCTGTAGGAGCTCATCTACTCTGTGAGTGTTCGGCTCTGGCACACTTGACGGTGAGAATGCTTGGTGCACATTTCTATACCGACTTGGGGGACCTGGCGACGGTGGTAGACTGAATCGGTTTATTGTTGGCTCGGGCTGGTTTTAACGGACAGCCTGAAGCGGAATATTTCACTCCTATGTGGTATCACAATGTACCCACTCGTGGTGCTGTCGTGGGCTGTCACGACAGCCCGTAAAGCTTACCTTGTGGAGATGCATCGCCCGATTTATCGTCCTGTGTATGTGGGGTCTACAATAAATTCGTATTTTTTCCGTTGATCCGGCGGTAGTTGTATAATATTATATGTTACACGTCTAAAACCCACGTCCAGTCAAAGTCTAACTTCAGGCGCAGACGAGGAAATTTTGGCGCCGCCCTCCTTCCACACATTTTTTAAAACAATTTTTAATACAAACTAGCATTATGTATCGTTTCAAATATTGTTTGCAAATTTCGAATTTGGGCATTCTTTTGTCTGGAGAGAGTGGCTCTTTAAGACACTTTTGTCCTAGAGGTTTTGTTTCATACTAATATCGATGACCCCCACCTGGACAAGGGCGGTTGTGAGAGTGATTTTCCAAGCGCCACTTTGGTCCAAGCGGTTCCGCTCCATGCTAATATCGATGACGCTTGCAGAAAAGCGACTTCGAGAGTGATTTTTCAAAGGCCACTTTTGTTCGGTGGGTTTTCCTTGGTACTAATTATCGTCGATAAGTCACTCTCACTGGATAATAAAGACAAAGACTCGAAATTAATCATTCACGCGATTGACTTTCAACTGCGAGAATCACATTAGATCGGATAAATCACCCCATCCCCCTCTTTGCCACTTACGTTATACTTGAACGGAACCACAGAGATCAGTAGCGGCTCAGTGGCAGCTCACGCCAAACGACGAGGATGATGTGGCCCAGACTCGATCTTAATCTGCTGTCACTGGCAGAGTGGTGGTAGTCATCCTATCGGTGAGCTTACCAGGAAATGTTGTCTTCCTTATCATACTCATTTGCCCTAACCCCTAGTGGGGCATAGCGCGTCAACTATTCCATGTGGCTTAGCTGACATTTCGTTGGTATAATTGCAGTTTCGGACGATGCACGATGCCAGCATGCACTTTCTGCTCCCATTTAGCCGCTTGCCTGCGAAAATCATGGGCACGAACACCCTGGACAGGATTTGTAGCAGTAACGACTGTAATCAGACATGAGTTCCCACAAGAGATGGGAACGACTCAAATGCTTGTGAACTCGTAGTGGCTTTGTAAGAACAGAGCCCTCTTTATCTTTTTGTTGTTGGTGCTTTTCAATGTTCAGGGTTTTGCTCAATGTTCAAATGTAAACGAAGCGTAACGGTGTAAGCGCGGTTTCGCTCAATCGTTTTGTTCCCAGTACCAGCTGGATTGATATGCAGATATAGAGTAAGGTGAAGTATTTTTGGTGATATCGCAGCGGATCCAGAAGTGGTGTATGTGCTGTGGTGAATCACTATCTAGTAAAAAGAAATATATTCATATTTTATTGATGAAAAAAAGAAATAAGAAGAATTTGATGAGTCCAGGGTCGCCTTAGAAGCCCCATTTGAGCATACGTCAGAAACCTTCGGTTTGGTGAGTCTTTGAGCTACTCAATGTCTGATCATCTGAATATACTGATTTAACTCGGTACTACTGATTATGAGCTCGGACCCATGCTAAGAGCATTGTGGACTAATCGACTCACCGTGAGTAACCATACATATGGGGGTACCTCTCGGGCGATTTAAATTGTTAGTCGCACTTTCGCTAATAAATTTAAAAAAATGCTGATATTTTTCCGAATCAATTTAAGGTGTTAAATCAGCCACGAGTGGGTAATTGTTGTCTCATTATTCCTTTATGGTGAGGATATAGTCGAGGAGGTTGTTACGCGATGTCGTATTGTGTCAAAGTCAAATACTTTATTACATTTTCTAAAAAAAAATAATAATATTTATTAACCACCTCCCATCCTATACAGAAAAAGAAACGCCAACACATCGAATCGCCTGTGCTCACCGAAACGTGAATACGCTGACATATCTAATCGGGGCTCATCAATTTTCTACGATAATTGTAAAAGATAACAACAATTGAAATTGATTGCTATTTACATCAGATGAGACTTTTGAACTATTTTATGAGTTTAAACTATTCTAAGCACAAGTTTAAGTATTATGTATTAATATGAGTACGTATCTATAGGTAGTTTACTATAGTGGAAACACTTCATATTGGAATGTTTTCTCCTAAACGTACAGCGATCTGTACAATAGCTCGTAGAATGTTATTCAAATAATTATAATTTTACAACATTTCCATAGACATAATGTTTTATTTGACAACAATTTAATGGATATCCTTCACATTTGTTTATTGCTTAACTATTAAGTTTCATTAGAGAAAAGTGAAAACTAGCGAAAATAAATATGAATCATTTTTAGTGCGTAAGATTTATTTCAAAAATAAGTTTTATATATTTTGTACGATAGTTTGCAGTTTTCAAATTGAAGGAATTTTGTGATATATGATGTCTGAGTATTTTTTTTTTGTTTGATCATTTTAGAAAATCTTTAAATAAAATATTGTTCATTTAAAAGAAGTGTGATGTATTTTTTCTTAAAGGACGAAAGTTGTAGCGTTTTTATTGATTGTAACATTAATTTTGAATACTCAACCGTTGAGGATGAAGTTACAGACATATGTACAAGGTAGGCACTATCACAGAACTGGCCCAAGGGCCGGTGAGCGGGCTGCTGCCACCCTGCACGCTCACAGTTTCAGAAATGGAGGACGACATGATATCTCTATCTTTCCTCTGATATCACTGCTTTAGAGGACTTTAGCGGAACCCCCTCCAATCGATGTGTCGTTAGATTCCGATTTTGATGATGACGCTGATGTTACAGTCGTGGAGGCGCGCAAAATGCCTCAAGGCAAACCTCGGTATTGCATCCTAGGCTTATTTAATCTCATCGTACAGCGATAAGGATACCGTCACTATTTGTTTGGAACGGGATGGACATGCTTGTCTCGGTCTACTTGCCCTATGACAGTGAGGACGCTCCCCCTCCTGAGATTTTGAAGGGAATAATCTCTGAAGCCGGGACTAAAAAGATGGGACTGATACTGGAGTGTGACGCCAACGCACACGACATCGTATGAGGCAACTCTATCGCAAACGGGGCGGCGCTCCTCGAATACATCATCAGTACTGACTTGCTTTTATGCAATGAAGGTTCTGCTCTGACGTTCATCACGGAAAACAGACAGGAGGTTCTGGATATATCACTAGTGTCGGACGGTTTTCATAAACTATTTAACGACTCGAGGGTGCTATGTGAACACTCGTTTTCCGACTACCCACTACGTACCATCATAGGCTAGAGTAGTCTTCCGTAATCGGAAGAGGACGGATTGGATCCAATTTCGGGAAACTCTTTCACTTTAACTCTCTCTCTCTCTCTCTCAAATGCCCTAACCCCTTGTGGGGCATAGCGCGTCAACTGTTCCATGTGGTCCAGTTGACGTTTCGACGGCATAAACTGGTTTCGGAGAATGCAGTTACCAGCATGCACCTCCTGCACATCCATGGACACAAACGTCGTCGTGGACGGGATTCGAGCCCCAAACGCCGATAGTGAAACATGAGACTGATGCCTCAACACACTGCGCAACCGGTCGCCCCACTTTCACTTTTATTGCCACCGGTAACAAATCAACCTCAAAGCAGACAAGAGCTGGACGGCATGGTACATACTTCAGCGTGACATTACACTTAGCGTTTTTCTGCAGGAAGAGCAATCCCGCAAAAAAACGCACTGTCGTCCAAGAAGAGAACCCTATAATTACACATTGCGTTTTTCTGCGGGAGAAGATTGTGACAGAAATAAATATATCCCAGTGAGGATATTGATGGTTTTATTTTTGTGGCAATATAGTAGGTAAAAGTCGGGAAGCCGATACAATTCCGGTCACTCCTCAATGGATGCACTGTATGAATTTCCTCACTGGGTGCATGAGTCTCTAATTTGTCGTTGTACCAAAAAACGGAAGGTGTAATGCTTTTCATATACCACCGTGTGTTCATCTTCTCACTGCGTTTTTTTGCGGGAGAAGTCTTCCCGCTGCCGTTGGACTTGCTGCTGCAAAACGATTCCTGCAAACTGCAGCATTGTCGTTACGCATAAGTGTAATGCGTTCCATTTAAATGTACACGTTCCTCTTCTTGGACGACAATGCGTTTTTTTGCGGGATTGCTCTCGTTTTTCTGCAGGAAGAGCAATCCCGCCGAACAACCCATTGTCGTCCAAGAAGACGAACGTGTACATTTAATGGAAGGCTTTTACACTTATGCGTAACGACAATGCTGCAGTTTGCAGGAATCGCTTTGCAGCAGCAAGTCCAACGACAGCGGGAAGACTTCTCCCGCAAAAAAAAACGCAATGAGAAGATGAACACACGGTGGTATATGGAACACATTTCACCTTCCGTTTTTTGGTTCCACGACAAACTAGAAACTCATGCACCCAGTGACGAAATTCATACAGTGCATCCATTGAGGATTGGCTGAAATAGTATCGGCTTCCCGACTTTTACCTACTATATTGCCACAAAAATAAAACCATCAATATCCTCACTGGGATATATTTATTTCTTTCACAAGCTCTTCTCGCATAAAGACGCAATGTGTAATTATAGGGTTCTCTTCTTGAACGACAATGCGTTTTTTTGCGGGATTGCTCTTCCTGAAGAAAAACGCAAAGTGTAATGTCACGCTCACGGATGCACTAAAAAAAGCCACCACGATATCGTGCCTAATCAGCAGACCCAAGGCGAGTAGGAAACCGACGTGGTGGAATGACATGCTAATCAGAGTAGGGTGGCATGCAGAAAGGCTTTCTCAACAGAGCTAGAGCATCTAGGAGTGAGTCTGTGCTCCGTATAAATAACTTCTAAGTAGAGTGTCCCGCGTTGGGTGGGCAATACTGATTTGTAAGATCTACGAGACTTGAAAATGTTGCAAGTGACTGCAGAAATCTAAACGTAACAAGATTCACCTGTTGCGGCCTTGATGTTTATATGATTCTGATATGATTTCTCTTGTTCTGCTTCAAATTGGCCCCTACACTTGACCATCAAGACTTCAAGACCAAGTGGCAACAAACAGAAGTCTCTCAAAATTACATACCAAATTATAAATATTCTTGTAAAGACTACAATTGGCTATATTTACGAGGGTAAGGTGAAAAGTTCTCGGCCAGACAAGGAAAGACTGCCATTTTCAGTTAAAAAATGATTTGATTTTTCTACATAATCTCCCTTGACTTCAACACACTTGGTACAGCGTTTCTGCAACATCAGTACTCCTTCCCGGAAGTGAGTGTCTGGAAGGCGGTGAAAATATTCATCTACGGCCCTTTCAACTTCTTCATTATGGATGCGAAGCGCTTCCCAGAAACAAACTTCTTCAAGTTTGGAAACAGATAAAAGTCGGAGGGTGCCAAATCAGAAGAATAGGGGGATGGCCAAGCAAATCGTACCCCATTTCCCGCAGTTTTCCCATCGCCAACGCACACTTGTGTACAGGTGCGTTGTCCTGGTGAAAGATGATTTTTTTATTCTTCGAGCCAGGTCTCTTCTCGCGAATTTGGCATCCAGCTGGTCAAGAAGTTTGGAGTAATATTCGTCTGTTAATGTTCTGCCTTTTTCAAGGTAATCAATTAACAGGATCCCTTTCGCATCCCAAAACTCGCTGGCCATGAGCTTTCCGGCAGATGCGATCTACTTTGCTTTTTGGGCGCTGAACCACCGGCTTCACCATTGCTTCGACTGCTGTTTCATTTTTGGCGTGTAGTAGTGGACCCAAGTCTCATCCATGGTGACAAATTGCCGCACAAAATCGTTTGAGCATTTGCTTTTGATCGGCATTCACCAAATGCGCCACCCATCTTGCGCAGAGCTTTCGAATCTCTAATTGTTTGTGCAAGATGAATCGCACTCTTTATTCCGATATCCCCACAACCTCCGCAGTATCACTCACTTTCATTCGCCTATCGTCCAACACCAACACGATATCATGCACTTTTTCGACGGTTTCCGTGTGGTTGCGGTTTTTGGCCGTCCTTCATGTGGATCGTCTTCGAGGGACGTGCGACCACGTTTAAATTCAGCTGCCCATTTTAGGGTTTAGTAGTAAAAACAAAACCCTTATGAAATCGGTCATGCGTCCGTCTGTCTGTCTGTCCATGAAATATCTCATGAGCCGCTGAAGCTATGAAATTTTGTGGGAATATGTATTTTAGAATTATTATAATTCACCGGAGAAAGCGATTCGTTGTAATAGGCTGACTTTAAGAGGAGGTCCCCATAGAGGGGAAATGAAGGTCAATTTTTTTTTCATCTGGTATAAGCAAATGGGGTATCATGATAAAGGTAACACCGAGTACATTCCATTTTTGGTATTTTCATCAAATTTGAAAAAAGGGGAAAAGAGGTAGAGGGGAAAACATGTGATCTGAGTTTGCCCCCCCCCCCCCCCCCTTTGCATTTTAAAACCATTATACTTAGAAATATGAAAATTTGCAGGAAAGCGGCATTTCACTAGCATAGAAAACTAGAAATCGTAGAATTTTGATATCTCATCAAAAAAGGTTAATAATAGTACATTTCTATAGTTGCATTTAGCGCACCCCTGCAACCCTTAAACGCATCACAGGTCAAAAATATTGATGGCCGATGATAACAACACTATAGGCAATTATGTCTCGAAGTTTTATTACAATCATATTTTATAATATTTAATAATAGTACATTCATTTAAAGTTAGACATTTTGACACTATCCACACAAAAAATACACCTACCGGCCTCATAAGTGTGAGTACTACTTTCATGTTGTTTTTCGTAGTGCGAATTGCAGTTATTTAACTAATCATTTTTGAAAGGGTAAAAATTGGTTGGGTGCGCTGACTAATACAACTTTAGCGGGTGGAGGGGGTGCCCACATAGAGGCGAAATTAAGGTCAATTTTTTTAGGTAATGTTGAGTACATTCCATTTTTTCGCATTTTCTTGAAATTTGTAGAAAGGGGAACATTGGGGGAGGAGAAAATATTAGTTCGTAATTTGTCCCCTTCCCCTTGCAGTTCGTTATACTTAGAATTATGAAAACTTACTGGAAGGTGGGTTCCGAAAAAATCGAAAATAATGGAATCTGTATATCTTCTCAGAATAGGTCAAGAATAGTTTATTTCTATAGTTACAGTTAGCACACTCCTGCATGCCTTAAACACGTTCGAGGTCAAAAGTACTGATGGCCAACAATAAACAACACCTTAGGCAATAATATGTTCTAAGTTTCGTTACAATCACGTAATATAAATTGGCATATAAAATGTAAGCGAGTAAGATTTTTTAATTATGTTTTTTTATCCATCTGAGTGGTATCAAGAAGAGCAAGGAGCCGATATTTATATATAAAATAAGCGCTTGCTACAAAACCCTCGGATTGCGGGCGTAGCCCTCTATATTCCGGTTTCATTTAACGGTTGACACCGAGCAGAGTCCCCGTAGGGTTTTGTTAACTTCGAATGAATTTCCTCAGGGGTTAATCCATCCAGAACGA
This sequence comes from Chloromyia formosa, assembly GCA_964017055.1. Classification (NCBI taxonomy): domain Eukaryota; kingdom Metazoa; phylum Arthropoda; class Insecta; order Diptera; family Stratiomyidae; genus Chloromyia; species Chloromyia formosa. The sequence goes on from OZ024818.1 coordinate 53,525,015, forward strand.
AGAATTTTATGACCGCACGATATTTAAGTTTCTCCATTTTAACGAAAAACACGTAAGACTTCAACTGCAAAAATTCGTATAAGCAAACTATTTGAGAGAACAAGTTGAAACTTGTCGTACGAACTAATGACACGTGCACCCAGGCAGAAAGCACACATTTTGCTGATTGTAACGGTATTTCCGTGTCAGATCGAAAACTTTTCACCGTAGGCATCTCGTCCACTGCTACCGGAAAGCTGCGAAAAGTTTCGAAATCGATTCGTCCGAATTCGGCCGAAAACGCATGAACGATCCAAACACGTGACTCGTTGGGGGACCGCGTCCACTGGGCCCGTATCGTTCGTCAGTTTTCGTCCGAACAGGCGCGAATTGCGAACCGATCCCATTTTGCTGGGATTTAGTTGCGAACGAGTGCGAAAATAAAAAGAGACGATGGACTGTGAAAAGTTAATTTTGCTTGTTCAGGAAAGGAAAGCCATCTCTTCTAACGAATCCGGATGAATACTGAAGCAATGGACGATAGTCATTCACACGATTTCGGACAAACGGCGTTCGCACGAATTCATTGCTTCGCAGTTCGCAGCTTTTCGGTTCCACTGGACGACTTGCCTAACCCTCGTATGTTCATAATTCGTTGTGCAAACTATGTATTTTGCATTCTAGCATGTGACGATTTGTTAAACTATTTGGTATCTACGAGTATCTATTAACACTTCTCTGTTCGATTGTTACGTCTATCAATCCGAAAATTTCCACAATAGAAATTTTATTTGGTTGTATCTGGTTCGGTCTCGACATTAAACGAATCTTATCTCCGACACAGTTTTATCTCCACATTCAATTAGTACTTTTAATTTTTATAGATGAAGTTGTTGCCTAAAGTCAAGTGCAAACTAGTGATAGCTTTTGAAGGTTGCAATAGAAACGTCCAAGTGACGATGTAAAGTGCGCTCCCTGGAACAGAAGTAAGCGCTCCCTGAAACGGCAGTGGTCGTTGACCATTGCTAATCAAGTCAAGCCGCTGCTAATGGCGGTGCGATGATTTGATTGAGGTTAAAAAAATTCCCCTGTGGTGTAGGGCGTAAGAATAATGACAAGGCATTTTCCAGCATGTCGTAGAAGGCGCCAGTAATGGCGGGATGTATATGCCAGCAACTTGCATCATTCGAAAACTTATATAAGCTTATGTAAACGAAACATCAACTATGCCTCGGATAAGGACTAACTGGCCGGTTACGACTTCTGGCTATCGTTTAATTACAAAGATTGGTTTCTAGAATGTGCGTACTCTCCTAGAAAATGGATCAGAAGGTCCCCAGAACACACGATTTCTTCCATTAGAGAGTGAATTTCAGCCGTATAAATTAAACATCTTAGGAGTTAGTGAGATAAGATTGTGGAACAGTGTAGAATTTATCTCTCCATCGAGTAACACTCTAATGTTGTACTCCAGTAAAACTACCGGTAGTAGTCATGAGTCAGGTGTAGGGCTCCTTTTAACCAGAGCTGTTCGAAGCTATCTCTTATCATAGGACGCGGTCTCTGACAGAATCTTAGACAGAGGAGTCCAATGGACTTTGACATCTTATCTACAAAATGACTACGCTGACGACATATGCCTACTCTCCCACAAAATCATGGATCTGTCCGCAATGGCGTTAGATCTCGAGAGGGAGGCAAGCAAGGTTGGGCAAAAGATTAATACCAACAAGACCAAGGTTCTTAGCCCGCCATTGCGAAAAAGAAATCCGACACCTATTGCCATCAATATTAATGGGCGGCTGTGGAGAAGGTGGACAAACTTCGTCTACCTGGGCAGCATTGTCGCCGAAAATGATGGTACGGAGCAGGACATCGCTCATCATATCAACCAGGCTAAATGCTCATACGGCATGCTGTCTAAAATCAGGCAGAGTAGTTATCTCAGCAACAAGACCAAGCTGAGCCTGTTTCGCTCCCTGGCAATGTCTGTGCTTTTGTATGTGAACAGTGAACAGTACATGGAAAGTTTCCGTAATAGTTACCAAAAACCTGCAAGTCTTCGTCTACTCATGTCTTCGTCGAATTTAAAAATGTTCTGGCCCGAAACAGTATCGAATGAAGAGCTAAGTCGGCATATGGGTCTAATGCGAATCGAGGATTGATACGAAGCCCAAAATGGCAGCGGATAGGTCACACATTGCTGAAGGATGATAACTGTATAGCTTTACATGCCACAAAATGTAACCCCATTCCAAACCAAGGTCGACCAAGAGGGGGTCATAAAATCACATGGCATCGATCTGTGGAAAAAGAGTGTAAGACGATGGGTAAGTCGTTTGGGGAGTTGCGTCCTATTGCCTAGAACAGAGTACGATGGCGCGCAGGAGTGATTGACGCGTTATTCCCCAGTAGGCGTTAAGGGGCTATACTAGTGTGACACTTTCAAAAAATCGATTTTTTGTTTTTTGTCTTTATCAACAGTTTATACTTCCAAGAATATCCTGTCAAAATGTCAAGGCCGTATCTGTAATACTCCCCTAATATACGACTCACCACTTTCCATGGAAAAGCACACCAAATACCTGGGTATCATCCTCGACAGTAAACTACTCTGGCAAGAACACCTCAGGATAGTGGCGGATAAGGCCACTAAGGCTTTGTGGATATGTAGACAATATGTAGGTAAGAAGTGGGGAATAAAACCTTCAATAGCCCTTTGGATTTACAAGGCTATCGTTATACCTATATTAGAATATGGTGCGGTAGTCTGGTGGAAAAGAGCATTCACTGTTGCTGGTAAGATCACCTTAGGCAAGGTGCAGAGACTTGCATGCCTAATGGTGACGGGGGCTATCCGCTCTTGCCCATCAAGTGCTCTTGATGTACTGCTCGACCTGCAGCCAATACACATCCACGTAAAAGCACAAGCCAAAATGGCAACTGCAAGACTTGTCGCATGCGACGAGAATGTTAGTGGATGTTCACACTGCGTGCGATGCCGAGCCGAGCCGGGTCGAGCGATGCAATGCGATTACAAGTTTTTAAAGCAAGAAAATGGAAAGTCTTCAATTTTAAATGGAATCACGCTTTGAGTGTACACACTGCGCGCGATGCAATGACGAGCCGAGCGATGGCCCGATGTTTTCACAAACTTCTTTGCTTTTTCGTGCGAGTACCGGCTGCTGATTTTTTGCGATGGAATTTAATGGGCTTTGCGATGGAGTTTATGGGCTTTGCGATGCTTTGCGATGTGAAGCTTTTTGGAGCCAGTATGGTGCAAGTACGAGCTGTAAAGTAATATTTGATGTAAGATCACATTGAAAAAAATGCATGTATGTCTGCTTTTATACCCTAGACTTTTAGGCGCGGCGGTGTGGCAGTGTATACATGGAAATTATGAGGGTCATCTCCTGATTCGATTTAGCCATATCTGTCTGTCTGTCTGTTCGTTTGCACGATAACTTTCGATAGAATGAAGTTAAGTTAAGTCAAATGTTTGTAGCATGATCTAGTTGGTTGGTATTGAAAATGGGCAAGATCCGACCGAAGGAACCCCTACAGATGAAATTTCAAATGAGCGATAACTTTCGATAGAATGAAGCTAACGACTTGAAATTTGGTTCAAATATTTGGATTTAGATTTAGTTGGTTGGTATTGGAAATGGCCAAGCTCCGTCCCAAGCAACCTCTACGTCCCCTACAAACGAAACTTCAAATGAGCGATAACTTTCGATACAATGATGCTAGCGACTTGCAAAATGCGACAAATATTTATAGTGTAGGTTGTTGGTTGATTTTGAGAATGGGCAAGATCCTATTGAATGAACGGCAACCTTCCCTATAAACGATGAAACTTTTCATTGGATCCACGCCCACAGCTCAAACTGACCATATGGGAAATTCACTTTTAATGCAATGGCCGTTGTCAGTTGGAAGTTTTGGTATCACAACTAGGTCTGTACAAGTCTAGGGTATATACGCTTTGGACTCCGGTTTTGATTCAGTATGGCTCAAATGAAAGGTTATTACCACCGTAATAAGGTCGCGTGGTTTCACAAGCGGTTTGAGCAGCGGACACCGCTGCGTATAAAGGCATAGAGCAGAAGCGGCGGTTTACATATTTAGTGCCGGTGCACATAGACGTCGAAATGCCGTCTGACGCTGCGTCACTTTCAATCGGATAGGAAGAAATACATTACGGGCAATGAAGCGATGCACATGGCCGCAGATAGCTATCCGATAACTATCGGCGCATCGGCGGCATTTTGCCGCCGCGATACCTATCTGGGATGACGCTGGTTTCTGCTCCTATCTGCGTCATTTCACGCGTCCGCATATAAATTTTTAATAAGCCGGCCTACATACATTCGAACCCGGAATACGGACACGGTCACAATGTCTGATTTGTATGATGTTTCTTAAACCATTCGCTTGAGGATCACTTTTAAGTGCCAATTAATTAATTGTTAATCGTTGATCGTGACTACTACAATTGACAATTAATTTTGAAAAAAAAAAATGGTGGGGAGGGAGCTCTCAGCCCGGACGGGGGTTTGTAAGGCGGGTGAAAATGGTGTTAAAGATGCGAAATTCCTTATATTTTAGAAGTTATGGCCAAAAGACAGTTTATTTAAAACTAAAAATAACATAAATTGTAAATTCAGGTTCGCTATTATGTAGCCCGGCTTATATAATACAGAGTGACGCTGTGTACTATCGCATCATGTGAATTGAAATGCAGATAGGTAGGTATCAAAGAGGGAGGAGCTTAAGTGACGATGCGTCCGGCGTCATTTGGACGTCCATGTGTACCGGCTCTTACACTGAATTCAAATGCAGTCTCGCCGCTCCACAAACCGCGGCGGTGGTCGCAACGGCGAGTCGAGCGGTTTATACATTCATCGTCCTAAAGCCGCCGCGGCTGCCGATTTTTGCGTTTATACACAGCGGTGCGCCGCTGCTCAATCCGCTTGTGAAACCTCTCGTCTGAGGTCGCGGAAGAGATGATGAAATTCACCAACACTGGGCCTTTCTTCATTAATGGGATGCACCCAATGGCGACGCCCTTCCATTTTTAGAGCACTGTTTTCAAACAGAAATAAATTTACTGGGTCAAGCACAAACGACATGATGTCGAACAGATTCTATTCCTTGAACTAAATTGGTCTCTACTCTCCATCATTGCGTGGAGTGAAAATCCCGGATCATCTTTGCATCGCAAGCCATCGCTCGGATCATCTTTGCATCGCAAGCCATCGTTCGGCTCGGCATCGCACGGCGTGCAATGTGAACACCCACCACATCGCATCGCTCGACCCGGCTCGGCTCGGCTCGGCATCGCACGCAGTGTGAACATCCACTAAAGCTTAATCCAGCACAAATTAGCTGGCTTAATTAAAGTATTCTCACAAGTATGCCATCTGATCATCTTGTGAGGGAAAGATCATTCAAGAAACGGTTCACCGCCGTTATATGGGACAGAGAACACTGGCAGGAGAAATAAGCCAATCTGCCCCCTCATACTATCATGTGATTCACGGATGGCTCGAAAACCAATGAAGGTACCGGGGCGGGCATTGTGGATTTTCGGACTTTCATACCCATGGGCAAGTTTGCCAGTGTCTTCCAGGCGGAGATGCACGTCATCGAGACATGTGCCGAGTTATGCCTGAAGATCGACTACGACAACAACGACGTGGCTATATTCTCCGACAGCCAGGCGCCCATAAAGGCGCTCTCAAAAAGCACAGTAACATCTAGGATCGTAAATAGTTGCCTAAGATCACTACATAAAGTTGGTTCTCGGAACAAAGTAACTCTATTCTGGATCCCTGGCCATGCTGGCATCAGTGGCTGGCATCAGTGGCAATGAACAGGCCGATGAAATAGCCAGAGCAGCTTCGGCCACTACCTTCTGCGGACCGGAACCCTTTTGCGGCATTCCAGCCTGTACAATCATGAATCTCATCAGAGACTGGAAACGCAATGAGGCTACCGCCGATTGGGACAATCAACCAGGGTTGAGGCAGGCAAAGCTTTTCATCTCGAGCTACTCACATAGTAGATCGACTGAATTGCTAAAGTTAGACCGGAACAAGGTTAAAACCAACTGTGGTCTCTTGACTGGACACTCAGGCCTGAGAGACCACTTCAGAACTTTAAGGATTGTTCCTGACTCGAGCTGTCGCTTTTGCGGTGAAGAAGACGAGACTTCGACCCATATTTTATGCAATTGCGACGCCTTAGCCCGGCGATGTAGAGGCTTCTTCGGAGCAGCCTACCCGGAGGCTGATAAAATCGCCTCGGCTTCATTATTCCTCCTAAGCAAATTTATTAGCTCGATCAAACTTGATCGCCAGGTCTAGGCCTGTTACCAGACCCAGGGCTTTAGCACAATGTGTAATGAACCACCTGTAATGAACCATACTATGGTCTGGTAGTGCTGCTCCCACCGGCAGATCGAAGCAGCACCTGATGAGTAGTGATCTATTGATGGTACGAAACCAGAGGCCGAGGGTCCCATTACAGGTGCGACTGATCCGTCCGCCAACCATTCCATCCTTATCGACTATTTTTTTCTTTTAATTCCCATTTTTACCTCCCCTGTTTGAGTTGTTTTCCCCAGGCCTATGAATTTTTGTTAATACGTAAAGGACAGGGGCAACGAGCGGCGAAAACCCCGCCCACATCTCCCGCTGCTTAGCTTGTTGAGGGGCCTTTTTCTTCGCAAGACGGCAAGGCTTGACCTTCACGGTCACTATGCTACCTAGGCTCCGTCCCCACGGGCATCTTCGGATGCCCACCAAACCGTCCGTTACATATTCGGAGCCTTAGGTAGCATAACGACCGTGAAGGTCGGGCCGTGCCATCTGGCGAAGAAAAAGGTCCCTCAACGAGCTAATCAGCGGCCTATGCTTGCTGTAGCTCAGTTCGGGAGATGCGGGTGGGGTTCAACGCCCACCTTACAATCTAATCTAATACTCCACGAATGGCAGCCTTCTAAAGAGCAAGCGCTCGCAGGTATTAAATGCTCCATTTGCCTGGAGGCGAAGCTCTGATGTGTTGTTACCTGAAACTTTCGACATCATAGACGGTACATTATTAAAAGGGGACACTATTTAAGCTAGAAATATATCTATAGGGCCATTTGAAAACAGCGTTGCCATTTAAAAGGTATTCTGGAGTCGTTCAACGCAGTTCGTTTGTTAAATCTTTAACGCGTGTTTCTCGAAATGAGATTTTTCAAATTTGTTGACATTGTAACTCAAAGAGCAATTATCCGATTGACTTGAAACTTATATTGAGTACTATTGAATACTCGTATATTTACTCTACAATGACGTAGGATATTTATGATTGGATAAAAATTTACGATTTGGCCTTGAAAAAAAACCATCATTTTATAGGCAAGAAAACAGACTTTTTTTCATACCTCCGCCATTTTGTTAGGTTTTGATATTTTTCGAAAATCCTTCGTCATTGAACAGGAAATACCTTCCAGTTTAACGGATTTTTTTTCCTTTTTCGGATTAAGCTACTCGGCCGGAGTCGTGTCGGCAGTGGAGGAACTTTTTTTTTGGGCTTCCGAATCCAACGCATAAGTCGCTTATGTAATATAGTTCAAATATAGCCAAATATGTTCTTATTTTTCCGAAACATTTAATTGAGTACTTTTCATTCAAAAAATTCCCGAAAATCACCCAAATTTTCAGCTTTCATACTGGTATAGCCCTTTAAGGTAAAGTAGTTAGAAGTTCTTAAATTTCCATAATGAACTGCGAAGGTTTTAACATGAAAATGCTTATTTAAATGTGCTGTTGGATAATGAAGTTCCTATAAAATTTCGTAAATCAATAATAAACATTTTCATGTTAACCGTTATGGGCCTCGTTCGAAGCTCCGGAAATGTTTCCATTAAAATTTTGTACTTATACAAGAAAAAATAAATATTTTACAGTAAACTGGTATTAATTCTGCAGTATTGAGTCCTCCAACTACAGCTATTAAATATAACAGAAAGGGAAACATTTAAATCAACAGGAAATTCCTTTGCACTCGCATTACGCATGTCCTGAATTTCTTTGACATATTTTCAGGATAGTAAGTCGTTTATTGATTTTTAGGAGGTAGACCCAAATTTCGTCCAATTGTTCATTCTAAACATTCTGTCTTGAGTCTTGCTACTATCAGTTTAGAAAACAAACCACAGGCCGATTACTGGATTTTTTAAACTTTTAAGTGGTAACTGATCTGTGCCCAGCATATTTTGTGTAAAGATTCATTCGCTTCATACGCAACAAGTCAATTGAATAGTGCTCAGATATGAAGAAACCGGTCGTGTACACAATTCTTTAGCGTGTGTATCTTGGATTCCAGAAGTCTTTTTTTACATATACAATTAATATAAATATATGTACAATCGTATGTAGGTACATACATGTATTCTTGACTACGATAAAAGATATTCCGACTCCAAGCATCATCACCAGTAGTCTTGATTTCACAATCAAACGTGGAGGGCGATTTCGATAATCAGTTTGCGTGTTATTTGTGCTGACTAAAAATAGATCGGTAGCCTAGCACTTCACTTGTATCTAAGCAGCTGAAAGAAAATAGAAAAAATATTGTAGTTTGATTAAATAGATTCATTACATTTTTGCCTACGCGTTCCTTGAAAGTGATTTGATTAGTCTGAAAAGTCGGCGTTCTTTTTCTTCGGTTCGGCGTCTAAAATACCAGCGCTTCAGAGCACTCCACCCTTCAAATCTTGCCTGAAACACACATCACGTTGAGGTCTTACATGGAGTTGTTTTGTGAATTCTGGAAAGCATTCTCGGTGTCTCCGCATATTGAAGGATCCTCTAAATACTATCAAAATGAAATGGATTGGCGAATGTATACATGGACTGAATATAAAGGAAATAGAAATGCCTTCAAGACGGTAAGATGTACTTTTTGGTTTAAACATTTTATATCGAAATTTAGTATAGAATTTTGGCTTCGTAATACTAACTACTAAGTAGAAAATTGAAAAAAATAAACAACAATACTCAATTACATACATAAATATAAATTTGGCGCCATGCATCCTTGCAGGGTATAGTTAGCTTTGAATTTAACCTCGCCCTGACCGTCCGCATGTTATTATTATTTTGGAGAATAACCTCGAACAGCTTCCAAATTCGGAAATCGTTTAAATTAATACATAGATGAAAGATACATCTGTTTGGGAGTCATCGGTGAAATCTATTTCCCGATTCCGGAATAGACTGACGTATGTATATTTTTAGTTTAAGTGTTGAACTTCATCGCGAAAACAGAAAACCGAAGTATAAACTTTTCTAGTATATCTTCTAAAAGTGCTGCTTTCCATGGCCGGTTTTTGACAGCACTGGTTAGCGGTTTTCCTATGTATTTTGTTATTGCAGAATAATAAAATACATAGGAAAACTGCCAACAATGTCACAGTATGCGTTATTGACAACAGTTCGAATATATTGTAGCTTCTGTAAGTGTTCAGATGCGAACAATTAAATTAAATTGCTTTTCAGTTTTTTTTTCTGAACCAGTTCTTTATGAAACATTGTTAGTCGATTTTAGCCCGTTGCAGGTAGCCAGCTAGTCTGCGACTTTTTACTTTTCCATACACCTTAACTGCTACTAAATGGCTTGTAACTATTCACATTTTAAAAATTGCAGACAAAAAGAGGTAAAGACACTTTAGTTAGATTATAGTACTGTTGTTAAAACGGATAATTTAATTGAAAAGGTTGCCGCTATGGGCTAAATGTTGGTAGTGCACGCATTTTAAATGATGTATTTCCATGAAATTATAAAATTTCTCCGTTAATACAAAGAACCAAGTGCATGCATACTATGCATGGTACCTTGCAAAAAAACAGAACAGACATCGTGAGTGTATAGGTATTTCGATACCCAATCGCAAATCAAAACTAATTTTATTTTTATCAAAGAAGAAATTTGTTATCAAAATTCCGAGAAATATAAATAAAATGTGTGTTTGGTTAAACGAAGCATATTTTGTCAATCAGTGAACCAAAGAGGTTGAAGCTGCGAATAAAGCTCCGAGCGAATTTTGACTTCAAAGCCTATAAATTGCATGCAAATATTCCGATCATTGTTTGCTTGCATCTACATATACCTCACCATCATCACCGTGGCGCGACAGCCCGACGTCGGGCCTTGGCCTCCTGTGCATCTATACCTAGTCGAATGTTAAATTTAAGATTCTGCTGTAAGATCTATGATCTTGATCCATCTACACTTGCGAGAAAAAATACCGAATCAAACCGAAAGCACGTGTATTTGTATGCATATTTTAAAAAGTACATTATATATCCCTACAAATCGTATATCATTTGAAAACTTGAAATCTTAGCTTTACATTAATATTGTACCATTTTTAACAATCATCATCATAGTGGCGCGACAGCCCAACGTCGGGCCTTGACCGCCTGGATCATTGTCCTCCAATTATCTCGGTCACGTGACCGCGTCCTCCAATTTTGGAAGCCCAGTAGCTGCGCGGCGTCCACACCTACTGAGCTCTCCCAACGAGATCTCGGTCGTCCTCGCAATCTCGCTCCGTCGACTCGTTCTGCATTCATTACTCTCTTAGGCATGCGATCATCGTCCATTCTTTGTACATGCCCTGCCCATTGAAGTCGTTGTAATTTGACGATTTTCGAGACTTTCAGCTCATCGTACAGTTCATACAACTCATGGTTGTACCGAATCTCGATCGCAAACAGCCCCGAAAATTCGCCGTGGAGCCTTACGTTCAAATGTGTCTAGCATGTTTCCGGAGGCTTGAGTTAGGGTCCATGCTACGCAGCCATAGCATAGCACTGGTCGTATAATGGTTTCGTACACGCGGAGCTTCGTGTTTCTGTGCATATGCTTCAATATCATTGTGGGGAGAACCGAGAAAAAAGTCTTATTAGCTAACTGTATCCGTCGCTTGATTTCGTCAGTTTCGTTGGCGTCCCTTGACAAGTTGCAACCCAGGTAAATGAAGTTGTCCACGAACTCGATGTGAGGTCCCCCACATTGATGCTCGGTTGTGCAGGTGTTCTTGTCGTCGATTGCATCATTATTTTAGTTTTACCCTCGTTAAAACGTAGTCCAACTTCTTTTGCAGCGGTATCGAGCGTATGCAGAAGTTCTTCTGCGTCGGCCAATCTTCGGGACATGATGTTGATGTCGTCGGCGTACGCTGCTAATTGTGTCGACTTGATGAGTAGCGTCTTGGTGTTGTCCATATTCATAGCCCGAAAAGCGTATTCCAGTGCTAAGTTGAAGAGCGTCGGTGCCAGTCCATCGCCCTGTTTCAGACCAGTGCGTGTTTCAAATAGATCAGTAAGTCTATTCTGGATCCTGACTTGTGAGACGGAGTTGGTCATCGTCATCTTTGTCAGTCGCACTAATTTGGCCGTTATATCAAATTGCAGCATGATGTTGTACAGGACTCCACGATTGATAAAGATTGGGTATACGTTTACGTTGTATTCCCAGCACTTCTGGAGTATCAGTTTGACTGTGAACAGCTGATCGGTTGTGGAGCGACCAGGTCTGAAACTGCTTTGATATTCGCCAATGATTCGTTCTGCGTACGGTTTTATTCTATTTTCCACAATTTTCGTCAAAATTTTATAGGACATATAAACTAGTGATATGCCCCTGTAATTCTCACACCGCAGTTTATTTCCCTTTTTGTGAATTGGAAAGATGATGCTTCTGCGCCAATCGTCTGGGACCACCTCGTCCTCCCATACTCGCAGCAGTAATTGATGTATGGCATCAACTAGACTCGTTCCACCGAATTTTAGCAGTTCAGCTGGAATCTCGTCAGCGCCCGGCGCTTTATTTCGTTTTAGTGACCGCAACGCGAGATCAACTTCCTCTACTGTCGGGGGTTGTATGGGTGGGCCTAGATCAACAATATCGTCGAGAGCTTCTTGTGTGGGATGTTAGATGGTAGGTTCAGAAGCTCTTCAAAATAAGAGGCCCATCGTTTGTTAATGCCTTCGGTGTCGCTAATGATATTTCCATCCTTGTCCTTACAAAGGTTAGTCCTGGGTTGGTAGCCGGTCTTAATTGTATTTACTAGTTTGTACGCTTGTCTGGTGTTCCTATTAGCTAAGTTTTCGCTTATATTCAGCAACTGCTCGTCAAAGTATTTACGTTTCTTACGTCTAATTATTCTATTCGATATTCGCTGCAGCTCGTCATATTTTTCTCTTCTGGCTCTAGTTTCTCGTTGAATCCATTGTCTGTATGTCTCGTTTTTCGCGTCAAGTGAATTTTTGCATTCTTCGTCGAACCAGTCATTTCGCTCTCACCGGGCTTTATATCCCACGACCTTCTCTGCGACATCCCTGATGGTACCCTTGAGTTCTTCCCAAAACCCATGGATGCCTGTGTTGCTGATGCTGTGTAGCATAGACGATAGTCTTTCCTTAAGGGCGGTAGTATACTCCACAGCTATAGCATCGCTCAGAAGCTTATCAACCGCAAAAATTTTGGGAGGGCTGATTCACGATTGGTGCACTGAGTAAATTCTACATCTGTAGGTCGTCTTCACCAAGTGATAATCTGAGTCGCAGTTTGCTCCTCGATAGGAGCGGACATCCATAACACTAGACGCTCATCTCCTGCAAATGAGGACGTAATCAATTTGGTTGGCGGTAGTTGCGTCTGGAGATTTCCAGGTCTGCTTGTGAATGCGTCGATGCGGGAAACACGTAGAGCTTACGACTAGATTCCTGCTGCAAGCGAAGTCGATAAGTTGCTGGCCGTTGTCGTTACATTCTTCATGGAGACCGTGGCCTCCAGTGGTCCCCCGGTGCCAACTTTCATTTCCGACTTTCGCGTTAAAGTCTCCCAGCAGCAATTTGACGTCGTTTGTTGGAAGTGAGTCGAAGAGAGTCTCAAGGTGGGCGTAGAACTCGTCTTTTACTGCGTCTTCTTTAACTTCAGTGGGGGCGTGCACATTGATGAGCCAAAGATTGAAGAATCGAGTCTTAATGTGAATCGCACACAGCCGTTCATTTATGGATTTGAAGTTAGTAATGTGCGGCTTGAGGTGATTGTCCACTATAAATGGTTCCCCAAACTCCTTGTGGCCCGATGGTTTGCCACTTGTAAAAATTGTGTGCGATTTCTTGTCATTGATCTCGCTGCCAAGCCAATATGTTTCCTAGACTGCAGTAATGCTCAGTTTCTACTTTTCGACCTGTTGAAGGAGGGCCTTCTCCGCCCCTGGTTTGTTCAGGGAGCGTACATTTTAGGATCCGAAAGAATAATCCTTTAGTCGTTTGCGTGGTCGTCGTTGTTGATCCGTCCAATCCGAGGCTTTTGTTTCAGGTTCCTTGACGTGATGTGGTTTTTACAAGGACGAGTTGTCAGCACATCGCTTAACCCCCAGGGGATGGCCTCGGTGATAACTGCTTCAGATGGTTTAATAAACGTGCTGGAGTTCACACAACTATGTTGCAGGTCCAACTACGCAACTCATTCCATAATACTAAACCTGAGACGCTTAGGTGTTGGTCAGCCATTCAGGCTACAGCTATCTGCCTATTTCCAAACTGTCTTATCGATAAGACTTGGCCGTCAGCGATTTGATACACTGCCGTTACCAGGGGGCGCCCACGTGGACGTAGACGGAATTTGAGGGACCGCGAGAGGGAAGGCCAAAGATTCGATAATGCCAGCTGCAAATCAGCTATATCATCACTGCACAGAGAAGAAGTGCTTTCTTCGATGGCGGATTTCAAACCAAACAGAGTACTTAATGCACAACCACCTGCTGTATCTTCAGACGAAATTCGGCTACCTAGAGCGACCAGGACTTCCTTGGCTCAATTGCGCTCAGGGTGGTGCTCACGTCTGAACTCGTACCTGTCCCGCATTGATGACAACATTCAGAGCTCCTGCCTAGTCACATGATGTTGAGCACATCATAAACTGTCCAGGGAAGACCCTATTGAGGCAGCTGCTTTTCTTCACCTGGACTTAGAGGAGAACAACAACAATACCGAGAGTCAGAATCTATGACACACACATGTAGCAGAATTCTGAAATTCTACTACAACAACAACAACGATGATAGCATTGGATCCACACACACACAGTTCAAATATGTAGACCATATAGGAAACTCACTTTTAATGCATGTGGTCGCTGCCAATTGGTACTTTTGGTATCACCACTGGGTCTGTACAGGTCTAGGGTATATACGCTTCGGACTCTTTTTTCTTCTTTTTGCATGATTTATTATAATACCTAACGTTCCTTTTTTTCTCTACAGTGAAGTCACCGAGAATGGATTGAGTATATGGCTCAATTTACCTGATAAAATTCGACGCGATCCAATCCTGGCGGCCTATCAAATTGAGTTTGAACGATCGCAAGGTATGCTCATTAAATTTTGGCTTGAAACAAAAAAATAATTTTTAATTCCTATCCTTCCAGGTGATACCCAGAACGCTCAAGTAGGAAACGGAAGTTCTCTTACAAATAATGTTGACGTCATTGAAAACCATGGAACGCAACCAATAGCAACTGTTGCTGCCATTGCTGCCGAAAATCAGTGAGTGCATTCCTTTCTCGAATACCTATGGAAAACGTTCCTGAGATTTCCATTAACATTAGATCGTTTGTTTCCTTATTCGCAGCATCGCAAATTGCCGAGAAGAACAGAGTAAGGAATCTGTCGAAGAGAAGTCTTCGTATAAAGTGAGCAGATAAAAATAGTTCTTTATCATGATTATTTGAAATACTTCAAAATAAAAAAAACCGCTTCGTTTTTGTTTTCCAGATATGGCTCAACTATATGAAAATCGCAGTCCTCCTTGGATGTTGGGCGTTCTTTGTTGCCACCTTGATGACATCGCATGAGAAGGAACTTTCAACATTGCCCATGTCTGTTGCGGCTAACAAGACAAGAAGTAAATTATATTTTCGGATAAATAGTCTAAGATTTTTAGTAACAAGTTTTCCTGCAGTTTATGCCATACAAAAACCTCCAGAAAATTTAAAATTTGAGCTGATATTCACCGGGCCATTCTCCACGAATATTCACCAGAATACTACTGACTGGCTGTTGGTTTTCGTTCAGATTCAGCAGGATAATATTTCGGATTGGGACGTACGTATCCGGTGAAATTTGAGAACAGGATATTCAAATTAGAGTAAAATCTTCGCTTTGCAGACTATCGACCAGTGGCGGTTATTGGTGACCAGCACCGAAATCAACGAAGATTTCCACCTCAATCAACTCGATCATCGTTTCGATATTCACGACAAATTGGCGCAAAATACTACAAGTACATCGATTCGGATTGCAATGGAGACCAATTTCGACAAGGACTTTCCATTTCAGTTCTCCTTTGATGGTAGTCCAGTCGATAAGAACGTTGGCATAATCATTGCAACTCTGATATTGATTTGCCTCTACGTTCTAATCATTTCGGAGATTGTGGAGAAAACATTTGCAACCATAATAGCATCAACTTTTTGTATTGGCATTTTGGGCCTAATGGGAAGTCGGCCGACACTCGACAAAGTTATTGGATGGATTGATATCGAAACGTTGTTTTTGCTATTCGGAATGATGATTATTGTTGGGATCATGTCCGAGACGGGCTTGTTTGATTTTCTCGCGGTCTATGCATATCAGGTGACAACGCGAATTTTAAATACCCGAACAACATCCAAAAAATATTTTCAAATTTCAGATTACAAAAGGAAAACCATGGCCACTGATCTACTGTCTGTGCCTGTTTACAACCATCTTTTCGGCTTTTCTGGATAACGTTACAACGTTACTCCTAATGGCTCCAGTCAGTATACGACTGTGCGAAATAATGGCGTTGAATCCCATCCCCATTCTCACGAGCATGATTCTGTACTCAAATATTGGCGGAGCGCTAACACCAGTCGGAGATCCACCAAACATTATCATCATCTCCAACAGCTACGTGACTCAAAGTGTAAGAATTTAGCGAAAACTATCAACTGCTTGCTATTTACGTGTCCTTTCTTTTCGATCCAGGGCATAACATTCACCAATTTTATACTCCACATGATCCCAGGTGTAGTTCTGACGTGTTTGCAAGCATTCATCCAACTACGATTCAAATATCGCACCATCAACGACTTGCGATCTGAGGAGCCTCGAGAAATCGCAGAACTAAGGCAGGAGATCGATGTATGGCAACGGGCCCTGGATTCCATATCTCTCTATTCGAATGATGATGATTTCATCCGTTGGACAATGGTCGATAAAATCAGGAATCTGCGGAAAACATTACAGAGACGAATCAAATCTGGATCGATTCCTAGAGAGTCTTACTCTGCCACATTAGGCGATTTGCAGGCAAAGGTATGAAGCGGTGATTTCCAAACTCTGAATATGTCTGATAAAACCCCTTTTCTCTCTGCAGTACCCCATTCACAACAAGC
This sequence comes from Chloromyia formosa, assembly GCA_964017055.1. Taxonomy (NCBI): domain Eukaryota; kingdom Metazoa; phylum Arthropoda; class Insecta; order Diptera; family Stratiomyidae; genus Chloromyia; species Chloromyia formosa. Next base: position 53,541,485 of record OZ024818.1, read on the forward strand.
CGCTCCTTATCAAGTCAGTGCTAGCTTTAGTGTTCGTGCTTGGATTCTTTTTCTTACATTCCGTTCCCGGTCTGGATCGCCTATCGTTGGGTTGGATTGCGTTCCTGGGTGCGTTGTTGGTGCTCGTCTTGGCCGATAGAAAGGACATGGACGTCATAGTGGGCAAAGTTGAGTGGACGACTCTCATCTTCTTTGCATCGTTGTTCGTTTTGATTGAAGCTCTGTCCGAATTGGGACTGATCGATTGGATTGGCAATCAAACTGTGAATATTATTGACTCTGTGGATGAAAAGTGGAGACTGGCCGTTGCTATTTTGATCATACTATGGGTAAGGATGTAACATGTATGTTCGACAGGAGACGGGTTTTAGACGTTTTCGATTCAGATTTCAGCCATTGCTTCAGCATTCTTAGATAACATTCCACTGACTACGATGATGATAAAAATAACCGTGTCTCTGGCACAGAATGAGGCTCTTGGTTTGCCGCTAGCACCATTGATTTGGGCGTTATCATTTGGAGCCTGTTTTGGAGGTAAGAGCTCAAACCATTTTATAGTGGACAATGAGGTGTAGGTGGTGTGTAGTATCATTGATTTTTTTTTTATCAAATTTGTGTCTGGTTTGAACTGTCGTTTCGCGAGTCGACTCTTTATCCTATAAGACTTCTTTTTCTTCGGAAAAGAATGTTCGAAAAACTAATTGGTTGCTTTTGCATTGATCTGAACAGGAAACGGAACACTGATTGGTGCATCCGCCAATATCATATGTGCCGGAGTGGCTGAACAACATGGCTGTAAAATGACATTCTATCAATATTTTAAGTAAGTAACTAAGGAGATTTTAGACGATCATATCAGTTTCATTTCTCCCATCAGTTGAGCTATCAGCTGAGCTATCAGTCGAGCAATCACTCGAGCCATCATTTGTGCTCTCAGTCGAGCTCAACTGGAGCTATCCGTTCTTCATCCGTATTCCATAAGTTTTGGGTAGGATTTGCTGGAGAACGGATGCAGAATGGATGGCTCAACTAATGGTTTGATAGCTTAACTGATAAGTCGACTGATGACTCGACTGATGGCTCGACTGATGGCTCGACTGGTGGCTCGACTGATGGCTCGACTGATGGCTCGACTGATAGCTGGACTGATGGCTCGACTGATGGCTCGACTGATGGCTCGATTGATGGCTCAACTGATGGCTCGACTGATGGCTTGACTGGTGGCTTAACTGATAGCTCGACTGATGGCTCGACTGAATGCTCGACTGATGGCTCGACTGGTGGCTCGACTGATGGCTCGACTGATGGCTCGACTGGTGGCTCGACTGATGGCTCGACTAATGGCTCGACTGATGGCTCGATTGATAGGTTAACTGATGGCTCGACTGATAACTCAACTGATGGGAGAACTGAAACCGATATGACCATCTAAAACCTCCTCCACAATACCTTACACACTATACATAGTTTTTGGTCATTTCTCTTCACAGGATTGGCTTCCCAATGATGATTGGCAACGTTCTGACTGCAACAGCTTACTTGATGATAGCACACGTATGGTTAGAGTGGCATTGATGTTAGAAAAGTTTTGTGCTTGTAATGCAGAATCAAAATAAACCCAAATTCGAACAAATTTTGTGTTTTTACGAAGACAACATTTAGACGTTTAAATCATAAAATGTTTGCAACGACTTAAAGAGTTCCTTACCTTTTTGACCGAAATGGTAATAGCAAAGCATGTGTTTGACTTTCTGGCAGGACAACACTTTGTGCAGTTGTTAGAAAGAAATTTGAACGTTAAGCCAACGGACTACAACTAGAATACCAGAACCCAATTTCCTTGAATCATGCCCATGGCCTTGAGGCGTTTCGAGATGGCTTGCTGAGTCACTCCCAGTGATTCAGCTAATTCTTCTTGCGTTTGGCACGAATCTTCATTGAGCAGTGCTTCCAATTCGTCGTCTTTGAACATATTTTCTCTCCCACCACCATGCTTGTTCTCGACATTGAAATCGCCACTTTTGAAACGTTGAAACCACTCACGACATGTTCTGTCACTCAGAGCAACCTCACCGTAAGTAAAATAAATAACTGGCGCAACAGTCCAATTTGAACCATGGCCTCGAGATGAATTAGCATCATCTCATTTTCTAGATCGTGACGGTATGTCTTGTGCAGAGGTGTGTGATTAGCAACACGCTCAACCGAGTTATTTACCCCATAAATGGGTACTGATTTAACAGCTGAGTGGGCTCATAGTTCGACTCGTAAATCCACTTTTTTTTATCGAAAACTACCGCATTCAGTAGGAATCGTACTGGGGCCCAGTGCGTAGAAGGCGAACGTGCTAACCGTTGCGCCATCCGGACTACACCGTAAGTATCTGAGAGCATTCTATGAGCCCCAGCTGCAGTTTTTTTCAAAACGATGCAGCCGCCTGTCGGGAAACAGCGGAAGCAAAGTTGTACACCTAATATAATTTACAGGGTGAGCCAAAAAGTCGTGCGGATTTAAAAACTCCATAACGTTCGGATAATAATATAATCTTGACATGACTGCAAAAGAAGTTGGAATACCCATTAACCAGGACAAAATAAAAGTAATGATGCAATCAAGAACAAGGACGCCCGAACAACCAAACATCAACATCGGGGACCTCTGCATCGAATTCATAGACGACTTCATTTACCTGAGTAGTAGCCTGTCAAATGATGCCAATGAAACTGATGAAATCAAGCGACTGATACAACTAGCAAATAAGACTTTCCTCTCGGTCCTCCCAATAATGAAATCGAAGCAAGTGCATAGAAATACTAAGCTCCGCATTTACAAAACCATCATACGACCTGTGCTGGGCTATGAATGCGAAACCTGGATCCTTACTCAAGCCTCCGAAAGTATGATAAACATATTTGAACAAAAGGTCCTTCGACGAATTTTCGGAGCAGTTTGCAACCGAAATGGATGGCGCATCCGGTACAACCATGAGTTTCATGAAATGTACGATGAGTTGGAAGTTTCGAAAATCGTCAAACTACAACGTCTTCCATGGGCAGGGTATGTACAACGAATTAACGATGTTTTGCATGTCTTACACCTAAACAAGTAATAGACGGATGACGAGTCGACGGAGCGAGACTGCGAGGAAGACCGAGAGTTCACTGGGAGAGCTCAGTATATGCTGACGCTGCGCAACTACTGCGCTTCCAAGATTGGAGGACGCGGTCACGTGACCGAAATAATTGGAGGACAACGATAGGCGGCCAGAGCCCCACGTCGAGCTGTTGCGCCACGATGAAGATTCTCAATTTGTTTGTTTATATTTGTTGGCATGATTCAGCAAAATACATAAGAAATGTTCAAAAGCCCCAGACAGATCACTTGAATTGTATACATTATTCCAATTTTCGCTTAAAAGTAAATTATTTAACAACGCGAAATTATATTTTTTGTGTTGGGTAAAATTTGCAATAGAATTTTCCTTCTCACTAGACACATTTCCGGAAAATAAGCATACTACTTTGCCTTAACCCCTAGCGGGGCATAGCGCGTCAACTACTCCTGCGCGCCATCGTACTCTGTTCTGGGCAATGGGGCGCAACTCCCCAAAAGACTTACCCAGTGCCTGACACTCCTTTGCCACAGATCGACGCCATGTGATTCGAGGACCCCCTCTTGGTCGGCCTTGGTTGGAAATGGGGTTCCATTTCATGGCATGCATAGCAATGCAGTTATCACTCTTCCGCAATGTGTGACCTATCCACTGCCATTTTCGCCTGCGTATCAATTCGTCGATTGGCATCTGACCCATACGCCGACTTAGCTCTTCATTTGATATTGTTTCGGGCCAGAAAATTCTTAAAATTCGACGAAGACATGAGTTGACGAAAACTTGCAGCTTTCTGGTAACTCCTACGGAAACTTTCCATGTACTGCTCCCATACAAAAGCACTGATAGTACCAGGGAGCGAAACAGGCCCAGCTTGGTCTTAATGCTGAGATAACTGCCCTGCCAGATTTTGGACAGCATGCCGTATGCGCGTTTAGCCTGGTTGATACGACGAGCGATGTCCTGCTCCGTACCACCATTTTCGGCAACAATGCTACCCAGGTAGACGAAGTTGTCCACCTTCTCCACAGGCTGCCCATTAATATTGATGGCAATAGGTGTCGGATTTCTTTTTCGCAACGGCGGGCTAAGAACCTTGGTCTTGTTGGTGTTAATCTTTAGTCCAACCTTGCTTGCCTCCCTCTCGAGATCTAACGCCATTGCGGACAGATCCATGATTTTGTGGGAGAGTAGGCATATGTCGTCAGCGTAGTCAAGATGTTGTAGATAAGATGTCAAAGTCCATTGAATTCCTCTGTCGAGTCCGGATAGGGCTGCATGCAACACATCGCCGATCACAATGAGGAATAGGATCGGTGAGAGGATGCACCCCTGCCGAACTCCACCGCGAATCTCAAAGTCCCCCGACACCTTACCTTTATGCAGAATGCGACATTTCGCGCCGTCATAGGTTGCCTTAATAATAGCCACAAGCTTCTCAGGGATGCCTCTCCTTCGCAAGGCCGCCCATATAGATCACACTATCGAAAGCCTTTTCGAAATCGATGAAAAGCAAGTGAAGCGGAGAATCGTATTCAGCGCATTGCTCGATGATGATTCGCAAGGTGTTAATGTGATCGACACAGGAGAATCCGGATCGAAAGCCAGCCTGCTCTTCCTCAATTGTGCTTTCTAAGTGGGCCTTTAGTCTTTCCAGGACGATTTTAGCTATTATCTTCGCAACGGCAGGAAGCACACAAATGCCTCTCCAATTATTACAGTCTGTGAGGCTACCCTTCTTTGGAAGTTTGATGATCAAACCTTCCTTCCACTCAGTGGGAAAGGTCTCTGTATTCCACGCTTTATCAACAAGTGGGTGCAGCAAATCGGCAGTTACGCTTGGCGCATAATAAGCATGCCATGGTCAATATGGTATGAAATATTGAAGTTTGAAATTGAGCCGATTAAGGAAAAACTACTAGATGGAGGTGGGGTGCTAATTGCTGTGAGAAGCACTCTATCAAGCTCTGCACTAAATTAACTCCTTCCCATCCTGTTGCCGTTACGATCTCCCCACCATCCATCCTCCTAGTTGCCTGTGTATATGTTCCAGGTAGTTCTCACATCATTGTTTATGAAACCTTCTACATGGAGTTTTCCTGCTTCATTACATCGTACTACCCCTTGTCTAGCGTTCTTATTTATGAAGACTTTAATCTTCCCTCCGTTGTTTGGTCTATTTCTAAATGTGGAGTAGAAATTTAATATGCCAATCCGTTCTCTCTAGCCCTTTCATCCCTATCCCTTTTTAATATGCCACAAATAAATGCCGTAAGAAACTAAAGCGATCGACATCTTGACTTAGTGCAAGAAGGAAGATCTATATGTGTGTCACACAACTCCACTGTCCATTTTTTCTGGAAATTGAGAGCAACACATGTCGGCGCTATTGCTCTCAAAACTTCTCCAACTCGCCGGAATCGAGCTCAACTCAGGTCCAGGCCCTTAGATCTGCTGCGTCTGTAATAGAACACTGCATCCCAACGCTACCACAGTAAGATGTACATGCTGCAACAACTGGTGTCACCTTACAAATTGTTCCGGGCTGAAACATCACCGAATTCCTCCTTCACTGCGAGCCAATGTAGATTCTGAGGGCAGCAAGTATAAACGTCATCACAAACACCTAACATACCTCCACCTGTTAGTGCGAACACAAGTTCTCAGCCCTCCCCCTCAACTCCAGTGAACCACATTACCAACAGAATTCCATTGCAACACAACCTGACACCCGCACCAGCTGTTGCGAATCTCAACCATATCAATTGTGCAACTTAACTGCAATGGGTTACAGTGGAAAATTGCAGAATTATCGAACTTCATGAATAGACACCGTGTCATAATTGGAGCTATACAGGAGACGAAGCTTAACACCAATTCGTCCCTCAACTCCTATGGCAATTACAACGTCATTTGGAAGGATAGAGTGTCAAATGCTGGAGATGGAATTGCATTTCTGATCCATCAATCAGTACCATATCGTGAAATCGACGTCACAGTCACCGACAACATCTTGGAGGCACAGGCCATTGCCATTCAGTCGGGCAACATCGATATTGAAATCTATAACTTTTACATCCCACCTGTATCCAGTTGTCCCTCGGGATACAATGTCAATATCACACCACTGCTAGCTGGCCAATATCGTCTTCTACTTGGTGACTTCAACGCCCATCACGAACTATGGCATTCTAACCTCGACAACGATGCCAGAGGGGTTACCATAGCCGAACAACTCGACGCATCAGACTTCTGTCCACTCAACGACGATACGCCTACTCGTATTGCTGGAACATGTTCCAGCTCGCCCGATATCTCAATTGCCAGCGCCGGACTTATCAATGATACTCAATGGGAACCAGTCCTGACGCTATCCTCGGATTATCTGCCAATCCTAATAAAATTGGACAAACCATCAAGTACTCAGTTTGCTGATCATCGCACGTTCATCAACCACAATAAAGCGGATTGGGATGGCTTCAAATCCTACACCAACACAACCTTCGCTGCCTTGCCAACTCCAACTGACGTGCGCACGGCCGAACGAAATGTAAGGCACATACTGCAGGAGGCGATTATGAAATTCATCCCAGCAGGTCGCGCATTATTACTAGGAGCATTTGTAATCGTCCAGCTGACCAGCAACTTCAATTTACATCGCAGGAAGTTGCAGCAGCAATAAAAAGAGCGAAGAGTTCCAAAGCCCTTGGACCAGACGGTATATCGATGGCCATGCTCAAACATCTTGACACACGAGCAATTGAAGACATAACCGCCACGATCAATCTCTCCATCTCATCGTCTATCATCCCCGAATATTGGAAGAAAGGAAGAGTGATCCCTATTCTAAAACCGGGAAAAAACCATCACTGGGCGAATCATACCGTCCCATCACACTTTTGTCTCCTGTATTCAAGACCTTAGAAGCGCTGCTCCACCCTATATTTGCGGCTCATACTCAGGTGGCCAACCACGAACATGGCCTTAGAAGGATGCACAGCACCACGACGGCTTTGGATGTCATTACATCGAAAATACTCAATGGCCAACCAAGCACGTCCTTGTCAACGAACGATTCTGGTGGCATTAGAATTGTCAAAAGCATTTTACAGCCACTCGTTTCTCCTGTCTGACATATGCGGTACATCGCTTCCGTCGCATTGTAAAGTGGATCGCCAACTATCTTGCCGGCAGACAATCCTACACAGAATTTAGATCCGGGAAATCTAAACTAAGACGAATTAAACAGGGTGTTCCCCAAGGAGGAGTCTTATCTCCAACCCTGTTTAACCTTTACATGTCAGGACTCCCTACGCCACCTGACGGACTAGAAATTGTCAGTTATGCTGATGACTGCACGATTTTAGCAACCGGCAATGATATCACTCAAATGTGCGAACAGATAAATGGGTATCTCGATGAACTTAACACCTTCTTCGTCAGCAAAAATCTCACTCTGTCTGGGCCGAAGTCTACCGCTACACTGTTTACCACATGGACCAAAGAAGTGAGGCAACAACTGGATATTGTAGTAGACGGTCAAACTACCCAACTAACAATTTTCTTATGTTTTCTTATAGAATTCTTGAAGAGTTTTATAAGCGAGAAAGTGGCGTATGAAATTGGGAGGATAAGACACTCTAAGAACTCTTGAAGGCTTCTTCAAAACTCTAACAAGAGAACTTTAAAAGAATTTGTTTTACCTCCAGGTCGATTACAAACAAAAAGTTTGTAAAACTTTAAAAGAACTAAGAACCCTGAAGATGGGCATATGCCCGAAATATATTGGTTAAACAAAAAATTGTTCAACTTTCATTTTCGCGAATCGACCTGGAGGTAAAACAAGTGCTCTTGTTAGAGTTTTGAAGAAGCCTTCAAGAGTTCTTAGAATGTCTTATCCTCCCAATTTCATACGCCACTTTCTCGCTTATAAAACTCTTCAAGAATTCTATAAGAAAACATAAGAAAATTGTTAGTTGGGTATCCCCACCATTGACCACCCTAAAATCCTCGGTGTCACCCTTGACAGCATGGCTACCTTCTCAGCCCATGCGTCAACCATTTGTGACAAGATGAGAAGCAGGAACAAAGTCCTCAAAGCTCTAGCTGGCAGTCCCTGGGGGAAAGACAAGGAGACCCTACTAACGACTTACAACTCTATCGGAAGATCTGTTGCCAATTATGCGGCTCCCATCTGGTCGGAAAACTTATGTGACACGCAGTGGAGGAACGTCCAGACCTGCCAAAATGCAGCTCTCAGAACTGTCACAGCCTGCCTTCTGATGTCGTCGCAGGACCACCTTCACCAGGAACCCAGAATGATGCCCCTGAGAAGCCACAACACACTTCTAACGAAGCAGTATCTGTTTGGCTGTTATCGGAGTGACCATCCTAACTCTAACCTTATGAACAGAACCCCACCGCCACGTCATGTAAGACGTAATATGAGGGATCGCGAGCGGTAGATCCAAAGGTTTAAAAGAGTCCCCTTCGATAACACTAGCTACAGATCGGCCATCACAACACTGCATAGTGAAGAAGTGCTATCCTCAATCGCGGACATGACACCAAACAGGGTACTAAATGCGCAACCACCTGCTATATCTTCAGATGAACTACGACTTCCTAGAGCAACCAGGACTACACTCGCTCAACTTCGTTCTGGCTGGTGCTTACGTCTGAACTCGGTACCTATCCCGCATTGATAACGAAATACAGAACTCCTGTCCAGCCTGTGGCCTCACTCCACAGGATGTTGAGCACATCTTTAGCTGTCCTGCAGCTCCCACGCGCCTAACACCTACTGCGCTATGGGATAATCCTATTGAGGCAGCTGCGTTTCTACACCTGGACATTGAAAAAAACATGGACAACCAAGCTTTATGACACACACATTCATCGGATATCAGCGCGTCGCTACAACAACAACTTCTTGACTTAGTTGTGCATAACCTTTCGGACTCCTGTGTAATATTATCGCCCTCCCTACAGTTATGTGAATCCTGACCCTCATCATCCTCCCCTTTACAGTAAGATTTCCCTCTCCAATCCTAAAACTAATCATGTCTCGTCAATTCGGATATTTAATTTTCGTTGGCAGATCACAACCTTATGTCTGCCGAGTTTGAATCCGTTGGCTTGCTTTTTTTTGGAATCTTACTTGAGAGGACGTTACTATACTAGTAAGATTTATGTTTACCTCAATAAACTTATTCCCCGCTTTACTCCTCTGTATCATTCTAAAAAATACAAAAATTACCCTTGACTCACTTATACGGTTGCAAACGCTTTACGTTCGAAAGATAAGGCTTGCAGTAAGTAGAAGCGCTCTCCTTTTCCTTTCACGTGCCAACGCGAAACGTCTACAAAAAAACTGTGATGAAAAATTATTATAATAGCATTGAACTGGTTCTTGCATATAATAAAGTTAAGGCCCGTTTTCTCGATGTCTGATTAAAATTTAAACTCCAGTTAAACAGACATTGAACGTACCCATCTGTCAAATTTTACAGGGAAAACAACAACAAATTTTATCTCGAGGTTAAATTTTAACTGGACATAGAGAAAACGGGCCTATGTCTTTCACGTCTGATATTCGTTCACTTAACTCATCCTCCAGTTTACCCGGCAGAGTTCACCTGACAGCTAAATACTCCATAAGAGGCTTGCGAGTTATTTTGAAAATTTTTTGCTTCTACATTTACCTCTTCTTACTCCTGCGCCATAATTATCTAGACAGTGCTGCTTCCACCGGCAGGTCGAAAGCAGCACCTGATAAGTACTGATCTGTTGGTGGTACGAAACCAGAGGCCAAAGGGCCCATTACACCCGGACCCCGCTGCGAGCGCGAGGACTTCTGAGCCGTCCGCCAATCACTCCATTCTTAACGCCCCATTTTTATTATTATTCCCCATTTTCGCCTCCCCGGTTTGTGTTGCCTTATCAGGCCTAGTCATGATTTGACCTGATCATCTTGCGGATCAGGTCGACCTACTCCGAGTCCGGCAGCGGACCTAGGTTCGCAGACCTAGGTCTGGGAACCTAGTTTCTTGAAGTTAGTTTCTTTTTAGCGTTCACACTGGTATAGTCCCTTAACTCCCAATCCCATATCCTTTCATCTTGTATCATTTGCATCGTAACGCAACGCAACACCTATTTAGTGTTAGACAAATAATACATATAAGTATAAGTACGAATGTGCATGCACCCAATCCAGTACCATATTCTTATCCACCATACCGATCGGCCACGGTCATTCAACACTCACAACACAACAAAAGACGAAAAGCTTCACTCTACCTAACATAAATAAAATCCAATTGAACATTTATTCCACTCCAACTCCATTCTACACTACAATATAGCGTAGCAATAGTGACATCAATCGTATATATGTCACACCATCTGTTCTTCATCTACTTTTCTATTCCCCATATTTAAACGATCTGATCTGATCATACTCCGATTCCGACAGACGGATCGACAAACCTATTCACTGTTCATTTTTGAACTGCTCCCATTCCGACCTGAACTTAAAAGAATCAAATGATCAAACTGCTACGATTCCGACCTGAACTTAAAAGAATCAAATGATCTAGGTTCGTTTTCTTGCTCCGAAACTGATCATTTTTCGACCTGATCATTTTTCGATTGCGGACCTAGGTCCACCTAGTTCGGTATACGGAGTAGGTTAAAAAGAGTAGGTTCGCGAATTGGCAACCATGACTAACAGGCCTATGCATTTTTATTAATACGTAAAGGACCGACCTTCACGATCATTATGGCGCCTAAGGCTCGGTCCCCACGGGCATCTTCGGATGCCCACCAACCTGTATATTACACCCTCTTATTCTGGCTTTCTGAACATAAGTGTCGTGTTGTCTACAACAGTCTTGTATAGTCCCCTTTTGCCCCTCTCCCTGATCTACCTTTACATTATACCTTTTAAAGGCAGATGTCCTCAAACTATACAGAACTGCTAGGTCGCTTGAAAACTGGTTAACTCTTCAATCAGATCTTAATTCTTTTGTTAATTGGTGTAAGATTAATCATTTGCATCTAAATATAAATGAAACCGGAATATAGAGGGCTACGCCCGCAATCCGAGGGTTTTGTAGCAAGCGCTTATTTTGGTATATAAATATCGGCTCCTTGCTCTTCTTGATATCACTCGGATGGATAGAAAAAAACGTAATTAAAATGTCTTACCCACTTACATTTTACATGCTAATTCATATTACGTTATTGTAACGAAACTTAGAACATATTATTGCTTAAGGTGTTGGTTATGGTTGGCCATCAGTACTTTTGACCTCGAACGTGTTTAAGGCGTGCAAGGGTGTGCAGGGTTGTGCTAACTGAAACTATAGAAATGTACTATTATTAACCTTTTCTGATCAAAATTTCAAAATTCTAGAAATCTAGGTTTTCTACACTAGTAAAATGGCGCTTTTCTGTAAATTTTCATATTTCTAAGTATAACGGTCTCGAAATGCAAGAGGGGGGGGGGGGACAAACTCGGATGACATATTTTCCCCTCTCCCTCTTTTCCCGTTTCTTCAAATTTAAAACAAATTTCAAAAATGGAATGTACTCGACGGTACCTTTCTTATGATACCCCACTTGCCTGTACTAAACGAAAAAAAAATTTCGACCTTCATTTCCCCTCTATGGGGACCTCCCCTTAAAGTTGACCTATTACGACGATTCGCTTTTTCCGGCGAATTATAGTAATTCTACACATTCCTACAAAATTTCATGTATGTAGCTTCAGCCGTTCGTGAGATATTCCATGGACAGACGGACAGACAGACATTTGACCGATTTCATAAGGGTTTTGTTTTACTACAAAACCCTAACAAGTGTCATTCCATGACCTTTTCTCTGAAACTATTAGACAAAGTTTCAGAGAAAAGGTCATGTTGTCTACATTATCAATGAACCCGTTTATACCGTGGAACTAAAAGGCAATTTAACTAAATCGTTTTAGTGCTAGTACTTGTTCGTGGTTTGTTTATACCGACCATACGGAGAGGTACTAAACTGTAATTGTCAGCTATTGGTTTGTGACTTCGGTGACTTTGGTTTAGAAAATGTCAAGAGGCAGTAGACTCCTAATAAAAACGCGTTTATACCGCTACAATCAAAGGATGCAACGAATGCAGAGTTTCAAAAAAAAAAAATAGGTATTTATATAACGGGTTTTTTGGGAGGCTATTGCCTCTGGACATTTCTCAAACCAAAGTCACAAACCTGACATCTTTCATATTTAATACTTCTCCGTATAGTCGGTATATATAGGTACACATCACAACAAATTTCAAAACTCTCCATAAAAAGTTACCCATATGTACTTGTTATGGGGAATCCCACTGTTGCAAAAGGATCTGCAGCTCCCCTAGCATGAAATCAAAAACAGGCAAATTTTCCTGAAAACCCAGGTCAGCCGGTTAAGAAATAGTTGAGGAGGAGACCACCTTCCAGTCAAAACACAATTTATTTCTTCTTATTGCCTAAAATACTATCTATTTAGAATTATATCTTTCTAACAGAGCAGCAATATTATACAAAGCTATTCCGATAGAATTAAAACTACTAGCCAATGTACGCACATTTTCCGATAACTCGTCCATAAATCCATCTGCGTTTTTTGAGCCCGCCTCATTGTCATCACTAGTTTCCTTCTCATCAATCATTTCGACCGTTTGAACTGTTTCTTTGAAACAAGACGCATTCGGTTCGTTTTTATTTGAACTGGACTTTAACGGTATTTCAATTTGTGACGATGGTATTATATGAAGGGTAGTCATGGATGACTCTTGAGGGTTCATTACCTGTAATAGCAAAATAAGTCATTATTATGAGAGCTTTGTGATTAGATGCAGTTCATACGCACCATCGTTTCATATTCACCGATATCCAATTCTCCTGTAGACGAAGGACGACTCTGATCCTCAACAGTTGCATCCAAACCGTCATCATCTTTCATCACGACCGCTTCAATAGTGCTGGACTTTTGCAAACTTGTCTCCCAAATTTGTTGCCACACTTTCAACGAAGCCATATGTCCGATTAACATTAAAAGACGTTGTTCGATTTCGGTCGGTGGACGATCACATCGACATTCGCCCGATATAAAGGTTTTCGCGCGCGTTCTTGTGTAAATTATAATGTCGTTCCAATATTTAGCCCATTTCATGGTATTTTTCAGGGCACCGTCGAGCGCATTCAATTTGTGGGTAAGCTCGAGCCAGATACGTTGCTTGGCGCGATTGTCGGTGCCGTTGAGTGTTCGCAATGCCTGCGGATTGTCTTCAAAGTATTTGACCAGTTCTTCTTTTTGTCGTTCCGAGGCCTTGGGCGTACGATGGCGTCTCTGAAAATGTTTAGGGAGTAGAAATGGAATTAGATGTTGCTAGGAGCGAGGGAGGGCGGGACAGATGATGGTGAATTTACAAAAGTTACTGCTTTCCGACATAGGGTAAAGATCCAACCTCCTACATTGGAAAGTAATGGCCAATCGATGAAAACACATCGACACACAGTCAGGGTACAAAATATCTTGCTCTTCTAAGTATGGCAACAACCCGACTTGTCTTAGGGAATTTACACACCACGGTTGCCACAAAGAATATCGCAGTTTTAACGGATAGCCAGGCCGCCATAATGGCCCTCGACAGATTCTACGCAGTGACCGTCAATGCCCCCGGTGGCCGTGGTCATTCAGTCACCGTTCAACGACACTAATCTAGAGCTCGGAGTTCAAATCTCGGCGCAATAAAAAACTGCCTGTGAGTACTAATAGAACTCTCACGGTGCTCCGAGCTTGTCAGTATAAACACGGTGCGGATAGGGGGTGCATGCTAGCAACTGCACTTCCGAAAAGTAAATATGCTATCGAAACGTCAACAAGGTATAGAAATGCTAGAGATGTTGACGCGCTCATGCCTCTGAGGGGTCAAGGCAACTAACACACACACTAAGGACGTGCATCACGTCTAAGAAAATATGGCCATTCTATAATACACAACAAAGAACTAATAGTCTTCTTGATACCGTCCAGAGGTGGCCAGGATTGTCGCGAGTACGACGGGTCACTAGCCAGTGGGAGAGCACGCAGTCAGACTTGGTATTGCCTACGACTGCTGTCGTAGTTGCAAGGATAGTGCGGAGAAGGAGACCCTGGTACACTTTCCCTCCAAATGTCCAGCACTAGCTAAGGTGCGGCACCGAGCTTTCTCACAGACAACCGATATCTCCTCTAAGTGTAACCACACACTGTCGAACTCCAACTCGAACACGAGTCTGGTACAAATGTCCTCTGAATAGATCAAAACACACATACACACATACTTCACATAAACCTGAAGAAAATCGGTCCACTTGTACCATGTTCGAGTTCGAGTGTATGGTGACACTAAGGTCTTCTTCTTCCTTGCCCGTTGATACCACTCTGCGGCTTCGCGTTGCTCTGCCTTTGGTGTTGGCACTTCGCCCATTCTGGCGGTATAATCTCAGCTTCCTTCTGCAGGCAGCTCGGTCTTGGATCGTATCATCGCCATCGTTGTTGCTTTTTCATCTGATCGATCCACGTGTGTTTCCGTCTGCCTCGGCGTTTGGGTCCAGCAAATGGAACATTCGTTGATAGTACTTTCATGACATTTCAGGCGGACTCCTTAGAACGTGGCAATACCATTCCATACGACGATCATCGAGCTTTTCAGTGATCGGTTGCTCAACAAACAAGCTGCCTCGGATGTGGGTACTTTTGATACGATCCTTTCTGGTCACACCGGCTGACATCCGTAGCATTTTCATCTCAGTCGCAGTCATTTTACTTTCGAATGTCTTATACATAGTCCAGCATTCAGACGCATACATGAGTGCGGGACGTACGACCGTTTTGTAGAACTTGCCCTTAAGCTGTCGTGGCATCTTCTTGTCGCAGAAAACTCCAGAGTTTTCTCGCTACTTCATCCAACCGACACTGATGCGATGTTTGATGTCATCATCGCAGGTAGCTTCCTTGTTGACCATCGAGCCCAGGTATTTGAACCTTGTACAGAACTTCAGCTGCTCTCCTTTAATGTAAATATATGGTATCGGTCTATCTGGATCAGAGAAAGGACAGCAAAGATACTCAGTCTTTGGTATGCTAATTCTCAGGCCATGATCCTCCAGTATCTTACACCACTTGGTCAGTGCAGCCTGCAAAGCAACTATGTCTTTGCTACCCAGGACAATGTCATCGGCGAAGAGAAGAGATATTTCCAGGACGTCAAAAATGAGTGCTAATAAATAGAGTATGATGATGTTGAAGAGCAAGGGACTCAATACACTGCCTTGGTGAACTCCGACTTTAACTGGAAATTCTTCAGACTCACCAGCTGTGCATCTAACTTTAGTAGTTGCCCCATCATACATGTCTTGTATCATCTTGACATATGCCTCGGGGACCTTAAGTGCTCTTAGGGCACCCATATGAGATCACGAGGAACTCTGTCGAAGGCTTTTTCCAAATCGATGAGCACAAAGTGCAAGTCCGTAATACGTATGCACTGAATAGCATCGACTGTGGACCGACTCTCCACAAAGCCGCACTGATTGTCATCCAACCGTACAATCTCTTTCAATCGATTGCAGACAACCTACTCGTAAGTCTTCAATGTGTGAGATGTTAACTTGATTGCCCTATAGTTGTTGAGCTTGCGTAAGTCACCCTTGTTCTTATAAAACGGGAGAAGGAAGCTTTTTCTGAAAGCGTCAGGCATCGGTTGCCCTCTTTTAATTTTGTTGAAAAGAACAGTGAGCCATCTAAGCCCGACATGATCCATCTTCAACCAAAATTCCAAGGGTATTTTGTCCGGTTCGACTGCCTTTCCGCGTTTCATCAGCATCATTGCCTTCATCACCTCCTCCACTGAAAAATCAGCGATATCAGTGGTGTTCGGCTCCACAGCTTGAAAAGCTTCTCGCGGAAATTCTTCGCTCAGAAGTTCATCAAAGTACTCACGCATTCTGCTACAGATGGCAGTGTCTTCAACCAGTAGCACTCCTTCTGAGTCTTCAACGTTCTTTGGCGCCTGAATCTCTCGAGCGTTTCTTCTCCTTTGGGCTGCGACTTTATAAATCCACTAAGGGTATGGGCGAGATACCCCATTTTCGAAATCCCACAGGGTGGATCTAAGGAAGTGCCCCGGTTAACCGACTAGACAGACTTAATTCCAGTGGTTTTCCTCTTATGAGGCTCCTGGCATCAAAACGGCGCACATCAGCGCTAATTGGGTGTTTCTCCCTTTTTGGGGGTTCTGCCGCCACTTTAACCAACCAACCAAAGCGGAAACGGACTCTTTAATCCACATTCAAGGAATTTCCGCATTAGGAATCAGAAATCCAGCGTTAGTACATGATTAGAATGGATTCATACAGAACGAGCCAGTTCTCCAACTTGGGGACGTACTGAATGCGGTTTTATTGCCATTTTAGACGCTAAATGCAACCAGAAGAACGTATCGGTCTCATCTCTCAAAGGGACGAGATCAATACGTTTTTTTAGCCATTTAGTCACTAGAAAATCGTATCGATTTGGTCGTTGGCTTGGGGGCGTACTGAACTTGGTTTTGTAAATACACGATGCGGCGAGACGATCAAAAACCGAAAAAAAAGAATAAAAGACGGTTGGCTATACGCATAGGAGGTGTATGATAGCAACTCCTGAATCATTCGGAATTTATATGCTAACGAAACGTCATCAAAGCATTGCTAGAGATGTTGACGCGCCCATGCCCCTTTGGAGGGCTTGAGGCAATTAGTAGTAAAATGCCCAAGCGAAAAAGGAACTTACCTCCATGGCTCAACCGGTGTCCGGAGTCAACGAATTCTCTCGAGTGATAAAGTGAGAATCGAAAATCTTGTGGGAAAATATCACCGCCGTCCGCGCACTCACTTCACTTTCGCTTCTCTGTTCGCTAATTTTTGACATTTTATACTGGAATGCGCCTATCGCAGCAAATTAAATTGCCCGGTCGTTCAAAGATGGCGCTAAAATTTACTCAATTTTTGAGCACTTCTATGAAGAATGAGTGAAATTTCTAAATAGCGGTGAGTAACAACAACAACAATTCTTTGACAAATTGTGGTTATGTTCACAGAACTGTCAAACATCTTGCGGAGTAGCGGCAGAAAGTCCCGTTTTCTCGGTTTTTCGTGAATAGAAGTTCCCAAAACTTAAGAAAAAATGGTTAAATTAACGCCAGACATCATTAATCAATCGATGCAGTATATAAATCCATGCAGGGATCGCGAATTGGATCTGCGAGGTGAGTTCATTTCTTATAGAAGTAGTAGCTGCTAGTTCTGGCGCTAATACGTACCTCCTATTCGTAGGCTACAAAATTCCACAAATTGAGAATTTGGGTGCTACGCTGGATCAATTTGATACTATTGATTTCTCGGACAACGATCTCAGGAAGTTGGATGGATTCCCGTTTTTGCCTAGATTGAAATGCCTACTGTTGAATAACAATCGTATAGTGTAAGTGGTGGACGGCGTCTTAATGGTCTGGACGTTTGTAATTTTGTTTTATACCGGCCCTTGTTGTTTCAGGCGACTAGATGACTACCTGCATGAGTCCATACCCAACTTGGAATCCGTGATATTGACTGGGAATAATGTGCAAGAGTTGGGAGACCTGGAACCGCTTACACATTTGAAGAAATTGGATACGTTGTGTCTGCTTGTGAACCCTGTATCGACGAAGCCTTATTATCGCGAATATGTGGCGTATAAGTAAGTTATTTAAAATTAAATAGCCTTATTGTAAACGGCGACTATATGGATGGGATGTGTATGCCAGCAACATGCATCATCCGAAACTTGTTATATGCTAATTGTGGTGGATACACACACGCGTTCAATCCAAAATTTCCCCGGTCGATGTAATTTTCGATTCGCCCCGAAAAATTTGGATCGGACGCGAGACAAATTGAATTTTGGACGCGTGTGTGTATTCATCTTTACTGCAACAACCCCTTTAGCCAGGCAAGGGGAGTACGATATCGTGCATAGAACCGGCTGCCGTAAAAGCGGTGACTAAAGGAGTTGTTACTCTCAGTATACCGCCCTAAAACATCCGCTCCACTCTCTCTATACGCTACGGTGAAGCCACTATTAGCAAAGACGCCAACAACGATTCGTCGTCAATATTTACATGTACTTGTTTTATTATCGAAACTATGAATCACTTATTCACATATGTACGTTGGTTTTTCGAAATTTCGTATTTTTGGAAATTACTACCCCTCTGCTTCCTTTTTCCTCACATATACTCATTTGCTCTAATCCCTAGTGGAGCAGAGCGCATCAACTGTTCCATGTGGTTTAGCTGGCATTTCTTTCACCTAAACCAGTTTCGGACGATGCACGTTGCCAGCCTGCACCTCCTGCTCCCATTTAGTTGCCTAACCTGCGACAAGTTGGGAGATGTGGGTTATTACTACGCCCCGCACCACAGAGGTCAGACAACACAAACATCCATGGCCATGAACGCCATGGACGTTACTTGAATCCGTAACGACCATAGTCAGACATGAGATTTACGCCTCTACGCACTGAGCACCCGGTCGCCCCACATATACACTGACATAAATTTGTTCCTTTCACCACTACAGATTTCCCAATTTGCGTCTACTCGATTTCCGTAAAATCAAGCAAAAACACCGAAAGGAAGCCATCGAATTCTTCCGCAGCAAAAAAGGCAAAGATGTGTTGAAGGATATTGCCAAGAAATCGAAGAGTACAATTGCTGCCGGTCAGGCTGCACCCGGATCGGAAAATAAAGGCAAAGGTAATTTAGAAACTATTGAATTGATGATCTCGAATTAAAATTATAAAATTTGCCGATATTTTTGCAGTGCAAGGAGCATCCCAGGAAGACATTCAACGGATACGCGAGCTCATCAGGAAGGCAAATTCACTGCAGGAGGTCGAACGGCTCACACGCATATTGCAATCGGGTCAAATGCCAAGTGATCTATTGCAGAATTCAGGTAATATATTGGTTGAAATAAATGCCAAGGCTCATTATTCACGCTTCCGTTCTATATAAATTCTTTCAGATGAGCCAATGGAGCACTAAAGGTAAGACATTATGAATTGAGTTTATCACACAAAGCCAGTTTTACAATATACAGCAAATATGGTTTTGATAAGAACAGATATTTTACGCTTTTATTTTATTTTATTCATAATGTCGATTGGCGAGCACATACATTTGGATTTTGATAAAAATTCTGTCGTAAATAAATTTGGATTTAAGAGAACATTCGTTGTTTTTTTCAATTCCTTTAAAGGATTAACATCGTTCACAGTACTCAAATAGTCGATGCGATTTAACCAATAAACCAGAAATAATACTGTTTAAAGCGGAAATCCACTACCGGCCCAACCTGGTACCAAGACATTTTCCATAGTCCTCCTCGTGGGCACCTCCTGGTAACGGCTGTGTGTCAAACCGCTTACGGCCAAATCTTAGCGATAAGACAGTTTGAAAAAAGTCAGATAGCTGTAGCCTGAATGGCTGACCAACACCTATGCGTCTCAGGTTTAGTAGGATGGAATGATTTGTGTAGTTGGACCTGGAACATAGTTGTGTGAACTCCAACACGTTCATTAAACCATGCGCTCGGTGGCCGTGATCGTTCGGTCACCGCTCTACGATACTAATCTAGAGCTCGCAGATCAAATCTCGGCGCGATCAAAAAACTGCCTGTGAGTACTAATAGAACTCTCACAGTGCTCCGAGCTTGTCAGTATAAAGACGCGCGGATAGGAGGTGCATGCTAGCAACTGCACTTCCGAAAAGCAGATATGCTATTGAAACGTCAACAAGGCATAGAAATGCTAGGGATGTTGACGCGCCCAATTAGAGAGATCCCCTGAATGGGGTTAGGCGATGTGCTAACAACTTGTCCTTGTAAAAACCACTCCACGTCAAGATACCTGAAACAAAAGCCTCGGATTGGACATATCAACGACGACTAATAGATTCTTTCGGATCTCGGAATGTACGCTCCCTGAACAAATCGGGGGCCGAGAAGGCCCTCCTTCAACAAGTCGAAAAGTACAAACTGAGCATTACTGCAGTCTAGGAAACATATTGGCTTGGCAGCGAGATCAATGACAAGAAATCGCACACAATTTTTACAAGTGGCAAACCATCGGGCCACAAGGAGTTTGGGGAAGCATTTATAGTAGACAATCACCTCAAGCCGCGATTACTGACTTCAAACCCATAAATGAACGGCTGTGTGCGATTCGCATTACGACTCGATTCTCCAATCTCTGGCTCATCGATGTGCACGCCCCACTGAAGTTAAAGAAGACGCAGTAAAAGAGGAGTTCTACGCCCGCCTTGAGACTCTCTTCGACTCACTTTCAACAAACGACGTCAAACTGCTGCTGGGAGATTTTAACGCGAAAGTCGGAAATGAAAGTTGGTACCGGGGGACCACTGGAGACCACAGTCTCCAGGAAAAATGTAACGACTTATCAACTTCGTCTGCAGTAGGACTCTAGTCGTTAGCTATGCGTGTTTCCCGCATTCACTAGCAGACCTGGAAATCTTCAGACGCACATACTGTCAACCAAATTGATCACGTCCTCATTTCCAACAGATGGGCGTCTAGTGTGATGGATGTCCGCTTTTATCGAGGAGCAAATTGTGACTCAGATCATCATTTGGTGAAGACGATCTACAGATGTAGAATTTCCTCAGTGCACCAATCGAGAATCGGCCCTTCCAAAATCTTTGCGGTTGATAAGCTTCTGAGCGATGCCACGGCGGTGGCGTATACTACTGTCCTTGAGGAAAGACTATCGCTTATGCTACACAACATCAGCAACACAGGCGTCCATGGATTCTAGAAAGAACTCAAGGGTACCATCAAAGATGTCGCAGAGAAGGTCGTGGGATATAAAACCCGGCGAGCGCGAAATGATTGGTTCGACGAAGAATGCAAAAATTCACTTCACGCGAAAAACGAGGCCTATAGACAATGGATTCAACGAGCAACTAGAGCCCAAAGGGAAAAATATGACGAGCTACGGCGAATATCGAATAGAATAATAAGATGTAAGAAACTTAAATACTGTAACGTTTCCTCTGATGAGCGAAACCAAACCAGGTTCGTTAGATATTTTTGTGCTGAATAATGAAAACACTTCGATTGAAAAACACACTTTATTTACTAAACGAACTAAACGCGCGTAACTAACAATGAACGTCAAACTAGCTGAAACTATTCGTTACGGGCGGGTAACTATAACAACTCTTCGACTTCCGAGCGGATACTTTATAACGATCCGACTGCCACTGAGTGTCGAGTCTTACTACTTCTTCTCTCGGTGACATCTGCCTTTTATAGTTGGAATTGTTTCGAGAAGGTTCCAGACTCCAGATGGCTCTAGAATCAGCTGGTCTCACTCACAATTGCCCTAACCCCTTGTGGGGCATAGCGCGTCAACTGTCCCATCTGGCCCAGTTGACGTTTCCACGGCATAAACTGGTTTCGGAGAATGCAGTTGCCAGCATGCACCTCCTGCTGGTACTTGTCATGGATGGATCGAGACTATGGTAGAGCTTAGTGCAGTGTGTGTCGTAAGAGATACCCACTCCGTACACGCAACAATACTTTGACGAGCAGTTGCTGAATATTAATGAAAACGTAGCTAATAAGAACACCAGACAAGCGTACAAACACAATACAATTAAGAAAATCTATCAACCGTGGACTAGCCTTTGTAAGGACAAGGATGGAAGCATAATCAGCGACATCGATGGCATTAACAAACAATAGGCCTCTTATTTTGAAGAGCTTCTGAACCTACCATCTAACATCCCCACATAAGAAGCTCTCGACGATATTGTTAATCTAGGCCCACCCATACAACCCCCGACAGTAGAGGAAGTAGATCTCGCGTTGCGGTCACTAAAACGAAATAAAGCGCCGGGCGCTGACGAGATTCCAGCTGAACTACTTAAATTCGGTGGAACGGGTCTAGCTAATGCCATACATCAATTACTCCTGCGAGTATGGGAGGACGAGGAGATCCCAGACGATTAGCGCAGAAGCATCATCTGTCCAATTCACAAAAAGGGAGATAAACTGCGGTGTGAGAATTACAGAGGCATATCACTAGTTTGTACGTCCTATAAAATTTTGACGAAAATTCTGGAAAATAGAATAAAACCGTACGCAGAACGAATCATTGGCGAATATCAAGGCGGTTTCAGACCTGGTCGCTCCACAAACGATCATCTCTTTACGGTCAAACTAATACTCCAGAAGTGCTGGGAATACAACGTAGACGTTTACCAAATCTTTGTCGACTGCAAGCAGGCATATGACAGTATCGATCGTTGAATCGTACAACATCATGCTGCAATCTGTTATACCAGCAAAATTAGTGCGACTGACAAAGATGACGATGACCAACTCCGTCTCACAGGTCAGGATCCATAATAGACTTACTGATCTATTTGAAACACGCACTGGTCTGAAACAGGGCGATGGACTGGCACCGACACTCTTCAACCTAGCACTGGAATACGTTATTCGAGCTATGAATATGGACAACAGCAAGACGCTACTCATCAAGTCGACACAATTAGCAACGTACTCCGACGACATCAACATCATGTCCCGAAGATTGGCCGACGCAGAAGAACTTTTGTATACGTTCGATACCGCTGCAAAAGAAGTTGGACTACGTATCAACGAGGGTAAAACAAAAATAATGATGCAATCGACAAGGACACCTGCACAATCGAGCATCAATATGGGGGACCTCAACATCGAGCTTGTGAACGACTTCATATACCTGGGTTGCAACTTGTCGAGGGACGCCAACGAAACTGACGAAATCAAGCGACGGATACAGTTAGCTAATAAGACTTTTTTCTCGGTTCTCCCCATAATGAAATCGAAGCATGTGCATAGAAACACGAAGCTCCGCTTCTACAAAACCATTATACAACCAGTGCTATGCTATGGCTGCGAAGCATGGACCCTAACTCAAGCCTCCGGAAACATGCTAGACGCTATTGAACGTAAGGTTCTGCGGCGAATTTTCGGGACTGTTTGCGAGATGGATGGCGCATTACGGTACAACCATGAGTTGTATGAACTGTAGGATGTACTACAACAACTTCAATGGGCAGGGCATGTACAACGAATGGACGATGATCGCATGCCAAAGAGAGTAATGAACGCGGAACGAGTCGACGGAGCGAGACTGCCTAGACGACCGAGAGCTCGTTGGGAGAGCTCAGTATATGCAGACGCCGAGTAGCTACTGGGCTTCCAAAATTAGAGGACGCGGTCACGTGACCGAGATAATTGGAGGACAACGACCCAGGCGGCCAAGGCCCGACGTCAGGCTGTCGTGCCACGATGATGATAATGGTACTGTCTGTGCTTTTGTATGGGAGCAGCACATGGAAAGTTCCCGCAAGAGTTACAAGAAAGTTGGAAGTTTTCGTCAACTCATGTCTTCGTCGAGTTCTAAGAATTTTCTGGCCCGGAACAATATCAAATGAAGAGCTAAGTCGGCGTACGGGCCAGGTGCCAATCGACGAGTTAATAATGGAACCCCATTTCCAACCAACGCTGACGAAGAGGGGGGCTTAAAATAACATGGCGTCCATCTGTGGCAGAAGAGTCTACGGCGCTGGTTAAGTCGTTTGGGGAGTTGCGCCCCATTGCCTAGAACAGAGTACTATGGCACGCAGGTGTGGTTGATGCGCTATGCCCCACTAGGTATCAAGGCAAAGTAGTACTTCTATTACTCACTGTCATTTTCTCTGATCGTATCATGTTTGCCAAAACGCCGCCATTGGACGCAGTTCTGAAAGCCGAATCAGGATCTGACTTTTTCGATTTCTCCTTCATATGCTTACCCCTCCGGTAAAATATCTACCGTCAAGTGTCGATTTTGGGATCAGAATACTTTTCAGATCTGAAGGGGAATACTATATTTCCAGATCCAAAAATTGAGAGTTGACGGCACATTCTCTCTCTCAATTGCCCAAACCCCTTGTGGGGCATGGCGCGTCAACTGTTCCATGTGGCCCAGTTGATGTTTCGACGGCATAAACTGGTTTACTGGTTTCTTCTGCACATCCATGGCCACGAACGTCGTCGTGGACGGGATTCGAACCAGAAACGTCGGTAGTCAAACATGAGACTAATGCCTCAATACACTGCGCTATCGGTCGCCCCATATTCTATATTCCTATCCCTATATTCTACCGGAGGGGAAAACAGAAATCGAAAAAGCCAGATCCTAATTCAGCTTGCAGAACCGCGACCATTGTGACACTCCCAGGAAGACTAGGAAACTACCAAAACATTTCTAAACCTATTCTCTCGAAATCTTTTACATTAAAACGCCATAGACACTTTCATTATTTCTAAGCGTTATTTTAATAAATGTAACATTGTCGGGACTAAATAGTCGTCAATTGCAGACATCAAAAATATTTCAAAGTCAAGAACAAATAAATTATAACAAATCACTGTCAACAGTAACATTAAAACAAAAAAACAAGAAAAATCAAATCACAGAGAATTCCGATCATAATAATCAAAATACAAATTATAAAAATCAGGCCAAATAAAATGTCGTATTATTCCCGGCAAATTGATGCGTTCGCTTGGATTAACCGTCAACATTTGAGTGCACAATTGTCGCAAATAGTCGGGATAGGGCAGGTGATTGCATGGCCACGATCCTTGCCGACAACCGTTGGTGATTTCGTAGATATGCAACTGAACCTGGAACGAGAGTTACGTATGGATGGAGTAGGAGCTTTCTTGGCCAGAAACAGTTGTTTACCTTCGTTTGCATGAATGGTGGTCGCAAGGCACAAAGCTCGTATAAGACGCATCCCAGCGACCAAATATCAACTTGATAGTCATAGCTATGTCCGAATAGGATTTCAGGAGCAATATACAGAACAGTACCGCGTGCGTCTTTTCCTTTGCAGTTTCTATGTGAATGAACAAATGAAATTGTAATACAAAATTGACGTGACGAACAATTTGTTTTGATTGAAAAATGATGGCAATGTCCACTGTATCTTCAGGTTCCGGTTATCTACTTCTTGTCTTTTAAAAATACAGCTAAACAAAAAGCTGTAAAAAGTGTACCATTATCCTAGTGCCTTTCGATATGATACGAGTAGGGGCGGATTCGAGTCCCGTCCACGTTCTTGTTGTTTTGGTAGCGATTCTTCAAATACTGTAGTTCTTCTTATATCGAGGGAATTTGGCAGCTCTTGGCCGTTGAAAAACGGGCCGTCCCGGTACGAAGAACCGGCTGCCGCAGGAACGAGTCTCGTCCACGTCGTGGCTATAGATGGGTGTGTTGTCTTTCCCCGTGGTGTGGGGCGTAACAATAAGCCACATCCTTTCTCAACTTGTCGGAGATATGCAGCTAAATAGGCAGGAGGTACATGCTAGCAATATGCATCGTCCGAAACCTGTTTATTCTAACGAAACGTCAACTAAGCCACATGAGAATAGTTGACGCGCTATGCCCCACTAGGAGTAGGGCAAATAGTATTTGATATGAGTCCGTGAGTTGATCAATGCCTTTGGCATAGGCTCGAGTTCATCATTATGCAACAAAGTGCATTTAGGGATGATTGAATGGCAAGTTTGTTTTTCCGGGTGTCATGTGCCGCTAAAGCGTGCGGATAGGGGCGGAAATCGACAGGGTCAAGCAGTGGCGCCATCAAAGGTAGACGTGTCTGTCATCTGCGAGTGTGGACGAATTTATCGGCGAATAAGCCTCGCATAGTGATCTTAGAATCGCGCATTGAGGCAAGATAAAATGTCCAGTTTATTTTCGCCTGTTTTGTGCCGCTAAAGTGTACAATAAGGGTCTGGAAATTAAAATAAATAGTATTTTTGCGCCGCGGTCGCTACAATCAACCGTTAGAACGAAGTCATAATCATGTACGATCGTACGTTGTCAGATGGATGGTAAGAAAAGCCAAAACGATAAAAACCATTTTGTAGGCGCACGTAAAAATATTAAAAACAAAGACGATAAGAACAACATGAAGGAGGAGCTCTACCTTTCGGACATTGATGAGTCACGTCGGAACAGGCGCAGCACTAGCTGCCAACCCAATACTGAGCCCTTCAAGGAGCGCTCGGTCCCAAATAAGGGCCATTCTAATAAAAATGCGATTAGACTCCCTCATCCGGACTCGCTAGGAGGTCTCCGGAACCCCCTTCATCGGGGTCTCAGTGGGACAGCTTGCAAACGCTATCTGCTTTATCTCTCGCAGGGGCATGTTCCCGTTAAACCGAGATAATTAGCAGTCAAGTATCCGTGCAATGCACCCCCTCCGAAAAGGCAGAGATCAGCAGAGGAAGGAACCTCTGCTTCACAAACCAATACGGATGCAAATAAAAAATAGAAGACAGCGCTGGAAGCACCCATCTGCTTGTCACGGAAGCATGCCTCAAATCAGCTCCGACTTCATCTCACACAGCCTCATCCGGGTGCAACCCCATACAACGCCCTGGCTCCTCTCGGTTGTAACCACCAGTAGACCGAACTGCATCCTCCGTCAGTGCGGTACCACAATCAAGTTCCGCCGGTGCCACTGAATCGCCATCTGTCGGAAGGCCCGGAGCATTGTACGCGATGGGGGCAGCATCTGTGAGGGTAGCCATTCTTGCGTGAGATTATCCTGCGAACGTGATCCCGTCAGACTGATGATCGAATTGTTCGGTTCGGATTTCCGAACCGAACAATTCGATCATCAGTCGCCGCGCACATCACCGAAACAGGACATACCGTTACCCGCGAAAATTTGGAGATAATTCGACACATCAACAAGCCGTATACCCTGGATCAATGGGAAAGCCTCGAAATCATGCGCGGAGGAATTATTAAACACGGACCAAGGAAGTTGCACTTCGAAATTAACTAAACTCGCCGCGAATAGATGTAGGAAAGCAGGTAGTAAAGGAACCTAAACTGGTGACATATGGCCCCTCACTTTTAGGACACAGGTATATTTTTTTTTGTTTTCTTAAAAATTTATGGTTCTCGACTACCTGCAATGTTAATGTTAAGTTTCTTAAATTGATTTATAAATTTGCCATTATGTTTAGTAGCTTGTATACTGAGGAAGGGAGTAATACAAAAATAAATCTTGTAGTTTGGGGAAAAGCTACGTTTTTTCACTTATAAATCACAACTATAAACATCGGACGATCCAGATTATATAAATGACTCTTGTCCAGGACGCCATCATCAGGAGGATCTACACCATCTCCGCTCGCAGCAAAAGCCCTCAGTTCGGCAGCATCTGTTTCCGACCAGGGTTCCTTGTGGTGGAATGCGACGACAGAGAGACCGCTGATTGCCTTATCAGCATAACTTCCTCTCTCTACGAGCAGCTACAGAGGGAGATATTCCGTCTGTTCGTTCGTCTGTCGCTGCTATCTACTTCTCTAAGTCGCCCAACATGACTGCCACCGCTGCTCTTGACCTCCTTGGCCGTCAAAACCGCGGGCTCCAGGACAGGGAGTGAATCAGAGAGGTCCAGGACAGCGAAGGCCTTTTTACTATCGTATCTATCGATCCTGGGTCAATGGAGCTTATCGCGAGATACAATCTCCTGCGATCATATCGCTTCGGTAAGATTCAAGTTTACCCAAAGACCTGATGATGCCTGGCACAACTAGGGACCACAAAAATGGGGCTACTATGGGAATGGAGTCCGGCGGCACATCCGCTGTGGGATCAACACGGGCGAGTGCCGGTGGAAGCAGTTTATCAGCGGCCATCACTACAACAACACAACGCACTTACTGCCAACGCCGTCAATACGACATCAACGAGCTCCTATGTGTCGTCGCGACTCGCGACACCCACCACTGCAAAGACAGCGATGGAGGTGGTCCAATCTACCACTAACACAGAATCTGCGATCTCCGTCCAATATATCGCCGCGTCAACCATCCCGGAGAGTCAACAATGGCGTTGGAACAACCACCACCCTGCTCCATGGAGATACTTCCGTGGGTGTGCCTCTCCTCCCAGGACAATAGCTTAGACTAAGAGCCTGATTATTGGCGTGGTTCACTCAAACCTTCACCACGCCAGGGCCGCCTCGGATACTCTCGAAACTAAATTCGCCAGGGAAAACCTAGGGACAACCCTAATTCAGGAACCATGGCAGAAAAATGGAATTTTAAAAGGATTAAATATAAGTAACTCTGCTCTCGTGTATGATCGTGGTGCCAGTCGACCGAGATCGTGATTATCCTAGTGCATAGTATTAAGTACATTTACCTTACAGAGTTTACCACGGGTGATACAGTGGCAATAGCCATTAGCGCCATTCTTGGAGGTTGCCTATAGTAGTTGTCGTGTCCGCATATTTCCCCGGGGACTCTTCGGTCCCGCCTAAACAGCTACAACGACTGGTCGAATACTGCAGAGCCAACACGGTATGGGGAAGAACCGATACCAAGAGTAGAGGTGAGTACTTCCTAGATACTATAACTAGCCTATACCTTAATATTCTTAACAGGGGAGCCAGTCCCACTTTCATCAGAAGATCAAGGCAAGAAGTCTTAGACCTAACTTTGAGTAGTCTCTCGCTATCTGAACGAATATACAACTGGTATGCCTCGGACGATCCTTCCCTCCCTGGCCACCTGCATTTTCGATTCGACATTGCACCAGCGGCTTCGACAGCAGCAGACAGACGAATCCCGCAACGTACGAACTGGATCGGGTACTCCGAGTCGCTGGGGGAAAAGGTCTCTCTGATGGATAACACAACCTCTGGGTGGCTGAGTCTGGATAGACTCACCACGGACATAACCAGAACCATTTTGACAGCATACGAAGAAAATTGCCCTTTAAAGTCCGTCAAGGACAACAGGGGAGTTCCATGTTGGAGCACTCCCGCCTATGGAAAACGACTAGAAAGTTGATCAACAGGGTCAAACGCAATGGTGAGTGGGACCTATACCGTTCTACTCTCACAGAATATACTAAGAAGATTAGAGATGCCAAACGTCACAGCTGGATGACTTTCCGTGAGAATGGCAGCAACACCAACAAACCTGCTAGACTACACCGTGTCCTGCCAAAGAAAGGCTCTAACTTAGTTAAAACACTCAAAAAACTGGACGGCAATTCTATGCAAGACTCCGGCAGTACGGGAAAGCTCCTTCTGGACGCTCACTTTCCTGTGTGTAGGGTTGTTGTAGATGATGAATATGACTTGAGGTGCCACGATATACCTCACAGAGCCAAGCATTTTCACTGGGTGACAGCAAGGAGAATATTCACTCACGGTAAAGTTAAGTGGTCGATTGGATCATTTGAACCCTACAAATCGCCTGGCACAGATGGAATTTTTCCAGCCCTCCTACAGAGAGTCCAGGGAGAACTTATTCCATACTTAGTGCACATCCTCAGAAGTAGCTTCGCGCTAGGTCACATTTCCGGTGCCTGAAAATCAGTGAGGGTAGTTTTTATTCCCAAAGGGGGGAAATAGACGTTTGGACGACCCTAAATCGTATCGACCTATCAGCCTGACATCATTCATGAAGAAGACCATGAAGAAGAAGACCATGGAGAAGATCCTCGATGTTTACATCAGCACATTGCTCCTCATGGGAAACCCGCTTCATCCCAGACAGTTCGCCTATCAACATGCTCTACCCAACCTCGTTGAAGATATTGAAGGGGCCTTGTCAGCTAACGAAACGACACTAAGTGCGCTTCTTGACATTGAGGGAGCCCTCGACAGCGCCTTCTTCAAGTCCATCGGAAGTGCCCTCCGAGCTAAAGGAGCCAATCTTACCACCACAGTCTGGGTGAAACGTATGCTATCCTCTAGAAGGGTTATCACTACGGTATGTAGGTAGGTATCATAGCAGCAAATGTCACGCGGGGATGCCCGCTGGCTGGAATATTATCTCCCCACTTGTGGTGCATCGTAGTCGACAGTCTTGTGTGTAAACAATCCTCGATTAAATTTACCATTCAAGGTTACGCGGACGATCTGGTGCGACAATAGCGACTTACGTGTAAAACCCGCGAAAGCTGTCATAGTGCTATTCACTAGAAAAAGGGGAACATTCCTGTTTCGCGAATATTAGGAGAATTCTCTCTATTGCATTTAGGGAGAATTTTTAAATTCCCTTAATTGCGGGATTGAAAACAGGACCTGAACCGGAATGTTTCGAAAAAGGTAACTTAGGTCACAAAAGTGTCCCCTCATGTACAACTCCCCTATAAAACTGATGTCTAAAATCAAGTATTTGGGAGTTGTCCTTGACGAAAAGTGATCTGGAGTTGCAGTTATTGGATAGAACACCTTAGAACGACTTCTGACAAAGCAATTAAGGTTTTATGGATCTGCAGACAGTATGTCGGGAAGACATGGGGGATCAACCCCAAATAATCCATAAAAATCCGGAGATTTGCCTGCATGACCATAACTGGAGCCATGCATGCTTGCCCCACTGCTGCTCCAGAGGTTCTATTTGACCTCCCACTCGTTTCAATCAGTCACATGGGACAAAGAAAGGTGCGCGGATGGCTACAACTCTCTCCGACCCAACGCAATCAAATAGTTCACAGACGGCTCCAAAGCGGAAGAAGGTTCCGGTGCAGGCATTATTGATCCTGAGTACCGAGTCTTTATTCCGATGGGTAAAACGCCGTTGGTGTTCCAAGCGGAAATACACGCCATCGAGGTCTGTTCTAGGCTTTGCCAAATCGCTGACTATTTAAACAGGGACATAGCAATACTTACCGACAGTCAGGCTGCCATCAAAGCACTTAACAGCTTCACTATGATTAATTCTAAGCTGGTGCTACCCTGTCAGTCCTCTATACTGTGGGTTCAACAAACAAACTCACTCTTTACTGGGTCCCTGGTCACTCGGGAGTCGTAGGTAATGAGGTAGCAGATAGGCTAGCAAACCGAGCCTCCAAGGCCCCCTCCACGGTCCAAAACCTTTTTGTGGAATGACACTCTGCTACAGCAGAAACCAAGTAAGTGTCACCATACACTGTCGAACTCGAACACGAGCCTAGTACAAGTGGACCGGTTTTCTTGACACTTATGTGAGGTGTATGTGTGTGTCAGAGGACATTTGTACCAGGTTCGAGTTCGAGCTCGAGTTCGACAGTGTATGGTGACACTAAGAGACTGGAAAACAGCACTTGCCACATCCCAATGGGAGGCCTTCCAGACCACAGACTTGCGTAATCGTACTTTGGAATTACTGCGACTGAGAAAAAACAGAGTCAGCATTTGTGGTATTTTGACGGGACACTCACGTCTGAGGGGTCACCTTAAAACCATTCGTATTGTACCAGATGCTAGCTGCCGCTTCTGCGAGGCTGATGATGAGGCTTCACAGTACATCCTTTGTGAGTGCGAAGGTTTCGCGGAACGACGCACGGACTTCTTCGGCATAACATTCCCGTTGGCCGAGGACATCTCCTCTATTTAACCTGGCCAGATCAGTCAATTTATTGAGAAGAGTCGACTGACTCATATGAACTAGTCTTGCTTCCCGATAGAATGGGCTTTAGCACAATAGACCCATGGTCGCAGTGCTTGTAGTTTCAACACGATCCACGGCCCTCCTCCTATATATCTATTCTTCTTTCGATTCCGAATCGCAACAAGGGGTACAGAGTTTTGTAGAGCAATTCATTTCCGAGATCGTTTTGACAGGAAAATGGTATTTGGAAGGTGACATCATCAGTGTCATGCTACACGCACGATCCGCTTTTATTCAATTATAGACCAAGAGGCGACTGTCGTAAAAGTGTGGTGTCCGAACTGTCGGGATTTGGTATTATTAAAAGAAGCACATAATAATGTTGAATAAGAAATCGTTGGTCGGCCGAAGCAAAACTTGACCATTAATACACAATTAACCTAATTATCTAGGAAATTAAGGGGCCAAAATGCGGTGTCCGAACTGTCGGATCAAACTTTTTCTATTCGAAAGACAAAGTTGCTCTCATGTCAAAAACGCCGGTCGGCCGAGCCGCATCCTGTCGGAAGTCCTCGGCCGACCACTTTGAAAGTACCGATTTTTGTGGTCTAGCACCGGTGTCCGAACTGTCGGATCGAACCTTTTCTATTCGAAAGACAAACTTGCTCTCATGTCAAAAACCCCGGTCGGCCGAGCCGCATCCTGTCAGAAGTGCTCGGCCGACCACTTTGAAAGTACCGATTTTTGTGGTCTAGCACCGGTGTCCGAACTGTCGGATCGAACCTTTTCTATTCGAAAGACAAACTTGTTCTCATGTCAAAAACCCTGGTCGGCCGAGCCGCATCCTGTCGGAAGTCCTTGGCCGACCACTTTGAAAGTACCGATTTTTGTGGTCCAGCACCGGTGTCCGAACTGTCGGATCAAACCTTTTCTATTCGAAAGACAAACTTGCTCTCATGTCAAAAACGCCGGTCGGCCGAGCCGCATCCTGTCGGAAGTGCTCGGCCGACCACTTTGAAAGAACCAATTTTTGTGGTCTAGCACCGGTGTCCGAACTGTCGGATCGAACCTTTTCTATTCGAAAGACAAACTTGCTCTCATGTCAAAAATGCCGGTCGGCCGAGCCGCATCCTGTCGGAAGTCCTCGGCCGACCACTTTGAAAGTACTAATTTTTGTGGTCTAGCACCGGTGTCCGAACTGTCGGATCGAACCTTTTCTATTCGAAAGACAAACTTGCTCTCATGTCAAAAACGCCGGTCGGCCGAGCCGCATCCTGTCGGAAGTGCTCGGCCGACCACTTTGAAAGTACCGATTTTTGTGGTCTAGCACCGGTGTCCGAACTGTCGGATCGAACCTTTTCTATTCGAAAGACAAACTTGCTCTCATGTCAAAAACCCCGGTCGGCCGAGCCGCATCCTGTCGGAAGTGCTCGGCCGACCACTTTGAAAGTACTAATTTTTGTGGTCTAGCACCGGTGTCCGAACTGTCGGATCGAACCTTTTCTATTCGAAAGACAAACTTGCTCTCATGTCAAAAACGCCGGTCGGCCGAGCCGCATCCTGTCGGAAGTGCTCGGCCGACCACTTTGAAAGTACCGATTTTTGTGGTCTAGCACCGGTGTCCGAACTGTCGGATCGAACCTTTTCTATTCGAAAGACAAACTTGCTCTCATGTCAAAAACCCCGGTCGGCCGAGCCGCATCCTGTCGGAAGTCCTCGGCCGACCACTTTGAAAGTACCGATTTTTGTGGTCTAGCACCGGTGTCCGAACTGTCGGATCGAACCTTTTCTATTCGAAAGACAAACTTGCTCTCATGTCAAAAACCCCGGTCGGCCGAGCCGCATCCTGTCAGAAGTGCTCGGCCGACCACTTTGAAAGTACCGATTTTTGTGGTCTAGCACCGGTGTCCGAACTGTCGGATCGAACCTTTTCTATTCGAAAGACAAACTTGTTCTCATGTCAAAAACCCTGGTCGGCCGAGCCGCATCCTGTCGGAAGTCCTCGGCCGACCACTTTGAAAGTACCGATTTTTGTGGTCCAGCACCGGTGTCCGAACTGTCGGATCAAACCTTTTCTATTCGAAAGACAAACTTGCTCTCATGTCAAAAACCCCGGTCGGCCGAGCCGCATCCTGTCGGAAGTCCTCGGCCGACCACTTTGAAAGAACCAATTTTTGTGGTCTAGCACCGGTGTCCGAACTGTCGGATCGAACCTTTTCTATTCGAAAGACAAACTTGCTCTCATGTCAAAAATGCCGGTCGGCCGAGCCGCATCCTGTCGGAAGTCCTCGGCCGACCACTTTGAAAGTACTAATTTTTGTGGTCTAGCACCGGTGTCCGAACTGTCGGATCGAACCTTTTCTATTCGAAAGACAAACTTGCTCTCATGTCAAAAACCCCGGTCGGCCGAGCCGCATCCTGTCGGAAGTCCTCGGCCGACCACTTTGAAAGTACCGATTTTTGTGGTCTAGCACCGGTGTCCGAACTGTCGGATCGAACCTTTTCTATTCGAAAGACAAACTTGTTCTCATGTCAAAAACCCCGGTCGGCCGAGCCGCATCCTGTCGGAAGTCCTCGGCCGACCACTTTGAAAGTACCGATTTTTGTGGTCTAGCACCGGTGTCCGAACTGTCGGATCGAACCTTTTCTATTCGAAAGACAAACTTGCTCTCATGTCAAAAACCCCGGTCGGCCGAGCCGCATCCTGTCGGAAGTGCTCGGCCGACCACTTTGAAAGTACCGATTTTTGTGGTCTAGCACCGGTGTCCGAACTGTCGGATCGAACCTTTTCTATTCGAAAGACAAACTTGTTCTCATGTCAAAAACCCCGGTCGGCCGAGCCGCATCCTGTCGGAAGTCCTCGGCCGACCACTTTGAAAGTACCGATTTTTGTGGTCCAGCACCGGTGTCCGAACTGTCGGATCAAACCTTTTCTATTCGAAAGACAAACTTGTTTTCATGTCAAATACCCCAGTCGGCCAAGCCACAGCCTGGCCCAAGTGTTCGGCCCACCAAGCACCGGTGTAAGAACTGTTGGATCGAACTTTTTTATTAGAAAGACAAAAAAAAATTGCTTTTAAATAAATTAAAAAATCAAATACCCTAGACCTAGGCATGATACAATGTAGACCTGGGTTACAACTTGTGATGGTATTAACACTAAAAATTTGCAACAGCTGGTTTACGAAGGAGGAAAGTAGGCTTTGTTTTGAATGAAGAGAGCTCCTTTTACCTCAACTAAATGGAAGTCCCGTGTGAAGTCTGCACGCCAAAAATCAACTCTCTAGGAATACTAATACGGGGCAATTTCTAAGGTAAGTACCCTTGCTTTCCAACTGATCGATCTCATTTTTACTACAGAATATATGTATGACCCACTCTAGAGTAATCTACCAAAGTTCGAGTTTTTTACGTTTATTCGATCTTGAGTTATACGATACGATGCGTTTAATTATTTTGGATATGTGATATTTGATATACCTATCTACCAACTAGACTACACTGCTAACAAGGTTCCCGGTTTGCATGAAATATATAGGATCCTACATTCGCGGAACATTCATTTCGGACTATCAGTCGTTTTTCGGTTTACCACTGGCTATAAATTTATGGAGCAGCCATAAATTTAGGTAAACATGCGATATTTGTAAATCTCAAGCACATCGAGAGCATTATCCAAGTCCCGGAATGTCTCAACTCAATAATCTTCTGAGTTTAAGGCCGAACATACTGCAAAACCTGTGCACTGTTTGCCTATCTTCCAACTTTTTGTCCAGAAACCTTCAATTTCAAAAAAATTGTCCTTTTTTTACGATTAGAAAAAAATAGATTTGTGAAACATGACGAAAATAACGACATATTTGTCACGTTTATACAGTGGAACTAAAAGGTGTATTAACTAGATCCTAATAGGGTTAATACGCCCGACAAAACCAACCGTCAACAATGAAATAGCAAACCTAATCCAAATTTTTTTGTCCAGTGCGGCATCGCAAGTTGAGCTAAAAGTTAGTCCAACTAATCCGATACGTTCACATCGTGGTGAATTACCTAGGATTATAAACATAGTGACTAGCCGCAACCGCAAGTACCATCCTCGACTTATCTCTATATGCATTTGACCGAAACGCAAAAAGGTATCTTCTCATACATATGGCGTATGGCGCCGAGAAAAAGTCGAGGTATCAGTTCTATGTTGTGTAGAATTGATGTAGGTATGTACATACAGCAATTTGAATCCGTATCATATCGTGCAAATTAAACATACCACGAAATTTTATTACGCACGCTGCTCCTTTTAAAAAAAATTATGACACGAAATGTATTAATGCTTGTATCCCCGAATTGTTACACTATATCCTGCAATTTATATCAAATATTTATCGGGGAAAAAAAAATAAAATTATGCCAGTTCTTTTTTTGCAATATCCATTTGCTTATGACTTTGCTCAATTTGTATAGGTCAATTTTCCATACAAATACTTTTCCAGTTATAGATAATTAAAAAAACGTTAGTCTTTTTACAACTTAAATTCTATTTATTTCTTCCAAAATTTAACTTAAAATAAGAAACCATGCGATTTTTTCAACAGCTAGAGAAACAAAATATTTTATGGGAAAAATTAAATAATTAATTAATTGAATACATATGTACATTTGACTTGACAAGATAAATCAATCTTCATCGGAATCGTCGTCGAGCATTTGATAAAATTTTGGACTGGTGTCTTCGGCAAATACATCGGCAGAATCCTCAGATTCGCTGATAATTGTTATATCTTCCACGCGCAAAGGCGTGGGGTCTCCCTCGTACCAAAGTGGGATCAACTTGTCATTTTTCATAGTCCAACCGCAGTGTTCTGGCGAAATATCTATGCAATGATCATTCGTCGCGTTTTGCCACATAGCATTTACAAATATAGTTCTTAAAACTTTTTGGTCGAGCGTTCTTCGGCACGGGGGTAGCATGCTTGAATCGAAATTCCTGAACTTCTTAATGAAATGTTCATTACTCCCACTAGCAACATAAAATTGTTGGAATAATTCGAAACGCGCAGCGTTTACGGTTTCACAATTTTTTATGTTGTACAACTTTGTGGTAAATTTTTCAATGATATCCATTTTTTCTTTTTTACAAATGTCGGTAGGGTCGTTCAACGACTCAAGGACACTCTGTAGTTTCACATTTTTTTCAAAAATGTTGAAAGGTTTCGCTTTTCCCTTTCGGTAAAACGCCGCAGTATAATCACAACCTGTGAACGCATGAAATGCAGGTAAAGAGCGACACAGCTGAGAACCTAGAGTTTCAGCTAATTTGTTACAATTGAAACTCGTAGCGTCGGAATTCTTTCCAGCTTTACCTACAAGCCAAATTTGCTTATCGTTCACTTTATGGATATTTCCAAGCAAAATAATCAAAATGTCAGTATCTGCAGCTTTGACAACTACGTTCGACCCTGGCGCGCATTTGTTCAGATGAAAAATAATCCTTGTATCCGCTTCTTCGTGGTAACATGTGTACTCGAACTGTTGCATTTTACGTACCATTGAATTCTCGGATTCAAATGAGAAGCATTTTTGTTCGACTGTCAAAAAGACTTTCTTTTTCTGTAATATTGCAGACATTTCGTTAGAACTCCAATGCTCCGCTAGAAAGGAGACCAAGGAGTTCTTGAATCGGATATTTTTCAAAGCTTTGTAGAAATCACTAGGTCTACTTTGCATTGGTCCAACGATTTCGTACGGAAAATCGTCTTCGTTTCGTTGACTGCGTTCTACGTCTTTGATTGAAGGTGATAAATACCTATCGAATATAATATGTATTTCTTTGGCATTATCGTTGCAAAGTTTGGTCAAAATGTAAGAAGCTATTTTACCGAAAGTTTGCGGCACAGACGGTCCCAAACCGTACATAAAATAAAACCCATCGATCAAAACAACATCAACTTTCTTGAAAATCGACATTTCAGTTTTAGATATCAGTTTTTTTGCTAAAGAGGATTTGTCGGTCTTATACATCTCCCCAGTAGCATGAAACAAAGAACTTGGAGCCGGGGTTAAAGGGTATGTAAGGCATAGCTCCATATCAATTTTTTTTTGTATAGCAATCCCTAACAACCGCCCGAATATGTCGCGCTCCATTTTTATCCTTACTTCTTTGCCTTGGTTATTTTTTTGGAGTTTATTGACACTTTCTGACGAAAAATTCATTATTTTATTTCTTTTTATGGGTCTATTAAAACGATCAGAATTGTCAACACATTCTTCGATGAACTTTTCTTTCTGGGCTTGACCGAGAGACTTTGCATTTAAGAGGAAATTAGAGACATCATTTGAAGCAGCTTTTCCTGTAGAAAGGTTATATAAGTTTCCAAAGTTAATGCTCCAGTCGAATGGGTTCATGCTATTTTGGATAACATTAATTATTTTTGTACGCGCTGCATGATCTTTGGCGATACGACTCGGCTGTAATTCATGGGAGATATCATCTTTGTGTGTCAGGTGTACAGTCTCTAGTAATTTTGAAATGATGCTAGTGCGGATACTATGGCTTAGAGCCCAACGTTGTCTAGCTGAGATTGAGTTTGTGAAATTTGTTATTCCGGTCAAAGAATTCGCAGAGTCTGCGTTGATAGTTTGCTCTACTGTAAGGTCTACATCAGCCCGTGCCATTGTCCTTGGAGTGCGTTTAACACAAAAAGCTCCTCGATGAAAATCAGCAAGCAAAAGTGGATTATTATCTCTCATGTCAATCAATTTTTTATGGTACAACAAAAGCCACCTTGAGTAGTTCTGTTGATTAAACAGGAAGAACAAGTCGACCATTTCAAAAATAGAATCGAGGTATAGCTTAAAATCAGATGTTCTTATACTCCGAGAAAATCGAAGGAACACATTAACGAATTCCACATATTGCGCATAATATTGCGCCGTTTTCCCATAATTTCCTTCCAAACAAGAAGCTATGAATTCCCTGTAACGACCTATTAGATTGGAAAGCTCTGTGGATAGAGGTATGTCTTTATCAAAAGCAGTTGGATTGCTTTAAATTTTAGTCAAATCTTCTATGACAGTTTCGGGTATTTCCATATCATTATCTAAGAGAAATCGTTCAAATAGCAAAGTTTGAATTGCCGAAGCAAGTAGCGGGTGGATTCTTTTACACCTGTTGAAATGCGTTCCCGTTATAAACCCTGTTGTTGAACCTGCCGCTAGAACTTCAGATTGAATTAGAATATCAGCAAGACCACTGCCGTCAATGTACTTTCCCAAAGCTTTGAAATACGCCATCTTTACATGAAACCCTCCCATGTTAACGAATATATTGTCAAATTCAGGGGCTTTGTCTATCTGTATTTCAAAAGCTTTTTTCGCAATCGCCAAATCATAAGTTACGATAATGTAATCTTGTCGACATTCTGCAGCAACTTGTTGTGCCATACGCATAGTTTCTTGTACGACACTGTAAGATGTTGGCGACAA
The DNA here is from genome assembly GCA_964017055.1 of Chloromyia formosa. Classification (NCBI taxonomy): domain Eukaryota; kingdom Metazoa; phylum Arthropoda; class Insecta; order Diptera; family Stratiomyidae; genus Chloromyia; species Chloromyia formosa. The sequence continues at coordinate 53,580,639 of OZ024818.1, forward strand.
GTTTATCTGTGGCAAATATTCTACAACTTGAATCTCACTGCTATCAAGAACGGTTTTACTATTGAAACCGACCCACATCGGAGTGTCAGGAATCCGAGAAAGGCTAATATACCAAATTAAATCTTGAACAATCGCATGTTCTTTTGCATTAGAGCTAAGTTTTAAAATGTCAGATGTGCGTTGCACGGAATGCAAACTAGTTTTCGTAACAGGTTTCCCAACATACGAAATAATATCCCGAGAAATATCTTCAAACCGCCGCCTTTTTTTTCGAGAAGGTTTATCGGTGGAACTTGATTCAAGATTTGAATTTGGTTCATCGACAGTAGACTCCTCGGAAATAACTGACGGCGGTGTCTCTTGTGGGATGAACTGGTACACGATACCAACGGTATCGTGTAAAGTGTCCTTTCCGGTTAAAGTTTCCACGTATGGGTCATAGTTGTCAAAAGCCACATTAGTACACAACTCATCATTAGTTCTAATACCGGAAGGTATGAGCTTACTTTTATTAGAAGCAGAATATGTTAATTCGGTTTCCAATTCTGCAGCAACTGTGTACCCTATCGTGTGTCCGTATTTGTTCAATATAGTTAGAACTTTGCGGCTACTCGTCAACGATTTCAATGCGAGTCCTAACATCAAATGTTTCGTCGGTTTTACCCTACCTTTTGTAACAACGTAGATTATGTCCTCACATATTGAGTTAATTTTTACATTATCGTCATCAGACGTTTGACGACGAACGTCAGGACCCTTAACGAGGCTCGAAATAAATTCATGCAGAACATCGGGTATTTTGCAATCGCCTTCTGCAATATACTCCTGAGTATATTCTTCTACACAGCGACGCTTCAATTTTTTTACACTCGCTCTTAACTCATAAGCTACATCCACTATCTTTGATTTGTTTGATGTCTCAGTCATTAATTTATCATGCAATAACTTGCTTACATTTATTCCATTCTTGTGAACAACTTTCTTTGACATAAACTGATCAATAACCGTTATAAGTATTTTATCTCCATAACTGTTCAAAATTTTTTGATGTAAATATTCGGCACGATAACTACTAAAGTCATGTTCAACAGATGAATCTGCCCCGATTTCCATAAGTAGAGCTTTGTAACGATTAAGTATATCTGTTAGCAAAAAAATTTTTTCTTTTTCCACAATTTCGCTTAATAAAAAAAAACTTAAAGCCTCAAAAGCCTTCTGATGAACCGATCGAATTTCGCGGTACGAATTATCTTCTTTAGAACGAATATTCAAAAATGATGCAAACTTTTTATCGAAATCCAACTTGCAGACTCGATGATACGTAACAATGCTGCTTTCATTCAATCGGTCGAAAAGCTCAATGTCGTCCATTAAAATAGCATTTCCTTTGAGTGTGTCCACTGTTTTACTAATTATCAGATATTCCCTTTGGTAACCGACCCTTCTGCATAGTGTGCAGCAAAACACACATTTACTTTCTGCTTCTTCTCGTTCAGTATAGTTATTTCCCTGGCTCGGTGTTGAAATTTCGGATTGTTGGGACGGAGGCAAGATGGTTGGGCAAGTCTGGAAAAAATTAAGATTTTATCAGCCGCCCAAACATTTATTTAGGATTTTCATTTAAGGAAATCCCTCCAACATAACAACAGTCACTCGTTAAACACACCTCTGTAAGAAATGATGCTGTAGAACTCGTACTAGGGGCGCTAATTCCTACTGTTATTGGTGCCGAACGAGAGCTAATTTGCTCTGCTTGACCGATTGTAGCAGATGCTGGAGATTCTTCGTTGTCGCCCGGCGCCGTTGATGTCGAATCTGAATGAGCGACCTTAAACATTTTGAAACGTTGCTATTAATATTTTGTACAATAACCGTTATACGCAGTCATAAACTCATCGGTTTTACATGGGTTTAAATGGAGCCTTTCGCAAGATTTTTATGTGAGTTGGTCTCACCGAATCACCAAGTCACCGAGAAAAACCTTCATTTGAGCAAATATTAAATTCAGAGATCGATGAGTTCAGCAACAAAATGATGATATCGTCAACTCGCCGACTTCGAATAAGAAATATCAAATTATCATCTGCCGGAATTTCTATATGGATTCTTGTCTAGAGGTGTAGGTGACTAGGAAAGTGCAGGGTGGCTGTCATAAATCCCAGTCTTTATCCTGGGAGGCGATTAAAAGGATAACAGACGTTTAAGCTGGGAACGTTCCGGAAAGCGCTCGTAGCTGGACTAACGTTAATTGTAGGAGGATCTCAAATTGTTCAAAACTTCGTCTTCAACAGTTTTACTCGTTCGACGTATTTGCTAAAAAGTGCTAGTTTCCCTGGAAAATTCGATTTAAGTTGAAAAATATAGCCTCACAATCTCATAGGCAAACATATACCTATGTATATAGAGTATACGAAAATCGCGAAGCTCGATTTTTCTTTTCATCTCTATTTAGGAGATGTATGCATAGGAAAATGCTGGAATGCTGACCAGAAAAAAAGCGGTGCCCTGGAAGTGGAGCAAATATGCCAAATAACCAAAACATGTAGACGACTAAGTTCTGAAGAAACTGAGACAAACGAGCGAGTTCCGGGACGTGCCCAGCTCCTAGACAAGAATCTAAAGAGAAACCAATGTCCCCGAATTTGGCATACTCAATCACTGTCAGCTTCTCGTCTAATACACACTCCGTGCAATTTAAACAAACAAATTACATACATTAAAATTACTCTAGTTAATACGAGTTTCAAGATTGAGTCACGGTACGACAAAAATTAACTATAGGGTTTTATTCGAAGGAGGTGATGCCTCGAAAATTGTCACTTTCTGACTATCGATTTTGACTATGCTACTGAACCGAATTTAAACTTTGAGCAGTGCATTGAACGCAGAATTCAACGGTTTTTAATTTACTCCTGAACATTTTTCGACCCGAGGCACCGTTTAGGAGTTATAATGATAATATTAAAAAAGGGCTCAAATTTCTCGGATTTTCGCCCTTCAAAAGTTAAGCTCACTTTCTACGACCGTGAAAACTCAGTTTCCATGTATTTAGTATCTACAGACGAGATTAAAATTATTTTCAGATCATTCCCTAATTATTATTAATAAAATTTAATTTTACTGGCCTATTAGCAATGGTAATTTATTAAAATTATTTTAAATAATAGTAGTTAATGATAGAAAAAAGGTGCGTAGAAAACTACGCGGCAGTAGCGAAACCTTACAATTAATGTCGATAAGACAAGATATAGTGGTTGTGGAGGTGAACACATTACTTACATTTTTTTGAAATGTCCTGTCAAATTCTTCTTTATGTACTTTCTTCGAGAGTGTAATTTTCCGATAGCATTTTATGTGATAGCCACTATTTTCTCTTATTACAATGATTTGTCCATAAGCAAACCCTTTTATCTTACGAAAATTGATCAAATTGCAGCACATTGCGTAAGATTGATCCGTAAATGGAATCACTCCCTCCCTCGAATTGCACACAAAACAAAAATTCATTTTCAGTGCAAACTCACGCTAGGCAAAAAGATGAATGCTGTGTCGCCGAAAACTTGTTTCAGTGTTGTCGATTGTTGTTTTATACACTTAAAAACTGCACTGGCACTAAATTGGGGGTGTTGTCGATTGTTGTTTTTTCCACTTGAAAAATTGCACTAGCACTAAATTGTATTATGTAATGTTTATGCAAAATATCCTGGCCGATCTTTTTTATTGTTGTATTTATTCACTGCACTTGCTATAATGTATACTAAAAAGCTGAACTTGTTCACTTTTACTCCACCGATCGTCAAAATTTGACTGACCGATCCATAAAGTAGAAACAACGAAGAACTATACTAATGGGCGGGCACCTTTTTAAATGCGTTTACTACCTACAGCAATGAATGGGATTAGCTAATTACGGTTATGAATGAAAAAAACCCGCACCGCATATTTTACACAACCAAGTCGCTATTCTGCGTACGACGCGCAGCGTTCAGCAAGGACCACGGTTTTTTGTCAGGTAAAGCCTTAGTTGGCAAGAAAACCATAAACGGATTTTGTTTCTAGTTTTGACTATTTTCGGTTGAAAATGTATTCAACAAGTACAATTCCGGGTATTACATAAGAAACCTGTTGTTGCAATTGCATTTAAAGCAGTAAAGCAAGGATATATGCATCCTTTATCAGTGCGAAAATTATATGCAAATCGGCTTCAAAATCAGATAACTGCAAGAGTTACACTTGTAAATTCTTGTCATACATATCCGTAGCGTGGACTGAAGGAAATAGGGCGGGACATATGGCAAATAGTTTTATTATGATTGTAAAAATTGGAAAAAAAGTTTGTCGAAGGTATGACGTGATGCACATCATCTATACAAAATAATAAAAAACGAAAGCCGTGCGCAATAGTTTTGATCTCTTCCGAATTTCCCACTTTAGCAGGAAAAATTATAATGTGAACCAAGTTAAATTAAAATTTGGTATTTGGTTTGGCGATAGATATCTTTGGTGATACGTTTAGAAATAAAAGAGTGTTTCTAACAAAAAACTATTTTTGGACCGGTCGTTCATATGACAGCTATATGATATGGTAGCCCAATTTCATCCAAATTGGGGAATGTGGTTTGGCGACAGATTCGGTTCAATAACATTAAATTTGGTAAAGATAACTTTAAAAACGAAAAAAAGTTTCTCTTACAAACACACGGTCGTTCCCATGCCAGCTAAATAATGCATTGGTCCTATTCCGTTGGTTCCGACAATTATACAGCGTGCAATAGAAAGGCTTTTTACGCAATTTTAGCCCGACGTAGACATAGAGATTGACGTTGATTTCTGCCCGCAAGCTTCGCATCACACTTCGATTTCCTTCTTCGTGAAGCAGGTTAAATATTGAACATGAAGATTGAACATTCTCGACAAAATCACCGTATGTATCGGCCCATTGGTAAGCGGAATTACCATCTTCATATTTACACTTTTTTTCGACTAAATGTAATATAGATATTAGTTTGTACGTATAAACTACGCTTGATTTTCTATTAGAATTAATTTAATTTTTAAATTTGCGTATTTAACCTTTTTATTGATTTAAAATGAGTCTAATTTTAAACCCTTACAAAAACGCTTAAAGTAACAAAATAATTTAAAATAAATTTCCTTCAAATTGGTTCCTTAAAATAGATCAAGTAACAATATAGACTATTAGACTAACGATATTTGTATATGTGAAGCTACTCGTATATGCTCGCTCAAAGTTCTGGTAAGTTAAATTACCGGTCGGGCAATAATGTCAGAAAATTTTTCTAATTTATTTTCGCTTTATCGTTCGATATGCACCTGAATTTGCCGAATAGTCCATACTTGCAACGCTCATCCAACGTTTAAGAACCCAGTCAATTTTATTTAACGGCAACCAATTGTTTCTCTGATCATTTACCCAACCATATCTTTCCAAACTTCATTATTTCTATAGAGGCGTCCCTGACGAGGCAAACATTTTATGTCGGGCGGTACGTCGTGAAAAGTACTCTCTTGTTGGCACTTGTTTTAGTTTTTTCCTTTAATCTCCACCCACGTTAGTCGCATAATAAAAAATATAAAAATCCAATTATTTGTTATAAAATTATCTCCAACTTACGCATACAAAGTTTTTAGTGTAGACAAACACGTAAATTATTACGACGCGCCAAAGATGCAAAAATCGTATTTCGAAGTTGTATATTAAATAATGGTGCATTTGTGCGCAAACTATCTGAAAGGCGATTTTACAGTTCAATCGATTCTCTACAATTTAGAAAAATTATCCCAATTCGATAAAACAGGACTGATTTTTCTCCAAGAGAATGCGGACAACTCAGGGATATTATGAATAACTTTGCTCTACAACTAAAGCATTATAGGCATGAAATGAATGAAATTGACAGTGTGAATATACAGCATAAAATAATTTCTAGTATACATCTGCGAACCCCAAAGCATTTCTCTAAATTTGTGCATGCATATCTAAATCATCAGAATCAAAAAATCATCTCATGTTCCATGTCAATCTAATTTTGCTGGAAAATCGTTAGGGGGGGGGGGGGGGGGGCAAAGAAACGGGTAGTGCATTTTATTGATATCTGTATAGATGAACCGGAAACTGAAGCCGCCGAGTCTGAATGCCTTCCACACTTACGTTTGTTTGTTGGCACCCGCAAACGATTTTCCAGGACATTACCTGGGTAATAAAAGTGTTAAAATTCTGATGATTTATAATTTCCATTGTTTGTTTACAAACAATTTAAATGGCTTCCGTACACTAAATAATTTCTTATAATAAAGCGTGACATTACACTTAACGTTTTTCTGCAGGAAGAGCAATCCCGCAAAAAAAACGCATTGTCGTTCAAGAAGAGAACCCTATAATTACACATTGCGTCTTTCTGCCGGAAGAGCTTGTGAAAGAAATAAATATATCCCAGTGAGGATATTGATGGTTTAATTTTTGTGTCAACATAGTAGGTAAAAGTAGGGAGGCCGATACAATTTCAGCCAATCCTCAATGGATGCACTGTATGAATTTCGTCACTGGGTGCATGAGTTTCTAGTTTGTCGTTGAACCAAAAAACGGAAGATGAAATGCGTTCCATATACCACCGTGTGTTCATCTTCTTATTGCGTTTTTTGCGGGAGAAGTCTTCCCGCTATGGTTGAACTTGTTGCTGCAAAACGATTCCTGCAAACTGCAGCATTGTCGTTAGGCATAAGTGTAATGCGCTTCATTTAATACACGTTCGTCTTCTTGGACGACAATGCGTTTTTTTGCGGGATTGCTCTTCCTGCAGAAAAACGCAAAGTGTAATGTCACGCACGCTAAAGGAACTGGTCCAATGCAGTGCAACATGAACACTTTGGATTCCTCCCTCTCTTCTTCGACTGTGTATGGATGGATACCATCAACAAGATCATCGCATTCATTTAAATATTGAATGGCTGCCATTTCCCAATAAATTCAAGTCTACTTATTTTAAAAATATAATCCCGAACATTCAATATTTCGAAGAGCTCTTTTATTGAAAAATAATCATATTCACCCTAGAAATTTATTGAACAATAATTTGGTCTTCAAATTTTTGTTCAATATATTGAAGAAAATATTGCTTTGTGGGAGGCCTCTTCTATTAAGATTTTTCCTGTAATTAATTTTTTAAAAGGAGCATCACTACGTTTATATCGCGGGTCTATGTTTCAGTATTAACTATAATCCTAGCTAACTCACCACGATGTGAACGTATCGGATTAGTTGGACTAACTTTTAGCTCAACTTGCGATGCCGCACTGGACAAAAAAATTTGGATTAGGTTTGCTATTTCATTGTTGACGGTTGGTTTTGTCGGGCGTATTAACCCTATTAGGATCTAGTTAATACACCTTTTAGTTCCACTGTATAAACGTGACAAATATGTCGTTATTTTCGTCATGTTTCACAAATCTATTTTTTTCTAATCGTAAAAAAGGACAATTTTCTTGAAATTGAAGGTTTCTGGACAGAAAGTTGGAAGATAGGCAAACAGTGCACAGGTTTTGCAGTATGTTCGGCCTTAAACTCAGAAGATTATTGAGTTGAGACATTCCGGGACTTGGATAATGCTCTCGATGTGCTTGAGATTTACAAATATCGCATGTTTACCTAAATTTATGGCTGCTCCATAAATTTATAGCCAGTGGTAAACCGAAAAACGACTGATAGTCCGAAATGAATGTTCCGCGAATGTAGGATCCTATATATTTCATGCAAACCGGGAACCTTGTTAGCAGTGTAGTCTAGTTGGTAGATAGGTATATCAAATATCACATATCCAAAATAATTAAACGCATCGTATCGTATAACTCAAGATCGAATAAACGTAAAAAACTCGAACTTTGGTAGATTACTCTAGAGTGGGTCATACATATATTCTGTAGTAAAAATGAGATCGATCAGTTGGAAAGCAAGGGTACTTACCTTAGAAATTGCCCCGTATTAGTATTCCTAGAGAGTTGATTTTTGGCGTGCAGACTTCACACGGGACTTCCATTTAGTTGAGGTAAAAGGAGCTCCCTTCATTCAAAACAAAGCCTACTTTCCTCCTTCGTAAACCAGCTGTTGCAAATTTTTAGTGTTAATACCATCACAAGTTGTAACCCAGGTCTACATTGTATCATGCCTAGGTCTAGGGTATTTGATTTTTTAATTTATTTAAAAGCAATTTTTTTTTGTCTTTCTAATAAAAAAGTTCGATCCAAAAGTTCTTACACCGGTGCTAGACCTCAAAAATCGGTACTTTCAAATTGGTGGGCCGAACACTTGGGCCAGGCTGTGGCTTGGCCGACTGGGGTATTTGACATGAAAACAAGTTTGTCTTTCGAATAGAAAAGGTTTGATCCGACAGTTCGGACACCGGTGCTGGACCACAAAAATCGGTACTTTCAAAGTGGTCGGCCGAGGACTTCCGACAGGATGCGGCTCGGCCGACCAGGGTTTTTGACATGAGAACAAGTTTGTCTTTCGAATAGAAAAGGTTTGATCCGACAGTTCGGACACCGGTGCTGGACCACAAAAATCGGTACTTTCAAAGTGGTCGGCCGAGGACTTCCGACAGGATGCGGCTCGGCCGACCAGGGTTTTTGACATGAGAACAAGTTTGTCTTTCGAATAGAAAAGGTTCGATCCGACAGTTCGGACACCGGTGCTAGACCACAAAAATCGGTACTTTCAAAGTGGTCGGCCGAGCACTTCCGACAGGATGCGGCTCGGCCGACCGGGGTTTTTGACATGAGAGCAAGTTTGTCTTTCGAATAGAAAAGGTTCGATCCGACAGTTCGGACACCGGTGCTAGACCACAAAAATCGGTACTTTCAAAGTGGTCGGCCGAGGACTTCCGACAGGATGCGGCTCGGCCGACCGGGGTTTTTGACATGAGAGCAAGTTTGTCTTTCGAATAGAAAAGGTTCGATCCGACAGTTCGGACACCGGTGCTAGACCACAAAAATCGGTACTTTCAAAGTGGTCGGCCGAGCACTTCCGACAGGATGCGGCTCGGCCGACCGGGGTTTTTGACATGAGAGCAAGTTTGTCTTTCGAATAGAAAAGGTTCGATCCGACAGTTCGGACACCGGTGCTAGACCACAAAAATTAGTACTTTCAAAGTGGTCGGCCGAGGACTTCCGACAGGATGCGGCTCGGCCGACCGGCATTTTTGACATGAGAGCAAGTTTGTCTTTCGAATAGAAAAGGTTCGATCCGACAGTTCGGACACCGGTGCTAGACCACAAAAATTGGTTCTTTCAAAGTGGTCGGCCGAGCACTTCCGACAGGATGCGGCTCGGCCGACCGGCGTTTTTGACATGAGAGCAACTTTGTCTTTCGAATAGAAAAAGTTTGATCCGACAGTTCGGACACCGCATTTTGGCCCCTTAATTTCCTAGATAATTAGGTTAATTGTGTATTAATGGTCAAGTTTTGCTTCGGCCGACCAACGATTTCTTATTCAACATTATTATGTGCTTCTTTTAATAATACCAAATCCCGACAGTTCGGACACCACACTTTTACGACAGTCGCCTCTTGGTCTATTACTTTTTATCAAATTAATGTGCTCATTCACAACTGAGTCGACTGTAGGTCGGCGAGAAAAGCGACTGTCTGAATATGTTCGTGATAGGAATCAAACTTGCGACCACTCGCCTCTCGCCGTCATTCTTAAGTTCAAAATGATGAGTGCTGCTATGTGACAGCCCATTAACAGTAATTTTAAATCACTTCCAACTCACCTAGCGATAACCGTTGATATTCCAAAATCACAAATTTTTATACGATTATTACCGGCAATCAATAAATTCTCCGGTTTCAGATCGCAGTGAATGACATGCTTGATATGCAAATATTCCAGTCCCAGAACGATGTCCATGAAGAAATTCAACACAGCCTGCAAAAGAGACGAAAAACGACCCTTATTTTGGGAAGTTATCGACTATTTGAAACCTCTACCTGTGGTGGCAATGGTGATTTGGTGCACAATAATAGATCACGTAGCGATCCTTGTGGTGCATATTCGATGACAACGTGAACTGTACTATCGGTTACGAAGAAATCGATGAATCGAATAATGCGTGGATGGTTCAGGCGTGATAAGATGTAGACTTCGCTCTTGCACTGAAATTATACATGAATCGAATAAGAAAAATGAGAAGTTTTGGTTATTCTGGATAAGCTTACTGTCTTGTATGAGTCCTTGTGCATTTTCTTCAGGCAGACCAATTCATTGTTGCGATTCTTGCATAGATACACTTGGCTGAAAAAAAGATTAGCAAATTACTATTTTTCTTTGTTAAATGCTGGCCCTCATTTTTAGTATAATTAATTTAAAACTTTTATTCTGACAACATATCAGAGACAATACGGACTCGATCTTGATGATACGGATCACATGGCCAAACAAAAATACCTTGAAAGGAACTCCCAAGCGAAGCGGTGGCGTTCTGATTTATACGGATAGTTCAAAGACTGACACTGGAGTAGGCTCAGGCATCTTATCGCCGGATCTGGGTCTAAGCCAGTGGTTCAGACTGGCGAACCATGCGACCGTATTCCAGTCGGAATTACTGGCTATACGCATGGCAGTAGAGTCCATTCAAGGAACTTCAACGAGGATGACGACGATTTCCAACGACAGTAGGGCGGCCATTCTGGCTCTAGCGCCATACAGATGCTCTTGGAGAATTGTAAACGTATGCAGAGGGGCTGCCGACAGCAAGGATAAACATACTCCTATAAGGATTATGTGGGTGCCCGGTCACAGAAGTGTTGCAGGCAACGAGAAATCTGATGAACTGGCAAGGAGAGGTTCGGAAGCCGTGAACAGCCCACCGGCACCTATGCCACGGTTACTTGCCGACAACACAAACGAAATAGATGGAGTCATACGGACTCAACTACATTCGACTGGACCAACAGAGCCGGTTGCAGTTTAGCCAGGACCTTGTGGCCATCACTTGATCTGGGCAAGAGCAGGATGTTGCTCAAACTCAAAAGAAATAGGCTGAGAGCGACGGTAGGTCTACAGATCACAGAACACTGGTTTACAGCATCTCACGCGAGAAGATTAGGACCGACCTCCAGCAATTTATGCAGAAGATGGGAGATGGAAGAGGACACAATCTAATATACTTTGTGTGAGTGCCCAGCCCTAAATTGGGAACGCCTCAACATCTTAGGTGCTTTCAAGAGCTACAATCGGGGGTTACCACAGAGACAGTTCGAAGGTTAAACCCAAAGAACGTGTTTGTTGTACAGTAGTTGCAAGAGAGGATTCGATTCTTGCTCGATTCGATGAAAATTCTAGATTAAGCATAAGGGTTGCACCTCAGCAGGTTGTTTTCCGAATGGCCATTCATCGATCCCTTCATTCTGACAACCGCTATCCATACCATACCCTGGAAGTTGCTACTAGAAATTGCTACCAAAAGATTGTGAGAGAATGCTCACTTTCTGTGGCTGGTTTCGTGAAGAAATCCGGGCAGATCGTGAGAGGAGAATCTTATGCACTGATGAGGCTTCATTTACTCATTTGTCCTAACCCCTAGTGGGACATAGCGCGCCAATTATTCCATGTGGTTTAGTTGACGTTTCGTTGGCATAAACCAGTTTCGGATAATGCACGTTGCAGCACGCACCTCTCCTGCTCCCATTTAGCCGCCTACCTTCGACAAGTCGGGAGATGTTATGGCTTATTAATACGCTTCTTATTGTACTGGACAACCAATCGGTGATCGGACGCATGCAGCAGACGAACATAAACTCTAAACTGGTACTAGAGTGTGTCCGGAAGCTCAACACGTGTGCCTCAGAAAATGAGGTTACGCTGATGTGGGTAAAAGGACACATAGGTACAACAGGAAATGAGGCGGCGGATGCCCTAGCAAAACAGGGATCTGCGGCAACTTTCATTGGCCCAGAACCCAGAGTTGCTCTGGGGAACGGCATGATTGGAGCGAAGGTTGGGGAGTGGATGGACTCCATGCATCGACAAAGATGGCAGGAGCTAGTCACTTGCAAACAAGCTCGGAATGCAATGACCAGCCCTTTAGGCAGGGAAGCGAGAAAGGTACTCAGTTATAAACGGAGTACCCTAACCTGGATAACTGCCTTGGTCACAGGGCATGGTCATTTTAAGGCTCATCTGGCCAAGATGAAAATCGGGGAAGATGACGTTTGCAGGCTATGCCTGGAGGAGGCTGAGACGGCAGCACACATTAGGCGTGTTTTTTTGTACTGCGGTGTAGGTTAATTGGGGGCTATCCGGGTTAACTTACACACATTACACAAACAACATACCCTAGTTGTTTGTGTAATGTATGTAAGTTAACCCGGATAGCCCCCAATTAACCTGCACCGCAGTACAAAAAAACACGCCTATTGTGTGCGAATGTCCAGCACTGGCTAGCACGAGGTTGAGGATCACAGGCAAGCACACGATAAGTGTGGAAACATCCATGGACGGAACTTAAACCTGTAAAGACCGTGATCAGACATGAGACTGGCGCACCGCACAGTGTCGCGAAATGTATGAAAAAGTGGACAAAAATCAGTATCTCGAGAACGGATGAACCGATTTGAATGAAATTTGGTACAAATATTAAGTAGTTCGTTATCTTATTTACATGTAAATTTCAAATTGATTTAATGACATATTTCAGAGATATAGTCAATATTGTTCCAAATATTAGAAGTAATAGTGTATTTAATTTTCCAGACGCACATACCGTCAACCAAATTGATCACGTCCTCATTTGCAGGAGATGGGCGTCTAGTGTGATGGATGTCCGCTCCTATCGAGGATCAAACTGCGACTCAGATCATCACTTGGTGAAGACGACCTACAGATGTAGAATTTCCTCAGTGCACCAATCGAGAATCAGCCCTCCCAAAATGTTTACGGTTGATAAGCTTCTGAGCGATGCCACCGCGGTGGCGTATACTACCGCCTTTGGGAAAAGACTATCTCCTATGCTAGACAACATCGGCAACACAGGCGTCCATGGGTTCTGGGTAGAACTCAAGGGTATCATCAGGGATGTCGCAGAGAAGGTCGTGGGATATAAAGCCCGGCGAGCGCGAAATGACTGGTTCGACGAAGAATGCAAAAATTCACTTGACGCGAAAAACGAGGCCTATAGACAATGGATTTAATGAGGAACCAGAGCCAACAGAGAAAAATATGACGAGCTACGACGAATCTCGAATAGGATAATTAGACGTAAGAAACGTAAATACTTTGACGAGCAGTTGCTGAATATAAACTAAAACTTAGCTAATAGGAACACCAGACAAGCGTACAAACTAGTAAATACAATTAAGAACGGCTATCATTCCAGGACTAGCCTTTGTAAGGGCAAGGATGGAAACATCATCCCAGATAACACTTTGGTACTGATCCTGGAGTATCAAAGTCTTCAATAATTAGCCCTAATTACGAATGATTCCACATTGGAAATTTATTGATACCTGCCATCAATAATGATTAAGGGGAGTTTCGATGCAAAATCAGCACAAAAACGATCCGCGTAACCAATACTCTGTCATCAAGAAATCGTGAAATTGTGTGATCCCGTATTCATGTAACTGTGACATTTCCTAAACACAAGTTCGTTGTGAGGTCTTTTTTGCGGTGTTAGACTCAAAGAAAACTTTTAAAAACTTTAGTGTTAAAATTACAAGTTCGTAGAAACAAATTCGTCAATTTTGGTGAGATATCACACTTAAGATATTTTCGTAATATGCCCAGGTGGGAAAAATTGGTTGCAGGTGTTTCGACAAGGCATTTTTGCAGAGAAGTAGCTGAAGAACTTCAACAAATGCATTCTCATTTGCAGCCAGCAGTAGATAATGGAAATTCGAAACGTGATAAGATGCTGCGGAACATTGAGACATGTGCGCATGAGCCCAATTTTAATGCAGAAAATTATTGTGTCGAGCCTATACATGAAGAACTTGTGCTGGAAACTGAGTCTGAAAATGGAAACAGTTTAACGTTAAAGGATTCTATTGCCCAGTGGAGCATTGCGTACAACATCAAGCAGAATGCATTCTCAGCATTGTTGGAATATTTGGCGCAGGCAGGACTTGCAGTAGAAAACAAAGATGCAAGAACCGTGTTAGGTATGTTAGATTTATTACAAGAAGCCTCTTAAAATTAATTATAACTTAAATTTCAATTTTGATTTCAGAGTGCTTTAAAAAAAATGGTTATGGTTCAGCAGTTTATGGCCAATTTGGAGAAAGCCTTGCGAGATGGCAAGGTTAAATATAATAAAAAACTTCTGAAAGCGAAACAACAAATGAAATAATATTTATAAAGTATTAATAAAAACTGTAAAACTGTACAAACCTGTAAAATTGCAATTTCTATTTTTCTTAATAAATGTTAAAAAAAAACATTTGTTTTTATAAAGAAAACACATGGAGCATTCACAATGTTAGTTAAACTAGTGTTGTTTGTGTTATATGTACTATTTCCTAGGAAATTTCGTAGGAAGGAGCAGATATGACACAAATAACACGAGTTTAACAAATATTGCGAATGCTTTATTTATTATTTTTGACTACAATCATCGTTACAGTATCAATGCAAGTCTTCGATATTAGATCAAAGATAGATCGATATAGTCACATTTATGTTCATTCAGTAGGTTTGATATTCTTCCGATATATCATCAATGCCCAGCATCAATGCTCTTTTCCCCTTTCGATAATGTCGACCAATCAGAGCGCTGAAAATGCGGTCATCGTCCATATAAAAACATCACTATTGGTATACTGAAGGTATCGATACTATGATACCCAAGTATCAAAAAAATATCAATATTTCATCACTCTTGTGCTATCTGGGATCAGCGACACCGATGGCATTAACAAGAATTGGGCCTTTTATTTTGAAGGGCTTTTGAACCTACCAACTAACATTCCCACAAAAGAAGCTCTCGACGATATTGTTGATCTAAGCCCACCCATACAACCCCCGCCAGTAGAGGAAGTTGATCTCTCGTTGCGGTCACTAAAACGAAATAAAGCGCCGGGCGCTGACGAGATTTCAGCTGAACTGCTAAAATTCGGTGGAACGGGTCTAGTTAATGCCATACATTAATTACTCCTGCGAATATGGGAGGACGAGGTGATCCCAGACGATTGGCGCAAAAGCATCGTCTTTCGAATCCACAAAAAGGAAGATTAACTGCGATGTGAGAACTACAGGGGCATATCACTAGTTTGTACGTCGTATAAAATTTTGACGAAAATTCTAGAAAATAGAATAAAACCGTACGCAGAACGAATCATTGGTAACTATTAAAGCGGTTTCAGACCTGGTCGCTCCACAACCGACTAGCCCTTTGCGGTCAAACGGATACTCCAGAAGTGCTGGGTATACAACGTAGACATATACCAAATTTCTGTAGACTTCAAGCAGGCATACGACAGTCTCGATCGTGGAGTACTGTACAACATTATGCTGCAATTTGGTATACCGGCCAAATTAGTGCGACTGGCAAAGATGACGATGACCAACTCCGTCTCCCAGGTCAGGATCTATAATAGACTCACTGATCTATTTGAAACACGCACTGGTCTGAAACAGGGCGATGGACTGGCACCGACGCTCTTCAACCTAGCACTGGAATACGCCATTCGGGCTATGAATACGGACAACAGCAACCCGCTACTCATCAAGTCGACACAATTAGCAGCGTACGCCGACGACATCAACATCATGTCCCGAAGATGGGCCAACGCAGAAGAACTTCTGCATACGCTCGACACCGCTGCAAAAGAAGTTGGACTACGTATCAACGAGGGTAAAACTAAAATAATGATGCAATCGACGAAAAGGACACCTGCACAACCAGGCATCAATGTGGGGGACGTCAATATCGATTTCGTGAACAACTTCATATACCTGGGTTGCAACTTGTCAAGAGACGCCAACGAAACTGACGAAATCAAGCGACGGATACAGTTAGCTAATAAGACTTTTTTCTTGGTTCTCCCCATGTTCTCCCCATAATGAAATCGAAGCATGTGCACAAAAACACGAACCTCCGCGTGTACAAAACCATCATACAACCAGTGCTATGCTACGGCTGCGAAGCATGGGCCCTAACTCAAGCCTCCGGGAACATGCTAAATACATTTAAACGGAAGGTTCTACGGCGAATTTTCGGGGCTGTTTGCGATCGAGATTCGGTACAACCATGAGTTGTATGAACTGTACGATGAGCTGGAAGTTTTAAAAATCGTCAAACTACAACGACTTCATTGGGTAGGGCATGTACCACGGATGGATGATGATCGCATGCCAAAGAGAGTGATGAATGCAAAACGAGTTGACGGAGCGAGACTGCCTAGACGACCGAGAGGGAGGGAGAGCTCAGTATATGTGAACGCCGAGCGGCTACTGGGCTTGCTATTGGATTTAACATTGAATTCTAATCATGCAATATGGACGGCATCTATTCATAGACACACATACACACAAAATGTATACTGCAGTCATGGTTTGGACATTTTGTTCCTCACTTCACTTTTGATTCCATTGTGTACAGTTGTCCCTTTTGAATATCAATTATAGTTAAATAAAGTTATAAAGTGTATAACTCTTACATTTATTTATTTCTTACTATTAGTGTACGCGAATGCACTCTCTGTAATCAACCTTTCCAATACTTCCCAAGATTGGAGGACGCGGTCACGTGACCGAGATAATTCGAGGACAACGATCCAGGCGACCAAGACCCGACATCGAGTTGTCGCGCCACGATGATGTTCAGTTTGGCATTTGACAGAAAACTCGAAATTCCTTGCTTTGATGAGTCCCAGGTGACACACAAGATTTACTAACAACTTTCTTTCCCACAATAAGGTTTAACAATTACGTATAAAATATGACCATCGACACAACCTTAGAACATACAGGCATGGAATGAGCTTGTCCTGTATGTCTCTGGCTCCAACATTTGGCGAACAAGTCGACAGCCAGCCTACTCGGTTGTTGTTTGATATTGACATATGTTGACTGTTCTGTCGAATTGTGCTTGAATAAACGTCAATTCTTGTCAATATTTAAATTTCATAATTGCTAAACGGTCTACTGAGTTAGCTGACTGTCGACCACATGTCGACTTAGTACTCAGATTTTGGAGCCACTGAGACTATACAGGGCAAGCTCATTCCATGCCTGTATGTTCTAAGAATACAACCGAGGTTAGAATCGAAGTTTGACAATTGTCGCAAATGTCAAATATTGCGCTGAGCTAGAAAAGCGAGAAAATTTTATGCTGACCAAAAGTGGAAGCGCTTAGTTCAGCGCAGCGTTTCCACGACGAATAGCCATGCAGCGCTAATCGCTTCTTGGTGCTGACTCAGCGCTCGCGTTTTAGGAACGCAGCCAATGGCTTCTAATTGCCCGCCATGGCCAACTGTAGCAGCCATAAGATATTGTTTCTTGGAGTTTAAGACCAGTAAATAAAAGATTGGGTGTGTTGCTTTTACTACAAATGTGTTTTTATTTTCGCAAACAATTGTTTCAACAGCCAGGTGGTAGCTACCTTTCTCAGTTGCTTCATACCTGAGAAGAGAGAGAAAGAAGGAAGGATAATCCCAATCTATGTACACTAAATTCTCTGAAGCAATTCCACCTCATTCCATCCCGTGGAAATTAAACAGAGAGGCACACGCCCTCTACCCTGGAACACCCGCCCGGTCCACATATTCCAATCACTTCCAATATCACTTGGGCCAACGTGTCAAACTCACAATGGCCTTGAACATATGGTCGCCGCGCGAAACGAACGATTGTGTATAAAAACCATTTTAAAGTGAATAAAAACAATAGTTGTGAATGATAGTGATAATAAAACAATCGATAAGAACTAGTTTCACTCATCACATAAGACAGTGAAGTGTCTTTAACAATTTAAATGAAGTGCTTTGTGAGTGATTGGAAAAGCGTGTACACGCGAAAATTCAAAGGAATTTCGTTTTTCAGGTAAGAAAATAAGGTTGCGTATGCGTATTAGGATGCAGTGTATATGGTCCGCTATCAGTTTCATTCAGAATTTCAATAAAACCAGCGAAATTCTGAATATGTAAACATTGTGGGCCAACCTGTCAAATGAATATCGAAAACCGGTTTGGCCGTCCATAGGCGTAGGAAAAAGGGGAGACAATTTTTTTTGTTTTTTTTTAAAGGTTTCCGAAAAATTGAATTTTGAATGCGCAATGGCTAAAGGTGGCGACACATGAACGAGCACAACCACGACCGAACTTATTTTACATCGAACCATCAATTTCATAGAACGTGCTGAAAAAAAAATTCCTTCTTTTTCCACCGTTCTATTGGCTCGTTTACATTTGCCAGTGCACAGGCATGCCAGTACACTTGTCAGCAAATTTACGAATGACAAGAAACATATGTTCGCAAGTCTCTACTGGAATGCCAGTAGGAAATCAATTGGCCCGGGAGGCCAGCTACTTGCAAGGCACCGAGCGGGTTTCCTGGCCTGGCAGTTTACAGCCACGGCTGTTTACACATATGCAAGTGACAGCTTGCAAGTTACTTGCAAGGCACTTGCAATGCCTGTAAAATGTACGTACTTGCACGGTCTACTGGCATGTGTAAACGCTACTTATGAGATTGATGGTTCGGCGGAAGTTGGGTCGTGGTTGTGTGTGTTCATGTGTGGCTACCTTACGAAAGAAAGAATTTTACATACGGCCGAGATTCCATTAAGGCTGAGCGCATGTTGTTCGCGCTCGCGTGCCGCGTTCGCGTATTTTATGTCAAACGGATTGAATCTTTGCTATAATGATGCTGTGTACGTCCACCATAAAAGGCGCTGCAAACTTCACCATGCACGTGAAAATGAAGAAATATTTTCTTGGAAAATATCCATGAAAATTATGGGGGGATTCACGTTCGCTGTTGCAAATCGTAAAAGCGTCGTAAATCGTAGACTAGTTCACAATTTCACTTATTTTGCGAACCTACTGTAAGCTCCCCGATGATTCATCGGTTGGTATTTTTTATAAGACGATGTGAAACAAGAGTTCAGTTATTCACTTTAATATTAACGGGTGGTAAAAACATGTGGGAAACGGTAAATAATTAAGTGCATGCCCAACATACTTATCGTCAGCTCTAAATTTAAGTATTGAACGCATTTGGTATTTGTTGTTTATAAATTTTCTAAATCAATTTTATATGCTGCCCCCAATATAATTTTTCAACATTTCAACGACGCCAATTGCAGAAAGCAACCCGTTCCCTTTATACTTCCCCCCTATAAATACTAATGGGTCACTTGAGTAAAATTGCTTCAACTCTCTCTTCCTTATTTTCTATCTTCTCAGTGTATTACATACATATTTTCTGCTTGTCGTTGTTATTAAATTGGATTGATAAACACATTACACAATTTTTTCATATCAATAATCACAATTAATGTGTTTGCAAAACTATCAATTTCAAATTTCGCGCCAAGCCCCCAATAAAATTGTACATAAGTTCAACGACGTCAATGGTACATTCCAGGCCATTCCCTTCGCACTTCGCCTTATTCCAAAATTACTTCAATTCTCTCGGCAAATTTCCCTTCCTTCTTTCTCTCTCTTCATAGCTTCATACCATCTACACACCGCTGTAACGGCCACTAACGGTCATCCATCTCTGACGTCGTATCCTCCTCAATCGTAGGTATATTCACGTAGAAACATTGCATGTCAACATCAGCTGTCCGGGTCACAAGCAAATTAATTGTTCACCTTTCCACTGTCGATTAGTTGTCTCGTCTGTACCGGCGGTAACGTAACCTCAATGAAGTGAAAAATCCCGAGACAAAACACTTTTCAGCTTTGTTTCTGACTTAAAATCGTCACGTTGAAAGCGAAGCCACCCACAACAAGCCAATTTCTGGACGTCATCTCGCTCAACAGCCACCAACTAGTCCACTGCCATGGATGACATGGCTCCGCCCTCGGACAATTCCAGCGAACAACATTTCGAATACGCCAGCGAAGAGGATTTAATGTCGGAATTCAACAAATACATGCGTGATCCCGGTAATGTGGAGACGGCCACCAATTACCTGTATCAGTCGCTCTTGGACGAGACAATTTTGGGTGTGGTTTTCGAGGTGCATCACGCCGTCCGGGCTGGAATCTCGGATGCTGTGGCGGGCGAGCCGGAGGACACGAAAGGATATGGGATCGTGGACGCAGCACCGGACTATGATATCTTTGGATCGAACACTGCCAAAAAATCGGTCGATTGCACCTGTCCGAATTGTGACAGGCTTGTATCGTCGCAACGATTCGCCCCGCATCTGGCCAAATGTATGGGAATGGGTCGGAATTCGTCGCGAATTGCTAGTCGTAGGATCGCCAACGCTCGCGAAGGAAACGGCACTTATTTCGGGGCAAATGTGAGTGACGATGAGGACGATGCAGATTGGTCGGGGGAGAAGAAGCGCAAGAAGATCCCTACCGTACGGGCAAATGGTGGAAAGAAGAACGGAAAGTCGTCCTGAAAGTAGGCCCCTCCCCCTCGCTCAATTAGGATCGGACACTGGTAATGCTGGAATTGGCTTTCGGACTGAACTGGATAAATGAGACTGTGGACAAATTTGTTGTAATCAGAAATTACTATTGTTGAAGCTGTGAATATTGAAGAAGGGTGTGAACCGCACACGAACGTGATACATTATGAAAAACCTAAGCGACGAAGAGGCGTTATTTATAAGTCAGATTAGCAATTATTCGAATGAAATTGATTTAGTAACTTAAATGTATATATATATGGCGATGTAGTGGAAATACTTTGCTAGTAGCCTTTCAGACTATGTACTGGACTTTAATGAAATACAGAACTGGACATCATTTTTTTGTAAACAAATATATCTCAGTATGCAGTAGCGAAATGCATACCTGCCTCAACCATTACTCGATTGCGTAACAAAGGACTGATACAGATTTAGCTTTTAATTGTAAACAAAATAATAAAATATAAATATCATGATGTGATCCATTAGTACACGTGGTTAATGGAGTCAATAAAAATTCTATGCAAAATTTGGCTCTTCATTGGAGGTTTTAATTGTTTTTTTGCATTGTTGATTCTGATTTGCCGAGAATTTTGAGGAATTCCGCTTTGAAAGGAGCCAATACCAGGGAAATTTACTTGCAGTTGTTGTAGCAACGGTCGGAGAATTTGGTGTTGGTATGTACATGCCTACGGTTCGTTGCTGTTGTTGTGGTAGCGATGCTGCAATTCTTCTTGCATCGAGGGAGTTTGGCAGCTCCCCCTGATGTATCGCTGCGATAACTGACCTGTGTACGCCGTTATCAAAGGGTACACTTTTGTACCTCTGGACATCTCTTTCTAGGCCCCCAAGGCCTCAAGTCGCGCCTAACATGTCTGGGCGGCGGCGTCTTGTCTATGAGATTGGAGTTTGGGTGCTCACTTCGGTAGCAATCCACCAAGTATTGCTTAGCAAGAATCTGGTTGTGGTTCCTTAAAGGCATCATCCTGGTTTCCTGATGTAGATCGTCATGGAGTGACATCAGGAGACAGCTTGTGACAGTACGGAGAGCGGCATTTTGGCACGCTTGAATGTTTTTCCACTGTGTGTCACAGAGATTCTGTGACCACACAGGAGCCGCATTGTTGGTTGCTGATCTTTCGACTGCTTTATACGTGACCAGTAGAATTTCTTTGTCCTTGCCCCAGATACTACCAGCCAAGGCTTTGAGGATCTTATTCCTACTACGCATCCTGTCGCACACGGTTGAGGCATGGGGTGGGTGTCCAGCGTGACACCTAGGATTTTCGATGGTTTATAGTAGGAATTGGATGATTTTCAATCGAGATTCCAAGCTGCATCTTGACTTCCTTCGTCCAGGTGGTGAATAGGGTTGCCGAGTATTTAGACGCCGAGACGATTATGGTTCTTGCTTTTGAAGAACGAATTAAGTTCTTCAGGATAATCGTTGATGTGTTCGCACATATCCGCTGTTGTTCCCTGTTGCCAGAATGGAGCAGTCGCTAGCGTAGAAGATGATATCGATTGCCTCAGGTGGTGTTGGGAGTCCTGATAAGTAAAGCTTAAACAAGGTAGGAGATCGAACTCCTTGAGGTACACTTTGTTTGATTTTCGATTTACTGCTCCTGAATTCGGTATATGATTGCCTGCCAGCAAGATAATTAGCAATCTATTTCACTACTTGCGTCGGAAGCGATGAACAGTTGATGTCGGACAGAAGTGCTGAATGGCTGACAGTGTCGAAGGCTTTCGACAGCTCAAGCACCACCAGAATTGTTCTTTGACATGGACGGGCCTGGTTGAGACCACTGTGGATGCGGGATGGTATGGCATCCAAGGCCGTGGTCGTAATGTGCATGCTTCGGAAGCCGTGCTGGTGATCCGCCAGCTGGATGTGGGCCATAAGAATAGGGTGGATTAGTGCTTCAAGCGTTTTGGTAACTGGTGACAGGAGAGTTATAGGACGATAGGATTCGCCGAGTATCGCTTTCTTCCCAGGTTTTAGAATTGGGATCACTCTCCCTTTTTTCTAGATTTCAGGAATGATCAGTGAGGAGATGGATAGATAGAAAGTAGCCATGAGATAGTTGATAACTGGCAGATCGAGGTGTTTGAGCATAGTCATTGAAATGCCATCAGGTCCCAATGCTTTCGAGTTGTTCCCCTTCCTTATAGCTGCAACTACTTCGTCCCTGGTGAAAACAGATATGCTGTCTGTAGTTCGGTTGTGGATCTTCCTACGAATTTTGCGTTTAAGTCTGTCTGGTGTGGGGTGTTTAATAAATTGTTTATTGAAACGACTTGCGCAGTGGGTAGGGTCACTTGTTGAATTTTCACCGAATTGAATGGCGACGTCGCCTTTCTGTTTTGGTGGATTAGAAAGAGCACGGACAGTCGACCATAACTTGCTCAGCCCTGTAGTTAGGTTGCAGCTGTTCAGCTGACCTCCTGTGTTCGGCTACTTGCCTATGGATGCGCAGTTCATCGTACGGATTTACGCTCCTGTTGGAAATTGGGCCGAATTTTCGGAATCCGTCCAGCAGGAATGAACTTCACAGCCGCTTTGTTCAGGACTCTCCTTATGTTGGATTCGGCCATACGTACGTCGGTTGGCGTTGGCAGAGCGAGGAATTTGGCGTTGGTGTAGGAGGTGAAACCATTCCAATCAGCCTACTGTGGTTGACAAACGTGCGGTGTTCGGCAGATGTGATATTTGTCGGTTTGTCAAGTCTTATCACGATTGGTAAGTGGTCTGAAGATAGTGTTAGGACCGGCTCCCAATGAGTTTCATTTACGAGGCTTGCACTGGCAAGCGTGATATCTGGAGAACTGGAACATGTACTGGCGATGCGAGTGGGGGTGTCGTCATTCAAAGTACAGAAATCGGAGGCGTCAAGCCATCCAGCGATTGAGATTCCTCTGGCGTCGTTGTTAAGGTTGGAGTGCCAGAGTTCATGATGGGCATTAAAGTCACTGAGTATGAGGCGATGTTGACCGGTAAGAAGATGGTTGCTATTTACATGGTATCCTGAGAGACAGCTGGATACCGGTGGAATGTAGATGTTGTAAATTTCAATATCAACATTACCGATTTTATGGCGATGGCCTGCACTTTCATGGTGTCATCATTACTGGTAAAATCAATTTCCCGGTATTGCACGGAATGGTGAATAATGAAGGCCTCCCCCAGCGTTGGTCAACCTGTCTTTCCTGATACTAGCGTAGTTGCCATGCGAGTTATGGGACGAGTTGGAGTGCAGTTTCGTCTTCTGTATGGCTCCAACTTGGATGTGATGTCTGTCCATGAATGATGCAAGTTCAGCGATTTTGTTCTGCAACCTATTGCAATTGAGTTGGTTGGACGAGTGAGAGCGTATTGAAGATGGCAATCGGTGGTGCAGGCGATTGTGTTGAGAAATCCTATGGGAACTGTTAGCAGGAGTCATCGGGGATGGCTGTAAACCTGTCTGAGCGCTCGATGATGTTGAGCGTGTTAGACGAGGTTGCTACTAGTTGTCCTCTGTTCCTACACTGACTGGCAGTAAAGAAGGATTTCCAGTACCTGTGATGGTTGAGTATAGAGCAATATCTTAGGTGGCACTACTGATTGCAATTGCATCTCACCGTAGTCGTGTTTGGGTGCAGAACTCTGTCGCATACGCAGCAGATCCACGGACCAGGGTTTCTCTCAATGCCGGCTCGAAGAAGTAGTACTGAGAGTAGTTGCGCCGAGAAGTATTGCTACTACAAACACACTTTCCTTCTTGCATTGAAGGGTTTTGGCAGCTCCTGGCCGTTGTGAAACGGGTTGCTCTGGTGCGTAGAACCGGCTGCCGCAGGAACGATTACTTGCAGTCTAGAATTTTACTTGCTTCCAATGGAAGATCCAAACAATTAGCTTCATTTTGTTCTCCTTGCTACTACTACTACTATTCGCATTAATCCCTAAGCGGCTTAGTTGACGTTTCGTTAGTATAAACTGGTTTCGGATGATGTATGTTGCTAGCACACACCTCCTGCCCATTTTACAGCATTTTGTGACAAGTCGGAAAGGGCTATGGGCTGTTATTACCCATATTGCTACCAATTGCTACCATACGACGTTATACTGATGCCTCAAAAGCAGAACGGCTAATCGGATAGGCGCTGAAAAATCATTTTGGGAATGAATTTGAGCTCATGAAACATGAAATCATTTAAAAGCAAAGTTTGTAATAAAACACTGGAACAAATGGACTCTTTTGACTCAAAAGTACTACGAAAGTGTCATAAAGCAAGTTGTCGGGTCTTTGGAATGTCGCTCTTAGGTGCGTAAGTGAACTTGCCACATCCCTATGGGATTAGGACTTTCCTGACATCCTGAAACAGGCCAAACTGTTCATCTCGGGCTACTCACGCACTCGGACCTTGGAATTGCTGCGGTTGAGCAAAAACAGTCAGAATAATTTCTAGAATTATGACGGGAGACTCGTGTCTGAGTGTCTGTCTGAAACCATGCGTATCATATCAGACGTTAGCTACCGCTTTTGCGAGGCTGATGATGAGACTTCAAAGCACATACTTTGCGAGTGCGAAGGTCTTGCCCAACGACGCACGAAATGCTTCGGCGTAACATTCCCTTTGGACTGGATATTTACAGCAGTGGTACGTCTTATTCTACTATATGGCATATGCGTGTGGTGGACGGCACTCAGAGTGGCGTAACCAGCTGGGGAAAGTGCAAAGAATTGCTACGATTGCCGCTACGGCGTTTTTGAGAACTACTCCGTCGGCTGGCTTGGACACTAGGCTCAACTTGTTTCCGGTGAATATTTTTGGAACAAATTTGGTGGCCAACACGACCATTCGCCTTCGTGATAATGAACAGTGGCGCGCGCTGAGGTGTGGTCACTCCACAGGAGTGGGTGCGGGCGTTTACTCAGAAGGACTGAGGATTAACTTATTGTTTTCCAGGCAAGATTTCGGCAATCTCGGAAGATCTGTCTTGCCTGGCGAGGCATGTCGTAACTTTCAGGGACATAGCTATTTATGCCGATAGTCAAGCAACGACACGTTCGCTTAAATCTCCCATTGATGCACCAAAAACTGTTGAGAGTTGTCGCTTGATCCTCAGGGAAATGGGCAGCTTCCTTAATATTACTGTTTGTTGGATTCTAGATCATAGTGGCTTCACGGGTAATTGCAGAGCTGATGAGCTGGGCCGTCAAGGGGCAATCGGCGCCACTGATATGAATTTCAACCACATTAAACCGCCTATAACAGTGTGTAAAATGGCTATAAAGGCCACTGCGGTCGGTGGGGGCCAATGCAAGATGGCTTGGCGGTAGTACTTGCCAAACAATGACGATGATATGGCCCCAAGCTGGATCTCAATTGTTTTGCCACCCTGCTCTCTTTGAGCGGGAAGTACATGGGCAGGGTAGTGGGGGTTATTACTGGTCACTGTCCTATCGACGTGCATGTGAGGAATTTTCGCCTTCCTTATCACGATTACTGCAGAAGTTGTCAGGATGAGAAGGAAAGTGTTCCTCACCTTCTCACCTCCTGATAGGAGGAGGAAATTTCTAGGATTCTCTTTTTTCCAAGACCTAGAAGGTCTTGTCGATGTTAGTGCGATTCAAATAAGCCCCTTTACTGCCAGCGTCGGCTGGTTGGCTACCTAAGGTACAGCCTCCTGGTGGTATCACAACGGACCATAAGTGGTCTATGTGCACTGTGAACAATCACGACAACCCCTGCACCTACCTACCTACGTACCTAACATTCCCTTTGCCCGAGGACATCTCATCTATTAAACCTGGCCAGATCAGTTCAATTTATCGAGAAGAGTCAACTGGATCAACTGTTGTTCTTATAATGACGTTACTGTTACCAGTCATCCGATAAGCAGGCCATTTACCTCTTAATACTTCAAACTAAAAGAAACGGCCATAGTGTAAATTTGGCTCATTATGGAATATAATATTGGGTTCACACTGGAGCCAGATCACTTGATCTGAGCCAGATCACTTAACCTCCAACTGTTAAATATACAGAATTTTAAATTCACCACACCCAGATCGGTAGCTCAGTAGAACGGTCGTTACGGGTTCAAGTCCCGTCCACGGCGTTCGTGGCCATGATTGTTTGTGTTATCTTCTCCTGTGATTAAGGGCGTAATAATAAGCCACAGCATCTCCCGACTTGTCGCAGTTAGGAGGCTAAATGGGAACAGGAGGTGCATGTTGGCTTTGTGCATCATCGGGAACTGGTTTATATCAACGAAACGTCGGCTAGGTACATGGAATAGTTGACGTGCTATGACCCACTAGGGGTTAGGGCAAATGAGTGCTCCCAGATCGAGTGATTCGCCCGCGGCGTGAGCGTGAACTGAGGTTCACGATGCGCCAAAATATTTTATCTGGCCAGATCACTTGATCTGCAACTCACGTTTGTATGTTTCTGACAGTTTCATATCTTTTAGATAGCGGAAGGCGAAGATCATGCTAAAACGAACAATTGGAATTTTAGGAAAGGGCAACGCGACAACGCCAACCAACTCAAGCAACTTACGTTGGTCCTGCTCTTGAGCACTATTGCTAACTAACCCACAAAAAACAGGTCTTTCGGTCTAAATTTGGGGACGAATCATATCGATTCAAAAAGAATAGGATACGCCTACGTTATTAAACTGTAGATGTGGGAAAAGATATTGCAATAGAGAGGTCCCACAAAAAGTATGGGAACTTTAAGTGGGACATACACTTGCGTCTAAAATCCAAATTTTCCCCGCTAAAATCCAAAATCTCCCCGTCGAATCCATACCTCAACCGGGTAAATTTTTGATTTGACAGGAAAATTTGGATCTTGGACGCAAGTAGTGTGTCCACCTGAACGTAGGGTATTTTTTTTTTGTGGGTGTAAAAGATCGGGGTCCAGTAAGATCTAAATTCACCGGACGTTTAAGCAGAACCTTAGTCGATCAACATGATTCTCCCCTACCTATCAGTTTTCTTTAAATATTTTTCATTTTTACTGTATGAATATATGTATGTTCATTACTGGCCAGGACAGGATAGACACCTCCATAAAAAGTCGAAAGTGGCAATGGATAGGTCACACACTTCGAAAAGGGCCGGAAAACATTGCTAAACAGGCCCTCGATTGGAACCGTCTAGGACGACCTAGAAACAGTATTTGAAGCATCGCTACCACAACAACAACCTAGAAACACCTAGAGATCAGTTGAGGTCGAGGTTAAGTCAATAGGCAAATCGTGGAGCCAGTTGAAGGCGAAGGCGGCGGACAGGACTAGGTTTTAAGTCGCCGTTGTTAATGCCCTATACCCTACAAGGGGCTAACAGGATTCAGAGAGAGATTGTATGTATGTACCCTGTCGTGTTTATCATTCTCCAGGCACGTGGAAAAAAAATCGCGAAATTGTAACTAAAAAGAAATGAAATAACTTACCCAAATCCCCCTTGTCCTAGACACTTAATTACTTTATACTCGTTCTGCATATTGCAAGTCAAATTTCTTCACAATTCCAGGAGATAATTTCTGGACATCACCACTGTGATGGAGCGCGGTAACGGTTAACCGTCACTTCTTTCCAATTGAGAATCCCTTCCATGACCGTCTTCACCAAACACCATTTCGTTCGAAAAACAGCTGTTTGTCAGAACTCTTTAAACAGCTGTTTAATTCCGATTTGTGCGGACCACCTACGTCAGAATTTTGACAGCTGTCTAGTTGATTTTCTGAGCAGAATTGGTGGCACTGGCAATTTGCCTGAATAATTCGTATTTTGGACGGACGTAAAGCTGGTGTGTAGCCGCAAGAGTTCAACAAAATGGGAAATGCTTATGCCCTTTACGCTAAGCCCGATGTCACGCCACATCCGTTGAAGGAGGCCTCGTTCGATCCGAATTTGGGCTTCCAAAATGGTCGCAAGGAAAGAGGTGATCAGAACATTTTGTTTTTCCAATTATTTATTCGTGTAATATTCGCATGTCGTACCTAGTGATGGATGTGGCGAAATCTACTGTGGGAAGTTGATGTTAATCGCGGCGTTTGGAGGATCAGTTGTTAACTAGCAATTACATAATAAGTGAGGTTACGTGCTAGTAAATAGCGCTAGCTGTCTAGTCGACGTACAGCAGGTGCCAGAAACTGGCAGTTTGGATTACAATGTTCCGCAGTTACATTAATATTTGCATTAAAAACTTTAAATATGAATGGAAGTGAAAGCAATTATTTATGTGTCTCAAAGCCAATTTAATTACCGTATTTTGCTTTGACATCAGATTTGGCTGTTTTTGTTATGGCTGTTCTACAAACATTTCCGGTAAAAGAAATTTTGCTCATGATTCCTCATAATTTTTTTTATTTTCTCCTTTTAATATTCAATGTCTTAAAATCAGCATTCGGCATGCCGTCCAACTTGGGCCTTTTGACTCCCTGGTACTGTCTGTACGTTTGTATGGGAGCAGCACATGGAAAGTTTCCGAAGAGTTACCAGAAAGCTGCAAGTTTTCGTCAACTCATGCCTTTGTCGAATTTTAAGAGTTTTGTGTCCCGAAACAATATCAAATGAAGAGCTAGTCGGCGTACGGGTCAGATGCTAATCGACGAATTGATGCGCAGGCGAACATAGCAGTGGATATGTCACACATTGCGGAAGGATGATAACTGCATTGTTTTACATGAAATGAAATGCAACCCCATTTCCCATCAAGGCCGACCAAGGATGTGCCCTAAAATCACATGATTACGTTCTGTGGCAAAAGTGTGAGTCTCTGGGTAAGACGCGGGGAGTTGCATCTCTTTTCTTTGCTGTTTGAATAAAACTCTTGCGGATTTTTTTTTTCTTGAGTGAAGACAGTTTTAGAATGCATTTTATTGCGTAGCTTGACAGCAACTCCTACACTCTTGCCATCGGAAATCTGGTTGAGGGTGGCTATTCAAACGGGACAACTTTCTAAATTCATGACCTGCTTTCTTTTTATTAACATTTCAACCAGAAAAGCAATCCTCAGGTCTTGCAGCTTCGTAACTATGAATCTAAATGCAAGACGACCAGCATTTGGGCACAAAGTGTACTACCCATTGTCATGCTTGAATGAAAACTCTTTTCTTTGTGCTTGTTTTACGCATATGCGTGCATTTCGATGGTCGTGAGGCTGGCGCTTCTACTTAGTGACAATTGATTTTTTGTAAATAAGAAAACACAATCATGCGATTTATTTTAAACATCTTCTGAGAAGCTTAAAAACAGGAAATGGGTCAGAAATAAATAAATATTTATGCAAAGACTTTGATATTCGTATTTTCTACAATTAATATATCTTTTCTTCTTCTTTTTCAGTTATGATTGCCACAGAAGCTGAAATGGTATCAGCAAAACTCCCACTAGAAGATCGTGATTATTGTGCTCATAAACTTATTAAATATCGAGCGTGTCGTTCCGACACTTTTCCGTTCGTTTATAAATGCCATCACGAAAAACACGACTACATGCATTGCGAATATGAAGAGTGAGTATATTATGAATTGTGTGAATGCTGTGACAGTGAATGCTTAAAGTCCAATAAATGCGATAAAACGCTCGCTGTTCCCTTGCACAGGAAAAAATTGGTGCGCTTTCTCGACAAGTTCCAATGAAAGGGAATATTATTGCGTGCGCCTCGTACGCGTATATTGGATTTGCAGCATCAGTGCACCACAGATATAGCCGACATGGTAAAGCTGTGGTGCTCCAAAATCTGGGATAATAGTTTGATTTTATCTGTTTGTTATTTTTCGTTTACAGTTACGTTCTACGAATGAAGGAATACGAACGAGAACGACGATTGCTGGAACGTCAAAAGCGAATTCAAAAGAAACAAGAGCAAGCGTAATATCTTTAGTAGCGTTTTTTCAGATGATTGATTAGTGAAGACATTGTGCAATGTGTTCTGCTCGAGAATAAATTATAATGTCGGCGAAAGTTTTTGTTTTACTAAATTCAAAAACCTCATAAATATACTAGTTAGCCATGATTCAATAATAGAAGGTTACGCAAAGAAGTGTGCAACTTATTTGCTCTCTCTGCGCATGACGTCACAATTTCACTTTTCGAAAGCTTTGTTGTTGTAGCAATGGTCAGAATTCGATGTGTTTGTCTGTCACATGCCTACAGTTTCGTCTTCATCCCCGGTGTCGAGGGATAGAAAGTTAGCTGCCTCTATTGGGTTCTCCCACAGCGATCTTGGAGTCAGGTGAGTGGGCGCAGCTGGGCAGTGAAAGATATGGTTTACGTCGTGAGGGGTTCCGTTACAAGCAGGACAGATGTTTGAGACGTCCTGGTCTATGCGAGATAGGTAGGAGTTCAGTCGCGAACACTAGCCTGACCGAAGTTGGGCGAGTGTTGTTCTCGTAGCTCTCGGAAATCTATTCCTCTTCCTGAGATATCGTTGGTGGTATGGACGAGAGCACTGGATTCGAACATAAGCTTGCTATTGACTTGTTGACCTCTTCTCGATGTATTGCTGCGATGGCCGACCTATGTGCGTTACTATCAAATGGTTCCCTTTTGTATCTCTGGACGTTTCTTTCAAGGTCCCTCAGGTCGCACCTGACATGTCTGGGCGGCGGCGTCTTGTCCATGAGATTGAAATTAGGGTGATCACTGCGGTAGCAGCCCACTAGGTATTGCTTGGCAAGGAGCTGGTTGTGATCTCTTAAAGGCATCATCCTGGTTTCCTGATGTAGATGGTCCTGGGGTGACATCAGGAGACAGCCTGTAACAGTGCGGGGAGCGGCGTTTTGGCACGTTTGAATCTTCTTCCATTGCGTGTCGCAGAGGTTCTGCGACCACACAGGAGCCGCATAGTTGGCCACTGATCTTCCGACTGCTTTGTACGTGACCAGTAGAGTTTCTTTGTCTTTGCCCCAGGTGCTACCGGCCAGGGCTTTGAGGATCTTATTCCTACTGCGCATCCTTTCGCAAACAGTTAAGGCATGGGGTGATGATGTGGCCATGCTATCTAGCGTAACTCCTAGGATTTTAGAATGGTTTATAGTAGGAATAGGATGATTCCCGATCGAGATATCAAGCTGCATCTTGACCTCCTTCGTCCAGGTGGTGAATAGGGTTGCCGAGGATTTGGGCGCTGAGACGGTCAGGTTCTTGTTTATGAAACGAGTTTAGTCGTTTAAGATAACCGTTGATGTTTCCGCACATAACCATTATGCCATTCCCTGTTGCCAGAATGGAACAGTCGTCAGCGTAGGAGATAATATCGATCCCTTCAGGTGCTGCTGGGAGTCCTGAGAGGTATAGATTGAACAAGGTAGGAGATAGAACTCCTCCTTGAGGTACCCTATGTTAAATCTTCCTAGGCTTTGATTTGCTGTTCCTGAATTCTGTGTAGGATTGCCTGCTAGCGAGATAATTGGCAATCCATTTCACAATTTGCGTCGGAAGCGGTGAACAGTTGATGTCAAACAGGAGCGCTGAATGGCTGACAGTGTCGAAGGCCTTCGACAGGTCAAGCGCCACCAATATTGTTCTTTCACAAGGACGAGCCTGGTTGAGACCTGTTGAAGTATAAACTGCTCTTTAACTTTTTCTCTTCTATCAGTTGTTACAACGTTCTTTGTAAGTTGGTATAAGTGATCGTAGCTGTCAGTCGGTCCGGTCTTTCTTGTTAAACCTTAAAACGTCGGTCGCGTTTGCACATCGTGAATAAAATCCATATCTCTGCTACCAAGACTGTGTTTTAATTAGCCATATCAGGTTATGGGCTTAGCACAATTCCACTGCGCTGAGATAAATATTCTGGACACTTGTTCTTTTTTTTTTCTGTTTCGGTGATTTCGTGTATAGTACAAAATGGCGGATGTGCAATCGAGCGAGACTAATCGTGCTCTGGCAGGCATTCGAAAGCTGGCCAACGAGTCTCAGTGGGAAACGTGGAAGTGGCAAGTGGAACTTTGTTTAAAAGAACAGTCCCTTTTTACGATTGTAAATGGTACACGGTTGTGCCCCGCGGAACCGGAAGCGGGCGCGGAGCTCTCCGAGGCCTACCGACAATGGCAACGAGATAACGCGCGTGCCGCTCGTATTATTGGAACAACGCTGGATGACGACGCGACCATTTACGTTCGCAAGAAGACAGATGCAAAAGAAATATGGGATACGCTGTTATCGGTGTTCGAGCAATCGTCTTTGCAACGTTTGTACACACTCTTCGACAATTTCTTTGAGATCACAAAAGATAGTGATACATCAGTTACAAAACACGCATCTCGACTGGCAAATTTGTTTGACGACATTCTTGCAGAGCTTCAAAAGGATAACCCAAACGCCACGCTCCCTTTGTCTCTGCTCCATCATAGAATTTTCAAAACACTCGGTCCTGAATACCAATATTATCGTTCGACTTGGTATCGTGTTTCTGAAAAAAAACAAAAGACAAAGCTACTGATCGAAAATTTGCGTTCGATTGAAAGTTCACTAGAGTCACACGGTATATCGCAGTCATCTGGTGCCTTCTTTGCAAAATTAAAATCTTCGAAGGATCCACAAAAGAGGCAAATCAATTCAAGCAAACCGACTCAAGATTCGTTTTCGGTCCATCAGAAGGAAAAACGGAAGTGTTTGTATTGCAAGAAAATCGGGCACATTATCAGAGATTGCCGGAAGCGTGTTGCCGCAGAGCAGCATAAAACAGCAGGCTCATGTGACAGCAACAACAAGCAAGTTAGCAAACCGGCCTCATTCGTAGCGACTGGAATGGCCGTCAACATGGACTTCGTTCCTGCTGATTCCTGGATTTCGGACTCCGGCACAACGCATCACATATCGGCGAACAAGCAGCATTTTGCTACTTTCGAGGAGTTCCCGATTCCGCAACGTGTTCAAACAGCTGGAAAAGATAGTATTTTAGCGTACGGATCCGGCATTGTCAACGTTGAAGTTAAAATAAATGAAAAATGGTCGTGTGCTATTCTAAATGACGTATGGTACGTGCCCGAAGCACGTCATCAACTTTTCTCCATTCGACAAGCTGCTGCTCATGGAAATAAAGTAATTTTTGATAGTGATAGTGTTGAAATTCGGCGAAAAGATGAACTTGTCGCGGTTGGTGAACTGGTTCGTTCGGTATACGTGATGAATATGCGCGTTCAACTTCCGAATGTTCTCGTGAAAACTAATTTGGCCACATCGACTGATGTGCTGCAAGCATGGCATGAAAGACTGGGACATCAAGATAAGCGGCATGTGCGCGAAGTCTTACTCCGCGTTGGTATTCAGTGCAAGTGCTCAGATGCCGCGGCGTTCTGTGACGGTTGTGTACTCGGAAAGTCACATCGTAAATCGTTCCATACGCGTCGGGAGCGTCCTAAAGTCGTTGGTGAGCTGATAAATGCTGATGTGAACGGTCCGATGTCAACAGACTCGATAAACGGATTTAAATTTTACGTGGTTTTCAAAGACGATTTTTCCGGATTCGTTCGTATATTTTTTATGAAACACAAATCAGAAGTAGCTACCCATTTGAGAACATTTTTGAACGAGTGTCAAACCGCAGGACACAAAGTGAAAACTTTTCGTTCGGACTGCGGTACCGAATTCGAGTGTCGAGATGTGCAGAAATTATTACAAGAACGTGGCATTCAGTTTCAACCGTCGTGCCCGTACACACCTGAACAGAACGGTGTTGCGGAGCAATCGAATCGTCACGTCGTCGAACTGGCACGTTCGATGCTTTCGGTCAGTGGCCTGTCGAAATCGTTTTGGGCACATGCTTGTGATACAGCTGTATTTCTGATTAATCGAACAGGAAAGTCGCGTGTTCCTGATAAGACGCCGTTCGAGTTGTGGACTGGCAACACATTTGTAAGCTTCGAACATTTACGAATTTTTGGCTCAAAGTGTTACGCCAATATACCAAAGCAGTTTCGGACTAAGTTCGATGCTAAAGCGGTTCTGGGACATTTTGTTGGTTATGTCAATGACAAAGACGGTTATAAAGTATGGGTACCGTCAAAACATCGCATAATGAGAACGCGTGATGTCGATTTTTGCCCAGAAAAGCTGTGTACGGTAAATGAAGCGGTCAATTTCGAATTTGACCATTTTGATGAAAAAGAAGCCAAAGACGAGGACGATAATCTCAACTGTGAAGATGCTGAAGGAGAAGCAAGCAGTGAAAACACAGCTCCAATAGGAGACGCGGATCCGATTCAGGCACCACGTCCAGCTCGAACGATTCATCCACCGGCAAGGTTCCAGGACTACGAAGTGAGTCATCAAACTCGTCGCTCTGAAACGAACAGTACACTAGCATGTCTGACAGAGGCTGTCCGCGAAGACTTGGAACCAACGAACTTCAGTGAAGCTATGAAAAGTCAAAATTCAGACAAGTGGCTGCACGCAATGGAGGACGAGATGGACGCCTTTAGTGAAAATGACACGTGGGACTTAGTGCCATTGCCACCGGGAAGACGTACTATTGACAACCGCTGGGTACTTCGGATGAAATACAAACCCGATGGTTCAGTCGATCGGTATCGCGCTCGTTTAGTTGCTCGAGGTTTGTTTCAACGTGCAGGACTTGACTATGACGAGACGTTTAGCCCAGTCGCTCGTTACGATTCTATTCGAGTCCTCATCGCAACTGCAGCTGAAAAGAATCTCGTGCTTGGTCAATTCGATGTCAGAACTGCGTTCCTGTACGGGAAAATCGATGCTGAAATATACATGACTCAACCGCAAGGATTCGACGATGGGTCTGGTCGTGTTTGCCGCTTAAAGAAATCTCTTTACGGACTCAAACAGTCTCCCCGTTGCTGGAATAATAAATTCCACTCATTCATGGAAACGAATGGGTTCAGCCGCTCAACCGCTGATCCATGTGTTTACATTCGGATGAAAGAAGGAGAAATATTACTAGTTGCAATCTACGTTGATGATGGTTTAATTGCGGGGTCAACGCAAGACGCAGTCAACTCGTTCCTGGGATTGTTAACTTCGGAGTTCAAGGTTACAGTGGGCTCTCTTGATTCGTTTTTGGGAATACAAATAAAGCAACGTGAGTCTGGTTTCTTCGTGTCACAGCGCATTTACGTCGAGAAGATTCTACAACGTTTTGAAATGTCAAGCTGCAAATCCGTGAAAGTACCTGCGGACAATCAACAACCAGAACAGTCTACCAACAGTGTTCTTGACAATTCTGTTCCGTATCGTTCAGCGGTGGGCTCATTGATGTATTTGGCATGTGCTACACGTCCGGACATAGCATACGCTGTTTCAAGGATTGCTCGATCTATGGCAAATCCAACAACATTCGACTGGATGTGCGTCAAACGCATATTCAGATATCTCAGAGGCACTACAGACTTTGGTCTGTTATACACTTCGACTGCTGATGGGTTGTGTGCATATTCGGACGCTGATTTTGCGGGAAGCGTCAACACTCGACGATCAACAAATGGTTTTGTGTCCCTTATTAATGGCACGGCTGTATCGTGGACTTCGCAGCTGCAGAAATCGGTTGCTCTTTCCACAACGGAGGCGGAATTTGTTGCGGCCAGTGAAGGTGCAAAAGAGCTGGTGTGGCTCAAACGACTACTGTCTGAAATCGGGTCAAGCGATGAGACACCGATTCTATTTGTCGACAACGCCAGTGCAATTAAGTTGGTGAAGAATCCCGAATTCCACAAACGATCAAAGCACATTGAGGTGCGCTACTACTTCGTAAGAGAACTTTATCAGAAAGGCGACATCAACGTGGAGTTCGTACGTTCCGAGGATCAACTAGGAGATATGTTTACGAAGTCTTTAAATTCAGTCAAGTTTAAAACAATGTGTTCCAAAATTGGACTTTGTAATTAATTTCTTCTCTTAAAATTAACTAATGAATAGTTCTTTTCTTGCTTTATATACATATTGAGATCAGTTTAGGGGGAAGTGTTGAAGTATAAACTGCTCTTTAACTTTTTCTCTTCTATCAGTTGTTACAACGTTCTTTGTAAGTTGGTATAAGTGATCGTAGCTGTCAGTCGGTCCGGTCTTTCTTGTTAAACCTTAAAACGTCGGTCGCGTTTGCACATCGTGAATAAAATCCATATCTCTGCTACCAAGACTGTGTTTTAATTATCCATATCAAGACCATTATGGATGCGGGATGTAATGGCATCCAAGGCCGTGGTCGTACTGTGCATGCTTCGGAAGCCATGTTGGTGATCAGCGAGCTGGATGTGGGCTGTAGGAACAAGGTGGATTAGTGCTTCAAGCGTCTTGGCAACTGGTGACAGTAAAGTTATTGGACGATAGGATTCGCCGAGTGTCGCTTTCTTCCCAGGTTTTAGTATTGGGATGACTCTCCCTTTTTTCCAGAATTCCGGAACGATCAACGAGGAGATGGATAGATTGTACGTAGCCGTGAGATAGTTGATGGCTGGCAGATCGAGGTGTTTGAGCATAGTCATTGAAATGCCATCTGGTCCCAATGCTTTCGAGTTGTTTGCCTTCCTTATAGCTGCAACTACTTCGTCCGTGGTGAAAACGGGTATGCTATCTGTGGTTCGGTTGTGAATCTGTCTACGGATTTTACGCTTAAGTCTGTCTGGTGCGGGGTGTTCAATAAATTGTTTATTGAAACGACTTGCGCAGTGGGTAGGGTCACTTGTTGAATATTCACCGAACTGTATGGCGACGTTCCCTTTCTGGTTTGGTGGATTGGTGAGGGCACGCACTGTCGACCATAACTTGCTCAACCCTGTGGTAAGGTTGCAGTTATTCAGATGGGTGCTCCATTTAGACCTTCTGTGTTCGGCTACCTGTCTCTGGATCTCGCAGTTCATCTCGTGAATTCTGGGGTCGTCGGGGTTACGCTCCTTATGCCGTCTCTTTCGTCTGCCAATCTAGCGGCGGTGGTTGGGAAGTTAGGCCGAATTTTCGGAATCCGTCCTGCAGGAATGAACTTCGCAGCCGCTTTGTTCAGGACTTTCCTTATGTTTGATTCGGCTGTGTGAACGTCGGCTGGCGTTGGCAGTGCGAGGAATTTGGCGTTGGTATAGGAGGTAAAACCGTTCCAGTCAGCCTTATTGTGGTTGACAAACGTGCGGTGTTCGGAAGATATGATGTTTGATGGTTTGTCAAGCCTTATCACGATTGGTAGGTGGTCTGAAGATAGTGTTAAGACCGGCTCCCATTGTGTTTCATTTATGAGGCCAGCACTAACAATCGTGATGTCTGGAGAACTGGAACATGTACCGGCGATGCGAGTGGGGATGTCATCATTTAGGGTACAGAAATCTGAGGCATCAATCTGTTCGGCTATTGAGATACCTCTGGCGTCGTTGTTGAGGCTGGAATGCCAGAGTTCATAGTGAGCATTAAAGTCACCGAGCAGGAGGCGATGTTGACCAGTGAGGAGATGGTTGATATTTACGTGATATCCAAGGGGACAGCTGGATACCGGTGGAATGTATATATTGTAGATTTCAATATCAACATTACCCGATTTTAAGGCGAAGGCTTGCACTTCCATGATGTTGTCATTGTTGGTGATATCAATTTCCCGGTATTGCACGGAATGGTGAATAATGAAGGCAAGCCCTCCTCCCGCGTTGGTCAACCTGTATTTCCTGACAATAGCGAAGTTGCCATATGAGTTTAGGGACGAGTTGGAGTGCAGTTTCGTCTCCTGTATGGCTCCAATTTGGATGCGATGTCTGTCCATAAATGATGCAAGTTCAGCGATCTTGTTCTGCAACCCATTGCAGTTGAGTTGAACGAGTGAGAGCGTATTGAAGATGGCAATCGGTGGTGCAGGCATAAGATTGTGTTGGGAAATCCTGTGAGAACTGTTAGCAGGAGTCATTGGGGATGACTGTGAACTTGTCTGGACGCTCGAAGGTGTTGAGGCGTGTTGGACGTGGCTGCTAATTGTTGTTGTCTGTTCCTACACTAACTGGCAGTAAAGGAGGGATTCCAGTGCCTATGATGGTTGAGTCCTGAACAATGTCTTAGGTGGCACCATTGATTGCAGCCATTGCATCTCACCGTCGTCGCGTTTGGGTGTAGCACTGAGAGCAGTTGCGCCGAGATGTTTTGCTCCCAGTGAACATAAAAAAAGACGATACGGGCATGTAACACACAAATACACTTTCCTTCTTGCATTGAAGGGTTTTGGCAGCTCTTGGCCGTTGTGAAACGGGTCGCTCCGGTGCGTAGAACCGAAAGCTTTCGATGAATTTGGTGGGAAATCACACACTTTTTTTTTAAAGAGAATTCGCTTACAAGTTTACAGTTTTAATCCGATTTTCATGAAATTTAGAAAATTGGACCTCCGGAATAAGGAGAAGGTTATTGTCTATACGGAGTTTTTCCTCCCCTAAAAGAAATTTGAATTTTTATTCGCATTTTTGTTACAGTATTTTTCCAATGAAATTTTGTCATCCAAGTCTACGAGGTCCCATATCCTCGAAGGCTTGGGGGAGGTTAATGTCTGCATAAGATTAAAAAAAAAACCACCCCAGCCCCCTTCTCACCCCTAAAAGGAAACAAGCAAATTTGTCTACAGTTTAATTTAAATTTTGGTGGAATTTTGAATATTAGCTATACTACGGGAAGGTTTCTGTCTACATTGGATTTCGGAACACCCCCCTTTCCCCCTTTTCAACCCTTAAAAGAAATCTGCAAATTTATCTGAGCTTTTTACTCCGATCTTGACGAAATTTTCATCATCGGACGTTCAGAACAAAGAGAAGGTGACAGTCTACATGAAATTTGTAAAAACCATTCCCAACCGCCTTCCCCACCTTATTAAAAAAGATATACCGACTTTTCTGTAGTTTTACTTCGATCGTAATTAAGTGAAAGGCTTCTTGTATTAAAGCTTCTTGTATAAAAGGTCAAATTTTCAATATGAATTCATCAAAATGGAAAAAAAAAAACTTTGGCTTAACCTTTCCTTTGAGGGTTGTAAAACGGGATGGGGGTGATGATTTCCGAAAATATCATGTAGACAGTGACCTTCCCCTTATTCTGACGGTCTGAATTTAATCAAAATTAGAGTAAAACTGCATTTAATACTGGAGATTTCATTTTAGGATTAGCGTAGGGGGTGGGATTGTTTTTTTTTTCGTATCTCATGTAGTGATATTCCCCTTGTTATGAAGGTCCAGTCCTCAAAATCAGAATGAAACCAAAGGTATAAGTAAAGATTTTCTTTAGGGCGGTGGGAAAGGGGTATGGGATGCATTTTTTTCAATATTATGTAGATAGCAACCTTCCCCATATTCTGAAGGTCTAATGTTCAAAATTTAATAAAAATCTAAATAAAACTGTAGATTTTAATGCAATTTTTCTCCCAAAAGCAATGCAATTTCATACAAAATGCAACGCACGCATATAAAAATTAAAACTGTGACGTCACGAGCTTTCTCTCTCGTTCAGTAGCTGAATAACGGACCTGCGCATTGCGTAACATTCTATTCTTGAGCCATGCTAGTTAGCTTTAACCCCTTGTGGGTGGAGCATAGCGCGTAAACTAATTCTACAAATCTGTCTTTCAGTTTTCGGCCTGATAAACCTGGTAAAAGTCTGTTTATTTTACTGGGAATTATATTTTTCCTTAAAGTGCTATAAAAAAAAAACTTGAGACTTCCTCCTATTGGCAACCCTACAGATGAATTAAAATGTCCTCGTAGTTACCT
Source organism: Chloromyia formosa (assembly GCA_964017055.1). Taxonomy (NCBI): domain Eukaryota; kingdom Metazoa; phylum Arthropoda; class Insecta; order Diptera; family Stratiomyidae; genus Chloromyia; species Chloromyia formosa. The sequence goes on from OZ024818.1 coordinate 53,620,938, forward strand.
TTGATTTGATATTTCATATGCCTATCATTAAGGAAAATGCCTGCTTTTCTTCTTTATAGAGACCATTTCTCTAAGCAGAAATTTTGCTGTGCTGGGTAAGTCCAATTCGGGTAGATAACTACATAAGTTTATTATAGTCGCCATACACTATGCGATCCGTCGTCTGATCGATCGGCCGATGGATCGCCACAAAATATCTGCCGATCTCCACTGCACACATGCTACGATTTTCATGCAATGCAATAACGAATGACAATTCAAAAATAGGTTATGATTCACTCTTTACTCTCTCTATACAACCTAGATTAATTTTTGTTAACTATTTGGATTTGTGTGGTATTTTCGTATACTACATATTTGATATTTCAGTTGCAGAGCCATTTAAATCATTAGAATCCTTCAAATTTCATCGTTTAATAATTTGGTCATTTGACATTCACTTGCGATAATCACATACACCATCCAATCGATCGTCACCGACGGATCGCACGAAAATCGCACTAAAATATCGGCAGATAAAATTGATCGGCCGATCGGTTCGATTTCCACATATCTATACACAGGCCGATCCGTCGGCCGATTTCGTTCTCGGCCGATTGATCGCTGCGTGTATGGCACGTTTTATACTTCCCTAAAGATGAATTGCAAACCAGAGCCAAAAGAGAAAAGTATGACCAGCTGCGGCGAATATCGAATAGAACAATTAGACGTAAGAAACGTAAATACTTTGACGAGCAGTTGCTGAATATTAACGAAAATTAAGCTAAAAGGAACACCAAACAAGCGCACAAACAAGTAAATACAATCAAGAACGGCTATCAACCCAGGACTAGCCTCTGTAAGGACAAGGATGGAAACATCATCAGCGCCGCCGATGGCATTAACAAACGATGGGCCTCTTTTTTTGAAGAGCTTCTGAAAATACCATCCCCATACAAGAAGCTTTTGATGATATTGTTGATCTAGGCCCACCCATACAACCACCGACAGTAGAGGGAGTTGATTTCGCGTTGCGTGGTCACTAAAACGAAATAAAGCGCCGGGCGCTAAGGGATTCCAGCTGAAGTGCTAAAATTCGGTGGAGCGGGTCTGTTTGATGCAATACATCAATTACTCCTGCTAGTATGGGAGGACGAGGTGATCCCAGACGATTGGCGCAGAAGCATCATCTGCCCAATTCACAAAAAGGGAGATAAACTGCGGTGTGAGAATTACAGGGGCATATCACTAGTCTGTACGTCCTATAAAATATTGTTGTATGTACGAAGTACATCTTTCTTACGACACACACTGTACTAAGCTCCATCATAATCTCGAATGATCGATGACAAGTACCAACTGAATGGGCACTAGCGGATTCTCGAACCTTCGTTGAGTAGTGGAAACCCGAGTCTAGAACATCTCGAACTGTCTAGAATCTTCGCTAACTGGTGGATACATGGGTGAGCAGCTATAAAGGCAGATGTCACCAAAAAACAAGAAGAGGTAAGAAGAAGTAATATTACTCGACACTCAGTGGAAATCGGATCGTTATAAACTATCCGATAGGAAGCGGAAAGGGGATAGTCCTTATCCGCCGTTAAGGCCGGCCGCATCTTGGACGTAGGCAGGGCAGGGCAGGGCAGCACAGCACGCACCTGGCATTGTTGTTGTAACAATTGTCAAAATCTGATTTTACAACAACAATGCCATGTGCGCGCTGCCCTGCCTATGTCCAAGATGCGGCCGGCCTTACAAATAGTTTGAGCTAGTTTGACGTTGGTTGTTAGTTACGCGTGTGTAGTTCGTTTTGTAAATAATGTGTGTGTGTTATTCAATCGAAGTGTTTTCATTATTCAGCACAAGAATATCTAACGAACCCGGCTTCGGACAGAGGAAGCATTACAATATTGACGAATATTCTAGAAAATAGAATCAAACCGTATGCAGGACGAATGATTGGCAAATATCAAGGCGGTCTCAGACCTGGTCGCTCCACAACCGATCAGTTCTTTACGGTCAAACTGATACTTCAAAAATACTGGGAATACAACGTAGACGTATACCAAATCTTTGTCGACTTCAAGCAGGCATACGGTAGTATCGATCGTGGAGTACTGTACAACATCATGCTGCAATTTGGTATACCGGCCAAATTAGTGCGACTGACAAAGATGACGATGACCAACTCCGTCTCACAAGTCAGGATCCAGAATGGACTTACTGATCTATTTCAAGCACGCACTGATCTGAAACAGGGCGATGGACTGGCACCGACGCTCTCAACCTAGCACTGGAATACGCTATTTGGGCTATGAATATGGACAACAGTAGTACCTACGCTACTCATCAAGTCGACACAATTAGCAGCGTACGCCGATGACATCAACATCATGTTCCGAAAATTGATAGACGCAGAATAACTTCTGCATACGCTCGATACCGCTGCAAAGAAAGTTGGACAACGTATTGTTGCGTGTACGGAGTGGGCATCTCTTACGACACGCACTGTACTAAGCATCATCATAATCTCGAATGATCGATGACAAGTACAAATTGAATGGACACTAGGCGATTCTCGAGCCATCTATAGTCTAGAACCTTCTCCAAACAACCATTGATAACGAAGCGGATTCTCGAACCTTCGTTAAGTAGTCTAGACCCGAACATCTCGAAAATCTAGAGTCTTCGCTAATTGACGAATTGACTATAAAAGGCAGATGTCACCGAAGGAGGAAAGAAGTAGTCAGACTCGACACTCAGTGGCGGTTGGATCGCTATAAAGCGGGATCGGACAGTAGTGCTGTCGTTGTTGTTATTGCTAGTTTTAACGTTTGTTGTTAGTACGCGTGTCTGTTTTTCAATCGAAGTGTTTCATTATTCAGCACAAGAATATCTAACGAACCTAGTTTCGTGGTTTCGCTCAGCAGAGGAAGCATTACAGTATCAACGATGGTAAAACTAAAATAATGATGAAATCGAGGACAAGGACTCCAGTACAATCGAGCATCAACGTGGGGGACCTCAACACCGAGTTCATGGGCGAATTCATATACCTGAGTAGCAATCAGTCAAATGACGAAATCAAGCGACGGATATAGCTAGCAAATAAGACTTTCTTCTCGGTCCTTCTCATAATGAAATCGGAGCATGTGGATAGAAACATTAAGCTCCGCATATACAAAACCATCATACACATACAACGTCTTCAATGGGTAGGGCATGTACAACGAATGAACGATGTTCGCGTGCCTAAACGAGTAATAAACGGACGAGTCGACGGAGCGAGACTGCGAGGAAGACCGAGAACTCGTTGGGAGAGCTCGGACGCCAAGCAAGATTGAAGGACGCGGTCACGTGACCGAGATTATTGGCGGACAACGATCCCGGCGGCCAAAACCCGACGTCGGGCTGTTACGCCACGATGATAAATGACACTATTAATTTTAAATTTGATGTTTTACAAATCCGGGCCCCTCTGAAAGACCGGGCCCGGAGAGAATCATCCCCTTCCCCCACCCTCTCATCAGGCCTGGTGCCCGAAAGTCCTTCGAAGTTGTAATCTACATATGTGTTGACGCGCCGGGGATTGAACCTACGTTTCTCTGGATGTAGAAACATAAGTAGAGTGGCAACCGAGAGCTCACAACTAGCGAGCGCGTCAAATTTCATATGTATACAATTATAATATTTTTTTTAATAAGGTTTTCGCTACGATTCAATGAAAACTTTCCAACCAAATATTTTGCTGTGGAAACGGACTTTTGTTTATTACTATATCGTAGCAACCCAATCACATTGACATCAACGAAATATTGGAAAATTAATTCTACTAGTTCCGTTTGCCATATAAAACTAGGAACGCCTTAATAAGCCGTGCCCAACATAAAAGAGATAAAGATAACAAATATGAAGAAACATTTAGGAAATTTGAAAGATAACATGGAAGATGCAGGAAACCCCCCTGATGATGAGCAACTTCATGCTGGGAAATTCAGAAGCTCCTCGTTTCACCAAAAACTACCATATTTGGGAGCGCCAGCATTCCATCGCCGAAATAATCAAATAGAGGACATTCGAGAAAGAGGTTTGACGACCCGATCTGGCAGGGGTATTCAAGTGAGAGCAGATAAGTCTATAATGAAAGCCGAAAATAAAGCAATGTTGTTTAAAATTTCAGATGAGTGTGCAAGAGTTTCGACCAACTAACACACAAGTGAGCGGTCAAAAATTGGGAGGTAGGAATTTTTTTTAATGGAATTCGCTTTAGAAGCCTGCAAAAATCTTTATATCTTGGAGGGACTCTGATATCTGATAGAAAATTTTACATTCTAATTTTTAGCGAAATTAAAACACCGGCAACACTCAAAGGAAAGCAGAGAATTTCAGAAAAGACATAGTGGAGATGGCAAAAGCAAAAGGCAATTACCAAAATCACCCCTACGGACAAGCGATTTGCATAAACTAATAGATGAAAAAGTTTCCAAATTCACCGATGATTGTTTCGTATATCTCACGTATACTGTACCGAAAACTAGTGAATTTTTTACTCCATATTCATTGGCGTAAGTATGACAGTAGGACGTCCCAATGCTATGGCTCTACACTTTCCGTTAGATTGGAGAAGTATTAGTATAAATTGTACCGGCCTACTGGAAGGTGTGTGGCCAGAAATTAGTATTGGATATAGGTGTAATAGAAGACGTGACCTGAGCATTGCTTTTTATATGCTTTACTAACTCTCCTAAATGTTAATACAAAAATCCCACTTCTCAGTGAAGTTCCTTATGAAAGAGTCGATCAATCAGCCTTTTACACGGCCAGTCGTCATGGTGTCACATTTTGGAGTCGTGACGAGAGCGAGAATTATCTCACGCCTCTTCGTGACTGGCAACATTCATATGCGATGTATTGTGAAATGATGAAACTACCAACATTCTATAATTTTCGTATTTGGAAAGCCTTCAAAGTTTGGGAGAAGACAGTGAAATGGAAAAAATACAGTGAGGCTAGGACTTTTCTGGAGGAACATCTTTTCATAGCCACCCCACCGCTGGCCAGTTGCTTGGTGAATTTACGAAGAGAATTTTGCATGCTGCGCGACTTGAAATTTGTTGAAATTACTAGTAAGTTATGTAAGTACTGTAATTAATTATAGCCGGATTACTTCATATCTGCGCCAACTGAGTTAATTTGAGACTGTCAAATACATACAATTGTGAGCTCAGTATACCCAGATTAAGCCGCTGATGAAGTAATCTAGCGAATGAAGTATAGATATATATTGAACAGATCGATAATAGTACTATCCCCACTCTGTGCTTCAGGTTATTTTCGAACCAACTCGCGTATGCGCACTGCTACCCATTTGCACGCGGTCGCTATACGTTCGGTAAATGTCGTTACGCCATCGGTCACTCTGCCACAATTTTGAAATTTACGAAGCATTTGGCCCCTCGTTTCTCGGGCCCTGGGCCAAATGTTAATACGTGTTGTGCGTGTTTCACTGAGCAGACGCGAATCTGTCAACTATAACTCGATATTCAAATTTTTACCCCCACTCTGTGCCTATTTCCTATCTGTTCAATATATATCTATGGAATAAAGGGTATTAAGGTGTTCCGCACACAGGTCGCATCGACCTCAACTTGAACTCTGCAGGACTGCGCAGTGGCGTAGCAAAAGTGAGGCAACCAAAGCACTTGTCTCAGGGGCAGTAACAAAAAGGGCGACAAAACTTGAAAAATTAAAAAAAAAAGTTTTAAATTAAAAATTTGGAACGCAACCACAGCATCCCTTGGGTGTATATTGGTTAGTTAGCGAGAGAACAGCTGATAATTTGTCTAACATGATCATAGCAATTTGGTACAGCCTAAAACATGCCATACACACACCGATCGATCGGCCGATCCGTCGCCCGATATCGATATCGGACTATGGATCGGCCTGTGTATGAGCTTATCGTTGACGATTTTTTTGACAGTTCCGTATAATTTTTGATCAGTTGACATTTTGTGGCGATCCATCGGCCGATCGATCGGGCGACGGATTGGATAATGTATGGAGTCCGAAGAGTATATACCCTAGACTTGTACAAACCTAGTGATGATGGCGAAAGTACCAATTGGCAACGACCATTTGCATTAAAAGTGAGTTTCCTATATGACCAGTTTATAGGGGAGGTTGGCACTCATTCAGGATGTTGGCCATTCTCAAATCAATTAACTAACCCATTCTACAAATATTTGCCGAGTTTTTTAAGTCATTAGCTTCATTTAATTGAAAGTTATCGCTTAGTTGAAGTTTCATTTGTAGGGGAGGTAGGAGTTCCTTGGGTCAGATCTTGCCCATCATTGCCACCAACCAATTAGATCATGCTATGAACATTTAAGCAAAATGTCAAATCTCTAGCTTCATTCTATCGAAAGTTATCGCTTATTTGCAGTTTCATTTGTAGGAGAAGTAGGGGTTTGAGTGGTCGGATTTTACGTATTTATTTTCAATATCAGCCAGCTGAATCCTACTACAAACATGTAACCAAAATTTCAAGTCGCTAGCTTAATTTTATCGTAAGTTATCGCTTATTTTAAGTTTCATTTGTAGGGGAGGTAGGGGTTCCTTGAGTTGGATCTGGCCTATCTTTAAAACCAACTAACTCAATCTTACTTTAAACATTTGACCAAGATTTCAAGTTGCTGGCTTCATTCCATCAAACATTATCGCTTATTGAAGTTTCAGTTGTAGGGGAGGTAGGGGTTCCTTCGGTCAGATCTTACCCATTTTCAATACCAACTAACTAGATCTTACTAGCAACATTCTGCCACATTTTTAACCCGCTAGTGTCATTCTATCGAAATTTATCGTAATTAAAATAATATTTAATTTTTTGAAATTTGTAGGGGAGGTAGGCGTTCCTTTGATCTGATTATGCCCAACTTACTAAAACTCAAGCAGCTTCTCACTTCAGGGCTACATGCCAAAAATTAGGTGTCTGCGTCAATTGGTTAAAGAGTTATGGACAAAAAACCTGAAAAGTAAGGTAGTACGGGGCTCTTTGTAAGAAAATTACCGTTAGTTTTCAATTGATCGATTTTAGTTTTTCAGGAAAGTTTAAAATTACCCTTACGAGCAATCTGCCAAAGCTAGAGCTTTTCATGTTTATTTAATCAGGTGTTATAGATACATTTAATTATTTTACATATGTAGGGGAGGTAGGCGTTCTCTTGGCCTGATCATGCCCATTTTCAATACCAACCAACTAGATCATACTTCCAACATTTGACAAAAATTTCAAGGCTCTAGCTTCATTCTATCGAAAGTTATCGTGCGAACGGACAGACAGACGGACAGACAGACAGACAGACAGACGGACAGATAGACAGACAGACAGGCAGACAGACATGGCTAAATCGAATCAGGAGGTGACCCTGATCATTTATATATATATTGTACATTGCTATACCTCCGGAGCCTCCTTTAAGGTCCATGCCTGAAACTTGGAACAAAAGCCTCGAATTGGACGGGTCACCAACGACGACCACGCAAACGTTTAACGGATTATTCTTTCGGATCCTGGAATGTACGCTCCCTGAACAAACTGGGCGCTGTGAAGGCCCTCCTTCAACAGGTCGAGAATTACAAACTGAGCAAAACAAATTGGATTGGCAGCGAGATAGACGAAAAGAATGTGTGAATGGGTCACACATTCGCGCTCGGTGGCGGTGGTTTTTCGCTCACCACCATGGAGGATCACCACTCTACGATAGATTAGGTTAAAGGGTTGCTATGATTGTCCACAGCACACATAGACCGCATCAGGGTCCGTTGTGATGCCCAACGGGATAAGTAGGTCCGACCCATTCTAAACTTCGAACCAGCCCGAGCCCACAACAAAACGTTGGAGCTATGGCTAACATCGACGTCCTGCAATTCACCCAGGTCGGCAAAGTAGTAGGCCCCAACAGTAGCCCTCCTAATACTTTCCAGGCCAGGGCATTCACAGAGAAGGTGGAAAGTACTCTCCTCTACCTCCTCATCCCCACAGCTTCTACATAAGTCGTTATACGGAAGTCTCCTGGCGTGCTTTTTAATTGGACAGTGCCCAAGTGATGATTCCCACGACCGTACCAATGTGATGCCTTTTCAGCGACAATAGCTTAGCGGAACGACTCATATCCAACCCGGGCCATATCAACTTTGTCTTATGACAAGTGCTGCCACTTAGCCATCTCGTGTTAGTGATACTTATCGCGGCCTGCATTATGCTATGCTCACATGCATCAAAAGGCATCTCAACATTGCAGAGAGTAGGTTCGGATTCTTCCGAGATCCCTCTTCTAGCAAGTTCGTCAGCTCGACAGTTGCCAACGAAACCACTGTGACCCGGAATCCAGCACAAGACAATATCAAAGATACCACTTATCTCTGTGAGAGATTCGCGGCACTCCAACATTATCCTTGAGGTTATACGTACGGATGCCAGGGTTCTAATCGCAGCTCGACTTTCTGTTAAAATAATGATATTTCTCACTGATACGTCATGACGGTGGCGTCCCAGCCAGACCAGGACTTCCCAAATAGCTACCAATTCCGCTTGCAGAACGCTACAATAGTCGTTTAGTCGAACCGATATGCTCACATTCAAACATTCGGAGTAAACGCCAGCTCCCACGCCATTGTCACTCTTAGACCCATCTGTGTAGATATGTATCGTATCTGTTGTCGGAAGAAAGTTTCATTCAGTCCTTGCAGGGATATCACGATTATTTAAAATCGTCGAGTGCCCACAGTTTAGAGCCAACCATTGTCCTGCATCGCGAAGACGGACGGCCGTGCGTGCAGCCACCTGTTCGCCAAAAATATCTAGCGGGAGCAGGTTGAGCATTATATTCATGGCATCAGAAGAGGTCGTTCTGAGAGTCCCGATGATTGCCAAACTATAGTAGCTGATCTTTGAACTTTTCCCATTAATCTACGATTTACTGTAGTTTTAAGTGCGTTCCACCACACAATAATGCCGTGCAAAAGTATGGGGCGAATAACCAATGCACAACCTTCGGTTGCAGGCCCCACCTTTTTCCGATGGCGCTCTTACAACAGTAGAGTGCGATATTTACCTTATTAACACGCTCCTGAATATTGGGCTTCCAACCACTCTACGATACTAATCTAGAACTCGGAGTTCAAATCTCGGCGCAATCGAAAACTGCCTGTGGGTACTTAAAACTCTCACAGTGCTCCGAGCTTGTCAGTATAAAGACGGCGCGGATAGGAAGTGCATGCTAGCAACTGTACTTCCGAAAAGTAGATAATGCTATCGAAACGTCAACAAGGCATAGAAATGCTAGAGAAGTTGACGCGACCATGCCCCTGGAGAGGTCAAGGCAATTAACAAGCACCTCAAGCCGCATGACTACAAACCTTTTAATGAAAAGTTGTGTGCGATTCGCATTTTTCAACGTCTGGCTCATCAATGTGCACGCCCCGACTGAAGTTAAGGAAGATGCTGTGAACGACGAATTTTATGTTCGCCTGGAGGCACTGTCCGACTCACTTCCAACAAACGACGTCGAAAACTGCTAGGAGATTTAATGCGAAAGCTGGAAACGAAAGTTTGCATCGGGAAACCACTGCAGGACATAGCCTCCATGAGGAATGCAATGATAACTGCCAACGATTAATCGACTTCGCCTGCAGTAAGAATTTTATCGTCAACTCCATATGCTTTCCGCTTTGACGCATTCTGAAACAGACTTGGAAATCTCCAGACGCACGTACCGTCTTTGATCACGTCCTCATTTGCGAAAGGTGGGTGTGCAGTGTATTGGATGTCCAATTCTATCGATTAGCAAACTGCGATTCAGACCATCACTTGGTGACGACAACCTATCGGTATAGAGTTTCTTCAGTGCACCAATCGATAATAATCAGCCCTCCCAAAATTTTTGCGGTTGACAATCTCTTGAGCGATGCAACCGCGCAAGCTGTAATGAACCATATTCTGGTCTGGATATGCTGTTTCTTTGTAAGTCTTTCGGTGGAACGAAACCAGAGGTCGAGGTTCCCATTGGTCGCGGTCCTGAAAGCCTGATCGGTTAAGGAAATGACAGTGAGCAACAGAGATGGCAAAGCATTGTGTATCCGTAAGTGAAAGAGAGACGCATTTAACCGATACATTTACACATTCGACGCACACGAGAGAGCAGAATGACATCCAACCAATTTTCGTTTGGCCTGTTCCTTAGTAATTGCACTAGAGCGAAAGAGACAGAGAGACCGGTAGATGTGTTTGTTTAGAAATCATAGGCTGGGGAAACGAACCAACAAATTTTTCCGGTATATTTCCCAACTAAAGATCCTCTCAGATAAGCGACACTCTCTCTTCAACTTACGGATATACAATGCTTCACATCTCTGTTACTCACTGCCAAATTGTCTGATCCTGTAAGTTTCCCAGAACGCAGCCATTAAAACTTGGACCCCGATTCGAGCGCGAGGGCAAGAGCCGTTCGCCAACCATATCATCCGTATCGCCTCATTTTTTTTATTCCCCATTTTTACCTGCCCTGTTTGTGTTGTCTTCCCCGGGCCTACGCATTTTTATTAATACGTAAAGCACAGGGGCAACGAGCGACGAAAACCCCGCCCACGTTTTCCGAACTGAACTACAGGAAGCATAGGCCGCTGCTTAGTTCGTTTAGGGGCTTTTTTCTTCGCCAGATGGCACGGCCTGACTTTCACGGTCACTATGCTGCCTCAGGCTCCGCCCCCGAAGATGTCCACCAAGCCGTCCATTACATTTTGAGGAAAAACGATCACCTATGCTACACGACATTAACACAGGTGTGTACGGATTCTGGGAAGAAGTTAAAGGTACCATTAAGGAAGTCGCACAGAAGGTCATTGGATACAAAGCCCGTCGAGCGCGAAATGACTGGTTTGGCAAAGAATGCAGTAAATCACTCGATGTAAAGAACACATGTATGTCGCGAGCGCTACGATGTCGAGCAGGATTCGAGTCGAGGTCGAACCGATCACGGAGTGAAGTAGAAGTAATTTTACAGGAATATATGTCTCGGATCAAAGTCTATACATTTGTTCAATTAATTACTGACAATTAATTACTGACACTAATAATGCAATTTATTCCTAAAGATATCGAAGATTGGCATCTCTTTTATTTCAACGAAGCTCAGATGAAAATTTTGGAAGCCTTGCGTGACAAGTTAAGAGATTTCCGGAACTTTGCGAAGGATGCCTTATGTATGAAGTTTTTGTCTTTTAAATTGAATTTCAACTTAAGAAAATATAAAAATCATTTGTGTTCTTAGTTGATGCATGCATGAAGGCGTTAATTGCGAAAGGATTTAATCTCGAGGACGAAGCACTTTTTTTCACACCATCGAAAAAGCTACGCGAAGCAATGAGTTACACGGAGCGAGCGAAGAAACGACGTTACTGTAAACTGCTAAGCAAGTGAGTACGAGTATCTTCTATCTAGGTCTTGCCATTTGAATCTAATCTGAAGTAAACCTGCACTTACCCAGACTGGACTAAAAAAAAGGGGCCTAATGTTAGATAAAGATTTATGTAAATGTATCAAGGACATTAGCATCAAGTATTTGTAAATAAAGTTACCCCTCCCCGCTCTAATATTATTGTGATCTCTCCTTCTCATTCGGTGTCACCAGTTTCCTTACATATACCGATCATATGGTGTTAGCACTGTGCCATCGGATACTGAAAAGAAGTTTCGAAGATTTAAGTGCTGCTTTCAGCACTCATGATAGACTCGGACCTCCTGCGGAAATTTTAAATAACACCGAATTAGATAAACAAATAGAAGATCCTCGTCCAAGCGGTATGCCCAAGGTGAGTCATTATACCTTTTCTTTTTTGCATGTTATCAGAAGGGCATTTTACTTACTTATTATTATTCTTATTTAGAGCCCTTTTTTCATTGCTGAACTGTTACTAAAGCCGGATAAAGTCGAAGTGGATCCTTCGGAGTATGTACTGCGCTTTCCAGGGTTATTACTTTACTTCTCATGTACTCGTACATTTATTTATTTTCAGAGAGGTCATGCTTCATATTGTCCATCAATTTGAAAATTTAATGCTGGAAGCAATGGACGAAGTTCGACCGTTTACGTGTGATCCCTTTTTCAATCAATTCACGGAGTACGTTTTTTATAAAAAATACTTTCATTGATGGTACTAATTCTGTATTTTTGTCAAACATTTGTGTGTATTTTTTAGACCAAAAATTATGGGCCGTCAGGAAGATCGTTTGTCGGGAAAAGCGCCAGTTCTTAGTCATATTCTGGAAACCGATACTGAATATAATCAATACCGGTGAGTTATCTGACTGATATTGAATTTCGATACAACTACGAAAATAATTAAGAACCTAGCATAAGTATATGAATATTAGGGGGGCAAAAATTCCTCTTCCATAGTCCAGTGGTCACTGACCATTGCTAACCAATGTCAAGCTGACAGTGATGGCGGTGCCATAATTTGGTTGAGGTAAACATTCCCCCTGTGGTGTGGGGGTAAAAATAATACCACTGTCTTTCCCTTTGAGGGCTGACAAACAAAGGGCAGGATGTGTATGCCAGCAACTTACACTATCCGAAATCTTCTATATGCTAACGGAACGTCAACTATACCTCGGATAAGGACTGACTCAACGGTTACGACTTTTGGCTTTGGAAGGAGCGATTCCAATCACGAGCGGGAGGGGTAGTAGCGCTACGGAGCGCTCCGTAGCGCTCCGGATGAAACAAGTATCGTGAATGCACTCAATGTACGCATTTTTTATGGAATAAACACGGATTGCCGGAATAAACCCTGGATGTCCGATGCTTCATGGCAGTGGATTGCTGAAAGAAAATAACTGATGGTTCGTTTGGCTGCAGCATCAGATGACAATCGAAGCAGCATTGCACTCCTTTAGTGTCAGAAAGCTCGAGAAGCTCAGCGTAGTGCGCGACGCGATAAAAGAGTTTATGCGAATTCTCTTTTAGCCTCAGCAGAAGAAGCTGCAGTAAGTAACAACTTAAACGCCGTATACGGTGTCACCAAGTGGTCGTAACTCCTGCCAACATCTGGTGGAGGATAGTGATGGAAAGCTACTTATCTCGGAGGAAAATCAAATGACGCGGTGGAAAGAACACTTCGCCGCGGACTTCAACCGTGTAACCTCATGTGAAGTTCACCCTCATATAATTTAGCTAACCATCAAAATGTGCGTACACGGTCCACTGCCCCGACGAAAGAGGAATTAGTCGCTGCAATTATTGCACTAAAACGAGGAAATGCCCCCAGATTCGACGCTATCCCTGCCGAACTTTATCAAGCAGCGCCAAGCGTAACTGCCGAGTTGCTGCACCCACTTGTTGATAAGGCGTGGAAAACAGAGACCTTTCCCACTGAGTGCAAGGAAGGTTTGATAATCAAACTTCTAAAGAAGCGTAGCCTCACAGACTGTAATAATTGGAGAGGCATTTGTATGCTTCCTGCCGTTGCCAAGATAATAGCTAAAATAGTCCTATGGAAAGACTAAAGGCTCAATTAGAATGAAAAATTTATGAAGATCAGGCAGGCTTTTGATCCGGATTCTCCTGTGTAGGTCGTATTAACACGTTGCGGATCATCATCGAGCAATACGATTCTCTGCTTCACTTGCTTTCCATCGATTTCGAGAAGGCTTTGGATAGTGTGAACCGGGATTCTATATGGGCGGCCTTGCGCAGGGAGGCATCCCTGAGAAGCTTGTGGCTATTATTACGGCAACCTATGCCGGCGCGAAATATCGCGTTCTGCGTAAAGGTAAGGTGTCGGGGGACTTTGAGATTCGCAGTGAAGTTCGGCAGGGGTGCATCCTCTCGCCGATCCTATTCCTCATTGATCGGCGATGTGCTGCATACAGCTCTATGCGGACTAGATAGAGGATTTATATCATCAACTTAACCATCTTGTCAACAACATCTTGACTACGCTGACGACATCTGCCTACTCTCACGCAAAGTCATGGTTGTTTCCGCAATGGCGTTAGATATTGAGAGGGAGGCAAGCAAGGTTGGGCTAAAGATTAATACCAACAAGACCAAGGTTCGAAGCCCGTCATTACGAAAATAAAATCCTACACTTATTGCCATCAATATTAATGGGCTGCCTGAGAAGAAGGTGGACAACTTCGTCTACTTGGGTAGCATTGTTGCCGAAAATATTGGTCTGGTTGTGCTGCTTCCACCGGCAGATCTATGGTAGCATCTGATGGGTAAGTATCTGTCGGTGGTACGAAACCAAAGGCCAAGGGTCCCATTACGTCTGGACCTTGATGCGAACGCGAGTGAATCTGCGCCGTCCGCCAAACATTCCATCCTTATCGCTTCATTTTTCTATCATTCCCCATTTTTACCTCCCCTGTTTGTATTGTCTTCCCCAGGCCTATGAATTTTTGTTAACACGTAAAGGACAGGGGCAACGAGCGGCGAAAACCCCGCCCACATCTGCCGAATTGAGCTACAGCAAGCATAGTCCGCTGCTTAGCTCGCTGGGGGGCCTTCTTCTTCGCCAGAAGGCTCGGCCCTACCTTCACGGTTATTATGCTACCTAAGGCGCCCCACGGGTAACTTCGGATGCCCGCAAAACAGTCCGTTACACCTGCTTTGCTCCCTGGTACTCTCTCTATGCTTTTATATGTGTGCAGTACATGAAAAGTTTCCGGAAGAGTTACCAGAAACAATATCGAACGAAGAGCTAAGTCGGCGTACGAGTCATATGTCAATCATCGAATTGATACGCAGGCGACAATGGCGGTGGATAGGTCACGCATTGCGGAAGGATGGTAACTGGATTGATTTACATGTCATAAAATGGGACCCCATTTCCTTCCAAGGCCGCCCAAGAGGGGGTCCTAAAATCAATTGGCGTCGATCTGTGGCAAAAGAGGGCAAGGCGCTGAGTAAGTTGTTTGGGGAGCTACGCCTCATTGCCCAGAATAGAGTACGACCGCGTGCAGAAGTTGTTGATGCGCTATGCCTCACTAGAAGTTAAGGCAAAATAGTAGTATATACATCTTAAAATGGAGATTTGTATTTCAATTCTTCCGAAACCTTAATTTTAAAAGTTTCGTTTCTCGAAAACCTGCATGAAGCATCGAAGGCAATTTTGAAATTTAAATTTAAACAAATTGAATGTGCTTTTAAAAAAGTACTGGATAACTATAGCTCATGGTTGTACCGGATGCGACATCCATTTCGGTCACAAACTCCGATAATCGCCGAAGGATTTTTCTTTGAAATGTGTTTAACATGTTTTCGGAGCCTTGAGTTAGGATCGTCAGGGTCCCTATTCCAATTATCGCTAAAGCTAAATCTCTATCGCTAAAATTCGCTCAACGATTTTTAACTTGAGACGCATTGCCTATTTGATTCATTTTTCCAGGGGCCTTATTCCAACTATCGCTATCGCTAAAACTCTATTGCTAAAATTATCTAAACGCTTTTTGACTTGGAACACATTGCTAAATTTATCTGATTCAACTTATCCAGCACCATCTCAGTTAATCAAAGTTAGCGATGTTCAAAGCCAAAAAGCAATTAGCGAATTTTAGCGGTAGAATTTTAGCTTTAGCCATAGCTGGAATTGGGCTCATATCGCTAACATTTAAAAATTAAACGAATTAAAGTCAGCGTTGAGTTTTTTCTCAAAAAGTGAATTTTAGCAATAGAGCTTTTGCGTTAGCGATAGCTGGGGCACTTTCCCAGGGGCCCGAATGCAACTATCGCTGACGCTAAAAGTCTATCGCTAAAACTTGCTAAATGTTTTTTGGCTTGAAACTCATCGCCAACTGTGAATAATTGAGATGACAAATTATAGCACTTTATAAATTAAACCGGATAAAGTTATCAATTTAGCAATATGTTTCAAATTAAAAAGCGTTTAGAGAATTTTAGCGATAGTTTTAACATTAACGATAGCTGGAATAGGGCCGCTGTTATCGCTAAAATTCTCTAAATTCTTTTTGGCTTGGAACACATCGGTAATTTGATTAATTTATCCGATTCAATTTATATAGCGCTATAATTTCACATCTAAATGAATCAAAGTTGGCGATGTGTTTCATGACAAAAAGCGTTTAGAGTATTTTAGCATTAGTGAAAGCTGGGATAGGGCCACAGGTTTCGCAGCCATAGCATAGCAAAGGTCGTATGGTGGTGATGTATACGAGAGTTTCGTATTTCTGTTCGCACGCTTTGATTTCATTATTGGAAGGACCAAGAAAAAAGTTTTATTTGTTAGCTATAACCGTCGCTTGAGCTCATCTATTTCGCTAGTGTCCTTTGATAGGTAGCTAAACTACCCAGGTATGTGAAGTCATCTACGAATTCAATGCTGAGGTCTCCGATGAGCGATGTCGATGTTGCATAAATACTCGTAAAACTCAATGCGTGATCATCCGTGTTTTCATTCCAGGAGTTGCATTGACGAAGTTATAAAAACAGCCTACTGGAAGACGAAGAAATACATCAAACGTTTTGAACCGATTCGGATGAACTTTGAGGTAGATGTTAAAATGGAGGGATGGAAACTTTACGCCGAACGAGGTATGTTTATCTATGTATTAACCTACGTACTGCATCCGATCGAATATCCCACTTGTGTTCACAATAGATACCAAAGCATTGCGAAATTACTGTGAAAGATATCATAAGAATATGAGCGCACTGGAGGTTATTCTGCCCACCGTTAATTTAGGTTTGCTCAAATTAAAACAGGTCACTTTCAAGAATGCCGTTACGCCAGTTTGTAAGTATCTTCTACGCGTCTTGGAGTCCCATTTGCCCAGGTAAGTTCTGTGTGAAAGAAGCTTAAGTTCTAGTTAAATCGTTTTAAATGACTTTGCAACCAGATACCCAGACTAACTACTTTTTTTTGGTCTTCAGTTTGGCTACTGAAAAAGTCACCGAGATATTGGAAAAAGCCAACGATCTGAAAATTCGACTTAGTTTCGAGCCGCAATCGACCAATGAAACGGTCTCCTTTCTCCAATTTTTAGATGACACCGGAAAAGATTTGGACGATTTAAGTGAACGTGTAGACTATGCCCATAAACTGTACGTTATTATAAAAGAAAATGGCAATTATGCCACGGATGAGGATAAAGATAAATATTTTGGTAGGTTTTAGGAAAATATCTAAATGGCTGTTTATGCGTTAAACAAACCAGCCGCGTTAGACCATGCCTTAGACCACCTATCAAACCAGCTATTGGACTTAAACCATATATTATATGGACAGCGCTTGTCCTATATCTCTCCATAAAAACCAGTTGGTCCAATTTCTGGGTACTAAATCGACAGGTTTTCGATATTCAGCCGTAGACTCAATAGACCATTTCAAAGTGATGACATTTAGATATTGACAAGAATTGACTGGACGGGTCAAATACAATGGGTGCGTTTACTGGGCTGGCACTTCACAGGCACGGGTGTTTACACATATGCAAGTGACAGCTTGCTAGTTACTTGCAAGGCACTTGTAATGGCTCGTTTACATTTGCCAGTGCACCGGCATGCCTGTAGACTTGTCGACAAGTGCCTTGCGTGTAGCTGCTTGCATGACGTGTGCCAGTAGGTGTTTACACACACAATTCGAGTTGCAAGTTGGCTGGGATTTTTTCTTGAGCGTCAATTTGATTATCACGTATTTACCATTGCGATATTCAGTTGCAGGCGACATTGATCTTTGATCGTTTTTTGGCGTACCAATGACAGCAAACATATGTTCACAAGTCTACTGGAATGCCTGTAGGAAATCAATTGGCCCGGGAGGCCAGCTACTTGCAAGGCGCCGTGCGGGTTTACTGGCCTGGCAGTTCACAGGCACGGGTGTTTACACATATGCAAGTGACAGCTTGCAAGTTACTTGGAAGGCACTTGCAATGCCTGTAAAATGTACGTACTTGCACGGTCTACTGGCAAGTGTAAACGCTACTTAATGCCTGTAAAATGTACGTACTAGCACGGCCTACTGGCATGCGTAAACGCTACTTAACAGTCATTCATCATCTGTCAATGTCGAAACTCCAACTGAGTAGGCTGACAGTCGAAAAGCTGTCGACTTATTCTCCAAGTGATGGAACACTTTTAAATGGTCGGTGTGCAGTCCATTACTAAATGGGCTAAGCCGCTAGACCATACACTAGAGCAGCTATTAAGCCATTATACCGGGTATCAAGATATAATGGCTGATTTTACGCGTAATCTGTAGGTGTAGGTAGTCTAATGTGTTGTATAGTGCGTCGTCTGATAGGTGGTCTTATGCGTGGTCTAATGGCTAATCTGGTACGTGGTCTAGTGCGTGGTCTAATGGCTGATTGATCTAACATGTTAAAAGCCCTTAAAATTCATATATCGTTATCTATTGTATATCCATCAAATTGAATTTTTAGATTGTGAAGACCTGGTAAAAGAATGCAAGGAAATATTAAAGGAACGACAGTCTCAGCGTGCGCTTTTCATTCGTCTACTCGATGAATTTTTGAAGGCAGACATTCAATTTATCTTTGATGAAATCCGAGAAGTTTTGACAGAGATCCAGAACTTTAAATATATCGATGTAGGAAAATAATTAAAATCCTCGATACTTTGGAAAGTCTTAGACGAAACCTCGACATATATTTTTACTTCATATTACAGATCAATTCTAAACGGGACGATATCAAATCAGAATTGGAAAGTCTTATGAATAAATTGAAAAATTGTCAAACAATGTCACAGGAGTATAGAGGATATCAGAAGAAATTTAAGGTTGTATATTTTGTTGTCTAAAATTCGTTCCATGTTCATATGAATTATTATTTTGCTTATTTTGTGCTACCGCACACTCGGCACTAGTAGCCGAATTCAAATCTAAGCGGGCGCAAGCGCCAAGCTGTTGGGCTCGGATGATTCCTGGGCTGATGTTTCGCTCTCATCCTGGTGTGAAATTCGAAAATTGATGGAGGTCACCAAGCACTTTCCGTACAATAGCGCGTGTGTGCAAGATAACGAATTTCTGCATGGTCTCGATGATCTCTCTTTCTCTCTCTAATCTCTCTAATTGCCTTGACCCCTCCAGGGGCATGGGCGCGTCAACATCTCCAGCATTTCTATGCCTTGTTGACGTTTCAATAGCATATCTACTTTTCGGAAGTGCAGTTGCTAGCATGCACCTCTTATCCGCGCCGTCTTTATACTGACAAGCCCGGAGCACTGTGAGAGTTCTATTAGTACTCACAGGCAGTTTTTGATCACGCCGAGATTTGATCTCCGAGCTTTAGATTAGTATCGTAGAGCGGTGACCGAACGATCACGGCCACCGAGCGCGAGTACGACTACGACCTGTTCGCCGCCATCGCCTTCAACTGACTCCACGATTTGCCTATTGACTTACCCTCGATTTCAACTGATCTTCTCCAGGTGTTTTTAGGTCGTCCAACGCGGCGACTTGCAACAGTTCGTTGTGAGTTCCAATCGAGTGCCCGTTTAGCAATGAATGGGCTCCAATCTGCCCGCAAAAGTTTCACCGCACGAAATAAATGAGTCCTTGGCAACGTTCCATCTATCATTAATTGTAGGAGTCCCATAAGGTGGTGGTGCATTAGCTCTTTCGTGCAATGCACTGGAATAAGCACCTCTTATATGTATGTAGATGGATCTTTAAGCTTTTGCACATTAAAACGTGGACAGATTCTTGCATTTTGAGGGCGATGGATAGCTGCCGTTCCTGAGCGCACTTTTGCGACAACAAGTTGGTGATCGCTGCCAATTTCAGCACCCCGCCGATGACAAGTTGACGAGAGTTGCAAAACTCCAGGAACATCTTACCATTTTGATTCCTGTTGCCTATACCATGATTGCCCATTAGGTGTTTCAAGTCAAGGTTGTAAGACCCGACTTTGGCATTGAGATCCCCCATAATAATTTTCATGCCACCTTTGGGAGCCTTTTCAAAGGTGTCGCCGAGTCGGTGATAGAAGGCGTCCTTGGTCTCGACGATGATGTGCGGCGATTTCAATCTGTCAAATGAAGACAGAAGCAATTTAGGCATGACAATATTATATTCATATAAACTCACTCAAGATGCCAAAATTCTTTGATTTCTTGAGCCAATGCCAAAGATTAAACATTAGAAAGATACCCTACTTCAAACAAATTAACGCGAGTGACTAATACAATAGTTAGTTGCATATGTGTTGATTCCCACATGCGTACACAAAGCGGTAATGTCAACTAACAAGCACGTTACTCACCCAATGAAACTTTATAGGCAGTTGTCGTTACTGAAGTGTTGCCGTCTTTATCTGTCTCAAGGCTATTTACCTTTGTATTATTGGCACCGCGAGGGGTATCTTAAATCCTTAATTTGTATGAAGTAGGGTATCTTTCTTATGTTTAATCGTTGCCAATGAATCGTAGTTACTCATCTTCTCCATTTTCTTTTTACTATTATGGGGAATAGCAACATCGATTATACATATAAACGGAGCGACTTGTTTTGTCGAAAAAGGCCGTCGCGCTTGTTGTGAGCTAAAATATAATATGATCGGTCCCAAAACAACGTGAAGACAGTGTTGTTGTACTTGTATATAGATAGGAGATGTTTCTTCGATCAACCCATGTCTGCTGTAACGGACGGTTTAGTGGGCATTCCGAAGAAGCCCATGGGGATGGAGCCTAGGTCGCATAGTGACCGTGAAGATCGGGCCGTGCCATCTGGCGAAGAAAAAGGCTCCTCAACGAGCTAAGCAGCGGCCTATGCTTGCTGTAGCTCAGTTCGGGAGATGTGGGCGGGGTTTTCGCCGCTCGTTGCCCCTGTCCTATACGTATTAACAAAAATTCATAGGCCTGGGGAAGACAACACAAACAAGGGAGGTAAAAATGGGAAATAAAAAAATGAGGCGATAAGGATGGAATGGTTGGCAGACGGATCAGACGCCCACGCGGTTGCACCTGGGTCCGGATGTAGTGGGACCCTCGGCCTCTGGTTTCGTACCACCAACAGATCACTACTCATCAGATGCTGCTTCGATCTGCCGGTGAGAGCAGCACTACCAGACCATAATATGGTTCATTACACTGCATGCAAGATGTTGGTGAACTATTCTGTGTACTCCACCGGCGCGGCGCCATTACAGTACAGCCGCATATAAGGTGGTCCAAAGTATCTGATGCGGAATCACATATTCTGCACAAGTCGTCCACTCGTTCCTTAATTATAAGTTTCCCTAAAACACGAGTGGCGACCACACCGCACAGTGGGACGAAATCGACGATCCTCTAGACATGGCTTTTTCTCCCAGATCCTTTGCTATAAAAATTACAATGTGATTGCATTTTGATGTATTTTTTCCTGCTGAATCGAATGGCGAAGTCCGTTTTCTGATTGGTGCGATGTGAAAGAAGTTAAAGCACATTAATGGTTTTAGGTTGCATTTATTTTTTAGATAAATAAAGCTTTCACCTAATAGTTAACTTTTTTTTAGCGTAAGGAAATAAACATACAAACCAAATATTTACATAAAAGCAATCAAAACAATGAAAAGCTTAACTGAAATATAAAATAAGCAATAAAAGTGGAGTGTACCATTACTAAGCCGTCAACAAGACCACTTAGCAATGATCCCCACCCAAAATGTTCAGCCTAAGCCTATTCGCTTAGTGATTGAGCTGGTTTCGTCACCCGATAGACCATACTCTTCAGGAGCCACCTTGAGTCTATCGGGGAGGTAGCTCGACCAAGCCCAGTGTGTATTCCAACTTTCGTCAGAATACGTCACTTCGCACAATGCTCACGGTATATATAGTGGGCATTATACGACACTAGTGCGAATTTTCACTGTGTGAAACGTATTACCTATTATTCACGCATAAGAGCATTTGTAATTTTTTTGAGAATAAAAGTGGAGTGTACCATTGCTAAGCAGTCAACAAGACCACTTAGCAATGATCCCCACCGAAAATGACCAGCCTAAGCCTATTCGCTTAGTGATTGAGCTGAACATTTTGGGTGGGTATCATTGCTAAGTGGTCTTGTTGACTGCTTAGCAATGGTACACTCCACTTTTATTCTCAAAAAAATAAAAATGCGCTTAAGGTAGCATTAGACGATTCGTAGGATCTACAAACGTTTGTAGATCTACAAACCCTTCAAACTGCCTCCGAACTGCAAATGCTTGTAGCACGTTTGTAGGCGTGAAATTTTATTATTACACGATTCGTAGATTTGTAGTAGTTTGTAGACCTACAAACACTTCTAAAAACCATATTGTGCATATTTCGTCTACAACCGTTTGTAGGAATATTCAACCATTAGACGGTTTGTAGGATAATTATTTAGTTTGCAGGCAGTTTGTTGATTTCAAATCACAGTCACATGCAGTCGTGTGTTATCGTGGTGCATATTACGTGATTTCAAATCAATTTTTGTACGTATTTATCGTGTAGAATATTGTCATCCGTGTGTATGGTGTTTAGTATTAATTTTTTTTATATCGTGGCTTCCCAGAAACCCAAAAAACGAATCACAGCCAGAAACGAAGATTTTTTTTTCTGTTTCAAATTAAATACATATGTATATACTTTGGTAATAAGGAAAATTGAAAATATATTTATTTTTTTCGTTTTGGATTCTGTTTATTCATTATTAGATGTAGTAAAAAAAAGTAAAGATTACAATTTCTGGGTCAAATATGCTGTTTCATAGAATACCCTCTAAATGCTATCAAACATATTTGTATTGCCAGTCTAATTCACCTTCATCGAACAAGTATGCCTTAAATTCGTTTTGAACTAGATGGCACTTCAGTGCGTAATTTTTGTGAGGAAGGTATAGTTTCTGGAACTTTTTTCTCCTCAAATCGCCAATTACCTGGAAAAAATTCGCCATCGTCGCTGTATCGGTCGAATGTTTTCGGTGGTGCATATTTTGTTTTATTGGTACTCATCAAATAATTGTGGAGGACACAGCACGCTAGTACGACTTTTTTCGCCTTTTCCGCATTTAATCGGATAGGAACTCGGAACACGCCGAAACGTGCCCACATTATTCCGAACACATTTTCGATGATGCGGCGACACTCGACGATAGTTGTAGACACGTTGAACCATAGTAGGACCGCGTTGACTAAATGGCCTTATTAGATTTGGACGCAAAGCAAATGCGTCGTCAGCTATAAGAACATACGGAACCGGAAGTTCTCAACCTGGCAATGGCTTTGGTAGGGGCAAATTTAATAAATTCTGATTCATGGCTGGCATAAAAGTGCATCGGTTGAAGACATCTCCATCTGAAAATCGTCCAATACGTCCAACGTCAATGTAGAGTAGTTTATATTCGGCGTCGGCGATGCCCATCAAGATTATGCTGTACGTCCCTTTATAATTATAAAACGTACCGCCAGAATTCGCTTCCGCAATCATCACCACATGCTTGCCGTCAACGGCACCGATGCAGTTTGGGAATTTCCATAGCTCGTTGAACTTATAAGCGACAGATTCCCATTCCTCTGGGGTTTTTGGTACCTATACACGAATATTATTATTGAAAACAAATGCAAATTTAATGTAAATAATATATTTACTTGAAGATATTCGCACACAAGCACATTGTACAATAGATAGCATCTAAAACTTCTGGAATGATGCACGAGATTGTCGGCTGCGGGATACGAAATAAAAATTTCAGAGACTCAAAGCTCTCGCCGATGGCCAAATACCGAAGCGTCAATACAAGTCGCTCCTTTGGTGAAATGCTTTCGCGCATATTCGTGTCCTGCTTTCTAATAAGTGGAGTCACTAAAGCCAGAAGATGGTCGAATTGTTCCGAAGTCATGCGTACAAAATTATGATACAATTCCAGCTCTTCATTCCGCAATTCAGTGAGCAACTTCTTACAAAGTCCTTCTTGTTTTCGTCGAAGAACCCAATTCTTTGACCAAACACGTCGTTGACGCTTCGGTGGCAATTCCACTTTACTATCACTATCACTGTCGTTGCTATTCAACAAATTCAGTCCCAAAACCATCGCGATTGCTTCATTCGGATTCATTTTACAAACAACACTTAAATACAATATCAATGTAAAACGCGTATAATTTTATTTTCACGATATGACAAGTGCGACGGCAACCATAACATCAAATATCAGAATTGACACATCTACAAACGGTTGTAGTTCGTATATGTAAAATTTCATACATCTACAAACTCCAAATCTATCTACGGATGTCAATCAACCTACAAATATAAAATACATTTGCCATCACACGAGCCGCATTTATCACCTTCAAACGTTTGTAGACGGTCATCTACAAATCGTCTACAAACTCTTTCTCCAAACATTTGTAGCTAAGAAATTTTCACATTACACGATTCGTAGACAATTTGTAGCAGAAAAATCGCAGAAATCTACGAAAATTTGTAGGTCCTACGAATCGTCTAATGGTACCTTTATGCGTGAATAATAGGTAATGCGCATAAAATAAGCAAGTTTTAATTAACCTCCATCTCAGAATTTTCGGCTAATTCTTCGTCAATGGCATCAACTTTTAACTCAGCTTTTGAAGTCACATCTCTCAAAACCAATCTTGTGCCTTACTCAGATTGATGATGTACTCAGAGCAAGAGCGTTCTCCGCGAACAATGAAATCGGATCAGATTTTTCACCGTAGTTTTTCCATATAAGTTATTTATAGGCCCATTTTATGCCTTATGGCAGGTTTTAGTGGAGCCGCTTCTAACCTGAATCACAGACGCTCACCTTCATGCTCTATGCACTCTGTGCGCTACCTGAGGACGCACCCTCTAGGGATACTACCGATTATGCTCCAGCAGGCTGAGCATATAGTGATACCTTGGCTTGTGCCTATTTTCAGGTGCTAGCTGCTGATCTACGTCCCCAAGTCATGGAGACAAGTCGTGTAACCTTTATCTCAAAGGTCGAGGTCACAACTCCGCGAAGGATTTCAGATTTATCAGCCTCACTTTCTACGTTATGAAGTCGCTGGAGCGGATCCTAGAATGTCACGTACGACAACTTTTGCAGAACTCATCGATATATGTAATGCCGGGTTTCCACCAAAGAGACAGTTTTGAAAAACACGGACAAAAACTGTTTTTCTGAGCAAAAACACAAATGTTTTGTGAAAACAGAACAGTTTTGAAAACATTTGTGTCTCTAAAAACTGTTTTAGGAAACAAAACACGTTCCCATCGCGAATGGGAAAATGTTCTTGTTTTTTAAAACAGATCAAAGGAAAACACATTTGTTCTTCTTTTTTTGGCTGGTTGGTTGCAACACGCATTTTGGTTTTCTGCGACAGCATCCAAGTACACAATCTCCAACCACACAGTAACCACAACGAACATCGTCAAGAACTGAACGGCTTGCCCAGTATACACAGAACAACCATCCTTTTGGGTTTCGGGTCACATAAATATAGCAGGGAACGAGCGGGCCGACCATAACTTGTGAGGCTGGGTTCCACACATGACGTATTATACGCGGTAGTAGTCTACGCGCCACTTGCGGCTATTAAGAGGAAATTACACAACTACTTCGTGAATTTGTCAAATGACAGATGGAGCGCGCAGAAGACGTGCGCTACATTTAGGAACACATGGCCATCCTACAATGAATAGGACCTATTCAGAGGTGGCCAGAGTTGGTCACGCGGTCACGACGGGACACTGGCTAGTGGGAGATCGCGCGGCCAGGCTAGGCATTGCCTACAATGGGCACTGTCGAAGCTGTAAGGATTGGACGGAAAAGGATACCCTGACACACTTCCTTTGCGAATGCCCAGCTTTAGCCAGGGCGCGGCATCGAAGGAAGTGCGTTTTTCAAAGATATGTCGAAGATCGCCTGGCTGAAATAGAGGAGCTACTTGAGTTCCTCAACTACATAGGTCGGATTTAAGGAAACAACTCGGTTAACCCTTGGAGACACGTCAATTTCAGCGATTTCTCTCTTGCGTGAATTTGTGGCATCAAAACGGCGCACATCGGGATGAATTGGGTTTTCCTTTTCAGGAAATAGCCACCTGAACCAACCAACCCTGTAAACTTGATTTCTTTTTCTTATGCACGCGGCTCGACTCGAACTGCATATATGACATTTCGACTTCCAGTCAATCCGAATGAGGAGGAGATTATATCGCTTCAAATTCAAGTCACAGCCGCTTCGAGTCGAGGCACGTTGAGTACCCTATGCGGATGCTCCAACTATCCATTTATTTCTTGTAATATGTATAGCCGATGATATTACTGGTACTTCTTGGATTTTTCTCATTTCTAAGATACTCACATTGATCTGACATTAATCCAGAATGATACTCCTAAATAACAGAATTAATTAATCGAACAGATCGACGTTACACGCTATGATGAATTGGAGCAAGCTCTTCAAGAAGTCCGAACGCGCCAAACTCTTTGGTCAAGTATAGAAGAATGGGAGACCTCATTGGCCGAATGGGCAACGGAAAATTTCAGCACACTAGACGTCGATGAGTTAGTTGACGTGAATAGTCGAATCCTGAAAAATTGTATTCAATTCGAAAAGTATTTACCGCCCAACGAAATTGTTCCTGTTCTAAAAAAGAAACCGAGATATTCAAGGATAAGCTGCCAATTATTGGCTGTTTGCGCAATCCGAATTTGAAATCGGTAAGTTTGAAACTTTTCTGGATAAAATGTGTGTTTTCTACTGTCATAGGGTGTGGTTATGTTGGAGCTTCGATAAACGATAAGAGCAGCGCTGATAGTGAAGCGATGGAAATGGATTCGTGTTTACAACGTGTTTGCTCTCCCTTTTTTTCTGACCTATGGTAAGAACTGCTCTCATTGACGCTCTAAACGTTTATCGTAGCTCTAATGTAAACAAATCTATGTAAAAGCACGCATCCATTTCCATCGCTTAACTATCAGCGCTGCTCTTATCGTTTGTCGAAGCTCCAACATAACTGCACCCTTAGACCATGTTCAGAGTCTGAAGCTGAGCCGAACTTAAAGATGGTAAATGCGAGAAAACTTCGCACATACGTATTCACCCATAAACGTGCGTGTATGCCTGATTAAAAGCAAACCTGAGCCGAGCGAGTTAGTTGGTGAAGCTTTCTCGTTTTTATCATCATCAGCTGAAAGCAGCCTTGCTATAAAGTGGCGCAAACTCGCACTATGCCTATAATTCCCTGTCTAGCGTCACTGGGTTCGTATCGAGCAATTACTTCAGCGTAAAGTATTCCAAGAGCCCAACATAACATTGAAAACGTTCGAGGAGGCCGGAGCCTTTTCCGAAGAACTAGAACAAGAGCTCGTTGAAATATCGGGACAGGCGAGTGCTGAGGCCGGACTCGAGATCCAACTAAAAAAAGTCGAAAATATCTGGAAGGAAACTGAGCTCTCAGTCCTACCGCATCGTGATGCCAAGGATGTCTACATTTTGGCCGGAATCGATGAACTCCAGACAATCCTGGATGAATCCAATATAATAATCACCACTATTGCAGCGGCCCGAAATGTTGGACCCATTAAGCACAAAGTTGATGAGTGGGTCCAGTTGTTGGATTTGTTTAGCAAAACTTTTGGTAAGTGAGAAGTTTTGTAGCTGGACTAATTCATACATTGAAGGAATTTTTCTTTGCAGAGGAATGGGTGGCATGTCAGCAAAGCTGGATATATCTGGAAGCGATTTTTTCGGCGCCCGATATCCAACGTCAACTACCCAAGGAATCGAAAATGTTCATGGTGGTCGATAAGAATTGGAAGGAGGCAATGCGTAATGCATATAGGATTGCCCTGGCTCTACCGATCATGACTGATCTGAGGAACTATCAGTTGATGAAGGAGAATAACAATCACTTGGATAGTATAACACGTTGTTTGGAAGCCTATTTGGAGGTGAAACGGATGGCCTTTCCAAGGTACTGTGGAGCGTTGTATTTGATAAAACTGAAGTCAGGAAAAAAATACTTTTACAGATTCTATTTCTTGTCAAATGATGAATTGCTTGAGATCTTAGCACAGACACGAAATCCACATGCCGTTCAGCCGCACTTGCGAAAATGTTTCGATGCAATTGCAAAATTGGAGTTTGGATCGAAACAGGGAGCAGATAGGACGATAACGATGACGAATGATATTGTTGCAATGATATCGCCGGAGGGTGAGAGATTAGAGTTTGGCAAGGTAAGTACTCCACATATACCGTCCGTCAGGTATGCAGGTACATTTTTGACGTGATAACGTGTGTGTGTGTTGGTTCGGGTGTGTAGAATTCGCCACTGTTAAATCAAATTATGCGCCTACTTGCGTATGTACGCAAATGAAATGTGTACACAAAGCGTAGCGCATTTATTTTTGGAAAGGATATATAGTAATGCTCCTTCAGAGTCCGTAGCGTAGCCAGGGGGGTGGCACTTCATACGATTTAAGCAAAAGCGCATTGCCAATTGATACGCAAATAATCAAATGAAAGTTGCCTTTAGAGGGATAGGGACGGCAACATTTTGAAAAGCTCTTCAAATGCCAACTGCCTAGTACGTTTCATCGTATGAGTAACATACTTGCTATTCCGCGTTACCCCTTCGTGTACTGATGGAATCCAACACATATGTTACTACTAGTCAGACATTCTTAATTCGTATAGAGTCCCATTTCTTGTTAGCAGTAATCTCTATTCTTTGGCTTTACCTTCTGATACAAGATTCAGTGAAAATTGTTTGGAAGAGAGCCTATAAGATAACTGGTAAATTTACCCAAGGAAATTTTTTGTAGATTTGCTTGTCTCATGTCTACCGGAGTCATTCACTCCCGTTCATCTGCGGCGCTGAAGGTTAGGTACTCTGATCCACCTTTCGGCACTCAAACATTTGAAC
The DNA here is from genome assembly GCA_964017055.1 of Chloromyia formosa. NCBI lineage: Eukaryota > Metazoa > Arthropoda > Insecta > Diptera > Stratiomyidae > Chloromyia > Chloromyia formosa. The sequence continues at coordinate 53,649,844 of OZ024818.1, forward strand.
GCACAAGCATAAGTAACAATCTTTAGACTGAACGCTTGCGGTCCCTATACTAAGCTAAAACCAGAGCAGGAAAGTTGACGCAGTGAGAGCTGTATAACCGGCATGTCATCGGACCATCTGGTGAAAGAACCATCCTGCAACAACTGAATCTCGAGCAGGGAGAACCTGGTTGGAGAAACATTCCCCTCTCCTTCTAGATATCAGATATCAAGTGATTCATGGTCGAATCAATGACTGATGCAGGTGATGGTATAGTGGAGCCTAACAAGGGAATTTTATACCTATGGGAAGATACGCCACTGTCTTTCAGGCAGGAGTACATGTCATCGTGGCGTGTGCGGAGTTATTCCTGGAGGCCAAATACCTGACCAAGAATATTGCTATATTTACTGATAACCAGGAAGCCATTATGGGGTTAAGTACCCGGTCAGTCACTTACAAGCTAGCGCTGCCAGAATACAATACAACAAGTTGGTTCCTCAAACAGGGTAACGTTATGCTGGCTAGGAACCTAGTCACACGGCATTTCTGGGAATGAGCAGGTTGACGAACTGGCCTGGACATGCTCTTTTGTGGACCGGAGCGCATTTGCGCCATTCTGCCATGGTCCGTAAATAAATGCATCATAGACTGGGAACGTACTGCAGCCAGCCACCGTCCAAAGGGTAGTATCTTCCAGGCTTGAGGCAAGCCAAGATGTTCATCTCAGGTTGCCCGCGTAAAGGTCTGTTTGCTAGACACCACTCTGCGTCGATCGCAGACGATGATCAAAAAGATACACATTTGAGCTCGTTTTTGATGGGCCTTTTGTGCCCATTGCCTTCTATTAAGCTAATCAAAAAGTACGCGACTCTATGAGTCGACTCTTTACATGTGGCCCAGAATTCCGTGTGCGTCGCGTCCGCGTCTTCACTGTCCCGATCCTGACGCACGGCGGCGTTGAATTTGGTATGTTGAGATTTTTTACTGCATCTTTTAAATCCCATCCTATATGAGATACACTGTGAAGGAAACAAGGGCTAAAATACTGCTGTCACTACTACTCGTTTCGCTGGTCGTATAATTGAGAACGGTCGGCGCTGACAATGCTGGTGCTGTATAAGCGACCGATAATCCTGACGAGATGATATCGTTGATGACGATATGATTGATGCCGACGGGGGCACTTTCATCCCATTTGAAACGTTTTGAATTTTAAGACTAATCGGAACTGAGGCTGGCGACAGTGATGACGTAGCAAAAGATCGGCTTGAACACACTGATTCATTGAAAAATACCGTGAACGTTTTCTGGGTAGGGCCACTATCACGGAATGCATATTGGTAGTCCGACGTTTCCCAGCAAAATTTTATAGCCAAACTTCTCTTTGGAAAGAACAGATCCGGAGTCGCATGGGGCTATTTCAACAATTCCAGGAAGGCTGGTTCCACCATACGCGCGAACTTTGCATTTGAGCAGGGTGTCATCATGCACGGCCGCGAAACCTCCTGTCTAGTTAACCAATACTTAACATTTTAAAAATAATAAGGTATCCTTGAAGTAGCACATCTCTCGGTCACTTCAGTTTAATTCACAACGTAAAATCACATTGACTCCAGATTGGGCGCTTTATGTTTTCGGGGTTCTTTGCTAATTTTTCGTAGTCCGGATGGCGCCACGGTTAGCACGTTCGCCTTCAACGCACTGGGCCCCGGTTCGATTCCGGGGATTTACGTGTCGGACTATGAGCCCCCTCAGCTGTTAAATGAGTACCCATTATGGGGTAAATAACTCGGTTGAGCGTGTTGCTGATCACATACATACCTCTGCACAAAAACCGTCATGATCTAGAAAATAAGATGATGCTAACTCATCTCAAGGTCGTGGTTCAAATTGGACTGTTGCGCCAGTTATTTATTTATTTGCTAATTTTTCGGCTATTTTCAGTACAGTAAATTTTCGCTGACGTAGAATAAAGAAGCTTAAGAGAGCCTAAAACCTAAACCTTAAAATCATGGTAGCTTTAACGTCAAAAATGTTTCGATTTTTGTGTCTTGTTACCCATTTGAAGTTCATCTACCAGATAAATTCTCAGTCCACTTCGACCATTTTCTGATAATTTTTCGGTGGTACAGGACAAAAAAAACGTAGGTTAACGTTCAGGTGACTTAAGAAAGTCTTAAGTTATGGTCAAATACTTTTGGTTTTTGTTTTTAAAACGAACGGTACTACGCGCCTATATGATTACCCATTTCGATTCGACTGATTAGATAAAATCACATTACCCCACATTGGGCGCCGAATATTTTCGGGCGATTTTCTGTTAGTTGAACAGGGTGTTAGAATAGGTAAGACCGGCAGGTTACCAAAGTGCTATTGGGGAAATGTGTGTATTGCACAATCTCAATCGCTTCTTCCCTCGAGGAGATGTAGGCCGTTGACATATGTATTGTATATAGGTATAGTACGTCCTCTTGTCGGATAGTCGGGTACAATTGAATTTACAGGCAAAATTTTGTGGAGACTGAAGGTGTCTACAATCTGCAATCACAGAAATCCTTTTTAGTTCTCCAAAAATATTGCCTTGTTGAATCTCCTTTTACTTGTAGGCCGCCTCAGCTGTGAGATCTAAGCATTCTACCCGGCAGGCTTATTTTTTTTCTTTTTTGTCCGTTGGCAGGGCGCCGCGCTGCACCATTTAGTCACATCTTTGTTGAACACGTCTGTAAGGGTTTGGGTAACTGTTGCTTATTACAGGAGTGACTCGGTATAGGGGAGATCACTTCTACATGACGTTGCCTGGATTTACAGCAAGCAGTTCTTCGGTAATTTAAGATGACCGGACTAGATCACTAGAAGTGATTATAGAAAGAGTAAGCTATTCAGACTTACCAATCCGAGGTAAGAGTAATATCTAGGACCACCTACTATGCTGAATGCCAACACTAGGAATGCCCTTGATGATTTTCTTACAAGAATGCAGTACCAAATTTATCGGGGTTCTAGTTAACCAAATCGTGAATGGACTAGCTAAACAAAGGGCTAGCCTTGACCGAGGCAGCATGCAAGAAGAAACTGGATGCTAGGATGTATGGGCTGACCAAAGCAAACTGGAAAACAGACGACAGTGTGCGCTACTAGTGGCGTACTAACGCGGCACTGCTTGATAGGGAAACACACATACAGATTAAAACTACTCACTGGTTGTTAGGGGAACAAACGTACAAATTAAAACTGATCACTGGTAGTGGATGCAGGAATTGCAAGCTACAAAGACAGAGAAAATATTAAGGCACCTTTTGTGCGACTGTTCAGGGCTCGCTAGGAGAAGATTAAAATGCCTGCCTTGATCCCCGCTCATTGGGGTTAACGAGGTGGCGCTCTGCTCGTTTCCGTCCTCATCCATTCGAGTTAATGGCAGGAGCCAAATTCACAGTTCCAGCTCACCGCGAAGGATCAAGAATTCCTCATTTGTCAGTTAACTCATTGTCAATCCTAAAGTCGACTGTCCGTTCCTACTATTGCAGCCATTGGAATTTCAATAGATTGACAGTTAAAAACTGACGTAAGTGACCTAAAGTGCTAGAGAAGGCTCATGTTTCTTCAGCGAACTGAGCAGCGGCACGCGCTTCCAATGTCCCAGTTTGGGAGGTGATGGATAATGTCCTTACCGTGTGAGGGTTGTATAAAGTGGAAAAATTAACCCGTGTCATAGAAACTACGAAAAGGAAGTCGAAATTTTTCTTTGCGCGAATTGTATATTGTTAAATGCCTTAACCCCCCTCCAAGGCCATGGGTGCGTCGACATCAATAGCGTAGCATTGCTTAATTGACGTTTTGGTAGCATATAATTTTGGAAAGGCGCAGTTGCTAGCATAAACCTTTAGTATAACACATCTAACCATTGTGCCGCAATTTGACATGAATACAAAGTCACATTTAAAAATGCATTCATTAAAGGGTTTGAAGGCCCGAGGTCCTGTTGAAGAGTGGCTGAGCAAAGTCGAGTACGCGATGTTCCTTGCTGTGAAGAGATATATGAAGTACGCGTACTCAGTTTATCCGGTAAGAGATCGAGCAGAATGGTTTCAAGGTATTATTCTAAATATTGACGTTAATACAATATATAACTACTGAAAATTTTTTTTATTCCGTTCACAGGTCATCCAAATCAGGTAGTCCTGACAGTCTCTCAGCAACAGTGGGCCGCCGAAGCTCACTCTATTTTCGCCCAATCCAATGTTCTTGAGGAAATGAAGAAATTCGAAGATAAACTGCTTCGTAATTTGGTCACTCTAGCATCGATCACACGAAAAGATATCAGTCCATTGTTGCGCAAAGTGCTGTGCGCTCTGATCACAATTGATGTCCATGCAAAGGACACGATATCCAGTCTTGTAATCAAGCAGGTCTCCAATGAGTAAGTTAGAATCGGATTTTTATTGTGTTTAGAAACAAGCTGCATACGAAATTCCAGTAAAAAATCCCCAACACGCAAAATACCGAAATATAAAATCCATAAACCCATAAACCTCAATTCAGGTTTTCAATTTTAGAACGCACACTCTTCCTTGCCTTATTTTCAGTTTATGGGAAATTCAAATGGTAAACATTTTAGCGTTTTTTACTACTCTGCCTTAACCCCTAGCGGGGCATAGCGCGTCAACCACTCCCGCGCGCCATCGTACTCTGTTCTGGGAAATGGGGCGCAACTCCCCAAAAGACTTACCCAGTACCTGACACTCCTTTGCCACAGATCGACGCCATGTGATTCGAGGACCCCCTCTTGGTCGGCCTTGGTTGGAAATGGGGTTCCATTTCATGGCATGCATAGCAATGCAGTTATCACTCTTCCGCAATGTGTGACCTATCCACTGCCATTTTCGCCTGCGTATCAATTCGTCGATTGGCATCTGACCCGTACGCCGACTTAGCTCTTCATTTGATATTGTTTCGGGCCAGAAAATTGTTAAAATTCGACGAAGACATGAGTTGACGAAAACTTGCAGCTTTCTGGTAACTCCTACGGAAACTTTCCATGTACTGCTCCCATACAAAAGCACTGATAGTACCAGGGAGCGAAACAGGCCCAGCTTGGTCTTGATGCTGAGATAACTGCTCTGCCAGATTTTGGACAGCATGCCGTATGCGCACTTAGCCTGGTTGATACGACTAGCGATGTCCTGCTCCGTACCACCATTTTCGGCAACAATGCTACCCAGGTAGACGAAGTTGTCCACCTTCTCCACAGGCTGCCCATTAATATTGATGGCAATAGGTGTCGGATTTCTTTTTCGCAACGGCGGGCTAAGAACCTTGGTCTTGTTGGTATTAATCTTTAGCCCAACCTTGCTTGCCTCCCTCTCGAGATCTAACGCCATTGCGGACAGATCCATGATTTTGTGGGAGAGTAGGCATATGTCGTCAGCGTAGTCAAGATGTTGTAGATAAGATGTCAAAGTCCATTGAATTCCTCTGTCGAGTCCGGATAGGGCTGCATGCAACACATCGCCGATCACTATGAGGAATAGGATCGGTGAGAAGATGCACCCCTGCCGAACTCCACTGCGAATCTCAAAGTTCCCCGACACCTTACCTTTATGCAGAACGCGACATTTCGCGCCGTCATAGGTTGCCTTAATAATAGCCACAAGCTTCTCAGGGATGCCTCTCCTGCGCAAGGCCGCCCATATAGAATTCCGGTTCACACTATCGAAAGCCTTTTCGAAATCGATGAAAAGCAAGTGAAGCGGAGAATCGTATTCTGCGCATTGCTCGATGATGATTCGCAAGGTGTTAATGTGATCGACACAGGAGAATCCGGATCGAAAGCCAGCCTGCTCTTCATCAATTGTGCTTTCTAAGTGGGCCTTTAGTCTTTCCAGGACGATTTTAGCTATTATCTTGGCAACGGCAGGAAGCACACAAATGCCTCTCCAATTATTACAGTCTGTGAGGCTACCCTTCTTTGGAAGTTTGATGATCAAACCTTCCTTCCACTCAGTGGGAAAGGTCTCTGCATTCCACGCTTTATCAACAAGTGGGTGCAGCAAATCGGCAGTTACGCTTGGCGCTGCTTGATAAAGTTCGGCAGGGATGCCGTCAAGTCCGGCGGCCTTTCCTCGTTTTAGTGCAATAATTGCAGTGACTATTTCCTCTTTAGTCGGGGCAGTGGACCGTATACGCACATTTTGATGGTTAGCTAAATTATCTATATGAGGGGGGACTTCACCAGAGGTTACACGGTTCAAGACCGCGGCGAAGTGTTTTTTCCATCGCCTCATTTGATGTTCTTCCAAGATAAGTAGCTTTCCATCACTATCTTTCACCGGATGTTGGCAGGAGTTACGACCACCTGTAAACTCCTTGATGACACCGTATACGGCGTTTAAGTTGTTACTTCTAGCAGCTTCTTCTGCTGACGCTAAAAGAGAATTGGCATAAACTCTTTTATCGCGTCGCACACTACGCTGAACTTCTCGAGCTTTCTGACGGTAAAGGAGTTCGATGCTGCTTCGATTGTCGTCTGATGCTGCAGCCAAACGAACTTTCAGCTCCTTTCTTTCAACAATCCGCTGCCATGAAGCGTCGGACATCCAGGGCTTATTCCGGCAATCCGGGTTTGGGCCAAGGATGATATTTGCGCTATCAATGTACGCATTTTTTATGGCATCCCAGTTTTCGTTTATGTCATTATCTGGGTGACTAGTTATCTCAGCCGCTTTTTGCGCAAGATGGTCATTATATTGTTGTAAGACAGCTGGATTTTTTAGTCGAGCGGTGTTGAATTTGCGGGGCCTGGATCTTTCGTCGCTGGGGCGGCGCACGGCTGCAATACGCAATCGAACATTAGCGATCATAAGATAATGGTCTCTTCCCATCCCAATATCGGCACCCTTCTTGTTTCGCACGTCCAGGAGGCAACTCTTGAATCTTTTACTAATGGCAAAATGGTCGATCTGATTTTGTGTTCTGCGCCGATCAACAGAGGACCAACTGATTTTGTGGTGGTCCTTATGCTCAAACATAGTACCACCGATGAAGAGACTGTGAAAGTTGCAGAAGTCTACAAATCTTTCACCGTTGTCATTACGATCACCAAGACCGTGTCTCCCCATCACATGTCTGAGCCCATAGTTATCAGCGCCAACTTTCGCATTCAAATCACCCATAACCATTATAATGTCACCTTTAGGTGTTCTGCTCTGAACGGCGTTTAGTTCTTCGTAGAAGGAGTCTTTTGCCAAGACATTGTCGGGTTCAGTAGGGGCATAACATTGTATTATTGAGATGTTCCTCATTTTGGTCCGGAACCTGGCGGTCAAGACCCTGTCAGAAAAAAAAAAAAAATCACGAACAACGAGAAAACAAATTCAAAAGCACCCGAAAACCAAAGAACTAGAAGCCGAAAACGGCGAAAACACAACAACCAATTTGATAACTGTCAAAACTCGGAAACTCGCAACATGAGCGTGAGGTTGAAAAGAAGAAGAAGAACCTGAGCACTGATCAGTGAGCAGAAATATTTCTTGCTCGGTGAAATTTGATCATGCTCACCCGAGCAGAAGTTGCTCGGTCACTTCTGAACCCGCTCGTTCCGAACATGTTCGCTGAGCGGAAGTTGCTCAGTTCCTTCTGAACGCACACAATGTCGTTGCCTATGCGGATGATGTTGGAATTGCCGTCCCTGCTAAATTTGTGAGTGTCCTCAGTAAGGCACTACAAAATGCTCAGTCCATTCTAACTGATTGGGCATACCCTTGCAGGGTTAATGTTAAACCGGACAAAACAGAGCTTATGAGCTAGAAGGCGCATGGTCTGTCCTATCTAACCTCCCATTCTGAACGGAAAGAAATTGGTTTCTACTGGCAATGCCAAATTCCATAGTCTTTTTCTAGACCCCAGACTAACCTGGAAGCCCACCAGTCAGGAGCGGGTGAAGAAGGCAACCATTGCACTCTACTCGTGTAGAAAGGCCATTGGAAAAGAATGGGGCCTGCAGCCGTCCTATTTTACTTTATGGTGTAAGCGTGTGGTTTACGGCACTCAAAGTAGCTGCCTACTACTGTAACTTGCTGTGAAAGGTGCAAAGTCTGCCTGCATTGGCCATAACAGAGGCATTCAGAACCACTCCCTCGGCCGAATCGGACATTCTGCTCAACATGATCTCGCTAGATATTTTCGGCGAACAACTGGCGGCCAACACGGCACTACGCCTTCCTTCGCAAAACTTGGCAGTGGCGTGTGAGGAGTACTGGGCACGCATCTATTCTGCGTAATCTAAATCTCTGTTCGGAGACCGGCTACACCTCTTCGAAACAAACTTTTCATCGGAACTATATCTGCCTTATTCCCTCTAGGAAGCAGAGTGGGTGAGCTTGTGCGTGAGGGGATAACCGGCAATGTAGCTAGAATTCGGGATAGTATTAAAATGCCTTTTGCAGTACGCAAACGACACGGAAACCTGCGCAATTGAGCATCAATGTGGGGGCCCTCAACCACGCCAACGAAACTGACGAAATCAAGCGACGGATACAGTTAGCTAATAAGACTTTTTTCTCGGTTCTCCCCATAATGAAATCATACCACAAAAACACGAAGCTCCGCGTGTACAAAACCATCATACGACCAGCGCTATGCTATGGCTGCGAAGCATGGACTCTAACTCAAGCCTCTTGAAACATGCTAGACACACTTTAACGCAAGATTCTGCGGCGAATTTCCGGCGCTTTTTGCTATCGAGATGGATGGCGCATTCGGTACAACCATGAGTTGTATGAACTGTACGATCGGCTGGAAGTTTCGAAAATCGTCAAACTACAATGACTTCAATGGGCAGGGCATGTACAATGAATGGACGATGATCGCATGCCAAAGAGAGTAATGAACGCAGAACGAGTCGACGGAGCGAGACTGCAAAGACGACGAGAGCTCGTTGGGAGAGCTCAGTATATGAGGACGCGGTCACGTGACCGAGGTAATTGGAGGACAATAATTCAGGCGGCCAAGGCCTGACGTCGGGCTGTTGCGCCTGGATGATGATGAGTATGTAAAATGGTAACTAAGTCAGCCGTTATCGATAGGGCCAACACAAGATGGCTCGGACAGGGGCGATTCGGCAGGGTGATGGGGGTCATCGCTGGGCACTGCCCTATTGGGGGGCAAACCTGGAGGATGTGCCTTCCTCACTATGATTACTGTAAATACTATGAGGACGTGGACGAGGAGGCGAGCGTTATTCACCTTCTGTGTCACTGCAGAGCTTTGGCGGGTTGGAGGAGGAGATTTCTTGGTGCTTCGTTCTTTTACGACTTGGAAGACCTCAACAAAGTTAGCGCGATCAAACTCAATCGTTTTATTGCTAGATTGCTGATTTTATTATCTAGTTCTTAGGCACTGCTCACACGGGTATACTGAAGTATCCAATACTCGGCGGCTGAGAGAAGAAGACTTGGAGTCTCGAGACTGTAGTCGCCCGTCATCTTCACACGGCCGCCACTAAAGTTGCGAGTAGGGCATGTCGGCTGACAGAAGTGGTCGTTGTACACGGCTATTGCTTGTGGATCCACGGGGGCGGCTTGCTTGCGGGGATCTTGTGTGTACATGTTGAGATGTTGATAGCAATAAAGGTTGAAGTTGTGGACGGCAAGAAAAATAAAGTTTTCGGATTGCTTATGGATGTGCGGGGTCGACTTGCTTGGGGTAATATCGTTGTACATGTCGCTGCGACTACGCGACTCGGAGACTAGCATGTCGAATCTCCTAGCCACCGGTCGCGCAGTTGGCGAGTATCCGTGACTGGAATATCTCCGTATGAGTGCCACCGTCTGATTACACATGCTAGATCTCTTAGTGGCCGGTTAGCCCAGTCGCTCGCGGATTTGAGTATCCCCGTGTGAGTGGTGCCTTAGAGTAAAGTGTACAGATTTTCTGGAGGTACCACAATAGACCCAATTGCGGTCTAAGTGTCCTGTGACTTATCATGGGAGCCCCTACACCTAACCAAACCTTAGTTATGAAAATCTTGCATGGTGATCGGAAAGGTTCTCAGAACTTGACTGGCAATGACTAGCCAATAAAGTTTCGCAAAGCAAAACATTTGGTTGAGGCGGATAACTGTAGCCTGATAGGCGGAGTAACGCCTAAGCGTCTCATGTCATTAGGGTGGGATGAATTACGTAGTCAGACCTCGAATATCGTTGTGTGAACTCTGGTACGCTATGAACCACCTGAAGCAGCTATCACCGAGGCTACCCCTGCGTAAGGTTTAGCGATGGGCCAACAACTCATCCTTGTAAAAAAAATGCTCCATGCCTGAAACTTGGAACAAAAGCCTCGAATTGGATGGATCATCAACGATGACCATGCAAACGTTTAACGGATTATTCTTTCAGATCCTGGAATGTATGCTCCCTGAACAAACCGGGCGCCGTGAAGGCCCTCCTTCAACAGGTTGAGAATTACAAACTGAGCATCATTGCAGTCCAGGAAACAAATTGGACTGGCAGCGAGATAGACGACAAGAATTCGCACACAATTTTCAAAAGCGGCAAACCATCGGGTCACAACGAGTTTGGAGTTGCATTCGCGCTCGGTGGCCGTGATCGTTCGGTCACCGCTCTACGATACTAATCTAGAGTTCGGAGATCAAATCTCGGCGCGATTAAAAACTGTCTGTGAATACTAATAGAACTCTCACAGTGCTCCGAGCTTGTCAGTATAAAGACGGCGCGGATAGGAAGTGCATGCTACCAACTGCATTTCCGAAAAATTGATATGCTATTGAAACATCAACAAGGCATAGAAATGCTAGAGATGTTGGGGCGCCCATGCCCCTGGAGGGGTCAAGGCAATTAGAGAGAATGTCTCCCCAATCGTCTTCGAGGAGATGGCGGATATGCTAGCGAAGAATGTTTCGCTCAGTACTTGATGCCTAGCTAGAGCCGGATAAGCACACAGTATGTGAATCAGGGTTTCCTTTTCCGCCTCATCCTTGCCGCTTCGGCAGTCTACATTGTACGGAGTTTCCAGTCTGGCTGCATGCTCTCCCACCAGCCAGTGCCCTGTCGTAATGGCTGTGACCTTGGCCACATCCGGTTGAACTCTACTCAGGAGAGCACTTTAGATGTGACGCATACCGGCAGCCTGCTCCATCTACCGCTAGCCCGTTTCAGGTAGAGTCTATGGATCTCTCTCATTAAGCGGTGCGTGGATTACTATCGCATAGGATTCGTCTCACCAGTTCGTTCGCTTTCTTCTTGCCCACTATATTCCTGTGTCCCGGAACCCATAAAAGGGAGATGCTGTAGAGCTTGATTAATTCTGCAAGCTCCATGCGGCATTGTCTTACTAATTTGAATGAGATTGTAATTGACGATAGAGTCTTGATCGCGGCTTGGCTGTAGGTGAAAATGGCGACGTTGTTTGTGATGACAGAGGTGCGCTTAAGTGATCGACATGCCTCCTTTATCGCCAGTATCTCAGCTTGATTCACACTTGCGTTGTCTGGGGAGCTAACGAATTCTGATAGTCCGAGATCTTTGGAAAAGATCCCTGCGCCGAACCCGCATGCCATTTTTGAGCCATGAGTGAAAATTTTGCATTCGTACTTACGGATCACTTCTCCTCTGTCTCATACCATCCTTCTTGGGAAACCAGCTGCGAAGTGTCGCCCGAAGTCGGCTACGATTTCGATGTAGTCTGTTGTGAGTAGGTCCTGTACTTCCCTGGCCCCTGGTAGAGACTCCAGTGGATTTACCACTGTTCAGAGCATGTACAGAGAGTGAAACGAGTGTTTTAAGGCAGCATATTTAAAATATCAACCTGTAAGTCGCGGAGCTCGCGTAGCGAACGGAGTTCACGTAAGAGGAGTGCGAGATCTTATCATGGACGGTTTGGTGGCTGGTGGGTACCGAAGATGCCCGTGGGGACGGAGTCGTGTCATCTGGCAAAGAAAAATGCTCCTCAACGAGCTAAGCAGCGGCCTATGCTTGCTGTAGCTCAGTTCGGGAGACATGGGCGGGGTGGGGTTATCGCCGCTCGTTGCCCCTGTCCTTTACGTATTAATTAAAATTCGTAATCTTAGAAAAGACAACACAAACATGGGAGGCGAAAATGGGGAATAATAAAAAACTGGGGCGATAAGGATGGAATGGTTGGCGAACGGCGCAGATGAATTCGCGCTCGCATCGGGGTCTGGGTGTAATGGAACCCTTGGCCTCTGGTTTCGTACCACCGACAGAGATCAGGTGCTGCCTTCGATCTGCTGGGGAAGCAGCTCTACCAGGATATGGTTTATTAAAGGTGGTTTATCAAAATCGTTTCAATTTGAAACCCATAACTGGTATCAACTAGGAATGTTCCTGGATTTTGTGTTTGGTGATTTTATATTTTGCGATTTTGTGTTTGGGATTTTAAATTTGAGAATTTTTGACTTGCGGATTTGGTATATTCCTATTTCATCGGGTGACACATCGTGCTTCGCGCCTTGGCTAATAGTGGCTTCGCCGCTGTAGCGTTTAGTGCGGGTGAACCGAGCATTCTAGGGCGGTATACTGAGGTTGCAGCATCTTAAGCCGCGGAGCTCACGTAGCGTTCGCAAAGGGAGTACGAAATCATCTCAATTTAAAACCACTGATTGGTCAAAGAGGCGAACCATTATGCGTCGCCCGGTCAACTAGGAATATTTCGCGGATTTTATATTTTTGGAGATTTTTTTTTTTCATTTGGGCATTTCGTAACTGGGAATTTTACATGGTTCCTACAAGAAACACTTTCCTTGCGTCATGCCTTTCAGGAACGACTTTGACTGGCTGAAAATGATACGATTCTATTGGTCCGATGAAACGGATACCATGCATGCCAGAATGGCCTCCGCCGGCCTTCCATATTTCTACGAATATTTGGGAGCTGGTGGTGTTTTAGTCATTACACCCCTAACAGATCGTTGCTACCTATGTTTGATGGGAGCCTTGCAAATGGATTTGGGCGGTGCTCCGGCTGGACCGGCGGGCACTGGTAAGACGGAAACTACCAAGGATCTGGCCAAAACGCTGGCCAAACAATGTGTCGTGTTTAACTGCTCGGAGGGTCTCGACTATAAAATGATGGGACGATTTTTCTCCGGCTTGGCGCAGTGTGGAGCGTGGTGCTGCTTCGATGAATTCAATCGGATTGATATCGAGGTGCTGTCGGTGATTGCTCAGCAACTTATTACGATACGAAATGCGAAGGCGACTAGGCTAAGGAGGTATGATCAGTTTTTTTCTCTTATAAGGGTTTTTAGACATTGATATTAGTTTCAGTTTCGGTTCTTCCATCAGTTGAGTTATTAGTTGAGCTATCAGTCGAGATATCAGTAAAGATATCCATAGAACTTTTAGTCGCACAATAAGTTGAGCCATCCGCTGAGCATTCCGTTGATCTATCAGTTGAGCTATAAGATGAGCCAGTCGAACTATAAGAAGTGGAACCATCAGTCTAGCCGTCAGTTAAGCTATCAGTTGAAACCTCAGTTGAGGTTTCTATCCGATCTCCATCAGTTTTTCTTAAGTTTTAGGTAGGATTTGATGAAAATAATGTAAGACAAAACGAACAGCTCAACAAATAACTCAACTGACAGCACAACTGATGGGCCCACTAAAGATTCGAATGATAATTCGACTGATAGGACGACTAATAGCCCAACTGATGGCTCAACTGATGGCTCGACTGAAATTTCAACTGACGGGAGAATCGAAACTGAAACTGATATGACCATCTAAGAGCACCTCTATCTTTTGCATCTAAAATTTGATTTTTGATTGCAGATTTATGTTTGAAGGCCGTGAAATCAGACTGGATCCACACTGCGCTGTGTTCATCACTATGAATCCAGGATACGCCGGTCGAACTGAAATTCCGGACAATTTAAAAGCCCTCTTCAGGCCAATCAGCATGATGGTACCGGACTATGCTCTCATCTCCGAAGTAATCTTGTACTCTGAGGGATTTGAGGAACCCAAAAGTTTAGCTCATAAAATGGTTCAAATGTACAAGCTTTGTAGCGAACAGTTGAGTCAACAGAATCACTATGATTTTGGAATGCGAGCCGTTAAAAGTGTCCTGGTAATGGCCGGTGCGCTAAAGCGTTCGGCACCGAACCAACGAGAGGACATAACACTAATTGCCGCCCTAAGGGACTCCAACTTGCCGAAATTTTTGGCTGATGATGCCGTCCTGTTTGAAGGAATATTGGGCGATCTATTTCCCGGCGTTGAGCTACCTCACGCTGAACGTGGTGATTTGGAGAGGGCATTGAAAGAGTCTATAGTTGATCGGAAGTTGCAAGCGATTGGACCGATGCTGAACAAGTGCGTACAACTGTATGAAACGATGGTTGTTCGATGGGGTGTTATGTTGGTCGGACCGACTGGAGGCGGTAAGACTTCTGTGCTCCATGCTCTGGCCGGATCGCTGAGTAAGTTGTATGGCGAAGGCGTTCAAGGACCACACTATCGTCCGGTGAACTTAAGAACGCTTAACCCGAAGTCGGTAACTTTGGATGAATTGTACGGTGCTCTGAATCCAATGACGCTAGAATGGAAGGACGGATTGATTGGTTTGGCGGTTAGACATGCAGTTGGAGTGGAAGGTACTTTTTATATAGGTTTGACTTTGTCGATAGTCCTACTTTGCATTGGTCCATCGTCAGATCGATCCGACGTCAACATGATCGTCACATCGATCGCATAGTGTATGCACCTATCGTTGGCGATTTTTTTGACACTTTCATATAATTTTGATCGTCAGATATTTTGTGGCGATCCATCGTCAGATCTGACGTACAGTCTGTGGCGGATCTTAGGCAAGGGCTGGACAGATACAATGAATTCACATCAGGTACATCCCTAAATCAATATCCTTACTCCACAGATGAAATCCACCAATGGATAGTATGCGACGGTCCAGTCGATGCTGTTTGGATAGAGAACATGAATACCGTCCTCGACGATAACAAGATGCTCTGTTTGGCCAATTCGGAAAGGATCAAACTTACACCATGGATACATATGGTCTTTGAAGTAGAGGACTTAGTTCAGGCATCACCAGCAACCGTATCACGTTGTGGCATGGTCTACGTTGATCCAAACGAAATGGGATGGGGTGAACCTATCGTTGCTTCGTGGCGTCAAACAATCGAAGAGAAGACCTTAAAAGCGAATCTAGCCGACTACGTGGTGTCTTTATTCCAGCAATATTTCAACGATTGTTTAGCATTTGGTTTCAAGAATTGCGCCTTTGCGATCAACCAGGTTGGTGTCAGTAAGGTGACAATGTGCTGCGAATTACTGAGCGCCCTATTCGGGAGTATTGCAAAACTTAACACTTTGGACGACACCGGATCGAAGAAATGCTTGTGCAAGGTGTACGTTTGGGCGGCACTGTGGTCGATAGGTGGAAATTTCAATGATGTTTCGAGGAACCTACTTGAGGGGAAGTTTCGGGAGTGTATGGCAGCAGAGCCTTTTGTCGAGTAAGTTTATATCTGAGAAATTTGATAGAGCTAAAACAAATGGCACTGAATTTTTGTCCTTATTGGGAAAAGCATTTAATCAGGGAGATCTTTTAAAATCAAGCTCCAGGGTGTGAAAGTGACGATCAGAACGCGACGTGATCATTTTGAGGAGACGGTGACATCGACTCTCGACTATCTATCCAATTGTATAAGTATAAGTAGTTCTACGTTGAACGTGACGATCAGATGAGTTGTGACGAGGCGTAGAATTCAACTTTACACTTTCCATCTCCTTGTATTGTTTTACCTAGAACGTAATGAGCAGGATGGGACTATCTTGACTTGACGCAGACCTCGACTATCCACTTCCCATTCCGTTCTAAAGTTTTACCTGGAACGGAACTATCGTGATGTGACTCAGACTTCTTTCCATTATGTTGTTCCATTTACCTAGATGGTGACGATCTGAACGTGACGATCATGATATAGGTTAGGTTAGGTAAAGTGGTAGCCCAACTGCTCCGCATAGACCATTGACCACA
The DNA here is from genome assembly GCA_964017055.1 of Chloromyia formosa. NCBI lineage: Eukaryota > Metazoa > Arthropoda > Insecta > Diptera > Stratiomyidae > Chloromyia > Chloromyia formosa. The sequence goes on from OZ024818.1 coordinate 53,665,861, forward strand.
TATTTCAGGTACTCATCCCGTGTCGTTGCTAATCCTTACTACTAGCTCAAGAGGCTTCTCCAACTGAGTCCTACAACTCCTTCAAGGTCGTTCTTCTAGCGGGTGCAGGACATTCGCATAGAAGGTGCTTTAAAGTATCTTTCGTATTTGGTTCCCCTATCATGAAGAGACTAACGGGCCTCTAATAGTGCACACTGACTTCCGGGTTGTCCTAAAAGGCTTTTTTTCCTTTTGTCATAAGAACTCCGAAATATTTTCACTATTCTGGAGTCGTTTGTGTTAAGCCAGTTAGCGTTGGCTTTTTTGTACATTCTGCTATCCAGTATCCTCTTGCATATTTGTATTGGTGTCGGCAACTCCAGAAGCTAGCCCCCTGTTTGGGTTGTCCGTCCGCTATTTCGTTATCTAGAACTCCACTATGCCGGATCCCTCCGGATTTCTACGGTCCTAGCTGGTCCCAGTGGGGCGACCGGTAGCGCAGTGTGTTGAGGCATCAGTCTCATGTTTGACTACCGGCGTTTCGGGTTCGAATCCCGTCCACGACGACGTTCGTGGCCATGGATGTGCAGGAGGTGCATGCTGGCAACTGAATTCTCCGAAACCAATTTATGCCGTCGAAACGTCAACTGGGCCACATGGAACAGTTGACGCGCTATGCCCCACAAGGGGTTAGGGCAATTGAGAGAGAGAGAGAGCTGGTCGCAGTGCTTATAGAGCTGTTAGGCAGTTATGCAATGTCTGTGACTTGATAATAACGGACTATAGCGTCATTAGTTCTGCTTGACTGTCCGATTGTATAACGATTCAACCCTTTTTCCCGAATGAAATCATAATCTCGGCTGCCTTTTGAATCGCAAGCACCTCCGCCCGGAAAATGCTACAGTCATTCGGCAGTCTAAATGATAGGCTGCTTGGAAGTTCCAACGAATCGACTCCTGCACCAACTCCGGCTTCCATCTTGGAGCCATTAGTGTTGAGGTTCAGCGCATTCCTGCGTCCTTGATCAACTACCGGGATCTATTCTCTATCAGGTATATTGACTCCGAAGTTTTATTGAAACCTACTTGTGGTTTCATATACTATAGTCAGTATTATTATGTAAATGACAAACTAATACTGCGGTGGGCAAATGGCCTTTCTTTGAAGTGGCCTGCCTCTTTGAGCCTTAGGGCACATTCAGCATAGCAGATTCTGTTCTCAAGGCACCAGTTATCCCCTAGCAACATAGTTTCTGTACCCTCTTCATTTTCTGTGTGTTACTTTTCGTGATGAGTGCTGTCCACCAGATCACAGCTCGGTACGTTAATATCAGCCTTACGACAGCTGTGTATATCCAGTGAGTGATTCACGGTTTCATGCTGCTAAAACTAAGTACTTGAGCTTGGATCCAGGAAGACAGAGCGAAATTTGTGTTTCGGGGCAGACGGTGGAAAAAGTGGACAATTTTTTGTTACCTCGAAAGCTTAAACACAGCAGATGGTGGAGCGGATGCTTATGTACAGTATCGCATCAACAAGGTTCGAGTAGTTTTTTTCAGTTTGACTCCTTTCTGGCAAAACAACAACATTCCCGACGCACCAAACTCAGGATCTTCGAAACCAATATAAAATCTGTGCTTCTTTATGGCTGTTCAACTTGGAAGGTGACCAGGGCGATAACAACTTGATTGCAGACTTTCGTGAACCAGTGTCTACGGCGCATCCTACCCATACGCTGGTCGGAGGTCATTTCTAACGACGACCTCCTGTTCATTACTGGCCAGGATAGGATAGAAACCTTTATAAAAAGGCGAAAGTGGCAATGGATAGGTCACACACTCCGAAAGGGGCCGGAAAACATTGCTAAACAGGCCCTCGATTGGAACCCACAGGGAACCGATGCAATTCGCCGCGTTGGACGACCTAGAAACACCTGGAGAAGATCAGTTGAGGTCGAGGGTGAGTCATTAGGCTAATCGTGGAGACAGTTAAAGGCGATGGCGGCGAACAGGACGAGGTGGAAAGTCGGCGTGGTTAATGCCCTATGCCCCACAAGGGGTTGACAGGATCCAGAGAGAGATTCACGGTTTGAGGCCCCATTTTTCACCAGGCAAGCTTTTGCAGATGTAAAAGGTGATATTGTCCTTCCTGATTCGTTCCTCGGCGTTATGACCCCAGTTAAGTGTACTATGCAGGATCATCCCCAAGTACTTTGCATTGGTTGACAAAGCTAACTCGGTATCACCCATTTTTGGCAGTATAAACTGCAAAGTTGTAGTTCTCCTTGTGGAGAGCACTAGTTCAGTCTTCTGAGGATTTACATTTAGACCTCTTCTGTCCGCCCACCTTAGTAACTTACTGAGAGCAATAGTTGCAAGTTCTGATAGTGAGCTTGTATGCTTGCTTGAAAAGAGTATCACGACATCATCTGCATAGGCTACCGCGCGTATTCCGGACGATTCGAGGGATGTTAGTAAAGCATTCAGTACGGGTACCCATAGGAGCGGCGATAGTACTTCTCCTTACGGAGTGGCTATCATCGTACTCTTGGAGGCTACACCTTCACATTCAGACGTTATTAACCTGTTCGAGAGTATTTCTTCGATCCATTCCATTATAGTTTCATTCACCTCAGCCATTTCCAGGGCCTTCATAATAGCCTCCATGTTGACATTGTTGAAAGCCTCCTGCTATGTCTAGGAATGTACCGAGAGTGAATTCTTTGTATTGAAGGGATGTTTCAATCGTGGAGACCACTTCGTATAGAGTAGTTTCTACCGATTTCCCTTTTATGTAAGCGTGCTGAGTTCTAGAGAGGTATGAAGGGTGGATAGTCCTCCAAGTGTACCCATTTATACATTTTTCCATCGTTTTTAGAAAGGACGTTTGATTGGTAGTTCTACAGTCCTTAGGACGGACATGGCTACTCTTGCTTGTTTTGGGGATGAAGACCACTCTGGACTCCCTCCACGCCAGAGGTACGTAGCCTAGTCGGAGACATCCCTTTAGTATGGCAACAACCTAAGGAGTTATTATGTCCATGGGTTTTTGCGGAATTTCCCGTATGATTCCGTCAGGACCTGCCGATTTATACGCGTCAAACGAGCTTATCGCCCATTTTACGCGTCTACACGTGAATAGTCCCGGGATGTTGCTTCTTCTCGCGCAACCAATTCCTGTTTCCGGTCGCGTTACGAAGGTGTGATGGTCCTCACAGCTAGGGAAGTGTACGTTTAGAAGTTCACCTAGTGTTTCTGCGCTATCTTGTGTCCACCCCCATCCTCTTTGAGGGTGGTGGGCGGTATCGGATTTTTGGTGATGACTTTTTTTTATCCTTATCGCATTCGTCGTGCTTTCAATTTGGCTGCAAAAGTCTCTCTAGCTATTCCTCTTAGCCGCTGGTGTTGCTGAACAGCTTGCAGCGGGCTTTCATAATCTCCTTGTTCCACCACAGTGGTTGGGTCTTCTTAGGGGGTTTTCTGAGGGGACATATGGCATTACATGGTTTAACAAGTGTGTTGGTTAGGGTCTGAGTCATGCGCTCCAGACTTGTAACCTTAAACATAAACTCCAGGCGCCTACTGGAAAGTTTGGTACCCATGATTAGGCTGTAGTGACACAACCCTCTTGTTTTCGTCCTTACTTCGCCATACCGTATGGTGTGCATTAGCGTCGTCCTATCACTCTGTTCGCTTTCTATCCGATTGCGTATTCGAGCAATGTATGCAGCTCTTGCGTTAGCGCGAGTTTGTCGTGAGCGAGCAAAGGGGATCGTCCGCACCCTCCACATGTTCAACTGTCAGGTCACCTGTGCTTCTATCAGAGTCTAGAAGGGCGTTGAGGCTTTTCCTTGCTATGATGGTCGCCCATCTTATAACATTGTAGTCGTTCGATCGATTGATTTTCCCCAGAAAATCACGTTTCCTGAATGAGTGTCACATTGTGTGGGGCGACCGGTAGCGCAGTGTGTTGAGGCATCAGTCTCATGTTTGACTACCGGCGTTTCGGGTTCGAATCCCATCCGCGACGACGTTCGTGGCATGGATGTGCAGGAGGTGCATGCTGGCAACTGCATTCTCCGAAACCAGTTTATGCCGACGAAACGTCAACTGGGCCAGATGGAACAGTTGACGCGCTATGGCCCACAAGGGATTAGGGTAATCGAGAGATACCTTTCCACTTGTAGCGTGCGCAGCAGCTCTGCTGATACAGAACTGCTGTGATGTAGGTTTTTTGGAAGCACCTTTAGCATAATGCTAAGGTTGCTTAATTAGTGTTGCGGTCGTTAAAGTAGCGTCTGGATCATCGGCCTCAGATTCGCTCTCATTTTCCCTTAACCTGATCCTTCATTGTATTCTAATTCCCGTCCGTAGGACGACGCTTTTTGAGTTTAAGAAATACACTTCTTAAACCCCGCGCCATCTTCCCAAATGGAGTGTATAGAATGTCTTCCGCTGTTGATCTGTAAGACGATGGTTTGCCCTTCTTCCGTTGTCGGTCCACTGGCATGGAATCATCCGTTGGTACATTGGAGTTCTGTCGCTGCAGCCATCGAGGCGAGGTATCTGCGGCTTAGTCTCTCGGCATTATAACCTTCGCCTTAGGTACCGCTGGAATGTTGTCCGGGTCAACTATTTCCAGCTTGGCATTCTGCCGTAAACCGTCCAGTGTCGGCACACAATTTTTGCACCACTTCAGTGTGGTGCCGCATTTGCAGCTTATCATTTTGACGCCTTGAAACCACCCAGCTCCATCAAACGATGGCATAAGGTGGTTCCCGTCCGACATTCGCTCCACCAGTTTTTCCAGCAGCCTCATTTCCACCGCTGACCAACTTACCTGGCTTATCTTGCTGAGATGGTCGCTCCGGTCAATCAACGCCACCATAAAGAGTCATCTTATTGCTTCGGCTGCCCTCGTTTCTTTCCTGGCCTTTTCGGCCCTTTTGAAAGTGCAGGCTATCGTCCGCTTGTCTGTCTGTCCCGTAGGCCTGGCTAGCCGCTGGCTTTCCCGCTACTGGGCATTGTCTTTCGCTCGAGGTTGTTCATTGCTCTTCTTCTTGCTGAGCGCTGCCTTTTCACTTTTTTCAGCTTTCGCAGTTCTCGTTGCTCGACCTTATTGTGGAACTGTGAGTCGCTACTCACAAGATCTACTTGTGTCTCGAAGCGCTTCCTGCTTTCTTCGGTGGTTTCCTTGGCCCATGACAGATCCTTTGCCTCTTCAGGGGTCAGAAGTTGCCGGTTGCCAAGTCTTTCGTTCAGTCTTAGCGCCGCCTTGCAGCGTTTATAGAGACTGCGCTTCTGATTCGAAGGTTTCAACCTTTTGTCCGAGCGCCGTCCAATTGCCATTCAGTGCCCTCACCAGACGATTCGGTGTTTAACAGGCGATCTTCTTCCGCTTGGCTCAGTGCTACGTCTTCTTCTCGATCTGAGCGGTCACTGTCAAGCTGGGTATCAAGTGGTTAATATCTTTTGCGCGTTTTTTGTTTTTCTAAACCGCACCACATTATGCGGGACTCGCCGAGTCACGAGTCAAGTGGATAATACGTTGTACAGATCGAAGCACATACGAGTGAACGAAATTCATCCAATGCAACGAATACCGAGCAAACACTCGTGGAGCACTTTGTTCACTCGATGAATCGCTGGACGGGAGAGACGCACGATATTTGGGTGTGCACAATGTATTACCCACTTGGCTCGTGACTCGGCGAGTCACGCATAATATGGTGCCGGCATAAGAGTCGCCTGGTTAGCTCGCTGATGCGGCTATTGTTGGACTGCTACTGGCGACTAAGGAGGCACTTATACCACGCGAGCCCTTGCCGGTAGTCGCAGCCATTACTCCTACCGATACCTGGATAGATAACCCTAACCGCGAATTGTCCTTAGTCACGACCTTATCATACCGTTTTTGGACCTTTTCAACCGTCTATCGGCCCTGAAAAGACTCGAACCTAACACTCTACCAATACCTTTACAGCGCAATAATTACACAGGAAGGTGGTTGCCATTGGTAGAGTATATATGGTGCCTGGCAGGATCAGCCTACCATCTCTAGCCAGTAAGCCAGATGAGATCTTGATGTGACTTCGAGTATCCAGTTTCCATTCCATTGTATTGTTTTACCTAGAGCGTGACGATCGGATGGTGAGGTGACAATCTTGACGTAACACAGACTTCGACTATCATTCCATTCCGTTGTTTTATCTAGAGCGCGACGATCTGACGTGTCGCAAAATTTATTCTGAACCCCCGCCAAAAAAAATACCATCTTAATAATCCTATTTTCAAAGATACCCTGAAGGCAATATCTGGGACTTTCGCGTGAATACCACCTCATTGGCCTGGGAATCGTGGAATGATGTGGTCGAGCCATTTTCTTTCAACGTGAATGATCGATTTTTCGACATGATGGTGCCAACAAGCGATACTACAAAATATGGGTAAGTGATCGCCTATGGACCAATCGTTAGGATCGATCTGATCTATGATGAATTTTGTAGCTATATTGCTGAACTGCTGTTTCTGCGGAAGAGGCCAGTTATGTTCACCGGTGACACAGGCGTTGGCAAATCCGTACTCGCCAAGTCAATGTTGAAGAAGCTCGCCAGATTTCAGACTATCGCAAACTTGATCAACTTTTCGGCTCAAACAAGCAGTGCTCGGACTCAGCAAATTATCGAAGCTCGCCTAGAGAAACAGCGAAAAGGACAGCTTGGTCCAGCCGTTGGTAAGACATTGATCCTGTTCATTGATGATGTCAATATGCCTAAATTGGATACGTACGGAAGTCAGCCGCCAATTGAGTTACTCAGGTACGTCTAGTTGCTCGGAATAGTTCATCTGATTCGTAAGTTACAAAATCGAATGACCCGTAGACAATTTCTGGATTTCCAAGGATTCTATGAACGCGAAAAAATGACTTGGGAGAATATCGTTGATGTGATCCTTGGTGCTGCGTGTGCACCACCCGGTGGGGGGAGAAATCCTCTGACACCTAGGTGAGCTCTCGCTTATCCTTCCTTTAAATTTCTAATAAGCTTATTCAATTTTAGGTTTGTGCGACACTTTGCTCTCCTTTCTATATCGGCACCGAACCAAGAAACGTTGACAAGCATTTTTGGATCCATTCTCGATGGGTATGATATCTGTGGTACCTTTCACAGTCCGCAGTACGTTTCACTTTTTCCACAGATTTTTCAGCGAATTCAGTCGACCGATTCAATCTCTCGCCACACCCATAGTTGAGTCCTGTGTCGAAGTCTATGGCCGCATAGCCCATGAGTTGCTTCCCACTCCCGCTAAATCGCACTACATCTTCAATCTGCGCGATCTGTCGAAATGCATACAGGGCATCCTCCAGTCGGACTCATCCAACTATACGACCGAAAAACAAATTCTTCGTCTCTATTATCACGAATCAATGCGAGTGTTTCATGATCGTTTGGTCAATGATCAGGACAAAAAATACTTTGTCAATCTCCTAGCCGAAACCTGCAACAAATACTTCAAGGATTCAGTCGTTTATTCCGGCGAAGTTGTACTTTTCGGTGACTTTATGGTATTCGGACAAGCGACTGCCGAGAGGATCTATGAAGAGATCAAGGACTATGGAAAACTGCATAATATTTTGATGGACTATTTGGAGGACTACGGCACATTGACGGGAAAGGAGATGAAGTTGATTTGTTTCCAGGATGCTGTCGAGCATATTGTGAGATTGGCGAGATTGCTTCGCAGTGATCGAGGCAATGGATTGCTGGTGGGAGTGTCCGGGAATGGAAAGCAATCGTTAACCCGGCTGGCGTCGCATATAAATGGATATCGTTGCAATCAGATTGAACTGACCAGGGGCTATGATCAGACGAATTTTCATGACGATTTGAGAGCTTGCTGCCGTCAGGCTGGGGTAAGGAAAAGCGGTTTATTATGTTCATTGATGAGTAGGTCAAAGGGATACGATGATTACGGCTCGAAGTTGTATAGATCTGCAAACTATCCTCCACAACTAAATTTGGCAAAAAAAATATCCTCAAAATTCTGTATGTATTTTGGGGGTATTTGCAATGCAAAATCTCCTCAAATTTTGGGGGTAACTCGCAGAATTTTCAATTTTAGGAGAAAGTCAAGCTCTGACAAGAATTACCGCCTTAAAGAGGCTTGCGTCTATTGAAAACGCGGGTACATTCCTCATTGGAGTGAAGCATGCAATGATGAACGTACAAAACCGGGGCGACCGGTAGCTCAGTTCGTAGAGGCGCCAGACTCATGTCTGACTACGGCCGTTGCCGATTCAAGTTACGTCGCCCGCGTTCGTGGCCATGGATGTTTGAGTTGTCTTCCCTCTATGGTGCAGGGCGTAATAGTAACACACAACATCACCCGACTTGTCGCAGGTAGGCGGCTAAATAGGAGCAGGAGATGCATGCTGCCAAAGTGCATAGTCTCAAACTGTTTTATGCGAATGAAACGTCAGCTAAGCCACATGGAATATTTGACGCGCTATGCCCTACTAGGGGTTAGGGCAAATGAGTCGTAGTACATATGAACTGCAATATGGTTTGTTCTGTTACAACCAGAGACTCATCATCCAACAATCTTAATCATTGAACTACACCAGAGAAATTCTTATAACAATGGAGTTTTCCAGCATCACCATTAGCTTAGTCATCCACTTCAGTGAAGAAGTGGAATTCGAGAAATGTCTTTCATCTTCTTACTAAAATAGGGCATGTGCAGAGAAGATAAAAAAGCGCGCCCCTTTTCATCGTTAGCTCTGCTTCTACGGTAGTTATTACAGGAGATGCATGATGTGTTGCTCTTTTTAGCAACGGATTTCTGAAAACATAAGTTTCACCGTTTATCCTTTCAAAATTGGTCCTGCTAATCACTTCAAACTTTAGAGCTAGTTTGGAAGCACCGATTGGTGTATAAATGTTCCGACGAATTTGGGTTTTTTGTACCCTGACTGTGCGAACTAGTCTTCTCTACAGTTGTTGTTGTTAATTGCCTTGACCAACACCTAAGCGTCTCAGGTTTAGTAGGATAGAATGACTTGCGTAGTTGGACCTGCAATATAGTTGTGTGAACTCCAGCACGTTTATTAAACCATCTGAACCAGCTATCTTCCGAGGCCACCCCCTGAATATGGTTAACGGATGTGCTGAAAACTCGTCCTTGTAAAAACCACTCCACGTCAAGAAACCTGGAACAAAAGCCTCGGATTGGACGGATCAACAACGACAACCACGCAAACGACTAAAGGATAATTCTTCCAGATCCTGGAATGTAAGCTCCCTGAACAAACCGGGGGCCGAGAAGGCCCTATTTCGACAGGTCGAAAAGTACAAACTGAGCATTACTGCAGTCCAGGAAACAAATTGGCTTGGCAGCGAGATCAATGACAAGAAATCGCACACAATTTTTACAAGTGGCAAACCATCGGGCCGCAAGGAATTTGAAGTAGCATTTATAGTAAACAATCACCTCAAGCCCCCACTGAAGTTAAAGAAGACGCAGTAAAAGACGAGTTCTACGCCCGCCTTGAGACTCTCTTGGACTCACTTCCAACAAACGACGTCAAACTGCTGTTGGGAGACTTTAACGCGAAAGTCGGAAATGAAAGTTGGCGCCGGAGGACCACTGGAGGCCACAGTCTCCATGAAAAATGTAACGACAACGGCCAGCGACTTATCGACTTTGCCTGCAGCAGGAATCTAATCGTAAGCTCTACATGTTTCCCGCATCGACGCATTCACAAGCAGACCTGGAAATCTGCAGACGCACATACCGTCAACCAGATTGATCATAACCTCTTTTGGAGGAGATGGGCGTCTAGTGTCATTGTCATGGATGTCCGCTCCTATCGAGGAGCAAACTGCGACTCAGATCATCACTTGGTGAAGACGACCTATAGATGTAGAATTTCCTCAGTGCACCAATCGAGAATCAGCCCTCCCGAAATCTTTGCGGTTGACAAGCTTCTGAGCGATGCCACAGCGGTGGCGTATACTTCGGCCCTTGAGGAAAGACTATCGCCTATGCTACACTACATCAGCAACATAGGCGTCCATGGGTTCTGGGAAGAACTCAAGGGTACCATCAGGGATGTCGCAGAGAAGGTCGTGGTATATAAATCCCGGCGAGTGCGAAATGACTGGTTCGACGAAGAATACAAAAATTCACTTGACACGAAAAACGAGGCCTACAGACAATGGATTCAACGAGGAACCAGAGCCAGAAGGGAAAAATATGACGAGCTACGGTGAATATCGAATAAACTAATTAGACGTAAGAAACGTAAATACTTTAATGAGCAGTTGCTGAGTATAAACGAAAACTTAGCTAGTAGGAACACCAGACAAGCGTACAAACTAGTAAATACAATTAAGAACGGCTACCAACCCAGCACTTGCCTTTATAAGGACAAGGATGGAAACATCATCAGCGACATCGATGGCATTAACAAACGATGGGCGTCTTATTTTGAAGAGCTTCTGAACCTACCATCTAACATTCCCACACAAGTAGCTTTCGACGATATTTTTGATCTAGGCCCACCCATACAACCCCCGACAGTAGAGGAAGTTGATCTCGCGTTGCAGTCACTAAAACGAAATAAAGCGCCGGGCACTGACGAGATTCCAGCTGAACTGCTAAAATTCGGTGGAACGGACCTACCTAGGGACGCCAATGAAACTGACGAAATCAAGCGACGGATACAGTTAGCTAATAAGACTTTTTTCTCGGTTCTCCCCATAATGAAATCGAAGCATGTGCACAGAAACACGAAGCTCTGCGTGTACAAAACCATTATACCACCAGTGCTATGCTATGGCTGCGAAGCATGGACCCTAACTCAAGCCTCCGAAAACATGCTAGACACTTTTGAACGTAAGGTTCTACGGCGAATTTTCGGGGCTGTTTGCGATCGAGATGGATGGCGCATCCGGTACAACCATGAGTTGTATGAAATGTACGATGAGCTGCAAGTCTCGAAAATCGTCAAACTACAACGACTTCAATGGGCAGGGCATGTACAAAGAATGGACGATGATCGCATGCCTAAGAGAGTAATGAATGCAGAACGAGTCGACGGAGCGAGACTGCGAGGACGACCGAGATCTCGTTGGGAGAGCTCAGTAGGTGTGGACGCCGCGCAGCTGCTGGGCTCCCAAAATTGGAGGACGCGGTCACGTGACCGAGATAATTGGAGGACAATGATCCAGGCGGCCAAGGCCCGACGTCGGGCTGTCGCGCCACGATGATGATGATGATCTACCTAATGCCTTACATCAGTTACTCCTACGAGTATAAGATGACGAGCTGATCCCAGACGATTGGCGCAGAAGCATCATCTGTCCAATTCACAAAAAGGGAGATAAACTGCAGTGTGAGAATTACAGGGGTATATCACTAGTTTGTACGTACTATAAAATTTTGACGAAAATTCTGGAAAATAGAATAAAACCGTACGCAGAACGAATCATTGGCGAATATCAAAGCGGTTTCAGACCTGGTCGCTCCACAATCGATCAGCTCTTTACAGTCAAACTGATACTCCAGAGGTGCTGGGAATACAACGTAAATGTATACCAAATCTTTGTCGACTTCAAGCAGGCATACGACAGTATCGATCGTGGTGTACTGTACAACATCATGCTGCAATTTGGTATACCGACCAAATTAGTGCGACTGACAAAGATGAGATGACCAACTCCGTCTCACAAGTCAGGATCCATAATAGACTTACTGATCTATTTGAAACACGCACTGGTCTGAAACAGGGCGATGGACTGGCACCGACGCTCTTCAACCTAGCACTGGAATACGCTATTCGGGCTATGAATATAGAGAACAGCAAGACGCTACTCATCAAGTCGACACAATTAGCAGCGTACGCCGATGACATCAACATCATGTCCCGAAGATCAACCGATGCAGAAGAAGTTCTGCAAACGCTCGATACCGCTGCAAAAGAAGTTGGACTACGTATCAATGAGGGTAAAACTAAAATAATGATGCAACCGATGACAAGGACACCTGCACAACCGAGCGTCAATGTGGGGGACCTCAACATCGGGTTCTCCCCATAATGAAATCGAAGCATATGCACAGAAACACAAAGCTCCGCGTGTACAAAACCAATATACGACCAGTGCTATGTTATGGCTGCGAAACATGGACCCTAACTCAATCCTCCAGAAACATGCTAGACACATTTGAACGTAAGGTTCTACGGCGCATTTTCGGGGCTGTTTGCGATCGAGATGGATGGCGCATCCGGTACAACCATGAGTTGTATGAACTGTACGATGAGCTGGAAGTTTCGAAAATCGTCAAACTACAACGACTTCAATGGACAGGGCACGTTCAACGAATGGACGATGATCACATGCCAAAGAGAGTAATGAATGCAGAACGAGTCGACGGAGCAAGACTGCCTAGACGACCGAGATCCGGTTGGGAGGGCTCAGTATATGTGGACGCCGAACAGCTACTGAGCTTCCAAGATTGGAGGACGCGGTCACGTGACCGAGATAATTGGAGAATAACGATCCAGGTGCCCGTCGTCGGGCTGTCGGGCCATGATGATGATGATGATGAAAATAATGAATACTGAAATGTCAAATCTATATGTATACACATTTTCATGAATATCTCCACTCCAGCGCCACTTACCGGGTCCGAATTTTGTCAGCAACTTCACTATTTACTATTTACTTAATATATGTTGTGAATTTGTGCCAAATTTCACCATGACCACTAAAGTGGCACCTACCGGGTACAAAAAAAAAACGTTATGCACATCGGAGGACCAAACGAACATATGGTGTGAATATGAGTTGGATAGCTTTATTGGTTCAACAGTAATAAAAGCAGCAACATATGCACCAATCCCATATCCCCCAAAATTTACGTTTTGTCATTTATTTTTGGAAGCGAAAGTTGTCTTTTTTGTGGGGAAAAAAATTAATCTTTTCAGGGTGATTTGTATTTTCTAGGGATGGGTGGGGGGAGGGGGTATTTCACGATAAAAAATCACCCCAAAATGGGTGCATTTGTGTTAATCTTTTTAGGGCAAAATTCAATTGAGGGGGGAGGTCGAATTTTCAGAACCAAAGAGCCCAGAATGATCCAAGGTTATTTCGAATTGATAAGCTCGAATAAATAAATGCTGATTAGTATATTTTAGTATATTTTTGGGGCGAACGGTAGCGCAGTGTGTTGAGGCATTAGTCCCATGTTTGACTACCGGCGTTTCGGGTTCGAATCCCGTCCACGACGACGTTCGTGGCCATGGATGTGCAGGAGGTGCATGCTGGCAGCTGCATTCTCCGAATAGTTGACGCGCTATGCCCCACAAGGGGTTAGGGCAATTGAGAGAGTATATTTTCCGATTAATATTATTTAGTAATTCTATTCTTCCCTTCTTCCCTTTAGGTCCACAACAAGCCAAATGTCTTTCTCATAGTCGATACGCAAATTGTGAAAGAGGAATTTCTCGAAGACATCAACAACATTCTCAATTCCGGAGAAGTGCCAAATCTTTTCGAAGAAGAGGAGTACGAGAAAATCATCCTGGAAACCCGAGAGGCATGCAATACTGCAAAGAATAAGGTACTAGAAAATTGATTGGAACCATATGCCAGTAACTAAGACGAACGCCTTGTTCCAGGACTCAACACGCGAGGAAATATTTGAATTTTTTGGTGAGCGAGTTCGAAACCTGCTGCATTTAGTGATTTGCATGAGCCCAATTGGTGAGGCGTTCAGACGTCGATGCAGAATGTTCCCGTCGCTGGTTAATTGCTGTACAATCGACTGGTTTGAAAGTTGGCCAGCTGAAGCATTATATTCCGTGGCTTTGGGTCTATTCGAGGGGGTCATTGCAAATGAGGACGAACGAATGGGCCTGGCGAAGACAAGCGTGTTTATTCATAAGGTAAAAGCTAAGCTAAGAGGGCTTGTTAAACCGCAGCTTTCAAAGGGCGCCTTAATTGTAACGGTTTTCATCTCCATTTCTTTTACAATACCCTTCAAACATATTTTACCACATCAATAACGTACTCCAAACATATCCCAGTACCCCCAGATTCAACCCAAGTCGGATTATATTATATTTTTAAAATGGCTATAACTGGAAAACTGGAGCAGCTAGAGTATTGAATTTTACGTTCAAAAGCAGCTTATACCTTACCCCAAAAAAAAAATTTTTTCGGAAGTCACAAGCTGTCTCTGTCATCGTTACAATGGCGCCCAACATGGGCCCAAAAATGTACGGTTAGCACTGACTTCGGTCACCCTAGGGCCTCAGTTCACCTCGGTCCCACTGCCGGAGTCTGACAACTTTTGAGGTTCCAGCCTCGCTTTAGTGCTTCACGCACACATGACAGATTCCGGCCAATTTTTCCTCAGATCTTTTTTTTATCCTTATCCCCTCCTTGTAGACTACCCGTCCATGTAGAGTAGGTTTACCTATCCCCGCCTATCACCCATCAGGCAGTACCTGCGTTGTGTTTTGTCAAAGGATGCTTTTGCATCGGGGGCGAAACTTTTTGACAAAAGGGACTCTTTGGAATTAAGTTTACCCCCAATCTCCAATCCAACTCCCGTGTTTCGGGCCTTCTTCGGCCATCTTTTTTTTTTTTTTGTTAGTTTCGGCACTCGGGCCGACTCGTGATTGGCAGCTTGTGACCTCCAAATACCACGCCCACACAACCAATACCCGAGTTAGCTACGCGTTACCTCTTGTCACTGCTAAGGAAGTGTCGACACTTAGGTGTCACGGGCGGTCTGAACGACCATGGCTCGACCTCTGTCCTCTTTTGAGTCCTGCTCAACCTTATATTTTTCGTTACAGTAGGATACTAAATCACAAGTAAGCCATTTTATTTATGGTGTTTTATCCATTTGAGTGAAGCCGATATTTACATTACAAGCCCTCGGATTGCGGGCCCATCCCTTTACATTCCGGCTTCTTTCATTCCATTGTATTGTGACATTAGCTGACGTGATGTAGGATTCAATTGGCCCCAGTCAAAAGGCATATTCATGCCGAAAGTAAAGAGGCCCAGTGAAATATGTGCTCGTAGCATACCTGGTGGTGTATAAATTCTCTGTCTCTTTAAACAGTAAGCCCGTGGTTTGAAATTGACTTGCTGAAACCGCCGAGATTACACTGCTCCATAAAAACTAGCAGCACACCTTTAAACAGTCATACCACTATTTTGAGCAGATTTTTTCTGTAGTTTAATTTTTTGATCCTTAGCAATGTCTTTTTAGTGATTTGGGAAAGGAAAAATTAAACCAAGGCAAAGAAAATTATTTATTTTATTTATTCGAACTTGATTTTGATTTTTTTTTTTATTTACGAAAATGTCGAAGTGCGCCTCGTTTTGAAGCAGATGACTATGTAATATCTAGATCGATTTATTGTCTCATATTCTAGACTGTGGAAGAAGCATCGGAAATGTACTACGCTGAAATGAAAAGACGCTACTATACAACACCAAGCAGCTATCTCGAACTGCTCAAATTGTATAAATCCTTACTGAAGAGAAGAACTGATTCTATAGTTGCCAAACGAGCGCGACTTGCGAATGGCTTGAATAAAATACTGGAAACGAATGAAGTGGTAAGTAAACGCGCAAAGAAACAAATATCAAGCACGTTTCCCTATAACAAACGTTCCACAACCTATTCAGGTGGCTGTCATGCAAAAGGATCTGGAAGTATTGGTACCCCAATTAGACCAAGAATCGCATGCTATGAAAGAACTTTTAGCTAAGTTGGAAATTGACACGCAGAATGCAGATGTTGTTAAAGAAGCGGTTTCCAAAGATGAAGCATTTGCTAAGGTACGATTAGGGTGCAAGAAGATCACGATGCAGATTTTTTACCAATTCCGGATTTCATCCCCCATTTTCGATTTTTCCTTTTCGAAATTCCCTTTTTCATTTTCGTTCTTTTAAAGTTTCTCCGATTTTTTTATAACTCCATGTTCCAACATCCGTTATCACTTGTCTTTTAGGACAAGGCAGCTGTTTGCCAAGCCATAGCCGATGATGCGGCAAAAGATTTGGAAATTGCCATGCCGACACTGAAAGAAGCCGAGGACGCATTAAGTTCTTTGAATAAAACGGATATTAATGAACTAAGAGCTTTTGCAAATCCTCCCGAATTGGTGCAATTTGTGATGGAGTCGGTTTGCATTTTGATGGGTGTCAAGTAAGTTTAATTGCAATAATATTCGGTTCATTCGATTTATTACTATTTTTCTTATTTCTGATTTCCGTCAGAAGGATGGTCCATCTGGGCATTTTTTTCATACCTAAGTCTATTTGGTATTTGATAGATTTTTCGTTGAGGGAAAAAAAATAAAAGTGTGGACTACAAAGTTTGAAAGAGTACTGCAATTTAATTAAGAAAACCAATCTCTCTCTCGAATTGCCTTGACCCCTCCAGGGGCATGGGCGCGTCAACATCTCTAGCATTTATATGCCTTGTTGACGTTTCAATAGCATATCTACTTCTCGGAAGTGCAGTTGGTAGCATGCACCTCCTATCCGCGCCGACAAGCTTCGGAGCACTGTGAGAGTTCTATTAGTACTCACAGGCAGTTTTTGATCGCGCCGAGATTTGATCTCCGAGCTCTAGATTAGTATTGTAGAGCGGCGACCGAACGATCATGGCCACCGAGCGCGACAAGTTTTTTTCTTTTGCTCCAATATCGCATTTCCTTTAAGGGGGAAACCACATTAAGAGGTTCAAAAAATCAAATTTTTTTTATTGCGTAAATTGTTAGCTTAATAATTCAAGAATACGCTGCCAAAATTTCGAAGCAAAATTCGCATTCGTTTAGATTTTATGAGCATAGAACTGAGCGTTCATCGGGAATAGCCTACAGGCTCGAGCGCACAGCAGGTAGGGTGGAGCACTACCTTAGGAAGTCACTTTATGTATTTACGTAGCCTTGTAGCGGAACCTCAATTTTGCATCTTTGTTTTCAAATAACGGTATAGAAGGTACTAAAAGCATCAACACAAGGGATTCTATTTTTCAAACGCGTTTTTCTTAAAATGATTTTTTTCACATTTGCGGGAAGTCTAACTCAAAAAGCAATGAACCGATCATGATGAAAATTGAAAGTATGATTCTTTATAAAATTACGAAAAACATGAACCAACATTTGGGATGATATCACATTTTTAAGGGTGTTTTTTTTTGCATAATTAGTGAACACAAATGGTGAAATTTGAAATAATTTTTTCCAGCACCTGGAAAATTTTTCATTTCCATTATTTTCACCTGCATTGAGATTCATATTCTTAGAAAATAAGTTAATAATGTAAAATAAAAACCTTTCTGATTTCGGAAAAAATCGGAATCGCTACACGTCCCGCCATTGGAGAACTCTAGTTACAGTCTTCAGCGGACATCAGTGCATAACTTCGTTATTTTTGGCTTAATTTATTCAAAAAAAAAATTCACAAAAGTTGTTCGAAATACGAATAAAATGATGTCAAAATTTGATTGAATTCTAATTAATTCTTCCCACCAAAAAAAATCCTAAAAAATCATTGAAAATGAGCCTTCTAATGTGGTTTCCCCCCTTAAACATTAGAAGTCGATTGCATGATTATTGCATTTAAAAATCGTTTAGCACACGGACGTACTGATCGGAGTTTATGGGTGGGCTCCTGCGAGCGGATCAGGATTTGACATTTCTCGGATGATCCTCCATATGCTTTCCTCTCCGATAAAATTTGAACAGACAACTGTCAATTTTCGGATCTAAAAAGGTTCCCCTCCGGATCAGAATTCTTTTCAGTGTTGATTTTGTGTAAATATAGGTATATGGTATAGTAAACACATATAATGATCCTGCTGCCTAAAGGAAGTTTGTTAGATTGTATCTATACTAAGAATTTCAGCTTCGTTTTGAAATTTGAGCCGACGTTTGAATGCTAACTAAACCAAGACACTCTCCCCAGCAAAGACATGCCCCATTTTCTTCTTCGCCACTGTGATATGTTCTGTGACGTTTTTTTTTTTTTGCCTCATGATCTGCTCTATCCTGCTCTGTACAAATAAAACGCAGCAAATATGACTTTGATACGAGAAAAGTAGATATGCTATCGAAACGTCAACAAGCCATAAAAATGCTACAGATGCTGACGCGCCCATGCCCTGAAGGGCTCAAAGCATTTGACAAAATTTGCCAATTGTAAGATTTGCATCAATAGGGTCGATCATACCGCACGGCTTAATACGATATTAACCCAAAGATTTCCGTCGAAATTCATATAAAAAGAATTAAGTCATTTAAAGTCAATTTTTTCTATTTTAATTCTTATACACTCTTCCCCATTCTATAATTAATTATCCCCTTATTTACATTAATATCTTCTTCAAAATCTTTATGTTCTATTTCTTAATGGCAACGCATAAATTTCCAATTTGACCCAAAGCTTCGCCCGTCAGTCTTTTGAGGCGACATCCATTTCGTTTTCGTTCCATCAACTTACAATTAATAACGATTTCCATGAATGTCTTTATTTTCGAAATATGTAAATTATTTATGAGTTCATTCCTTTAGACCATTGTTTCTCAACCTTTTTAGTGTCGCGACCCCCCTAAACAACAAAATCAATCAAATGAAACCGTTGCGACCCCCCTCCCCCATTTAATATATTAACTACTATCAAACTCTTGCATTACTAATTACTAACATTGGAAAGACTGTATTTTTGTGCAAGTTCTGATATACTTGCACAAAAATACAGTTCCGCATATTTAACGTATATATTCAAACAAAATTTTTACACGAGACTGAACTCGAATTATGAAATCGCCTCTAGTATTTCATTTCCAGGAAGAGACGGGATATGTTTTTTCTGTAGTAAGTCCGAAGTTGTAGCGAATTGGCACAATCGAGCACATTCGATTTGAAAAAAGTGTGTTTAGGAAAAGAAAGCGTTTTTGTGCAAGTTCTTTTGCCCTTTATTTTATAAAAACAGACCGAGAAGAAGTGTTTCATGGATAATAACGTTAATAAATTAGTGAAAATAGTGGTAAATAAATCAATAAACAGTGTTTATGGGTAGTGACATACACTCCCCGACAACAGGATAGTCGCACTTAAAAATGCAACACAATTTTTCGTATGTTGGGTGTATTTTGATAAAATTTGATACTTAATAATATTTTGTGATGCTGCATGTTAGCTAGCAACAATGAACCGAAAATGTGGCAAATAAAAACGGTAAATTCAAGTTTTGCATATTGCAACTGTTAAATGTGCGACAAAAGGATAGACAAAATTATGTCGGATTTTTAAGTGCGATATCCTATTGTCGGGGAGTGTATATGTGGCAAAATTAAAAAAATAATAACATGAAAATTTAGAGAAAGTCGAATTGCAGGCAAATGCAAGGCAGCTGCGTACATTGTAGCAATGTGGTTGTCGTTAGAAAATTGTTATGGTGTCACTTCCGCTACTTTGCGTCTTTTTTGCCTACATATGCTTCGATTGATTTTCGTCGCATGATGCCCAATACATTTTGTCTTTTACTTTAAATTACGAAAACAAACGGAACGTTTTTTTTTTCAATTAATCAGTAGCGATATACAAAACTATTAAAAAAAAGGCAACAGAATGGATAAATTCGTAACAAAACGAGATAGACCGTCTACATCCGGTGAATCTATGAAGAAGAAGACCAGGTTATACAACGATACTTACTTAAAATATGGATTTATAGCACTTGATAACAAGCCGCAATGTGTTGTGTGTTATCAAGTACTATCCGCAGAAAGCATGAAACCATCCAAATTAGCCCGCCATCTTGAAACCAAACATCCGTCCTTACAAAGAAAGCCGTTAGAATACTTCGAGCGTCAAGCACAGGTTTTAAAAAATCAGCAAATTGACATTAATAAATCAGGTCATAGGGAGAAAGCAGCACTTCATGCCTCTTACTTGGTATCATTAAGAGTGGCCAGGGAGTCTAAGCCTCACACGATTGCGGAAAATCTAATTTTACCAGCTGCCATTGATATGGTAAATTTGATGATAGGCCCCGAAGAAGCAAACAAATTAAAAATGGTTCCTCTGTCAAATGATACAATATCCAGACGCATAAATGAGATGGCCATTGATGTCTACCGTCAAATAATTGATAAGGTCAAATCAAGTGAATTTTTTGCCATTCAGTTTGACGAATCAACAGATGTATCGAACTTGGCTCAATTTCTATATTTCGTCCGATACGAATGCAAGGGAACAATTGAAGAAAATATGCTATTTTGCAAACCGATCCCTGGTCAGGCCACCGGCGAAGAACTTTTTAAAGTTTTTATGGATGCAATACAACAAGAAAACCTGGACTGGACTAAATGCATTGCGGCATGTACTGACGGTGCCAAAGCGATAACTTGCAAAAACAGTGGTTTGATAGTTAAGTTAAAAGGCATTATGCCGCAAATGGAATGGACGCATTGCTTCCTTCACAGACATTCGCTCGCTACCAAAAAAATGCCAGATAGTTTCAAAAATGTCCTATCTGAAGCTTTGAAAATGGTTAATTTTATAAAAAGCCGGCCGTTGCAAACTAGGTTGCTTTCTACATTGTGCGAAGAAATGGGTTCCAAAAACGATTCTCTCTTTTTCCATACAGAAGTTAGATGGTTGTCGCGAGGAAAAGTTCTATCGAGGCTCTTCAAATTGCGCGAGGAGTTGAAAATCTTTTTTACAGACAAAAATAGCTCTTTTTCAGAGTTTTTGCAAAATAAAGAAATTTTATTGCAATTGGCTTATTTAAGTGATATATTCTCCCACTTGAATATTTTGAATACTACTTTACAAGGTCGCAACAAAAATATCTTACTAATGACGGATAAAGTCAATGCTTTCATCAAAAAGCTCGATATTTGGATAGCTCGCCTGGAAAAACGTAATTTTGACGCATTCCTTGCAACGTCTGAATTTATTGACAAAAATAAGGATTTGGAAAATGCAATTATTGATCGCGTATTATATAACATGAAAACGCATTTACACGAACTGAAAATTCAATTAAGGGAATATTTTCCAAATGACGGGAATGATTTTTCAAAACGATGGGTCCTCAACTCATTTGACGAAAATGTTGTTGTAGCTGCCCAATTACCTGTTGAGATCCACAATCAACTTATTGAATTATCAGCTGACAAAACTCTACAACTAGAATTTGTATCTCAAGATTTGCACAAGTTTTGGCTGTCACAACGCGGTGAATATGGAAGCCTAGTAACAGAAGCTTTAAAAACATTAATTCCTTTTGCCACATCTTACTTATGCGAAAAAGGCTTTGCATCTATGGTGGCTTTGAAAACTAAATACAGAAATCGGCTATTATCGCTTGAAAATAATTTACGCTTGTCTGTTTGCAATGACGAACCACGGATCGATATACTTCTAAATGAAAAGCAAAACCAACCGTCGCATTAATCTTTTATTTTATTATTATAACTTGAAATGTATTTATTTTTGTAACCCAATACTTGAATTTGTGATTTAATTTGTGCTTTAATAAAAGGAATTGTTTATTATTATTTTACTTTAGTTATTTTTTAGACAGAGCGCGGCTCCCCTTACACCTAACCGCGACCCCCCTGGGGGTCGCGACCCCCAGGTTGAGAAACCATGCTTTAGACAATTTTGATGCTGTGGAAGTTTCCTTATTTGACTTGGAAATTTGTTAATTTCATTTGAGAAAATACATTTTTGATTTGAAAATTATGTTATTTGATTCGGATAATTATTTATATTTTATTAATTATTTATTAATAGATTCCCAAATTTATTTGTTCGATAAGGAAACTTATTTGTTTCGGAAAAATATGTTCCGAGCAATGGGGTGCTCCCATACAAAAGCACAGACAGTATAAGGGAGCAAAACAGGCCCAGCTTGGTCTTGATGCTGAGATAACTGCTCTGCCAGTTTTTGGACAGCATGCCGTATGCGCACTTAGCCTGGTTGATACGACGAGCGATGTCCTGCTTCGTACCACCATTTTCGGCAACAATGCTACCCAGGTAGATGAAGTTGTCCACCTTCTCTACAGGCTGCCCATTAATATTGATGGCAATTGGTGTTGGATTTCTTTTTGGCAATGGCGGGCTAAGAACTTTGGTCTTGTTGGTATTAATTTTTAGCCCAACCTTGCTTGCCTCCCTCTCGAGATTTACCGCCATTGCGGACAGATCCATGATTTTGTGGGAGAGTATAGGCATATGTCGTCAGCGTAGTAAAGATGTTGTAGATAAGATGTCAAAGTCCATTGAATTTCGCTGTCGAGTCCGGATAGAGCTGCATGCAACACATCGTCGATCACTATGAGTAATAGGATCGATGAGAGGATGGACCTCTGCCGAACTCCACTGCGAATCTTAAAGTCCTCCGACACCTTACCTTTATGCAGAACATTTCGCGCCGTCATAAATTGCCTTAATAATAGCCACAAGCTTCTGATGGATGCCTCTCCTGCGTAAGGCTGCCCATATAGAATGCCGGTTCACACTATCGCAAGCCTTCTCGAAATCGATGAAAAGCAAGCGAAGTGGAGAATCGGCGGGAAGCACACAAATGCCTCTCCAATTATTACAGTCTCTGAGGCTACCCTTCTTTCGAAGTTTGATGATCAAACATTCCTTCCACTCGGTGGGAAAGGTCTCTGTATTCATCGTTTTATCAACAAGTGGGTCCAGCTAATCGGCAGTTACGCCTGGCGTAGCTTGTTAAAGTTCGGCAAGGATACCGTCGAGTCTGGCGGCCTTTCCTCGTTTTAATGCAATAATTGCAGGGACTAATTCCTCTTTAGTCGGGGCAGTGGACCATATACGCACATTTTGATGATTAGCTAAAGTATCTGTATAAGGGGGAACGTCACCTGAGATAACACGGTTCAAGACCCCGGCGAAGTGTTCTTTCCACCGTCTCATTTGATCTTCTTCCAAGATAAATAGCATTCCATCACTATCCTTCACCGAATGTTGGCAGGAGATACGACCACCTTGTAACGGGTTTGGTGGACATCCGAAGATGCTCGTGGGGACGGAGCCTAAGGTAGCATATTACCGTGAAGGCTGGGCCGTGCCATCTGGCGAAGAAAAAGGCCCCTCAACGAGCTAAGCAACGGCCTATGCTTGCTGTAGCTCAGTTCGGGAGATGTGGGCTGGATCACTACTCATCAAGTGGTGCTCCCACCGGCAGATCGAAGCAGCACCTGATGAGTAGTGGTCTGTCCGTGGTACGAAACCAGAGGCCGAGGGTCCCATTACACCCGGACCCAGATTCGACCGCGTGGGCGTCTGATCCGTGCGCCAACCATTCCATCCTTATCGACTATTTTTTTTTATTCCCCATTTTTACCTCCCTTGTTTGTGTTGTCTTCCCCAGGCCTATAAATTTTTGTTAATACGTAAAGGACAGAGGCAACGAGCGGCGAAAACCCCGCCCACATCTCCTGAACTGAGCTACAGCAAGCATAGGCCGCTGCTAAGCTCGTTGAGGGGCCTTTTTCTTCGCCAGATGGCACGGCCCGATCTTCACGGTCACTATGCGACCTAGGCTCCGTCCCCACGGGCTTCTTCGGATGCCCACCAAACCGTTCGTTACCACCTATAAACTCCTTGATGATACTGCATAAGGCGTTTAAGTTGTTACTTCTTACGGCTTCTTCTGCTGAGGCTAGAAGAGAATTCGCGTAAACTCTTTTATCGCATCGCACACTACGCTAAACTTCTCGAGCTTTCTGACGGTAAAGGATTTCGATGCTGCTTCGATTGTCATTTGATTCTGCAGCCAAACGAACCTTCAGTTCTTTACTTTCAACAATCCATTGCATGAAGCGTCGGACATCCAGGGCTTATTCCGGCAATCCGGGTTTGTGCCACGGATGGTGTCTGCGCTATCAAGGTACGCATTTTTTATGGCATCCCAGTTTTCATTGATGTCACTATCTGGGTGACTAGTTATCTCAGCTGCTTTTTACGCAAGATGGTCGTTATATTGTTGTAAGACAGCTGGATTTTTTAGTCGAGCAGTGTTGAATTTGCGGCGCCTGGATCTTTCGTCGCTAGGATGGCGCACGGTTGCAATACGTAATGTAGCATTAGCGATCATAAGATAATGGTCTCTTCCCATCCCAATATCGGCACCCTTCTTGTTTCTCACGTCCAGGAGGCAACGCTTGAATCTTTTACTAATGGCAAAGTGGTCGATCTGATTTTGTGTTCTTCGTCGATTAACAGAGGGCCAACTGATTTTGTGGTGGCCCTTATGCTCAAACATAGTATCACCGATAAAGAGACTGTGAAAGTTGCAGAACTCTACAAATCTTTCACCGTTGTCGCTACGATCACCAACTCCCCATCATATGTCTGAGCCCATAGTTATCAACGCAACTTTGGCATTCAAATCTCCCATAACCATTATAATGTCACCTTTAGGTGTTCTGCTCTGAATAGCGTTTAGTTGTTCGTAGAAAAAGTCTTTCGCCAAGACATTGTCGGGTTCAGTTGAGGCATAACATTGTACTATTGAGATGTTCCTCATTATGATCCGGAACCTGGCGGTCATGATTCGGTCAGAGACCGGCTCCCAGGATAAGAGACAGTTTCGTGCGGCTCTGGTTAAAAAGAAGCCTACCACTACCGGTAGTTTTACCAGAGTACAACATTACAGTGCTACCCGTTGGAGAGTTAAATTCTCCGCTGTTCCACCATCTTATCTCACTAACTCCTATGACGTTTAATTTATACCTCAGAGATTCACTCTCTAATTGAAGAAATCGTGCGTTCTGGGGACCTTCTGATACATTGTCCAGGAGAGTACGCACATTCCAGAATCCAATCTTTGTCATTGTACGATAGCCAAAAGTCGTAACCATTGATTGAGTCCTTATCCGAGGCGTAGTTGACGTTTCGTTAGCATATAGAAGATTTCGGATAGTGCAAGTTGCTGGTATACACATAATGTCCTTTGTTCATCAATTTTAACGACAGGCCGTCGAATGGAAAGGCCGAGGAGTTATTTTTACGCCCCGCACCACAGCGGGAATGTTTACCTCAACCAAACCAACGTACCGCCTTCACTGGCGGCTTGACATAGGTTAGCAATGGTCAGTGACCACTGCCGTTCCAGGGGGCGCCCACGCGGAGGACTATGGAAGAGGAATATTTGCTACCCAAAGTTATCTTTTTGATCCGGAAAATTGTATATTTGTTCGGGAAAATTAACCAATTGATCTGGAATGTTCTCTATTTGATCCGGAAATTTATCTATTTGTTTCGGAATTTTGCTTAGTTGACATGGAAATGCTATATCTATATCTTTCTGATAACAACGACCAACAAATAGGTTTTGATTGATGTGTGACTGTTTTAATGGAAAATGGAATGGAAAAGTCAAATTAATGACGCGAGATGAGTTAGCATCATCTCATTGTCATCATCTTGACAATATACTTAGAGGTGTGTGATCAGCTACACGCTCAACCGAGTCAATCATTTCACTTATTTGGCAACTGAGTGGGCTGATAGTCCGACACGTAAATCTCCTTTTATCGAAAAGGCCAGGCGCCGGCAAACTTTTCTGGAAAGGACCAAACTGTTGATTTTTTTGGGCTCAACGGGCCAGATATCAAACTAGTAGTGTAACTCACTGTTTACCGGGGTGGTCAACTCATTTCTAATTGAAACTCCTCCTTATAAGTAGTAAAATGAAAAATGTCCGAAAACCAGTTCTTGTTGTGTCGCCTAAACATAAGGTGGATTCACGCTCAGTATCGTAAATGTCGTTTTTCTTTGGCGGGCAGGATGTTCCGGCATCCCCTAGATAGTTAGCCAGAAAATACACTCAAATACTCGAGATAATTCGAAAAGTTGGGGACTTTTTTTCTATATTTCAACTCAATTTAAGCGTATTTTGACTAGAAAGTGTAAAATTTTGAAGGTCGAACTGTTTGGGAAATAATGAGTAGCTTTGAAATGATAATAACATTTTATACCCCAGTCTTACATCCACTCGGCTTCATTTCAGTATTATAAAATACCTATATATGTGAGTTGAGTATTATCTTATATAGTATATCTGCGCGTGCTTTCGGCATTAGGTGACCGAGGTTATACTACTTTATCTTGAATTTCAGACCAAATTGGGCTAGCGCCAAGGCACTAATGGCTGATGTCAACTTTCTCAAGCGTTTATTCACCTACGACAAGGAACACATTCCCGAAGCAACCATTAAAAAACTTAAAAAGTACGTTGAGCACAAGGACTTCGTGCCTGCGGTATGTATTGTTCCTATATGCACACAAACAATAAAAACGTTTCAGCAACCGTCCAATTTTAATTACAGAAAATCGAAAAAGTATCGAAAGTGGCGAAATCCGTTTGCCTATGGGTCATCGCCATCGATAAATTCTCCAAAGTGTACAAAGTAGTCGAACCAAAAATTAAAAAACACAAAGTTGCCGAAGACGAACTGGCCGACGTGATGTCCGTGCTACGAACAAAACAACAACAATTAGCCGAAGTCGAGGCCAAGATTCAAACACTCAAAGACAATATCGAGGAGAAGAATCGACAATTTCAAAAGATACAGGACGATGTTAATTTAACAGCGGCGAGAATAAGTAGAGCCGGAAGATTGACTTCGGCTTTATCGGAGGAGGAAATTCGTTGGGGAGAAACAATTGAGGTAATATACAGTTTAGATGTTGCAACTAGGGTCAGTAGTAGGCTTAAATTTTACTACATACTTTGAAAAATCGTTCATACCTCCTTTTGGAGTATTTTCAGTTGACCGTGCGACGCATTGTGATTCGCGTCTTTGACCAATAGTGGGTCTTAAATTCAGATGATTTCACACTCCCCTTAGGTTGGTTTGGCTTGCTTAAGGCTTTAAGGGGCTGCTACTTTCAATTTACTGCACCAGAACGCTCGCTTCGATCACTCTATACGCTACAATGGTAAAGTTACTATTAGCCAAGATGCGAACCACGATGCGTCGCCCGGCGAAATAGAAATATTCCGTCCTTTTATTACCGCCGCGAAGACGAGCTATTCTACTATTAATAATCTCCCATAATCCCTTCTCTTCTAGAAACTTTCGACGGACTTATGGTCTGCATCGGGTGACGTACTTATTGCTTCGGCTTGCGTTGCCTACTTGGGAGCCTTTTCAATCAAATACCGACGGACGTTGTCCTTTAAATGGGTGGAAGAGTGTCAAAAATACAAAATCCCCAGCAGTACTGAGTTCAGTCTGATCAACATCTTGGGTGATCCCTATGAAATGAGAGGATGGAATATGCATGGTCTGCCCAAGGATGATATTTCCATAGAGAATGGTTTATATGTGACGCGAGCCTTACGCTGGCCGCTGATGATCGATCCTCAAGAACAGGTATATTTTCTTAAGAAAATTGAATCCCTTTACATTAGACAATCTCTGTATTTTTTTCCTTGGTAGGCCAATCAATGGATTCGAAATTTAGAGAAAAGCAATAAACTGCATATTGTTAAAATGAACGATGCCAACTTATCGCGACTTTTGGAATTATGCGTGCGCCAGGGCTATCCGCTTCTCATTGAGGACATTGAAGAGGAGGTTGATCCTACGTTGAATCCAGTTCTGCAGCGACTCACATTTGTTCACGAAGGACGCACTTTAATCAAATTGGGCGATGCCGCCATCGATTACGATCCTAATTTCAAGCTCTATATGACCACTAAGCTGTCTAATCCCCATTATTTACCGGAAGTTTGTATTACCGTAACGTTGGTAAACTTTTTGGTTACTAAAGGTGGACTTGAGGATCAGCTATTGGCGTAAGATATTCGATAGTTTTAGATGCCCCACTTTAATGTCGAATTGGAGGTTTTCCAAGACAAACTAACTACTGTCAACAGAAATTAATGCAAATAAAATTAACAAATTTTCAAGTCAAATTAACGATTTCTCAATGCAAATGAAATTGTTAATTTGACTTAGGTAGGTTCAGGGGTTGCAGTGAGTTAACCACAGCACACATAGACCACTCATGGTCCGATGTGATACCACCAAGATTATGTTACTTAAAACTCTTAACCCGAAGTGTCCAGCCAACCAACGCTGGCAATAAACCGATTAATTTCAATCGCATTAACTTTTACGAGACCCTCTAGGTCCTGGAAAAAGGAGAATCTCAAAAACCTTCTCCTCCTATTAGCCAAGGCTGGGCAGTAACAAAGAAGGTGAGCAACACTCTCCTCCTCATCCACATCATGACAATTTCTGCAACAGTCGTGATGAGAAAGGCGAAGCCTCCTCGCATGCTCACCGATAGGACAGTGCCCTGTGATGACCCCCACCACTCTGCCAATATGCTTCCTGTTTAATGAGAGTAGTGAGGCAGAGCGATTAGGATCTATCCTATCATATCATCCTCGTTGTTTGGCAAGAACTACCATCAAGCCATCTAGCAACATTAGCCCTGCTGATCGCAGCGGCCTCGATTGCCATTTTATACACTGTTATGGGTGTCCTAACGTAGTTAAGATACGTATCAATCAGTTGATCCGATTGCCCCTTGACGGGCCAACCCATCAGCGTGGCAATTGCCCGTGAAAGAACTGTGGCCCGGAATCCAACAAACAGTAACATCGAAGAATCTGCTCATTTCCATGAGTGTCGAGCGACAATTTACAACCGTTTTTTATGTGGAAATAACCGATTTAAGTGACCGTATCGCCGCTTGACTGTCTGTGTAGATAGTAACGTCCTTAAAAGTAACGACATCCCTCCCCAGCTAGGACCAAGCTTCCGTGATTGCTGAAATCTCCGCCTAGAAGATGGAGCAGTAGTCGGAAAAATGGACCGATAATACGTTAATATTTAGTCCCTCGGAATAAATCCCGCACCCACTCCTTCATCGGTATTGGTGGCATCCGTGTAGATGGCCAAGGAGTCAGGTGTAATTGGGGTGCTGCTCGCCCATTGATCTCTATAGGGAATCAAGCTGATGTGGTTGCTGCCACAGGTAACTTTTGGAACGGTATAGTCGGTTACTGCTGGAAGATCCAGACTACCCAGAATAGCGGAGTGTCCGCTGCTGCTGCTCAGCGCGCACCACTGTCCAGTATATTGAAGACGCTGGGCTGTTTTGGCCGCCAGTTGTTTGCCAAAAATATCCACCGCAAGCAAGTTGAGCAGCATATCCAAGTCAGCCGACCGAGTAGTTCTCAAAGCCCCAGTAGCGGCAATCGCAGCAAGTCTTTCCCCTTCCCCAGTAGGCTACAATAGGACTCAACTCTGAGTGCCGTCCACCATACGCATAAGACAGGCCGTACCACTGCATTATATAACCACTTTCGGTTGGAGGCCCCAGTTTTTACCTATTTCACCCGTTCTAGAATATTCAGTTTCCAACCTTCTTATCAAGGATAAGTCCGAGGAACTTTGCTTTGCCAGCAAAGACCAGTCTCTGGCCATGCAAAAGTGGAGGTTCAACAGGGGGAATTTTGCGCTTTCTGGTGCAGAGCACAAGTTCGGTTTTGTCGGCGTTTACCTTGACGCCGCAGGTGCCTGCCCATTCAGTTGGAATACATAAGACATTCTGGAGTACCTCACTTAGAACTCCCGGAAACTTACCGAAGCTAGCAATGACAGCATCGTCTGCGTAGGCAGTCACATGGCGCCCAATTTCTTCCTGTTTCAGAAGCAGCCCAAACCAATTTGACTTAAAAAATCATTAATTTTATTTGCAAGAGCGTTTATATACTGTGGGGAGTCATTAATTTGTCGTATAAAATCAGTAATTTGACTTGAAATGGGTATATGTATAATTGGATTTGTCAACCGGGTATGTTGTCTGCAGGGATATCGTTGAAATTGAGTTACCCCAACTCGAACAACAGCGCAGTGATTTGGTTGTCAAAATCAATCAGGACCGACAAATGTTGCTTAGTCTTGAAGACAAGGTGTTGCAGATGCTGTTTAGTTCGAAGGGGAATATTTTGGATGACGAAGATTTAGTTGAGGCACTCAATGAGTCGAAGGTAACTTTTAATTTGGTTATCTGAATTAAATTGTTGATTTGAATTACACTTACAGGAAACATCCCTAATAATCGCCTCGCGCTTAATCGACACGGAAAAAACAGAGGAAGTCATAACTGCTGAACGAGAGAAGTATCGTCCTTTGGCCGCACGCGGGGCAGCTATCTATTTTGTTGTGGCATCTCTGGCCGACATTGATTCCATGTATCAGTACAGTCTAAAATATTTTATGCATCTTTTTTCGTCAGTAGTGAAGTCGCCCCATGACAAAATACCGGTAGAGGAGAGGATCGCAACACTGAAGATGGACGAACTTGAAACTATTTTCATCAACGTTATGAGAGGGCTATTCGAAAAACATAAGTTGGTGTTCAGCTTTTTATTGGCTATAACAGTGGAGAGGCAGGTAAGTAAAAATATCGAGGAACTAAACTAGATCAGAACTGCATTCTCCGAAACCAGTTTATGCCGTCGAAACGTCAACTGGGCCACATGGAACAGTTGAGGCGCTATGCCCCACAAGGGGTTAGGGCAATTGAGAGAAACTAGATCAGAATACTAGTAACTAGTTGCGGAGATGAATTGATTTTCAATGCGCAAAGTGATACACTTCAGATGGAAATTCGTTCGAAAACTCTTGCACTTTCACGAAGATCCTCAACTTCTGGAACACTGAACTCACCGTTAGCCTGTATGGGCTGGAGCCCATACCGTACGGTAGGCATGTCCCAGTACACCAGTATAAGAATCAGGATAAGCTTTTCATCCCTGTCTGGAGTCTAGGTTAAAATGCTTATCTTGATTATTATATCGGTGTACTGGGACGTGTCGACCGTACGGACCAGGAGGTTAGGTTAGATTACGGTGACCATACGTACAGCATTTCGCTGTACATTACAGCATTTTGACCTGCTGTACAGCATGAAGAAATGTACAGCGAAATGTACAGCATTTACGACTTTTTCTCGTTTCTGCTTCTCGACCTACTTAAATCGCCATGAAATCCTTTGCAGCCGCACCTGCTAAAACTACGCTGCGAAAAATCAACAGGAGGAGTAGAGAAGTGAGTGGGACATACCGAGTTTATGTCACAATGTCGTCAATTTCCGTATGAAATTCGCGTTTTGATCATAATTATTAGAATGTTCAGCAATTCTCTTGTTTATGATCGTCGTATCGTCTATATCCGGTGCACACACTTTCCCTTTTGAAGCTTTTAGAGAACTTTGTTAGTGCTTACTGCTTAAGAGTGTCAGCCGATATTCCGACAAAAAATCAATGCGTCTGAAAACGGTGTAACGCGTGTGCGTTTGTGTAGTTTTAGTCTAATTCTCTGCTGTGAATCTGATGGAACAAATAGCCAAGATCAAGGACAAGTGTTAGAAAAGTTTGTTTCTAATTATCAATACTAAAACTAGGTAAGTTCGGAAGATATGAGTGGTAGATTAGTACATTTAGCCCTCTAGGGCCGCCAAACCCACCCTTGGAGGCTTGCCGGACTTCTCATTTTCATATTCCTGCATTACAAAGAAACGATCGTGAAAGTTTTAGCCCTGGTACTTATACGAGTAACGTAACCAAACGGTCACTAGCTCCCCAGCTATCGCAGGTTTACTGTAGTTTTGCTTATAGTAAGTTGTGTGAACTGAATCGCGTGTCATTTTGTTCAATCATAATTATATGTGATCAGTTTAATTATGTTTGTTTTTAATTAGTTTGCTTCGAGTCAGATGTGCCGATTGAACCCCAGGTTGGCTCTCCACCTAGGGCGGTTAGCTCTCGTGGGATGGCTCTCCTCCCTAATCATAATCAAGCAAATTATTTTTGCCTGAGCCCCAGGATGGCTCTGCTTCTTGTGCGGTTCCCAGGATGGTTAGTCCTCGTAGGGACGGTTTGTCAAAGTATTTTTTCCACCACACCTGAAGGGAGACGCGATATAACGCGGCACAGTGAGTCTGAAAAACATAAAAGAATGTTGACAAGTGCAGCTACCTATAGTAAACTTTCTACATATTTCCGAAAAGAAGAATTTGGCGATAAGGAAAAAGAATTAGCGATTTCGGAAGCAGTTTTTTCCTATCATACCATTATACACAACCAAAGCTTCCGTTCAATGGATTGTACATCAAAATTAATTAAAAAGCTGTTCGAACAAAAATGTGCGTGTGGTCGCACTAAAGCGGAAACTATAATTACAAAAGTTTTAAAAGTTCATTCACTGGAAAAATTAGAGTTAGAGTTACAATGTATAGACTTCCTATTATATATTCGGATGCCTCAAACCACAAGGACTTAAAACTTTTTCCTTTCTTGATTAGATATTTTGACTTTAACTCAGAAATTAAGATTAAGTTACTCGAATTTATTTCATTGCCGGGAGAAACCGCCGAGTTGATTTCTAATTCAGTGTTAGATATTTTAACAAAATTTCAATTAATTGAAAAACTAGTTGCATACTGTGCAGATAACGCAAATACAAATTTTGGCGGAGTTGCAAGAAAAGGTTAAAACAACATATTTACCAAACTGCAAAATTCTTTAAACCAAAAATTATTGGACGTTGGATGTGCTGCACACATTGTCCATAATGCTATACAAACAGCAGCAGATTTGCTTCCAATTGATATTGAGCATACTGTTATAAAAATTTATGGATATTTTCATATATACACAGTTAGAGTTGAATCCTTTAAAGAATTTTGTATGGAGGCTGATGTTGAATATAAAAAATACTAGGGTACAGTAAAACCCGATGACTAGCCTTAATGCCTGCCGTGGAAAGGATCTTACAGTTATATGTACCGTTAAAATCGTATTTTTTGTCAATAGAAAAATGCCCGGCGCCATTACTACAATTTTTTTTCAGACGAGTCATCAGAACTTTGGTTAAAATTCATACATAACCAGGCTGCTATATTCAATAATACTATTAAGAACATTGAAGGTGATAAAAATACTATTTTGAGCGTATCTAATGAAATACAATCTTTAAAAAATAAGTATCAAAGTAGAGTTGATGGGGACTTCATTCCACTAGGAATACGTAACAACTTACGACAATTAGTTGATAATGGCAGTGTTGATGAGCAACAAATTAAATTAGAAATAAAAAAGTTTTACGTGAATTGCTTTGACTATTTAAATAACTGGACCACTCAGTTCACGGAAGTACAACAATACGAGTGGGTTGAGCTAAAAGAAGTAGTTGCTTGGGCAGCGGTGGAAAATTCTTTCTCAAAATTTATGGGCAATTTTCAAAAAATGGATTTAAATGACAGTGATTTATTTGATGAAATCAATTTTTTAAAAGTATACGTGAGCCAGGAAAAAATTCTGAAGTGGAATGAAGACATGGTTTCAACTGATTTAAAATGGGTCGAAATTTTTCAACATTTTACACAAAACAATATCCCCTTTAACAATTTATTAAAAATTGTTCAATATGTGCTGTGTTTACCGGGGACCAATGGAGCCACAGAAAGAGTGTAGATTTTGCGATTTTTAGAATTATTGCGGGTTATAAACGGGTGCATTCCCGCAAAGACAGCCGATTGTATTAAAAATTTTTATTCTGCGCATCCAACATTTTGTTAGATCGCTTAATAATACATATATGTAAGACAACATTATCTTAAATACAGCTAAGCTAAATGGTGGGTAAGTGTTTTTTAGGCGGTGCGTTCAGCATTGGTCGCTCAGGAATCTGGTCACCTTAGGTTAGATGGGCTGCTTCAACCCAACAATAAGCACACTTACACCCCACTGGGCCCGTTGTGATACCCCTAAGTACAGCAACCCGAGCCTATCTCAGTCATTACACCAGTTAGAGCTGACAATGAAGCGATGAAGCCGATCAACCCTAGCATCCTTTAATTCATCCAAATCAGTAAAGAAGTAGGACCCAAGGATATCCTTCCTGCGTCTCGCCAGGGCAGGACATGCACACATAAAGTGAAAGGGACTCTCCTCCTCCTTGCCCCCACAGCTCTTGCAGTAATCATTGTGTGGGAGCCGAAGTCTCTTAGCATGCTCCCCAATAAGTCAGTGCCCAGTGATACTCCCCATCACGTTTCTCAAGTAGTTTTTGCTCAGCAGCAATAGCTTGCGAGAGCGACTGGTGTCCATTTACGACCATATTTGCGTAGTTACATGACACGTACTGCCATTGCACCATCCGGTATTAGCCTTATCGTATGTCAACGCTTTAGTGACTAGTTTGCAGGCTGCTAAAAGCATCCCAGTACTACGAAAGCATTCCCTGGTCATATTGGTAGTTCCAGCCCGGCCAAAACCACTATGACCAGGCATCCAGTACAGGGTAATGTTGATAAATCACGTCATCTCACTGATAGAGCAACGACAATTTAACACTGTCTTTGACATAACCAAGACGGAACTGAGCGATTTGACGGCAGGTTGACTATCCGTGTATATTATGATACCCCTAACAGATATGACATTACGCGCAAGCCAGGTTACCGCTTCGGGTATTACACACACTTCCGCGTGAAAAACGCTACTTTGTCCTGGCAGGTGGAGCGACAATCCAATACGCAGCTTCTCCGAATATACACCAGCCCCAACCCCTCCCACAGTCTTAGAGCCGTCAGGGAAAATGCTGATCGTATCAGACGCCAAATTAGCGTTCTCTGGCCACGCATTCCTCGATGGGATGAGGCTAGTAAAGCGCTTGTTAAATAGGATTCAAAACAGTTGAGTGGCCTGTGGTTGCCGCGGTCCATTGACCGGTTTCGCGGAGGCGAATGCCAGTGTTCGCCGCTATTTGTTCTGCGAAGATATCCAGAAGAATCAAGTCTAACAGTGCCCCCAAGGCAGCAGTCGGGGTAGTGCTTGGGGCTCCCGTGATGATTCTCCAACAGAGCATAATTTTCTATTCAAAATAAGTCCAAGAAATTTGGCTTTATCAGCGAGTATAAGCCTTGTGCCCTCCATCAGTGGTGGTACAAATGCAGGTATACTATACCTTCTAGTAAAGAGAACGAGTTCCGTTTTCTGCGGATTTACTCTAAGCCCACCCTCACCAGCCCATTTCGTCAGGATGCCAAGGGCATTCTGCATTATATCGCTTAGGACACTGGGAAATTTGCAATGGCAATGTCGTGCCCATTCAATTTTTTCCTCCGTGAGAAAAGAGGAGAAATCACATGGTACCATATTGGGAATAGTAGTAGTACCAGGAGATACGAGTAAAACAGGAGAGCTATCTGGGAAATTCGTATCAAGCAAGACCTCAATCAGCTCTTGGCTCGAGAACGTCCATGTGCCGTCGTCCTTCTGCAAATAACTAGACATAGTAGGGTTTGTGGATAGGATCTTCGGCAGCCTAGAGAAACGCTAGACTTATCAATGTTCAGAAGGAAGGATCTCCGCGAACTATGCTTAGCCCTTCTCAGTTCACTCTTACATATGTAGATCGAGGTGACCCTTATAAACTGCCCAGTCCGAATTCTGCTTTGAAAATTTGGTTTTGTTAAAGCTCCATCTACATGTGATCCTAAGCTCACTGAGCTGAAGGTTTCACCATGGCGGTTTAGCCCATCCCCTTTGTTTACTAACAGGGCATGATTTAGCAATAGATTTCTAACAAACCTGCGATTTCTAACAAACCTGCGATATTCAAAACTGTTGACAATATTTGCTTCTACTCTATCCTTACAAATAAAATAATTTATTAAAAAACGTTGATAATTTTAGGATGGTATTATCAGTGATGACGAATTTGACTTTTTCACCCGGGGCGCCGTTGGAGCAAGCGCAGATCAAAATCCGTCAGAGCATCTGCAATTCCTAAACGACGATGAGCGAAAGAGTTGCGAATTCCTAGATACAAATATCGAATCGTTTCGCGGACTCAAGGAAGACATTCCAAATCAAATTAGCTTCCGACTGGGTCACCATTTAGAGGTTTCTGTGAACGCTGAGTCCTCGTGGGCACACCTTAATTATCATTCTCAATTCTTTTTTTAGACCCTTGCTTACATTCTAAGCGCTCCGGAAAGCACAATACCCTGGGATGATCGTCTGACCAAATTCCAGAAGTTGATGTTAATCAAATCATTCAAGAAGGACCATCTTGTACTCGCTACCGTTTCTTACGTCCGGGAAATTTTGGGTTCCAGATTTACAGAATTATCCGGAGGCAGTAGTTTGAGTACCATGTAAAGTTCAAGAACTGATTACTAAGACCCGTCCCATATTACTACGGTTAATTTATATTTCAGCTATCCGGATACATCAAACACTACCCCACTTATCTTCATACTCTCAACTGGATCCGATCCGATGACTGCCTTCCTTAAATTCACCGAAGATATGAACTTTTCCGAAAAATTTCATTCAATCTCGCTGGGCCAAGGACAAGGTCCTGCAGCCGAAAGTCTTGTGGAAAAGGGTCGAGCTTTGGGTCATTGGGTGTTCCTGCAAAATTGTCATTTGGCCACTTCGTGGATGGGGCGCATGGAGAATGTTGCTCGTGACATAGAGCTCGGTATCACCAAGGCCAATCCCGATTTTCGCCTGTTCCTTTCATCAATGCCCACCCGGGCTTTTCCAATCAGCGTTCTGCAGAGTTCAGTGAAGGTAACCAATGAACCGCCCAAAGGACTAAAGGCAAATGTTAGTCGCGCTCTGGCCGACATGGATGCGGATTTCTTTCAGCATCATGTCCTTGGAGAAAAGTGGCGCGCCCTAGTCTTTGGTTTGTGCATGTTTCATGCAGTACTTTTGGAAAGGCGAAAATTCGGTCCACTCGGATGGAATATTCAGTACGAGTTCAATGAAAGTGACCGTGACTGTGGTCTACAAACGTTGGAAACGTTTATAGATCGGGAGAGTTTTGGTGAAATCCCGTGGGATGCTATACTCTATGTCAACGGCGAGATTACGTGGGGAGGACGTGTGACAGATCATTGGGATCAGCGCTGTTTGAGGACTATTTTGAAAATTTTTTCATCGTCGGAAATTGTTAAGGAAGGACATACATACGGCGAAAGTGAAGTATACCGCGATCCTCGAGGGCGACGTCTAACCGACTATCAGGAATATGTTTCGAATTTGCCTTTCGTTGATGATCCAGCCATTTTCGGAATGCATGAAAATGCAAATATTGCATTCCAGTCGAATGAGGCGGGTGATTTTATTTCGACTCTTCTCGAAGGACAGCCCAGAACTGCAACGGGAGCAAGCCAATCGAAGGATGATGAAATTTGTTTGAATGTGATTGGGGACGTTTCTAAATCTCTGAAACGGAAAATTATCAAAGATGATCCAGATCCAAGTTTGATTCAGGTGAGTCTTATACATTGATAGTCATCATTCGTAGTGTCCTGTAACTTACTTTTTGCTTTCACTAGATTGATTCCAAAGGACGCCTGCCCTCCTTGACAACGGTGCTGATGCAAGAAATCGATCGCTACAATATCCTCTTGAATCTGGTACATGCAGATTTGAAAAATTTGGAGAAGGCGATCAAAGGACTGAGCGTAATGTCGGACGAATTGGAAATTGTTTTCAAAGCTCTAATTACGAATGCGGTGCCGTCAAAGTGGTTAAATAAGGGCTTTCTGTCCATCAAAAGCCTAGCGAATTGGGTGTTCGATTTTCAGCGACGTATTGATTATATTCAGGTATTTAAAGTATTAAAATGCATAATCTTCGTCATAATGATCATCAGCTGTATTCCTATAGTCCTGGCAAAAACGAGGGCTACCATCATCCAGCTGGCTCAGTGGCCTCTATTTTCCGCAGTCATTCTTAACAGGCATCTTGCAGACCCATGCCCGACAACACAATCTGCCGATTGATTCACTAAAAATGGATTTTCAAGTTTTGCCAATTGTCCTTGTTCAACAGGACATTTATGAGAAGAATCAGGACGGTGACCTGCAGGAGGTATGAAAATTCGGATTGCATTACAGTCATTGTTGACTATGATTTATTTTCAGTGGCAGTATCTTTATGGGGATCTCGATCATCCGGTGGATGGTGTCAATGTTCATGGACTTTTCCTGGAGGGTGCCCGATGGGACCTACTGAATTCGGCTCTCAGTGATGCCAAGATTGGTGAACTCTATTCCCGTTTGCCGGTCGTTTGGTTCAAGCCATGCTTGCGATTTGATGTCAGGGATCGGTATGAAGCTCCACTATACAAAACACAATCGCGAGCTGGAGTGTTGTCGACCACGGGACATTCAACGAATTTTGTACTGCCAATTTTGCTGGAGAGCAAAGAGAAGCCAGACTTTTGGATATTGCGTGGAACGGCACTTGTAACTGCTGTCACCGAAAATGTTTCTTAGATGTTGATGCTAAATTTATTAATTTTTTGTTTTTAATTTTGTTGTTCGGTCGTCGATGTTAATAAATTGTGAGATTTAAAATTGAGATACGATCACTTTCCTTTCTTCAGTACGTTAACACGACATTGACAGTAAGATAAGATAAAATTATTCAAGCTACTGTCCAAGCAGGAAGGCACTGCGACCATAAAAGATCTATTGTGCCATAGTCCATTAATCCAAAAGACCGTCCACCTTTCTAATAAAGGGCAGTAAGTCTTTAGCAGGAATCAACCTGAAGTCTGCAGTGCTGATAGTAGCCTGCCCGACATCCTAAAATGCGCGATGGCAGGACATTCGCACAAGTTGTGTTTGGTCGGTTCCACGTCCTCCAGACAGAGATGGCATTCAGTCTCGCTGAACAGACCCATCTTGTTCAGGTGATATCTGACCAGGTGATGGCCAGATAAGTGCCCCGCTAGGAGTCTTAGGTGGGTTCTACTCATTTGAGTAGTACCTTTGTGAGTGAAGGGCAATATAAGCTCCTTTGATTGACGTAGCCCTGGAAGGTTATTCCAATACTGATGACGCAATAGTGCAAACCAATCTGTGATCCGCAGCTTGGCCGAAGCCAGCCCAAAGCCACAGTAAGGCTCAGGTCCATGAAAACGACTGGATGATCCTTGTCTAGCAAGTTCATCCGCAGCCTCGTTCCCCTCAATGCCCTGGTGGCCTGGCAACCAACACAAGAAGACTCGGTTTTTGGTTGCCAACAGTTGAAGGAGATCGTAACACTCCTTCATCAGTTTTGAAGAGACCTTATATGAGTAGAGCGCTTTTATAGCTGCTTGGCTGTCTGAGTAGATAGCAATGTGAGTACCGCGAAGTCCAGTTTCCAAGATTACCCTGGCGTGGATCTCAGCTTGAAAAACGCTGGGCGAGACTCCCATTGCGATTGAAATCCTGGTGTTGGGTCCAAAGACACCTGCACCAACACCCTGTTCTGCTTTAGACCCATCGTAAACCACTTGATACATCTAGGGTCTAGACAGGGACTTGCCTTCGTGTAGGCGAATTGCATACGATGTAGGGGGCTCGACAGTTCCATCTTGTGCCTGATATGCAAATCAAGCAACTTTTCCATGGGTTTAAGGAAGGACGAAGTAAGGCTAATCGGTCTATAGGATTTGGGCATACCACATTAACTTTCCTCCAAGGTTGCGGTATGTACCCTAGGGTGTAACTTGCCCTAAAAAGCTCGATTAGCGGATTTATTATGATCTCCAAGCTGTTTTGCAACAGAAGAAGATGCTTTCTACTCCGGGAGCTTTAAATGGCTCAAAGGATTCTATCGCCCATTTTACTTTGCCCATGTCAAAGATGACCCTCGATAAACTGTGAGCCCGGCTTCCGGGAACCCGTTGGGGCCTCGCAGTTGGGCAGGGGTCACCATCAGACAGTACGGACCCTGGGAAATGGGTCTGAAGCAGCAACTTTAATGTTTCTTCTGGACCTTCAGTATACGAACCGTCTGGTCTCAATAGAAGGCCGACCCCGTTTGCTGAGTCTTTGGATAGGGTTTTGTGAAGGCGCGCGGCTTCCGGTAGCGACTGAATGTTCTCACAATGTCTTTTCAAGCATTCTTGTTTGGAATGCCTAATGAGTTTGTTGTACTCGGTGAGAACAGTTCTGTACTTATCCCAGCGCTTGGCTTTGTTGAACATCCTCCTAACTTTAGCTCGCTTGCGGGCCAATTCCTCGTTCCACCAGGGTACTTTACGCCCCGACTCCACCGAACGTGAAACGGTATTATCTCTGTAGGAGGAAGTTAAAATTTCATTGAGCTCTTCAGCTGCAATCTCAATTTCCCCTGTAGTGCTTATGGGGCTGACCAGTAATTCCGCTTTGGAGTTAAATAGTTCACGGAATTTAATCCAGTTAGTTTTCCTTGGACAAAAAGTATCCGAGCGAATGTCAGATTGTCCTAGAATGTCAAATCTGATGTGTCTATGATCTAAAAGAGACACTTCGTCCGACGCGTGCCAGTTCGCAATGAACCTGGAGAAGAAACCGCTAGCAAGGGTAATGTCGAGTACCTCTGCCCTTGCCGCCGTGACAAAGGTAGGTTTGCACCCCCTGTTCAGGACATTCACATGTTTGCACATAAAATAGTCAAGAAGGTGCTTACCTCTATCGTTGATGTCGCTGCTACCCCACACCGTGTGGTGTGCGTTTGCATCGCAACCGATCACATAATGGACATTGGCAGTAAGGTAATAGTACACTAACGGAAAGTGTGTCCACAGTATACAAACCGTCTTTTAAAAGTACAAGAGTACATTAACAGTATACTAATCATAATTCCGAGGGATATCCGAAGCAGATCACTAATGTTTTGGATCCCTTATCGCTCCCTCCCGGTCATCAGTGATTTCCAGATGTCGACTGATAATTGTCGACCTCTCTCTTCATCACTAAAGCCCGTGTTATTGCTAGAATTTCTTTAAGGCTTTAAGGTTCGCTCATGGCTTTCAGACTTATGTTGTTGCGAGGCGGGACAGTGGCGGGCGCTAAATAAGGGGCACTCCACTATACTGAGCGACCTGAATCTCCCTACAGAGACGGACTATACACCCCCTGGTTACCATTTCGGCAGAAACTTTACTAGCGTGATTCCGACGAGGAGCCAGTGGATGGAAGATATGCCTTCGACCTCGGATCTTATGGCGATCTATACGGATGGCTCCAAGACCGACGAAGGGGTCGGGGTTGGTATATTTTCCGAAGACCTTGGAATCACTCTGTCAGCTCATCTCCCTGATTTCTGCAGTATCCTACAGGCGGAAATCTCGGCGATCTCGTTGGCCTTGTCCCGTCTAAGCAGTTCTGTCATCACTGCAAGGGACATTGTTATTTATACGGATAGTCAGGCGGCTATTCGCTCACTCGAGTCCGTCTCGATAACTTCTAAAACCATTAAGAACTACCGCGCAGCTCTGGAAGAGGTGGGTGGCTTCTTTAACATCACCCTGTGTTGGATACCGAGCCATAGTGGTTTCGTGGGAAACTGCGTGGCGGATGATCTGGCTCGGGAGGGCAGAACTGGGGGGTTTGACGTAAGATTGGAGGATATAGCAATGCCTTTTGCTATGTGTAAATCGGCGATTAAGGCCACTGCTGTCAACAGGGCCAATACAAGATGGCTCAACGGGGCAACATGCAATACAACAAGGTCGATTTGGCCGATATTAGATTCCGGCCGCTCTGCCGGCCTGGTTTCGTTGAATAGGAGGCACATTGGCAGAGTTGTTGGAGTTATTAGGAGGAGACCATCCTCCACTTTCTCTGTCATTGTCCGGCCTTGGCTGGTAGGAGGGACTACTTTCTGGGCTCGCGGATCTTCCATGATTTGGATGACCTTAAGAATATATGCGCCTTCCGGTTAAATCGCTATATCAGTAGCACGGGCTGGTTTGATACGCAGCCCTCTTAAGGAGACGGTTTTTCTTTTCCGGGTGGTGTCACAACGGGCCTTCGGAGGCCTAAGTGTGCTGTGTGTAGCACGGCAGCCCCTTAACCTAACCTAACCTATGTTGTTGCTGCTGCAATGCAGAAATTTTTTAGGTCCTAACCAGATTGGATGCAGAAAGCAGCAGAAAAGCAGCAGCAGCGACGACCAAATGTCAAGTTAGAAAGCATGCGTTTCACTTAAGCCACCTATAGACAATGAATTTAACAAGGCACCAGAGCCAGAAGAGAAAAATATGACGCGCTACGGCAAATATCGAATAGAATAATTAGATGTAAGAAACGTAAATACTTTGACGAGCAGTTGCTGAATATAAACGAAAACTTTAGCTAATAGGAACACCAGACAAGCGTACAAATTAGTAAACACAATTAAAAACGGCTATCAACCCAGGACTAGCCTCTGTAAGGACAAGGATGGAAACATCATCAGCGACATCGATGGCATTAACAAACGATGGGCCTCTTATTTTGAAGAGCCTCTGAACCTACCATCTAACATCCCCACAAAAGAAGCTCTCGACGATATTGTTGACCTAGGCCCACCCATACAACCCCCGACAGAAGAAGAAGTTGATCTCGCGTTGCGGTCACTAAAACGAAATAAAGCGCCGGGCGCTGATGAGATTCCAGCTGAACTACTAAAATTCGGTGGAACGGGTCTAGTTAATGCCATACATCAATTACTCCTGCGAATATGGGAGGACGAGAAGATCCCAGACGATTGGCGCAGAAGCATCATCTGTCCAATTCACAAAAAGGGAAATAAACTGGGTGTGAGAATTACAGGGGCATATCACTAGTCTGTACGTAATATAAATCTTTTTTCTGGAAAATACAATAAAATAAAACCGCATAAATACGCAGAACGAATCATTGGCGAATGTCAGACCTGGTCGCACCACAACCGATCAGTTTGACCGTAAAGAGCAGGTCCAACTGATACTCCAGAAGTGCTGGGAATACAACGTAGACAAATACCAAATCTTTGTCGACTTCAAGCAGGCATACGACAGTATCGATCGTGGTGTACTATACAACATCATGCTGCAATTGGGAATACCGGCAAAATTAGTGTGACTGACAAAGATGACGATCACCAACTCCGTCTCACGGGTCAGGATTTATAATAGACTTACTGATCTATTTGAAACACGTACTAGTCTGAAACAAGGCGATGGACTGGCACCGACGCTCTTCAACCTAGTACTGGAATACGCTATTTGGGCTATAAATATGGACGACAGCAAGACGTCACTCATAAAGGCGACACAATCAGCAGCGTACGCCGACGACATCAACATCATGTCTTGAAGATTGGCCGATGCAGAAGAACTTCTGCATACGCTCGATACCGTTGCAAAAGAAGTTGGACTACGTATCAACGAGGGTAAAACTAAAATAATGATGCAATCGACGATAAGGGCACCTGCACAATCGAGCATCAGTGTGGGGGACCTCAACATCGAGTTCGTGAACAACTTCATTTACCTGGGTTGCAATTTGTCAAGGGACGCCAACGAAACTGACGAAATCAAGCGACGGAT
Source organism: Chloromyia formosa (assembly GCA_964017055.1). Classification (NCBI taxonomy): domain Eukaryota; kingdom Metazoa; phylum Arthropoda; class Insecta; order Diptera; family Stratiomyidae; genus Chloromyia; species Chloromyia formosa. The sequence continues at coordinate 53,709,302 of OZ024818.1, forward strand.
ACAGTTAGCTAATAAGACTTTTTTCTCGGTTCTCCCCATAATGAAATCGAAGCATGTGCACAGAAACACGAAGCTCCGCGTGTACAAAACCATTATACGACCAGTGCTATGCTACGGCTGCGAAGCATGGACCCTAACTCAAGCCTCCGGAAACATGTTAAACACATTTGAACGTAGGTTCTGCGGCGAATTTTCGGGGCTGTTTGCGATCGAGATGGATGGCGCATCCAGTACAACCATGAGTTGCATGAACTGTACGATGAGCTCGAAGTTTTGAGAATCGTCAAACTACAACGGCATGTACAACGAATGGACGATGATCGCATGCCAAAGAGAGTAATAAACGCAGAACGAGTCTACGGAGCGAGACTGCGAAAACGATCGAGAGCTCGTTGGGAGAGCTCAGTATTTGCGGACGCCGAGCAGCTACTGGGCTTCCAAAATTGGAGGACGCGGTCACGTGACCGAGATAATTGGAGGACGACGATCCAGGAGAACAAGGCCCGACGTCGGGCTGTCGCGCCACGATAATGATGATGATGTCTGGTTCAATAATTAGGTTTATCGAGTGATAAGTCTCTGGTGATAACAGAACGAACCCTATTGCAGACCAAGCACAGCAGCTCTTAACGACGTCACACATGAACGAGCACAACCACGGCCAAACTTCCATCGAACCATCAATTTCATAGAACGTGTGGAAAAAAATTTCCCCTATTTCCACCGTTCTATGATATTTGATGGTTCGATGGAAGTTTGGTCGTGGTTGTGCTCGTGCATGGGTGGCGACCTTTACACCTAACCTTATCTTGCTTCATGGTCTTGTACGTTCAACATTCCATGCTTCTCTCCGTATTTCTTGAAGACGGAAACTTGAAGAACTGGGAGTATACCCTTAGCTCTCTAGGTTACGAACCTCCCTTCGAACTTGATTTCTAGATCCGCGGATTTAAAATCATTCCGAGCCGGTGCCATCATGTTCATGACTTCCAAATCATCCATGCATCACCATCCCGTCTTTTTCCAATATTTTGGTAGATGTAGTATAATTTTAAAAGCTTCAGAATTATTTCGGATGTTCGTGTAGCTCAGTCGTATCTCTAAATGATAAGAACTTGAACCTATAGCTATATAGGTTATTGACAGAGGGGGCGACAACGGGAAGCGGTGACTTGCATCTCTCACAATATTTATAGCGAAGCAACATAAGTTTGGCATTACTAGTCGTTCGATTCTCTTCGCCAGCATTGCTTGTTTCTCGTCAATATCAAGCGTTGAATAAAATAAAAAAAAGTAAGTTTGTACTCTGCGTGATTTGTTAGATTACCTATTCAATTGTATTATAATTGCGGTTCGGCGATAAGATTAGCGATATGCCGTATTTCAGCTCTGTGCTCCAGAGAGACTTCTAGTGGCATACTCTACGATTATTTGCAAGTCATTTGCAATGTTTAACCGTAGTTTAAGCCCAATTGTTGGCCTTGATAGTGTTATTGTATTTTTTTACGTAACTGATTGCCGGTATGGCTGTTTGTTATTATTAGCTATTACGATCGTGATTCTACACGCAGCAGCCGACAGTAATCTTTCAGTTGTGCATCTGCTAATAGTTTTTCTCCATTTTTTAGCACTCAACAATGGGCAAACCAATTCTGTACTATGCCACATTAAGCCCTCCATCCCGATCGGTTCTACTAACCGCTAAGGCCATTGGTTTGGATCTTGAACTTCGGTAAGCCAATGTATACTAGTCAATCGCTATCAATCCTCTATAACTGGGTTCATATTTTGCTTTTCAGCCCAATTTCTCTGTTCAAGCGCGAGCACTTGACACCGGAGTTCGTCAAAATGAATCCCCAGCATACGATTCCTTTGTTGGACGACAACGGCACCTACATCTTCGATAGTCATGCGATTTGCGCCTATCTGGTGGATAAGTATGCTAAGGACGATAAACTCTATCCCAAGGATTTGGCCAAGCGAGCGGCTGTTGAGTGCCGCTTGTACTTCGACACAGGCTATCTATTCGCTAGGTTGCGTTTCTTGTACGAACCAATTTTGTACTTTGGTTCACCCGACATTCCCGAAGATAAAGTCGCTTACATTCACAAGGCGTACGATATTATGGAGGGTTTCCTGAAGGATTCCCCGTACGTGTGCGGAAATGAGCTAAGCATTGCTGATTTTTGTTGTATTGCAAGCATTTCGTCAGCGGCTGATTCTGCTGCCGTGGATAAGACTAAACATCCCAAGGTAGCCGCCTGGATGAAGCGAATGGCTCAGTTGCCGTACTACAAGGAGGTGAATCAGCCCGGTGCCGAGGAGTTGATTCAAATTTTCCGGGATAAAGTGGCTGAGAATAGGAGCAAGGCTTGAAGTATGAAATAAAGATTGTAAATGACTGGGATGAGTGTGTTTTTAATGTAGTCATGTGGGGAGTGATGATGAAAGTTGGAATCGTTAGCATGCAGTTTTTGTTGTAGCAACACCAGCTGCCGTCAAAGGGGTTTGGCGGTCCTTGACCGTTGCTGATGAACGGGTCGCTCCGGTGCGGAGGTCCGGAACTCTCCCGAAATTTTATGATTTAAAAAAAAATTCAACAATATTGAAGGGTGTACTCCCAAGCTTTTACAAGAAGAGTTCTCCTAATAAGTACACATTTTTCGTCGCTGATTCCGAGTTTGCAGTAAAAAAAATGGGGTTACCCACCCCAGGATGGCCACACCGTTTTCATGAAAAATACTTCGTTACAGTGTAGGCCTTTTCTGACTCAAGGACTCAAAATGCCTTCAACAGTAGTGTAGTACATTCGTCCAAACACCCCCAGTGATATTATTATATATCCATCTTGCCTATACCCGTATACCACATCATAGCCATGAATGACCTTTATTCTGCACCAGAAGACTCAAAATGCAACATTAGCCTGTCTAGTGCATTCGCCTATTCGCCTCATGCACATACAAAAGATACAAAAGGCCTGCATTGCACAGGCACAAATCGCAGACGACGGCGCGCAATTAGTTGGGACGCTAAGCGACATAAATCGACGCCAACTTGCAAAATATCATAGAGAAATGCTGTTTGGTACGAATGTTTGTGGGGCCCATACCTTCAATTTAAGAGATGAAGCCACCTTGGACCCCGCGGCAGAGTGGCTGTGCGGGCGAAAAACCACGAAATTTGAGCTCTTTTTTTAAATATTGTCCTAATAATTTGTAAACGGTGCCTCGGATCAAAAAACTTAATAGGATATAAATTAAAGAACGTCAAATTCTACATCCAATGCATTGCTCAAAGTTGAAATTTGATTTAGTAGTATAATTACAATCGATAGTCGAAAAACGTCACTTTTTGAGGCTTTTGAGAAAAATCACACTACATATATCGCTTTTCAAACTCACATATCTCTATAACGGATACTCCAAATGAAAAACCGAATAAGTAAAAGTTGAAGATATTTTGATTTCCGGTTTAACGTGCTCAATACTTTTCAAATCGGTTCATTTTTAGTGTAGTTGTGAGTGAAAATGCTGGAATGCTTTCTTAGCAATTCAATAAATCTTGTTCAAAAAGTTTTGGCTTGATAGCTTGGCTTGATAGCTTAGGTCATAGTTACGCTTTTTAGGGTTTTGTAGAAAAAACAAAACCTTTATGAAATCAGTCAGATGTCACCCTGTTCAAAGAATATCTCGAAAACAGCTGAAGCTGCAGGTATGGAATTTGGTAGAAATATGAAAGATTACTACAATTTGTGTCATAAGGCTTTTCAGCTTGCAAAGCGAAATAGTGTGGTTTTTCACAAAAATCTCAAAAAGTGACGTTTTTCGACTATCGATTTCGATTATGCTACTAAACCAAATTTCAACTCTGAGCAATACATGTAGAATTTGATGCTGTTTAATTTATATCCTATTAAGTTTTTTGATCCGAGGCACCGTTTACAAATTATTAGGACAATATTGAGTGCGTTCAGAAGGTGGCAAAAGAGCAGAAACCGCTCGCGAGCAGCTCCGGAGCTGCTCGGTTTGGAGTCTGCACCTGCTGAACGCTACTTCACCAGCTGACAAATCGACCAGCTGAAAGCTGACGATGACAATTTTAGACGTCAAGTGCCGAAAAGTGGAAAATACATGAATCCCGCGCTGTCCATTAGAAAAATCACGAACAACGAGAAAACAAATTCAAAAGCACCCGAAAACCAAAGAACTAGAAGCCGAAAACGGCGAAAACACCACAACCAATTTGATAACTGTCAAAACTCGGAAACTCGCAACATGAGCGTGAGGTTGAAAAAGAAGAAGAAGAACCTGAGCACTGAGCACTGATCAGTGAGCAGAAATATTTCCTGCACGGTGAAATTTGATCATGCTCACCCGAGCAAAAGTTGCTCAGTCACTTCTGAACCCGCTCGTTCTGAACACGTTCGCTGAGCGAAAGTTGCTCAGTTCCTTCTGAACGCACACATTAAAAAAAGGGCTCAAATTTCGCGGTTTTTCGCCCGCTCTGCCGCGGGGTCCAAGATGGCTCCATCTCAAAATGAATTTTTTTTTTTTTTTTTTTCTCCTTTGACTATGCGGGCTTTGTTCTCGATGTCACCGCTGATGAAATCAGAAGTCCACGAGTGAGGCTCCAAACATAGTCGGTTGGCTAATCCAAGTATAGGATTGTACTGCCAGGTTTTGTTGTGTTTCGTTTTTAAATGTGTTTTTGATCGTCTACTCCTGTCCTTCTAGACGATTCTGAACCATGTGGTGAGTCATCCACCAGAACGCCCGGTTGAGAACGTCGCTAATGTGCGCTGATTCGCAGCACAATCACTCCACTAAAGACAATTCACTAACAATTTCTCCGGGAATTGTTAACTAGTTTGCACAAATAGGTTACTAGGCTATTGCGCAGCAAATTAATGGCAGCCACTTCACGACACGTACTCTCCTGACGCTGGCTAACGGATGACTGACAAAATGAATTTACGGAGACCACGAACAATCGTACCAAATGGCATTTCTCTATCATATTTTGCAAGGTGAAATCGCTTAGCGTCCCAACTATACAGCAAGTACTGACCAACGGAACAAGCCGGCCATACACACACGCTCTATCATCTGCAAACGTACGGCACCTGGATCGCCCAATTTTTTTTCGAATGATTCGCGGCGTTTACAATCTCCTGGAAAATCGCGGCACCTGGATCGCCCAATGATTCGCCGCGTTTGAACGAGTAGTGAAATTTAAGTAACTTTGTGCTACCAGATGGTTCGTGGCGTTTTCGGTTTTCAGATGGTAGAGCAACAACAATTTGTATGGAGACGGTGTCTAGTTGGGTGTGTTGTGATTTTCCAGATGATTCGCCACGACCGAATTTTTATGGGTTATTCTATAGTGGTGGTAGTAGTAGCTTGCATCATAAAATATGAGAAGGATGGGTCCACGCAGATATTTTGGTCCTGCTGCAGGTATGCGTCAGGATAAAAGGATTTGCTTATCGATGAGGAGAGATATATAGGCAAGATGGGTGTTGTATGACTAGGGGTGTTGAGACGAATACGTTAGACTGCCGCTGGAGGCATTTTGAGTCCTTTGGTAACGAAAAAAGACATGCTTTGCAAGGAAAACCCGATCAGACGAGTATTTCCCCATGAAAACAGGGTGGTCATTCTGGGGTTGGCAACCCAAAATTTTCTTTTTTCACATCAGATGTACTTTTCGCACAAAAAATATCGTGCGACAAAGATATTTGTAAAAGAACTTTTATAGTGTTATAGCCGCCTAAGGCCCTAACCAGATTGAACGCAGAATTCAGAGGCAGCGGCAGAAGCAACAACAACAACAGTATCGCACAAACATGAACGCTAACTTCGCTCGCGTTTTGATCGGTTTTGAACACACCAAACTTCAGTATAAATCATTAGAACAAAAAAATAAGGAAGTAGTAGTAGTGCATACATTTTCTCCCGTGTACAAATGGACGCTAGTGTGTGGTGACCTTAAGAAAATCACAAAAAAAGATCAAGAACTTGGAATAGGGAGACCAGGAAGTAGACAAAGGGAAAATTTTGGTAACCATTCGCTTAGATGTGGTTGTTACACGACCACTATCGCATCTTTCCAGTGGCGTAGGGAATTATGTTTTCGGGGACCTTAGAAATTTTGCGCGAGTTTTGAAATTTATTATTCGGTGTTTTTTTTTATTAACAACCGCGTTAGTAGAGCAGAATAACGCCACACAATTACATTTTCAACTTGATTGACTGCTAGCCTAATTGTGTAGTGCAGAACCACGAGTGTATGCATTAAACTAACAACAAGGTGTCTTTTTGTTAGTGTAATGCATGCACTTTTTGTTCTGCACTGCGCAAAACACCGCAGCTATTGCCCTGCGAACAATCGTTCACCAGTCGACAACTTTTTTTCGCGGAGAAGCAGCCTGGGAAGTAAATCATGCAAAGATGTGTGTAAACATACACATTCCCACTTCGATCGCTTATGTATCTTCATAAATTGCTCTCGCTCACGACTTGCTTTGTTTTCCCCTCGATGATGCAATAATTGGTCATGTATGGTTTCATCATATGCTTGAAAAATACATAAGTGCCTTTAGTCCCGCGGCTTGAACAATAGTCATGATGACTTTCATCCAGGGATGGATAATGAGCGCACTGATGTGTTCATCATGTCTTAGTTAGCAGGGTATGTACCTTCATAAATTGCTCTCGCTCACGACAATTGTTTTCCTCTCGATGATGCAATACTTGACAAAAGTTTCCATCGAGGGCTTTGATATTCGCTTAAATACCTTCAGAAGCAAATGGCTATGGTGGCTCAAAGGGTAGAGATCTGGTCTCATAATTCGTGCGGTGCGGAATCAAGTTCTGCCACGAGCAGATATTTTTTTCTCACCTTGAGAGCCCTCGATGAAAATATACATGACAACCTACGAGTCCATACATGAGCATCACTGACGAATTCATCAAGCCAGCTTCAACGAATTCGTCAGTGCTACTCACGTATGGACTCGTAGGTATGGTTTCATCATATGCTTGAAAAGTACATAAGTGACTTTAGTCCCGCGACTAGAACAATGGTCATGATGCCTTTCATCCAGGGATGGATAATGCGCGCACTGCTGTCATCATCATGACTTGGTTAGCAGGGTGTGTGAGGTATGAATATTGTCTAGGGTTTTATCGACAAATATATTTATTCACAGTAGCAAGTCATAAGAACTGTGGAAGAACAATTTTATGCCACATTTATTCTCTAGTCTTTTATATAATTGTTTTGCGAATTGCTTATGTGAACACGTTTAAAGATAGACAAATGAGAACTCCTCAGAGAAAAACTTTTAACTTTTGGAGCATCCCTAGTTGACGCATAGTAGCTCATGTCTTTTATCAATAGTTTAACCAAGACGAGAACCACGATACGTTGCCCAGTGAAATAGGAATATACCCAACTTTTCAGTGATTGATTGTTTGGAATATGTGCAAAATTCCATAATCAAAACAGGCATCTACCCCCCTCTTCCTTTCCGGGCTTGGGACCGGCTTCGGCGGAATTAGGGCAGACGCTGTCGCTATGGTGCCCAGGTTATTTTATATTATTATTTTTTATTATTAATATGTATATATTTATATATATTTACGTATAAATTTATGGAATTATATGTTATATTTTATGTATTATTATTATTATATTATTATGTACACTATATTACATGCCGCGGAAATGTACAATAATAACTACTATACAAATTTGATACATTCATTCAAGCACTGAAGAAGGGAGTAAGTAACTCCCGAAATACGTTTATGCGAAAATAAATATATGTATTTTGTAGTAAGGAACCTTTGTTTCTCTTTTAAGTTATCAGTTAATAACGACTACAAACAACGGTAATCCAATATAAGCAATTAATTCACATAAGCCACCATCACCAAAATATTGTTACCTATTTTACCGAGACAGCAGAAGACGAGATAGGATTTCCAGCTCCATACAAACACGCAGACTTTTTTGGGGTAGATGAATAAAACTTTAAATATATATGTGTTATTTTCGCAATATGTACAGAAATCTTTTATAAATACCAATTCAGTGGAAGTGTTCAGATTGGGAACACTAAAATCTCTAGCAAAGCATGAGGCCGCATGCATATCTACATCCTACAAGTAATCAGATATTAGATCAATATTCTTTTTTTTTTTAAATCTCACCATCGCTTCAGAAGAATGCCTGTATGCCTTTTCGGTAAGCGTCGGACTGCTAAACAAGACATTATTCTGCAATTGAAAATTCCATTTAGTAATGTTGAAGAATACTAATATTTACGTGCAAAAAAAATATGGAAAATTTACTTGTTCAGTAGAGGACTGGTCCTGACGAATGTCAGCAAACAGTCCGGCATAAGTTGCATATGCGCCGTTTAATGACATATCCTACGGGAATAAATATGTTTAGAATTTTCCTCAAATCAGTAAACCATTTAGTTCGAAAAGTTACCATCACTAGTGATGAATGTCCATATTGGGTAGCAACTACAATCACACCGGGTGCTGGATTGTGTGAATAATCCGAGTCCGAGAATATCTGCAAATAAATACATAGTGTTTGGTAATCATAATGCGCAGGTGCAACAATCTTCACAACTTACGATTGCTTCAGTATCACCACTTGACAGTGCGGCTTGCGACTCTGCGAAACCACCTACAGACATACCCTGCAAGTACATGATAAGAACATACTGTTGCGTGTTCGGGGTGGGTATCTTTTACGACCCACACTGTACTAATCTCGAATTATCGATGACAAGTACAAATTGAATACACACTAGACGATTTTCGAGCCATCTGTAGTCTAGAGCCTTCTCCAAACAGAAACATTGAAGCGGATTCTCGAACCTTCGTTGAGTAGTGAAACCCGAGACTCGAACATATCGAAAAATCTAGAGTCTTCGCTAATTGACGAAAGCATGGATCTCCACCTATAAAAGGCAGATGTCACCGAACGAGGGTGCAGTCGTAAAACAGTCGTAAAGCAGTCGTAAAGCAGTAGTGAAGAAGTAGTCGTCGGACTCGACACTCAGGGCGGTTGGATCGCTATAGTGCCGTCGTTATAATTAAAGCTAGTTTGACATTTTAACGTTGGTATTGTTAGTACGCGTGTGTACATAGTTCGTTTTGTAAATAAAGTGTGTGTTTTTCAATCGAAGTGTTTCATTATTCAGCACAAAAATATCTAACGAACCTGCTTTGGTTTCGTGGTTTCGCTCAACAGAGGAAACATTACAATTGGTGTCAGAAGTGGGATATTCGCGTGTGTGTAGTGGACGTTCGTTTGAAAAGTGAAAGTCGTGAAAGTCGTGCGTGATATTTACGGAAGTGTAAATAAACGGAAAGTTTCGAGAAACTTTAGAGTGAAGCGCCGGGAAGTTCTGAGAGTATAGAACTTGCGCGATTGTGGATTTTGTGAAAGTCGTGCGGGATATTTACGGGGGTGTAAATAAGCACGGGAAGTTTCAAGAAACTTTGAAGTGAAGCGCCGGGAAGTTGCGCTATTGTGTGTGTTTGAGAAACTTCGTAGTGAAGTGCGGGAATATTCTACGCGGGTAGAATTTGCACGACTGACTGTTGTGAACTTTTGAAGTGAAAAACGAACTAAAATGCCGGGTACTCTTTGCGAATTGACAATCGCGGAGATAAGAAACGAACTAGCACGACGGAAATTGTTAACGACGGGAAATACGTCCGCGCTGTATATTCGTTTAGCACAAGCGATGAGAGCCGAAGGACAGGATCCGTTTACGTTCGAATTTCCGGATGAGTCGACAAGAAATCTTGACGAATCGGGAGCGGAACAGGTTTCAACTGGGGAAACTGGCATCCAGCAGCTACTGTCGATGTTCAAGCAATTTAGCAAGCGATTTGATGAGCAATCCGAGCGGTTAGACGAGCAGTTGCAGAATCAGTCGTCGGAAATATCGAGATTGCTCGACGAAAGGCAACGAGAAACCTCCAAAGAGTTCGAGAACGACCTCATGCAGGATGACGCCAAAGTGGATGGCGGGTTTACGGTTGCCGAGGAGGTCGAAGGATTGCGAAGCGAACCGGAGCGCGTCGAAACATCAGGTGTCATCAAGATCGAATCGCAGACACAGCTCGAGGCCGCTGCGGTAATGAACAGCCGGACCGATAGCGAACAGTCACCGAGATTGGAGAAGTTGCCGAGTAATATGACATCGCAGATGAACGAGCGGTCAGCGAGTTTTGAGGAGTCGCTAAATGAGACGGCAACGGCGTCGAATGGACCTACAACGAATATGACCGAACAATCGGCAAAGTTAAACGAGCGGCTGATGAGGTTGGAGAAGTCACCACGGAGAGTGAAAAGACGATTGCAACCGCAGAAGGACAACGGTTTGAAGCCACAATGGGAGGAGCGGTCTGCGGGAGTCTGGAAGCTTAATGGCGAGAAGCTTCGTAGAGACTCCATGAAGTTTAAACGGATGCGGGTGGGCGCCCAGATCGGAAACGTGTGTGATGGACTCGAGAATGCTGGAAACTCGAGGAACGATCTGGAACGTGTGGAAACGTCGGGATTCGTTAGGGCCGAACTGTCCGCGAAGGTTTCAAGGGAACCAGTTCTCGACGACGTAGAAGTGTCCTGCACGCAATTTGAGGCCGCTGTGATGATGGACAGCAGGAGCGACAACGAGTGTACTGCTGCTGTCAATGAGGCATTGCGATGTCCGACTACGGAGGTGTTGCAGAGCATTCCAACCCCACGGAATGATTCGTGTATGGAGCAGTCAACGTCGGTCGCCGACTTCGGACGCCGGATGGATGGCGTACATGGCCTGATCCAAGAACGACCTCGGTGGAAAATTGATCGCGTGAGAAGGAGGTTCAACGTGAAAGCTCGCTCGATTGGCAGCGACGGTGGCTTTGCAGGATTGTGCAGCGCTCATCGGAGAAAACGAATGTGCTCGAGGGCTCGAGAGACCTGGAAGGAACCGGATGAGATTGTTGCTTGGGTGGATAATGTGGTGCGTCGCATTGCGAAGCGATGGAGGCCAACAGTAAAAATGAAGGCCGTGCATCTGGATCGGATGGCACCGCGTGAGCGGCGTCATGGTGACTTCTGTTCGGGACGAACAGGTCTAAGGAGGAGGCAGTGTTGCGTGTTCGGGGTGGGTATCTTTTACGACCCACACTGTACTAATCTCGAATGATCGATGACAAGTACAAATTGAATACACACTAGACGATTTTCGAGCCATCTGTAGTCTAGAGCCTTCTCCAAACAGAAACATTGAAGCGGATTCTCGAACCTTCGTTGAGTAGTGAAACCCGAGACTCGAACATATCGAAAAATCTGGAGTCTTCGCTAATTGACGAAAGCATGGATCTCCACCTATAAAAGGCAGATGTCACCGAACGAGGGTGCAGTCGTAAAACAGTCGTAAAGCAGTCGTAAAGCAGTAGTGAAGTCGTCGGACTCGACACACAGGGCGGTTGGATCGCTATAGTGCCGTCGTTATAATTAAAGCTAGTTTGACATTTTAACGTTGGTTGTTAGTACGCGTGTGTACATAGTTCGTTTTGTAAATAAAGTGTGTGTTTTTCAATCGAAGTGTTTCATTATTCAGCACAAGAATATCTAACGAACCTGCTTTGGTTTCGTGGTTTCGCTCAACAGAGGAAACATTACAATACGAAATAAAATAATTTCGGTAATTTCACCCTTCTAAATTTTAGAACTTACTTCAGATAGCAGGACAATCTTGCTTGACTGACTGGGTAAATAGTCAGTTGCTGGTGCACAATGGGGCTTTTCAGGGAATGCCTGACTACACACATAATTCTGCAATTGAAAATTGCATTAATGTTGAACATATTGACGTACGCGAAAAAAAATATGGAAAATTTACCTGATCAATAGTGGACTGGTCCTGGCAAACTTTGCCCAACGGCTCGACATAAGTTGCAGATGCACCGTCTAATGACAAATCCTGGGGAAATAAATATGTTTATAGTTCTCTTTAAAGCGATAAATTATTTAGTTTGGAAAATTACCTCCACTAGAGATGATTGTATGTGTCCGGCGGCATCTACAATCGTACCGGATGTTTCATTTTCAGCGTTAATATAGCTGGTCGTAGTAAACACCTGTGCAAAATAAAAAAATGGAAACATTTATGATAGACGCTGTTGTATATTGTTACCACTGAGGTATTTTTTTTAGAGGAAATGCACCCTCGCGCAGCAACGTCTTCTTTGGGTGCCTTATTAAGTCCGTCTCTAAGAAATGGTCCGAGCAGACCAACGTATTGTGCGAAATTGCTTTATTTCTCCAACCAGTAGCCTCAATCCGCACAGCTCGTAAAAATGGATCTTGAGGAAATCTGCAGAAAATTATAATAAAAAAAAAATCGTTAGACTTTTGTTTTTTAAGGCAACAGTTGTGTTGCTACATTATTTCTCTATTTACTTTTGCCAGATCATTTGATCTGAAACTGTCAGATACGAGTAAATGCAACGATACTGATCAATTAATCTGCCAGATCAATTAATTTGGCCACTAGTGTGAGCACAAGGTTATGTTATGTTTACCACTATAGGCGAAGCCCCTTTATCTGGCGGAATTTGTGATCAGAAACGTCGCATTTATCTATATCTGACAGTTTCATGTTAATTGATGTGGTTGGTTTGGGCCATTTCAAGTGATTTGGCCTTTAGAATGAACATTATGCAACTTCTCTCAAGAGGTCACCCACACATTACACTTTCAAGGCTGCGCTACTGAATCAAAACTAAGCAGCTGATAACCCACGCGACCAGACTTTAGAATCAAAACTAAGCAGCTGATAGCCCACGTGTTCAGATTTTAATTACCCGCGGATCACGAACAAAAACACTTACTTATCGGGGAATATCTTTGTTCTAAAAGCATTTCAGCTACGTAGAGCGACGATGCACTTAATAGCGATACAAAATCAGGACACTTACCTGTGAAATGAAACTCCACTTTTCCTGGAAATCCATCTGTTGTGGCAATGTTCCATAGCACACTCCATTTTCCAAAATTAATGGGATTAGTAGCTTGTCTCACTTAAAATAGGCCACTAAGTGAACACATAAACAACACTTTACAGTTCTTGATGTAATTTTCACAAAACTAATAGAGTTTTCACTTGAAAAAATGTAATTTTTCACTGCAATCTCGTGTTCAGCACAAAATGACCGGCGAGAAATGTCATCCCACGAAATCGAAACTAAGAACAGCTGATCGCAGCTAAAAAAAGGAAAACAACAGTTTGGTTACTTTCACAGACAGTCACGTATAGCTTTTGACTCTATAATTACGTTTACACTATCCCCAGATTACTTCATCTGCTGCGTAATCTGGGTGTGGTGAGTTCAAAATTGTATGTATTTGACAGTCGCAGATTATCTCAGCCGGCGCAGATGAAGTAATCTGCGGATAGTGTAAACGTAATTTATCCTTCTCTTGTATATCAATGATCAAGAATCAGAAAACTGATCTGTCGTAGAAACTCGACCATTCACAGCTGTGCTTTTTGACGTATTGATTTCACTTCACAGCTGTGCTCTGTGCTATTATAGCAGTTTGTTGCAGTTGCAGTAGTTTGTTTGAATTCGCATACTTATATTTAAAAGATGAATGAGCAATTGGTAAGTACAGATTTCGATTGTGAACGTGTTTTACCAAGTGAAGTGCACATTTTTCTGTTGATAAAGGTCTCCCTCAACTGTGTCCTAGTGTTGAAATGTTCGGTGGTTGAGGGGACAAATTCTGCTCGACGGTCCTGCAAGTGTTTTATTCGGGCGCTTGATTAAAAAGCTGCCCACAGACTTACGGAATTATCCGCGAACAGTCCGCCAAGGATGGCCACATACCTGCAGTTACAAGCGGTCTCACGATGGTCCGCGGTCTGCAGTCCAATTGAGATTTTTATCAGATCTGACTCAAAATCAAATCGGCTACAGACCGTCGTTCGCTGATCGTAGTTTGCAGCCCGTCGAGGTGGCCACCGACTAGCGGATTACCCACTGTAGGTGTGTGGCCGATTTGATCTTGAGACAGTCAGATCTGATGAAAATCTCAATTGGCCGCACACTACGGTCTACGGACCGTCGTGAGACCGACTGTAGGTGTGTGGCCAAAAGAGATTTTCCGTAGCGGATTGTCCGCGTTTTCGTTTAGTGAATGGCGACTTTGGTCTGAAGACTACAGTGGTATTTTCCTTTGAGACCTGGTTCCGCGGATAATCCGCTAGTCTGTGGGTACCTAAACGTTTGCGTGCTCCACCTACGAGTGCGACAACCTGTAGTTACCGGAACAGACGAATTTCTTTCGATATTCTGGAATCCAATCGTTCGCTATGATTGATTGACTCAGCGGTCCGACTGGAGAACTGTTTGCATAGCGTTCTTGCAATTGAATGTAAAGTTTCAGATGCCTCTTTCTAAAGGCAAACGTTTGAATCAAGCGCCTAACGTCCTGCAACATCGTGTGGTGAGACATGAAACTGCGAGCTTCCAGTGTCATTCGTCCGGTGTTGACGTTGGAGGACGCTCACTTTCTTTTGACGGTTTTTGTGGCCGCATCGGGAGGCTTCGATTGTTTCAGCGTTTGAGTCAAACGTTTGCCACAACGTTCAATGACGTGTAGTACTGAAAGCTTTCTTATATATGGATTTATTCTCTTGCATGTTTTTCAGAAGAAGATGAGGAAAAATAGATTTTCCTGCCGGGAAGATATTTTTTTGCTTCGGGAAACTGTGGCGCAAAACCCTTACAAAGAAGAAAATCTGAAGGAAATGAAAAAAATATGGGCGCAAGTGCTACATAATTTTATGATTATTTGCCCAACTGTGCGCACCGAACGAGCTATAAGGGAACATGTTGAGTATCTACTACAATTATATATTAAGGAAGATATGAGCAAGTTGCGTCGTTCGGGCACTGAGGAGGATTATTGGGAAAAGGAACAACTTCTTGAAGAACTGAAGGGCCTAAAAGAAGAATTCCAACAGCCACCACGCAAAAAAAATAAAAAAATTAGTGAGTCGCTAAGACAAGGAGCAACCAACTTGGCTGCACAAAAACGAATCGTCACTAAATGCAATTGTGAAGCCCATGCTCAAGACCTCTCTCCTCCAACTATCCCCGATTTAGACCTCACTCCTCCCACTGTCTCTAATCCAGACCTCACTCCCCCCTGTGCTGCCTCCACTGCAGACATGACTTCTCCCGCTATCTCCTATTTAGACCGCACTCCTCATACTGTCCCCAATCCAGACCTCACCTCTATCGGAGCCCCTTCCCCTGTTCCCGCCAGAGGCAAAGTAAGAGCAAAGGTGCTACAACGTAACTGTTCTAAAAATGGCAAGGCGTCCTTGTTTGCCATGGTCAAGGAAAAAATATTAAAAGATATAGAATTGGAGCATCGTAAACTATCCATTGAAGAGAAGAGGGAGGAGAATGAATCCCGCCGTATTAGCGTTGAGGAAAAGAAAGCCGACAATGAAGCCCGCAGACTCGCCCTTGAAGAGAGGAAGCAGGCCGCCTATGAAGCTGGACAGAAGCAGCAGCTGGAGCTCATGGCTCTACTCATCGAGAAAATAAGCAAGACATGAAAACACTACGTACCTTTAACGTGTTGTGATCCTTTAAATTGTAGGTCATAGCTAGTATCCACGAATTTAGTAAAATTCACTTCGAGCATCGGCATCGAGTTTGAAGCATCCAATTGTTGGGCGGCCGTGCCTGCAGCCAAATAAATTGATTGGTGATAAATGATGACGCCTTCGATGATGATTTCTCGGTGACATTTTGGAGGTGTGTATAGTTCCTATTTAGGGGGATTTGTGAAAGTTGCGTTTTTATCAGAGCGGCCACTGTAAGCTGCATTTGATGCTCGGTATGTGGTTTTCATTCGGGCGGAGATACATTCGTTTTTCTTTACAGTAACACTGAGTGCATCGAAAACTTCGCATGTTCTAAAGCTGCTCGACCGCTTTTTGGAAATTCACCACGAAGGATTCACCGGACCACGTTGCCAAACGAACGTAAATAGTGCGAGTCCCATTCGTGTCAGAATGAAGGAAGCTGTTTGGACGATCCCGGAATATTCTGTTGTGTTTGCTTGCCTGGTAAGTGGAGAACTGAATTCGTTCCGTCGGAGTTTTTTTTTACATTCAATGTTCGCCATTTCTTTTCCAGGATTCACTGGCACTCAATGCGAAATCGACATCTGCGAATGCAAACCGAACCCATGTCTAAATGGCAGGACCTTCCGTGATATGATCAATGTCTTCAAGTGCACCTGTGTGCTGGGTCTTACTGGAAAACGATGCGAAATCAATATAAATGATTGCTAGTCGACACCCTGTCGCAATAATGGGATTTGTCTTGATTCGATCGCTGGCAATACGTGCGAGTGTCCGCCAGCATACACGGGGTCTTCGTGCGAGATTAACATCAATGATTGCCAATTGTCGCCTTACCATCGCGGACGATATCTTCTTCTTCTTCTCTGTCCTTTCATACCACTCTGCGGCTTCGCATTGCTCTGGCTATGGTGTTTGCGGACGATGTATCAACGGAAGCAGTTCATTTACATGTTGGATGCGGATGCGATGCTGACTATGCGGGGAATACGTGCCAGGCTTAGATCAATGAATGCAAATCGGATTCATGTCAGTATGGGGGACATTGCGAGGTTCTCGTGGATGGTTATCAGAGTCGTTGCTCGCAAGTGCAAGGTGCTGTTCGCAAGAGATGATTGCGACGAGAAGCTGCATCCTTGTCGGTCGAGTCGTTGCCGCAACGGAGCCAAATGCATACCGAGTCCTCACCTTTTTGAATTTTTCGTATAACTACCCGATTGGATACACGGGACGACATTTATCATGGAAAGCGTCACCATCGAAGGCGTCATGATTTATCATCTATTTATTTGACTGCAGGCACGGCCGCCCAACAATTGGATGCTTCAAACTCGGTGCCGATGCTCGAAGTGTATTCTGTAAACTTCGTGAATGCTACCTATAACCTACAATCTAAGGGGTCACAACACAGTCACTATAGGAGCGCTCCTGCGATTATGTCCAAGTGTCCGCATGATTAACAAAGTGCAAATTTGTGGACAACAGGATGCAAAGCGATTACAGGAATTCGCCGAGGAGCGATGTTCGATTGTGTACAGGGCGCCGGAATTGTATGATTGATGAGCAGAGCGATATATGGGTGAGTATTAAAAATTATTTAATAACTATAACGCCCCTGTTCACAGTCTGAAACGTAAGAGACTGTAATGAAGGATTTAAGCCTGAATAATTTAAACTACTGATAGATATGTAACAGGTTTTATTTTAGTGTAGATTAAACTTGTTGACTCGTCGACGGTTCAGAACGAAGTGAACGAGTAACTTGTTAAACGACTAAATGAGACTATAGAGAGAGAGAGCATTACAAGACTCTGGATGATAGCTGTTTTTGTCAACGACGTACGAGAAAGCTACTTTCCTTGCATGACATTTAATACGTAGACCCAATCTAATTTGTAATTCGTTTTATGACTAACTGCATTCCTTTCTTCATTTTTCAGAGTCCCGTATATGTTCTTTGCTACGTGCTTCTTCGAATGCTCCTTTGATCCAATTTACGAGAAGGGTGATAGCGTGGCTTTAGCTGTCCTCGGCGGCAATATATATTTTCCAGAAGATTTAGCGTACACTCAGGACCTGCAAGAACTTACCCTATTTATATTACGATTGAATCCGATGGAACGACCCTATATTTATAGTGTACTAAGAAAAGGCTGAAGATTTAGTCACAAATTTGGAGAGTCGCGTTTAAAACAGCACAATTTTGCGGACGAAAATATTTTTTTAACGTATGTAGCTATGAAAAATATGAGCGAAGTTTTAAACGATTTTGTTATTATGTTGTAAATATTTTATAACGATTTTGTGATTTACCCATTCCGTATTTTTAGAATCAGAATATATGGATCTTGGAAATATGGGGATAACGCTTTTTTCTTTGTCGCTGTTGCTAAAAAAAAAAAACAATTTCTATTTTGGTCAGGTGATTAGTGCCGTGCCAAAATCGGGAGTTCATACAATGCTGTGCATGTAGAATTACAATATTCGGGGTCATTGAGTTGAGGATCGTAACGACCGGGGCCGACGGCAGCGTCAGTATCTAGAAGGATGTCAACATGTTTCGTGAGTTGAATAATTGATTTTGTAATGCCTAAACTTGCAAGCGTGCCATTCTGGAGCTCGTAAAGGCTCAATCTTAGTGATCGCTTCACAGCGGCCAATATTCTCTGCTGATTGATATTTTTCCCGCGGAACTCGCGTAATGGAAACCCAGCTTTATATACAAAGTTTTTAATATTTTGATAATAATTATAATGAATACATGAAATACACTTTTAAATTATTTCAAAAATAGCCTAATCTACTTTACTATCTTATACTTAAGTACTCCTCAAAGAGCGGTGGATCCACTCCAAAATACTGGCTAGTTTGACTGCCGTACAAACATTTGTGACAGTTGGATAGGATCGCAAACGTTGTATACATCTTGGATATTTCCTCTCTCTCTGGATCCTGTCAACCCCATAGGGGGCGCATAGGGCATTAACCACACCGACTTTCCACCTCGTCCTGTTCGCCGCCGTCGCCTTTAGCTGTCTCCACGATTTTCCTAATGACTTACCCTCGACCTCAACTAATCTTCTCCAGGTGTTTCTAGGTCGTCCAACGCAGTGACGTGCATCGGTTCCCTGTCGGTTCCAATCGAGGGCCTGTTTAGCAATGTTTTCCGGCCCCTTTCGGAGTGTGTGACCTATCCATTGCCACTTTCGCCTTTTTATAGAGGTGCCTATCCTGTCCTGGCCAGTAAATGACCTCCGGCCAGCGTAGCTGCGTTCGTATATTCTAGCCATCCCAATTTGCTTTTTTGTGATTTATGCAGTTGCGACCACCGCATCTTCATAAACCACAACAAAGCAAAGTATGAACGACATGAATGGTTTATCAAGCTTGATCACTATTGGCAGGGTTGGAATGCCATAACTCGTGATGAGCGTTAAAGTCTCCCAGCGGGAAGCGGTATTGGCCAGATAGGAAAGGGCTTAGGTTTACGCTGAATTTCGAGGGGCAGCTTGATACTGGTGATATGTAGAAGTTAAATATTTCTATGTCCACATTTCCTGATTTAATTGCGATGGCCTGTACTTCCATTGGTTGTCAACTGCTGGGACGACAATCTCACGATATGGCATGGATCGATGAACGAGGATGACAAGTCCCCCTCCAGCATTGGTTAGCCTATCCGTTCTTAAGTGTCACCATACACTGTCGAACTCGAGCACAAACCTGGTACAAATGTCCTCTGACACACACATACACTTCACATAGGTGTGAAGAAAACCGGTCCACTTGTACTAGATTCGTGCTCGAGTTCGAGTTCGACAGTGTATGGTGATACTAAGATGTTGAAATTGCCATAGGAGTTGAGAGACGAGTTGTGATTTAATTTTGTCTCCTGTATAGCGCCAATTATGATGCGATGTCTATCCATTAACTCGGTGAGTTCTGCAATTTTACGCTAAAGCCCATTGATATTAAGCTGGACAATGCATAGGGTGTTGAAGTTAGCGACGGGTGGAGCGGGAGTCAGATTGTCTTGGCTCGGAATAAGTCGTGCGGGATTGTTCGCTAGTGTAACCGGAGACAGATGGGAGCTAGGCTGTGTATTCGCCGCAACTGAGGGTGAATCATTTGAGGTGGATGTTTGTTGTCCTCTAATCCTACAGAGGCTGGCTGTAAATGTCGCATTCCACTGTCTATGGTGACTTAAACCGGAGCATCGCTTAAGATAGCACCACTCGTCGCAACAACAGATGCATCTAGAGGTTGCATTTGCGTGCAGTGTTCTGTTGTAGACGCAGCAGATCCATGGACCAGGGTTGAGTTCGATGCCGGCGCGGTGGAGGAGTATTGAGAGCAGCTGCGCCGAGATGCGAAGCTCCCAGATTCCATAAAAAACGGACATGTTGAAAATATGACACACACATATGTATACTTCCTTCTGCATTGAAGGGGTTTTGGCAGCTCTTGGCTGTTGAAAAACGGGTCGCTCCGGTGCGTTGTTGTTGTTGTTGTTATAGCAATGGTCGGGATTCGGTGTTTTTTGGTTACATGCCTACGGATTCGTCTTCATACCCGGTGTTGAGGGATAGAAAGTTAGCTGCCTCTGGACATCCCTTTGTAGGTCCCTCAAGTCGCGCCTGACATGTCTGGGCGGTGGCGTCTTGTCCATGAGGTTGGCATTTGGGTGATCATTTCGGTAGCAACCCACCAGGTATTGCTTGGCAAGAAGCTGGTTGTGGTCCCTTAAAGGCATCATCCTGGTTTCCTGATGCAGATGGTCCTGGGGTGACATCAGGAGACAGCCTGTAACAGTGCGGAGAGCGGCATTTTGGCACGCTTGAATCTTTTTCCACTGTGTGTCACAGAGATTCGGTGACCACACAGGAGCCGCATAGTTGGCCACTGATCTTC
This sequence comes from Chloromyia formosa, assembly GCA_964017055.1. Lineage (NCBI taxonomy): Eukaryota > Metazoa > Arthropoda > Insecta > Diptera > Stratiomyidae > Chloromyia > Chloromyia formosa. Next base: position 53,729,910 of record OZ024818.1, read on the forward strand.
CGACTGCTTTATACCTGACCAGTAAGGTTTCCTTATCCTTTCCCTAGGTGCTACCGGCCAGGGCTTTAAAGATTTTATTCCTACTACGCATCCTGTCGCACACGGTTGAGGCATGGGGTGATGATGTGGCCATGCTCTCCAACATGACTCCTAGGATTTTAGGATGGTTTATAGTAGGAATAGGATGATTCCCGATCGAGATTTCAAGCTGCATCTTGACCTCCTTCGTCCAGGTGGTAAATAGGGTTTCCGAGGATTTAGGCGCTGAGACGGTAAGGTTCTTGCTTATGAAGAACGAGTTAAGTTCTTCAAGATAACCGTTGCTGTTTTCGCTCATATCCGCTATGTTATTCCCTATTGCTAGAATGGAGCAGTCGTCAGCGTAGGAGATAATGTCGATCCCTCCAGGTGGTGTTGGGAGACCTGATAGGTATAAATTAAACATAGTAGGAGATAGAACTCCTCCTTGAGGTTCACCTTGTTTAATCTTCCTAAGCTTTGATTTGCTGCTCCTGTATAGGATTGCCTGCCAACAAGATAATTGGCAATCCATTTCACTATTTGCGTCGGAAGCGATGCACAGTTGATGTCAGACAAAAGCGCTGAATGGCTGACAGTGTCGAAGGCCTTCGACAGGTCAAGCGCCACCAATATTGTTCTTTGACATGGTTGAGACCATTATGGGTGCGGGATGTAATGGCATCCAAGGCCGTGGTCGTACTGTGCATGCTTCGGAAGCCATGCTGGTGATCTGCGAGCTGAATGTGGGCCGTAAGAACAGGGTGGATTAGTGCTTCACGCGTTTTGGCAACTGGTGACAACAGAGTTATTAGACGATAGGATTCGCCGAGTGTCGCTTTCTTCCCAGGTTTCAATATTGGAATGACTCTCCCTTTTTTTCCAGATTTCCGGAACGATCAGCGAGGAGATGGATAGATTATAAGTAGCCGTGTGATAGTTGATGGCTGGCAGATCGAGGTGTTTGAGCATAGTCATTGAAATACCATCTGGTCCCAATGCTTTCGGGTTGTTCGCCTTCCTTATAGCTGCAACTACTTCGTCCGTGGTGAAAACAGGTATGCTGTCTGTGGTTCGGTTGTGAATCTGTCTACGAATTTCGCGCTTAAGTCTGTCTGGTACGGGGTGTTCAATAAATTGTTTATTGAAACGACTTGCGCAGTGGGTAGGGTCACTTGTTGAATTTTCACCGAACTGAATGGCGAAGTTCCCTTTCTGTTTTTGTGGATTAGAAAGGGCACGGACATTCGACCATAACTTGCTCAACCCTGTGGTTAGATTGCAGTTATTCAGATAGGTGCTCCATTTTGACCTCCTGTGTTCGGCTACTTGCCTTTGGATCTCGCAGTTCATCTCGTGAATTCTGGGGTCGTCCGGGTTTACGTTCCTGATGCTGTCTCTCGTCTGCCAGTCTGGCGGCAGTGGTTGGAAAGCTGGGACGAACTTTCGGAATCCGTCCTGCAGGAACGAACTTCGCAGCCGATTTGTTCAGGACTTTCCTTATGTTGGATTCGGCTGTTCGAACGTCGGTTGGCGTTGGCAGAGCGAGGAATTTAGCGTTGGTATAGGAGGTGAAACCGTTCCAATCAGCCTTATTGTGGTTGACAAACGTGCGGTGTTCGGCAGATATGATGTTTGTCGGTTTGTCAAGCCTTATCACGATTGGTAGGTGGTCTGAAGATAGTGTTAAGACCGGCTCTCATTGTGTTCCGTTTATGACGCTAGCACTAGCAATCGTAATGTCAGGAGAACTGGAACATGTACCGGCGATGCGAGTGGGGATGTTGTCATTTAGGGTACAGAAATCGGAGGCATCAAGCTGTTCAGCTATTGAGATTCCTCTGGCGTCGTTGTTGAGGTTGGAGTGCCATAGTTCATGGTGAGCATTAAAGTCACCGAGCAGAAGGCGATGTTGACCGGTAAGGAGATGGTTGATATTTGCATGGTATCCTGAGGGACAACTGGATACCGGTGGGATGTAAATACTGTAAATTTCGATATCAACATTACTCGATTTTATGGCGATGGCCTGCACTTCCATGGTGTTATCATTACTAATAATATCGATTTCCCGGTATTGCACGGAATGGTGAATAATGAAGGCAAGCCCTCCTCCAGCGTTGGTCAACCTGTCTTCTCTGACAATAGCGTAGTTGCCATGTGTTGAGGGACGAGTTGGAGTGTAATTTCGTTTCCTGTATGGCTCCAACTTGGATGCGATGTCTGTCAATAAATGATGCGAGTTCGACGATCTTGTTCTGCAACCCATTGCAGTTGAGTTGGACGAGTGAGAGCGTATTGAAGATGGCAATCGGGTGGTGCAGGCGTAAGATTGTGTTGAGAAATCCTGTGGGAACTGTTAGCAGGAGTCATCGGGGATGACTATAAACCTGTCAGAGCGCTCGATGGTGTTGGATGTTTGCTGTAAGGCGTGTTGGACGAGGTTGCTACTAGTTGTCCTCTGTTCCTACACTGACTGGCAGTAAAGGAGGAATTCCAGTGCCTGTGATGGTTGAGTCCAGAGCAGTATCTTAGGTGGCACCACTGCACCACCACTGAGAGCAGTTGCGCCGAGATGTTTTTCTCCCAGTGAACATAAAAAAAAAAAAACACGATACGAGGCATGTAACATACAAACACACTTTCCCTCTTGCATTGAAGGGTTTTGGCAGCTCTTGGCCGTTGTAAAACGGGTCGCTCCGGTGCGTAGAACCGGCTGCCGCAGGAACGTTGTACTTGTAATAGATTTGTATGCTGATGTGCTTCTCATGTTCTCAACTAACATTTCACATATAGAAACAAATTAACCCATTTTGTCATTGTCAAATATCCCTATTCTCATCCGCATCCTCGAACCCAAACTATTTTTTATCCACATCCTCATCCGCTAAAGAATATCCCTTACATCCCTACTTCAAACTTCCGGATAAAAAACCAATATTATTATATTTTGGAAATATTTTTCAAATATATATTTATATATTTTTTCTTCGCTGTGTTTGATTAAAAATAATCAAAATTAAAAAAAAAAAATGTTTTGATTGAATGCTAAAATTTTATATACTATATATATGTGTAGCTAATATAATACATTTCGCTCGTTCCTGTTTCTATCACTAGTTCGTTTCATGCATTCTTTCTTATCATTGGATTGTTTGGATTGTTCATGTGCTGTTGTTGCAGCATTAGTCTTAACACAATAGTCTTTCACTTAAATGATACACGCTAGAATCTAGAATTTAGTCGAGGAATCACTAGGGCGATTTTGGTACATTAATTTTATATTAAATATATAGATCAGTAAGAAAAAAATTAACAAGAACAAGGAAGAAAAAGCACTATTGCGCTTACATATGCCAATATATTTTAAATGATTTAGGAAAATGCCTATTGAGTCACTTTGTTTTTACTTCATAGTATCTATAAATTATTCGTATTTACAATTGACGCAATTTGAGTGAATACTTTTCGTTGTCAACTTCTGTGGACAACAGCAGATTTGAACAAAGAAAAAGAAATGTGTTGCAGGACATTCGATCATCGGACAATTATACTCACAAAAACTATTATGTATTAATAAAATTATGTTTAATTCTACGCGGCATTCAGAACTATACCTATTTAGTAGTGTGGCAAAATTTGCATTGATCCTCTGTAACTTAATATGCCTAAGAACATCCTTGACCTCTATGTCTTTTCACTCCACTCCAACGTGTAACAAGGAACCTTGTCAATCAAACGTTGTCCAATTTCGTTTAGGATCCGTTGTCGTTTGAGATGGGTGTTGTTGTTGTTTCTGCGGCATGCCATTGGCCACACCATTCGTCAGACGGAATTTGTCGAGACCATACTGTCGTAGCAGCTCATTTTCCACATCGTCCATATTGAAATGCATACTACTTTGCGCCGACGACGACTCATTGCGAAGACGTGGGAAAAATTCCGGATACAAGGGATTGCTTATACTGTATGTATTACCGGCGGCACTGGTCGAGGGCAATGTTGTTGACTTGATGTTCGTAAAGCTGGCCGATTGTGATAGTAGACCGGGTATGGGTTTGGCATTCTGATTTAACGGATCCAAATCGGAAATTTCAAAACTACTATTACTCTCGTCTAATGATATGAGATCTTTAACAATTTCCGGTTCAGATTTGGGTGGCTGTTTGTAAGAAAAAGTTTAAGAAGAAGAAAAGAAAAGTTTGTTTTAAATTTTAGACCAGCGCAGTAGGATAGAGTTTCGTGTTGAGTTTAAGTGTTTGATATTTTTCGTGGGAGGAAAAAAATCGTATGTCGATTCAAGATCGATCAGGTGGATAGGTAGAATATTTAAAAGTGAGGAAATATTTGCAAGGACAATAGAGATCGAAAAAACGAACGCGATTGGGTGAAGATTATGATACAAGGAAGACAAGATATGGCCTTCCCGCGTTTCATTTTCGTATTTTTCTGCGCATGATGTCATGAGCTCATATCCACTTGAGAGACTGGTGGTTCATAACTCTCAGCATTGCAATCCTCACGACAGTATCGCTTCGCTTGTTGAGGAAGCAGCATACGTACGATGCAGGACGCTCACAGTGCAGGACGCACACGGTGCAGGACGCACACGGTGCAGGACGCACACGGTGCAGGACGCACACGGTGCAGGACGCACACGGTGCAGGATGCACACGGTGCAGGACGCACACGGTGCAGGATGCACACGGTGCAGGACGCACACGGTGCAGCGGTCGCTTGTGTGGGCTCTGCTTGATATTATTGCGATATAAACAAAAAAGGAAACAAATTCGCTTCTCAAATAACATACATATCAAGCAGAGCCCACACAAGAGACCGCTGCATCGTGCGCGTGCTGCGCAACAAGCGAAGCGATACTGTCGTGAGGGTTACAATGCAATGCTCTTGTGTTGGCTCTGCTTGATATGTTTCTTCAATTTCGTGCGAATGAATGAATTGAATGAGATTATCTTGAAAACTATTTCAGATAGAAAAAAGTTGTTCAGACATTTTCTATGTATATTTTTGTGATCTTCAATTTCGCCTCAGCAAGTTTTTTGCTAGGATTAATAGTTACAGAGATAAAAACCGAAAACTAAGTATTGACACAATTGAATGAGCGAATGACGTAGGTATTCAGAGAGCCGGCATGGGCAAGGCCATATCTTGTGTAATGAACCACCTGCAATGGGCCACATGGTAGTGCTGCTTCCACCGGCAGATCTATGGCAGCACCTGGCAGCACCTAATGAGTACGGATCTGTCGGTGGTACGAAACCAGAGGCCAAGGGTCTCATTACACCTGGACCCCAATACGAGCGCGAGGGCAAGCGAGCCATCTGCCAACCATTCCATCCTTATCACTTCATTTTTTTTATTCCCCATTTTCACCTCCCTTGTTTGTATTGTCTTCCCCAGGCCTATGAATTTTTGTTAATACGTAAAGGACAGGTAGTCCGGATGGCGCAACGGTTAGCACGTTCGCCTTCAACGCACTGGGCCCCGGTTCGATTCCAGGGATTTACGTGTCGGACTATGAGCCTACTCAACTGTTAAATGAGTACCCATTATGGGGTAAATAACTCGGTTGAGCGTGTTGCTGATCACATACCTCTGCACAAAAACCGTCACGATCTAGAAAATGAGATGATGCTAACTCATCTCGAGGCCGTGGTTCAAATTGGACTGTTGCGCCAGTTATTTATTAAAGGACAGGGGCAACGAGCGGCGAAAGCCCCGCCCACGTCTCCCGAACTGAGCTACAGCAAGCATAGGCCACTGCTTAGCTCGTTGAGGAGCCTTTTTTCGCCAGATGGCACAGCCCGACCTTCACGGTCAATTAAGCTACCTTAGGCTCCGTCCCCACGGGCATCTTCGGATGTCCACCAATCCGTCCGTTACACTTGTCTTCCTTGTATCATGGGTGAAGATGTAGTTGACGTGGTATGACTACGAGAGGCAAGCAAATAGGGCTAGTAATATGAATTGATCTTCATTCATTGGATAAATGGATATTTCCGTATTTCGACAAAAAAAAATTCCGTTAATCCTTACAATCGAAAATATCAAACACTCCAACACTGTTTCACACTTATCACAAGCATGGCGAGAACTAAACAATCAACTTTGCCATAACCGTCGCAACATTAGAACATTAAACATTGACTAACATGTTAATATTAAACAAAAAAAAACGGAAGCAGTGAAGATGTGTCAATAAAATCAAAATGTAACAAATATAACGAATACATAGCTAGAAAAAATGAAGATACTCCCTGTTACCTCGTCCAGTTTGTGTCGTGGCGCTGGAATTGGCGCCGACAACGGGCCATTTGTCCGACTCTTGGCTCTTGCAACCGAACCTGCGGCATTTGAAGCGCATGAAGTATTACCTATTGGCGACGACAATGATGCATTCGTACCGTCAAATGGATCGAAAGCAACCAGTGATGATATGCTATGACTATTGTTAACCACTAAATGACTATCACTACTATTACTGCTAACGTCTTGTCCTCGTGTCGATTGCGATAGCTGTTGTTGTTGTTGTTGATGCAATCGACTACTTAAATTTCCACAACTACCGTTTCTACGCTTTGGCGGAATTGGTGGTGGCGGCATATCAGGAGGCGTATCAAATTGTGTATCAGTCGAGCATAATGACGATTTTACGGGACTTTTGTCCATAATAACAATTGATTTGGAACTTGCCGACTCCTCGAGGGTGGGCGTTGATGTTGTTGCGTCGTCACCATCAATATCCTCGATTACAAATAAATTGGCCTTTTTCGTTTTAGCATGATCCGAGCTTTTGTCGATAGCGATAGCAGTAGTAGTAGTGGCAGCGGTTGTGGGTGTTATGATGGGACCGCCCAAACGACTTGATGTCGAACGATAGCTTGAATAGTCCAAACTGTTGCTCGGTTTCAACTAGATATAGTAGAATGGGAAATATTGTTTGGTTTTGACTAGGATGTAGATGTAGTAGGTGCGATAAATGAGAGAATGTTAATTAGTTCGTTTCTTACTTAAGTTTGAATGTGTTTTTGTTTGGGTCACACACACACACGCGCTAATATTATACGAATACCAATCAAGATAAGTTCAAATGACTACGTGCTGTTTCCACAATGATTGTGTCATGAAAAAAGAAACCCTGTTACGTGCTTAAGAGTAGAATTCCAAGTTTCCATGGAGATCTCCTTGGATGATTAGGAATATGATTTGTGGATTAGAAGTGTATGCAGTTAGTTGACGTCTATTGAGTAGGACGGGTGTCGTTTAGTATGTATTAATACAACAATTACAAATGTCTAGGCTTCAATTGAGTGTTTGTTTCTAGTTATTTTGGACAAGATTACAATAAGCGCACACTGATTGTCCGAGAGAGTACACCTTCAGTTAAAGTCACATTAATGGCTAAATTGCCCCATTTTTCGACCAAAATTTACATTGCCTGAAAAAAGGGCCCAAAAATGATCATCGGGATCGGGCATACGTTACATAGAGTGTGTTCAGAAGTCACCGAGTAACTCCTGCTTAGGTACTACTTTGCCTTAACCCCTAGTGGGGCATAGCGCGTTCACTATTCTTACGCGCCATCGTACTCTGTTCTGGCAATGATCCTCCAAAATACTTACCCATCGCCCTACACTCCTTTGCCACAGATTGACGCCATGTGATTTTAGTTTTTAGGACCCCGTCTTGGTCGGTCTTGGTTGGAAATAGGGTTCCATTTCATGGCATGCAAAGCAATGCATTTTTCACTTTTCCGCAATGTGTGACCTATCCACTGGCACTTTCGCCTGCGTATCAATTCGTCGATTGGCATCTGACCCGTACGCCGACTTATCTATCTCAATTGTCCTAACCCCTTGTGGGGTATAGCGCGTCAACTGTTCCATGTGGCCCAGTTGACGTTTCGTTGGCATAAATTGGTTTCGGAGAATGCAGTTGCCAGCATGCACCTCCTGCACATCCATGGCCACGGACCTCGTCGTGGACGGGATTCGAACCCGAAACGCCGGTAGTCAAACATGAGACTGATGCCTCAACATATTGCGCTACCGGTCGCCCCATTGTGATATTGTGCGCATTTTTTATGACATCCCAGTTTTCATTTTTGTCACTATCTCGGTGAATAGTTATCTCTTAAGATAATGGTCTCTTCCCATTCCAATATCGGCACACTTCTTGTTTCGCACGTTCAGGAGGCAACACTTGTATCTTTTACTAATGGCAAAGTGGTCGATCTGATTTTTTGTTCTACGCCGATCAACAGAGGACCAACTGATTTTGTGGTGGTCGTTATGCTCAAACATAGTACGAGTACCACCGATGAAGAGACTGTGAAAGTTGCAGAACTCTACAAATCTTTCACCGTTGTCGTTACGATCACCAAGACCGTGTCTCCCTATCACATGTCTGAGCCCATTGTTATCAGCGCCAACTTTCGCATTCAAATCACCCATAACCATTATAATGTCACCTTTAGGTGTTCTGATCTGAACGGCGTTTAGTTCTTCGTAGAAGGAGTCTTTTGCCAAGACATTGTCGGGTTCAGTAGGGGCATAACATTGTACTATTGAGATGTTCCTCATTTTGGTCCGGAACCTGCCGGTCAAGATTCTGTCAGAGACCGGCTCCCAGGATAAGAGACAGTTTCGCGCGGCTCTGATTAAAAGGAGCCCCACACCTGACTCACGACGACTACCGATAGCTTTACCGGAGTACAACATTACAGTGCTGCCCGTTGGAGAGATAAATTCTCCGCTGTGCCACCATCTTATCTCACTAACTCCTAAGATATTTAATTTGTACCTCAGAAATTCCCACTCTAATTGCAGAAATCGTGCATTCTGGGGACCTTTTGATTCATTGTCCAGGAGAGTACGCACGTTCCAGAATACAATCTTTGTCATTATACCATAGCGCGATTACTATGGAATAGGAATTTTTGGCCCCCAAAATCATCAAATCATCACCGAACAAGAAAAGTTTCTGCTCACCGCTCTTCTTCTTTTTCCTTGACTTTCATACAAAGTGTGTGACAACGAGAGTGGCGTTCAGCAGACACAGACTGTTGCGGTAGGGGTTCGGGAAACGGAAGTCATAGTCGTTCATTTAATTCCGTAAATTGTAAATTTTATTTACTGATCTGGATGATTTCAAGGAAATTATTGGTGATTGGCTTCATCACTTTATTATCAACTCTGGCTGGTTTGACCATTGAGACAAGCTCGGGATGCTGTATTAGAGGTATCACAACGCGCCCCGTGGTGGTTTACGTATGTTTTCGTTATTTTTATTTTCAAGACAGCCCATCTAAGCTAACTTAATTTCATCCGGAATGCCGTTAACTTTATTTGGAAAGTCGTTAGTTCATTCGGAAAGCCGTTATTTTATCGTTATTCGGACAATTGTAATTTTTGTCGGGAAAGTCGTTAATTTGCCTCGAAAAGTACGGCAAATTGTTTCGGAATTCTGTTAATTTGAAGTGGAAATGCTTTAAATTCGAATGTTAATATAATAATAATAAATAAAGGCAGGGTAAGATACCCAACTGCGACCATAAGATATATTGTGCCATAGCCTAATCCAACAGACCCTCAACTAGTCTGATAAGGGCCAGTAGGTCCTTTGTAGCAATACTCTTAATGACACCGGAGCTCACGATGAAATCTCCAAGAAACATGAACCTGGCGCGAGCAACCGCGGGGCATTCACAGAGAAGGTGTTTGGTGGACTCAATGTCCTCCAGGCAAAGTCGGCACCTCTCAGTGGACAGACCCATTTTGTTTAAGTGATATCTCACCCAGTGGTGTCCCATGAGAAAACCAACGACCAATGTCAAGTCAGCTCTGCCCAAGCGGCTAGCTTCTGTGAGACCGTAGGGGTTGATAAGATCTTTGGACTGTCGTAATCCTGGGAGGTTATTCCAGTGCCGCAGCCTTTCGCCCGCAGACCAATCCCTCACCAGCGCCCTGGCTGTGGCCCAGCTTAGATCAATCTTCAATACTGGTATTTCTGGTTCCAGGTTAAGCAGCCAAATAAATCAATTGAATGACTTCACCGTCGAGACTCCTTTCATAAGCCCTTTGCCCACTTAACCAGGCAGTAAATTTGGTTAGTTGAGAACTATGTGGTTATGTTAATCGATGCCAGCCTTTCGTCGGGCATTAAATTAAATTCCATGTGTCCATGAGTATAATACTTCTACAGGTCAAAACTTACATAATGTCTGCGGACACCAACGATTATCAAATTCGTGCTCCAAACCGGCGAAAGTGTTAAGCAAAAAGTGTCAATTAAAAAAGAAAAACCATTCGAATTATTGTCATAAGGCTATGAAGCTTTGAAAAAAAGTGCATTTAACAAAACTCAATGCGAAAGGAACCATGCACCAATTAGATCCATCTTAAAAACATAAAAGCCAGCACAGCACAAAACAAGAAACACCATGACGCAACAACAGAAAAACAGACAAGCAAATAACGGTTAAAAAAGGATTCAGGAAAATCACCAATCTTTCTTGATACTTACGCTTCGATCAATATTGGGCGACTTAAACAACGGATGATTTTGTAATTCTTGTGAGATATTCATATCGGAAGAGCAGAGTGAACTTGTCGGACTTACAGTCGGACTTTTGCCCATTGGACTATTACAGCTACTTATATTGATATTGTTATTGTTATGCATCACATTGTGGCTTGAATAGTGCAAATAACCATTTTTGGTCGGCTGAGAATTCGAAGTGGTGTTGTGTGTTGTAGTGTAGGACGAGAATGGCTTACGGACGACATCGTGCGATAGATCATTGTTCAGGCCACGTTTTAAAAAGACCGGTGAATTGGGAGCGGAATGATGCCTATGATTGTGAGAATCCGTCATATCGTCTTCGGCACTGTGAGACGATGATGTTGATATATGAAATTGTGATTTGGGTGGCGTTATATCACGCAATTTGGATTTAAGATCTTTATAGGCCGACTTAACGCCACGACTTCCTTCCTTAACCTGGACAAAAAGATAGAATACATAAAGATATAGAGAGCAGTGTTCATCAAGAGATGTTGTCCAAGAGCAAGCAAAATGTTCGAGAAACGTACAAATGGATGTTGTGGGTATGTGATGAAATTTGTTGCAAAATAGAACGTTATTCGGAAACAACACGAGCATTTGGGTGTGTGTGGGTGTTACACGATCGACTTTGCAACAAAAAGCGGTATGACGGTACAACAATTGGCGACGGAATGTCCACCAATTATTTTACCAAGTGTTTGTTTTTTTTTTGCAATAAACACAAGTAAATCAATTAAAATCTAAGTTAACTCAAATTAATCGAAAGGTAAATGTTGACAACAAACAAAAACATTATGTTATGTATTCATTTAAGCAACCACTCACCGATTTAACTGCAGACTTGACTGCCGGATTAGTCTGCAAAAACACCACCAGATGGTAACGAAAAAAAGAAGAAAACACATATTTGTGAACAAACAGGAAAAAAACTGTATTAAACGGTGGAGTAAAAATGCACTATGTAATGTATGTAAATATATAATTGCTTCATTAGCGCCAAAGCTTGCCTGAGAGCGATGAATGTTATCTACGTAAGCAACGGGCTGGATGTTTTTTTTTTATAAACGAAGATCAAGGGTTAAATGCACATCATTTGGACTATATTGGAATGTTGTGTTTGAGACTCCTTTTTCATTATTTGCCATCACCTCAGAACAGTGGTCGTGGCTTTCAGTCAGATGTTTTATGATTCTGTGAACCTCTCGCAGTTTCTTCAACATTTCTATTTGATTACACGTAGTCCACAATCAGTTAATGAGCCCACTGAATCAACCATAGACTGCCGATATGCCCAATATGGATAGGTCTGCTTATAGGAGACGACGACTGCATGATGACAACCCTCACCCCGTTTTCATTCCGGACTGCAATTGGCAGATAGACTTGATATATGCAATCACGGAATTTCAAATTTGTCTAAGCAAATCTTGTCGGAAATGCCTTTTAATGAGTTAAAGAAATGACAAAAAATGGGTCGCACAACCCTCATAGCGGTGTCTAATTAAACATACATAAAAGTGTAGAGGAGTGGGCAGGGCGACCGAATATGCCAATCTGCCTAGTCCAAACTTGCCGGAAGTGGGTGGCAGACTGGCCCAAAGGTGATGTTTCCGGTCGACGAACAACCCTCATCGCGTTTTCAGCTAAATGAGACATCAAACCCAGGGGTTTAGTGTCCTCTTTTAGGTAGATGGGACACGTCGTTTATTGGAAATAAGACAACATTGAGTTTTGTTGGCATTAAACTCTACTCGATTCGCTTTACCCCATGCAATAATTTTTAAGATATCTCTATTTAGTGAGTCAGACATGCGATCTCGGTTGAAAGATGTAGCATTTTGCCAGCAGTCAGCTGCAGAGTTAAAAGTATAAACAGAATCAAGGGTGCTGTCATCTGCAAAACTGTGAATTGGGTTTGATGTCACACTTGGGTTGATAAACAGAAGAAAAAGCGTTGGTGATAGGACGGTACCTTGAGGGACCAATGCGTTGGTGGAATGGCAATTCAATTTAACTCCATCAAGGACGACTCGAAGCGAACGGCCGTGGAGGAAACTTTCAATCCATTTAACTAATTTTGGGTCAAGACCAAAAGCCTGGAGTTTAGCTAAAAGAGCCGGATGCCAAACTCTGTCAAAAGCTTTCGAAATGTCGACGGCAATGATTTTAGCTTCACCAAATTGATGAATTGATGATTGATTGATGATGAATACATCGATTCCATCTTTCGGTGAGATATGTCATTAAATCTCCGGTGGAGCGCGAAGAACGGAAACTGTACTGTCGATCGCTGATGAGATGGTGTGAATCAAGATAGCTCATAAGTTGGTTGTTGACAAGGGTTTCAAAGACTTTTGACAGGACCGAAGTCAATGCTATTGGCCGATAGTTAGAGGGATTACATGCTTCACCTTTTTTGGGGATTGGTTGGACATGAGCCAGCTTCCATGTTGATGGAAATACTCCTGTCGAGTAGGATAGATAGAATAGTTTTCGAAGAGGTCTCGCTAATGAGGAAGCGCAATGTCTGAGAACTAAAGAGGAGATGCCATCAGGTCCAGCCGATTTTGGTACATCGAGCTTTGAGAGTACTTTAAATACTTCCCCAGTGCGGAAATGTAAAGGCCTCTGGTGTGCATCGCATAAGGGTATAGCTGATGGATTTTGCGTAGTGGGCGGTAGCCAAGAGTTTGCACCGAAGAAGCAAACAAATTGGCCTTTTCTAGTGATTCAATATAAATTTTCCCATCATGTACAAGTGGTGGAATGGAAGAAGAGCTGAAGTTGTTCTTCACAGCTGTAACAATTGACCAGAAGCCTTTGTTACCTTTTCGCTCAACGAAAACTTTTTGTCTGATTTTACTATCGAACTGAAATTTAGCGTTATTGACAAGAGACTTGCATGTGTTCCGCGCAGAGTTGTAGACCTGTCTCAGTTCGACAGGGGCGTTGTTTGTATGTGCTGTATGCCGCTTCTTTTCTCCTAATAGCCTCTTTGCAATCTCTGTTAAACCAAGAGGTGGTAGTTGGTTTAATGTTCTTAAAGCTATGCGGGACGAAGCAGTACATTCCGTACCAGATGATATTTATAATTCATCATCATCGTGGCGCGACAGCCCGACGTCGGGCCTTGGCCGCCTGGATCATTGTCCTCCAATTATCTCGGTCACGTGACCGCGTCCTCCAATTTTGGGAGCCCAGCAGCTGCGCGGCGTCCACACCTACTGAGCTCTCCCAACGAGATCTCGGTCGTCCTCGCAGTCTCGCTCCGTCGACTCGTTCTGCATTCATTACTCTCTTAGGCATGCGATCATCGTCCATTCTTTGTACATGCCCTGCCCATTGAAGTCGTTGTAGTTTGACGATTTTCGAGACTTGCAGCTCATCGTACATTTCATACAACTCATGGTTGTACCGGATGCGCCATCCATCTCGATCGCAAACAGCCCCGAAAATTCGCCGTAGAACCTTACGTTCGAAAATGTCTAGCATGTTTTCGGAGGCTTGAGTTAGGGTCCATGCTTCGCAGCCATAGCATAGCACTGGTCGTATAATGGTTTTGTACACGCGGAGCTTCGTGTTTCTGTGCACATGCTTCGATTTCATTATGGGGAGAACCGAGAAAAAAGTCTTATTAGCTAACTGTATCCGTCGCTTGATTTCGTCAGTTTCGTTGGCGTCCCTTGACAGGTTGCAACCCAGGTAAATGAAGTTGTTCACGAACTCGATGTTGAGGCCCCCCACATTGATGCTCGGTTGTGCAGGTGTCCTTGTCACCGATTGCATCATTATTTTAGTTTTACCCTCGTTAATACGTAATCCAACTTCCTTTGCAGCGGTATCGAGCGTATGCAGAAGTTCTTCTGCGTCAGCCAATCTTCGGGACATGATGTTGATGTCGTCGGCGTACGCTGCTAATTGTGTCGACTTGATGAGTAGCGTCTTGCTGTTGTCCATATGCATGGCCCGAATAACGTATTCCAGTGCTAGGTTGAAGAGCGTCGGTGCCAGTCCATCGCCCTGTTTCAAACCAGTGCGTGTTTCAAATAGATCAGTAAGTCTATTCTGGATCCTGACTTGTGAGACGGAGTTGGTCATCGTCATCTTTGTCAGTCGCACTAATTTTGCTGGTATACCGAATTGCAGCATGATGTTGTACAGTACTCCACGATCGATACTGTCGTATGCCTGCTTGAAGTCGACAAAGATTTGGTATACGTTTACGTTGTATTCCCAGCACCTCTGGAGTATCAGTTTGACTGAGAAGAGCTGATCGGTTGTGGAGCGACCAGGTCTGAAACCGCTTTGATATTCGCCAATGACTCGTTCTGCGTACGGTTTTATTCTATTTTCCAGAATTTTCGTCAAAATTTTATAGGACGTACAAACTAGTGAGATGCCCCTGTAATTCTCACACCGCAGTTTATCTCCCTTTTTATGAATTGGACAGATGATGCTTCTGCGCCAATCGTCTGGGATCTCCTCGTTCTCCCATACTCGCAGGAGTAATTGATGTATGGCATTAACTAGACTCGTTCCACCGAATCTTAGCAGTTCAGCTGGAATCTCGTCAGCGCCCGGCGCTTTATTTCGTTTTAGTGACCGCAACGCGAGATCAACTTCCTCTACTGTCGGGGGTTGAATGGGTGGGCCTAGATCAACAATATCGTCGAGAGCTTCCTGTGTGGGGATGTAAGATGGTCGGTTTAGAAGCTCTTCAAAATAAGAGGCCCATCGTTTGTTAATACCATCGGTGTCGCTGATGATGTTTCCATTCTTGTCCTTACAAAGGCTAGTCCTAGTTTGTACACTTGTCTGGTGTTCCTATTAGCTAAGTTTTCGTTTATGTTCAGCAACTGCTCGTCAAAGTATTTACGTTTCTTACGTCTAATTATTCTATTCGATATTCGCCGTAGCTCGTCATATTTTTCTCTTCTGGCTCTGGTTCCTCGTTGAATCCATTGTCTGTAGGCCTCGTTTTTCGCGTCAAGTGAATTTTTGCATTCTTCGTCGAACCAGTCATTTCTCGCTCGCCGGGCTTTATATCCCACGACCTTCTCTGCGACATCCTTGATGGTACCCTTGAGTTCTTCCCAGAACCCATGGACGCCTGTGTTGCTGATGTTGTGTAGCATAGGTGATAGTTTTTCCTCAAGGGCGGTAGTATACGCCACCGCTGTAGCATCACTCAAGAGCTTATCAACCGCAAAGATTTTGGGAGGGCTGATTCTTGACTGGTGCACTGAGGAAATTCTACATCTGTAGGTCGTCTTCACCAAGTGATGATCTGAGTCGCAGTTTGCTCCTCGATAGGAGCGGACATCCATGACAGTAGACGCCCATCTCCTGCAAATGAGGACGTGGTCAATTTGGTTGACGGTATGTGCGTCTGGAGACTTCCAGGTCTGCTTGTGAATGCGTCGATGCGGGAAACACGTAGAGCTTACGACTAGATTCCTGCTGCAGGCGAAGTCGATAAGTCGCTGGCCGTTATCGTTACATTCTTCATGAAGGCTGTGGCCTCCAGTGGTCCCCCGATGCCAACTTTCATTCCCGACTTTCGCGTTAAAGTCTCCCAGCAGCAATTTGACGTCGTTTGTTGGAAGTGAGTCGAAGAGAGTTTCAAGGCGGGCGTAAAACTCGTCTTTTACTGCGTCTTCTTTAACTTCAGTGGGGGCATGCACATTGATGAGCCAGAGATTGAAGAATCGAGTCTTGATGCGAATCGCACACAGCCGTTCATTTATGGGTTTGAAGTCAGTAATATGCGGTTTGAGGTGATTGTTCACTATAAATGCTACTCCAAACTCCTTGCGGCCCGATGGTTTGCCACTTGTAAAAATTGTGTGCGATTTCTTGTCATTAATCTCGCTGCCAAGCCAATTTGTTTCCTGGACTGCAGTAATGCTCAGTTTGTACTTTTCGACCTGTTGAAGGAGGGCCTTCTCGGCCCCCGGTTTGTTCAGGGAGCGTACATTCCAGGATCCGAAAGAATAATCCTTTATTCGTTTGCGTGGTCGTCGTTGTTGATCCGTCCAATCCGAGGCTTTTGTTCCAGGTTTCTTGACATGGAGTGGTTTTTACAAGGACGAGTTGTCAGCACGTCGCTTAACCCCATTCAGGGGATGGCCTCGGAGATAGCTGCTTCAGATGGTTTAATAAACGTGCTGGAGCCCACACAACTATGTAGCAGGTCCAACTACGCAAGTCATTCCATCCTACTGAACCTGAGACGCTTAGGTGTTGGTCAGCCATTCAGGCTACAGCTATCTGCCTTTTCCAAACTGTCTTATCGCTAAGACATTGGCCGTCAGCGAATTGATACACTGCCGTTACCAGGGGGCGCCCACGCGGAGGACTATGGAAAAGGTCTTTGATTCACTTATATAGTCGACGTTCTTCGTGGAGAATTCAGCCCAGTTCAATTCACTGATGTATTGATTGAAAGCGACCCAATCCGCCATATTATAATGCCATAATAGTCTTTTGGTGGAAGATAGGCCTTTGACATTCAGGGAGCAAGTAGTGAATCGGGTCGATATCAAGTTGTGATTGGAACTTCCCAAAAGAGATGAAACCAATACTGAGTATTTATCGGGGTATGAGATGATATACAAGTCCTATAGGTTGGCGTTTGGGCCTTCGATATCAGGTATTCTGGTTGCGGAATCTACTAATTGGTGTAGGTTGTATGATCACAAAATAACTCAACCAGCTTTTCTGCTGGGCTTGTGGACGAAGAGTACTTAAGCCATTCAGTATTGTGTACATTGAAATCGTGAATTCTGGATTAGATAAAGTGAACTGGGGGCTGATGGTTGAATAGGCGACATTATTTCTAATGTAGATTACAATTCCCCTTTGGGGTGAGAAGATAGGCACGAAGCGATATCCAGGGACGTAATATTGGCTTATGTCGGAGTCGCTACAAACTTTCGTTTCGCTTAAAGCCATAACTGATGGATTATGCAACATCAGATGAGCATGCACCGCAGTATGATTCGCCCTTATTCCACGAATATTGCAGAAATCGAAAATGAATTCTTGCATACCTATATTTCCGTGTAGGAGTAACGAAACGTTACGGGAAGGATGGTGAATTTTGTCAATTAATAGTTGGACTAAGCAGCAATGATCCGATCGCAGCTGACAGTAGTGTTATGCCTACTTGTTAGTTATGATTGGATGGACGGCTACCTATAGTCGCAATTATTACAGTGATTATTCTGAATTTATTGCATTTGTATTAAGTTCAGAAAATGGACAGGTTGTTTATTGTCTAAAAGGAACAGACTCACCAAGGTCGTGCTATGTTAACACCAAAGGAGTAATTCACCACTGCACACAACACATACACACACGCACACACGATATTGAAAGGCGAGATCTAAATGTGGCGCGCACATGTGGCTACAGTCAGGCTGACGTACAAATTTTCTATTTTTAGATTTTAAAAATTTGAGGACAGATTACGCGCACGTCTGTACCTCATGACGGAACTCAACTGCGAATAACCAAATCCGCCTCGCAAAAGCTTGCCGGAAGTGGGTGGTTGGAGCGCACAAAGTTGACGTTTCAGGGCATCAACAACCCTCATCGCGTTTTCTACTAAATATGCTGTCAAATCAAAGATCTTGATTTCATCTTTCCGAAAAACCAAATCTGCCTGGCGAAAGCTTGCCGGAAGTGGGTGGCAGAAAGGGGCAAATTTGACGGTTCCGGTTGAGAGACAACCCTGATCGAGGTTTCTGATAAGTCAGGTGTCAAGTCAAAGGTCTTGATGTTCTCTTTCCGAAAAAAGGAAATCTGCCTGGCGAAAGCTTGCCGGAAGTGGGAGGCAGGCGCGGGCAAAGATGACATTTCAGGCTGACGAACAACCCTCATCGAGGGTTGCGCCAAATAACGTGTCAAATCAAAGGTCTTGGTGTTCTCTTTCCAAAAAAAATCTAATCTGCCTGGTAAAAGCTTGCCAGAAGTGAGAGGCAGGAGCGGGCAAAGGTGACGTTTCCGGTTGACCAACAACCCTCATTGAAGTTTGCGCTAAATAAGGTGTCAAAACAAAGGTCTTCATGACCCCTTTCCGAAAAACCAATTCTACATCGCGAAAGCTAGCCGGAAGTGGGTGCCAGGAGTGCACAAAGGTGACGTTTTCGATCGACGAGGGGTGGTTCGTTAAATCAGATAATGCAGTGAGTCACAGTCAAAATGAACCACCTTAAGTTAGAGAAAGAATTACTTAAAAAAATGACTGAAAAACCATTCAGAATAAAATTGTTGTTATATAGATTTATTGTCTCAACATGTAAGTCTCTTATTTCAGTGTGTTTTATACTTATTTTTTCTTCTTAGTACACAAAATATAAATTTCAAAGTTCAAAAATACACCTCACAGTCACAATGAACCACTTGGATAAAAATAAAAAGCATATACAGGATGCCCGCTTCAGATGGTAAATACTTTAATCGTAGATAGTGCAGTTAATTTGTGGAAATTTGACACGAAAGTGGACACTCTGTTTTTAACCGTTACAGAGTTATAGCATTTTTTGTATTAGGTGTACAACTTTGCTTCCGCCGTTTTCCGACAGACGGCTGCATCGGTGAGGGCTAGTCAAACTACGTAGTTCAAAAGTGTCACAAAGTGAGTTTGGACGCCTGTGAACGTATCGACATCCCCGCATTAGTAAAATTTGTTCGCATTCCCGATTCAAAATGTCTGTTTTCGAGCCAAGTTCTCGTCATTTGCGGGAAGTTTTGATCTTCTGCTTCCATTTGAAAAAAAAAACTGTAGCTGAATGCTCTCAGATACTTACGGTGAGGTTGCTCTGAGTGACAGAACATGTCGTGAGTGGTTTCAACGTTTTAAAAGTGGCGATTTCAATGTCGAGGACAAGCATGGAGGTAGGAGAGAAAAAAATTTCAAAGACGACGAATTGGAAGCACTGCTCGATGAAGATCCGTGCCAAACGCAAGAAGAATTATCTAAATCACTGGGAGTGACTCAGCAAGCCATCTCGAAATGCCTCAAGGCCATGGGCATGATTCAGAAGCAAGGAAATTGGGTTCCGTACGAGTTAACACCGAGAGATATTGAACGGCGATTATTTGCTTGCGAATAACTACTTCAAAGGCAAATCGGAAGGGATTTCTACATCGCATCGTAACCGGCGACGAAAAATGGGTCCGTTACGATAGTCCCAGAAAGTCATGGGGAATGCCCGGACATGCCTCAACGTCGACGCCAAAACCGAATATTCAAGGCGCCAAGGTTATGCTTTGCATTTGGTGGGACCAGCTCGGTGTAATACACTACGAGCTACTGAAACCGAATGAAACTATCACAGGAGATCGGTACCGAACGCAATTGATGCGTTTAAGTCAAGCATTAAAGGAAAAACGACCACAGTACCAAGAGAGACACGACAAAGTCATCCTCCAGCATGACAATGGTCGGCCACACGTCGCAAAAGTGGTCAAGACATACTTGGAAATCCTGAAATGGGAAATCTTGCCCCACCAACCGTACTCCCCAGACATCGCTCCTTCCGACTACCATCTGTTTCGTTCCATGGCGCACGGCCTGGCTGATCAGAATTTTCGTTCGTACGAGGAAGTCGAAAAATGGATCCAATCATGGATCGCGTCGAAAGACGCCTCCTTTTTCCGAGATGGAGTCCGAAAATTGCCGGAAAGATGGGCGAAAGTTGTCGCTAGCGATGGACAGTACTTTGAATAATACATCTGTAAGTACTTTTTGACAATTAAGCTTTTAATTCCAGGAAAAAAAGGCGGAAGCAAAGTTATACACCCAATAAATTGTGCCAAAAAGCCTGACTTTCCAAACAAAATCAAAATCTGCCACTCTCCGAATCATTTAATTCGAGATGTGACCTCACTTTCTGACACTACATAAAATTTCCATAAAACATATAAAATTTTCCGGTTTCGGAATTCACCGTTACTTCAAAGGTACAACTGTCTATAACTATCAAAATAGAATTTTCACAGAAAATTCAAATGATAATTTTACTTTGAACTGACAAATATGCAAAATTGGCAAAAGTTGCCCCAATGTGTTGGCTCTATAGCGGTATATTTCTTTGATACGTTTGGATTCGAAAATTTTCGAGCATTCAAGGAAGAAAACATGGCGTAGAGAAGAAACAAGTTTACGTCAACGTTGACTTAACAAACATAAGCAAAAAAAAATCGTATACTTTTAAAATTTGGCACAATTAATATGGAGAATCCTCTGGATATATGCTCCAAAGTCTCTGTTGCTAGGGGGTGCGGAAGTCTAAGGGAAAGGGGATCAAAAGTCCTTTTTTTTTACAGTTTTTCTTGAATATTTCGGGTCGGTTTCTCCAGACCATGTTTTGCATGGTCCACAATTTGCGTATGAATTGTTTGGTACTATTCGTAATTAATAATTTTATGACCTGTGTAATGAACCACATGTAACGAACTATATTATGGTCTGGTAGTGCTTCTCCCACCAGCAGATCGAAGCAGCACCTGATGAGTAGTGATCTGTTGGTGGTACGAAACCAGAGGCCGAGGGTCCCATTACACCCGGACCCAGGTGCGACCGTGTGGGCGTTTGATCCGTCCGTCAACCATTCCATCCTTGTCGATTATTTTTTTTATACCCCATTTTTACCTCCCCTGTTTGTGTTGTCTTCCCCAGGCCTATGAATTTTCGTTAATACGTAAAGGACAGGGGCAACGAGAGGCGAAAACCCCGCCCACATCTCCCGAACTGAGCTACAGAAAGCATAGGCCGTTGCTTAGCTCGTTGAGGGGCCTTTTTCTTCGCCAGATGGCACGGCCCGACCTTCACGGTAATATGCTACCGAAGGCTCCGTCCCCACGGGCATCTTCGGATGCCCACCAAACCGTCCGTTACACCTGGTGTCATAAATAAAGGTCAAACAACTCAAAGGGGCTATGCAGTCAATAAAGCCTTTACTGTCTTCGACTTCTGTACGAATGGTACAGAAAAAAGATCACCTACCTGATGGCAATTTTTATGAAACGGGTGTGCGATCCTCGACGCGAACAAAAACCGGTATGCCCAATAGAACTCCCACAGCGCTCCGAGCTTGTCAAGACAATGAACAATGTTTGACCTTCGTTTGAAAAGATACATTTCGTATAAAAAGATTCATTGTAAAAAAGAAAGATACTTTCCCATCTTTGCGCGCCGAAAATTTGAGCTGTTCCCACCCACCCACGACTGAATAATCTTAGCCATTTATTTGACACCTGACTTATCAGAAACCTCGATGAGAATTGTTCCTCGGCCTGAACCGTCAAATTTGCCCCTTTCTGCAACCACTTCCGGCAAGCTTTCGCCAGGCAGATTTAGTTTTTCGGAAAGAGAATATCAAAACCTTTGATTTGACACCTGGCTTATAAGAAACCTCGATGAGGGTTGCTCCTCGACCTGAACCGTCCACTTTGCCCCCTCCTGCCACCCACTTCCGGCAAGCTTTCGCCAGGCAGATTTGCTTTTTCGGAAAGAGGAAATCAAGACCTGTGATTTGACAGCATATTTAGGAGAAAACGCGATGAGGGTTGTTGATACCCTGAAACATCGACTTTGCGCGCTCCTGGCACCCTCTTCCGGTAATCTTTCGCGAGGCGGATTTGGTTTTTCGCAAATAGGACACTAAAACCCTTGGTTTGATGTCTCATTTAGCTGAAAACGCGATGAGGGTTGTTCGTCGACCGCAAACATCACCAGTCAAGCCAGTCTGTCACCCACTTCCGGCAAGTTTGGACTAGGCAGATTGGCATATTCGGTTGCCCTGCCCACTCCTCTACACTTTTATGTATGTCTAATTAGACACCGCTATGAGGGTTGTGCGTCCCATTTTTTGTCATTTCTTTAACTTATTAAAAGGCATTTCCGGCAAGATTTGCTTAGGCAGATTTGATATTCCGTGATTGCACATATCAAATCTGTCTACCAATTGCAGTCCGGAATAAAAACGCGATGAGGGTTGTCATCATGCGGTCCTCTCCCGAACTATTATGAATAATTGTTTATCAAAGAATAAAGTGGAGTGGGGCATTGCGAGTCTAAGGCCATATACGTTCTGGTTTACCTTGAGGTATATACAAGTAAAACTGTTTACGTCTGGATGCCTGTGCAGCGAGACAACACACACTACGATAGACCTGTGCAGGTACACCTCAAGGTATACCTGAACGCATATGGCCGGCATAAGTCAAAATGATTCAAACTCGCTATCCACTACCACACAAAAATAATAATCATCGTCATCGTGGCGCGACAGCCCGACGTCGGGCATTGGCCTGGATCGTTGTCCTCCAATTATCTCGGTCACGTGACCGCGTCCTCCAAACTTGGAAGCTCAGCAGCCGCTCGTCGTCCGCATATACTGAGCTCTCCCAACGAGATCTCGGTCGTCTAGGCAGTCTCGCTCCGTCGACTCGTTCTGCGTTCATTACTCTCTTTGGCATGCGATCATCGTCCATTCGTTGTACATGCCCTGCCCATTGAAGCCTTTGAAGTTTGACGACTTTCGAAACTTCCAGCTTATCGTACAGTTCATACAACTCATGGTTGTACCGGATCCATCTCGATCGCAAACGGCCCCGAAAATTCGCCGCAGAACCTTACGTTCAAATGTGTCTAGCATGTTTTCGGAAGCTTTAGTTAGGGTCCATGCTTCACAGCCATAGCATAGCACTGGGCGTATGATGGTTGTGTACACGCGGAGCTTCGGGTTTCTGTGCACATGCTTCGATATCATAATGGAGAGAACCGAGAAAAAAGTCTTATTAGCTAACTGTATCCGTCGCTTGATTTCGTCAGTTTCGTTGGCGTCCCTTGACAAGTTGCAACCCAGGTATATGAAATCGTTCACAAACTCGAAAAATAATCAGCTAGAAGCCAACTCAATTACCCACTCCACTTTATTTATACCAACTTGGATATGCGCTTATGCATGAATAAACATAGTCGAAATTGCTTATCAAAGTTTTTTTTGTCAACGTCCGTCCGTCCATTAAACATTCAACCATTTTCAACTTTGTGTTGTTTAAACTAGTTTTAAGCGGGGCGTAAATTGGCTCGCGTTCGCATGTCTTCTGTACCAACTGGTCGTCGTGTCTATTCTATTTTCCAGCAAAGACGCCAATTGCTTGTCAAACAGGCAAACGCCCCTGTCTTTGCTGGAAAATAGCAAAGACACAAACCCTTGTCGCTGTTTTGAGAGGCTTGTGAGCGCAATCCAATTTGCACTCCGTTTTTATGTCGGTCCCACATTATTCGTAACTCGCCGAGTCACGAGCCAAGTGGCTGGCACCTTGTGCACACCCAACCACCTTGCGTCTCTCCCGTCCAGCAATTTATCGAGGTAAAAAATTTCATCCAATGTAACGAATTTCAAGCAAATACTCGTGGTATCCATACGCTGCGGATATTGCGAACAATCGGCAAACACCGAGTAATTTGCTCAGGCGATGAATCGCTGGAAGAAAGACGCAAGGTGCTTGGGTGTGCACAAGGTGCTTGGCTCGTGACGCGGCGAGTCACAAATAATAAGGGGGCATTGAGGTATAGGCTTGGCAATAGTTTTGACAAATTTTTCTGTTGCGACATAGTGTGTTTGGTGTTTGCGTGTGTTTTGGAGGACGAAAAATTCAAGCAGATTGGTTATATAACGTATATGATTTAAAAATATTCAGGAACTGTCAAGTTGGGTAGCTCACGAAATGTATCGTCTACCCGGACTAAACGCCACCACAAAGCACATTATCATGTGGTGTAGTGTGTCCAAAAAAAGCATACAATATATTTAAAAGCAATATCAGAGGGACAAAAAAACATACCTAGTTCGCAATTCAAAAAGCGCAAAGAGAGGAGATAAATTGAGACAACGGGTTACCTAGACACTCAAGGGATAAAACGGGAAGCATGACAATTGAGAGATTTCTTGTTTTCATCCGTCCAATTTACTATTCGCAAAAGGACAATCCCACAAGAAGATAAATTGCAGAGCTTAAAGATAGATCTACCTAGCGAAAGCGCAACAGCCACACTCTAGGACAATTTAATTCAAATCAAATCAATCGAAATCCACTCAATCTGTTAACATGCGTACAACCAAAATAAAGAGATGAAAGAATAGGCGCGCTTTCACCCATCACCAACACACAAAACGGACGATTGAAAAAAAAAGAAATTTGCTAGTTCTTATATCAAACAACTGAATACCCTCAAAGTGTTAAAATCACTAACGTTATATTTGCGATTTGTGAGAGACAATTATGTATACGAATAGATTTCCTTTCGTACGAGTGTACATCATCAAAGAACTACGAAGACGTAAGAGTGATATGCATGCTACTACACTTCATACGTTAAGAGTTTTGCGTCTGCGACGCATCTGAAAATATAAAAAATTAAATAAAATTAAGAAAATTATACATCAAACACCAACACGTATTGTGAGGCATTGTTATTTGACGAAAGTGGAGTGGAAGATGCGCAACACAGTGCAAGATGGTCGGTTATTAGTGCTGAGATGAAAGGGTGGAGCTTCAATGGCGAATAAATGTCTTAATTGATGATATCCATGAAGACGCAATCAAAAGGTTCGAATCCATTTTTCAAAATTCATAAACTCGTCGTAATGCACAATTACAAAACCGACAATTATAATATCCATGAAAACAATAGTCATAAAACATTGTCAATTAGGTTCGCACTGCCTAAAGCGGTAATTCACTTGTAACAAATGTGAGCTGGCAGTGAGGATAGAGGAGGGTGTTTGGGCAATGTAGCTGGAGCTCATCAGCGCCAAAAATTCGTTGTACGTAATCCTTCTGCTGCTCATGTAGTGGTCTAAAACTGTAGCATGTGCGGTCTGACTTATGCGAGCCATAGACGCACGTTCTAATCCGCCGGATTGGTCGGACACCAACCTCTGATACGCGAAACGTATCTTCAATTTTACTCGAGAAAAGTAGTCAAACAAGTCATTCACTACCGCCCCGACGCACTCCGCATAAGTGTACAGAGACAGCCCGCGCGACTACCTTTTCTTACCCTATATTGTAGTTGTTGTTTGGTTTGAATTGGTGTCGAGCTCGATGTTCAAAACAACGAACCTGACAATTTTTTCATCACACACTTTTCATTCATGCACTTGCCACAAGCCATGCCCACAACCATGAACTCGTTGTTGTTGTTGTGGTAGCGAACGGGTTTGGCAGCTCTTGGCCGTCGAAAAACGGGTCGTTCCGGAACGAAGAACCGGCTGCCGCAGGAACAACCATGAACTCGTAATGATCATCGCATAATTTCATTTGGTTCTCCTCACCCGACGAGCGCACGGACTGTTGTGTCCGTCGTCGTCACTACTTACATAATCAGCTGTTTCCGTCTCTCTCTGGCAAATCTCATGCCCATTTGCCAGAGAGAGAAACGCAAACAGCTTTTCGTGGACATCCGTTGGAATGCCATCTGTGCGAGTAAATTACTATATCGACTAGATTGGCTCATTCACAACAATTCGCCTATTCAAATACCGGTCGGACTCTACATTGAAATTGTTGTTGGGTCGGGTACGATACGAGTCGAAGTCACGTTCGTTGTTTTGAACATCGCGCTCGACGCCAACTCACAGCCAACCCAAACAACAACTACAATATACGTTCTTGCGGCAGCCGGTTCTACGCACCGGAGCGATCCGTTTTACAACGGCCAAGAGCTGCCAAAACCCTTCAATGCAAGAAGGAAAGTGTGTTTGTATGTTACATGCCTCATATCGTCTGTTTTTATGTTCACTGGGAGCAAAACATCTCGGCGCAACTGCTCTCAGTGCTACTTCTCCGCGCCGACATTGAGAGAAACCCAGGACCGTGGATCTGCTGCGTATGCGACAGAGTGCTGCACCCAAACGCGACTACGGTGAGATGCAATTGCTGCAATCAATGGTGCCACCTAAGATACTGCTCTGGACTCAACCATCACACGCACTGGAATTCCTCCTTTACTGCTAGTCAGTGTAGGAACAGAGGACAACAAGTAGCAACCTCGTCTAATACGCCCCAACATCCAACACCATCGAGCGCTCAGACAGGTTTACAGCCATCCCTGATGACTCCTGCTAACAGTTCCCACAGGATTTCTCAACACAATCTTATGCCTGCACCACCGACTGCCATCTTCAATACGCTCACACTCGCCCAACTCAACTGCAATGGGTTGCAGAACAAGATCGCCGAGCGCGCATCATTTATGGACAGACATCGCATCCAAGTTCGAGCCATACAGGAGACGAAACTGCACTCCAACTCGTCCCTCAACATATATGGCAACTATGCTATTGTCAGGGAAGAGAGGTTGACCAACGCTGCAGAAGGGCTTGTCTTCATTATTCACCATTCCGTGCAATACCGGGAAATCGATTTTATTAGTAATGATAACACCATGGAAGTGCAGGCCATCGCCATAAAATCGGGTAATGTTGATATCGAAATTTACAATATTTACATCCCACCAGTATCCAGCTGTCCCCCTGGATACCATGTAAATATTAACCATCTCCTTACCGGTCAACATCGCCTCCTGCTCGGTGACTTTAATGCTCACCATGAACTCTGGCACTCCAACCTTAACAACGACGCTAGAGGAATCTCAATAACTGAACAGCTTGATGCCTCCGATTTATGTACCCTAAATGCCAACATCCCCACTCGCATCGCCGGTACATGTTCCAGTTCTCCAGACATCACGATTGCTTGTGCTAGCCTCATAGCCGGTCTTAACACTATCTTTAGACCACTTACCAATCATGATAAGGTTTGACAAACCGACAAACATCACATCTGCCGAACACCGCACGTTTATCAACCACAATAAGGCTGATTGGAATGGTTTCACCTCCTATACCAACGAAGCTCAGCCAACGCCAACCGACGTTGGTACAGCCGAATCCATCATAAGAAAAGTCCTCAACAAAGCGGCCGCGAAATTCATTCCTGCAGGACGGATTTCGAAAATTCGTCCCAACTTTCCAACCACTGCCGCCAGACTGGCAGACGAGAGAGAAAGCATCAGGAGCGTAAACCCGGACGACCCCAGAATTTACGAGATGAACTGCGAGATCCAAAGGCAAGCAGCCGAACACAGGAGGTCAAAATGGAGCACCCATCTGAATAACTGCAATCTAACCACAGGGTTGAGCAAGTTATGGTCGACTGTCCTTGCCCTTTCCAATCCACCAAAACAGAAAAGGAACGTGGCCATTCAGTTCGGTGAAAATTCAACAAGTGACCCTACCCACTGCGCAAGTCGTTTCAATAAACAATTTATTGAACACCCCGCACCAGACAGACTTAACAACAACAACTCGAAAGCATTGGGACCAGATGGCATTTCAATGACTATGCTCAAACACCTCGATCTGCCAGCCATCAACTATCTCACGGTTACTTATAATCTATCCATCTCCTGGCTGATCGTTCCGGAAATTTGGAAAAAAGGGAGAGTCATCTCAATATTGAAACCTGGGAAGAAAGCGCCACTCGGCGAATCCTATCGTCCAATAACTCTACTGTCACCAGTTGCCAAAACGCTTGAAGCACTAATCCACCCTGTTCTTACGGCCCACATCCAGCTCGCAGATCACCAGCATGGCTTCCGAAGCATGCACAGTACGACCAACGGCCTTGGATGCCATTACATCCCGCATCCATAATGGTCTCAACCATGTCAAAGAACAATATTGGTGGCACTTGACCTGTCGAAGGCCTTCACTGTCACACTGTCAGCCATTCAGCGCTTTTGTCTGACATCAACTGTTCATCGCTTCCGACGCAAAAAGTGAAATGGATTGCCAATTATCTCGCTGGCAGGCAATCCTATACAGGAGCAGCAAATCAAAGCTTAGGAAGATTAAACAAGGTGTACCTCAAGAAGGAGTTCTATCTCCTACCTTGTTTAATTTATACCTATCAGGTCTCCCAACACCACCTGAAGGGATCGACATCATCTCCTACGCTGACGACTGCTCCATTCAGGCAACAGGGAACGACATAGCGGATATGTGCGAAAACATCAACGGTTATCTTGAAGAACTTAACTGGTTCTTTAAAAGCAAGAACCTTACCGTCTCAGCGCCTAAATCCTCGGCAACACCTGGACGAAGGAGGTCAAGATGCAGCTTGAAATCTCGATCGGGAATCATCCTGTTCCTACTATACTATAAACCATCCTAAAATCCTAGGAGTCACGCTGGGGACAGCATAGCCACATCATCACCCCATGCCTCAACCGTGTGCAACAGGATGCGTAGTAGGAATAAAATTCTCAAAGCCCTGGCCGGTAGTACTTGGGCAAGGATAAGGAAACTCTACTGGTCACGTATAAAGTAGTCGGAAGATCAGTGGCCAACTATGCGGCTGCTGTGTGGTCGCAGAATCTCTGTGACACACAGTGAAAAAACATTCAAGCGTGCCAAAATGCGCCGCTCTCCGTATGCCACAGGCTGTCTCCTGATGTCACCCCAGGACCATCTACATCAGGAAACTAGGATGATGCCTTTAAGGGACCACAACCAGCTTCTTGCTAAGCAATACTTGGTGGATTGCTACCGAAGTGATCACCCAAACTCCAACCTCATGGGCAAGACGCCGCCGCCCAGACATGTCAGGCGCGACTTGAGGGGCCTAGGAAGGGATGTCAGAGGTGCAAAAGGGTACCCTTTGCTAGTGGCGCACACAGGTTGGCCATTGCTGCGATACATCGGGAGGAGGTTCATCAGTCAATTGCATATTTTAGGCTCGAATCCAGTTCTCTCGTCCATACCACCAATGATATCTCCAGAAGAGGAAAGACTTCCGAGAGCTACGAGAACGACACTTGCCCAACTTCGGTCAGGCTGGTGTTCACGACTGAACTCCTACCTATCTCGCATAGACCAGGACGTCCCAAACATCTGTCCTGCATGTAATGGAGCCCCTCACGACGTAAACCACATCTTTAACTGCCCAGCTGCACCCACTCACCTGACTCCTAGATCGCTGTGGGAGAATCCAATAGAAGCAGCTAACTTTCTATCCCTCAACACCGGGGATGAAGACGAATTCGTAGGCATGTAACTAACAAACACACCGAATTCCGACCATTGCAACAACAACAACTACTACAATATAGGGGCAGAGGTAGTCGCGCGGGCTGTCTCCGTACACTTAATCGGAGCGCGTCGCGGCGGTAGTGAATGACTTGTTTGACTACTTTTCTCGAGTAAAATTGTGTGAATACGATTCGCGTATGAGGTTAATGTCCGACCAATCCGGCGGATTAGTACGTGCCTCTATGGCTCGCATTAGATACCATTAGGTTTGTGGGTGTTTGTGTTTTGTCTGACCGACTTTAAAATCTTATTGTAACTGGGGCTGCCTGAGTGACCTATGAGCCCGTAGAAAATGGAACTGGCCTGGGACGCAGCTTCTACAGTCAAGGAAGATGGTATATCCGGGGAAAAAGACAAATCAGGTGTTGAAAACACAGCTGGTGTAAAGGACGAATCAAGTAAAAGGGACGAGTTGGTGGAGAAGAGTAACACGTGTGGATTTCAGATCCCAATTGGAAGACGGCACGGGGACACTCTACTTTGATGCGGAGCTCTCGGGGTGGCCATACGAATTTAGTGCTGGTTTTCGACACTTCACCTCAAGTAAATTCAATGGGATTCCATTTTTTCCAATTGGAAAAGTGATTTTTGTCGAAATATTAGGAAGCTACTCGCAATCAATTAGTTTTTTCTATCACAGTTGCATTTGGTAGGTTCAATTCTCGCTCTTGATGTAATAGAAATGTTTTTAATATTTTTCAAAGAGTGGGATTATGCCATCACTTAAAATATGTACAAACTTTATCTGAGACAAAATCCATTTCATGTCAAATACATACTTTTACCCTGTATGGGTCAGATACCTCGTTTTTTTTTTGCACAGAAACTCGTGTTAACTACCCTTGACCTGGATAGCTGCAAAAAAACGCGCCTTATGTTACTTGATGAATGATTAAAGTAAAATGAACACGCTGAAAAAAATCCGTCCCAGGCAGGCTTCGAACCAACAACCCCTCGATCGATTAAACCTCTTCTCTACCCAAACCAATTGATCTACACCAATCTCTCCCTTTTGGGGAAAATTGTGCAAATATAATGAATGCATTGTACATACTAATGGCCACCGCATACGTTTGGTATCTCTCATGTGTTACATAAGGCGCATTATTTGGCAGCTATCCGGGTCAAGGGTAGTTAACCCGAGCTTTTGAAAAAAACGATGTATCTAACCCATACAAGGTAAAAACATGTATTTGACATGAAATGTATTTTATCTCAGATATAGTTTGGATTTTAATTTAAAAACAAACTTCAGTCTATTACAACAAAAGCAAGCATTGACCCTATCAAATGCAACTGTGATAGAAGAAACTAATTGATTCCGAGTAGTTTCCTGATATTTCGACAAAAATCACTTTTCCAATTGGAAAAAATGTGGAATCCCATTGAATTTACTCGAGGTGAAGTGAGGTGAAAACAGGGTGGAACATCGTGAAACGAACGACCTTCTTCTAGCAACCGCTAGATGCGTCCTAAATAAAAGCTTTACTTGTGCGCTATCCAGGTGTTTATCTGCACTTGATAAATTACTGGGTTAAGCGCAAACCCATGTAGGGTAGCATTGTTGTTGTATTGTGTTATTTCAGCTATGTATCTAACCTATACAGGTTAAGAGGGTGGCAAAAGACCTTTTCCATAGTCCTCGACGTCGGCGCCCGCTGGTAACGGCAGTGTTTCAAACCGCTGACGGCCAAGTCTAGCAATAAGACAGTTTGGAAAAAGGCAGATAGCTGTAGCCTGAATGGCTGACCAACGCCTAAGCGTCTCAAGTTTAATAGGATGCCGACTTGCGTAGTTGGACCTGCAACATAGTTGTGTGAACTTCAGCACGTTTATTAAACCATCTGAAGCAGCTATCTTCCGAGGCCATCCCCTGAATGGGGTTAACCGATGTGCTGACAACTCGTCCTTGTAAAAACCGCTCCACGTCAAGACCCCTGGAACAAAAGCCAGGCGGCCAAGGCCCGACGTCGGGCTGTCGCGCCACGATGATGATGGTGATACAGGTTAAGAAAAGCAAAAGAACACGCCTATATTCACACAGTATTTTCAATTTGGCGTCCTTTCATAACACGGTGGGATGTTTACGCATAGACCTCGAGTTCCGAACCACTAGCTCGGATTTCATTTTTTTATTATTATTAGCGCATCGATCGCACTGAAGCTTGAACACCCTGCGTGTGTCCAGAGACAGTCCGCGTAGGAGTGCAGTTTCAGCAGAGTGAAGCCGAGTTCAATCTTGGTATATGTGGGAGTCGTCGACATCGATCTCTGAGACATGCTGTCTCGAGAGTTGACAAGGATACTGCGGAAGACGCTACTCGCTCCTCGAAATTTTCAATCTGTCGGACGCAAAGCCGCAGTTCCCTCAAGTTGACGATACCGGCTAGAATCAGTTGACGGCGGAGATTCCTCCGCTCTGTCCTTGTCAATTCCAGGTCAGACAATTTGTCTCGCATTCAGTCGTTGACTTCGTGTACTTTTTCGAGGAAGTCGTCAAACAGCAGTCCTGGCTTCTATTTCCGACGGCGAATTTCTTCGATCAAATCTTCGTCGTCGTAGCGGTCGCCAAATTGCTCCCTTAAAGCGCAACCCACTGACGACCCAGGTCTACCGATTCTACGAGCTGGCAACGAATCGGCGGAACCAAGCGGCAGCTTTGTCGTCAAACAGCAAATGTGCAAAGAGACAAACACAGTCGAAGTTGCTTCCAAAAGACCTGACCTGACGAATAAATTCGTCGACCGCAGTCCTCTTGAAATCTAACCCAATCCAATCACCGATCGTCTTCAACACATAATTTCGAGGCGGTGTTGGTTGAGGATACTATCGATTGACTCCGTAGGTCCTCTGACTCAACTCGAGAAATCGGCACGTCGGGTTCGTCCGTCAAGAAAAGATATCGGCCAATTTTTGCAAGGATTCCTCTAATCCCTTCGGAAAATGCGAGATATGAGCACACGTTGAAGCGCATTTTCGTGCTCGGTGGCCGTGGTCGTTCAGTCACCGCTCTGTGATACTAATCTAGAGCTCGGAGTGCAAATCTCGGCGCGATCAAAAACTGCCTGTGGGTACTAATAGAACTCTCACAGTGCTCCGAGCTTGTCAGTATAAGACGGCGCGGATAGGTGCACTTCCGAAAATAGATATGCTATCGAAACGTCAACAAGGCATAGAAATGCTAGAGATGTTGACGCGCCCAAGCCCCTGGAGGGGTCAAGGCAATTAACATTACTGGATTTGGTTTTTCAGTGGATATCGTTGGTAAATGACACAAACACTGAAGTATCGCAGTATACTTTTCGTCGGAAATTTTAAATAAACCTATGCATTGACGTTATTGGGTTGCATCGGTATATATGCCGCATGACAATGTAGGCGACTCTAATGCGCACCACGATGTCTGGGGTAGCTCAGATACCAATGAGCATTGTGGGAACTTCTCATAATCTGCAATGTGGGCCGCGAACCCACTTTTATAACAAAATCCAGACAAGAGGTCTTAAATATCACTCTGGCATCGTATGATATCATTCACTTTATCAGAGATTGGATAGTGTCGTCGGAACACTCCTTCTCTGACCATCGATACCTTCAATTCAGCCTTGCTGAGCGTCCTGAAGCAATTCAGCGTACTATTTATCGTAGGACAAACTGGCCTAAGTACCGTGACGCTCTTTATGAAGAGCACTACCACGAAAGCCATGCAATGAACAGGACCTAGACAATATGGTTAACACTCCGACAGATGCGATGAAGACGGCAGTGTCTACATCGTGTCCAGATACCTCACATGTGGGTAAGAAAAAAGTAGGAGTACTAGGATCTCCGAAATTAGGACTGCGTGTAGGAAAAGTTTCAATAAGGCTAAAGCCTCAAGGCGGGAGTCGGATTGCCACTCCTACAAAAAACACGTGAGCTCTTTCAAGAAAGAGTTAAAGGGTGCCAAACGAAATGCATGGAGGAGCTTCTGCGAAAGTATGGAAGGGTCCTGCTAGACCTCTAGGCTTAGGAAAATTCTGGCTTCGAATCCATCTATGCCAAGTTTTCTACAAAAGAAAGACGGATCATGGACGTCTTCAAGTAAAGAAACCAACGAGTGCCTGCTTGATACACATTTCCCTGGAAGCTCGGCTCCCTTGGGGACTTCTCTACGTGTCGCCATGCGACAATGAATCTACCATGTCTCGAGAAAAGATAATGTGAAATCAGCTGGGCCTGATGGCATCATTCCGGCGGTCTTGCAGCATTGTTTGGATATAGTATACCCATGGATAGAGTGTATGTTGACGGCCTGTTTGACGCTGGTGTACATTTCTCATATCTGGAGGGACTTGCGGGTGGTTTTTATCCCGAAAGCGGGGAGAAGCTCACATGCGCGACCAAACGACCTCCGTCCCATCAATCTTTTTTCAACCATGCTGAAACCACTAGAGAAACTGGTAGACATCCATTTACGAGATACCATTCCGCCACTCCTTCTGTCCACATTGCAACGTGCCTATTGGAAGGGTAAGCCGGTGGACACTGTTCTGCACTCTTTGGTCAGTTATATTGAGAAATCTCTTGATCAAAAGGAAAATACGATGGTTGTGTTCCTGGATGTCGAGGGGACTTTCAACAATAGACCTAGTGCGATCATTGAGGCACTCTCCGAGGTCTCCAGGTCGATGAGTCGCTCTGCAAGCTCGTAAACATGTTATTAACTTGCTCCTGTTGGATATTTGCTGTGAACAACTGGCGGCAAACACGGTTTTACATCTTCGTGAGACTGGCCAGTGGTGCACGAAAAAAAAAACTCCAGTGGAAATTCATTCTTGCCACGCGGCCGGACAGGCCGCCGGATGGAATTGCTTGAGGCCGCCTCAAGGCGAACTGTCCGGCCGCATGAGTAGCATGGATTTTTTTTTTTTATTTCAATAGACGAATGTATCTGAAGCTTGGCTATGGAATGTCAAATTCAATCCAATAGATAGATACTTTCATTCTATGATGATAAGATCGATTTCCAATTATCCATCCGACTCAAGGCGGCCTGCACATGCCATTGACGATCCGGAATTCCTCAAGGCCAGGCCTGATCAGTTTTTCCGGAGAAAAATTCCGGAACGTGTGTGGTGGAGGCCTGGCGGGAACGATTTTCCTTCCGGCCGCCTGAAACGACCATACACGATCCGGAATTCCTCAAGGCCGGGTCTGATCAGTTTTTCCGGACAGGAATTCCGGATGGTGTATGTTCGCCTTAACTATAACCTTATGGACAGAACCCCACCGCCACGTCATGCAAGACGTAACATAAGGGACACCGAGCTGAAGATGCAAAGATTTAAAAGAGTTCCCTTTGATAACGCCAGCTACACGTCGGCCATCACAACATTGCGGATATAAAACGAAACACGGTACTGAATGCACAGCCACCTGCTATATCTTCAGACGAAATACGACTTCCTAAAGCAACTAGCACTACACTCGTTCAACTTCGTTCTGGCTGGTGCTCACGTCTGAACTCGGACCTGTCCCGTATTGATAACGACAAACAGAACTCCTGTCCAGCTTGTGGCCTCGCTCCACACGATGCTGATCACGTCTTTAATTGTCCTGCAGCTCTCACGCGCCTAACTCCTACTGCGCTATGGGATAATCTCATTGAGTCAGCTGTGTTTTTACACCTGAACACTGAGGAAAACACGGCCAACCAAACTTGGTGACACACACACTCATCGGATATCAACGTGTTGCTACAACAACAGATCAAGTAGCGCTTTCTACGATTAGTGGATGTCGAGCTGTGATGGATTTCATAAGCACGCGCTGTGTGCACGACTTCATTTTTTCTCTCCTCCTCCTCTTCCACACCGTTGACACCCTGCATTTTTTTCCTCTCCCCCTAAACTAGAAACCGCAGTTCGCGAATTTTGCATATTCAATAGAACATCTGTTAATGCCTAACACTCCGAATAATCACATCCGATAAAATGGCGTGTGAATTACAGGCACCCATTCAAAAGAATTAAAAATTATTTCACACTAAACACAAATTATCCAAAGCTGAAATTTATGGAGACAACTTTCCCCAAGAAAACCACAAATGAATTGATCAAGTGCCTACAGACTTCAGCTTTCGTGAAAAGACAAAAGATTCGAACGCTCTGCTATCTTTCAACAAAAACCACATAACTAAGCAGTATGACCTAGAAAGACTAGCAATAATTAAAGCGCGACATCATACTACACAATTGTACGCGTTTCATTCTATGTACGGTGAACCAGACGCACCGTAATTATCGACGTCCTTTTCGGCAGTGAAAGATATTTGAAAAACCATCTGCCATCAGTGAAACAGATTGTGAGTAGTGATTTGAGGCAATTATTGATTGCTTAGTCGTAAATCCTTAATCACTTCATAGTAGTGGCAGTGGCTGCCACTACTCAGCCACACTGAAAAAGGACTTGCATGTATAAGCCGTTTCTTGTGTGTGAGCTTCTTAACGACCTTAACGACAGGTAAATAACGACAACCGAACAAACAGAACCATCATTTTATTATTTAACAATAACAAAGTCCGCAGACTGACAAATATCAATCGACTGTGGAAATTACTACAATTAAGTCTGCTCAGGGAAATAGACAACGAAAACTACGAGTACATCTATGGCTGTGTTCCTAAAAACAAGAAACTGATTCCGGTACCGATCCAACGAGTGACAGAGATGTGGAATGTTGTACATCCGTGGGTGCGTGAGAAAGATAGAGTCGCGGTATCTGATCCCGAGTTATGCCAACCTTTAGAGAGAAAATTTTAGCGTAAAAAATGTATGATTCAATTCTTCAGATTATGATCTCTAAACAAAAGCATCTCTATACAAATTGAGAAGAGAAATGAGAGAAACCGACTTCTCTCGATGCATTTCTATGTGGTACAATCAGTAACGGACAGCGATACGAAAGTAGACCGGTTGTCATTCTGCTTTCGGGATTCCTATGTAGATGGTTCAGATATCGCAATACTATCTTTCTGTCTCTCTTTTTTTACGGATACACAACATTTCACAACTCTACAACTCACTGGATCGATACCGGAATCAGTCTTGCTTTTAGGGACTCGGTCTTATGTATGACTATAATCCAAAAGGACTTGCGAGCACCTCAGACTACATTTCGGGGAAAGCATAATACATAGATCGAATAAGTGGTCATTCATGTTGGTCAGGTGATTTCATAGCTAATTTTCTACCAGTGGGAAGCATTAAAATGCATTTAATACGCCATGGTAAATGTTAACAGGGACCGTTTAGTTCTTACCACTAAATTTAGATGGCAGCTCCAATTTTTCGTCATTATCTTATTAGAACCCAAACAAAAACAATAAAATTATCAAAGCAGTTTCATAAATTAAATAATATAATGTATGTGTAAAAAAACGATCAAACAAAAACGAAAAGGATGATGAGAGAAAATCGGTTAGAAATTGCATTATTTTTGCGCTTAACTCAGTCTTTGATTAGCTGCTTTT
This sequence comes from Chloromyia formosa, assembly GCA_964017055.1. Taxonomy (NCBI): domain Eukaryota; kingdom Metazoa; phylum Arthropoda; class Insecta; order Diptera; family Stratiomyidae; genus Chloromyia; species Chloromyia formosa. Next base: position 53,767,201 of record OZ024818.1, read on the forward strand.
TTTCTCTCTCTCTCTCTCTCTCTCTCTCTCTCTAGAGTATTAGTTTTTCTTAACAACTAATCGTTAATCTGAATCGTATATCGTATCATTAAACAGTGATATCATTCAAAAACGTATTCCTTACCTTATCCTTAACGTTACGCAAAAAATCACGATAATTCTTTCCCTTCTTGCCCATTTTGTCCGTATAGCGCAACGTTTCCATTTCGAATTCATCGGATATGCCCTGACCGGCATTCAATATATCCAAACGTTCATCGATAAATTGTCTAAATATTTGCAATTCCATCATAGACGATAGAAAATTGCGTAAATGTGGCGGTCGCGATTCAATAAACGTATCACGATCCCATGTGATTTTTTGTCCTTGCGAATATTTCGCGGCATCGCGATAGCCTCCAATCAATTGCACTAGTATACGTAGGAAAATTTTTGATATTCGATCGCCCATCAATTCGTGGGTGTTGCCAAGATATTTTTTCATTTGGGACACAAGTTCGGGCGGCATGTGTCGCACATCGTCAAATGGATTGTTAAATTCTTTGCTATCACAGTTTAAAATGACTACTTCGCCTAACTCTTCGGGCGTCATCTGGGAGTGGGACCAGAGAGGAATAGAAGAAACACCAAAATTGGAGATTAGTCAGCGTCACCCGAAAAATCCGATCGTTTATGATCTGGTAGAACACTTACCGTATGCAAAACAGCTTCCGGCACACCTATTAGATATGGCATGGGGGCGCATAGGAAATCTTTCATTTTCATTGGTAGAATTGGTATGAAAATATGCTGCCACACCATCGGATAGAGAAGTGCACTAGCGGCTTGTATACACGAAGAGAGCCGATCTAAACGACGCGATGTGAAAATTATGCGACGTTCCGATAACATTGCTGCAAATACTGCAATCATATTCTTTGGATCCACAAAGTTATAGTATAAACTTAAATTATGCTGAAATGAAAAAGAGGAGGAAAATGGGATTGATTACAAATGATCTGTTAATCTGTGATGTAAGTAGGAGGGATGCAAATAGAATTTCAGGTAACCAAACGGCAACTACAAATTGCATAAGGTAAGCAGCTCAACAACCTTGAGCGTAGCAGAAAAAAATCCTGGGACGGAATAACACGCATCAAACCCACGCCCACGTATGTATCATACGATAATTCACCTACCAGTGGGTGTTGTTTTAAAGCATTTTTCAGTATCTTATAAGCAGTTAGAAAGTTCAAACACAGATAAATTATGATTAAAACAGCGCGTTTCCATTACGAGATTTTTTATTTTTCAAAGAAAACAATATTGTTTCGAGAGGTACTTGCTCTCTTCTTCAGTTCTTATTTGGCACTAGGGATTTACATGTTCGCAACCCTTTCTTATATAGCTAATTGGTAACAATCACTGCGTTCCCGTTTTTGAGCGCCGCGGCTATTCTGCGAATGGAATGCATGTGAACGGAAATCGCTGGTTTTTCCGTGTGCATGCATTTCAATTGCCGAATGACCACTACGCTCGAGAACGTGAACGCAGGCATTATTAGCTTAACAGATGGTACATTACATATGTTTGTGGCTTATTCTACCTGGCTAATTTGAACAATCTAGACACACAATTGCCCGCGTCGTGGTTCAACAACGTATCTCTACCTACTCGACTAATCTCGAAACTTTCCGCCGCATCCATTTTGTATCTTTGCCGAACGTTGCGCAATATTTCGACATCCTTAAATGTGATGTTGTGTCCTGTTTCAATCATGTGTCGAGCAACCATCGATTTCGTATGTCTCACGGGGTTTTTCCGGCCCAACTCGGCGTCGCTATAGTGTTCCGCGAACCTGGTGGTAATTAGCCGCCGTGTTTGGCCTATGTATGCCATGTTGCACTCGCAATTGATCTTGTATATGCCGCTTTGTTCGGTTATCGCTAGTTTGTCCTTCGGGCTCCCCAGGAGCGATTTTATCTGGCTACATCTGCTCGTACCTACGACGTCGATATTATATTTTAGGAGCGTCTTCCTGATAGTCCATAGAATGGGGGAATATGTGACTCCTGCTCTGCGGGGTGGTGTATTGTCATCGTCGTGTGTAGCCAACCTGGACAGACTATTTCGCTCGCTTCTGCTAAGTTTTTTTGCGATGATGTTGTCGACTATTGCGGGGCTGTATCCATTAATCGCCGCTGTTTCGTGGATGTATTTGAGCTCCGCATTGTATCGCTCAGGATTCAGGGGCGTGTTTAGTAGCCTGTGCACGAGGCTGTGGAACACGGCCATTTTTTGCTGTGGCGTGTGCTGCGAGGAGCTGACGATGGTTCGCTGAGTATTGGTTGGTTTGCGGTATATGTCAAACTCTATCTTGCCGTTGGTTCTTATCACCTTTAAGTCCAGGAATGCGATACCGGTGTTGTTTTCGACCTCCATAGTGAACTTAATGTTTTGATGTATGGTGTTTAGCACCTCCAACATCTCGTGCAGCTGGCTCCTGGGTATAATCGCAAGGATGTCATCGACATACCTGACCCAAAACTGTGGCATGACTCCTCTCTTCTCGATTTAGTGTTCGATGGATGTCATGAATATTTCGCTGAGGAGTGGTGATAAGAGGTTCCCCATCGCAGTTCCCGCGGTGGTTTTATAGAACTTATTCCAGAAGGTGAAATAGTTCTCGTCCATACATAGCTGAGCTAAGCGTTTGTATTGGGTAGCTTTTTTACGCCATTCGGGTGATTCGCCGAACGTCAACAACCATTCCTCGAATTTGTTAAGCGCCTCTGCTACGGGAATGCTCGGGAAGAGTGCTTGAACGTCGAAGGATACGATGCACTCGTCTTCGGCGATGGCCCCTACGCCCTGTAACCTCTCGATGAGTTTGGCGGAGTTTTGAATTGCGTGGTTGCTATATACGCTCCCCAGGGCGTTGCACTCTTTTGTGAGCCACTTCGCGATGTTGAATGTCGGGGAGTTGGTATCTGCAATAATCTCGCGTACTTCGTTGATAAATTGTTATACAAAAAAAAAGTCGCAAACGCACTTTTATATTTTGTCTTTACCACTACTTTTATTTTTATTCCTGACGCTCGTTTTCTTTTCTTCATTCCTCTGAAGAAAAATGAATTACCACAAAGTAGACAAGTCGTCAATCGAGTAAAAAAAAATATTTCGGATATTATTCCAGATGTTCTGCCTTAATGGATTGAGTGGAGGATTTAGCTCCACTCGATTTGCCGATAATAATTATCCGAGTCGAATTACGGCGATGCGGAGAAGGATAACGAGATTAATAGCCAAGAGAATCTAGTCCGGTGACAAGGTTCTTTGTTGTGGAAAGTATTCATTTTAGAGCTCGTGCACACGGCAAACTTTTTAGTTCGCAGAAGAACTAAATAGTATAGTCAGAAAAATAGAACACACGACTTTTATTGTTTTTGTCACAACGAAAATATGTAACACCTTAAAGGAGGCTCTGGAGGTATAGCAATGTATATAAATGATCAGGGTCACTTCCTGATTCAATTTAGCCATGTCTGTCTGTCCGTAATAATGGACGAGGTATGATAAAAAAAATAACGGTACGCCTTCAACCACACGTCGATGGTTGATTCTATATAAGTCTCTATGGCGTATGCGGTAGCGCATAAGTTCTTGGTAGTCCGGATGGCGCAACGGTTAGCACGTTCGCCTTCTAAGTACTGGGCCCCGGTTCGATTCCTACTGAATGCGGTAGTTTTCAATAAAAAAGGGGCTTTACGTGTCGGACTATGAGCCCACTCAGCTGTTAAATGAGTACCCATTTATGGGGTAAATAACTCGGTTGAGCGTGTTGCTGATCATACACCTCTGCACAAGACCGTCACGATCTAGGAAATGAGATGATGCTAACTCATCTCGAGGCCATAGTTCAAATTGGACTGTTGCGCCAGTTATTTATTTATTTATAAGTTCTGAAGCACAACGACCCGAGTTCGAGTCCCGGTCGAACATGCAAACGCTAAAATTTAATTTGAATGTTGAAATGAAATTCGAAAATGACACAATCGTAAAATCGCGAAATAAGCATACTAACGGGATGTTGCCGATTTATTTTTGACTTGCGATGAGTATGTAGGGGCCAACTTAGGAAAGGTAAACACGGTAGTAGCCTCCGTTAGTAACATTGGGGGCACCGTTGGTTGACAAAATACCTTTTTTCGGTCTGAGACCGAAATCACCCAGCTGAAAGATCATTGAAGAATACGCGATCAAAAACACTATTAAAGAGCTACCTCTGCGCTATATAGAAAATAGCTCCCGGCGACTCTTAGGACACCTAAGGAAGCAACCCTTCTCCTAAGGTTGACGAGCCTCGAACACCGGCAAGGACTTTTGGCTACAAACAACGAACCACGTTCGGTTTTTGGAACGTTCGATGAAGTGGAACGGATAATGACCACATATAACATCTCTATATTAGGACTGAGCGAAACAGGACGGGTCAGATCGGGATCGACTTTATCGCCAAGCTCCCAAACAGTGCTGCTCTACTCTGGAAGTGAAAACGATACCTCGTCGGAATTCTGTTGACTAAGGATGGACGCCGATCTCTAATCGATTGGAAGCCCATTTCCGTCCGTATCATTATAGCCAGATTCAACTCCAGGGTAAGAAACATTACAATAATTCAGTGCTACACCCCGACTGAACCAGCGAATCAATCGGACTAGGACGCCTTCTATCACCGACTCGGCGACACCTTCGACAAGGATCCCAAAGGTGACATAAAAACTGTTATGGGGAATCTCAATGCCAAAGTCGGGTCTGACAAGCTTGGCTTGGAACACCTAATGGATACTAAATGAAAAACGTTGATTTTTCCTAAGACGGGATTCTTTTTTATTTATTTGTAAATGCGCATTTCGGACACCAGTTGTGTCCTTCTTCAGTACAATTCAACTACTGAATTGTACTGAAGAAGGACACAACTGGTGTCCGAAATGCGCATTTACAAATAAATAAAAAAGAATCCCGTCTTAGGAAAAATCAACGTTTTTCATTTAGTATTGCTATAGGCGTGGAAAACATCGACGAAAATCTCTTGTGTACCTAATGGATTTTTGCAACTCTCGTCAACTCGTCATCGGCGGTATCTTGTTTAAGCACAAACGATGCGATTTAACAACCTGGGTTTCTCCGAATGGCAGAACAGAGAGCCAGATTGACCATATAGCCATTTCCACGACATGGAGGAACCGTCTCGTAGGCGTCAGGTCGAAGCGGGGTGCTGATATTTGCAGCGATCACCAACTTGTTGCCGCAAAAGTGCGCTTACGAACGGCAGCGATCCATCGCCCACAAAATGCAAGAATCTTACCACGTTTTAATGTGCAAAAGCTTAAACCCCCATCTATAAGTGTCACCATACACTGCCGAACTCGAACACGAACCTAGTACAAATGGACCGGTTTTCTTCACACCTATGTGAAGTGTATGTGTGTGTCAGAGGACATTTGTACCAGATTCGTGCTCGAGTTCGACAGTGTATGGTGACACTAAGACGTGCATACGAGTATTCCACCGCCTTGCACGAGAGCTAATGCACCACCACCTTATGAGTATCCTGCAAATTGAATATAGATGGCATATCGCTAAGGACTCATTTAGTACATGTGACGAAACATTTGTAGGCAAATTGGAGCGCGGTAGAAGACCTTACATTAGCAACTCTACATGGTCTCTAATCTCAGCACACAAGAAAGTTAAGGAACAAATTAACTCAGCTACTGACGACTCAGCCAAAGACCAACTCAGAGCTGAATACCGTTCTCTTCAGAAAGGCGTACAAGGAAGTGTAAGACCGGACAAACGCAATAACATGAACACATTAGCGGAGAAGGCAGAAGAATCGGCTTATCGTGGTGACAGTGGAACCCTTTACCAACTTATCAAACCATTAACTGGAAAATCTTTTACAACTCAACATCCCGTGAAAGATAAAGACAGGTCTCTACTGGTCACCGAGGAACACCAACTACATACGAAGATGGAGAGAGCACTTCATGGAGGTCCTCAACAACACCTTTGGACCTACGAACTTATCTTCATTAGAGTCAGTAAATATCCCGCAAATAGCCAGAGTGGATACCAGACCACCATCTAAGGTGCAAGTAACAGCGGCTATTAAATCGATAGAAGCGGATAAACCCCCCGGAGTAGATGGAATCCCGGTAGAACTATTTAAGGCGGATATCAATGCTACTGCGGATATTCTTCTCCCCCTTATCCAAGAGTGTTGGGAAACGGAAACTCTCCCTAAAGAGTGGAAGAAGGGCGTCATTATTAAGATCCCGAAGAAAGGCAACCTGAAGGATTGTAATAACTGGCGTAGAATTTAAATTTTCCCAGCAGTCTCCAAACTGATAGCAAAAATAATCTTTAACCGGATCAAACATATAGTTGAACGATGAACAGGCTGGCTTTGGCGAGGACTTTTCATGTAGCGACCACATCAACACCCTCCGAATTATTATTGAACAATCCGCAGAATGGAGATCCCTATTACATCTTATGCTCGTCGATTTCGAAAAGGCGTTTAACAGCGTTGGCCGCGGAGGGCTTTACGTAGGAGAGGCATACCAGATAAAATCATATCTATCATCAAGGAGGCCTATGAGGGAGCCCAATGTCAAGTCTTACTCAAGGGTAAGTTATCCAGATACTTTCGAGGTGCATAGCGGAGTGAGACAAGGCTGCATTTTACCACCTATATTGTTTTTGATTGCCATTAACGACGTACTCTGCAGCGCGCTTCATGAACACCAGAGCAAAGGTATTAGATGGAAGATATGTCTTCTTTCAAATAAATCGGATCATGTATAATAGCTCAAATGACTGATGATCTGCACGGCGTAAGTCGTAATGCTAAAAATCAATGCTGCCAAAACTAAGTACTTGAGCTTGGGCCCAAGAAGACAGAGCGAAATCTGTGTATCGAGGCAGGCAGTCGAAAAAGTGGACAGTTTTTATCACCTCGGAAGCGTAGTTACAGCAGATGGTGAAGCAGATGCTGATGTAGTCCCGCATCAATAAGGCTCGGGCAGCTTTTTTCAGCTTGACTCCTTTCTGGCAAAACAGTAAAATCAACATCAGTTGAGAGAGTGCCTCAATAGGCAAATCGTAGAGTGAGCTGAAAGCGATGACGGTGAACAGGACGAGGTGGAAGGTCTGCGTGTTTAATGCCCTATGCCCCACAAGGGGTTAACAGGAACCAAAGAGAGGGAGAGAGAGATAAGTACGTCGATTAGGGAAGCACACTGCGACTTTCGGCCGAAATTTTGATGAAATTAAAGAATCATTTTTTTGCACAATGTTCTTCGCAAGTTATGGCTTGTAACTATCCGTTCAAACCGTTATAGAGGTAGTAGCGGTTTTCTGACGTTTCTGAGAATTGGCTTTAGTTAAATAGTCTGTGGCCAACACTTTAATACTTTGCCTTAACGCCTAGTGTGGCATAGCGCGTCAACCACTCCTTTGCGCCATCGTACTCTGTTCTGGGCAATGGGGCGCAACTCCCCAAACGACTTACACTCTTTTGCCACAGAACGACGCCATGTGATTTTAGGACCCCCTCTTGGTCGGCCTTGGTTTGGAAATGGGGTTCCATTTCATGGCATGTAAAGCAATGTAGTTATCATCCCTCCGCATTGTGCGATTTATCCGCTGCCATTTTGCATCTGCATCAGACCCGTACGACGACTTACAACGTCACGACATCACGTCACTACTCCAGGTTAGGTATACGCTGCTTTCTTTATAAAGACTGTGCCCTCCATCGTTTTTCTGCAAAGCTCCTCGTTCGACAGTAGGCACAAAACTTTCCCACTTTAATTCTGACCTTGATAGTCCTTTCAGGTACTTTTTTATTCTTCTGTTAAATTTTGAAGAATTTGGTTTTTATGCGAATGACCTACAATCGATTGCTCTGAAGTCAAAAATCACGGAAGAATGTATCCAAAGTTATTTCCGTTCCTCTTTTGTCAATACATTTAGTAGAATCTACTGCTACAGTGCTTCGTTTATTATAGTCGAGTGCTAATTGCGCTAATGCTCGAATAATTGATTCAAAACCTCACAAACTACCCTCTCATTCATAAAGATCTGTTTATGCAAACGTTTTGCATTAAACCCGCGCTGTTCCTTGTCCCGGGCCATTCACACATTCCTATGCCGCCGCCATGCGAATTCATCACAACAAGCACAACATCATCGCGCACAGATTATGCAAAATAATTTTCGTCAATGATGCGAAACCATCTTTCCGCTCGTCACAACGTTCTAAACAATTAAATCGCTGACGAAGTCCCAACAACAACAACGCCATCGGCGCGACCTTCACACACAGATGCGATCTTTCGAAGTTATCGATCGCGTCGCAACGCAATCGTCACTAGAAAAAAAGAAGCAGACACTTTTCATAACAAACAAAAAATCTCCGATCTCTAGAACGAATCTAGCAATCGAGCTCGCAATGGCAGAAGAGACACAGACACAATCACCAGGTAGATAGATCGTGCGGTCTCAATTGGGGCCACTCTGAATGATAAAATTCTTTTGCCGCCTGATCACTTTGAGCCCCGAAACAAACAAAACAACTAATACTCACATTTTCCGGAATACTGGGAAGTTCAAACTGCGACGGGCGCTGAAATGTGAAATGCTGCAAAGACAAAAGCGACAGAGTTGAAAGCCCGCGGCACACATGAGTCACAAACGCTAGCTGGGCCGGCGAACGGTTGAACTTACATTTTGGCCTGAATTGTAGAACAATTTCAGACTGCTTCCGCGTTCCGGTACACCTTTGTTATAGGCCTCGGCCAGGAACGATTGAAACTCGCCGTTCTGGTTGCGTCGCAGCTCATTCAGCACATTCAGTAGTTTCAGGAAGGTGTCATGCCAGGGCAGGTATGTTATCAGGACCATTGCACTGCGCGTTTTCGGGTCATGTCGGCAGAATCCAAAGCGGAACTTGGAGTCGTCTCTGGTCCACACGAATGAGTACGATTGCACTGCCGAGCTGCAATTTTGGCAAAAAAAGGGGGAACGGTGATTAGTCATACACACGCTGTATAGTGTTTAGTGATTTTGTCACACGGAGGACACGTACTTATCGAACTCGCAAGGATATGCAAAATCGGCAATCTGTGAGATGACCTGATTATCGCGAAACGACTCGGGGAAGCATTCTGTTATCGTCCCGGACATGCGGGGACTGTCGCTCTGCTTCAGTTCGCACCAGAACTCGAAGAGTTTCTGAACGTCCTCCCTGCAATTGGACACAACATTGTTAGTTGAGCGTGGTACGACGGCCGGGCTTTAAATTCCACTTTTACTTGATTCGTGAACTCATTGCGACTTGGGGGCTGCTTCTGTTGCTGCCACTGTTGGGGGGTGTAGGTCTTCTCGCGCCGTCAATCATCCAAAAGTGGGTTGCAAAGCACTTCTACGATTGCCACACTTGGTCTATGGCCTGATCCGCATCATGCTGTACGCCACGATTCAAATCATACACTTGCGCTTCACTAGCACCAGCTGCTACACACTTTTCTATTGCAAAAATTTTCGCGTTTTTCCCAAGATGAGATGAGCAGTTGCAGCAAGCAAAAGTCGTGTTTTCGGGCCAGCCCCCTGGGAGAAAGGTGAATACGACGCGCGCGATTACGTGATTTGCACGACGACGCGACAAAACAGTTAAATGGCAAATGACCGCAATAGAGTGTACACTTTCCGTTCCGAACGATACTCCCAAAATGGGCTGAAAAAATTGCGAAAGTCCAAACGAAAAAGACAACGACGGCGACGGGGCCACAGCCACTGCTCCGCTCTCGTGCAAGTAAATGCAAAATGACACATTCGACCCGATGATGAACCGACGAGATGTCAAAGTGGCGGAGGCGGATTCTGTAGATTTCGCCTAGTAGTTCGCCCCGATTGGGTTATTCGCCGTGATTTTGGTATATTGAAATTTTGATGTTTTTCTTTTAATTTCTGCAGGAGCTCTCTATTTAGAATTATCAACAAGTTGTTAGTGTACTGTGTACAATTGATATACTCTGTTGTAAAAAGACAGGAAAACGGCTGATGGTAATCACATTTCTTTCGACCCACCCTATAGCCAGAAAAAAGTCAGTCATAACAAAAACAGCTGATGGTAATCAAAACAATGTGGCGCTAGTGTCAAAGTCACATCCGCTTACGGGCGATCCCGTGGTTTCTTTCTTGGAATTCTCGTAAAACGGAAGCAATTGTAAATGTAAAACATTGAAAAGGATCAGAAGAGATTCTAGTCATCGCATCGCAGGGTAAGGACGCTTCGGTAATGTGCTAAAGAATAAGAACACATCGAAGAAAGAACACTACTCGTGTGTAAAAAATTTGTCAAATATTTAGGAGTTATTCTCGGCCAACCTCGTTCTGGGGGCGACTTCGATATCTGAGGCGCCAAATTTTACTGAGGTTAATGGTTTTAATCAAATTTGGTCTGAAAGAAACGAATCTGAAGTCTTTTTTTGCGAACTCATAACCGTTTTGGAGATACACTCCGGCTGCTAAGAGACTGAATAAAATGCCCAAACTGACCGAGGTTAGTGTCGAATCATTAGTATTCCGGTCGCTGTGATGTATGGTGACACTCCCAAAAACCCACCTCCCTTCCCCCACCCCCGCAATTTAGTGGCTGTGAAATTTTCAAAATTATAAAGATTAGTGTCGAATTAACAGTTTTCGAGGTCGAAAAGATGTACGGTAACACTCCCAAAAACAAAACAAAAAAACTAGGCCGAAGCGTATATACCCTAGACTTGTACAAACCTAGTGGTGATGCCAAAAGTACCAATTGGCAACGACCATTTACATTAAAAGCGAGTTTCCTATATGACCAGTTTATAGGGGAGGTTGGCACTCATTCAGGAGGATGTTGACCATTCTCAAAATCAATTAACTAGCCCATTTTACAAATATTTGTCGAGTTTTTCAAGTCATTAGTTTCATTTTATCTAAAGTTATCGCCTAGTTGAAGTTTCATTTGTAGGGTAGGTAGGGGTTCCTTGGGTCAGATCTTGCCCATCATTGCCACCAACCAATTAGATCATGCTATGAACATTTAAGCAAAATGTCAAATCTCTAGCTTCATTCTATCGAAAGTTATCGCTTATTTGAAGTTTCATTTGTAGGAGAAGTAGGGGTTTGGGTGGTCGGATTTTACGTATTTTCAATATCAGCCAGCTGAATCCTACTGCAAACATGTAACCAAAATTTCAAGTCGCTAGCTTTGTTTTGACGTAAGTTATCGCTTATTTTTCATTTGTAGGGAAGGTAGGGGTTCCCTGGGTCGGATCTGGCCTATCTTTAATACCAACTAACTCAATCTTACTTTAAATATTTGACCAAAATTTCAAGTTGCTGGCTTCAGTCTATCAAAAGTTATCGCTTATTGGAAGTTTCATTTGTATTGGAGGTAGGGGTTCCTTGGGTTGGATCTCGCCCATTTTCAACACCAACCAAGTAGATCTTATTAACAACGTTCCTGCGGCAGCCGGTTCTACGCACCGGAGCGACCAGTTTCACAACGGCCAAGAGCTGCCAAAACCCTTCAATGCAAGAAGGAAAGTGTGTTTGTGTGTTACATGACCGTATCGTCTTTTTTTATGTTCACTGCGAGCAAAATATCTCGGCGCAACTGCTCTCAGTGTTACTTCTCCGCGCCGGCATTGAAAGTAATCCAGGACCATGGATATGCTGCGTATGTGATAGAGTGCTGCACCCAAACGCGACGACGGTGAGATGCAATTTGCTGCAATCAATGGTGCCACCTAAGACACTGTTCAGGACTTAACCATCATAAGCACTGGAATCCTTCCTTTACTGCCAGTCATTGTAGAAACAGAGGACAACGAGTAGCAACCACGTCTAACACGCCTCAACAATCAACACCTTCGAGCGTCCAGACAAGTTCACAGTCATCCCCTATGACTCCTACTAACAGTTCTCACAGGATTTCCCAACACAATCTTACGCCAGCACCACCGATTGCCATTTTCAATACGCTCTCACTCGTCCAACTCAACTGCAATGGGTTGCAGAACAAGATCGCCGAACTCACATCATTTATGGACAGCCATCGCATCCAAGTTGGAGCCATACAGGAGACGAAACTGCACTCCAACTCGTCCCTAAACTCATATGGCAACTTCGCTATTGTCAGGAAAGACAGGTTGACCAACGCGGGGGGAGGGCTTGCCTTCATTATTCACCATTCCGTGCAATACCGGGTAATTGATATCACCAGCATTGACAACACCATGGAAGTGCAAGCCATCGCCTTAAAATCGGGTAATGTTGATATTGAAATCTACAATATATACATTCCACCGGTATCCAGCTGTCCCTCTGGATATCACGTAAATATCAAGCATCTCCTCACTGGTCAACATCGCCTCCTGCTCGGTGACTTTAATGCTCACCACGAACTCTAGCACTCCAACCTTAACAACGACGCCAGAGGTATCTCAATAGCCGAACAGATTGATGCCTCAGATTTCTGTACCCTAAATGATGACATCCCCACTCGCATCGCCGGTACATGTTCCAGTTCTCCAGACATCACGATTGCTAGTGCTGGCCTCATAAATGAAACGCAATGGGAGCCGGTCTTAACACTATCTTCAGACCACCTACCAATCGTGATAAGGCTTGACAAACCATCAAACATCATATCATTCGAACACCGCACGTTTGTCAACCACAATAAGGCTGACTGGAACGGTTTTACCTCCTATACCAACGCCAAATTTCTCGCACTGCCAACGCCAACCGACGTTCGCACAGCCGAATCAAACATAAGGAAAGTCCTGAACAAAGCGGCTGCGAAGTTCATTCCTGCAGGACGGATTCCGAAAATTCGGCCCAACTTCCCAACCACCGCCGCTAGATTGGCAGACGAAAGAGACGGCATAAGGAGCGTAAACCCAGACGACCCCAGAATTCACGAGATGAACTGCGAGATCCAGAGACAGGTAGCCGAACACAGAAGATCAAAATGGAGCACCCATCTGAATAACTGCAACCTAACCACAGGGTTGAGCAAGTTATGGTCGACAGTCCGTGCCCTCTCTAATCCACCAAATCAGAGAGGGAACGTCACCATACAGTTCGGTGAATATTCAACAAGTGACCCTACCCACTGCGCAAGTCGTTTCAATAAACAATTTATTGAACACCCCGCACCAGACAGACTTAAGCGTAAAATCCGTAGACAGATTCACAATCGAACCACAGATAGCATACCTGTTTTCACCACGGACGAAGTAGTTGCAGCTATAAGGAAGGCAAACAACTCGAAAGCATTGGGACCAGATGGCATTTCAATGACCATGCTCAAACACCTCGATCTTCCAGCCATCAACTACCTCACGGCTACGTACAATCTATCCATCTCCTCGTTGATCGTTCCGGAAATCTGGAAAAAAGGGAGAGTCATCCGGATACTAAAACCTGGGAAGAAAGCGACACTCGGCGAATCCTATCGTCTAATAACTTTACTGTCACCAGTTGCCAAAACGCTCGAAGCACTAATCCACCCTGTTCTTACAGCCCACATCCAGCTCGCTGATCACCAACATGGCTTCCGAAGCATGCACAGTACGACCACGGCCTTGGATGCCATTACATCCCGCATCCATAATGGCCTCAACCAGGCTCGTCCGTGTGACAACAATATTGGTGGCGCTTGACCTGTCGAAGGCCTTCGACACTGTCAGCCATTCAGCGCTTCTGTCTGATATTAACTGTTCACCGCTTCCGACGCAAATAGTGAAATGGATTGCCAATTATCTCGCTGGCAGGCAATCCTACACAGAATTCAGGAACAGCAAATCTAAGCTTAGGAAGATCAAACAAGGGGTACCTCAAGGAGGAGGTCTATCTCCTACCTTGTTCAATCTATACCTCTCAGGACTCCCAGCACCACCTGAAGGGATCGATATTATCTCCTACGCTGACGACTGTTTCATTCTAGCAACAGGGAATGACATAGCGGCTATGTGCAGAAACATCAACGGTTATCTTGAACGACTAAACTCGTTCTTCATAAACAAGAACTTGACCGTCTCAGCGCCCAAATCCTCGGCAACACTATTCACCACCTGGACGAAGGAGGTCAAGATGCAGCTTGATATCTCGATCGGGAATCATCCTATTCCTACTATAAACCATCCTAAAATCCTAGGAGTTACGCTAGATAGCATGGCCACATCATCACCCCATGCCTCAACTGTATGCGATAGGATGCGCAGTAGGAATAAGATCCTCAAAGCCCTGGCCGGTAGCACCTGGGGCAAGTACAAAGAAACTCTACTGGTAACGTACAAAGCAGTCGGAAGATCAGTGGCCAACTATGCGGCTCCTGTGTGGTCGCAGAATCTCTGTGACACGCAATGGAAAAAGATGCAAACGTGCCAAAACGCCGCTCTCCGCTCTGTTACAGGCTGTCTCCTGATGTCACCGCAGGACCATCTACATCAGGAAACCAGGATGATGCCTTTAAGAGATCACAACCAGCTTCTTGCCAAGCAATACCTGGTGGGTTGCTATCGTAGTGATCACCCTAACGTCAATCTCATGGACAAGACGCCGCCGCCCAGACATGTCAGGCGCGACCTGAAGGACCTTGAAAGAGACGTCCAGAGATACAAAAGGGAACCATTTGATAGTAGCGCACATAGGTCGGCCATCGCAGCAATACATCGAGAAGAGGTCAACAAGTCAATAGCAAGCTTAGGTCCGAATCCAGTGCTCTCGTCCATACCACCAACGATATCTCAGGAAGAGGAAATACTTCCGAGAGCCACGAAAACAACACTCGCCCAACTTCGGTCAGGCTGGTGTTCGCGACTGAACTCCTACCTATCTCGCATTGACCAGGACGTCTCAAACACCTGTCCTGCATGTAATGAAACTCCTCACGACGTAAACCATATCTTTCACTGCCCAGGTGCACCCACTCACCTGACCCCAAGATCGTTGTGGGAGAACCCAATAGGGGCAGCTAATTTTCTTTCCCTCAACACCGGAGATGAAGACGATACTATAGACATGTAACAGACAAACACATCGAATTCTGACCATTGCTACAACAACAACATCTTATTAACAACATTCTATAAAATTCAACCTGCTAGTGTAATTCTATCGAAAGTTATCGTAATTAAAAATATATTCATTTTTTTTGGAAATTTGTAGGGAAGGTAGGCGTTCTTTTGATCTGATTATGCCCAACTTACTAAAACTTAAGCAGCTTCTCACCTCAGGGTTTCATGCCAAAAATCAGGTGTCTACGTCAATTGGTCCAAGAGTTATAGACAAAAAACCTGAAAAGTAGGGTAGTACGGGGTTCTTTGTAAGACAATTACCGTTAGTTTTCAACTGATCGATTTTATTTTTGAAGGAGAGTATAAGATTACCCCCACGAGTAATATACCAAAGCTAGAGCTTTTCATGTTTATTTAGTCGGGAGTTGTAAATACATTTAAGTATTTGACATATGTAGGGGAGGTAGGCGTTCTCTTGGCCCGATCATGCCCATTTTCAATACCAACCAACTAGATCACACTGCCAACATTTGACCAAAATTTCAAGGCTCTAGCTTCATTTTATCAAAAGTTATCGTGCGAACGGACAGACAGAAATGGCTAAATCGAATCCGGAGGTGACCCTGATCATTTATATATATTGCTATACCTCCGGAGCCTCCTTAAAGGTGTTACATATTTCCGTCGTGACAAAAACAATATACCCTATACTAAAAGTCTAGGGTATAAAAAATTAAAAATAATGGTACGATCACAGGGACGAAGTAGCACCGATCCGCGAAGGATGAGGGCAGCCAGACGGGCAGAATCAGCAGAAAAACGTTAGCAGCGTGTTGGAAGTGTTCGCTGTACAGTTGCTGAAACACCGCATATATGCGAGGCGCGCAACTAAAGGTCCATCGACCCATCAAATATCATAGAACGGTGGAAATAGGGGGAATTTTTTTCCACACGTCCTATGATATTTGATGGTTCGATGGCAGTTTGGTCGTGGTTGTGCTCGTCAATGGGTGGCGACCTTAAGGGGCAAAAATAAAAATGACTACTGTGAGAAACGCTGAATCAATTCCGAGACAAAATCAACGGAGAGATTTGAATTCCAATATGACAAAAATTTCGATTACAGCGTCCATTCAAGCGTTTCAATTGGGAAGGGGCAAAAAAGTGAATAAAATTTGGAAAAGGAACGACCGGAATGTGCTTTCAAACGGAAAAGCGTTTTCAAAATATTTTGGACGAGATCCCTTATCAAAACATTTCCTCCAAATTTCAGGAAGTACAAAGCTTGCTTCCAAATGAATTTGTTCGGAGCAAAAAGAGTTGTTAACGAGGTTAGATTTATGCCAACGTTTAAAGTACTGGGTCAGATATACCATCAAGTGGGCTCACTTCTTCCACTCCCCGACAAGTTCTTGCAAATTTATTTCATGGGCAACGAAGAACACAGCAAGTAGATCAGCGTTTGCGAAACATTCCCGGTGCAAATCATAAATTGTGACTGATCCCCAAAGAGATTAACAAGCGGAAAATGCATTGATACGCCTATTCTGAACCGCATTGGATCGAGTGGCAGCTTGGGACATGCAAATTCGAATAAGGGCCAATATGATATGAAATAAACCCGGAGGCCAATCAGAGTGCCCAAAAAAGGTGAACATGACGGAGATTAGTGTCAAACCAATGGTTTTCGGGGTCGCTGAGACGAATGGTGGCGCTACCAAAGCCCCCTCCCCCCGGGGTGAATGACCGTGAACAAATGTCTAAAGGTGCGTTTAGATTTAGCGAAACTACTCGCGACACTGATGCGCGAGGCAAATTTGCGCGTAGTGTGAACGTGCTCCTCACCCGAAACTGTCAGACTGGCCATGGATGAATTTCGGGTGAGTTTCCTCGCTCAACAGTTTCGCGGGTGGTTTCGCTAAATCTAAACGCACCTTAAGACGACCAAAATTAGTGTCAATGTTGTGAGCGTAGCAAAACCTAGATGGCAGATTGGCCATCTAGTCCTCTATTAAATCTGGGCAGATCAGTTAATTTATCGAGAAGTGTGGGCTGTGCAGCTTCTCAGCACAAAGGGCAATAGCACAATAGCAGCGCCCAACCCATTCTTGTCGATGGTGTCAACATTACTGACTCGCACACACTGAACGTACTAGGTATAAACATCTCTAGTAAACTAAACTGGCCTGACCACATCTTCTACATTGCAAAAAATGCAATGAAGTGTCTGGGTTTCATGAATCGGTGTAAAAGAGACTTTACACCATCTGATTTGGCGCAAATTTTTAAGGCCCACTTAAGACCGAGACTCGAATATAATTCCCACATTTTGGCTGGCGCAGGTCGAACTGCCCTATCCGCATTAGACAACGTTCAACGGAAAGTCTTCAAGCTTATTGGCGATGTATCCATAACTTTTCATATCGAGCCGCTCGAACATCGGCGAAATGTCGGTTGTTTATCACTTTTTTATCGCTACTACAACCGCCGTTGCTCTGACGAAATATCCAGTCTTATTCCTTGAGCTTGCTCTTCCTTTGCGTAACACCCGGCTAGTCTGCCGTGCCCATCCTCACATTCTTGAACTCAGTAGTAGTCATATCGTAAAATTCTGCGATTCATTTGTATCCAGAACAACACGAATGTGGAACAACCTACCATCTTTAATTTTCCCCCGCAGTTATGATTTGCAAAAATTCAAACGAAACGTACACCGGTACCTCATTCAAACTCAACCCATCCCAGCCTCACTACCCTAATTTCCTTCCCGCCACGTCTGGGCTCTCGCATCAAAGGGTATCCCCTAAGGTTTAGCATAAACATATAAAAAAAGAATCAAGGTTGCAGTGTTTGTGGTTTTAACACAAACCACGACCCACCCCCTTAAAAACGGTACACAGTTTATTACTAGACTATAACTTGTTTTTTTTTTGGCAGATTTATAAATTCTAGCTGCAGAATGCTAGCACTACCACTTATTGAAGAGGCTGCCTAACTCAAAATTAAAAAATGGAGTGATTTTGTGTTTGCACTTTCTAATCTTCGTTTATCTATTTCATTTCAGATTACGTATATAATCGTATTAAAACAAAGCATAGTGCTAACAATTTAACCGAACCGTTAAATGCATGCTCCATTCCACGATCCCTAAACTTTACCGCGCCAGTAATCATGATCATTCGTCGAAATTTTCTGCCACGCATCCTGCCCGACATATGTGCCACACTTTTCCTATCGGTATGCGTCGCAATCACCTTTTGGTTCGAGATGTTCGTTGTCGTTCCCGAGTTCCATACGCCCGGAAGTCTAGTCTACAACCTGACATTTTTGGCGGCCGTATTTCTGTTGGTCAACGTAAAAGCCAATATGTTAGCTGTGATGCTTTGTGACACCAGTATTAAAGGTAGACAACAATTAGAAGGCACACTCTAGCCGTTTTCGTTTCACCCGGTCTCAGATCCATATTCATTCAAACCCACAGATCCAGGTCTCTTGTGGGATCTATTCGGATCTAAGTTGAAAGTGAATTGGTTGAACGTCAATTTGTTTCGCCCCTATCTAAATGTACACTGAGTCCCCCACGCGGCGAAGTATTTGTATGGTGGCTATTTAAGTTCGCTCGTCACAGATCCGTGGCGTTCGATTCAGTTTGAATATGAGACCGAGTGAATCGAAAACGGCTTCTATCACATATGTGACTAATGAAACTCTTAAATTTCAGGACGAATACTATCGCCTCCCGACGAATTCGAGAAGAAAAAACTCTGGCGATTATGTGCAGTGTGTGAGACCCTGGCCCCGCCACGTTCGTGGCACTGTAACACGTGTCGAACGTGCATACTGAAACGTGATCACCATTGCGTCTTCACCGGTTGCTGTATTGGTCACTACAATCATCGCTTTTTCATGATGCTTGTCCTGTTTATTTTCATCGGCTCAACATATGCCAGCATTTATAATAATATTTTCATTTGGTACAATCATGCTGATGTGTACGCCAATTGGATGACGGTGCTGAAAATGATCATGCCACTGCTGATGCTCACGCTGGAAGCTTCGTCCGGCAATGCTCATCTCGTCATCTATGAATTGAATTTGATAGCAATTGGAATTTCGGGATTGCTCTTAGTGTACCACGGTCGAATCATACTTAAAGGCGGTGTGGTGCATGAACGTAAAATGCCCCAATATGATTTGGACTGGAGGGAAAATTTGAAGATGGTTTTCGGCGAAAAATGGCGCGTGGCGTGGCTGTTGCCCTTTGTGAAAAGCAAATTGCCTCACGATGGTATCCATTGGGAGGAAATTGGACTGAATTCGGGCAAGAATCGTTAAGATTGGAGGTAAGGATAGGACGGTTATTGAAGGGAGTATTTGTCTACGTTGTTATAACAAAAAAAACAACAACAATTTTTAATATTTTATGTGATTGTGCTGCAGGATATAAGTTAATTTGATAGAAACAGTTGATCTTTAAAAAAATGAAATAGTAGACTAAACTACGAGTACTAGACAACTGAATGTTTGGCTGCCCCGGGCTTTTGAATGGTATTGATCAGTATTTGGGTAAATTATTTTACATTATTACAGTCTTAACACAACCATTGTATTCAATATTCATAGACGACCATCAATGTGCTGTAATACTGAAATCATTTTTTAATGCCATTATGTCAACTACAATTTCGACTGGGAGTCAGTTGTATTTGAAGAAAAAACCCTCCTTTAGTTATGGAAATGATTTTTTTTTGCTTTAAATTAATTTTAATATTTTGTGCATAAATACTTGGTTTAACACATGCATTTATGTATTTCTTTACAATTGTAATAAATAAATAAATAATAAAAATAAAACAAAATGAACTGAAATGTAGGTACACGCATACCACTTTATACGGTCCAGATAGGCTCTGAAAATTTTGGCCGTAAAGTGAAATGGCGTATAAGGAGTACATAATTTTCGTGCAAATTGTAGCGGACGGTTTGATGCCCGTAGGGACGGAACCTAGGGTAGCTTAATTGACCGTGAAGGTCGGGCTGTGGCGAAGAAAAAGGCTCCTCAACGAGCTAAGCAGCGGTCTATGCTTGCTGTAGCTCAGTTAGGGAGACGTGGGCGGGGTTTTCGCCGCTCGTTGCCCCTGTCCTTTACATATTACAATAACAAAAATTCATAGGCCTGGGGAAGACAACACAAACAAGGGAGGTAAAAATGGGGAGTAAAAAAAATGAGACGATAAGGATGGAATGGTTGGCAGATAGCTCGCTTGCCCTCGCGCTCGGATTGGGGTCCAGGTGTAATGGGACCCTCACTCGACCTCTGGTTTTGTACCACCGACAGATCCTTACTCATCAGGTGCTGCCATAAATCTGCCGGTGGAAGCAGCACTACCATATGGTCCATTGCAGGTGGTGCATTACAAAATCCATATTAATAACAAAGGATCGATTCCAATTTATTTAACAAATAAAGTTTTAAATTCATAATGGAACGAAAACATAAAAAAACCAGGCCGAAGCTTCGCTTCGGCCCGGAGTCCGAAACGTATATACCCTAGACTTGTACAGACCTAGTAGAGATACCAAAAGTACCAATTGGCAACGACCATATGCATTAAGAATGGGTCTGCTAAATGGCCAGTTCATAGGGGAGGTTGGCACTCATTCAGTAGGATCTTGACCATTCTCAAAATCAATTAACTAACCCATTCTACAAATATTTGTCGAATTTTTCAAGGCGCTAGCTTCATTCTATCGAAAGGTATTGCTTATTTGAATTTTCACTTGTAGGGGAGGTAGGGGCTCCTTGGGTCGGATCTTGCTCATCATTGGCACCAACCAATAAGATCACCCTACAAACATTTATACAAAATTACAAGTCTCTAGCTTCACTCTATCGAATGTTATCGCTTATTTGAAGTTTCACTTGTAGGGGAAGTAGGGGTTTCGTTGGTCGGATTTTACGTATTTTCAATATTAGCTAATTGGATCCTACTACAAACATTTGATCAAAATTTCAAGTCGCTAGCTTTATTTTGTCGTAAGTTATCGCTTATTTTAAGTTTCATTTCTAGGGGAGGTAGGGGTTCCTTAGGTTGGATGTTACCCATCTTTAATGCCAACTAACTCAATCTCACTTCAAACATTTGACCAAAATTTCAAGTCACTGGCTTCATTCTATCAAAAGTTATCGCTTATTTGAAGTTTCATTTGTAGGGGAAGGTGGGGGTTCCTTGGGTCGGATCTTGCCCATATTCAATACCAACTAAGTAGGTTTTACTAGCAACATTCCACCAAATTTTGAACTCGGTAGTATCATTCTATCGAAAGTTATCGTAATTAAAGGAATATTTAATTTTTCGAAATTTGTAGGGGAGGTAGGTGTCCCTTTGATTTGATTATGTCCAACTTACAGAACCTTAAGCAGCTTGTTCCTTCAGGGTTACATGCCAAAAATCAGATGTCTACGTCAATTGGTTCAAGAGTTATAGACAAAAAACCTGAAAAGTAGGGTAGTACGGGGCTTTTTGTAAGAAAATTACCGTTAGTTTTCAACTGATCGATTTTATTTTCCCAGGAGAGTATAAGATTACCCTTACTAGCAATATACCAAAGCTAGAGCTTTTCATGATTTTTTAATCGGAAGTTATAGATACATTTAATTATTTTACATATGTAGGGGAGGTAGGCGTTCTCTTGGCCTGATCATGCCCAATTTCAATACCATCCAACTAGATCATACTACCAACATTTGACCAAAATTTCAAGGCTCTAGCTTCATTCTATCGAAAGTTATCGTGCGAACGGACAGACAGACGGACAGACAGACAGACAGACATGACTAAATCGAATCAGGAGGTGACCCTGATCATTTATATATATGCATTGCTATACCTCCGGAGCCTCCTTTAAGGTGTTACATATTTTCATCGTGACAAAAACAATATACCCTATACTATAAGTCTAGGGTATAAAAATTATGTCATTACAAAAACTTTAATATGAAGGCAAATCTGGGGCATTCGCAGATAGGTGTTGGGTAGACTCAATGTCCTCTAGGGAAAGCCGGCATTCCGTCCCAATGGACAGAACCATTTTCTTAAATATGAAGGCAAATCTAGGGCATTCGCAGATAGGTGTTTGGTGGACTCAATTTCCTCCAGGGAAAGCCGGCATTCCGTCTCAGTGGACAGAACCATTTTCTTTAAGTGATATCTCACCTCTGATATCCTACTCTGCCCAGGCGGCTAGCTTCTTTGAGACCGTAGGGATTGCCAAAATTTTTGGATTGCCGCAGCCCTGGTAGATTCCAGAACCGCAGCTTTTCGTCCGCAGACCATTCCTTCAGCAGTGTCTGGCTGTGGCCCAGCTCAGACCGTAGTAGGGATCAAGTCCGAAAAATTTTTCCGATGAGCCTTATCTAGTATGTTCATCCGCAGCTTCGTTACCAGTGCTATGAACGCGCCGATGCCCTGGTAACCAGCATAGAGTGGAAGGATACCACTAATTTCGACGAGAAATCCAAAGATCCCAGCACCAACTCCTTGTCCCGTTCTAAATCTAAAGTTATCTCTGGAATTTTGACGGACCTGCCTTGAAAAACTTATCTAAAGTCTGTCTTTTGTTTACCAGTGGCAAATAATCAACTTATGTATGACTCGTGTCATTCTAGCTGTGCGTTCTTCATCGGGGTCGGATTGAAGAAGAATTTATATTCCTGCTCGAAGAGATTAAGAGCTTCATTTAAATCTTTAGATGTTAATATCTTTTGCGTAAGTGGATTTTCTATATCGTGATTTTCTTGGGGTGATTCCAACTGCAGCAGTGCCTCGTTTGTTAAGGGGCTACTTTCAGAATTTAACAAATTAGGCACATCCCGTTCATACATATTTTCAAACCCATTATCCGCTGCAACACTTAGAATGGTTTGACAAATCTCGGGCAAAGAATCAGTGCCCTTTGTTTTTAGGGTTTTGTAGTAAAAACAAAACCCTTATGAAATCGGTCAAAAGTCTATCTGTCCGTCTGTCCATAGAATATCTCACGAACGGCTGAAGCTACAATACATACATGAAATTTTGTGGGAATGTGTAGAATTACTATAATTCGCCGGAGAAAACGACAATTTGTAATAGGCTAACTTTAAGGGGAGGTCCCCATAGAGGAGGAAATGAAGGTCAACATTTTTTTTTCATCTGGTATAGGCAAGTGGGGTATCATGAGGTACTACCGAGCACATTCCATTTTTGACATTTTCATCAACTTTGAAAAAAGGGGAAAAAAGGGGGGAAATATGAGATCATAAGGAACTTGTCCCACCCCCCTTAGAAATATGAAAACTTACAGAAAGGTGGCTTTTAATTAGTATAGAAAAGTAAAAATAATGGAAAATTGATATCTTGTCAAAATAAGTTAATAATAGTAAATTTTTATATTGTAGTTACAGTTAGCACACCCCACAGGTCCCCTCGTAGGGCGAATTGGAGTTAACCATTTTCGAAAGGGCAAAGATTGGTGGGGGAGGAGGGGGGGAGAGAGGGAGGTATGCTGGTCAATGACTCTACTTTCTATAATTATTCAGACAATTTATTTTTAATATTTTTTAAGCAAGCTTGCAATTTGCAATGTCGTCTCACCATAAATGGTCAGGACAGTTCATCTCCTATTGGCATGGGATACTACAAAACCCTCGGATTGCGGGCGTAGCCCTCTATTTTCCGGTTTCATTTTCTTGTCTTGTACAAAAAATGGTGAGCCTCACAAATTTTGGCCGTATATCGAATCAATGTGCGCCGTAAATCGACGCTGCGCCTCGATTCAAAGAGGCCGTTATAGCGAAACGACGTAAAAAGAGGGGCCGTACCATAGAGGAAGTAGATAAGAGGTGGAGCTCAGTACAAATAATTTTGTAGACAGGGACGCACTTACTCCAACGCACACAAACTTACCCCGTTGAGCTGAAAACGACGGCTACAATTAGGAGGAAATGGCCCTTTAGAGGGATAAGGACAAAACCAATTTCGAACAGCTGCTCAAAAGTCAAATTGGGCCCAATCAGTTTTAGTTGCGATTGTGGGGGATAGGTTACGTATGTGTGCGTGCATGGTTTTGGTTAGATTTCCCTGTATGCGTGCGATTTGACAGATATTTAGTATTGCCAGAATCGAAAAACAAGAGAATGAACGCACTTTTGGTATTACCCGATCGATCTGCTGTGATAGTCTTATCTCTTTCTGGTAAACGGAAACATATGACGCGGTGGTTTTGCTATCTGCTTTCCGCAATTCCATTGTGTACCGACAGTGGAATTCAATACATATGCAACAAATCCAATAGGAACAACCATCGTCTCAGTTGTACTGAGTTCCACCTCTTATCTAGTTCCTCTATGGCCGTACGCCGTATAAAGAGGTACATATGAGGGTATTCAGGCCGTCCAATCAGCTGTTCCCAATATGTCACGAAGTAACATAAAAATCAACGGTGAATTTAAGACCCGGAGGAATATTCTGTATGCAAATATGGAAGACTATGGATTTATGATTTTTCAGATAATTTTCTCTATTGCATTCAGGCGGCTATTACACTACATATAAAAGTTCTTTGTAAGGCTGCGCGCATGTTGGCTCACGTTCGCGTGTCGCGTTCACGTGTTTTATGTCAAACGGTTGGAGTCTATGATTTTCAACCAAAGACGCGAATCTGCCAATATGGCAAATGCTCGGCTATTGTCGTATCAACAAATTGAGTTCATTATTGTGCTTTAAAATGGATAATTAGGTAAGAATTGAGTGGCAAAACAAACGACTGGGGAGTAGTAGGATGTGCACAAACACTCATTTCATACTAAATTATTGGCGTTAATACACAATAATGAATCCAATTTGGTGAAACGACAACAGCCGAGCATCTATCAAATTGACAGATACGTATCTTTGGTTTCAAACCATAGACTCAAACCGTTTGACATAAAACACGTGAACGCGACACACGAACGTGTGCCATCTTGCGCGCAGCCTAAAAGATAATTTCCAAAAGTTTTTGCAAAATTTCTTTTATAAAAGATATTTTACCATTAAAAGTTCCTGTATTACACTACGTAAAATATTTTATAAAAGTTTTATGAAATCTCAATGTTGTCGGTGTGTTGATATTTACAATACTCGTAGTTCGAAATGATATTGTTTTACAGTATAGTTATGGTATGCGTATGATGCCTAATTTTGCAGATCGGATCTGACCTAATCTAGTACGGTAAATGATCGGTGTCTGAAAGCCTATTTCGGCGGACCTACCCAATGTTTGGGAAATGGATTAACTCGATTCACATTTGATTCGACTTGCATTTGCCATCTTCATGATAGAAAAGCGTTTTGGCATGGATATGTCTTATGGCTGGGGGTAACTTCTTTTCCGTAAGTATTCGGTGTAGGCGAATTATTAGCCCACCGCAAGCAGCTAATGTACAAAAAGTGTTCGTACTAAAAAAAAAACGAGTTTTTGGTTTTAAGAAAATTGATCTGTAATTCGCAATTGAATATTGCTGGTGAATACAATACATTTATTTGTACAAGTAAAAGAATCCCATGCCCGTTTTGATACGAATAAAATTTAAATTAAATCTACCACGTTCATCGGTATGTCATCAATCTGCGCCGAATGGTACTATCCATATCGCCTAAAATACGAATATCGTCCGACTTGACAAAATTGACTGCGAAACCCTTGTGTCCGAATCGACTCCACCTGCCAATTATGTGAATTTACATTCACGACTGCTCGGCAACTCGTAGTTGATGACAAACGAGACTTACTGCACATCCACTCATCGGTTGTGATCAGGGCTCGATTCTGGCCTGATCGGAACTCCTTCGTGATCTTGTCACGCTCCTCTTGCGGCATATCGCCATGCATCGAGCTCACTGTGAAACTCGCCTCTCGCATTTTCTCCTTCATCCAGTCAACCTTGTCTTTTTGTTGCACAAAGTCACGGCCTGTGTGATAGTCAGCGTGTCGTATAGATCGCAGAGTGTGTCGAACTTCCACTCCTGCCTCTCGACGACTATGAAGAATTGTTTAAAGTGTTCCAGCGTTAATTCGTCACTGAAATAAAAAAGATATTCGGAAAGGACTAGTGGAGTGTATCTACGGAATTATGGTGCATTCAGGAATCATCATCGCTCCCTGAGCGGTCCTTCCCCTCTTGAGCGCTGTAGAGTGCTACTGTCCCAATGTCTGGTGAATGCAATCGCTCCATGGAGCCGTTGCTGAGCGGCTACTTCTCCTTTTGGGCGAAAATTTTCCACGCTCCCTTGGCTTGGAGCGTGATACATTTTTGTTTTCACAATTCGCATCACAGATGGTGCGCGCGTCATATGTCATTTGATTGAGTGTTGAGTGTTGAGTGTTTGACAACACAACGTCCTGCGTGTTATTTTACGGGAATTTTGCAGCAAAATTAAAATTAAAAGGTGAGTGGTGTTTTCATTAATTGTATATTTGTATAACCCGGCCAAACCAAACAATTTAAACAGACAGCCGTTAGCCGTTTGTTAGACATTTGCCATGTCAGCTGATTGTCTCAAATTCGATATGTAGCCGGTGTTTTCACAAAACAGGTGTGTGACGGTTGTGACAGGGAGCAGTCGCTCCGTGTGACATGGAGGGGAGATGTCGCTACGTAGCTGCTCAATGTTTTGTGAATGAGCCCAGAGATCCAAATTGGGTCTGTCATAAATTTGGTCGTCATCTCGAGAATCTTGTGCGGTAGAGTGGGGGAGATTAGAACGACTCGTGTGGCTGGTGGCAGGTAGCGATAAACATCGTAGATCTGCTTTTTGAATCTCTTGTTCAACATTTCGTCGGCTTCGTCCAGAGGCAGCATTTTGATAGATTGCGTTCGCCTCTTGACCGTGACGAAAACTCGTTCAGGCGTTTCACTTATAATGTGTTGCCCGTAGTCTAGTTTACGAATGTCCTCGCCGAAGTTCGTGCCGTCGATTCAAACGTGACATTGGACGTTAGTGAAATCGCCCAAAGTCAAAATAACTTTCTGGATCTGGGCGGCCAATTCACAGCATTTGAGTCTCGCACAGCGTCATGTCCAAATTCTGGATTGTGCCTCGGCGATAACATCACGTCCATTCATTATTATCTTTGGTACAAACTTCCACAGCTGGTACAAAAGTCTTCTTCGCCTGTCAAAATCTTTTATCAAATATAGCGTGAAAAGGCTAAATATCATAAAAGAACTTTTATAAAAATTGTCTTTTATGATGAAAGTTCGGTCGTGGTTGTGCACGATCATGTGTCGCGAACTTTATAACACAACACGTAAGTGTCACCATACACTCTCGACCTCGAACATGGTACAAGTGGACCGGTTTTCTTCACGTTTATGTGAGGTATGGGCGTGTATGTGTCTTGAGCTATTCAGAGGGCATTTATACTAGGGTCTTGTTCCAGTTCGACAGTGTATAGTGACACTTAGACAGCTTTTTGACTTGAAATCAATAAGTATCAAATTTACCCTGAATTGTTGTTGTACAGAATTCAGCCTTCTAGACACAAGCATAATCATGAATGCCCATGGCCATAAAAGCGACGGTTATAAATGTTCCGTCGGACTTTCCGAGTTCTGCGACTAGATCACTGCCTAAAACTGGTATACAGAGTTGGTACCGCTTTTTAGTGCACCTTTTTCAGTATCCGGTAAAAACCGGTACACAAGA
This sequence comes from Chloromyia formosa, assembly GCA_964017055.1. Lineage (NCBI taxonomy): Eukaryota > Metazoa > Arthropoda > Insecta > Diptera > Stratiomyidae > Chloromyia > Chloromyia formosa. The sequence continues at coordinate 53,795,045 of OZ024818.1, forward strand.
AAGCCGATAGGTGGCTTTCACACGGAACGCACGATATACGAGATTCTAGCAGAAAGCACCAGTGGCTAGCGATCTTTGTATATGCGACGATTAATTTAAAGTTGCACTCGTATAGAAAGCTCGCTCGCCACTGGTGCTTTCTGCTAGAATCTCGTGTATCAGGCCCTAACCAGATTGAACGCAGCATGCAGCAGCAGCGGCAGAAGCAACAACAACAACAGGTAGATCTGTCGCGCTGACACAGCGGCGATGACAGATCTACCTGTTGTTGTTGTTGCTTCTGCCGCTACTGCTACATTCTACGTTCAATCTGGTTAGGCCCTCATGCGTTCCGTGTGAAAGCCGCGATACTCAAAAAATCAATATTGAAAAAAACGGCTCTCACGGTACCCACAACACCCATACTCACAAAAACTGGAGCTGCTTTCAATTTCAACATTCTAATGGGGCGGACGCCTGCTGAGCTATTGACCCTCGATTTCATAGGTAAGGAATTCACGCCTCAACTGGTAAGTTTCACGGCCCGTATTCCATTTCTTGTAATGGACGGGTTCGTGGGCATCCGAAGATGCCCGTGGGGACGGAGCCTAAGGTAGCATACTGACCGTGAAGGTCAGGCCGTGCCATCTGGCTAAACGAGCTAAACAGCGGCCTATAATTACTGTAGCTCAGTTCGGGAGACGTAGGCGGGATTTTCGCCGCTCGTTGCCCCTGTCCTTCACGTATTAATAAAAATTCATATACCTGGGGAAGACAACACAAGCATGGGAGGCAAAAATGCGGAATAATAAAGAAAATGGGGCTATAAGGATGGAATGGTTGGCTTACTTACATAAATTGCTACATTATTTTAATTTCAATTAGTATAGTACGTTACTCTTATTTCATTTGCTTAAGAATCTCAGAATTACCATGCAATCAAATTTATTGCACACACAGTTTCGTGTCTGAATTTGTCTTAATTTACATACAAAAAGCGTGGACGCCGAAGTCATAATAATTCAAAACTGATTCGTTACAAGTTTATACTAACGGTTGCATTCCATTGACGTCATCTGCAATTCGCTCGCCAGCGTTGTTCTTCGCTTAATTAAACCGATAACCGGTTTATACAAAAGTTCATGTCTCTCAGGCTCAGGAAAGCGTATTCAGCGGAGAATGCTGTTTTGAATATGCGGCGAAAGTTGTCTTGCTTTCTGTGAACCTAAGGTGGACATTCACGGGGAGGCCATGTGGCCTGCGGCTATTTGATACACTTTTGTCAGTGGATGCTTTGATTATTATTCGTTTGCAGCATACATAATTGCCTTTTAATCGGGGCAGTTTTTTTATTTTTATTTTTTTGACACAGTTTAGTTCAGATGTTGTCCACCAGGTAGCGGGATATTCGAGTGTTCGGTGGCTTTGGCCTCTGAATATTGGGCGGGATGAATAGTACACTGCACATGCATTGCCCTTTCGATGCTTTTCGAGTGCTGAAAGAGGAGAAATATAGGGAAAGCGCAGTCCATGTACGATATGGTATAGTCTTTTCGCAGCAAAAAACCGTACCCCCGGTAACGCGTACTACCAAAAATAGCTATGCTAAATAGCCATCCTGGCGTACCCACCATTTTCATTTAGCCTATAGGCTTTCCAAGAGATCTATAATTTTTAAGCTATGACGCGGTTGCTACGATTTTCTTGATTTAGGTAACCCAAGTACGTACCCAACGTTTGATAGCTATTCGAGGGCTACGATGTTCATGATTTAGGTAACCCAACTTAGTTAACTAACCACTTTTTATGATGGGAGAAAGTTGCTTATAAAGCATTATTTGGAAACCATTGTATTTTAGTCTTGATGGCGTATGTGGAAGCACGATGGGTTCTGAAGCACAACGAGCCGATTTCGAGTCCCGGTCGGACATGTAAACACAAAAATTTGATTTGTAAAAATTTGAATTGTAAAAAAAAAATTCTTAGGAAAACGACCCAACCGTAAAATCAAATAAGCATGCTAACTGGATGTTGCTTATTTTTTTCTTACGGTGGGGAACAACATAGGAAAGGTAACTATGGTAGTAGCCTACGTAAGTAACACTGGGGGGCACCGTTGGTTGGCAAGATACCTGTGATATTGGGTGCATTCGGGCGTCACGGAAAAAAGCGTAATGCGCTGCATAGAAACAGCGAATTCCTAAGCAGCACATAACAATTTTTTTGTGACGCCCGAATGCTATGCTGGCTCACCTGTTGTAAATTGACATGCCTGCATTCACAAATCGGTAGCGCTACTTGAGCGCTCCTTTTTTTGTCCCAATTTTGCACTGAATTACAACAACAAATATGGGAGCGCTCAGGTAGCACTATGATTTGTGAATGCAGGCAATTCGTTCGAACTGTCAAATCTCCGCTAAGTTTAGCAGTGGTTTAGCGCAACATTCGGAATACAAATCACGAGGCAGCACTTAAAGCTAGCTAGCAACCGTGACTCCCGAATGGACCCATTGATTAATTTTTTAGTAACCCTCAACATTTCGTACCACCCATGCGGGGGCTACGATTTTCATGTTTTAGTTAACCAGGTACCTACCCTACTTGGTTAGCCACGCTTTTTGCTGCGAAATAACACAAAACTAAAGCCCGCCATAGACCACCCGGAATTCCTCTCCGAAAAAAACTAGCCTGGCCTTAAGGAACTCCGAATCATGTATATAGAAATTTATCGCTTCAGGCGGCATGTTCAGTCGGCCGGATCCTAAATCAAAAATCGATCCGAAATTCCTCTCTGGAAAAACTGATCAGACCTGGCCTTGAGGAATTTCGAACCGCGTATGTAGATTCAGAATACTGGAAGGTAAGGTATACTTGAAAATAGGAGATATAGACGAATTTTAGGCTCTAGTCGGTTTCATAGTGGCACATATGTACATAAGCGCATTAAAAATCGAAGAAAAAAGAAATGTTCGTAAATATTAGTCTACTAGAGAGTGGTTACAAAAAAGCCGCAGTTTTCTCACATAGACTTGTTGTCAGAGTTGAAGGCCAATTCATACACAACCCGGAATTCCCCAATCAGTTTTTCCGGAAAGGAATTCCGGAACGTCTGTGGTAGCCAGGCCGGATCCATTTTTCTGGATCGATTTTTGATTATGCATCCGGCCAACTGAACAGGCGACTTGAAGGCCGCCTGAACCGGTCAATTTCTAAATGCACGATCCGGAAATCCTCAAGGCCATTCCTGATCAGTTTTTCCGGAGGGAAATTCCGGAATGTCTGTGGTGAAGTCCAGGCCTAATCAGTTTTTCCGGATCGATTTTTGATTGTGCATCCGATCGCCTGAACGCCGCCTGATTCGGCCAATTTCTACATACACGATCCGGTAATCTTCAATGCGAGTCCTGATCAGCTGTTTCCGGAGAGGAATTCTGGAACGTCTGTGGTGAAGGCCAGGCCTAATAAGTTTTTCCGGATCGATTTTTATACCCTAGACTTATAGTATAGGGTATATTGTTTTTGTCACGACGAAAATATGTAACACCTTAAAGGAGGCTCCGGAGGTATAGCAATGTATATATGCATATAAATGATCCCGGTCAACTCCTGATTTGGTTTAGCCATGTCTGTCTGTCCGTCCGTCCGTATGTCCGTCTGTCTGTCTGTCCGTCTGTCTGTCCGTTCGCACGATAACTTTCGATAGAATGAAGCTAGAGCCTTGGAATTTTGGTCAAATGTTGGTAGTTGGTCTAGTTGGTTGGTATTGAAAATGGGCATGATCCGGCCAAGAGAACGCCTACCTCCCCTACATATGTAGAATAAATAAATGTATCTGTAACTCACGACTAAATAAACATGAAAAGCTCTAGCTTTGGTAGACGGCTCCAAAAGGTCAGTTTATTTTCTCCTGGGAAAATAAAATCGATCAGTTGGAAACTAACGGTACTTTTCTTACAAAGATCCCCGTGCTACCCTACTTCCCACGTCTTTTGTCTATAACTCTCGAACCAATTGACGTAGACACCTGATTTTTGGCATATAGCCTTCAGATGGGAAGTTGCTTCAGTTTTGGTAAGATGGGCATCATCAGACCAAAGGAACGTCCACCTCCCCTACAAATTTAAAATGAAACCGGAATATAGAGGGCTACGCCCGCAATCCGAGGGTTTTGTGGCAAGCGCTTATTTTGGTATATAAATATCGGCTCGTTGCTCTTCTTGATACGACTCAGATGGACAAAAAAAAAACATAATTAAAATGTCTTACCCACTTACATTTTACATGCCAATTCATATTACGTGATTGTAACGAAACTTAGAACATATCATTGCCTAAGGTGTTGGTTATCGTTGGCCATCAGTACTTTTGACCTCGAACGTGTTTAAGGCATGCAGAGGTGTGCTAACTGTAACTACAGAAATAAACTATTACTTACCTATTCTGAGAAGATATACAGATTCCATTATTTTCCATTTTATATGCTATTCGGAACCCACCTTCCTGTAAGTTTTCATAATTCTAACAGTCTCGAGATGCCAGGGGGGGGGGGGGGGGCAAATTACGAACTAATATTTTTTCCTCCCCCACTATTCCCCTTTCTACAAATTTCAAGAAAATGCGAAAAAATGGAATGTACTCAGCATTACCTTTCTCACGACACCTCACTTGCCTATACCAGTCGATAAAAAAAAATTTGAGCTTAATTTCGCCTCTATGTGGACCCCTCCCCCTTCCACTCGGTAAAGTTTGCCAATTACGACGCAGCGCCCCCAACTAATCTTTACCCTTTCAAAAATGATTAATTAAATAACTGCAATTCGCACTACGAAAAACAACATGAAAGTAGTACTCACACCTACATATGAGGCCGGTAGGTGTAATTTTTGTGTTGATAGTGTCAAAATGCCTAACTTTAAATGAATGTACTATTATTAAATATTATGTGATTGTAATGAAACTTAAAGATATTATTGCCAATGATGTTGGTTATCATTGGCCATCAATATTTTTGACCTCGGCTGTGCTTAAGGCGTGCAGAGGTATGCTAACTGCAACTATAGAAATGTACTATTATTAACCTTTTTTGTTGAGATATCAAAATTCTACGATTTTCGGTTTTCTACACTAGTAAAATGCCGCCTTTCTGCAAATTTTCATATTTCTAAGTATAACGGTATCGAAATGCAAGGGGGGGGGACAAACTCGGAACACATATTTTCCCCTCTATCTCTTTTCCCCTTTTTTCAAATTTGATGAAAATACCGGAAATGAAATGTACTCAGTGTTACCTTTCTCATAATACCCCACTTGCCTATACCAGATGAAAAAAAAATTTTGACCTTCATTTCCCCTCTATGGGGACATCCCCTTAAAGTCAGCCTATTACAACGAATCGCTTTCTCCGGCGAATTATAATAATTCTACATACTCCCACAAAATTTCATGTATGTAGCTTCAGCCGTTCGTGAGATATTTCATGGACAGACGGACAGACATTTGACCGATTTCATAAGGGTTTTGTTTTTAATACAAAACCCTAAAAATGAACTATTCCTTGAGCTACGACAATTTTCGATAGAATGAAGCTAGAGACTTTAAATTTTGGTCAAATGTTCGTAGTAGAATCTAGTTGGTTAGTGTTGAAACTTCAAATAAGCGATAACTTTTGATAAAATAAAGCCAGTTACTTGAAATGTTAGTCAAATGTTAGAAGTAGGATTGAGTTAGTTGGTATTAAAGATGGGCCAGATCTGACCCAAGAAACCCCTACCTCCCCTACAAATGAAACTTAAAATAAGCGATAACTTACGATAAAATAAAGCTAGCGACTTGAAATTTTAGTCAAATGCTTGTAGTAGGATTGAGCTAGCTGATATTGAAAATGCGTAAAATCCGACCAATGAAACCCCTACTTTCCCTACAAATGAAACTTCAAATAAGCGATAACTTTTTATAGAATGAAGCTAGAGACTTGAAACTTTGTTTGAATGTTTGTAGCATGATCTAATTGGTTTGTGGTAATGATGGGCAAGATTCGGCCCAAGGAACCCCTACCTCCTCTACAAACGAAACTACAAATAAGCGATAACTTTCGATAAAATGAAAGTAGTGACTTGCAATTTTGGTCAAATGCTTGTACTGGGATCTAGTTGGTTGTTATTAAAAATGCGCAAGAGTCGACAAAAGAAACCTCTACCTCCCCTGCAAGTGAGACTTCAAATAAGCAATAATTTTCGATAGAATGAAGCCAGCGACATGAAAAATTCGACAAATATTTGTAGAATGGGTTAGTTAATTGATTTTGAGAATGGTCAAGGTACTCCTGAATGGGTGCCAACCTCCCCTATAAACTGGCCATATAAAAAACTCACTTTTAATGCATATGGTCGTTGACAATTGGTACATTTAGCATCACCACTAGGTCTGTGCAAGTCTAGGGTATTGACGCTTCGGACTCCAGGCTGAAGCGAAGCTTCGGTGTGGTTGATTCTGCATTCGGCCGCCTGAACTGGCCAATTTCAATATACATGGTCCGGAATTCCTCAAGGTCAAGCCTCTGATTAGTTTTTCCGTAGAGGAATTCCGGATCGTCTATGGCAGCCTTTAGCTAAAACAACTGACAGACATCTTGGATGGTATCTGCTTCTACCCAGTGTACCGCCCTAGCGAATGATAACGAACAACTGCCCAAACGGCCGTTACACAATTCAGCTACTTGAAGTCAAGTAAGTATCTGAAAGATTTGTTGGCAGAAAAAAAAGTGAAAATTATGCAAATTACAATCTGAATGGGAATGAAAAGCTTTCAATGTATGCGTGTCAATGTTTATATTTACATTCTTATTATTGGTTCGGCTTTTCAAAAACAATTGTAGATTTTTTTTTATTAAATCCACTTGGCGTGCCACGGATAAGTGGTGTGTGCAAAAGCAATAATGATTTGCAATTCACTTATTTGCGCGGCGCGTTTAGTCTCGTTTCGTTTCTTCTTTCTTTGGCGTTTCAATGCTCTGATTGTGGGCGAATGATATGGTGGAAGTGAATTTTCTGATCAGGAGGACTTTCGCACAAGATGTGTACGTGCGTCAGTGGAAAGAGAATGGTGCACTGCTAAACATGCAATGGATATATGATAGGTAAAAAGTTCAAATAAAAACTAGGGTATAACTAATTTGTTATGCTCCTTTTGTTCACAACAACTATCTTTTCATAGAAAATCACAGCATTGATTGACGTAGATTAGTCAATGGCCAAATAATATACGTAAACAATCTTCCCGTGCCCGACAAGCCCTATTATTGCTTCATCAAAAACAAGGAACATTTAATATCTTTTTGTTTTCTTACCGTCCTTAAGTCCTTATCTTTCATAAAAAAATATTCTTCGGTTCGAAAGATAAGTTCCAAAGAATTTGAAGTTAGCGAAACGCACGCAACTGAAAAATAATCTGCCTCTTTTCAAACATCTGCAAGTCGCTTGAGTATTTACGCGAATTACGGCAGGTTAGTTGTTGTTGTACCAATGGTCAGAAGTTTGTTGTGTGAGTGTGTTACATTTTCTTTATTATTCCTCGTCTTCCTCAGTGCTAAGCGACAGGAAGATAGCCTCTACGGGGTTCTCCCACAGTGACCCGGGGGTCAGGTGTGTGGGCGCAGTTGGGCAGTTCAAAAGGCGGTCCACATCATGAGGTGTACCATTGCAGGCGGGGATGTGTTCGTGACATCCCGGCCAATGAGTTAAGACGCGAACAGCGAACACCAGTCCGACCGAAGTTGGGCAAGTGTCGTCCCCGCTGCTCTCGGAAGTATTCTCTCATCGGGAGAAATGACTGGTGGTTGCAGAGGTTGGACAAAATTATTCAAATCAATAATTATTTTATTCGTTTTTCAATTTTCAAAATAATAATTATTGTTTGTTTAATCATTTCCCAGAAGAAAAATAATTATTACAATTATTTGTTCAAATTTGTAATAAATATTTATTTTTATACCCTAGACTTATAGTATAGGGTATATTGTTTTTGTCACGACGAAAATATGTAACACCTTAAAGGAAGCTCCGGAGGTATAGCAATGTATATATATAAATGATCAGGGTCACTTCCTGATTCGATTAAGCCATGTCTGTCTGTCTGTCTGTCTGTCTGTCTGTCCGTTCGCACGATAACTTTCGATAGAATGAAGCTAGAGCCTTGAAATTTTGGTCAAATGTTGGAAGTATGATCTAGTTGGTTGGTATTGAAAATGGGCATGATCAGGCCAAGAGAACGCCTACCTCCCCTACATATGTAAAATACTTAAATGTATTTATAACTCACGATCAAATAAATGTGAAAAGCTCTAGCTTTGGTAGATTGCTCGCGAGGGTAATCTTATACTCTCCTGGAAAAATAAAATCGATCAGTTGAAAACTAACGGTAATTTTCTTACAAAGAACCCCGTACTACCCTACTTTTCAGGTTTTTTGTCTATAACTCTTCAACCAATTGACGTAGATACCTGATTTTTGGCATGTAACCCTGAGGTGAGAAGCTGCTTCAATTCTAGTAAGTTGAGCGTAATCAGATCAAAGGAACGCCTACCTCCCGTACAAATTTCAAAAAATTAAATATTACTTTAATTACGATAACTTTCGATAGAATGATCTCTCTAATTGCCTTGACCCCTCCAGGGGCATGGGCGCGTCAACATCTCTAGCATTTCTATGCCTTGTTGACGTTTCGATAGCATATCTACTTTTCGGAAGTGCAGTTGCTAGCATGCACCTCCTATCCGCGCCGTCTTTATACTGACAAGCCCGGAGCACTGTGAGAGTTCTATTAGTACTCACATGCTGTTTTTGATCGCGCCGAGATTTGATCTCCGAGCTCTAGATTAGTAGTATCGTAGAGCGGTGACCGAACGATCACGGCCACCGAGCGCTATCTTTCGATAGAATGATACTACCGAGTTAAAAATTTGATGGAATGTTGCTAGTAAGACCTACTTAGTTGGTATTGAATATGGGCAAGATCCGACCCAAGAAACCCCCACCTCCCCTACAAATGAAACTTCAAATAAGCGATAACTTTTGATCGAATGAAGCCAGTGACTTGAAATTTCGGCCAAATGTTTGAAGTGAGATTGAGTTAGTTGGCATTAAAGATGGGTAAGATCCGGCCTAAGGAACCCCTACCTCCCCTAGAAATGAAACTTAAAATAAGCGATAACTTACGACAAAATAAGGCTAGCGACTTGAAATTTTGGTCAAATGTTTGTAGTAGGATCCAGTTGGCTAATATTGAAAATACGTAAAATCCGACCAACTAAACCCCTACTTCCCCTACAAATGAAACTTCAAATAAGCGAAAACTTTCGATAGTGTGAAGCTAGACACTTGAAATTTTGTTTAAATGTTTGTAGGGTGATCTAATTGGTTTGTGGCAATGATGAGCAAGATCCGACCCAAGGAACCCCTACCTCCCCTACAAGTGAAACTTCAAATAAGCAATAACTTTTGATAGGATGAAGCTAGCGACTTGAAAAATTCGACAAATATTTGTTAAATGGGTTAGTTAGTTAATTGATTTTGAGAATGGTCAAGATCCTACTGAATGAGTGCCAACCTCCCCTATAAACTGGCCATATAGGAGACCCATTCTTAATGCATATGGTCGTTGCCAATTGGTACTTTTGGTATCACCACTAGGTCTGTACAAGTCTAGGGTATATACGCTTCGGCCTGGTTTTTTATTACTTTTTTTTCACGAAGTCAAGACTATTCATCCTGCGATTATACGATTGTTATATACATATACGATTTTGATAAAAAAAGTGCAATCTCTTCCACTGATTTTTGTCATTAGTGGTGCATTTCAAAGAATCTTGCAAACAACGAGTCGAGGGTCGAAAGGTTTTGACACCGGATAGTTGGGACGCTAAGCGACATAAATCGACGCCACCTTGCAAAATATGATAGAGAAATGCCGTTTGGTACGAATTTTGGTGGGGCTCATACTTTCAATTTAAGAGATGGAGCCATGGATTATGGAGAGCGGCTGTGCGGGCGAAAAACCGCGAAATTTGAGCCCTTTTCTTAATATTCTCCTCGTAATTTCTAAACGGAGCCTCGTATCGAAAAACTTAATAGGTTGTAAATTAAAGAGCGTTAAATTCTACATCCAATGCATTGCTCAAAGTTGAAATTGGGTTTAGTAGTATAATCAAAATCGATAATCGAAAAACGTCATTTTTTGAGGCTTTTGAGAAAAATCACACTATATCGCTTTTCAAGCTCACATATCTCGGTAACGGATACTCTAAATGAAAAACTGTATAAGTAAAAGTTGAAGATATTTTGATTTCCGGTTTAACGTGCCCAATACTTTTCAAATCGGTTCATTTTTAGTGTAATTGTGAGTGAAAAGGCGGGAATGCTTTCTTAGCGATTCCAGCTTTAATAGCTCTATTTCGGTAAGTATAGTAGCTGAAGTTTTCTTTTAGTCTCAATTTACAGATAATTAAATCTTATTCAAAAGTCTTTGCTTGATAGCTTGGCTTGATAGCTTAGGTCATAGTTGCGCTTTTTAGGGGTATGTAGAAAAAATAAAATCCTTATGAAATCAGTCAGATGTCAGCCTGTTCAAAGAATATCTCGCAAAACAGGTATGGAATTTGGTAGAAATATGAAGGATTACTACAATTTGTGTCATAATGCTTTTCACTAGTGGCAAATTGCACGAGGGGGGGAGGGGGGGGGGGGGGGGATGAGGGTAACCATAGAGGAGAGAGTTTTTCGCCGCTTAAAGCACATATATGAAAATTTCCTGGATGGCGGTATATAATTAGGATAGCGACGTTAAATATCCAGGATGTTGATATCCTTAGGAAAAAGTTTAATAATAGTATATTTCGATAATTTGATTTGCTACTCTCTGCATATCCCGTAAGTGACCTTAACAGAGAAGTAATAATGCCAATCCCTTAGCAAAAGGTGCAGGCATCTTGTTATAGATACAATTTGCATGTACATAGTCGTAATTAATCAACTAGTCAAGAATAAAAAACAATAAAAATTATTTTTGTCCGCTATTGCCACATTGTGCACCGTCGAGTCAGTAAGCGGAGAGATTTGAAACTGATTTGTTTTGTGTTTCGTGACAAGTAGTAATGTGTTACAGTTATCAAAAGTGATAGTGCGTATGATAGATGCTGATTGTTATACCCTAGACTTTTAGTATAGGGTATATTGTTTTTGTCACGACGGAAATATGTAACACCTTAAAGGAGGCTCCGGAGGTATAGCAATGTATATATATAAATGATCAGGGTCACCTCCTGATTCGATTAAGCCATGTCTGTCTGTCTGTCTGTCTGTCTGTCCGTCTGTCTGTCTGTCCGTCTGTCTGTCCGTTCGCACGATAACTTTCGATAGAATGAAGCTAGAGCCTTGAAATTTTGACTAGATGTTGGAAGTATGATCTAGTTGGTTGGTATTGAAAATGGGCATGATCAGGCCAAGAGAACGCCTACCTCCCCTACATATGTAAAATAATTAAATGTATTTATAACTCCCAATTAAATAAACATGAAAACCTCTAGCTTTGGTAGATTGCTCGTGATAGTAATCTTATACTCCCCTGGAAAAATAAAATCGATCAGTTGAAAACTAACGGTAATTTTCTTACAAAGAGCCCCGTTCTACCCTACTTTTCAGGTTTTTTGTCCATAACTCTTGAACCAATTGACATAGACATCTGATTTTTGGCATGTAACCCTGGGGTGAGAAGCTGCTTAGGTTTTGGGAAGTTGGGCATAATCAGATCAAATTAACGCCTACCTCCCCTACAAAATTCAAAAAATTAAATATTATTTTAATTACGATAACTTTCGATAGAATCACACTAGCAAGTTGAAAATTTGGTAGAATGTTGGTCGTAAGGTCTTATTAGTTAGCACTGAAAATGGGCAAGATCCGACCCAAGCAACCCCTACCTCCCCTTCAAATGAAACTTCGAATAAGCGATTATTTTTGATACAATGAAGCCAGCGGCTTGAAATTTTTGTCAAATGTTTGAAGTGAGATTGAGTTAGTTGGCATTAAAGACGGGTAAGATCCGACCTAAGGGACCCCTACCTCCCCTAGAGATGACACTTAAAACAAGCAATAGCTTACGACAAAATAAAGCTAGCGACTTGAAATTTTGCCCAAATGTTTGTAGTAGGATCCAGTCGGCTAATATTGAAAATGCGTAAAATCCGACCAACGAAACCCCTAATTCCCCTACAAACGAAACTTCAAATAAGCGATATCTGTCGATAGAGTGAAGCTAGAGACTTAAAATTTTGTTTGTATGTTTGTAGGGTGATCTAATTGGTTGGTGGCAATGATGGGCAAGATCCGACCCAAGGAACCCTTACCTCCCCTACAAGTGAGACTTCAAATAAACAATAACTTTCGATGGAATGAAGCTAGCGACTTGAAAAATTCAACAAATATTTGTAGAATGGGCTAGTTAATTCATTTTGAGAATGGTCAAGATCTCCCTGAATGAGTGCCAACCTCCCCTATAAACTGGCTATATAGGAAACTCAGCTTTAATGCATGGTCGTTGCCAATTATTACTTTTGGTGTCACCACTAGGTCTGTGCAAGTCTAGGGTATATACGCTTCGGACTCCGGGCCGAAGCGAAGGCCTGGTTATTTGGTGAGTTTGAGGGACACCTGAAAAGGGCATCCCTTCAAGCCATGAAATTCTGGCAGGCTGTGGAAACGCAGCAACATATTCCATCTCCTGGAGATTGGGGGTGGAAACTAGAAGGAGAACGTTGGCTCCCATTATGGATAACAGCGCGGATTGCTACAAAGGCATGTGCTACTCTTCAGCGTTGCAGGTGCAAGACACCCTGCACGAGTAACTGTGGCTGCAGGAAAAAAGTGTGTCCTGCACAAAGAGGTGCACCTGCAGTTGTGAGTCAGCCGCTGTAGGGTAGCATAACATACTTATTGTGTATTTACAACGTTTCATCTTTGATGTTTCCTCAATGAAGTAAATATTTTCTTCATTTAAGTTTTAAACAAATCCGGAAAAAATGCGAATATTATTGTAACTTGTAACTTATGACCGCAAGGAATCGCGGTTGCCTTCATTCGACTCAGAATGACCAAATACATTAGGAATCAGCTTACAAGTGGCATAAAAACTTTTTATTTTCAAATTATTTGATAAAAAAGCTTAATTAAAATAATAAAAAAATAATCTGGGAAAAATGTGAATATCTTTGGAACTAATGGTCGTATGGAAGTGCGGTTAGTTTCATTCTACTCAAAATGATCAAATACATTAAGAGCTAAGTTAAAAGTGGCATAAAAGCTTTTTATTTTTAACTTATTTATTACGTAAGCTTATTTACTTAATCACAAAATCTGGAAACATGTGAATATCCTTTGATTTAATGATCGTATGGAATTGCGGTTGGTTTTATTCAACTCAGAATGACTAAATACATTAGGAATCAACCTAAAATGGTCAGAAAAGCTTTTTATTTTTAACTTATTTAATAAAGCAGCTTATCAAACTAATATCTTTTTTATTTAAATGGAAATATCTTTTGAACTAATGATTGTATGGAATAGCGGTTGATTCCATTCTACTGAGAATGACCAAATACATTAGGAATCATCCTGAAAATGGAATAAAAGCCTTTTATTTTCAACTTATTTAATAAAATAAATATTCAGCAAAAGAAAAAAATCTGGAAAAATGTGAATAAGTTTTGACTAATTGTTGTATGGAATTGTCTTTAGTTTCAATCGACTCAAAATGATCAGATACATGAAGAAACAGCCTAAAATTGGCATCAAAGCTTTTTATTTTCAACTTATTTAATAAAAAAGCTTCCTTAACTAATCCAAAAATGTGGAAAAATGTGAATATCTTTTGAACTAATGGTCGTATGGAACCACGGTTAATTTTATTCTACTCAAAGTAACTAAATACATTAAGAACCAACCTAAAACTGGCATAAAAACCTTTTATTTTCAACTTACTTAACGTAAAAGCTCATTTAACTATTAAAACAATCTGGAAAAATGAAAATATCTTTTGAACTAATGGTCGTAAGGAATTGCGGTTGGTTTCATTCGACTCAAAATGACCAAATGCATTAGAGACTATCCTAAAACTGGCACAAAAGCTTTTTCTTTTCGACGTATTTAGTAAAAAGGCTTATTTAATTAATAACAAAATCTGGAAAAAAAGTGAATTATTTTTGAACTAATAGCCGTATGGAATAGCGGTTGTTTTCATTTGACTCTGAATGACCAAATACGTTAGGAACCAACCTAAAATGTCATATAAGTTGCTTGAACTTTGAAATTATGGAAGAAATTTAATCATATAATTAACTAATTATTTAATTAATTAAATTAGTCTGACAAAAAACTTATCAACACTTTTATAAACAAGGTTAAAGTATCTACCAATTGAGGCTAAACCAAAACTTTTAGCTGTTATATTTATCGAGATACAGCTATTAAGGCTCAAATCGCCAAAAAAAACATTTTTGCATTTTCGCTCACAACTACACTAAACATGAACCGATTTGAAAAACATTGGGCACGTTAAACCGGAAATCAAAATATCTTCAACTTTTACTTGAACGGTTTTTCATTTGGAGTATCCGTTACCGAGATATGTGAGCTTGAAAAGCGATATAGTGTGATTTTTCTCAAAAGCCTCTAAAAGTGACGTTTTTCGACTATCGATTTTGATTATACTACTAAACCCAATTTCAACTTTGAGCAATGCATTGGATGTAGAATTTAACGCTCTTTAATTTACAACCTATTAAGTTTTTCGATACGAGGCTCCGTTTAGAAGTTACGAGGAGAATATTAAGAAAAGGGCTCAAATTTCGCGGTTTTTCGCCCACACAGCCGCTCTGCCGCGAGGTCCAAGATGGCTCCATCTCTTAAAATGAATGTATAAGAACCACGAACAATCATACCAAATGGCATTTCTCTATCATATTTTACAAGGTGAAATCGCCTAGCGTCCCAACTAGGAAGAAAAAGGCTAAATATGTAGTTGCCTGTAAAGAGTTCGGACTAACGTATTGGGATACTGCCCAAAAAATTGGAAAAGTAGGTCGGTAGTGTATTTTTTTTTAATCAGTTCAACTTCGGAAAAAAACATGAAGTGGGTATACAAGAAGTGCGACTACACACAGTGAAGAAAGAATAATTATTAAAGAAGCCTGAAATTCCCACTGCTCTCCACAATATCATGGACGGGCTAATGAACAAAATCCATTTTTAGGAGTATGCGGCAGGGTCTGCGATGTATTTTTGAGTAAGAAAGCGAGTTCAGTGGCTAGCCAAAACACATGCTCACGCGCAGTGTCGATGAAATCAATGAAGTTCGTTCGTTCCACTGAACGTAATCTGGGCAACACATGTTACGTCTGTGTCTAGGAAGAAATAATTATTATTTCAGAAGAAATAATAATTATTGAAGAATCCGCAATTTGCATTATTCATTTGTAATTATTATTAGCATTATTATTTGATGTTTGATGGGATGATAATAATTATAATTATTTACTGAAATTTTCATAATAAATATTTATTATTTAGTTGAAAAATTATTATTTCCATTCTCTGGGTGGTTGTGTCGAGAGAACTCTATTTGTACCTAGTCCTGCGATTGATGTTTGTACCTCCTCATGATGTATTGCTGCGATGGCTGATCTGTATGCGCTGTTGTCAAAGGGAACCCTTTTGTACCCCTGGGCGTCTCTTCCGAGGTCCGTCAAATCACGCATGACATGTCTTGGTGGCGGCGTCTTGTCCATGAGGTCGGTGTTGGGGTGTCCCCCAGATACTGTTTCGCAAGAAGCTTGTTGCGGTCCCTTAGAGGCATCATCCTTGTTTCCTGATGCAGTTAGTCCTGCGATGACATCAGGAGACAGCCAGTCACAGTACGGAGAGCGGCGTTTTGGCAAACCTGAATATTATTCCATTGTGTGTTCCAGTTGGCTGCTGACCTTCCGACTGCTTTATATGTGAACAGTAGGGTCTCTGTATCCTTGCCCCAAGTGCTACCGGCCAAGGCTTTAAGGATTTTATTCCTTCCGCACATCTTGTTACATACGGTTGTAACATGGGGGGATGACGTGGCCATGCTGTCCAGGGTTACTCCTAGAATTTTAGGATGGTTCACTGTCGGAATAACTTGATTGCCAATTGAGATCCCAAGTTGCATCTTGACTTCCTTCGTCCAGGTGGTAAATAAGGTTGCCGAGGATTTAGGCGCTGATACGATTAAATTCTTGCCCGTGAAGAAAGAGTTAAGTTCTTAAAGGTAATCATTTAATCGTTCGCACATTTCCGTGATATTGTTCCCTGTTACCAGAATGGAGCAGTCGTCGGCATAGGAGATAATTTCGATTCCTTCAGGTGGAGTTGGAGTTCCGGATAGGTAAAGGTTGAATAAGGAGAGAGATAAAACTCCTCCTCGTGGCACACCTTGTTTGATCTTCCTTAGCTTAGACTTCTTGCTCCTGAATTCGGTGTAGGACTGCCTGCCCGCGAGATAGTTGGCAATCCATTTCGTAATGTGTGTTGGAAGTGATGCATTGTTTAGATCGGACAGGAGTGCTGAGTGGCTGACTGTGTCGAAGGCTTTCGACAGGTCAAGTGCCACCAGAATTGTTCTGTGACGTGGACGAGTTTGGTTAAGGCCATTGTGGATGCGAGTTGTAATGGCATCCACGGCCGTCGTCGTACTATGCATCCTTCTGAAGCCGTGCTGGTGGTTTGCAAGCTGGATGTGGGCCGCAAGAACAGGGTGGATTAGTGCTTCGAGCGTTTTGGCAACTAGGGATAGAAGTGTAATAGGACAATAGGACTCGCCGAGTGTCGCTTTTTTCCCAGGTTTCAAGATTGGGATTATTCTCCCTTTCTTCCAGAGTTCCGGAACGATCAGTGATGTGATGGATAGTTTGAGTGTGGTCGTGAGGTATTCGATAACTGGTGCATCAAGGTGTTTAAGCATTGCCATTGACCTGATGGAATGTCCCAAGGCTTTCGAGTTGTTCGCTTTCGTCCGTGGTGAACATAAGTATGCTGTCTGCAGTTCGGTTATGAATCCTCCTGCGGATTATGCAATTTTGTCTGTCTGGTGGAGGATGTTCAATAAACTGCCTAAATCAAAGAAGACGCAGCTTTCCCAAACTACAAATTTTATTTATATGTATATATATATTTCGGGAGCGACTTACCCCCTTCTTCAGTACAAAAGCTTTTGTACTGAAGAAGGGGGTAAGTCGCTCCCGAAATATATATATACATATAAATAAAATTTGTAGTTTGGGAAAGCTGCGTCTTCTTTGATTTAGTTGACAACTACAAACGTCGGACGACACCTAACATATTTATAATAAACTGCCTGTTGAAGCGACTTGCACAGTGGGCAGGGTTGGAGATTGAATTTTCTCCGAAATGGCGACATTCCCTTTCTGTTTCGGTGGACTAGAGAGGGCATGGACTGTCGACCATATTTTGCATTCATTCAGATGCGTACTCCATTTTAACCTCTTATGTTCGGCCACTAGTCTATGAATTTCACAGTTCAATTCGTGAATTCTGGGATCGTCTGGGTTAGTGCTCCTAATGTTGTCTTTCTCGTCTGCCAATCTGAAGGCTGCGGTAGGAAAGTTAGGCCGAATTTTCGGAATGTGTCCTGCAGGAATAAATTTCTCAGCCGCTTTGTTGAGGACTTTCCTGATATCGGGCTCGGCCTTACGTACATGGGTGGGAGTTGGCAGGGCGAGGAATTTAGCACTAGTGTATTCGGTAAAGCTATTTCAGTCAGCCTTGTTGTGGTTGACAAAAGTACGATGTTCGACAGATACAACATCTGTCGGTTTGTCAAGCCTTATCACGATTGGTAGGTGGTCCGATGATAGTGTAAGCACCGGCTCCCATTGTATCTCGTTTATGAGGCTAGCACTGGCAATCGTGATGTCTGGAGAGCTGGAACAGGTACCGGCAATACGGGTGGGCGTATCATCATTCAGTGTAAAGAAGTCTGAAGCATCAAGTTGTTCTGCAATGGCGATACCAGGTCAGTTAAAGAGCTTCGCACTCGACACCAATCTTCAGGAAGGGCCAATCAACTATACACGGCATGCATATCTGAATCTGAATCACCAATACCTCTATAGAAGCATGGTAGCAATGCAATACCGAGACCAAGCAGTTTGGAAGAGACGGTTCTCAGAAGCCAAATTCAATAAGTGTCACCACACACTGTCGAACTCGAACACGAACCTGGTACAAATGTCCTCACACACACACTTCACATAAATGTGAAGAAAACCGGTCCACTTGTACCAGGTTCGTGTTCGAGTTCGACAGTATGTGGTTACACTAAAGGACATGAAGGCGTGATAAGTAAGTAAAATACAATACAATTAGAACTCAAAATGCTCGTGTTATTTTACATATGATTAAGAGAGATAGCTCCAAGAACCAGTTAGCCAGGTTGCATGTAATGAAGAATAGACTGATATTCAGCACAGAACAAACATGGTAATGGAGTCAAACTCAATGTTCAGTGTGAAACCCATTAATATCAAAAACTTTTCGTTGATTTTAAGCGTTAAATTTGCGGATCATCTACTCCTGGCCGACTTTTATTAATTCCATCATCACATCGACTGATTTTGTTAATGTCCATCAGCACATCACGATTGAATTCCAATATGTACAAAACAACAAAATAAAAACAAAAAACAAAAATCTAATTTGAACTTTTACTCTCCCACCTCTCGTCACACATGCGAGTCCATTGGAAAACTTCGATAATAGCCTAACAATGGTCCGTTTAAATCCCGTATTTGGTTCCAATTTAGCAGCTCGCGATGATAATGAATTTCTAATTAAGGAATTTTTTCCAAACATTTACCATATAAATGCTTTTGTACAAATCTGTAAATCGGTCTTGTATCTTTTCTTTATGGAAATAATATTGCTCTCGTCTAATAATGAGTTCATGCCAAGTGCATTCACTCGAAATAACTGTCGATTTCTACTCTAATTCGAAGAAAATGGCGATGGAAGTTGGAGATGGATGGAGATGCATGCATGGTGGAGGGTGCTGGCGAGACAACCGCTACCAATCTTCAAAGAGGAGAAATTCATCTTCATCGGCTTCTTTGCTAGTATACATGACCACGTCTCAAGATACAATATATGAAGCCGGTTAAAGCAAACTGAATGAAGTTTTTACCATATTGCTATCCACACAGTTTTCTTTCGGAAATTCGCTTGGTTGCTTCGTGTGATAACGATGATTTTGAGCTGAGCCAGCGCAGCACGGTCTGAAGAAGCTGTTCGAATATATGTATATAGTAAGCAAGTCTCGAACCCGGCTAAGCTGAGGTCATGTGTGTGAATCCAATTAAGTATTGTAATTAGCACTTTAATTTGATGCAAACTATTCATCAGTGCAGCATTCCATTTTTAGCTTCGCAGCTTCAGTTCTGCATAACATTCAACACACCGCACGCCTGATATATGTATAAAAATAAATACGTGTTATGGCAGCAGCTGTGATTTCCCACGAAACGAATGTATAACAGGTGCGTGTACACAGAGGCCTTTTTGCTTGGCATTGCTGTGACCGTGATTTCATATTTGTACTGCGATAGTAGAAAGATTCGTTTTATGATATGAAACGAAACCATAAATAGTAATCAGTTATTCGTTAACATTTTAATGGACTTAATTGGAAGCGTATGGTCGACGATTTGTTTTCATATAGTGCGATGCCGTTATAAGGGGACTTTCATTTCACGGCTGTGACTCTACTAAAGTTACCTCGAAAGGCTGCTCGTAAGGATGGATAGTTGAATTCCTTTCTTTGCTGTTCCACCAGCGAAAATGGAAAAGGAATATTAAAATGAACAATAGTTAAGTCTAATGTCTTAGATTAACCCCTTAATGTAAAAAAAATTGTTAACTAGATATATCCAGTGGCGGATCCAGGAATCGGGTTCGGAGGTGGCACGACTTTGTTACCCAAAGAGCTAGTGATATGTCCACATTTCAACTTCCAGCCCTCAAGAGGCATGCGTCTATTAAAAACGCGGACGCATTCCTTTACGGAGGAAAGCATGCAATGATGAACGTACAATACCACGAACCGCAGTTTGGTTGGATACAAGGGCTTGGCGTCATCAGTCCTTATTTTTCTTCTTCTTCCTTGCCCTTTCATACCACTCTGCGGCTTCGCGTTGCTTTGCCTGTGGTGTTGGCACTTCGCCCATTTTGGCGGTATAATCTCAGCTTCCTTCTGCAGACAGCTCGGTCTTGGATCTTATCATCGCCGAGATTAATGCGTTGTTGTTGCTTCTTCAACTGTTCGATCCACGTGTGTTTCCGTCTGCCTCGGCGTTTGGGTCCAGCAATTGGAACATTCATTGATAGTGCCTTCATGACTGGCTTCTCAGGTGGACGCCTTAGAACATGGCAATACCAATCCATACGACGATCTTCGAACTTTTTAGTAGTCAGTTGCTCAATAAACAAGCCGCCTCGGCTATAGGTACTTTTGATGCGATCCTTTTTGGTCACATCGGCTGACATCCGTAGCATTTTCAACTCGGTTGCAGTCATTTTACTTTCGTATGTCTTGTACATAGTCCAGCACTCAAACGCATACATGAGTGCGGGACGTACGACCGTTTTGTGCAACTTGCCCTTAAGCTTTCGTGGCATCTTCTTGTCGCAGAGAATTCCAGAGTTTTCTCGCCACTTCATCCAACCGACACTGATGCGATGTTCGATGTCGTCATCGCATGCAGCTTCCTTGTTGACCATCGAGCCCAGGTATTTAAACCTTGTACAGGACTTCAGCTGCTCTCCTTTAATGTAGATATCTGGTATCGCTCTCCCTGGATCTGAGAAAGGACAGCAAAGATACTCAGTCTTTGGTATGCTAATTCCCAGTACATGATTCTCCAGTATCTTACACCACTTGGTCGGTGCCGCCTGCAAAGCAACGATGTATTTGCTAACCAGGACAACGTCATCGGCGAAGAGAAGGGATATTTCCAGGTCGTCAGAGATGAGTGTTAATAAATAGAGCATGATGATGTTGAAGAGCAAGGGACTCAATACACTGCCATGGTGAACTCCGACTTTAACCGGAAATTCTTCAGACTCACCAGTTGTGCATCTAACTTTAGTAGTTGCCCCATCATACATGTCTTGTATCATCTTAACATATGTCTCGGGGACCTTAACTGCTCTTAGGGCCACCCATATCAGATCACGAGAAACTCTATCGAAGGCATTTTCCAAATCGATGAACACAAAGTGCAAGTCCGTCCGTGCATCCCGATGTTTTTCCATCGTGACACGCAAGCACTGAATGGCATCGACTGTAGATCGGCCCTCCACAAAGCCGCATTGATTGTCATCGAACCGCCCCGTGGGTGAGTTTACTGTTACTCTAACATCTGACCATTACATTAATATGATGAACATCTTTTTAATCCCATTGTTACAAAGAAAATGTATCGATCATCAGCATTTGTGGCCAGCTGGAACCACGGCACAAACCGCCGGAGCGTCTATGGCTGTTCTTCGCCGCATTTTTCCTAATCGTCTCATTTCGAAATTTGGTGACTTTTTATGGCCTCCTCGATCTCCTGACCTGTCTCAATGTGATTTTTTTTTCAATAGGACTACCTCAAGTCACGGGTATACGAGGGCAAATCTTGTACGTTAGTAGAATTGAAGGATGCGATCCGTCAAAAAATCACTCGAATCAATAAGAACCTGCTGGAAAAAGTGGGGGTCAATTTTTTGAACGACTTCAACAATGCATCAATGAAAACGGACATCACCTGCCAGATGTAATTTTTCCGTTCATGAATTTTATAAAATGCGATGGTCTTTACGAATGTTATTCGACAAATAAATTTTGTTTAAAGCAGAAATTAACGGTTTTATTGTTATTTCAAACACACTTGATTTTTGTGCCCCACCCTGTACTTACCGCAGCACACATGTACTAAAATGGAGTTCGTTCTGTTACCATCAAGGACTCATCATCATCAACATTAGCTAAGTCAGATCCAATTCAGTGAAAAAGTGGGATCCAAGAAATATTAGAAATATCTTCGTTCTTCTTGTCAAAGCAGGACAAGTGCAAAGAAGGTAGGAAATACAGTCCGCCTTGTCCTCGTTACCACAATCTATACAGTAGTTGATAGAGGGCTTGCGAAGCCTTATATGCTCCCTAACTATGCAATGCCCAGTGGTGACCCCCACAGCAGTTATGATATGTCGCCTTTTCAATGACAACTGTTAGCTGTGCGACTAGAACCAGAAGAGCTTTGTTGAAATGTACGAGTATGTTTTACCATTCGTCTATTTAGAGTTGGTCTTGCTAAACTTTCGAGCTAGTTTGAAAATAGCAATTGGTGTATAAATGTACCGACGATTTTATGCAGCATCGCCTTTTGAGCCCTGTCTGGCGAGCACGCCTGCTCTACAGCCAAACTAACATCCAACAAAAAAAATGCCAGAAGAACGCACTCATCACTTTATGCATTGAGGGATAATCCGCCATGGTCATTGAGGTCAATGACCCTGTTCGAGGGATTTAATTATAACTTGGCTGCCGGTGAAAATTATAATATCCCTTGCTCATATCACGAGACACCCCAGCCGGGTCACAGCTTTTGTAATCGTCGTAACTTTGGCCTGGAAAAGACTGCAGGATTCAGGAAGACCAAAAGAGAGATTAAGGTTGAGCCCATCAGAGAAAGGTCCGCCTCCTAGTCCTTCATCCATCTTGGAGGGATCTGCATAGATTTCTATTGAATTGGGCAACAGAAGCGAACAGATGGCAATTTCGCCTTATAAGTAAAACCTAGGCTCACTTGTTAAACGTGCCATACACGCAGCGATCGATCGACCGATCCGTCGCCTGATATCGATATCGGCCGATGGATCGGCCTATGTATGAGCTTATCGTTGAGGTTTTTTTTTTTTGACAGTTCCATTTAATTTTGAGGCGATCCATCGGCCGATCGATCGAGCGACGGATCGCTCCAAGTATGTGTATCTTAATAGCCGCCATACATTATCCGATCCGTCGTCCGATCGATCGGCCGATGGATCGCCACAAAATATCTGCCGATCTCCACTGCACACACACTGTACGATTTTCGTGCGATGCGATAACGAATGACAATTCAAAAAATAGGTTATGATTCACTCCCAATCCAACCTCGATTAATTTTTGTTAACTATTTGGATGTGTGTGGTATTTTCGTATACCACATATTTGATATTTCAATTGCAGTGCCATTTACATAAATCATAAGAATCCTTGAAATTTCATAATTTAATAATTTGGTAATTTGACATTGCGATAATCACATACACTATCCAATCGATCGTCACCGATCGATCGCACGAAAATCGCACAAAAATATCGGCAGATCAAAATTGATCGGCCGATCGGTGCGATTTCCACATACACAGGCCGATCCGTCGGCCGATATCGATTTCGGGCGACGGATCGGCCGATCGATCGGTGTGTGTATGGCACGTTTAACACATACATACTTGTAAAGAGAACAAGCTCTTTTTATTCGGATTAAACTTTACTAAATAGTTATCAGTCAGGTTTGTGGTGAGAGGGCATTTCGTAATACTTCACTAAGAATACCAGAAAATTTATCTGATATGGCATGATCACATTCCTTGCAGCCCGACCCTTTCAGGTTTTTAAGCATTCTATTAACAAGCAAGTTTCAGAGAAAGGAAAAGAGTACTTCACCTTGCAAGTGTATCGTTCCTCACACGTCATAGTTTAAACGATTATCCAGACAGCTGTGCCAAGACCAGCAACAGCACCGAACGCGTGGTTCAAAGAAACACGCCCTTTTGAGTGTTTCCTAGAATATTCCAAGACCAAGCTCTACATATCAAACATTTCGGAGGGGGGCCCGGGCCTCTATGGATCTGGATCTGGCTCCGCCACTGGATATATTCCTGAGAATTTCGGACAGTTACAGGCCAAGAAACAAAAAAATTAAGTAAAAACCAAATATGCCCGCTAATACGCAGATAAAATCTTTCACGTGATCAACAAAAATATCTCAAGTTTTTCGCCAACTATAGCACAAAATTTACATATTGATACTATACGAGTATATAAATTTGAAACATTTCCAAATCTAGAAATGGGACAAGATTTATTTCAAATCTTTTCTGAACTCTTCTCATGGCTGCGTCCTGGATTCTAAACGTTGCAAATATTCAGCAATTCAGATGCACGTAAATCTGTTTTGTTTCCCCACTTTTAGATTTGTATCCATCTGAATTGCTGAAAACTTACAACGTTTAGGATGCAGAACGCAGCCAACCTCGCTGGATTTGTGTCAATCTCACTGAATTGCGTTGGGGAACGCGGTTTATATTCATCACGACGAATTTCTCTCAAGTTATCCTGCTATCAGCTGACAAACAGCAGTCAATTGAGAAATCATAAATCTCCTTCTGCTCCAAAGTGGGTTCAATTGCTGCGTTCAGGATTGAAACTTTGCGACAATTCAGCAATTCAGATGCATAAAAATCGGGAATAGGGGAAATTAATCGGTTTACATGGACTCGAATTGCTGAATAATCGCATCGCAACGTTTCAAATCCTGAACGCAGCAAATCAAGAACCGATTCGATCAAATCCAAACTTTAAAATTTGTTATTGAAGCCATTCGCATACGCCTATGCATTTTGCATAGTCCTGCGAATGATTTTTTTTGCACTCTCGAGGATATGGAATGACTAGGATGTGTAGGTGTAGTACTCAAACATGAAATGTAATTATTGTTCAACAGATAAGAATATATCTAACTCAATCCTAATTCACATGGACCATTAAAATTTTATATGTACACTGTAATCATTTCTGTTCTGACGCATTTCCAAAAATATTCTATTTGCTATAATTTTTACGTCCGAAATACGGTTTCGTGCAATCTTATCACTTTTTTTTTTAAATAAAATTTCAAAACGTTGGTATTACAATTATTTTAATAGAATCATATCATATGTCGTTATGATAACGTCGATCAAAATTATCTTGGTGAGGTAATCAATTTTTTTTATAACACAGAATTATAATAGCGCGCCGAAAAAGGTAATTACGAGTACGTGTACATATAGAATAATTCACATGGCCTGGTGATAAAATAATATTGTTATCAGCAGAGTCATGCGAGGCAAGAATGTTCCATAAGCGCAAAAGTCGAAACGATATAAAGGAAAAATACCTATTGAAATGTTGCTTCTTTTCTGAAAATAAATAATGTGACTTTGGGGAATTTTTAAAAATTCCAAGGAGATGTAAGCGATATAGAAGACGCGTTCTTTTGTAGTTATCCAGGTCAAGGGTAGTTAACCTGAGGTTTTGTGCAAAAAAAAACGATGGTGTTATCTCCACTAGTCTCAGCACATCATCTTTACGCAGACACGTTGACAGGGGTACTCCACAGAGTGGTGTTTTCTCCCCCCTTCTTTGGAATTTAGTGGTCAACGGATTGCTTTTAGATCCCTTCCAGATCACTGCTTCCTTGTTCTAAAGAACCTTGCTGGAGAAGTTCCAAAGATTGGCATGCGTTGCCATCACGGGGGCTCTAAAAACTACACCGACCGCTGCCTTGGGCGCTTTGTTCAATCTGCTTCCCTTTGACATGCAAAGCAGATGGCGGCGATTACGGCTGTTCGCCACCGTGAAACCGGTCATTGGGCCGCGTCAACCATTGGTCACTCGACTGTTTTGATCAATCTTGATATTCCCGAAGAGACGGACTATACCTCCCCGAAATACTTGTTCGAAATGGGTTTTACAAGCCTGATTTCCTCTAGGAATGATTGGCCCGAAACGCTTTTCAGGAATCAGATGC
The DNA here is from genome assembly GCA_964017055.1 of Chloromyia formosa. Classification (NCBI taxonomy): domain Eukaryota; kingdom Metazoa; phylum Arthropoda; class Insecta; order Diptera; family Stratiomyidae; genus Chloromyia; species Chloromyia formosa. The sequence continues at coordinate 53,820,993 of OZ024818.1, forward strand.
TATTCGCATTTTTACTGATGGTTCTAAGACTGACGAAGGTGTGGGGGGCTAGCATATACTCGGAAGAATTGGATATTAGCTTATCGTTCCGTATCCCGGATTTCAGTAGCGTCTTTCAGGCGAAAGTTACAGCAATATCTGAATCTCTAGCCTGGTTGAAGGGACATTATAATCTACACGGATGACCGGCGAGTCAAGCTCTGTGTTGGTAAATTCGAAGGGCAATATTGGATTGCCGGAACTCCATCATAGAGGTGGAAAGACTCTTCAACATTTCCCTGTTACTCGTACTCGAGTACTCAAAACCGACTTGTTAAAAACCGACCGGCACCGACGAGTTAAAATCCGACTCATTAAAAGACCGATTCACCAAAAAACCGGTTTTTAACTCGTCGGAGCCGGTCGGTGTTTAGCAAGTCGGTTTTTGGTCGGTTTTTTGGTGAATCGGTCTTTTAATGAGTCGGTTTTTAACCCGGTTTTTTAAGCATGAGCCGGTCGGTTTTTAACAAGTCGCGAGTACTCGAGTACTCGGTCGGTTTTTTAATGAGTCGGTTTTTAACTCGTCGGAGCCGATCGGTTTTTAACAAGTCGGTCGGTTTTTCAGTGAATCGGGTATTTAATAAGTCGGTTTTTATACCAGTCATGAGCCGGTTTTTATGGCCATAATCCGGTTTTTTAAATGATTCGGTTTTTACGAAACCGGTACGTGGAAATCTCGGAACCAGTACTAACAGAAGACCGGTTTTAAACCGGTGGACCGGTTTTAGGAACAGGCCTAGCCGTCGAGAAACGGATCGTTCCGGTACGTGGAACCGGCTGCCGCAGGAACGGGTACATTTGGTCGGCTACATCGCTTCATTATAAGCTCTAACTAGTTTAACGATTGAGTTGGTCTTAGCTTGCTGAGTCTAGGGGTATCACAACGGACCCAGTGTTAGTCTAAGTGTGCTTAAGCGACCCTTTTAACCTAACCTAACCTACCCCGCTATCTACCTAAAAAATCGAATTTTGTTCTCCTTCAAAATTCTCAACCTATGCCTTCGTTCACGTTCTTACACGTCGCAAGTATGTATTCAGCAATTCAGATGCATGTAAACAGAAAAAATGACAAGCATCCGAATACTTGCAACGTTTAAGAACGTGAACGCAGGCAATGTGTACATGGATTCGAACCGGGATTTACAAATCTACCAAGTATTTGCGTATGTCGTTTGCACTGGGCATTAGCTGATAACGGGGTAACTTGAGAGAAATTTGCTGTGCTAAATATCAAATACCCTAACCCCAGTTAGATTTGATATGAATTCAGCCAGATTTGAGACAAGATTTGTTTTAAATCCCGTCATCATTTGGAAACCTTTCAAATGTATGGAAATTTCTAGTAGATATTGTGGTAGATTACAGAAAATCTCGAGATTTTGTCAAATTTCGTGTGGTAATTGTCCACTTTGAAGAGAAAAATATGACCAGCTACGGCGAATATCGAATAGAATAGTTAGACGTAAGAAACGTAAATACTTTGATGAGCAGTTGCTGAATATAAACGAAAACTTAGCCAATAGGAAAACCAGACAAGCGTAAAAACTAGTAAATACAATTAAGAACGGCTACTAACCCAGGACTAGCCTCTGTAAGGACAAGGATGGAAACATCATCAGTGACACCGATGGCATTAACAAACGATGGGCCTCTTATTTTGAAGAGCTTCTGAACCTACCATCTAACATCCCCACACAAGAAGCTCTCGACGATATTGTTGATCTAGGCCCACCCATACCAACGCCCCACAGTAGAGGAAGTTGATCTCGCGTTGCGGTCACTAAAACGAAATAAAGCGCCGGGCACTGACGAGATTCCTGCTGAACTGCTAATTCGGTGGATTGGGTCTAGCTAATACCATACTCTTGCGAGTATGGGAGGACGAGGAGATCCCAGACGATTGGCGCACAAGCATCATCTGTCCAATTCACAAAAAGGAAGATAAACTGCGGTGTGAGAATTACAGGGGCGTATCACTAGTTTCAGTTTGTACGTCCTATAAAATTTTGACGAAAATTCTGGAAAATAGAATAAAACCGTACGCAGAACGAATCATTGGTGAATATCAAAGCGGTTTCAGACCTGGTCGCTCCACAACCGACCAGCTCTTTACGGATACTCCAGAGGTGCTGGGAATACAACGTAAACGTATACCAAATCTTTGTCGACTTCAAGCAGGCATACGACAGTATCGATCGTGGAGTACTGTACAACATCATGCTGCAATTTGGTATACCGGTCAAATTAGTGCGACTGACAAAGATGACGATGACCAACTCCGTCTCACAAGTCAGGATCCATAAAAGACTTACTGATCTATTTGAAACACGCACTGGTCTGAAGTAGGGCGATGGACTGGCACCGACGCTCTTCAACCTAGCACTGGAATCCGCTATTCGGGCTATGAATATGGACAACAGCAAGACGATACTCACCAAGTCGACACAACAACAACAGCAGCGTACGCCGACGACATCAACATCATGTCCCAAAGATTGGCCTACACAGACGAACTTCTGCACACGCTCGAAACCGCTGCAAAAGAAGTTGGACTACGTAAAACTAAAATAATGATGCAATCGACGACAAGGACACCTGCACAATCGAGCATCAATGTGGGGGACCTCAACATCGAGTTCGTGAACGACTTCATATACCTGGGTTGCAACTTGTCAAGGGACGCTAACGAAACTGACGAAATCAAGCGACGGATACAGTTAGCTAATTAGACTTTTTTTTTCGGTTCTCCCCATAATGAAATCGAAGCATGTGCACAGAAACACGCTCCGTGTGCACAAAACCCATATACGACCAGTGTTGTGCTACGGCTGCGAAGCATGGACGCTCCTAACCCAAGCCTCCGGAAACATGCTAGACACATTTAAACGTAAGGTTCTACGGCGAATTTTCGGGGCTGTTTGCGATCGAGATGGATGGCGCATCCGGTACAATCATGAGTTGTATGAACTGTACGATGAGCTGGGAGTTTCGAAAATCGTCAAACTACTATGCAACGACTTCAATGGGCAGGGCATGTACAAATGGACGATGGTCGCATGCCAAAGAGAGTAATGAATGCAAAACGAGCCGACGGAGCGAGACTGCCTAGACGACCGAGATCTCGTTGGGAGAGCTCAATATTTGTGGACGCCGCGCAGCTACTGGGCTTCCAAAATTGGAGGACGCGGTCACGTGACCGAGATAATTGGACGACAACGATCCAGGCAGTCAAGGCCCGACGTCGGGCTGTCGCGCCACGATGATGATGATGATGTGCCATCCAGGCTACTGAAGGCAATATAAATTAGAGAATAAAAAGCAATTTGCCAATCGTACTGACTCCTGCCGACAAGAAAGAATTATTGTAAAAGTACGTGACTCGTACCAAAGACAGTGGTAAATCGCATTACCGGCACATGTGATTTGAAACGAAACGCAAATTCGTTTCTTACCACCAAATCGACGTAAATCTTTTAGGACCCTGATAATATTGGATCGTTTTGTCGCTCAAAGATGATGGGAAAGGTTACAGCTGCATGAACGCACAAATATTTGACTTGCCGACAAGAAAGAATTATTGTAAAAGTACGTGACTCCTACCAAAGACAATGGTAAATCACATGACCTGCACAAGTGATTTGCAACGAAACGCAATTTCGTTTCTTACCACCAAATCGACATAACTCTTTTAGGACCCTGACTATATTGGATCGTTTTGTCGCTCAAACATGATGGGAAAGGATGCAGCTGCATGAATCCACAAATATTTGACTGTGTTTACCTAATATCAAATACCGGGAAACCAAAACCATCTCTATACCTGGAAGCAGCGACAAAATGCTATGCACGAACATAAGTAGGTGTGTTGGCCAAAAAAGAAAAATTAACAATTTCCAATCATGGACAATCTCATCTCCATTTCGTACCCTACACGTTTAATTCACACGTCTAAATTTGGGATGTGGTTGAGGTGCTTCGATGGCTAAATCTGTTGCAAACCTATTACGCAAAATTTCCAACAAGAAAATCAACAATAAGCGGAAACGGTTTCCATAATAATTTGCACAACAACTCATTGGCCTTCTGTCCAAAAGGGGCATCGATTCAGCAGCGCGAAAACCCCTCTCGTAGTAGTAAAATATTGCGATAGAATTTACAGCAGAACCATATTGGGAAAAGAAGTTAACAAGGTCGATGATCACATGGTAATCACAAATCAAGGTCAAGAGTCGAAATTGCCGGGGTTCCGAATCATGCATGACACGGTATGGTATCCCCCTGCGTTTTCGGTCGACCACTGTGTCGTAATTAGTCACCGTCAGGGTGGCGCATATCATTTCTTTATTTCAGGTACATGCGAGTGAATGACGAAGCCTTCCACCGAACTCGTTAACGACGCCGCGCCGGGTGATTGCATAATCTTCCCGATAAGTCGATACTTAAAGAATGCGATAAGAATGCCCATGGGCGCTGGAAAGAGTGGAACCGTTTCGAGAGAACCCCTAACGTAATACTTTCCCCCCCCAATTGAAAAACAGAATATTTTTTTCGACTATAGTAATGTAATATAGCATTATAAAAAGTATAAATAATAGAAACGAAGGAATGAATTATTTCTCACATACATTCAAATCAGACTCTAGAAGCCGACTATCATCTTAGAAACACTTCCTGTGGACAATTGATGGGCCAGACTCATCGTATTCTTGTTTCGAGATCCACATCTGTTGGAATGTTGACAAGGAGGCTAAGATGGAACCACCGATCCATACGGAGTATTTCCTTTCTGGTGGGGCAATGATCTTGATCTTCATGGTTGATGGGGCGAGGGCAGTGATCTCCTTTTGCATACGATCGGCAATGCCTGGGTACATGGTGGTACCGCCCGACAATACTGTGTTAGCGTACAAGTCCTTACGAATATCAACGTCGCACTTCATGATTGAATTGTAAGTAGTTTCATGGATACCGCAGGCTTCCATACCCAAGAATGAGGGTTGGAAGAGAGCTTCGGGACAACGGAAACGCTCGTTACCAATGGTGATGACTTGACCATCGGGCAATTCGTAGCTCTTCTCCAGCGAGCTGGACGATGCAGCGGTGGCCATTTCTTGTTCAAAGTCCAATGCAACATAGCACAATTTCTCCTTGATGTCACGAACGATTTCACGCTCAGCGGTTGTGGTGAATGAGTAGCCTCTCTCGGTCAAGATCTTCATCAAGTAGTCTGTCAAGTCACGTCCGGCCAAATCCAGACGCAAGATAGCATGTGGCAAAGCGTATCCTTCGTAGATTGGTACAGTGTGCGAGACACCATCACCGGAATCCAGCACAATACCAGTGGTACGACCGGAAGCGTACAAGGAAAGGACAGCCTGGATAGCAACATACATGGCTGGTGTGTTGAAGGTTTCGAACATGATTTGTGTCATCTTCTCCCTGTTGGCCTTTGGATTCAATGGAGCCTCAGTCAACAAGACTGGGTGCTCTTCGGGGGCGACACGAAGTTCATTGTAGAAGGTATGATGCCAGATCTTTTCCATATCGTCCCAGTTTGTAACAATTCCATGCTCAATTGGATATTTCAATGTAAGGATACCTGTAAAAAGTACAAGAGGCGATGGTTTAGTGATGAATGCGACGCCATGACACACATGATTGTGGGCGGGGCCCGTGGCTTGCTAAAAACAGCCCAGGACACGGAAATTCCCACGAAAAAACTTGGATCACCGAATTTTTATGCTTACCTCTTTTGCTTTGTGCTTCATCGCCGACGTACGAGTCCTTTTGTCCCATACCGACCATGACGCCCTGATGCCTTGGGCGACCGACAATCGATGGGAACACAGCACGGGGTGCATCGTCACCGGCAAAACCAGCCTTGCACATACCGGATCCATTGTCAACAACGAGGGCAGCAACTTCTTCGTCACACATTTTGGCTTCTGAAGAGTGAACAAGAATGCACAAAAATTATTGATATTGAAAATTTCCGTTACAGGATATTTTTCTTTTTTTTTCGAAATTCTATTCTGAAAACTATTTCAATGCGTCACTAGATTATCGAAGGAAGTCAAATAAAAGTAAAAACTGCGATGCTTACAGGAAAATTGAAAAAATGCTAACGTCAGCAAAAGTTGAGAAGATACTCGAATAAACCGTTAAAAGGTTGAGACACTTGAACTGAAGAGGTTTCCACACACACCGAATTGCACTGTACACTGTCCACACCGTGCACCGCACAGACCAACGACCAAAGCAAGAGTGCTCGACGCTTGGTTCGGCGAATTGGAATTACTGGCTTTCTACCTCCATACAAGCATACCGACCAATGACTCAGCACCACACCTCTCCCCACCCATGCCGACTGCGCACACTCCGCATCATGCTATCAACCAATCGTCCGATTTTTGACCATAAAAGGCAATGCAATGCAAAACACTGCGCACGCATACACCCAGAGCGCATCAACACATGCTCGCCAGCCCGTGTACCGGCACATATAGGGGTAAATATCGATCGTTTTTTTTTCATGTCTTCTCCTCGGACGAAATAACTGCCACCGGCGAAAAGTCGGTACAGTGACAACAGTAGCCCTGCGCAATGTGTGGACAGGTTTTTTTTTCGTTCGTTTCGAGCGAATGTGTATTGTATGTATGTATACATAATCCACTAGTAGAACTGCGTTGGTATCGCCTCTGGTGCCGGTTAAAAATCACTGTAGGGTATGGTGGATGAGGGGTGAGAGAGCGCGAGGTTAAAATGAAATGTACCCGCTTTTGGGTTTCCGGCTGTATAGTCTACAATTCAAATTGTTTGGTCGTTTTTCGGATTAAACGAACGAGGCCGGCGTTTAGGCGTCATCTTTGGGTCTTTCTTCTGCAAGAGGTGGTCGCGGGCCGTGGATCTGGATTACACCGAGCGTTGTTCAAGATCACGGCCCATCAGGAGAGGGAGGGGGAAGAGTTTCCATGTCAGCAGACACAAATTTCTCCTGTGTGCTAACGGCAAAAACGAATTAATGAATGAAAAAGTATCACAATCAATAATTTACATAGTTACACAGTTATGGAAATTGGCGTGCTAGTATTGGAAATATATTCTACTTTCGTCAGATCGTTGGCATGGAATGTCCAAATATCTTCATAAAAAAAGAGTGAAATTTCCGTTTGAGATTTGAAACTTGAATGGACTTTAGCGCCCATTAGAAGGTAACTTTCGCCTCGATCCACTCAAGATGACGGCGACGAGGGAAGCCGAAAAGGATCGTGACAGTGGTGTCGCAATCGAGTCGTGGAAAGGGGTCAATCTTTTAATAGTATTCAGGAATAAAAAAAAAAAACAAGCAGGGGGGAGGGGCAGTATAGTATCCAGGAAGCAAAACAAAAAAATAAACTTAAGCGAAGCAGTGGCTCTGCTTGAAGCACCGGAGACCAGACCAATTGAAACTAACACATCCTCCGCGAAGAAATCAAAATTCCATGGAGATCAGAAAACCACATGATTGGTCCAAATTCGAATTAGAATATGCAAGAACGGTGCTTTACTCCAGAAATCCACTTTTCGCATTCAATTAACGGTTCTTCTATTCCAATTCAAGATGATATGGCCAGAAAGCAAACCGGCAAATCATGGTAATTCACATAAATTTATTGGCCACAAGTATCACGTGACTTCAAGAATCGCACCGCGCGGAGAGGGAACAACAAAAACCACACTTTTTGCACCGGATAACCCGAACCGGACCACTATAAGATCCAACTGACAGGATACAGACACTTTTTCTCCACACAACTTTTATATTTCCTTCCTTCGATTTCTTTTTATTGTTAGATCCGCAGGTGAAAAACGCAGCAACGAATAGTATTTCGAAAAAAAATATATATAAACAAATTATTTAAACACTACTTACAAAATTTGTTTTTTTGTTTAACGAGGGAAAATTTACTTTGTGAAAATTATTTCTATCAGTCTCGTGAACGAGGGATTCTTAAAACACACGCTCCTTTTTCTCTTATATATTCGTCTACGGATAAAACTTCTCTGCTCAGCTCAGGCTAGCCGACGAAGTCAAAGTGCTAAACTATTGTGTGGGAATTGAAATTTTATGCTTCGTATATAAATGCCTCCCCACTTCCGTAGCCAATTGGAGCGACAGTTGTCGGCATTTTACCATATATGGCTATGGATGCATAGTCGCCTTGTATTTACCATACAGAAAAAAAAGAATGTTTTCGCGCTATACGGCAACGCGAGTATAGAGTAGAAAATCCCGAGCAGATACATGCGACGACGAACGATACGACGAGATATTCAAGTTTTACAACAACAGCAATAAAAGCAACAACAACAACGACGATAACGACGGTTATACACGGCCATAAGATGATTTCAAAGCAGAGGCTACGTCGACCCATGCATGATGAAGATAGCGATGAATCGCCGCCTCACATTACACATATCGTCATCAATGGCTTTAAACACTGGCTTTTGGCCGTTTGAATTTATGGAGAAGAATTTTGTGAGTCACCGCGCACACTTGAAATGTGTTTTTTACATAAATTTTTTCTCGCTTTTATCAGCACTTCAAAACGGATTTTTATCAGTCAATTCAGTCATGCATTATCCATTTCTCATAGAAACTTGACTCAAAACGCCCAACAAAATAATCACATGCTTCTTCCTATGTGTGCGAGGGTGTAGGCAAAGGAAATCGCCTTTCCTGTAGATCCTTGACGATTTTCTGATCTACGCCAGCCACATCGTTCATTCAGGTTGCAGCAGTTCAATCTAGAATATCAATTTCCTTCGATAAATCGTACAGTGTTATGAGCAGTTCTGCCAGGAAAAAAACATCAAAACAAAACCAGTACCGAGGTATACATTGCTACATTTGAATAGTCGCCGTTTTTCCCATATTCTAGCCATTTGAGAGACGCCAACGACAACGGGCTATGGAACCGATAGGAAAAACAAGTTGACGCAGAATGATGGGCGTGCCTGCTTAAGGAACCAACAAAAAACGACCGAAGCGTGGATAGTTGTCTGGCCCGGTAATATGGGTAATCCTCTAACGTTCGCAGAATTTTGAATTTCTTCAATGGAAAAGTTGATGCTGTAACGGTCGGTTTGTTGTATCAGTGCGTCTTTTTTTTAAATGCAACCTTTTTATCTCTGTAATGTTGAGGTCATTAAACTGATTTAATTCTACATATGTATATATTCAGCTTTCAATTCTCAGGTAAGATGGAAAGTTCTGACCTAAAGAGAGTTGTTTTATTTTTCTGAAAATGGACTGGGTTAAATGCGATACTGCTATATTCATTCCAACTATGTAATAATGAATGAATGTTCTACAGATTTCAATCATTGCATGTAATACACGATGCGAAGAACTTTTTTCTTCGCATACATATTCCCGATTCCAATGCTCTCCCCACAAGAGGACTCAACATCATGCAGACCACAATTAGCCTGCTCGCGCGGTATTCCACAACTTCCAAATATGATTACTTTTTGTTTTTAATTTTATGCAAGAACTCTTTGTATTTTTTATACGCAGCACTATACAAAAATGCTGACAGACAAACTATCAGCTGACAAAACCAACGGGGCTATTTATCTTTTAAATAAATAGACTGCAACGCTTGTTGGCCCTGAGTGCTGAGCTGACGCAGTGTTACGGCAGTGTGATTTCGAAGGCTGAGGTGAGAATTCAGAAAACCGGGTACGCAGTATCTAGGCCGACCGACACCATTTCTCTTCTTCTCATCGCATTTTCGTCGATCTCTAGGAAAACCGGGATCGCGTTACCTAAAGGTCGCCACACACGACAATCATTTTGGTCGCGAGCATGCATCGAAACAAACTCAATAGAAAACCAGGCCGAAGCGTATATACCCTAGACTTGTACAGACCTAGTGGTGATACCAAAAGTACCAATTGGCAACGACCATATGCATTAGAAGTGAATTTCCTATATGGCCAGTTTACAGGGGAGGCTGGCACACATTCAGGAGGATCTTGGCCATTCTAAAAATCAATTAACTAACCCATTCTACAAATATTTGTCGAATTTTTCAAGTCGCTAGCTTCATTCTATCGAAAGTTATTGCTTATTTGAAGTCTCACTTGTAGGGGAGGTAGAGCTTTCGTTTCGTGATTCTTGCACAGTTTTAATAACAACCAACTAGATCCTAGTACAAATATTTTACCAAAATATCAAGTCACTAGCTTAATTTTGTCGAAAGTTATCGCTTATTTGAAGTTTCACTTGTAGGGGAGGTAGAGGTTCCTTGGATCGGATCTTGCCCATCATTGCCACCAACCAATTAGATCACCCTACAAACATTTAAAGAAAATCAGGTCTCTAGCTTCACTCTATCGAAAGTTATCGCTTAGCTGAAAACTATCGGTAATTTTCTTACAAAGAGCCCCGTACTACCCTACTTTTCAGATTTTTTGTCTATAACTCTTGAACCAATTGACGTAGACTCCTGATTTTTGGCCTGTAACCCTAAGTTGAGAAGCTGCTTGAGTTTTAGTAAGTTGGGCATAATCAGATCAAAGGAACACCTACCTCCCCCACAAATTTCAAAAAATTTAATATTCCCTTAAATACGATAACTTTCGATGGAATGGCAAGTTGAAAACTTTGTGAAATGTTGCTAGTAAGATCTATTTGGTTGGTATTGGAAATGGGCAAGATCCGACCCAAGGAACCCTTACCTCCCCTACAAATGAAACTTCAAATAAGCATTAACTTTTGATAGAATGAAGACAGCAACTTGAAATTTTGGTCAAATGTTTAAAGTAAGATCCGACTTGGTTGGTATTGAAAATGGGCCCGATCCGACCCAAGGAACCCCTACCTCCCCTACAAATGGAACCTAAAATAAGCGATAACTTACGATAAAATAAAGCTAGCGACTTGAAATTTTGGTTACATGTTTGTAGTATAGTAGGATTCAGCTGGCTGATATTGAAAATACGTAAAATCCGACCAACCAAACCCCTACTTCCCCTAAAAATGAATGAAATTTCAAATAAGCGAAAACTTTCGATAGAATGAAGCTGGAAATTTGACATTTTACTTAAATGTTCATAGCCTGATCTAATTGGTTGGTGGCAATGATGGGCAACAACTGACTCAAGGAACTCCTATCTCCCCTACAAATGAAACTTCAACTAAGCGATAACTTTCGATAAAACGAAGCTAATGACTTGAAAAATTCGACAAATATGTGTAGAATGGGTTATAGGGGAGGGCACTCATTCAGGAGGATGTTGACCATTATCAAAATCAATTAATTGATAATGGTCAACATCCTCTTGAATGAGTCCCAACCTCCCCTATAAACTTGTCACTGGAAACTCACTTTTAATGCAAATGGTCGTTGCCAATTGGTACTTTTGGAATCAACCTCCCCTCTAAACTTGTCATATAGGAAACTCACTTTTAATGCAAATGGTCGTTGCTAATTGGTACTTTTGGTATCACCACTAGGGTATATACTCTTCGGACTCCAGGCCTGGCCTGGTTTTTTCCTATTTTGAAAAGATCTTTCGCTGCAGCAGAAATTCTTATCATATACAGCTGGATATATATATAGCCTATACGAATTAGGTTAGTTAGGTTATCGAGGCTGCTGTGCAGTACCTAGCACACATAGACCACCACCACACTAGTGATGTGTAACTCATGAGTGAGTCGTTCTTTACGAATGGCTCAACAAAATTATCGAAAGAGTCAGCACAGTGACTTAGCTGTCGGCCGTCGGGTCGTTGCGAGACAAATATCCAAAAAAACATGCCCATTCTAAAACCTACGTAATAACAGCTTATTCACGAATTCCTCATTACATTATTACACATACATATGTATTACACACTCGTATCGCATCCTAATATTCCTAAATCCCAGCTAAATTCATTCATATCAATCATTACAGTCTAAGACCTGAAAAAATCCTTTTCATAATACAAGTAGTATCCTTTGTCTTTTATCTGAGCTCTTATTGTTAGTCCCTCCAAAGCGCAAGTACACAGCTAACACTTGATAGAGTTCTAATATAGTTAGTATTCTAATCATTAGTATTCCGATCAGTCGAGTAATTATTATTATTTCCCCTAAAATGCACTGTCGTCGCGGAGGAAGAAAGTAATCTCCGGATGTCCATGTGATTTCAAAATAGATACAAAACAATACCCATTCCATACCATATCTATCATAATGTCATGAATAAAGTAGCATACCAATTCAAAAGCGGTCTCCTATCAACTATCACACTATAAACAAACTATACGAGACAGCGGAAAAGTTTTTTTTTTTCATTTTGTCTTATTCTGGTCATTGTTTAACTGTGGTCTGTGCTGTATAGTAGAAAGGACATTTGGGCTGTGGTCTCGAGCCGGCGTGATCATAGATATATATTAAACAGATATTAAATAGGCACAGAGTGGGGGTAAAAATTTTAATAACGAGTTATGGTTGACATATTCGCGTCTGCGCAGTGAAACACGCACAACACGTATCAATGCCTGCGTTCACGTTCCGCAACGTTGTAATTGCGGTAAGGATTTTCCCTCCACCCAACCATAAACTCTTGACCCGAACGACTTGTTTCGAAGTTGTCATGTATCAAACAGCTGACAGCCGATACGCTGTTGAATTTCAAACAAAACTTCAATTAAATTCGCGACGGTTTCAGGAAAAATGAAAAACACTGCAAAATCGCCACAAATTTGTGTTGTTTCGGTGTAAATAAGCACATAAGACGCCATGTAAAAATCAAGAAACCGAAAACGAAAATCCACACCATCTGGCAGTCATACGCAATACGTCAACTAACAACTGTCAAATACGCTAATACCCCTTACCCCCCATTGACCGGACATCAACCAGGAAAAATTTCTGGTTAATTTCCCCGATGTCTGGTTGAGCAAACGCAAACTGAAACGGAGCGTCCACAAGAAAAATCAATCAAACTGTTTGCAGTTGCGTTTAAAACGTTGCGGGACCTGAACCCACCCAATGTCAAAATTGTGGCTCATTTACCGAATGTATAGCGACCGTGTGCAAATGGGTAGCAGTGCGCAGCGCATGCGCGAGTTGGCTCGAAAATAACCTGAAACACAGAGTAGGGATAGTACTATTATTATAGATTGTTCAATTTATATCTATGGACCAGATGCCCTCGCACTCGCATCGGGTCCGGATGTAATGGGACCGGCCTCTGGTTTCGTACTACTGACAGATCATCTATATACAATATTTGGGTGACAAAGAAAATATTTGTTGCGTTCAGGATTTCATATACTGAATATCTGAATTTCTGAATAACACAATCGTTATGTAATTCAGAAATTTAGTTTCAAATGAACGATAAATAGCGGAAATTAACCGAGAAAATAGGTTATTCTTTTACCCTATTTAGGGTCGTCGTTTTCTCGTTTTTTCACTTCGAGATCGCTTTGATATCGATTCGATATCGACTTTTTATCGCTTGGGTATTGCCTTGAAATGGCCTTGATATCTGATACCAACGCGAAAGTCGTAAGAAGACCATCAAGATCATTCCATTGCATTAACCTCATCACCTTGATTCAGACGACACTCGTATTTCCTAGATTTCACTTTCATGTCCAAGAATGTGTTCTCCTCAACACCCCTGGATTAAAAGCGAACTCAACAACACTCCAGAGCATTGGCCTGATCACCCCGATTCAGACGCCCGTATTTCCTAGATTTCACTTTCATATCCAAGAAAGTGTTAATCTCAACACCACAAGGTTAAAAGCCCCCACAACAACACTCTATTGCATTGGCCTGATCACCCCGTTTCAGACGACACCCGTATTTCCTGGATTTCACTTCATGTCCATGAATGTGTTCATCTTAACACAATAGGGTTAGGCTGAGCGCACGTTGACTCACGTTCGCGTGTCGCGTTCACGTGCTTTATATCAAACGGTTTGAGTCTATGGTTTGCAACCAAGGACGCGAATCTTTTAATTTGAAAAATGCTCGGCTGTTGTCGTATCAACAAATTGGGTTCATTATTTTGTGTTAACGCTAAAAATTTGGTATGAAATGTGTGCCTATATATCCTGCTACTCTCCAGTCGTTTATTTTGTTATTCAATTCTTACCTAATTATCCATTTTAAAGCACAACAATGAACCCAATTTGTTGATACGACAACAGCAACACTTGTCAAATTGAAAGATTCGCGTCTTTGGTTGCAAATGATAGACTCAAACCGTGAACGTGACGCGCGAACGTGAGCCAACGGGCGCTCAGCCTTAGACCCGCCATAGACTGTGCGATCTATTGTCAGATCCATCGTCAGGTCGATCTAATAGCCCCCATATACGATGCAATCCGTCGTCAGATCGATCTGACGATGGATCACCACAAAATATCTGACGTTCTCCGCTGCACACACACTGTACGATTTTCGTGCGATGCGATAACGAATGACAATTCAAAAAAAATAGGTTATGATTCACTTCAACCTGTATTAATTTTTGTTAACTACATATTTGGATTTGTGTGGCATTTTCGTATGCTACATATTTGGTATTTCCATTGCAGAGCCATTCGAAATCATCAGAATCCTGCAAATTAATAGTTGAGTAATTTGAAAATTTAATATTCACTTGCGATAATCACATACATCATCCAATCGATCGTCAGACCGACGAATTGCAGTAATCGCACCAAAAAATCGGCAGATAAAATTTGATCGTCAGATCAGTGAAATCGTCAACGATAGTCACATACACTGTGCGATCGATCTGACGATCAAAATATCGTCAGATCGATCTGACGACGGATTGCCTCGTATATGGCGGCTATTAAAAGCACCATCAACAACTGTTATGTCCAAAAGTGTGCTTGTGTCGACACCAAAGCGTTCAGTTCATTTCGTTTTCAGAAAAAAAAAACTACTACATTTCCCCATTATTCAGATGATCAACAGAGTTCACAGAATCACGAGGATAACAGAAGCGCAACACTGCATTCCCTGTCAAAAATTCACCCATGATCTCTGAAAACTGTTGAGCATCTCAACAATAGAAACAAATGCAAATGCCGGCAATTCAAAGCATTTATGGAGGCCTTAAACGTGCCATACGCACACCGATCGATCGGCCGATCCGTCGCCCGATATCGATATCGGGCGATGGATCAGCATGTGTTTGCGCTTATCGTTGAAGATTTTTTTGACAGTTCCATATAATTTTGATCAGCTGATATTTTGGCCGATCGATCAGGCGACGGATCGGATAATGTATGGTGGCTATTAGGTACGTGACTAAATCATAAAAGACAAAGAAAACACCAGAAATGCCTTGTTGAATTGAAACTAAAAGGATAAACTAGTCTATAAGAAGGATGGGGGTTCTACAGAGGAAAGCACAGCTATTTTGATGAGGTCCTTTTCAGTCCTGTTCTTTGCTAGAAATGGGCACCACGTTGGGCGCCAAATATGCAATGGACGATTTCGTGGGCATCCGAAGATGCCCGGGGGAGAAAGCCAAAGGAAGCATCATGACCGTGAAGTTCGTTGCCCCTGTCTTTTACGAATTAACAAAATTCTTAGCCTTGGGAAGACAACATAAACAGGGGGGGGGGGGCAAAACGGGAAAAATAAAGAAAATGGGGCGTTAACGATGGAATGGTTGGCGGAGGCGGACGGCTCAGATGCCCTTGCGTTCGCATTGGAGTCCGGGCGTAATGGGACTCTTCGGCCTCTCGTTTCGTACCACCGAAAGATCAGTACTCATTAGGTGCTGTCTTGGATCTTCCGGTGGTATCGCGCTCGGCGGCCGTGATCGTTCGGTCACGGCTCTACGATACTAATCTAGAGCTAGGAGTTCAAATCTTGGCGCGATTAAAAACTGCCAGTGGGTACTAACAGTACTCTCACAGTTTTTCGAGCTTGTCAGTGTAAAACGGCTCGGATAGGAGGTGCGTGCTAGCAACTACACTTCCGAAAATTAGATATGATATCGAAACGTCAAAAATGCAAAGAAATGCTAGAGATATTGACGCGCGCATGCCCCTGGAGGAGTCAAGATAATTAACACAGGTGGTTCATTACACATTTTGGTCGCGAGCATGGAGCGTGCATCGAACCATGTGAAATTCAATAGAAAAAAAAATTCCTCATTTCCACCGTTCTATGATATTCGATGGTTTGATGGAAGTTCGGTCGTGGTTCTGCGCAATCATGTGTCGCCACCTTAAGAAAGCCCATTTTTCATTTTATATTTTAAACAATAAGAAGTCAGCAGTTGGATGAATCGTCAAAGGACATATGCATATCCGAGTGCATAATTTTATGTCAGTAGCAAGCACTGTTGACACATATGGAGATGAAACAAAATTGTACACTATTTTTATCGCCATGTGTGGGAGAAGATAGGGTCTTTCCACATTTCTACGTAATATATCATATATTGCACTCTTGTAAAACCTAGAAACTAATATACATTTATATACCCGGAAGAACTATCGCGTTTCATAGATAAATATCACATTTCCAAGATGATTAACTAAACGAAATTCTAAAAACTTCCAATCGATAAATTACGCTGAAGTTGCTTAGTAATGTTTTATTATCGATAATGATCCAGAAAATAATATATGGCTTTTTTTATTTTTGTTTTGCGTCCATGAAAGTTATTTCCTTAAATTATTAAAAGAAAAACCAAGATAAATAAGAATGAGATCAGCTCGATATCTCTGGGATTCCCATTTGATTTGCACAAATAAGTACGATGGCTGTCTTTTAAGTTTTGCATACAGGAACATCAAGGTTGCCACGAATCAAATGTCACTACTAAATATTGACCTGCATCCTTTTAGCCCCCATATACGAAGCAATCCGTCGTCAGATCGATCTGACCATATTGTGATCGTCGGATTGAATCGCACAGTGTCTGTGACTATCGATGATATTTTTGACACTTCTATATAATCTCGATCGTCAGATATTTTGTGGCGATCCATCGTCAGATCGATTTGATGGCGGGTTTTGGTTAACCTAAATCCAAAGTATTGGTGCGGTCAGGGCCGTCGAAACGGGGGGCAGTGATTTTAAAGGGGCCCAGAAATTTGAAACAAGAAAATAAAATCTGTCAGTTTTATAAAAAAAGAATACGAATCAAACATTGTTCAAGAATGGAACAAGAATAATTCTTCTAAATTAACATGAAAATTTCAATATTACGACTTACATACCTATTCTGTATAAAAAAGTTTAATTTCCTTCTTTCTGTGTTAAATTTTCGATAAACTCCTGTAAAAATTCATTCAGGTCCGGTGCCTACCCGGTCTGCACACTGTAATAAACCACCTGTATCGAACCATATTATGGTCTGGTAGTGCTGCTCCCACCAGCAGATCGAAGCAGCACCTGATGAGTAGTGATCTTTTGGTGGTAGGAAACCAAAGGCCGAGGGTCCCATTACACCCGGACTCAGGTGCGACCGTGTGGGCGTCTGATCCGCCCGTCAACCATTCCATCCTTATCGACTATTTTTTTTCCCCCCATTTTTACCTCCCCTGTTTGTGTTGTCTTCCCCAGGCCTATGAATTTTTGTTAATACGTAAAGGACAGAGGCAACGAGCGGCGAAAGCCCCGCCCACATCTCCCGAACTGAGCTACAGCAAGCATAGGCTGTTGCCTATTTCTTCGCCAGATGGCACGGCCCGACCTTCACGGTAATATGCTACCTAAGGCTCCGTCCCCACGGGCATCTCCGGATTCCCACCAAACCGTCCGTTACAACACGACTTGCTCCGATTACAAAGATAGTAACACCAGTGATCTGGTAGGTGCAGATATGAGCGCCAGGTCTCGGAGTCACGTTGAGTGGACTGGTACGTAACGTAGTTATATTACATTAGGGGTGTTTTTTGCGTAACTGTGTAGGGTCCCTGCCCTGGTTGCGGAAAAAAACGCTTCAGGCCAGCATCCAGGTTAAATTCCGAATCGTGAAGTTGTCTACACTGACGTCAAGTGGTGCGCCTCATATGTGGTGGAAATAAATTACAAATTCGAATGAAATATCAGTTTGATTGTCGGATCGTCGTCGCGATAAATAGCGACAGCGGGCATTTATAAACTTGGCGTACCGCTCTAACTTAACAAACATCATTCAAACGAGCTATTCATCAGTGACAGC
Source organism: Chloromyia formosa (assembly GCA_964017055.1). NCBI lineage: Eukaryota > Metazoa > Arthropoda > Insecta > Diptera > Stratiomyidae > Chloromyia > Chloromyia formosa. The sequence goes on from OZ024818.1 coordinate 53,839,229, forward strand.
TTCAAGTGCAACTCTATCCAAATGGATCGCGGGTTCGATCCCCAGCAAACTCTAATCTTTTTTTCCTTTTTTTGTTCCATTGATATTTTTAGTAATCCTATTGAAAATTTATTATTTAATAATTGGCATGGGCCCGTTTACCAATGAATTTGGCTGAGTGACAGAAACACAAGCGTGCCAACATCGACATATTACGTTCTACACGACACCAGAGCCATCTGTTATGTCATGCATGTGGAATTTATTGAGGGTTTATAGCGTGTAGGGCAGCCACCCAAATATTCTATCCCGGTTAATGTTGTTGGTGTAACGCGTGTGTTATTTTACCCTACACGCGATAAATTCCCAAAAAAACACGCCTATTATTACTACTTTGCCTTAACCCCTAGCGGGGCATAGCGCGTCAACTACTCCTGCGCGCCATCGTACTCTGTTCTGGGCAATGGCGCGCAACTCCCCAAAAGACTTACCCAGTGCCTGACACTCCTTTGCCACTGATCTACGCCATGTGATTCGAGGACCCCCTTGGCTGGAAATGGGGTTCCATTTCATGGCATGCAAAGCAATGCAGTTATCACTCTTCCGCAATGTGTGACCTCTCCACTGCCATTTTCGCCTGCGTATCAATTCGTCGATTGACATCTGACTCGTACGCCGACTTAGCTCTTCATTTGATATTGTTTCGGGCCAGAAAATTCTTAAAATTCGACGAAGATATGAGTTGACGAAAACTTGCAGCTTTCTGGTAACTCCAACGGAAACTTTCCATGTACTTCTCCCATACAAAAGCACTGACAGTACCAGGGAGCGAAACAGGCCCAGCTTGGTCTTGATGCTGAGATAACTGCTCTGCCAGATTTTGGACAGCATGCCGTATGCGCGTTTAGTCTGGTTGATACGACGAGCGATGTCCTGCTCCGTACCACCATTTACGGCAACAATACTACCCAGGTAGACGAAGTTGTCCACCTTCTCCACAGGCTGCCCATTAATATTGATGGCAATAGGTATCGGATTTCTTTTTCGCAACGGCGGGCTAAGAACCTTGGTCTTGTTGGTATTAATCTTTAGCCCAACCTTGCTTGCCTCCCTCTCGGGATCTGACGCCATTGCGGACAGATCCATGATTTTGTGGGAGAGTAGGCATATGTCGTCAGCGTCGTCGACGACGACATATGACAGATAAAAGGGGGGCGAAAAACCTTCTCTATAGCCCTCCACGTGGGTGTCCCCTGGTAACGGCAGTATTTAAAACCGCTGACGGTCAAGTTTTAACGATAAGATAGTTTGGAAAAAGACAGATAGCTGTAGCCTGAATGGCTGACCAACACCTAAGCATCTCAGGTTTAGTAGGACGGAATGTCTTGCGTAGTTGGACCTGCAACATAGTTGTGTGAATTCTAGCACGTTTATTAAACCATCTGAAGCAGCTATTTTCCACTCCACGTCAAGAAAGGTGGAACAAAAGCCTCGGATTGGACGGATCAACAACAACGACCACGCAAACGACTAAAGGATTATTCTTTTGGATCCTGGAATGTACGCTCCCTGAACAAACAGGTCGAAAAGTACAAACTGAGCATTACTGCAGTCCAGGAAACAAATTGGCTTGGCAGCGAGATCAATGACAAGAAATCGCACACAATTTTTACAAGTGGCAAACCATCGGGCCGCAAGGAGTTTGGGGTAGCATTTATAGTAAACAATCACCTCATGCCGCACATTACTGACTTTAAAAAAAAAAATGAAAAATGAACGGCTGTGTGCGATTCGCATTAAGACTCGATTCTTCAATTTCTGGCTCATCAATATGCACGCCCCCACTGAAGTTAAAGAAGATGCAGTAAAAGACGAGTTCCACACGAGCCATGAGACTCTCTCCGGCTGACTTCCAACAAACAACGTCAAATTGCTGCTGGCAGACTTTAACGCGAAAGCCGGAAATGAAAGTTGGCACCGGGGGATCACTGGACGCCACAGTCTCCATGAAGAATGTAACGACAACGGCCAGCGACTTATCGATTTCGTCTGCTGTAGAAATCTAGTCGTCAGCTCTACGTGTTTCCCGCATCGACGCATTCACAAGCAGACCGGGAAATCTCCAGATGCACATACCCACATACCGTCAACCAAATTGATCACGTTCTCATTTGCAGAGATGCGCGTTTAGTGTGATGGATGTGCGCTCTTATCGAGGAGCAAACTGCGACTCAGATCATCACTTTCCTCAACGCACCAATCGAGAATCAGCCCTCCCAAAATCTTTGCGGTTGATAAGCTTCTGAGCGATGCCACGGCGGTGGCGTATACTACCTCCCTTGAGGAAAGACTATCATCTATGCTACACAACATCAGCAATACAGGCGTCAGGGATGTCGCAGAGAAGGTCGTGTGATATAAAGCCCGGCGAGCGCGAAATGACTGGTTCGACGAAGAATGCAAAAACTCACTTGATGCGAAAAAATAGGCCTACAGACAATGGATTCAACAAGCAACCAGAGCCAGAAGAGAAAAATATGACGAGCTACGGCGAATATCGAATAGAATAATTAGACGTAAGAAACGTAAATATTTTGACGAGCAGTTGCTGAATATAAACAAAAACTTAGCTAATAGGAACACCAGTCGAGCATACAAACTAGTAAATACAATCAAGAACGGCTACCAACCTAGGACTAGCCTTTGTAAGGACAAGCATCGAAACATAATCAGCGACACCGATGGCATTAACAAACGATGGGCCTCTTATTTTGAAGAGCTTTTGAACTTACCATCTAACATCCCCACACAAGAAGCTCTCGACGATATTGTTGATCTAGGCCCACCCATACAACCCCCGACAGTAGAGGAAGTTGATCTCGCGTAGCGGTCACTAAAACGAAATAAAGTGCCGGGCGCTGACGAGATTCCAGCTGAACTGCTAAAATTCGGTGGAACGGGTCTAGGTAATGCCATTCATCAATTACTCCTGCGGATATGGGAGGACGAGGAGATCTCAGACGATTGGCGCAGAAGCATCATCTGTCCAATTCACAAAAAGGGAGATGAACTGCGGTGTGAGAATTACAGGGGCATATCACTAGTTTGTACGTCCTATAAAATTTTGACGAAAATTCTGGAAAATAGAATAAAACCGTACGCAGAACGAGTCATTGGCGAATATCAAAGCGGTTTCAGACCTGGTCGCTCCAAAACCGATCAGCTATTTACGGTCCAACGGAGTATCAGTTGGACAAGTGCTGGGAATACAACGTAAACGTATACCAAATCTTTGTCGACTTCAAGCAGGCATACGACAGTATCGATCGTGGAGTACTGTACAACATCATGCTGCAATTTGGTATACCAGCAAAATTAGTGCGACTGACAAAGATGACGATGACCAACTCCGTCTCTAGGCCTGTTCGGTACTGAGATTTCAGTACCGGTACTTGATATTTTCAAGTACCGGTACCACAAGCGGTATCCCGGTACTCACAGGTATTCGTTCAGTACCGGTACTAGTACCGGTTTTTTTCAGTACCGAGTCTTTTCAACCATGAGCCGGTTTTTTCAGTACCGGTACTGAGTACCTGTTCTTTTCAGTACCGAGTCTTTTCAGTACCGAGTCTTTTCAGTACCTGTTCTTTTCAGTACCGGGATCCCGGGATTCGAGTACCTGTTCTTTTCAGTACCGAGTCTTTTCAATACCTGTTCTTTTCAGTACCGGGATCCCGGGATTCGAGTAACTGTTCTTTTCCATAAAAAAGACTCGTTCATTGCTGGACCAATTCTTCAGGTTTTTGGAAATTGTTATTGGAAATGTTCATAGAGTCGTGTCGTGCATTGAAAGATTTTTCAGATACACATCGTAGTATATAGGTAGTATGTTAGTTAGTACGCACATAGATATACGAGTATGTACATTGTTCATACATAATTGATTTTGAGTTTTGAGAGTATTTATTGTATTGGGAATAGGATATGTAATTGGGTATGATATAAATATGAAATACATATGAACGAATATGTATATGTACGTATGTATTGTACATAATATAATAATATAATGCGTTGCATTGGTCAATAGCCGGCCATACACACACGCTCTATCATCTGCAAACGTACGCCAATTCGATCGCCCCATTTTTTTCCGAATGATTCGCCGCGTTCGCAATCCCCTGCAAAATCGCGTCACCTGGCTCGCCCAATTTTTTTGCTAATGATTCGCGGCGTTTACAATAACCTGGAAAGTCGCGTCACCTGGATCGCCCAATTTTTTTTGCGAATGATTCGCGGCGTTTACAATCCCCTCGAAAATCGCGGCACCTGGGTCGCCGAATGATTCGCCGCGTTTGAACGAGTAGTGAAATTTAAGTAATTTTGTGCGACCAGACGGTTCGTGGCGTTTTCGGTTTGCAGATGATAGAGCAACAACAATTTGTATGGAGACGATGTCTAGTTGGGTGCGTTGTGATTTTGCAGATGATTCGCCGCGACCGAATTTTTATGGGTTATCTACAGTGGCGGTAGTAGTAGCTTGCATAATAAAATATGAGAAGGATGGGTCCACGCAAATATTTTGGTCCTGCTGCAGGTGTGCGTCAGGATAAAAGGATTTGTTTATATATAGGCAAGATGGGTGTTGTATGACTAGGGGTGCTGAGACGAATACGTTAGACTGCCGCTGAAGGCATTTTGAGTCCTTTGGTAACGAAAAAAGACATGCTTTGCAAGGAAAGCCCGATCAGACGAGTATTTCCCCATGAAAACAGGGTGGCCATTCAGGGGTGGGCAAAAAAAAAGTGCTGGATGCAGATATGCTAGCACGAAACGGCTGCAAGTACATGTACAAAGAGTGAAACGGGCAACCTAGGGCTACATGCGGGGGCTCGCAACGCCCTATTTCCCCATGAAAACAGGGTGGTCACTCAGAAGTGGGCAACTCACACAAGCGACTGCTAATTCACAACCCGCAGTATCGCACAAGTGTGCATGGATAATTTCGGTTTGGAACGAGCTGGGCTAGCTCCCCTCCTAGGGCGTTGCGAACCCCCGCATGTAGCCCTAGGTTGCCCGTTTCACTCTTTGTACATGTACCTGCAGCCGTTTCGTGCTAGCATATCTGCATCCAGCACTTTTTTTTTTGCCCACCCCTGAATGGCCACCCTGTTTTCATGGGGAAATACTCGTCTGATCGGGCTTTCCTTGCAAAGCATGTCTTTTTTCGTTACCAAAGGACTCAAAATGCCTTCAGCGGCAGTCTAACGTATTCGTCTCAGCACCCCTAGTCATACAACACCCATCTTGCCTATATATCTCTCCTCATCGATAAACAAATCCTTTTATCCTGACGCACACCTGCAGCAGGACCAAAATATCTGCGTGGACCCATTCTTCTCATATTTTAATATGCAAGCTACTACTACCGCCACTATAGATAACCCATAAAAATTCGGTCGCGGCGAATCATCCGCAAAATCACAACGCACCCAACTAGACATCGTCTCCATACAAATTGTTGTTGCTCTATAATCTGCAAACCGAAAACGCCACGAACCGTCTGGTCGCACAAAATTACTTAAATTTCACTACTCGTTCAAACGCGGCGAATCATTCGGCGACCCAGGTGCCGCGATTTTCGAGGGGATTGTAAACGCCGCGAATCATTCGCAAAAAAATTGGGCGATCCAGGTGACGCGATTTTCCAGGTGATTGTAAACGCCGCGAATCATTCGCAAAAAAATTGGGCGACCCAGGTGACGCGATTTTGCAGGGGATTGCGAACGCGGCGAATCATTCGGAAAAAATGGGGCGATCGAATTGGCGTACGTTTGCAGATGATAGAGCGTGTGTGTATGGCCGGCTATTGACCAATGCAACGCATTATATTATTATATTATGTACAATACATACGTACATATATTTTACATATTCGTTCATATGCATTTCATATTTATATCATACCCAATTACATATCCTATTCCCAATACAATAAATACTCTCATCTCAGTCTCAATCCTAACAAAACTCAAAATCAATTATGTATGAACAATGTACATACTCGTATATCTATGTGCGTACTAACTAACATACTATACTACGATGTGTATCTGAAAAATCTTTCAATGCACGACACGACTCTATGAACATTTCCAATAACAATTTCCAAAAACCTGAAGAATTGGTCCAGCAATGAACGAGTCTTTTTTATGGAAAAGAACAGTTACTCGAATCCCGGGATCCCGGTACTGAAAAGAACAGGTATTGAAAAGACTCGGTACTGAAAAGACTCGGTACTGAAAAGAACAGGTACTCAGTACCGGTACTGAAAAAAACCGGCTCATGGTTGAAAAGACTCGGTACTGAAAAGACTCGGTACTCAAAAGACTCGGTACTGAAAAGACTCGGTACTGAAAAGACTCGGTAGATCCCGGGATCCCGAATAAAACCGGCGCATGGTTGAAAAAACCGGTACTCAAATCCCGGGATCCCGGTACTCAATACCGGTACTTAAAAAAACCGGGATACCGGTACTCTTAGTTTTTGGTACCGGTACTGAAAAAAAACCGGTACCAAACCGGGATCCCGGTATTAGGAACAGGCCTATCCGTCTCACAAGTCACGATCCAGAATAGACTTACTGATCTATTTGAAACACGCACTGGTCTGAAACAGGGTGATGGACTGGCACCGACGCTCTTTAACCTAGCACTGGAATATACTATTCGGGCTATGAATATGGACAACAGCAAGACGCTACTTATCAAGTCGACACAATTAGCAGCGTACGCCGACGACATCAACATTATGTCCCGAAGATTGACCGACGCAGAAGAACTTCTGCATACGCTCGATACCGCTGCAAAAGAAGTTGGAGTACGTATTAACGAGGGTAGAACTAAAATAATGATGCAATCGACGACAAGGACACCTGCACAACCGAGCATCAATGTGGGGGACCTCAACATCGAGTTCGTGAACAACTTCATTTACCTGGGTTGCAACTTGTCAAGGGACGCCAACGAAACTGACGAAATCAAGCGACGGATACAGTTAGCTAATAAGACTTTTTTCTCGGTTCTCCCCATAATGAAATCGAAGCATGTGCACAGAAACACGAAGCTCCGCGTGTACAAAACCATTATACGACCAGTGCTATGCTATGGCTGCGAAGCATGGACCCTAACCCAAGCCTCCGAAAACATGCTAGATACATTTGAACATAAGGTGATACGGCGAATTTTCGGGGCTGTTTGCGATCGAGATGGATGGCGCATCCGGTACAACCATGAGTTGTATGAACTGTGCGATGAGCTGCAAGTCTCGAAAATCATCAAACTACAACGACTTCAATGGGCAGGGTATGTACATAGAATGGACGATGATCGCATGATAAAGAGAGTAATGAACACACGACGAGTCGACGGAGCGAGACTGCGAGGACGACCGAGATTTAGTTGGGAGAGCTCAGTTTATGTGGACGCCGCGCAACTACTGGGCTTCCAAGATTGGAGGACGCGGTCACGTGACCGAGATAATTGGACGACAACGATCCAGGCGGCCAAGGCCCGACGTCGATCTGTCGCGCCACGATGATGATGAACAAACGAGTGGATTAACTGCTTCCAGATTTGGTTCGAGCGCATGCAAAAGTACATTAATCTTCATGGAAAATACTTCGAAAAACAATAAAGTCATTGGAAACTATAGTATATACACTGTTTTAATTCAGCCCTATATGCAAAACTTAAAAGGCAACCTAGGTATTATTCTAAGCGGCCTTTGCTCAGAGATTACTGAAAACAAGCCGAAGATATGATGTGAAGCGTGAATGGTATCATATCTTCGTTTTGACTTACGCATTTGCCACTTTGAAGTAGTAAAACTTGTTCCGATTTCACTGTTCCTATGAGAGGTATATGAAATAGTGGGGGGATTTCAACCAAATTCAAGAATGTGATTTGGCAGTGAATATGATTGAATAATATAAAATTTAAAACTGAGGGACTAGTTTGCATAGAAACAAACGGACAAAGCTTAATCGGCTTGTCTCATCATACTCACCAAGAATATATATAATAGTTTATATGGTCGGAAATGCTTCCTTCTGTGCGTTGCAAACTTCATGACGAAGTTAATATACCCTATCACATCCGTGAAGGGTATAAAAACACCCTATGGCAGCCCACTATCTAAATTTTTGCATTGCAACGCCGTCGCGGCCTTCTTGGGAGTTCTAACCTAACTCCTAAGAAGGCCGCTATAATTGAAGTGATTAGTGATAGGATACCTCAGTTGCGGCTCAGACGCAGCTAACATACTTAAGACTTAGTAAAGCTTGAATTGTTAAATTTTCCATTTCAAAACGTGAATCGATTCTGCTCAGAGCTCCCGTCGGCTTCAATGCCAAAATAGATACACCCTATCCAAAAAAGGTCATAACCAGAGCATCTCCCCCAATTAAAAAAAAAAACAGAACAAGTCGCCGAAATCCATCGATGCATTAAACAGTCGACCACCATGCACAACAATGGACAATATGTAGATTGTAGACCATTAAAAGTGGAAGTAAGAGCCGTTTAAACGCAACGGTTTCATGTTAACCTTAATAAGCCTAATTACTATCAAATTATCTCTGATGTCTAGATATGTACATTCATTTACTAGAAAATCACAAATGTTGGCGAGCTCATCGATACGCTTGGACGATTTAAGTATATTCAGTAATTCATAGAGAAAAATTTCAATGGCCAAAGTGAATGGAATAGATCAAATAATGGTAACGAATTCAGTGAAATATACTCCAGTTTATGGCGTAGAACGGCGCATAGCAGAGAGAATGGCACCACAAGTCGTCTGGCCATACATGGTAAAAAGGGAGATTGAATTGAAAATTTTCGCCAAATATAGTCAGCGATGGGGATATGCAGCAGCTAGAAGCAGCACAGCGATATCATTCATGTACAAGCACATAAATATTTGCCTTATCGCAGCAGCGAAATGCATTTCCCTCTGATTGTTTCAAAGGGGAATTCACCCGATATCATATGACGAAAGTCCATTCATGGTGTGTATTGCTAGGGGAAGAAGTAGTGCTCACACCACGCCGCTCCGTTTGAACAACGAATATCTACTACTCGTATCCGCTAAATGAGGAGCCGGTACTGGTCGACTTGTCAAATTCTTCATATAATTCAATATATCCGAAATAAGTGGCTGGCATGAATATTGACACACTGATCAGACGGATGTATCGACGAGCCTGTCAAGGATATACTCTCATGTTATGTGTGTACAATGGCGTGTATGCGACCCTTTCCCGGCTCGGGTCCTCACAAACAAGCCACAAGTTGGGAGAGGACGACGACGACGCCCTCCTTGTACGTACCCTACTATGATGGAGTTAAGGACATGCTTGCTACATGGAAAGCGCAGAAGCAAGGTCACGGACAATAGACGCCTTATTCTGCTGAAAAATATTTTTATTTGTATTATATACTTTGCGGACATTGCACTGCCGAGCAGTGTCTCCTGGTAGCCCACACACACACAGAAGCACATACAACAGTATTTCGGCTTCCGACAAAAAGGAAACTTCTCGAAAGTATCACAGGGCGTGAGTAATAGTCTAATACCAAGATTTACTTGGTAGGGCAGTGAGCCTTTAATGCATATGACGGTCGTCAGGTGATAATCTTTAGCACGATAGAGGATGACTCATTGAGCTTAGCAGTGAAATCAACTCCCCGTCGTGGGTCAAATGAAGATTTAAGGAATCGTCGGCAAGGATTGAGTTGCGGTGGTTTGTGATAGAGATTATTGATTTTTCGCAGAAAAGTCGATATTGGGGTGAAGCACGACACAGAGTAGATTCGCTTGAATGTTGAGCCTCGTCCCTGAGCTGGGTTTAACTTATTTTGGTGTGATATACATACATACGTATAACATTCGTGTTTTCGAAATGGAATAAACGTTCCTTTGTTGGTATGCTCAGTGGATTCCATGAATTCTGATAATTATCTGCAAATTAATTACTTTATCTTGAATATAGAACAATAACTCGAAATTAATAGGGATTTGGGATCATAGGACATTGTACTCCGTAAAGTGGGCTCGGAAATTAAATGCTTCATTCGGTTTCATATTCCGATTTTAATACCAAATCGGAATAAAAAACTGGAGTCCGAAGCGTATATACCCTAGACTTGTATAGTTATGATACCAAGAGTACCAATTGACAACGACCATATGCATTAAAGAGTTTCCTATATGGTCAGTTTGAACTGTGTGTGTGGATCCAATGAGAAGTTTCATCGTTCATTCTATCGGCATTCTATCAGATTTTGTATATGTATGTCTATGTGAACTAATGTTAATAGGGGAGGTTGGGGTTCATTCAGTAGGATCTTGCCCATTCTCAAAATCAACTAACTAACCCACACTAAGACAAAATACCCTTTCCATAGTCCTCCTCGTCGGCGCCCCCTGGTAACGGCAGTGAGTCAAACCGCTGTGAGCCAAGTCTTAGTGATAAGACAATTGGGAAAAAGGCAGATAACTGTAGCCTGAACGGCTGTTCAATACCTAAGCGTCTCAGGTTTAGTAGGATGATGATGGAATTATCTGTGCAGTTGGACCTGCAACGTTGTTGTGTGAACTCCAGCACATTTATTAAACCATCTGAAGCAGCAATTTCCGAGGCCATCCCTTGAATGGGGTTAAGCGATGTGCTGACAACTCGTCCTTGTAAAAACCACTACACGTCAAGAAACCTTGAACAAAAGCCTCGGATTGGACGGATCAACAACGACGATCACGCAAACGACTAAAGGATTATTCTTTCGGATCCTGGAATGTACGCTCCCTGAACAAACCGGGGGCCGAGAAGGCCCTCCTTCCATAGGTCGAAAAGTACAAACTGAGCATTACTGCAGTCCAGGAAACAAATTGGCTTGGCAAAGAGATCATAATGACAAGAAATCGCACACAATTTTTACAAGTGGCAAAACATCGAATTACAAGGAGTTTGGAGTAGCATTTATAGTGAATAATCACCTCGAAATAAAATAAATAAATAACTGGCGCAACAGTCCAATTTGAACCATGGCCTCGAGATGAGTTAGCATCATCTCATTTTCTAGATCGTGATGGTCTTGTGCAGAGGTGTGTGTGTGATCAACAACACGCTCAACCGAGTTATTTACCCCATAAATGGGTACTCATTTAACAGCTGAGTGGGCTCATAGTCCAACATTTAAATCCCCTTTTTTATCGAAAACTACCGCATTCAGTAGGAATTGAACCGGGGCCCAGTGCGTAGAAGGTGAACGTGCTAACCGTTGCGCCATCCGGACTACAATCACCTCAAGCCGCACATTACTGACTTCAAACCCATAAATTAACGGCTATGTGCGATTCCCATTAAGAATCGATTCTTCAACCTCTGGCTCGTCAATGTGCACGCACCCACTGAAGTTAAAGAAGACCCAGTAAAAGACGAGTTTTACGCCCGCCTTGAGACTCACTTCCAACAAACCACGTCAAATTACTGCTGTGAGACTTTAACGCGAAAGTCGGAAATGAAAGTTGGCACCGAGGGACCACTGGAGGCCACAGTCTCAATGGAAAATGTAATGACAACGGCCAGCGAATTCGCCTGCAGCAGGAATCTGATCGTAAACTCTACGTGTTTCCCGCATCGACGCTTTCACAAGCAGACCTGGAAATCTCCAGACGCACATACCGTCAACCAAATTGATCACATCCTCATTTGCAAGAGATGAGCGTCTAGTGTAATAAATGTCCGCTTCTATCGAGGAGTAAATTGCGACTCAGATCATCACTTGGTGAAGACGACTTACAGATGCAAAGTTTCCTCAGTGCACCAATCAAGAATCAGCCCTCCCAAAATCTTTGCGATTGATAAACTTCTGAGCGATGCTACGGTGGAGGCGTATACTGCCGCTCTTGAGGAAAGGTTACAGCCTATGCTCTACAACATCAGCAATACAGGCGTCCATGTGTTGTGGGAGGAATTCAAGGACACCATCAAAGATGTCGCAGAGAAGGTCGTGTGATATAAAGCCCGGCGAGCGCGAAATGACTGGTTCGCAAAGAATGCAAAAAATCACAATGGATTCAACGAGCCACCGCAGCCAAGAGAGAAAAATATGATGAGCTACGGTGAATATCGAATAGAATAATTAGACGTACTATAAGAAACGTAAATACTTTGACGAGTAGTTGCTGAATATTAGTGAAAACTTAGCTAATAGGAACACCAGACAAGCGTACAAACTAGTAAATACAATTAAGAACGGCTATCAACCCAGGTCGCGCTCGATGGCCGTGATCGTTCGGTCACCGCTCTACGATACTAATCTAGAGCTCGGCGATCAAATCTCGGCGCGATCAAAAACTGTCAGTGAGTACTAATATAAGTCTCACAGTGCTCCGAGCTTGTCAGTATAAAGACGGCGCGGAAAGGAGGTGCATGCTAGCAACTGTACTTCCGAAAAGTAGATATGCTATTGAAACGTCAACCAGGCATAGAAATGCTAGAGATGTTGACGCGCCTATGCCCCTGGAGGGGTCAAGGCAATTAGAGATTATTTCGAAGAGCTTCTGAACCTATACCATCTAACACCCCCACATAAGAAGCTCTTGACGATATTGTTGATCTAGGCCCACCCCCGACAGTAGAGGAAGTTGATCTCGCGTTGCGGGCACTAAAACGAAATAAAGCGTCGGGCGCTAATGAGATCCCAGCTGAACTGCTAAAATTCGGTTTAACGGGTCTAGTTAATGCCATACATCAATTACTCCTGCGAGTATGGGAGAACGAGGTGATACCAGACGATTGGCGCAGAAGCATCATCTGTCCAATTCACAAAAAGGGAGATAAACTGCGGTGTGAGAATAACAGGGGCGTATCACTAGTTTGTACGTCCTATAAAAGTTTGACGAAAATTCTGGAAAATAGAATAAAACCGTACGCAGAACGAATCATTGGCGAATATCAAAGCGGTTTCAGACCTGGTCGCTCCACAACCGATCAGCTCTTTACAACGTAAACGTATACCAAATCTTTGTCGACTTCAAGCAGGCATACGACAGTATCGATCGTGGAGTACTGCACAATATCATGCTGCAATTTGATATACTAGCAAAATTAGTGCGACCAACTGCGTCTCACAGGTCAAGATCCATAAATTACTGATCTATTTGAAACACGCACTGGTCTGAAGCTGTTCGATAAACTGTGTAATTAACCATATTCTGGTCTGGTTGTGCTGCTTCCACCGGCAGATCTATGGCAGCACCTGATGAGTAAGGATCAGTCGGTGGTACGAAACCAGAAACCAAGGGGTCCATTACACCTGGACCCCGATGCGAGTGCGAAGGCATCTGTGCCGTCCGCAACCATTCCATCCTTATCGCCCTATTTTTTGCAATTCCCCATTTTTGCCTCCCATGTTTGTATTGCCCTCCCCAGGCCTATGAATTTGTATACCCTAGACTTTATAGCAGGAGATGTAGCAATGTATATGTATAAATGATCAGGGTCATCTCCTGATTCGATTTAGCCATGTCTGTCTGTCTGTCCGTTCGCACGATAGCTTTCGATAGAATAAAAAAATGGGCGTGATCCGGCTAAGGGAGCGCCTGCCTCCACTACATATTCAAAATAATTAAATGTATCTATAACTCCCGATTGAATAAACTTGAAACGTTGTAACTTTGGCAGATGACTTGAAAGGGTAATTTTGTACTTTCCTGTAAAAATGTGATTGATCAGTTTGAAAATAACTGTACTTTTCTAACAAAGAGCCCCGCATTATCCTACTTTTCAGGGTTTGTGTCTATAATCCTTGAACCAATTGGCGTAGGGAGCTGATTTTTCGTTCGTAAGCTTCAGATGAGAAACTGCTTGAGTTCTAGTAAGATGAGTATAATCAGTCCAAAGGAACGCCTAGCTCCCCTACAAATGGCAAAAATTTAAATATTATTGAACTACGATCACTTCCGACAGGATAAAGCTAACGAGTTGAAAATTTGGTCGAATGTTGATAGTAAGATCCAGTTAGTTGTTACTGAAAATGGGTTAAATCCGAAACAAGGAACCCCTACCTCCCCTACAAATGAATCTTCAAATAAGCGATAACTTTTGATAGAATAAAGCCAGCGACTTGAAATTTTGGTCAAATGTTTGAAGTAGGATCCAGTAGGCTTATATTGAAAATACGTAAGGTCCGACCAACGAAACCCCTATTTCCCATATAAATGCAACTTCAAATAAGCAATAACATTCGATAAAATGAAGCTACTGGCTCGCTAGGGGCGACCGGCAGCGCAGTGTGTTGAGGTCTCAGTCTTATGTCTGACTACCGGCGTTTCGGGTTCGAATCCCGTCCACGATGACGTTCGTGGCCATGGATGCGCAGGAGGTGCATGCTGGCAACTGCATTCTCCGAAACCAGTTTATGCTGTCGAAACGTCAGCTGGGCCACATGGAACAGTTGACGCGCTATGCCCCACGAGGGGTTAGGGCAATTGAGAGAGAGCGACTTGTGTGTTTGTACTAGGATCAAGTTGGTTGTTATTGAAAATGCGGAAGATCCGACAAAAAAAACCTCTTCCTTCCCTACGAGTGACTCTCAAATAAGCGTTAACTTTCGATTGAATGAAGCTAGTGACTTGAAAAATTTGACAAATATTTGTAAGTGTGGGTTAGATAGTTGATTTTGAGAATGGTCAAAATTCTTCTGAATGAGTGCCAACCTCCCGCGACAAAAATGCTTGTCGTGTATGTCGACCTTAAATAAATATCCGTACATAGCCCATTAAGAGCAGTGTTATTGCCCCCACATACGATGCAATCCTTCGTCAGATCGATCTGACGATTTTTTGATCGTCAGATCGATCGCACCGTGTATGTGACTATCGCTGACGTTTCACTGATCTGACGATAAAATTTTATCTGCCGATTTTTTGGTGCGATTTTACTGCAACTGCCTGACGATCGATTAGACGGTATATGTGATTATCGTAAGTGAATGTAAAATTATCAAATTATTCAATTATGAAATTTGACGGATTCTGATGATTTCAATAGCTCTATAATGCAAATATAAAATATGTAGCATACGAAAACGCCTCACGAATCCAAATAGTTAAGAAAAATTAATCTAGGTTGTATTGGGAGTGAATCATAATACCCCACATACACGGAGTGATCCGTCGCCCGATCGATCGGCCGATGTATTGCCACAAAATATCAGCTGATCAAAATTATATGGAACTGTCAAAAAATCGTCAACGATAAGCTCATACACAGGGCGATATCGATATCGGGCGACGGATCTGCCGATCGATCGCTGCGTGTATGGCACGTTTAAGCTATATTTTTTAAATTTTCATTCGTTGTCGCATCGCACGAAAATCGTACAGTGTGAGTGCAGTAGAGATCGTCAGATATTTTGTGGCGACTCATCGTCAGATCGATCTGTCGACAAATCGCACAGTCTGTGGTGGGTCTTATATTTATATTTTGACATAGTAGGCGTGTTTTTTTTTTCAAGATCCATATAGAGCAGAGCAGGTTAAGACCACACAATTACACTAACTATTTGATCTGAGTTGCTCTCGATAGAACGTTAGTCCAGGATTTCTACTCTGTTAAATAGTTCCACATTTGAAATGCAGGCGGCGCAGGCGTCGAAATTTTAGAACAGTTTACAGTTTGGGAAGCACATAAAGTTCATTTCCTGCCAATAAAATGTTTTGTGTAATTTTATGGAATAGTAAACATACTAAATAATTTTGCTGCCTAAAGGAAATTTGTCCGATTGTATATGTATGTACTACGGGTTTAAGTTTTCTCTTGAAAATCTAGTTGACTAGCTTGGTTTAGTTAGAACACTCCCTTAGCAAAGACAAAAAGTTACTCCGTTAAATTGCTCTGGATCATTTTTTCGTCGCTTAACCTGCTCTGCTCTGTATGAAAAAAACGCGCCTAGTATTGCAACCCGTATGTTTATCAATGAAATTTTAAAATTTATTGTAAATGAGTAAACCCTTTTCGTTGTTTATTACTCTGAGCTCCTATTTTTTTTTTTTTTTAAATGCATGTTTTCTAACTTGACTGCCGCTGTTGCTTCATTCTGAGTTCAATCTGGTTCGGACACAAATGTTGAATTCTCGGAGTTCTTGTTTTGTCAAATGTTATATTGATATCGTCGGTACCATTGATATGTATTATCTCTGAAATGGAGTAAATGTAAAAGTTTCTCATAAAAACTAAAGAATGTACAATTTTCTGTAGCAACCCCTAAAACGGTTCAATCTTGCAATTACACGACATTGCGGTCTTTAGTGATCAGCAACACGCTTAACTGATTTATTCACCCCGAATGGATCAGCTATGTATGGGATGGGATCATAGTCCGACACGTAAATCCCCTTTTATCGAAAAGACTACTACTTTCAGTAGGATTCAAACCAGGGGCCCAGTGCAGCTGGCGAACGTGATAACCTTTGCGCCATTCCAAATCAGAATGCGTCTATTTGACAAGAGGGCACCTACATTTGTATTCAAAATTCAAAGTCAACTTGCATTCCATGTTACTCAACTTCTTATTTTCACAATAGTTGATGTTTTCTCCTCAGGATGTTCCTTTTACCATTGTCTATCAAAGTTATTTGATTATGTAAAGAACTAAGGTGTAGACACTAAAACAATGTGGGTTATCTTATTTAACGAATATATTGGGTGGGCTAGGCCACCTGTACTTTATTGGCCCACACTTTTGTTTTGCTTGTATTACAAATCCGCTGAAGACTTCCTATTTTGGAAAACTGTGCAACTTCCAATGAAATACTCATTTGCCCTAACCCATAGTGAGGCATAGCGAGTTAACTATTCCATCTGGCTTAGCTGACGTTTCGTTGGCATAAACCAGTTTCGGACGATGCACGTTGCCAGCACGCATCCCAATTGTTATTGTTGTACTTGACCCCATAGGTCCTCTTCTTAGCATAGGTGAAGTTTTCAATGGAAAGCCTGTGACGAAAAACTGTTCTCCATTTATTGAAATAAATCGGATGACACCAGAGTAACCCCGGCGTCTTGTATTCATCAAATCGGTCCCTGTGCTAACCCTCGTATTACTCATCATATTTTGTTTATTTAAGTGTGTGCTGGACAATTTTTGCATATTTATTAACTGGTTTTTCAATAACGCGCGAGTGACTCCAAAACTATTTCAAGTGACACATGCAAACAATTCGTCATCATCGGCCGTTTCGTTTTGAAAATGATTAAAAATGACGCGGATAATTCGTCATCAGGCGCACGATCGTCGAAATGTTGGATGTAGTTAAAAGAAAATGATTTCGGACTTGTAACTTATAAAAATTACAATCAAAGTAGTTGGACCAGTCTAGCAGACGCCGGCTATGCCGATACCTTTTCAATATACGAGTATTGTCAGTTTTAATACTTTCTTGCGAAAATATCAGACGACCAAGGCCCGACGTCGGGCTGTAACGCAACAATGATGATGATGTATTATTGTGTATATTATCTAATTGAATCGACCGAAAAGAAAAAAAATTGCAGTCACGTTTTGCCAGCAAGAAACCTATTATCGACATCCGAAATCGATGTCAACCGACTTGCATTCAACTACAAGAAGAACACTACAGACAAACGCCTCGCCTGGATATATACTCGGTTCGATGTGTCTATAACTATTAAAGCAATGTACAGACGATGCAAACAATTTGCAGCAAATTGTTGCCTGCAACAAAATTTGCATGTGTGAACACGTCGGAAAACAACTTGCTGCAAACAAATAAATTTGCAGCAAAAATTTGCTGCAACAATTTTGCATGTGGTGTGAACACGTGATTTTTTTTTGCGTGAAGTGTTTGCTTGTTTGCTCCTGCTGTTTGCCACTAGTTGCAATATTGCCGCAAGACAGTGCAAAAGTTAACATGTGGAACCGCGAGTTAATTCAAAGGCTAATTGAAAAGTACGAAAGTTTTACGGAATTGTGGGATGTGTCTTCTCCTCATTATAAAAATAAATTTAAAAAGCAAACTGCAATAAGAAATATTGCAGCAGACTTAAGTTTAGAAGAAAGTGAAATCAAAACAAAAATACATAATTTGAGAACACAATTTCTACAGGAAGTACGTCGCGTAAAACAAAAAAAGAGTGGACAAGGTCTTGATGATAATTATAAAAGTAAATGGGAGTTTTTCGATTCACTTAAATTTATTTTAACTGAAAAGGAAGTATCCTATAATTTAGAAAATTTGGTAAGTGGTAAATTTTATTTATTCAGATTAAATCACATATTATATGTATTTATATTGCCAAGAAACTTCACCTTCAGGCGAAACAAAATAATCTTTAAATTCGTCCCGAATTTCTTTCGCGGTAGAACTGTGTTGAGTATTTCGCTGAAGCGGTAAACAATTACCTTCTAACACAAGCTCATTACGCCAATTACCCGGTTGAATTACTCCTTCATTTTCCATGTCAAATGTTCCTTGCGGAGCATATCTTCTCTTTGATTCTTTTCTAGTCATCAAATAGTTGTGCAATGCACATATTGCAGATACAATGTCTACCGTTTTTTCAGGACCAAGTTCCACAGGTTTTCTCAAAACTCGAAATCTATTTGCCATTATGCCAAAAACATTTTCTACTATTCTCCTTGCTCTTGAAAGACGATAGTTAAAGACCCGGTTCGGAGCGGGTTGATTCTTGAATGGGTATGGCTTTAATAGATATTTCCTTAGTGCAAAAGCGTCATCTGCCACGATAACATATGGCACGTTTTTTTCTCGGCCGGATAGTGGACGGTCTTCTGGTATTTGTAATTCATCTGTTTCTAATGCATTTGACAGAGAACAATTATTGAAAACTCCTCCATCAGAAACCCTTCCTTTGCATCCTGCATCGAAGTAGATAATTTTATAATTTGCATCTGCTAAAGCCATTAATACTATGCTGTGCGTGCCCTTATAGTTAAAGTAGGCACTACCGCTGTTAGATGGAGCTTTCATAACAATGTGCTTTCCGTCTAAAGCGCCGATACAGTGCGGGAACTGCCACTCATTTTCGAAGGAAGATGAAATCTGAAGCCATTCATTAATTGAATGTGGAACCTAAAATAACAAGTAGTTAGGTAGTTCTATTGCAAAAAAAAACATATGTGCATGGTAAATGGATTAAAGAAAACTTGAAAATAATAACGTAATTTACAGAATGAAAATCAAGATGATGTGAATGAAACTGTGGCTCAAACATATGGAGAGTTGCCGTCTACAAATGAGGAACCACAAAATAGAAAGAGGAAGAGCAGTGAGTTTCGAAATAAAGACGACGTTTTACTTCAGAAAGCAGTTTCCATCATGGACAGACCAGCAGATGATCACCAAGTGTTCGGTGACTATGTTGCTTCCGAGTTCAGATTATTGAAATCTGAAAAAAATAAACTACTACTTCGTCGCAAAATTCAAAAGGCGATACTGGATGTTTCTGAAATTGATGCCTTAGAAGATTGCTCGAATTCACCTTGGGGTGGATGTGCACATACATCCACAAGCTCTTCACTAACACCGCCAACAGAAGTCCATTTTCCGAATTTAACTGAAGGACAAATATTGGGTAACCAATCACTAATATAATTTAAGCATACCTTCAAATAATCTTGTTTTAGGCACTTATATAGAGCTCGACAACACTCAGGCACAATCGACGCCACAGTGCTAACAGGAATCCGGAAAAGATACATCAATGAATGATATGAATCACCTGGAAGGTTTATAATTTACGTAAATATGTACATTCAAACCTTATTTACAAATATACTATTAAAAATCACAAAAATATGTTTCAAGTACATACCCGTAGCTAGAAAACGCAGAGTTAAAGCTAAACGTTCACTGGGCGAAATGGAGGCACGCATAACTGTATCCTTTTTCATTATTTCGGTTTTAACTAGTGATAACAAAAACTCGAAATCCGTTTCAGACATCCGAAAAAAATTGAAAAAACTCTCCTTGTCCTCATTTTTAAGCTCCTTTAAAAGTTCCTGGTGAAATCCTAGCTCGGCTCTTTTTGCTATCCAGCTTCTCACCCACAGTTTTCTTTTTTTAACTGTTTTCTTCAAGTTATTTTCTTTTTCGCGTTTTATTAGAATCATTGCAACAATAGCTGCTGCAGTTCTTGTTCTTTGGCACGACATTTCCAACTTTACTGCTCGCGCTCCACAAACTAAATGAAAACAAGTGTGAACAACCGTGCAAGATTTTGCAGCAAATAACCACGCAACAATTTGCATGCGGAGCGGAAATCTCTTTCAGCAAACAATTTGCGTGCAAATTTTGGATAAGTGTGAACATCAAAGCAAATACTTGCTGCAAACTATTGCTGCAAATTATTGCTCGTCTGTACAATACTTTACAGCTTTCCGCTTTCCGGTGTTCTTGACTAGAGGCCGTAAATTTGGCTTCCCCCAGTCGCCAACTTTCCATACAAAAAAGATACTTTTAAATACCCCCCCCCCCCCCCCCCCTTCCACACACTATAAATTTTAAGAAACTTACTCAGGTACTCAGCCCGTCTAGAAACATTCTGCGATCTGAGTATCTGAATCTTGTTGATGTCGGTTGGAAGTCAAGTTCACCAGTTTCTTTTATATAACCATATTTAAATTTTAGTATGGCCTTTTCAAGAGGTTCATGTCGATGCATACGAAATTTATGGCTGCAAGAGACATGATGACCGGTCGACAAGGGCGGTAGTCGATTCGAATCACTAGACGCCCTGTTGTTGCGCCCACTTTTAATTAACATAATTGTGACATGCTGAGATTTATTAATCGAGCAGGTGATATATTAGTGAAAGTGTGGGGGGGGGGGGGGATGCGAGAAGGTGTCTTGATAAATTGATAAATCACTCATGAGCAGTTTTTCCATGAAGAGTGGCGATGGTAGAAAGATGGTGAAAAATTCTATCCCCTTGGCCATAATTCATTCTGTGCAGTAGAATCCACCAGCATATTAGTTCGAAGGATGAAAAATGTACATCGTACTTATGCGAAAGGTAGCAGAACTTCGGGTAAAAAGTAAGGATCAAAAACGCTTGATAATAACTCCTAAAATTAAAGGTGATACAGTTAAGAATAAGTTTTAAACGATGGTCAGGACATCATAGACAACCCTTCAAATTTAAGGATCATACCTATTTAACTCCACTCTTAAGGATTTAAGGATTGTAATCGACGGTTTGGTGGGCATCCGAAGATGCCCGTGGGGACGGAGCCTAAGGTAGCATAGTACTACTTTGTCACAGATCGACGCCATGTGATTCGAGGACCCCCTCTTGGTCGGCCTTGGTTGAAAATGGGGTTCCATTTCATGGCATGCAAAGCAATGCAGTTATCACTCTTCCGCAATGTGTGACCTATCCACTGCCATTTTCGCCTGCGTATCAATTCGTCGATAGGCATCTGACCCGTACGCCGACTTAGCTCTTCATTTGATCTTGTTTCGGGCCCGAAAATTCTTAAAATTCGACGAAGACATGAGTTGACGAATTGCAGCTTTCTGGTAACTCCAACGGAAACTTTCCATGTACTGCTCCCATACAAAAGCACTGATAGTACCAGGGAGCGAAACAGCCCCAGCTCAGCTTGGTCTTGATGCTGAGATAACTGCTCTGCCAGATGTTGGACAGCATGTCGTATGCGCGTTTAGCCTGGTTGATAAGACGAGCGATGTCCTGCTCCGTACCACCATTTTCGACAACAATGCTACCCAGGTAGACGAAGTTGTCCACCTTCTCCACAGGCTGCCCATTAATATTGATGGCAATAGGTGTCCGATTTCTTTTTCGCAACGGCGGGCTAAGAACCTTGGTCTTGTTGGTATTAATCTTTAGCCCAACCTTACTTGTCTCCCTCTCGAGATCTAACGCCATTGCGGACAGATCCATGATTTTGTAGGAGAGTAGGCATATGTCGTCAGCGTAGTCAAGATGTTGTAGATAAGATGTCAAAGTCCATTGAATTCCTCTGTCGAGTCCGCATAGGGCCTGCATGCAACACATCGCCGATCACTATGAGGAATGGGATCGGTGAGAGTGAGAGGATGCACCCCTGCCGAACTCCACTGCGAATCTCAAAGTCCCCCGACACCTTACCTTTATGCAGAACGCAACATTTCGCGCCGTCATAGGTTGCCTTAATAATAGCCACAAGCTTCTCAGGGATGCCTTTCCTGCGCAAGGCCGCCCATATAGAATCCCGGTTCACACTATCGAAAGCCTTTTCGAAATCGATGAAAAGCAAGTGAAGCGGAGAATCGTATTCAGCGCACTGCTCGATGATGATTCGCAAGGTGTTAATGTGATCGACACAGCAGAATCCGGATCGAAAACCAGCCTGGTTTTCATCAATTGTGCTTTCTAAGTGGGCCTTTAGTCTTTCCAGGATGATTTTAGCTTTTATCTTGGCAACGGCAGGGAGCACACAAATGCCTCTCCAATTATTACAGTCTGTGAGGCTACCCTTCTTGGGAAATTTGATGATCAAACCTTCCTTCCACTCAGTGGGAAAGGTCTCTGTATTCCACGCTTTATCAACAAGAGGGTGCAGCAAATCGGCAGTTACGCTTGGCGCTGCTTGATAAAGTTCGGCAGGGATACCATCGAGTCCGGTGGCCTTTCCTCGCTTTAGTGCAATAATTGCAGTGACTATTTCCTCTTTAGTCGGGGCAGTGGACCGTATACTCAATTGCCCTAACCCCTTGTGGGGCATAGCGCGTCAACTGTTCCATGTGGCCCAGCTGACGTTTCGTTGGCATAAATTGGTTTCAGAGAATGCAGTTGCCAGCATGCACCTGCTGCACATCCATGGCCACGAACGTCGTCGTGGACGGGATTCGAACCCGAAACGCCGGTAGTCAGACATGAGACTGATGTCTCAACACACTGCGCTACCGGTCGAGGGGGAACTTCAACATAGGTTACACAGTTCAAGACCGCGGCCAAGTGTTCTTTCCACCGCCTCATTTGATCTTCTTCCAAGATAAGTAGCTTTCCATCACTATCCGTCACCGGATGTTGGCAGGAGTTACGACCACCTGTAAACCCCTTGATGACACCGTATACGGCGTTTAAGTTGTTACTTCATGCGGCTTCTTCTGCTGAGGCTAAAAGAGAATTCGCATAAACTCTTTTATCACGTCGCACACTACGCTGAACTTCTCGAGCTTTCTGACGGTAAAGGAGTTCGATGCTGCTTCGATTGTCGTCTGATGCTGCAGCCAAACGAACTTTCAGCTCCTTTCTTTCAACAATCCACTGCCATGAAGCGTCGGACATCCAGGGCTTATTCCGGCAATCCGGGTTTGTGCCAAGGATGGTATCTGCGCTATCAATGCCTGCGTTTACATTTTGGAGCGCTCAAAAACGTGAACGCAGGCAATGTACGCATTTTTTATGGTATCCCAGTTTTCGTTTATGTCACTATCTGGGTGGCTAGTTATCTCAGCTGCTTTTTGCGCAAGATGGTCATTATATTGTTGTAAGACAGCTGGATTTTTTAATCGAGCGGTGTTGAATTTGCGGCGCCTGGATCTTTCGTCGCTGGGGCGGCGCACGGCTGCAATACGCAATCGAACATTAGCGATCATAAGCTAATGGTCGCTTCCCATCCCAATATCGGCACCATTCTTGTTTCGCACGTCCAGGAGGCAACTCTTGAATATTTTACTAACGGCAAAATGGTCGATCTGATTTTGTGCTTTGCGCCGATCAACTGAGGACCAACTGATTTTGTGGTGATCTTTATGCTCAAACATAGTACCACCGATGAAGAGACTGTGAAAGTTGCAGAGCTCTACAAATCTTTCACCGTTGTCATTACGATCACCAAGACCGTGTCTCCCTATCACATGTCTGAGCCCATAGTTATCAGCGCCAACTTTCGCATTCAAATCACCCATAACCATTACAATGTCACTTTTGGGTGTTCTGCTCTGAACGGCGTTTAGTTCTTCGTAGAAGGAGTCTTTTGCTAAGACATTGTCGGGTTCAGTAGGAGCATAACATTGTATTATTAAGATGTTCCTCATTTTGGTCCGGAACCTGGCGGCCTAGGTAGCATAGTGACCGTGAAGGACGGGCCGTGCCATCTGGCGAAGAAAAAGGCCCCTCAACGAGCTAAGCAGCGGCCTATGCTTGCTGTAGCTCAGTTCGGGAGACGTGGGCGGGGTTTTCGCCGCTCGTTGCCCCTGTTCTTTACGTATTAACAAAAATTCATAGGCCTGGGGAAAACAACACAAACAGGGGAGGTAAAAATGGGGAATGAAAAAAAAAATTGTCGATAAGGATGGAATGGTTGGCGGACGGATCAGACGCCCACACGGTCGAATCTGGATCCGGGTGCAATGGGACTCTCGGCTTCTGGCATCGTACCACCAACAGATCACTACTCATCAGGTGCTGCTTCGACCTGCCGGTGGGAGCAGCACTACCAGACCATAATATGGTTCATTACAGGTGGTTCATTACAGGGCAGCTTCTACTTCGAGGCCTGCCAAGAAGAAGAAGCTGAGTACAAAATGTGCTGCTAAGAATAGGAAAAAAAACAAACAAAAGCGAGCTGGGTACTGGAGTCAGCCGACAACCATTGTAGAGGGGGAAAATTAGTAAAGCAAAAAAAAAAATACTACATTTCTCAATCATTCAGATGATCAACAAAGAATTTTGAGGCTAGCAGAGGCGCAGCACTGCATTCCTTGCCATAATTCACTCATAAACTCTGTAAGCTGCTGAGCACATGAATAATAGAAAAATGCAATACTGTGTAGAGAAATTTTTTTAAGTTACTTAGAAGGACAATCCTGGCAAACAAAAAGGTATCCAGGGCTCCTCCGCACTTCGTCCGGTCACCGAAGATGCTCCAAATGCCGGCAATTCAAAGCATTTATGGAGGCCTTAAATACGTGGCTAAACCACAAAAGACAAACACAACACCTGGATTGCCTTGTTGAACTGATTCTAAAAGGATAAGCTACTCTATAGGAAGGATTGGGGTGCTACAGAGGAAAGCACAGCTACTTGAAGGGAAAATACGTGAAGTAAAAATGGCTAAGTCCTAAGACTTAGAGCAAGTAGCCTCAATGTGCTTGTGAGGATACAAATCGGTGGAAGGACTAAAAAGGAACTCAAAGAGGTCCTTCTTAGTCCTGTTGTGTACCAGAAATGGGCCCCACGTTGGGCGCCAAATATGTAACGGATGGTTTGGTGGGCATCCGAAGGTGCTCGTGGGGACGGAGCCTAGGTAGCATAGTGACCGTGAAGGTCGGGCGGTGCCATCTGGCGAAGAAAAAAGGCCCCTCAACGAGCTAAGCAGCGGCCTATGCTTGCTGTAGCTCAGTTCGGGAGATGTGGGCGGGGTATTCGCCGCTCGTTGCCCCTGTCCTTTACGTATTAACAAAAATTCATAGGCCTGGGGAAGACAACACAAACAGGGGAGGTAAAAATGGGGAATAAAAAAATAGTCGATAGGGATGGAATGGTTGGCGGACGGATCAGACGCCCATGCGGTCGCATCTGGGTCCGGGTGTAATGGGACCCTCGGCCTCTGGTTTCGTACCACCAACAGATCACTACTCATCAGGTGCTGCTTCGATCTGCCGGTGGGAGCAGCACTACCAGACCATAATATGGTTCATTACAGGTGGTTCATTACAAGAGTTTCCTTTGTAGAAAAATTGAGAGATAGAATAAGTAGTCTAAACGAAAATTCAGTAGACTTACCTCAAAAAAAGTCCGCACTCGAAATCAGTCATGGATTAATTTTTAAATAATTGACACAATCAAAAAGAAGAACATTGCCTACAAAAAACACAAACAAGACCCAACTAGTGAAAGCAAACAAGCAGCCTATAAGTTCCTCAAAAACAAAGCTTCTAAACTCGTACATCAAGCTAAGTCAAACTCTATAAACAAACAATATGAGAATGCCTCTGGGAACAGCAGAAAACTATGGCAAATCATCAACAAAGAATTATCAGCCGACAGAGGTCGTAGTAAGGAAATTGAGAACAATCTTTCAGCCGGTGACATAAATATGTTTTTCGCAAAAGTCGAAGAACGATCTCAACTGAACAGCTCACCACAGAATTGCAAAAGAGAAGGGTTTCCAACATTTCAAATGAACACACTATATTTTTCGAACCAACTTGTGTAGAGGAAGTATCAAGTATAATCTAGGGACGCGGGAGCGTCCCGCCCCACCAAAGAAAAAAAAATCGAAAAAAAATGGAAAAGTGACCAAGACTATGTTTACGCGACACAACAAGTACGGGTTTTCGGACGTCTGTAGCTCCGACCCCGGATGCTTGTTCGAGCTCAAATTTGGTGTGGTCATTCACTACGTTTAGACCGCGGGACTATCTTCGAGATCTAACTAAATCGATCTAACTCTCGACGATATAAACGTATCGATTTAGTTAGTTTTGGACTTGGCTTATCTCTACTTGCGATGCGGAACTGGACTAAAAAAATTGGGACTATGTCGCTGTCATCGCTAATGTTGATTCGGTGGTTGACATTTCCTTTGTTGTCGTTTTTTTTGTTCGGCGTTTGCTTTGTTTGCAATTTCAGGAAAGCAGTGCGTGATCACGGGCAAGAAAAAGTATTTTTCTGTTGTAAAATTTATTTTTGTAAAATTTATCTGTGCTGTCAACGGAGAATGAAGAAGAAGAAGTACCTCTCCGTATGGTCGGTATAAACACTCCACCAACAAGTACTAACACTAAAATGATTAAGTTAAATCGACTTTTAGTTTCACGGTCTAAACGTGGCCATTGTCTCTGGTCATCTTACGAAGTGCTGCGAATTTGATACCGATACAAGGAAAACCACCCGAGATATGATAATTTGAAAATGGCTATTTTTCAAATTTTTCTTGTTCTCGTTGTTCTTTGACCGGTCCACAGCCTCGTAGGGAGCGTATCGAGGTCTGCTTTCTTTTCTCACGGATTGACTGTGTCTCAAGGGTGTGCATAGGCTATCATTTGCTCTGATCCGTGCAGTAGATGAAAAGATACATCCAAAAATGTAAAATTTTATTGTAGAGTTTCTCGATTAAGTCTTTTTGATATTTTGAATGCGACACAGAAAATCACTCGCAGAGATCGCATGCTGACGGGGAGACACGCAAACACTTGATTATGTGAGTATAGTGACGACGATGGATGCAAAAGTCCGTGCGCTCGTCGGGTGAGGAGAACCATACGAGTTCATGGTTGTGGGGGCGGTTTGTGGCAAGTGCATAACTCAGAGGAACTTCTGGAGTGGCCCATAGGCTCAATTTATGGGACGAGAGAAGAGCGCGTTTAATTTTTCATGGGAGAGAGAAAGAACGGGACTTTTAATGCCAACCACCAATAGGACGCGGAAATTTGACAGCTATATATACAGCGGGGAGTCAGAAACCAAAACAAACATTTTAATATCGGTTTTCTGACAGAAAACTCACAAAAACAAGTAACGCGCACATCACATCTAAATATTTAATGTTTTACCTATAAGCAGACACCCCCGTCTTAGGGATACGCTGGTTATTTTTGCAGTCACCGACGAGGCATTTCAATTTACCACAACTTACTACCGCACCAATTTGTCCTACCGGAAATTTCACTAGTGTCTTCTCTACATAATCGCGGCTCTTTACACTCAAAAACCGGCTCCAAACTTTCGCGAATTCAACCGTATTTTCTTTTTGCCACTTTTAGAACAAAGCGTTTGACAGCCATATGCACAACGTGAAAATGACAATCTTAAAACCGTTAACTTTACTCTCCCAGCTCTCGTCTTTTTCAAGAAGAAGATCGTCCCATTTTCAAGCTGTCAATTTGTATGGTTTGACAGGCATATACCTTTGTTAGTTATATATATATTCAAATGTGCATAAATGAAAAGTATGTCATGAAAAAATTGAAACTGAATGTTTATGGCTGCATCTTAGTGCTGGTGCACATGGACGTCCAAATGACGCCTGACGCCGCGTCACTTTCAATCGGTTAGGAAGAAATACATTACGGGCAATAAAGGGATGCACATGATCGCAGAGAGCTATCCGATAGCTATCGGCAGCATTTTGCCGCCGCGATAGCTCTCTGGAATGACGCTGGTTTCCGCTCCTATCTGCGTCACTTCACGCGTCCGCATATCAATTTTTAATAAGCCGGCCCACATACATTCGAACCCGGAACACGGACACGGTCACAATGTCTGATTTGTATGATGTTTCTTAAACCATTCGCTAGAGGATCACTTTTAAGTGCCAATTAATTAATTGTTAATCGTGACTACTACAATTGACAATTAATTTTGAAAAAAAAAAAAAAATAGTGGGGATGGATGCTCCTCGGCCCGGATGGGGATTTCTAAGGGGGGTGAAAATGGTGTCAAAAATGCGAAATTCCTTATATTTTAGAAGTTATGGCCAAAAAACAGTTTATTTAAAACTAAAAATAACATAAATTGTAAATTCAGGTTCGCTATTATGTGGCCCGGCTTATACTCGTATAATACAGAGTGACGCTGCGTCCTATCGCATCATGTGAATTGAAATGCACATAGGTATCAAAGAGGGAGGAGCTTAAGTGACGCGGCGTCCGGCGTCATTTGGACGTCCATGTGTACGGGCTCTTAGGATGTCCGGAAAGAAAAAAACATGCTGTGTGGTATATGATTTAGGTAGTTTCATTTATGGCATATAAAGATATGAATTATGATGTAAGATGATTTTTTCCAATGTGTGGAAGATGGGAAGCGATGTCTAGGCAAGATGGGTATCACATGACTGGATGTGATGAGGCGAATGCAGTAGACTGTTAAAGGTATTTTGAGTCCTTTGGGCAGGAAAAAAGATGTTCTTGGCAAGGAAGCGATATCTAGGCAAGATGAGTATTATATTATCGGGGGTGATGAGGCGAATGCAGTAAACTACTGTTAAAGGCACTTTGAGTCCTTTGAACTAGAAAAATGATATTCTTGGCAAGAAAACTATTTGCCCCAAATGGGTAACCTGAGTGGACTCATAGTCCGGCACGTAAATCCCCTTTTTTATCGAAGACTACCGCATTCAGTAGGAATCAAACCGGAGCCCAATGTATAGAAGGCGAACGTGCTTACCGTTGCGCCATCTGGATTACTACTACTACTATGCAAAAAGATGTGATATCTCCCAAAAACAACCCTGTTGTAAAAAAATCCCCGCCAAGAAAAATTCCTCAGCCGTAAAAAGGATTGATATGAACACAATACCGCCAAAGTACTCGTAGCTTCGCGCCTCGCTCTAGGGTATGCATATTGAACGCTGATTGCATTAGTTAATTTCTTTCAACGCGGTTTGGCGGGGAGCTTCCATTAAACAAAATAAGTTGAACAATCTGAAGAAGAACGCAGTAGAAAATAGTCTATTAATCACTTCTGGCCTGAAGTGCATTTTTAGTCTTTTGTAAGGCGGGAGCTTTATAACGAGATCCGGGCGAGAAGCCAATAATACTTGGCATAAGAGCTACAGCATGATCCGCACGCAACTACTTATCCATAATTTTGTCAGAGCGACATCGTTGTCATTATCACTGTCATTTTGTCATTAAATCCGTTCGGCGGTGAGTCTTTAGGCTACGAAGCTCCCCGCCAATCAGCTTTGAAAGAAATTAACTAATGCAATCAGCATTCAATATGCATACCCTAGAGCGAGGCGCGAAGCTACGAGTACTTTGGCGGTATTGTGTTCATATCAATCCTTTTTACGGCTGAGGAGTTTTTCTTGGCGGGGATTTTTTTACAACAGGGTTGTTTTTGGGATATTAAATCCCTACGTAACGTATCTGCTGGCTTTGACGGCATCAAATCCAGTGATCTTCAATTAGTGTGTAATATCATCTCACCATTTCTGTGTCAAATTACCAATAAACACCTTTGTGAAGGCACATTCCCGGATGCGCTGAAAATCACTAAAATTAAGCCGATATACAAAAATACTGATGCCCTTCATTTCACAAACTCTCTCACTAGCATTACATAAAAACTACGGTAGATATGATGATGAAGCCACTTATGTTGTACAATGGACAAACAATTAGAAAAAAAATACGAGTAATTCACACCATTTCACACGTGTAATTCGAAGCAAAATTCTACACTTCTTCTTTTCCTTTCTCCTATGATCCAGATAATGTTTGGTTCCTGATGTCACCGCTGTATTACAGAAGTCCACAGGTGGGGCTCCTATAATGGATCGGTGGCTAATCCCTACGGATTGTATTGGCAGCAAATTTCTACACGACTAAAATTAAATGACTGGTATAGGTACTGACCGCATGATTAATTTTAAGGAAAAATGTGCAACTTTGACAGCGCCTAATTCTTAAGATAATAGTTCGACAGAGAAACTTTGTACGTAAAAGATATCAAAAAATGCAGTACTCTATAACTTTCTATTACATTGGTTTTTCTGCATAGTTAAAAATAAATATGCAATAAACTGGAAAATGTACCAAAATTCGTTGGTTTTTGTCGTGCCACAGGGAATACATAAGGGCGGGAGGTCAAAAATGTGAATTCTGAACTACGGGACTGACCTATAAAACATATCAAAAAATTGGAACTACTGAACCTTTTGCAAGGTAAGGTCACCTTAAACGTAGCTGGCTGTGCAATCGCTGCAAAGTGCGGTAGAGGTCACCTTTTCACTCACTCTATTCCCCGGAGTATATATGGTGAGGTGGAAATAATTTCCTTTCCGATGAAGTCATATCAGCGTGTGAGGAAAACTCCACCGAACAACATATGTATATGTCTTGGCTAATAGTAGGTTTTAACTTGGATTCCCCACTCCCCTTACGTAGGCTAGGCTAGGCAACAACAACAACTGGTAGATCTGTCATCGCGACAGATCTACATGTTGTTGTTGTTGCTTCTGCCGCTGCTGCTGCATTCTGCGTTCAATTTGGTTAGGGCCATATAATAAGAGCCTTATAAAAGCTTTAGTCTATAACTTCTTATTATAAAACTGTTTTGAGATCGATATGCTTAAACACTCATAAGAAGAGTGTTATGTTACACGATTGATTTCATAGAAGTTGAGCAATCTGTCAAACACGTAAGTTAACGTTTTAACCGGGATCCGAGATGGTCGAGTCAATGTGTGGATTTGTAAAAAGTTTTGGCCACTTTTTGTTTGTTTTGCAATTAATGCATGACTGTTATGAATACCGCAAAATTGTTAGTTGGGGCTTGCATTCACTAACTACAGTTTAATTAGCGTCAACCGCGTTAATTGAAATAATTTTATACGATTGAAAATACTTATTTCGCATTCCCTCATACCAGCGCTTCTACGCTGTCTGGGAGGCAATACAAGTGTTGAATTTAGCTTCACACTGGCCCCATTTATACCGTGGAACTAAAAGGAGTATTAACTAGATCATATTAGATTTAGTACTAGTTCGTGGAGTGTTTATACCGACGGGTACTAAATATGGCAAATGTCAGATGTTGGCTTATCACCTGGATTTAAAGAGAGTTTTAGAAATATAAAGAGCCCAGTAGCTTCTTGTAGAAAGCACTTTTATACCACCGACTCCAACACAAAATAAACAGCGACAAAAACAAGGGTCAACAACGAAAACACAAACCTAGCCCAAATTTTTTAGTTCAATACCGTATCGCAAGTAGAGCCAAGAGCTAGTCCAATCAACCAATCCGACATGTTTACATCGTGGTGAGTTTGATGTAATTAGTTAATACTAAACGTATCGGTTTAGTTAGTTTTGGTTTTGGCTTATCTCTACTTGCGATGCGGAACTGGACTAAAAAAATTGGGACTATGTCGCTGTCATCGCTAATGCTGACGCGGTGGTTGACGTTTCCTTTGTTGTTTTGAATTTTGTTTTGTTTGAAATTTCAGGACAGCAGTGCATGATCACGGGCAAGAAAAAGGCTTTTTCTGTGGTAAAATTTATATCTGTCAAATTTATATGTGCTGTCAACGAGGAAAGAAGAAGAAGAAGTACCTCTCCGTATGGTCGGTATAAACACTCCACCAACAACTACTAACACTAAAACGATTTTGTTAAATCGCGTTTTAGTTCCACGGTATAAACGTGGCCAATGTTTTAATTTCGTACATTATGTCTGTGTCTTTGGCGCCTAATAATTTCTTACCTTTTTTTTTTTTTTTATTATAGAGGGGGGAAATCTCATTGTTCAGGAGACACTGCCGACTACTGATGTCAATTGTACGGCAGCGACATGGGACTTTCATCTTCAGTGTGCGACTACTTACCCAGTAAAACCTTCAACCCTCTTTCTCCACCATTCTCCCTACGGAACTACCTCTCAGTATTACGTCGTAGGGCTGGTTTTGGCTAATTAGCCGTTAATCCTTTGCGTCCTTTTTCGTAGTTGCTCCTCTTTCCTCAGTTCCCTATGTATGTCGCATATTGTGTGAGTTACGGTCTCCCAATTGGATTCAGATCTTAACATATGTTCCACTATATTATGTGGATTAAGGTCACTGCCAAGTTCGACCTCCAGTGCTTCACGCTTACCTCTATATCTTGGACAGTGAAAGAATACATGTTCCGGGTCTTCCGCTATTCCTGGGCACCTCGGACAGTCGGACGAATCGTCCAGCTTGAATCTGTGTAGGTACTTCCTATATCCGCCATGACCAGTAAGAAACTGGGTTAGATAATGGTTCTTACCTTACTAATATGTATGGAGTCTAGGTATCTGTTAAAAAATCCTAAAATCCAATCGTTGTTCCATTTGTCGTATCTTGAATTTTATTTTGATTTGTATGCTTGTTTACCTAACCCTTTCCCTTTTGAAATGATGATAACAGCTTTGGATTTCACTGATACTATGAAGAAAGCGCCCACACTGATCCCATCATCCCTGTAAAAAAAATGATTGAAAACTGTCCTCAGTGGCCAAGTACCTCAAAGTTAGTGCCAGGCGATCCCTAAAGGTCGCCACCCATTGACAAGCACAACTACGACCAAACTTCCATCGAACCATCAATTTCATAGGATTTTCAATTCCCCCTATTTCCACCGTTCTATGATATTTGATGGTTCGATGGAAGTTTGGTCGTGGTTGTGCTCGTCAATGGGTGGCCACCTTAAAAGCGCGTTGATCAAACTACGGTTTGACAAACTAGCATTAGCAAGGGGTTACCACGTTCAAGTCGGTGGTTTGTCAAACCGTAGTTTAATCCTGTCAACGCGCTATTACCGAAATCGCTTCTCTGGAAACCAACGTCGTCAGTACATAAATCATGCAATAATTCTTCCGTGTCGTAATCAACTCTCCTTTTTAATTGAGAACTGACCCAATGGGCCGTATTCATAAAAAAGAGGATATGCTTATACTTGCAAAGTATAAAGGAAATCCTCCCATATGTATTCATAAAAATTTCAAGCAGAACCTTATACTTTTAGAGTAAAAGGATATCCTTCTACTCATATAAAAGTAAATGGGTATTCCGTATTCATAATCTTGACCTTTTACTCGACACAAAAAGCATATCCTCTAAAAATTGCGAGTGTGGTCAGTAGCAGACTCATCTCTGAAGTAAAAGGTTCGTTTTTCTATAATAAATCGGTGTGGTGGCAGAATTTGTGGATCTAAGAGGTGTTAAACAATACGTATAAGCCCCGCTTACCAACACTTGAAAGTGATTTTAAGGCAAGCCTTGAGAGACTTGAGAGATTGAGACTTCTTCAAGTTCAATTCTAAACGACATTCACTTAGCCGTCTTAAGACTTTACTCAATATTTAAAAATGTGAATCCAGATCAGTAGTAGCAATGAGTATATCATCAATATAAACGATTATACATCCGTCGTCAATAAATGGACGAAGAACTATAGTGATAAACCGCTGAAAAACCGAAGGTGCGTTCTTAAGGCCAAACGGCATACGCCAATACTCGTATTGGCCCATAGGTGTCATGAATGACGTGAACTTAACAGAATTACTGGCTATACTTGTACTTGATGGAAACCACTTTTTAAATCCAAAAGAGTAAAGTAAAGAGTAAAGTATTTCCTACACTCCAGATACTCTAAACAGTCTTCAATTAGTGGTAATGGAAAATTATCTCGCATTGTCAATTTGTTGAGCGCTCGAAAGCCAACACACATTCGGATTGTACCGTCTTTCTTCTTGACCAGAACAATAGGGGAAGCATATATGGTGAATTGCTCGGCTGGATGATACACTGTGATTGCAAATCGGAAACGATCTTTTCCACTTCTGCCCTATCAAATACAGAAAATCGTCTAGGTGAAAAATTAAAGGGAGTATCGAAAGTGAGTTTGATTTCCATCTCAAAATCGTGTTTGTTTTCAGGAATTTCAGATTTATCCAAGTAGTTCAAACGAATCAATTCCATACATGCTTTCCTTTAGGCGGCTATTACACTATAAAAGTTCTTTTACAAATATCTTTGAAGTACGATATTTTAAAAGAATTTTTATGAATGATATTAGCCGCCTAAGGGGGAAGGAGTGCAAGCTTGTAAGAAAGGTACTTGAAACAAGCAACGTTCATGTCGCAAATCTTTTCTAAGGCGGCTATTACACTATAACAGTCCTTTGAAAATGTCTTTCATGAAAGATATTTGTAAAAGAACTTTTATAGTGTAATAGCCGCCTCAGGTTCGAATGAAGAAACTCGCGGAGGTGCGTTATCATCTGTTCAAAAAATGAAGGTGTGTTTACGTTATCTTAGTGATCCGGGCTATCAAAAAGGGATCGGCGAAGAACTTGGTGATAGTCAACCTACGGTATCGCGGACTGTAAATGAAGTATGTAGTTGACAACATTATTTCCGAGTCAAATGAATGGATAAAGTTTCCAACTACCAACGTTTTACTCGTACGTGAAGGAAATCCTCGCAAGTATAAGGTAATGATTATGAATACGAAAAAAAGGAAATGCTTATACTCTTACCTTTAGGCTGCGCGCATGTTGGCTCACGTTCGCGTGTCGCGTTCACGTGTTTTATGTCAAACGGTTTGAGTCTATGGTTTGCAACCAAAGATGCGAATCTGTCAATTTGATAGATGCTCGGCTGTTGTCGTATCACCAAATTAGATTCATTATTGTGTAGTAACGCCAATAATTTAGTATGAAATGTGTGTTTATGCACATCCTACTACTACCCAGTCGTTTGTTCTGCCACTCAATTGTTACCTAATTATCCATTTTAGAGTACAATAATGAACTCAATTTGTTAATACGACAATAGCCGAGCATTTGCCATATTGACAGATTCGCATCTTTGGTTGAAAACCATAGACTCAAACCGTTTGAAATAAAACACGTGAACGCGACACGCGAACGTGAGCCAACATGCGCGCAGCCTTAACTTCAGAGCATAACCTTATACTTCTACCTTATGCTTGGGAGGATATCCTTCGTTTTTATGAATACGGCCCAATATCTCTGTTTTTTCCTGTTTTGGATGTCATTTATTAACAAAAACACAGCTAATTATGAAATCCTCGTGGTCTGACATTTTTTGGGACACTATGTAGAACAAGATAAATAAAAACAAAGCCAGTCTGTCCAATTGGAACAGGCTGTTTGCATTAAACAGAACTCTTTTAAAAAAAAAAAAAAAAACAAAACTTGTTTCTGTTTTGCTTTTTGAAAACAAAACTGTTTTTCAAAACTGTCTCTTTGGTGGAAACCCGGTAATACAATGCATTTTTTTCGGCGCAACAATACCAACGAACATGGATCACATAGAAGGAGCACTCAGTACATTAATTTTTGTGAAGCAGGATGCAAATAGTCAGCCACACACATGTTAACCCATTTTTGACAGAAATCTAAACGGGAAATTGCATTGAATAGATAAGGAAGCATCACTTCATAGTCAGCTGCTCAAATGACCTCGGAATTATACTGTGCGCGAATTACGTCCCCAAGTCGCAGTCAACGAAAATCAGCAGTTCAGCCAGTTATAGTCAAATCTCTTGTTCGCGTTCTTTTGACACATTTGAGCTGTGAAAAACTGGCTTCCTAACAAACTTGAAACACTTTTTTGAATTAAGAATAGAAACATGCACTTCCAAGCGCATAACAGTAACTTACAACAAAGCAAATGATCACCCACAGTTTTAAACCACATGCCTATTGTGAATTGATATTTCGCGGCTCGTTGATTGCGACAAAGTTGAACTCGTCTCAACTTTCGCGACGTGAGCGACGTGTTGTTCGCGCACAGTATACTTATCGCCATATGAAATACATTGGTTCAACTTTATTTGGCAGCAGAAGCCGCGTTGTTCGCGCATACTCTAATTCAGCCATGACAGCTTCCCATGTTTTTGAATGTATTGGTAGTTTATTCCCACAATTGGAATGGTGTGTGTGCTATCTCCCTATCGCGATCCCTTTCCGATTTACGAGATCATATGAATAGACATATTTCTGTCTATTTTTCGCAATCCTCTCGCAAAGTGATTGTGTATGGATAGTGGAGTTTAAGGCGGCTATTACACTATAAAAGTTCTTTTACAAATATCTTTTATGAAAGCTATTTTCAAAGAACTTTATAGTGTAATAGCCGCCTAAGAAAAGATTTGCGACATGGACGTTGCTTGTTTCAATTACTTTTCTAATATGCTTGCACACCTTCCCTCTTTAGCG
Organism: Chloromyia formosa; assembly: GCA_964017055.1. Taxonomy (NCBI): domain Eukaryota; kingdom Metazoa; phylum Arthropoda; class Insecta; order Diptera; family Stratiomyidae; genus Chloromyia; species Chloromyia formosa. Next base: position 53,875,985 of record OZ024818.1, read on the forward strand.
GCTAATATCACTCATAAAAGTTCTTTTGAAATATCGTTCGTCAAATATATTTGTAAAAGAACTTTTAGGCTGCGCGCATGTTGGCTCACGTTCGCGTGTCGCGTTCACGTGTTTTATGTCAAACGGTTTGAGTCTAAGGTGTCCAATCAAAGACGCGAATCTGTCAATATGACAAATGCTCGGCTATTGTCGTATCAACAAATTGAGTTCATTATTGTGCTTCAAAATGGATAATTAGGTAAGAATTGAGTGGCAAAACAAACGACTGGGGAGTAGTACGATGTGCATAAATAAACATTTCATACTAAATTACTAGCGTTAATACACAATAATGAATCCAATTTGGTCATACGACAACAGCCGAGCATCAATCAAATTGACAGATTCGCATCTTTGGTTGCAAACCATAGACTCAAACCGTTTGACATAAAATACGTGAACGCGACACGCGAACGTGTGCCAACTTGCGCGCAGCCTTATAGTGTAATAGCCGCCTAACACAGATAATTACGGGAATAGGAAACAACCTTTGGGCAACTTGTACTGAGTGCTCCTTCTATGTGATCCATGTTCGTTGACAACACTTCCGTAGCTGATTTTAATGATTTCACCCAGACTGTTAGCTGTCATCCACATTTCGCCCATTGAACGCACCCATTTCCATTGCCACAACCGCACACTCTGGAAAAGCAGTGGCGTGCGCGCATGACATTTCTACGGCTCCGCATAGCAGACCGTCATCACCGTCCGTCTCCCGATATCATAACCATTTGCGTGTGTGTCCGGGATCTACTTGTCACTTTCAATCAATGAAAGAATCGGGGGACAATAAACAACAGTCAAACAATTTCCGAAGTTGAGCGACAGTCTTCGCGTACCAACCAAAACTACACTCGCCTGTCCACCAAGTTGCCGGATCCGGGGTCCGGAGTTTGTTGTGTTTTTTCGTAGTCTAGTCGCTCGCTGGAGTTGTCGATCGCTCGTCCGGGAAATCGTCACACGCCACAGAAAACGAAATGGTGAGCGATATGCGGATTTGTGTTGCTTGCATTCACGCAAATTTCACTTTGAACTTTGACCAATGTCATCGCGAGCTGTTACCTAACCTCACAATGCATGATGGACAGGACACCCTTGACAGATGATGTGAATGCACTTTTTGTCCGGGGCGGCTTGTGGACACCGTTGGCTTGCATTTTACGACAAATGACTGGCAATAGATATTTGCTTTTCATATGTTTCGTTTCGTTGCAGGATGTGTTTTTAGTTATACGACGCAAGAAGTCGACCATCTTCACGGATGCCAAGGAGAATACAACCGTAGCGGAACTTAAGAAAATTGTCGAAGGTGAGTCAAGGATTATATGGGGGAGAAGTGGAGCTGTTTCAGTCTGAGCGTCTGGCGTAGTGATCCCGGGGGAAATGCTAAGTTCGTCCCGGGGTTTCGAGTAAGGTGATAAAAATCAACGTGGAACTCCTGGATCAAAACTGGACATAGTTGGGAGAAGTGAATTTAATGAGTGTTGTCGAATCCTCCCGTCCCAGTGCTAGTGAAATGTGCACTTAGTGCTACGTCATCGGGCACCGGCTTCCACAGCTGATTGGCGACTCATTCCGTTAATTTTTTGTGGTCAACGCAATGAGCTCGCGCTGGTCAATTGGGAGGCGACAGGGAGGTGTCGCATTGATTACTTTCGGACCTTAGAGGGTATCAAATTGCGAGACAGTATTAGTCCTGAATACAATTGACTCAGTGTTATATTTGGCTACGGGCAAATTTTGTTTGTGGTTTGTGGACTTTGTCCCCTATGAGATTTGAAGGTATTTCACTCACCGTGAAGGTCGACCGGCATTTTCAAGCAAAAATCATCTTTCTTTCCAAGTTGTCTGATAATTTCGTCTGTTTACAGTCATTTCCAATAAGTGGGTGTTTTCTTTGTTGTATTTTTTTGCTAATTGATAAATGTTCGAAAACATCCGGGTTAAATGAAAAATTATTAAATTCGACGAATTCTGCATACGATGATGCAGACGTTAGAATCTGTGCTGTTAAGGTTGAAAAATTCATCGCAAAACTGTTATTGAACTGCTTTCTAGACAAGACTAACAAGGACAAAGGACATATCACTGTTTTAGTCGTGTCGAAAAGTGTGAAATTGTAAATTTGCGGAGCAGGCAAACGACTAATCCATCCCCCACAACAACCTCACCTATCCCAACATCATCGTTCCTGCGGCAGCTGGTTCTACGCACCGGAGCGACCCGTTTTTAAAACGGCTAAGAGCTGCCAAACCGCTTCAACGGAAGAAGGATGTCTGTATGTGTGTTACGTGCTGCATTTGTTTTTTGTGTTTATTGGGAGCAACACATCTCGGCGCAACTGCTCTCAATACTACTTCTCCGCGCCGGCATTGAAAACAACCCAGGTCCTTGTATCTGTTGCGCATGCAATAGGGAGCTGCATCCCAATGCGACGTCAGTGAGATGTAACTGCTACGACGAGTGACGTCACCTGAGGAACTGCTCCGGTTTGAACCATCACAGGCACTGGGATCCTTCATTTACCGCCAGTCAGTGCAGAAATCGAGGTCGACAAGCAGCGAGCTCGTCAAACACGCCTCACCTTCCTACACCAGTGAGGACCAACACTAGCTTTCAGTCAACCCCAACGACTCCTGCGAATAGACCCAGTAGGATTCCCCAACAAAACAACCTTACGCCTGCACCACCGATCGCCATTTTCGATACGCTCTCACTCGTCCAACTTAACTGCAACGGGCTGCAGAACAAAATTGCCGAACTCGCTTCATTCATGGACAGACACCGCATTCAAGTTGGAGTCATCCAGGAAACGAAACTACATCCCAATTCGTCCCTCAACGCTCATGGAAATTACGAAGGCGGTCCGATAAGTACTTAGCCTACAAAAGAAAAACGAAAATTTTGGAAAAGTGGCGATTTATTTCTCAATATAGTCTCCTTTTAACTCGATACACTTGACCCAGCGATTCTCTAACTTCTTTAACTCGTCTGAAAAATACGTTTTCTCGAGGTCTGCAAAGTAGGCTTCCGTGGCGGCGATGACCTCCTCATTCGACTCAAATTTCTGACCGGCGAGTGACTTTTTCAAGTTTGGAAACAAAAAGAAGTCACACGGGGCCAAATCTGGAGAATACGGTGGATGGGCCAGCAGTTCGTAGCCCAATTCGATCAATTAGGCGTGGCGGCGGTGGAGGTGTGAGCCGGTGTGTTGTCATGGTGGAAGAGCACTTTTTTCTTCGACAAATGGGGCGGTTTTTTCTGCAATTCGGCGTCGAATCGGCCCAATAATTCGGCATAGTTACGAGCCCTGTGACCGTTTTGCCCTTCTCACACCCTGTGAATTCCAGAAAACGGTGGATTTCACCGAAATCTATCGGACAGTTTAAAATTTACAGCCATACAATAGCTACATTTTGTAAGCAAAACGACTGTATGTATAACGGAAAGAGTTAGTTGGATTGGTTGATGTTGTTGTTGTTGTAGTAGCGATGCTTCGAATACAGTTCTTCTTGCATCGAGGGCCGTCGAAAGACGGGTCGTTCCGGTACGAAGAACCGGCTGCCGCAGGAACGGTTGATGCTAGTGTGGAGTTCCGGTGGAGTTTCAGCAAAATCCACAGGACAGTTAAACAATTACAGTTATATAGCAGCAAAAAGCTGTAAGCAAAATATCTAGCTACGCGAAATTAATTTAGTTCATGGAGCTTAAAATTGAGGCGACCGGTAGCGCAGCGTGTTGAGGCATCAGTCTCATGTTTGACTACCGGCGTTTAGGTTTCGAATGCCGTCCACGACGACGTTCGTGGCCATGGATGTGCATGCTGGCAACTGCATTCACCGAAACCAGTTTATGCCGTCGAAACGTCAACTGGGCCACATGGAACAGTTGACGCGCTACGTCCCACAAGGAGTTATGGTAGCTGAGAGAGAGAGAGAGCTTAAAATGGAGCTGAAGATAAATTCGTATAGCAAAAGCCTAATTTTGAAATATCGCCTAAATATCGATATACATGACTAAGTCGCTTTTACACCTGGTACTAACAATTGACGATAAATATCCCACCCCAGACCTTATTTTACTTAAACTTGGAAATTCTCCCAATTTAGCGCACATCAAAAATCAGTTCCTCTGGCTTCACTGCGCCAGGTGTCTCTTTAAATTTATTTTTGTTTTTACAACACTTCCTTGGCTTGTTATAGAATCTAAACATACACTTCTCGTTTATTTCTGTTACAGGTATTTTAAAAATAAAACCTAGGGACCAAATGCTTTTCAATAAAGATAATTTGGTAATGGAAGAAGATAAGTTACTTCAAGACTATGGCATAACAACAATAACAGCAAAACCTCAGACACCAGCGCAACTGGGCCTAGCCCTACGGTAAGTACAAATTGATCGTAATAATTATATACATTCTCCCTGTGGCGTATACTATTTGCCCTCGCATCCACGACAGCCGGTTCTACGCACCGGAGCGTCCCGTTCACCAGCAACGGTCAAAGGCTGCCAAACCTCTTCATTGCCAGTAGGCGTTTGGCAACAACTATTTGCCCTAACCCCTAGTGTGGCATAAGCGCCTCAACTACGTTTTAATGACTTAATTGACAAATAATTCTTGTAGTTGTGTAGCTACTTGTTAAAAACCTAGGAACATTCCTGTTTCACAAAAATTAGGAGAATTCTCTCTATTTGATTAGAGAGAATTTCCACAAAACTCAAGAAATTTCCGCTTTAGGACTTACAAATCCCCCGTGGCTTCTAGGTTCTTACCACCTAAAGCGGAGATGGACTACCTACAACGGAAATGTCGTAATTAAGGCATTTTAAAAATTCTCTCTAAATGCAATAGAGAGAATTCTCCTAATATTCGCGAAACAGGAATGTTCCAAGACTTAGTTGACGTTTCGTTAGCATACGAGGGTTGTCTTTTAAGTTTTGCATATAGGGCTGAATTAAAACAATATATAGTTTCTAAAGAATTGTTTTTTGAAGTATTTCCCACGAAGATTAAAGCACTTTTGCATGCGTTCGAACCAACTCTGAAAGCAGTTATTCCACTCGTTTGTTGGTCAGTCAAAATTGCGTTTTTGAAGGCGTCAACTGCTTCTTCTGGCGACTGGAACCTTTGACCACGCAGTCTGTTCTTAACCTTCGGAAAGGTAAAGAAATCGTTGGGGCTTAGGATTGATGTATGGAAGATGGTCTAACAATTCGACGTTTTGTTGCTTTAAAAATTCAATTGTCTTGCGAGCTGTGTGCGATCTTGCATTGTCTTGGTGGAGGGTGATTCGTCGTTCGGGGTTGATTTTTCGAAGCTCAGCGATGACTCCTGGCAAACAAATGGTTGTACACCAATCGGCAGTAACTGTTCTTTGATCTTGCAGAGGAATTGTTGCTGCATGACCTGCTTTTAAGACAAATGTCGCGACCATCTTTATGGAGACACTTCGAGAGCGGATGACTTTTGTTGGCTTGTCTTCATTTTGGAACACCCAAACAGACGACTGGCGTTTATTTTCGGGTACATAAGAGTAAATCCACGATTCATCACCACTGACGTTGTTAGAGTTTCCTATGTTGAAGCTGTCTTAGAGTTTTTTGACACCAATTGACCCGAGCTGATTTCTGTTCTTCGGTCAATAAATGCGGTTATCCAACGGGAAACTATTTTTTACACACAATTCTACATGCAAAATTTGTTAAATTGGGGTCTTTGAAATCTCTAATGATGTCTCAATCTCGCGATATGTCACATTTCGATCTTCCGTGGTGAGCTTGCGCACGGCATCGACGTTTTCTTGGGTGACTGCTGTTTTTGGTGCACCTGCCCTTGGATCGTCGCTAAGACTCACCCGTGCACGTTTGAATTCTGCATACCAACGAGAAATAGTCGACTCGTCTGGTGCTTCATTGCCGAAAACAGAAACCAACTCGGCGAGACATTCTTTTTGAGATAATTGAATTGTCTTGTCTAAATGTTCTCGGTTCAACTTCATTATTCGGATAACTGGACGATTTCGACAATTCGCTGTAGCTGTAACACTATACGTGTCGCTCTAACACTTTGCATCTGGGTTAACAAAGGATGCAGATTGATATTGTAGTGACATTTGATTCGTGGCAACCTCGATGTTCTCGTATGCAAAACTTAAAAGACAGCCCTCGTATAATTGGTTTCGGACGATGTATGTTACTATCATACACTTCCTGTCCATTTAGCCGCAATCTACGACTAATCGGTAAGGGCTGTAGCATATTGTTACGCCTCACACCACAGCGGCAAGCCAACACAAACATGCAAGCCCACGTCGGGAGACATCAGACTGACACCTCAATGCACTGCGCTACCGGCTTCCTCCTCTCCCTGTGGTATAAGACGTGTAATCATGCAACAGCCTTTTTCCGGCTTGTCGTAGAAGGCAACTAAATGGACAGGATATGTATGTCAGCAACTTGCGTCTTTCGAAATCGCTTATTTGCTAGCGAAACGTCAACTAGACTTCTTAAGCAGTTGCTGACGCGCAACACTCAACAAAGAGTTAAGGCAAACAGTAATCATACTCGTCGGATCAAATACCGTACATATTAGGTGTACAACTTTGCCTCCGCGCTTTTCCGACAGACGGCTGCATCGGTGAGGGCTGGTCAAAATACGTAGTTCAAAAGGCTCACAAAGTGAGTTTGGACGTCTGTGAACGTATCGACATCCCCGCATTAGTAAAAGTTGTTCGCGTTCCCGATTCAAAATATCTGTTTTCGAGCCAAGTTCTCGTCATTTGCGGGAAGTTTTGATCTTCTGCTTCCATTTGAAAAAAAAAGCTGTAGCTGAATGCTCTCAGATACTTACGAAGAGGATGCTCTGAGTGACAGAACATGTCGTGAGTGGTTTCAACGTTTTAAAAGTGGCGATTTCAATGTCGAGGACAAGCATGGTGGTGAGAGAAAAAAAAATGTCAAAGACGACGAATTGGAAGCACTGCTCGATGAAGATTCGTGCCAAACGCAAGAAGAATTAGCTGAATCACTGGGAGTGACTCAGCAAGCCATCTCGAAACGCCTCAAGGCCATGGGCATGATTCAGAAACAAGGAAATTGGGTTCCGTACGAGTTAAAGCCGAGAGATATTGAACGGCGATTATTTGCATGCGAATAACTGCTTCAAAGGCAGAATCGGAAGGGATTTCTACATCGCATCGTAACCGGCGACGAAAAATGGGTCCGTTACGATGATCCCAAGCGCAGAAAGTCATGGGGAATGCCCGGACATGCCTCAACGTCGACGGCAAAACCGAATATTCACGGCGCCAAGGTTATGCTTTGCATTTGGTGGGACCAGCTCTGTGAGATATACTACGAGCTACTGAAACCGAATGAAACTATTACAGTAGATCGGAACCGAACGCAATTGATGCGTTTAACTCGAGCATTAAAGAAAAAACGACCACAGTACCAAGTGAGACACGACAAAGTCATCCTCCAGCATGACAATGCTCGGCCACACGTCGCAAAAGTGGTCAAGACATACTTGGAAACCCTGAAATGGGAAATCTTGCCCCACTCGCCGTACTCCCCAGACATCGCTCTTTCCGACTACCATCTGTTTCGTTCCATGGCGCACGGCCTGGCTGATCAGAATTTTCGTTTGTACGAGGAAGTCGAAATATGGATCCAATCATGGATCGCGTCGAAAGACGCCTCCTTTTTCCGAGATAAAAATAAAATAAATAACTGGCGCAACAGTCCAATTTGAACCACGGCCTCGAGATGAGTTAGCATCATCTCATTTTCTAGATCGTGACGGTTTTTGTGCAGAGGTATGTGATCAGCAATACGCTCAACCGAGTTATTTACCCCATAATGGGTACTCATTTAACAGCTGAGTGGGCTCATAGTCCGACACGTAAATCCCCGGAATCGAACCGGGGCCCAGTGCGTTGAAGGCGAACGTGCTAACCGTTGCGCCATCCGGACTTTTCCGAGATGGAATCCGAAAATTGCCGGAGAGATGGGCGAAAGTTGTCGCTAGCGATGGACAGTACTTTGAATAATACATCTGTAAGTACTTTTTGACAATTATAATTCCAGGAAAAAACGGCGGAAGCAAAGTTGTACACCCAATATTATTGGATCCTACCATTGTATTGTGGCGCGTAAGAATAATGCCACAGCCTTTTCCCGGCTCGTCGTAGAAGGGTTTAAGGCGAACTAGTTGGAACAACAAATTTTCGCCGACTATTGGCCCATCTGCATCAAAGTGATCGTCGTCACCATTTCATTTCTTTTTTTCCTCAAAAGGGGATTCACCTAATAAAACAACCATTCTTACTCCTGTCAATTTTTTTTCGCAGAATGGAAAGCGGCGAATTTGAACAGCTCGAAATCACACCATACTCATCGCCTCCGGAATTACCCGACGTTATGAAAAATCATGAAGCAGCGAATGGTCAAGAACAAGTGGCTTAGATTCATTTTTATTTTATATATATATTTCTTTCTAATAATTATTAATATATTTTTTTTTGAGTTTAGAAAACAAAGAAAAAACAAAACACTTTCATCATATTTTACAAGTTTAAGTGAAAATGAAATATGGTTCAATGTTTTAATATTATTTTTACCTATTAATTTAGCTTTTTTTTCTTTTTACTTAAAAAATTGAATTTGTTGATTTGATTTCGTGTTCGTTTCGGTTTCATATTTTCGCCTCCTCGTCCTCTTCGTTTTTTTTTAACAAATCAGAATGACGAAATCGGAATATTTTCTTTTTTCGATAGTGTGTAGTAGAGGAATTCGATGAAATTTGAAAATACGAAGCGATATGAGAAAAAAAAACAACTCATACAAAAATTAAATGATTTCACTAAGAAGAGACGAGTTTGTCTAATTTCTAATTGGCATGAACGATGTATAGATGCGAGAGAGGTCGTGAGAAATTGCATCATAGAGGGGATAATTACAACAGCAAAAACAAGATGAACCGCAATATATGTATCCAATCGATGATGGAAAGAGACAAAAATGAGATTGCTTCGTATTACACAGAGTGTAGTTGACAGTTGATATGTTATATACTCATAAAAGAAAATGTGTTTTTTTTTTTCTAATTTTAAATTAAATAATGTAAGCAAATGTGAGAAGAATGAAAACAAACAAAAGAAAAAAATGAAAAGATGTGTAGAGAAAATGCAGTTTAGATAAAAAATAGAAAAAAATATGCAAATTAAACACAAACACACATACACACACGTCTGCGTACATATTGAAATAAATTTTGCAAGATTGGAAACTGAAAAAAAAACCAATAGTTAACTTTGCCATTTTTTTCTCATTACAACATGCCGTAGGCTTGTCTTCATTTGCTTATGGATGCCATCGTAGAGTGGAAATCCAGATTTAAAATAGTATTGGCATGTGGCAGGTTTCAAGTCAAAAGGGACGTCGAGAATATTTGTAGTGTTAAAGGAACGACAACAGGGCCGTATCATATATGTAATTCGATTCGTATCGAAACGTATTCCCGCATCCGAATTCGATTCGAAAGCAATTGAATGAAAAGAATGTGAAATTTCCCTGTCAGATACGGGAATTTTTTATAAATTATCGTACGTTTGAAAGTTCACGGTTTTAATTCCCTTTCAATTAAGAAAATAAGTTGACGTGCTCTGCGTGGTGAGTTTACTGGGGTTATTTAATACTGAAACATTGTTCCACGGCATAAACGTGGCCAATGGATGCAATCAGGCAGCAGCTATGTATCAACAAAATATCCCCTCGTCTACACATTTGAAGAGCCGCTACCTGTCACAAGACTTGTTTCGTGATTGAACAGCTACATATAAAAAAAATACCTGCCAAACAGCTGACACTACAAATATTTGAGTCTCTAAAGTATGATGGCACAGCTGCAATTATTTTTTAACATCACACTTTACTTACTTCTTCACGACACGAATCTAGACGCGGATTCTATTTGCGCTTTTAGTACACAAACGAATGTCACTCATGTGATAACATACATAACCACCTGTGAATTGTCAAATGTAGGAGGCTCCATGTCCAGAGAGTGTGAGTTTGCTACGAAGGAGAAGTATCCGCTCAAGAGCGGATCCATTGAGCGATTGCAATCATGAGGCGGAGAAGTCTAGTGTCTAGTTGGGTGTGTTGTGATTTTGCAGATGATTCGCCACGACCGAATTTTTATGGGTTATTCTGTAGTGGTGGTAGTAGTGGCTTGCATCATAAAATATGAGAAGGATGGGTCCACGCAGATATTTTGGTCCTGCTGCAGGTGTGCGTCAGGATAAAAGGATTTGTTTATCGATGAGGAGAGATATATAGGCAAGATGGGTGTTGTATGACTAGGGATGTTGAGACGAATACGTTAGACTGCCACTGAAGGCATTTTGAGTCCTTTGGTAACGAAAAAAGACATGCTTTGCAAGGAAAGCCCGATCAGACGAGTATTTCCCCATGAAAACAGGGTGGTCATTCTGGGGTGGGCAACCCAAAATTTTCTTGTTCTTTTTCACATCAGATTCGGAATCAGCGACCCAAAATTACTTTGTAGTTCGAGCCAGCCCGATCGGACGAGTATTTCTTCATGAAAACAGGGTGGTCATTCTGAAGTGGGCAACCCAAAAAAAAAAAAATTCTTTTTTGACTTCAGATTCGGAATCAGCGACCCACCTTGTAGCTCGAATCAGCCCGATCGGGCGAGTATTTCCCCATGAAAACGGTGGTCAGGGTGCATAGCCAGAAAAAAAAAATGCTGGATGCAGATATGCAGATATGCTAGCACGAAACGGCTGCAGGTACATGTACAAAGAGTGAAACGGGCAACCTAGGGCTACATGCGGGGGCTCGCAACGCCCTATTTCCCCATGAAAACAGGGTGGTCACTCAGAAGTGGGCAACTCACAAAAGCGACTGCTAATTCACAACCCGCAGTATCGCACAAGTGTGCATGGATAATTTCGGTTTGGAACGAGCTGGGCTAGCTCCCCTCCTAGGGCGTTGCGAACCCCCGCATGTAGCCCTAGGTTGCCCGTTTCACTCTTTGTACATGTACCTGCAGCCGTTTCGTGCTAGCATATCTGCATCCAGCATTTTTTTTTTGCCCACCCCTGAATGGCCACCCTGTTTTCATGGGGAAATAGGGCGTTGCGAGCCCCCGCACGTAGCCCTAGGTTGCCCGTTTCACTCTTTGTACATGTACCTGCAGCCGTTTCGTGCTAGCATACCTGCATCCAGCATTTTTTTTTGCCCACCCCTGAATGGCCACCCTGTTTTCATGGGGAAACACTCGTCCGATCGAGCTGGTTCGAACTACAGGGTAATTTTGGGTCGCTGATTCCGAATCTGATGTGGAAAAATAAAAATAAAATTTTGGGTTGCCCACCCCAGAATGACCACCCTGTTTTCATGGGGAAATACTCGTCTGATCGGGCTTTCCTTGCAAAGCATGTCTTTTTTCGTTACCAAAGGCCTCAAAATGCCTTCAGCGGCAGTCTAACGTATTCGTCTCAGCACGCCTAGTCATACAACACCCATCTTGCCTATATATCTCTCCTCATCGATAAACAAATCCTTTTATCCTGACGCACACCCGCAGCAGGACCAAAATATCTGCGTGGACCCATCCTTCTCATATTTTATGATGCAAGCTACTACTACCACCACTATAGAATGGCTGCGTTTTGGGAAACTTTTTATATTACGTTTACACTATACCCAGATTACTTCATCTGTACCGGCTGATTTAATCTGCAACTGTCAAATACATGTAATTTTAAACCCACCACACCCAGATTACGCCACTGATGAAGTAATCTGGCTATAGTAACGTAATATTATAGGATCAGACAATTTGACAGTGAGTAACAGAGATGTGAAGTATTGTATATCCGTAAGTTGAAGAGAGAGTGTCGCTTATCTGAGAGGATCTTTAGAGAAGAAATATACCGGAAAGATTTGTTGGTTCGTTTCCCCAGCCTATGATTTCCAAACAAATGCATCTACCGGTCTCTGTCTCTTTCGCTCTAGTGCAATTACTAAGGCGGCTATTACACTATAAAAGTTCTTTTACAAATATCTTTTATGAAAGCTATTTTCAAAAATCTTTTATAGTGTAATAGCCGCCTAAGAAAAGATTTACGACATGGACGTTGCTTGTTTCAACTACTTTTCTAATATGCTTGCACACCTTCCCCCTTTAGCGGCTAATATCATTCATAAAAGTTCTTTTGAAATATCGTTCGTCAAATATATTTGTAAAAGAACTTTTATAGTGTGTGCGTTCAGAAGGAACTGAGCAACTTCCGCTCAGCGAACATGTTCAGAACGAGCGGGTTCAGAAGTGACCGAGCAACTTCTGCTCGGGTGAGCATGATCAAATTTCACCGAGCAAGAAATATTTCTGCTCACTGATCAGTGCTCAGTGCTCAGGTTCTTCTTCTTCTTTTCAACCTCACGCTCATGTTGCGAGTTTCCGAGTTTTGACAGTTATCAAATTGGTTGTTGTGTTTTCGCCGTTTTCGGCTTCTAGTTCTTTGGTTTCGGGTGCTTTTGAATTTGTTTTCTCGTTGTTCGTGATTTTTGTAATGGACAGCGTGGGATTCATGTATTTTCCACTTTTCGGCACTTGACGTCTAAAATTATCATCGTCAGCTTTCAGCTGGTCGATTGGTCAGCTGGTGAAGTAGCGTTCAGCAGGTGCAGACTCCAAACCGAGCAGCTCCGGAGCTGCTCGCGAGCGGTTTCTGCTCTTTTGCCACCTTCTGAACGCACTCAGTGTAATAGCCGCCATACATTATCCGATCCGTCGTCCGATCGATCGGCCGATGGATCGCCACAAAATATCTGCCGATCTCCACTGCACACACACTGAGCGATTTTCGTGCGATGCGATAACGAATGACAATTCAAAAAATAGGTTATGATTCACTCCCAATCCAACCTAGATTCATTTTTGTTAACTATTTGGATGTGTGTGGTATTTTCGTATACCACATATTTGATATTTCAATTGCAGTGCCATTTAAATCATAAGAATCCTTGAAATTTCATAATTTAATAATTTGGTAATTTGACATTCACTTGCGATAATCACATACACTATCCAATCGATCGTCCCCGATCGATCGCACGAAAATCGCACAAAAATATCGGCAGATCAAAATTGATCGGTGCGATTTCCACATACACAGGCCGATCCATCGGCCGATATCGATTTCGGGCGACGGATCGGCCGATCGATCGGTGTGTGTATGGCACGTTTAAGAAACAGGCGTAACGAAAATTGGTTATCATTCTGCTCCCGGGATTTGTATGTAGATGCTTTGGCATGAGTCGTGTGCGTCGAATATGTGAAGGTATCAGTTAAATTCGTCTCTCTTTCACTTACGGATACACAATGCTTTGCCATCTCTGTTGCTCACTGTCATTTCCTTAACCGATCAGGCTTTCAGGACCGCGACCAATGATACCAACAGGCACTACAGATGTGAAAGCGAGCGAACACTAGCTAGTTAAAAATAACTTCTAATTCATTAAAAAAATTAATCTGCCATGCTCAATTTTACGCAGAACAAAATCTTTTTTTTTTCATGCACTCCAGGCGCATTATATCGTGAATTACGTGTTGGTGTTACCTCTGAAATTACGGATGACATTATGTGTTTCTCATTAAGCGAGCCTCGAATACCACGAACTGACACACCGGCAACGACTTTTGACTACAAACAACGGACCACGATCGGTTTTTGGAACTTTCGAACGATGTGGGGCGAGTGCAATAGCCTCATTGAAGTCGAACGGGAAATTATCGCATCGCTATACATACTAGGACTGAGCGAAACAAGATGGCCTGGATCGGGAACGACTTTAGCACCAAGCTCTCAAACAGTGCTGATCTACTCTGGAAGTGAAGATGATCCCTCACCTCGAATGGCAGGCGTCGGAATCCTGTTGACTAGGGATGCACGCCTATCTCTAATTGACTGGTAACCCATTTCCGACCGTATCATCACAGGCAGATTCAAATCCATCAAAACATCACAATAATTCAGTACTACGCCCCGACTGAACCAGCGGATCAATCAGCTAATGACGCCTTCTACCACCATGATCTAGGCAACAGGAACCAAAATGGCGAGATGTTCGTGGAGTATTGCAACTCTCGTCAGCTCGTCATCGGCGGTACTTTGTTCAAGCACAAAGGATGCCATTTAACAACCTGGGGTTTTCCGGGTGGCAGAACAGAGAACCAGATTGACCATATAGCCATCTCCAAGACATGGAGGAACTGTTTCTTAGACGTCAGGTCGAAGCAGGGTGCTGATATTGGCAGCGATCACAACCTTGTTATCGCAAAAGTGCGCTTACGAACGGCAGCGATCCATCGCCCTCAAAATGCACGAATCTTGCCACGTTTTAATGTGCAAAAGATTAAAGATCCATCTATAAGACATGCTTATTCCACCGCCTTGCACGAAAGAGCTAATGCACCACCGCCTTGTGAGACTCCTACAATTGATGATAGATGGAACGTCGCTAAGGACTCATTTATCTCGTGCGGTGAAACTTTTGCGGGCAGATTGGAGCGCGGTAGAAGGCCATTCAAATCAACTCAGCTACTGACGACGCAGTCAAAGATCAACTTAGAGCTGAATACCGTTCTCTTCAGAAAGGTGTGCAAAGAAGCGTAAGACGGGACAAACGCAACAACATCAATGCATTAGCGGAGAATGCAGAGGAAGCGGCTTACCGTGGTGACAGTGGAACCCTTTACAAACTTATCAAGCCATTAACTGACAAATCTTTTGCAACTGAACATCCCGTGAAAGATAAAGACGGGTCCCTACTGGTCACTGATGAAGACCAACTGCGACGGGGTAAAGAGCACTTTATTGAGGTCCTCAACAACACCTTTGGACATTTGAACTCATCTTCACTAGAAGCAGAAAATATTCCGCAAATAGCTAGAGTTGATACCAGCCCACCATCTAAACAAGAATTAACTGTGGCTATTAAATCGATGGGAGCGGGTAAAGCCCCGGGGATAGATGGAATTCCGGTGGAACTCTTTATGGCGGATATCAACGCTACTGTGGATATTCTTCTCCCCCTTATCCAAGAAGGGGATAAGGAAGGATTGTAATAATTGGTGTGGAATTTGCCTCCTCCCCGCAGTCTCCAAACTAATGGCGAAAATAGTCTTAAACCGGATCAAGCAAACAGTTGACCGCACACTGAACGATGAACAGGCTGGTTTTCGCGAGGGCTTTTCATGTAACGACCACATCAACCCCCTCCGAATTATTATTGAACAATCCGCTGAGTGGAGATCCCCATTACATCTCATGTTCATCGATTTCGAAAAGGCGTTTGACAGCGTTGACCGGGAATACATCTGGAAGGCTTTACATAGGAGAGGTATACCAGATATGATCATATCCATCATGAAGGAGTCCTGTAGCGGAGCCCAATATCACGTCTTACACAAGGGTAAGCTTTCAGATCCCTTCGAGGTACATAGCGGAGTGAGACGAAGCTACATTTTGTCACCTATATTGTTTTTGATTGCCATTAATGACGTACTCTGCAGTGCGCTTCATGAACACCAGAGCAATGGTATCAGATGGAACCTGTTTGAATACCTTCAACACCTGGATTACGCTGACGATATTTGTCTTCTCTCAAATATATCGTATCATCTAGTTCAAATGACGGATGCCCAACACCGCGAAAGTGGCAATGCGGGGCTTAAAATCAATGGTGCCAAAACTAAGTACTTGAGCTTGGATCCAGGAAGACAGAGCGAAAGTTGTGTTTCGGGACAGACGGTGGAAAAAGTGGACAACTACGGAAGCGTAGTTACAGTAGATGGTGGAGCGAATGCTGATGTACAGTCTCGCATCAATAAGGCTCGGGCAGCTTTTTTCAGTTTAACTCCTTTCTGGCAAAACAAAAACTTCTCCAGAAGTACCAAACTCAGGATCTTCGAAACCAATGTAAAATCTGTGCTTCTTTATGGCTGTTCAACTTGGAAGGTGACCAGGGCGATAACAACTAAATTGCAAATTTCGTGAACCAGTGTCTACGGCGCATCCTGCACATACGCCGGCCGGAGGTCATTTCTAACGATGAACTCCTGTTCATTACTGGCCAGGAGAGGATAGACACCTCCATAAAAAGGCGTAAGTGGCAATGGATAGGTCACACACTTCGAAAGGGGCCGGGGGCGAACCGATGCAAGTCGCCGCGTTAAACGACCTAGAAACACCTGAAGATCAGTTCAGGTCGAGGGTAAGTCATTAGGCAAATCGTGGAGACAGTTGAAGGCGATGGCGGCGAACAGGACGAGGTGGAAAGTCGGCGTGGTTAATGCCCTATGCCCCACAAGGGGTTGACGGGATCCAGAGAGAGAGAGAGAGAGAACATGAACCGCGATCACAATAATAAGGAATATGTGTATACATTACACATTCCATTTCTACCATTACCTATACTTTTGACATGTAAGTATGTTTTTTGGCTGGGAGCCAAACAAAATTTCGAGCCGCGTCATTTTGAACAATGCAATGGATAATCGAAATTGGTCGCAGTGCGATCTGGCTGGCAAATTGGAAATAGAATCGTCGCGGTGTTGCCACAATAAATAACTGGCGTAACTTTTCAAATTTTGACCAAGGCCCCGAGATGAGTCAGCATCATCTCATTTACTAGATCGTGACGGTGTGTTTAGTACAGAGGTGTATGATCAACAACACGCTCAACCGAGTTATTTACCCCATAAATGGGTACTCAGTTAACAGTTGCGATGCTTGCTTTAAATATTCATCAAGAAATCTTCACATTTTAGGGAGGTCGATAGCTCAGCACATTGGGATAATGTTCCATCATACCAGTTTTCGTGGATTCGAATGCCGCCGCGGCTTGTGGTGTTTGTGTTATCTTTTTAATGTGGCGGGGGGTGTAATAATAAGCCACATGCATTCCCGACTTGCCGCGGAATGTGACAAAGAGACAGGGTGTGTATGCTAGCAACATACATCGCCCGAAACCAGCTATATGCTAACGAAACGTCAACTAGATCCCACAGTGTTTGCTCACACGGGTCGTCTCGTAATTAGCTCATCTGCAATTCGAACTCCACTTTCCAAGCAAATCGATTCGCTTACGTGCCGACCAATGGACGACCCGTGTGAGCATCTCCATACATTTGCTTGGGAATTGGAGTTCAAATTCGCAGACGAGCCAATTACGAGACGACCCGTGTTAGCAAACACTTAGAAGTAGTTGACACGCTATGCCCTCTAGTCGGGTCAAGATAAAATAGAAGTACATAAAAACATCCACGCTTACTCCCACGTCTTTACTATACTTCATTCTGCTAGTATACACTCTTCTATTTACACTTATTTTCGCCCACGTCACTCTCCTCGCCGCGCAACACTTCGTTTTCTAAATGATCCTCCAATCGATCCTGGAAGAAATTAATGTAGGTTTCTTTCTGTGGTGCCGACGCCGGCAAATAATGTCCACCGGGATGCTTTAATATCAACGGATAGCTGTAATGTTGCGCGAGTGCTTCACTCATATCACCCGGAATGATATTATCGCTTTCACCGAAAATATGCAGGCTAGGTATGGTTGCGGTCTCTTCGTAGATGTTTCTATGCGCCAAACTGCCCGATTTGAACCCAGCCGCCAGTATGATGAATTCGGGATTAATGCAGGTCACTGAAAGTAGAAGAATTAACGGATTTTTCGTAAGTTCCATCGGAAGGAAGCGGGGGCGGAAAATAAATAGTGAATTTTTATCGAGAAGAGGATTTGGTTGTGTGCTAATTGCTGTATTAAGCATAACTAGAGCTTGAATGTACGGATATGAGACAAATTTACTTACTCGACTTCATGCTCAGCAGTCCGATAATACCGGCAAAACAAGCGCCCTGTGAAAATCCGAGCAATCCTTGAAACGGTCCCTGCTCGCACCACGCCCTCTCTACCACTTTGAGACTTTCTTCGAAGCCGACGGCCGGACCGCTCTGATTGGTGCCCTTGAACGTACCGTCCTCCTTATTGAACCACCAGCTAAGCTGACCCGTATCACCATTGGCGGCCTCTTCCTCGCCTCCAACTTTCTCGGCACAATCTTCGGCATCGGCCAGTGGTGGTGCCGTGTGCGGTGCATTGATATACGTGAAATCGGCATACTTCTTCACACATTTACGAAACGAGCCCATTTTTGATTTGAATGCATCGCCATTCTGCCGATAGCCATGTAAACACAGAATGTTTAGCTTTTTCATTTCGCCATTTGCTGCACCGTTCGAATTCGATGAACTGCTACTGCACGAAGCTCGTGGTTGATCCATACTGTTAGAGGAAAGTGGTTGGATTTATTTCAAAATTTTGATGTTTTCGATTACAAGTTGTAGTCCAAGCAGCACACATGCTAGGACGCACGGAATGACAGTTCGAGACTACCAACAGCTGATACGGGTGTTAATAGCCTTTCTTAATCGGAAGAATTGTCAGTTTGTTGAAATTGGGCGAAAAAGGTGCATACGAATCGGTGAAGATTTTATAAGACATAAATACTATAGTTCGGTTATGAGGACACTCTAAGCTGTCATTTCATTTGGCAAGAGGTTTTTGTTGATTGCTCGATATTTGGGCGCTTGGTTTTCGGCGAAAATTTTGCGTCTTGTGTATCCAGAATTTCCATAAAGTGGTTAAGATAAATAAGAAAAGGTAATTACTGCGGCATTGTTCTATCAAAAAATAAGTTTATTCGACACTTTGGTTGTTGATTGTGTTGTAAGAGCGTACTGGAAAGAAATGACGCAAATATGGCTACCGATAAACGCACTCAGTTCGCGTTTTCGATAAAATTCACTTATCGGTGTTTTACATTTGCGATACTTTGGGATTTGTTGGAACTGGAAACCAAAATATCTATCTGTTGGCTTGTGGTTAATTCAAAATTTTTATTTACTTCACTGTCGGGTGCAGTACGGCTGTAAATTTCGTACCCGGCACAACCGAACCGGCCAACGGCCTCTCTGAATTCAGAGGTTTCCATAACGCCGGCAGAGGAAATCTTCCATGTGCGGCCATTAGAGCTTTTTCCAGTAAACCCCCCACTCATCCCCGTTCGATCCTGACCAAGTAACTTAATTGTAATGTCAGATTCATCGAAATCGGCCAGAGATTAAGTAATTTGGTATCGGTGCGAACGAAATGTTATTAATCTGTGCTAGATAACTTAATCTGAAACGTCAGATGGAGATGTGCAACTTCAAATTAGGTTATCTGGCTGGATTAAGCTAATCGACCTCTTGGTGGGAGAGAGGTAGAAGCCTTTGGGCGACCACAGATGAAAGCTGAAGCTGATGCTTATGCCGGTGTTTTAATTGTGAACACTCTGCGAAGAGAAACATTCACATGAAACGTGCTCATGAAGCTTCCCCTCCCCATGTTGCAGAAGGTTACATTCGTAATTGTCCGGTGTATTTGTTAATTTTTGTGTGTCTTATGAACAGAGGTTGGACAAAATTATTCAAATCAATAATTATTATATTATTTTTATTCGTTTTTAAATTTTCAAAATAATAATTATTGTTTGAAATAACCATTTCCCAGAAGAAAAATAATTAGTACAATTTCAGTTATTTGTTCAAATTTGTAATAAATATTTATTTTTTTTATTACTTTTTTTTCACGATGTCAAGACTATAATCCTGCGATTATACGATTGTTATACAGTACAACCCCGTTAATCCGACCTGGTTGGGACTGGGCATGAGGTCGGTCCCGTGGAAAAGTCGGATTAACCGGAGTCTCCCCTGGCACGCTTAATAACATGGGTAAACATAAAGAAAAAACATATGAAGAATATATACGTTAATACCTATAATTTATGTATTTAGAAAAGTAAATTGTAAAGCATATTGTGTACATAAACTGTGAGCAATTTCAAACATATGTATTTTAAACGTTAAAGAAGTCCTGAATTTTGGTTTGCTTGTGTGCGTTCAACTTTTTTTGGGATGCGTAATCTCTCCACTTTTTTATAAGTAGAATATCGGCTGAACTGGCCTTATCTTGCTGCTCGATATACTTAAGTGCTGTTTCAAATGCTTCCAACGCTTCCGAGTGTGATGTTTTTTTGCACGATGTTGACGATTCATGTTCAGCATCTTCGTTCTCGTCGTCTGGGAGATCATTTTCAATTTCAACGGTTCTTATCAATTCTTCGTCTGTAAGTGCAGGAACAGTATCATCTCCCTGTAGCCATTCTACCACATCACTTTCAGTAGGGGGAACAGTAGTATCCAAAGCTGCCGCCTTGTGGAGCTGTTCTAATTCACGAGTAATTTCTGCCAACGAGTCATGACTTTCTGCTTCCTTCTCTTCTCCATTGTTCTTTAAGAGTGTCTGCCAAAACTTTTCAATTGTCGATGCCGGAAGCTCCTCCCAAGCTGCCGCTAGCATGTATATGACGTCTTTAATATTCAAAGATTTTACAGCTTCCATAAGACTAAATCCTAAAGACGTTTTTTTCAATTAGGACACTCATAAATTTCAAAGCTCTCAATGACACCTTGGTCCATAGGTTGTAATAAGGATGTCACGTTAGGTGGTAAAAACAGTGAAGTCACATCATCTTTTTTCAATCCACTAGGGTGGGAAGGAGCATTATCCATCAGAAGAATACATTTTGATGGAAGATTTTTATTTTTCAAGTGCTTTAGCACTTCTGGAACAAAAGTGCAATCAAACCATTCTTGAAATAATACACGATCCATCCAAGCTGACTTTTGTGACCGATAATACACTGGCAAACATGCAAGGTTGCTTATATTTTTAAAGGCTCGGGGCTTACGTGATTTGCCGATTACGAAAAGAGGCAGCTTGTGACTTCCTGATGCGTTGCTGCATACTGCTACAGTTATCCTTTCCTTTGCTAATTTGAAGCCATCAACAGTTGTTTCGTGTTTCGCAGCAAGTGTTTTTTTTGGCAGCATTTTAAAATTTATCCCCGTCTCATCAATGTTGTATTTGCTCATTCGTCAATGAGTCACCGCTCACAACATTGCTGAATAGGTCGATAAACTCCTTAGCAGCTTCTTTGTCGGCCGATAATTTCTCGCCACAGATCGTTATTTGACGTATTCCATGTCGTTTCTTCCATCTATGAAGCCAGCCCTCACTAGCCACGAATTCGTCATCTCCGTCTTTTTTTATCAACGTATACAAGGAACAGGATAAGTTGTCCAGTTGTCCCACTCCGAAGTCTTCCACTACTTTAACAACGCGTTCGCCTTTATCAATCCGTTCTAACGCTTTTATTTTTCACTGACTGAGCATTCTTTTCTTTTTCGGGACATTTTAACGACCGTACTGTATAGATTAAATTAAGCACAAACCGACTAAAAAAGCAGACGAGTAGAAAAGAATGGCGATAAACTGTATTTTCGACGAAACCGTACACATGTATGAAGAAATACCTAAGCAAGTAGCGGATGATATCCACATATGTACTGCCTAACATGTATGAAGAAATACCTAAGCAAGTAGCGGATGATATCCACATATGTATTGCCTAATATTTCGTCTGCTTGGGTCGGATAAAGCGAGGAAGTCGATGTAAAAAGTCGGACTAACGGGGGAAATCTGGCGGACGATTTAGGTCGGATAATCCGAGGAGTCGGATTAACGGGGTTGTACTGTATACATATACGATTTTGATAAAAAAGTGCAATCTCTGCACTGATTTTTGTCATTAGTGGTGCATTTTAAAGGATCTTGCAAACAACGAGTCGAGGAAAGGTTTTGACACCGGAAGAAAAAGGCTAAATAGTTGCCTGTAAAGAGTTCGGACTAACGTATTGGGATACTACCCAAAAAATTGGAAAAAGTAGGTCGGTAGTGTACTTTTTTTAAAAATCAGTTCAACTACGGAAGAAACGTGGAGGGGGTATACAAGAAGAGCGACTTCACACAGTGAAGAAAGAATAATTATTAATTATTATTAATTATTAATTATTCCAGGCTTCTGAATTTCCACTGCTCTCCACAATATCATGGACGGGCTAATGAACAAATTCCACTTTTAGGAGTATGCCGCTGCGTCTGCTATGTGTATTTGAGTAAGAAAGCGAGTACAGTGGCTAGCCAAAACACATGTTCACCCGCAGTGTCGATGAAATGAAGTTTGTTCGTTCCACTGAACGTAATCTAGGCAACACATGTTACGTCTGTGTCTAGGAAGAAATAATTTTTATTTCAGAAGAAATAATAATTATTGAAGAATCCGCAATCTGCATTATTCATTTGTAATTATTATTATCATTATTATTTGATGCTTGATGAGATGATAATAATTATAAATATTCACCGAAATTTTCGTATATTTATTATTTAGTTGAAAAACTATTATTTCCATTCTCTGCTTATCATCATCATCGTGGCGCGACAGCCCGACGTCGGGCCTTGGCCGTTTCTCTGCTTATGAATGGATTTTAAATATGAAAATGAAGAAAGAGAAACGTTTACGTAAAACGTGCTCATGGAGCTTTCCCTGCCCATGGTATCGCTGATTTCATTCTCTGCTTATGAATGGATTTTATATATGAAATCAGCGATACCATGGGCAGGGAAAGCTCCATGAGCACGTTTTACGTAAACGTTTCTCTTGACTGAGTGTTCGCAATCAAAAACATAAGCACCAGCTTCAGCTTCCACTCTGTGGTCGCCCTTTGGTTGCATTCAGGCAGCAAGTAGCGCTCTCCTACGACTTCCCCGCGTGATTGCAATCGCTCATTTGGTTCGCTCTTGAACAGCTACTTCTCCTTCGAAGCAAAATTTTTTTACGCTCTCTGGGTATGGAGCATGATATATAGCTGTTCAATCACGAGACAAGTCTTGCGACAGGCAGCGACTCAAGTTTGTAGTGGAGGGGATATTTTGATACGTAGCGCTCGTAGCGCGCCTGAATGTGTGGGGCGACCACGGACTGAAGGCGCATGCCGAACGGACGCTAACTTTGCGTCACGTTTTCATTGTGAACACTCAAACACTCAGCGAAGAGCAACTTTATTTCCCCAGCATATTGTCAAAGCTCATCCGTGCCGGTGAATTCGTTCATTATTATTCGTGGCATGAATGGATTTTATAGAGAAAGTTACGAAAGTGATCTTGAACTTTAGCAACAGTATGGGGAAAGAAAGCTTGATGAGCACGTTTCACCTGAACGTTTCTCTTTGCTGGGTGTTCACAATGAAAACGTGTAGCAAAGGCAGCGCCAGCTCGGCATCAGCTTTCACTCTGTGGTCGCCACAGGGATATATAAAAGGAGATGAAACCACAATTTACTGTACACTAAATTCTGGACGTAATTCCACCACATACGAACTTGTAAGAAGCAGACACACACCCTCCACTGCGCCACACCCTCCACTGCGCCACACCCGCGCAGACTATATGAAAGCACAGGAAGTACATGAGAAGTCATCCCCTCATACTTCTCCTTTGCGAGCAATAACATTCCATTTTGTCTCCCTGCCGCGGAACACCCGCCCGATTCATATAGAAGCATATGAGATGTCAAATTCCCATCCCCCTTCCTACTTTCACACTTGTGACGAATTACTTCATTTCCCTCGCTCTTCATTTCTTTCTAATTCTCTCTTCTGTGGCGAAGAGTGAAAGCTGATGCCGAGCTCTGGATGCTGGTGTTTTGATTGTGAACACTCAGCGAAGAGAAACGTTCACACATAGAGAATACCTATGGAGGAGCAATCCTCATATACTCAACACTAAACTATTTGAAGCAATTCCAGTCGTAAAAAGTAAACAGAGAGACACACGCCCTCCACTGCGCAACACCCGCGCAGTCTATATAAAAGCACAGGAAGCACGTAAGATGTCATCCCCTCTCCTACTTTTCCTGTTGGAACAATAACATTCCAGTCTGTCTCTCTGCCGCGGAACACCCGCCCGGTCCATATAGAGCAAAAGAGATGTCAAATTTCCATCCCCCTTCCTACTTCCTCACTTGTGCTGAATTGCTTCGTTTCTCTCGCTCTTTTTCACTTCCTCATATACTCTCTCTTCAAAGTAATTTTCATTCTTACTAATTTTCGAGCATAGAGAATAACTATGGAGGAGCAATCCGCATATACTCAACACTAAACTATTTGAAGCAATTCCAGTCGTAAAAAGTAAACAGAGAGACACACGCCCTCCACTGCGCAACACCCGCGCAGTCTACATAAAAGCACAGGAAGCACGTAAGATGTCATCCCCTCTCCTACTTCTACTATTGGAACAATAACATTCCAGTCTGTCTCTCTGCCGCGGAACACCCGCCCTGTCCATATAGAAGCAAAAGAGATGTCAAATTTCCATCCCCTTCCTACTTCCTCACTTGTGCCGAATTGCTTCGTTTCTCTTGCTCTTTTTCATTTCCTCTGATACTCTCTCTTCAAAGTTTTCGGGGCAACAAAGAATTTATTCCGAAAGCCGAAGAAAAATCGAAAAGCTCCAGTAGCCAGGTAGCCATTTTTTGGTTACACCCCTCATGATACAGACGCGTAAGGCCGACCACAGAGTGAGTGTTGATGTGTGCGTTCAGAAGGAACTGAGCAACTTCCGCTCAGCGAACATGTTCAGAACGAGCGGGTTCAGAAGTGACTGAGCAACTTCTGCTCGGGTGAGCATGATCAAATTTCACCGAGCAAGAAATATTTCTGCTCACTGATCAGTGCTCAGTGCTCAGGTTCTTCTTCTTCTTTTTCAACCTCACGCTCATGTTGCGAGTTTCCGAGTTTTGACAGTTATCAAATTGGTTGTTGTGTTTTCGCCGTTTTTGGCTTCTAGTTCTTTGGTTTTCGTGTGCTTTTGAATTTGTTTTCTCGTTTTTCGTGATTTTTGTAATGGACAGCGTGGGATTCATATATTTTCCACTTTTCGGCACTTGACGTCTAAAATTGTCATCGTCAGCTTTCAGCTGGTCGATTTGTCAGCTGGTGAAGTAGCGTTCAGCAGGTGCAGACTCCAAACCGAGCAGCTCCGGAGCTGCTCGCGAGCAGTTGCGGAGCTGCTCGCGAGCGGTTTCTGCTCTTTTGCCACCTTCTGAACGCACTCGATGCCAAGCTGAATGCTGGCGTTTTGATTGTGAACACTCGGTGAAGAGAAACATTCATGTGAAACGTTCTCACGGAGCTTTCTCTGCCCATGCTATTGCTAAAGCTCAAGATCACAATCGTAATTGTCCGGTGATTTACATATATATAAAATCCATTCATGATAGAGAAATGAACGAATTCACCGGACAATTACGAGTGTGATCTTGAGCTGTACAATTGCATGGGCAGGGAAGCTCCGTGAGCACGTTTCACATGTATGTTTCTCTTCACTGAGTGTTCACAATCAAAACGCCAGCATTCACCTTGGCATCAACACTCACTCTGTGGTCGGCCTTAGACGCGTCTGTATCGTGAGAGGGGTGTAACCAAAAATGGCTTCCTGGCTACTGGAGCTTTTCGATTTGCTTTCTTCGGCTTTCGGAATAAATCCTTTGTTGCCCCGACAAATAGTAAGAATGAAGATTACAATTTTGAAGTTTTTTTTGCACGGTGATGTTACAAGTCCCCTGTGCTTTTGTTCTCCCTTGATGACTCGTGTTACAGAACCGGATTGAACGCAGAAAGCAGCAGCTACACCAACATGCAGATCTGATGAGCGGAGGCCTGAATATTAAGATGGCAATGGTTCAATCAAAGAGGATTGATAATTCTATTATCAATCCTCTTTGGTTCAATCTAGGTCGTGTAAGGGAAATGCCTGCTTTCTAATTTGACAGTTCGTCGCCGCTGGTGCTGCATTCTGCGTTCAATCTGGTTCGGGCATTATGCTTCAATTTTGATAGGTGAATGTTTAAAGTAAGCACTCTAATTCAAATTAATTGTCCCAAAGTACTTAAAACCCGGTTGTAGAATGTTCGATTTAAAAATATGTTGTCTGTCAATCACCTTAGGAGTGTTATTTGTTTGGTTTTTTTTTTGTGTGATTGTAACATTTTGCGTACCCTGAAGGGTCGGAGACGGAGGCAGCTTGGTCGTTCAGACCAGCCCGGGTACGCGGTACCAATGCCTGCATTCATAAATCATAGCGCTACCTGAGCGCTTCCATTTTTGTTGTTGTAATTCAGTGCAAAATTGGGACAAAAATGGGAGAGCTCAGGTAGCGCTACCGATTTGTGAATGCAAGCAATTCCTCAGGAGACGCGCGCGTCCCACGATAAATATGTAATTGGCGGATTGGTGGGCATCCGGAGATGCCTGTGGGGACGGAGCCTTAGGCAGCATAATGACCGTGAAGGTCGGGCCGTGCCATCTGGCAAAGAAAAAGGCCTCTCAACGAGCTAAGCAGCGGCCTACGCTTGCTGTAGCTCCAGTTCGGGAGATGTGGGCGGGGTTATCACCGCTCGTTGCCCCTGTCCTTTACGTATTAACAAAAATTCATAGGCCTCGGGAAGACAACACAAACAGGGGAGGTGAAAATGGGAAATAAAGAAAAAATAGCCGATAAGGATGGAATGGTTGGCGGACGGATCAGACGCCCACGCGGTCGCATCTGGTTTCGTACCACCAACAGATCACTACTCATCAGGTGCTGCATCGATCTGCCGGTGGGAGCAGCACTACCAGGATATGATCCATTAAAGGTGGTTCATTACATGATTCTAATTATTTTTTTCGACCTTAAAGGTCAGTACTAATCTCCGTTTTTCGTGCGAAATTTCATACATCACTCTCTCAATTGCCCTAACCCCCCCTTGTGGGGCATAGCGCGTCAACTGTTCCATGTGGCCCAGTTGACGTTTCGTTTCGTTGACATAAACTGGTTTCGGAGAATACAGTTGCCAGCATGCACCTCTTGCACATCCATGGCCACGAACATCGTCGTGGACGGGATTCTAACCCGAAACGCCGGTAGTCAAACATGATACTGATGCCTCAACACACTGCGCTACCGGTCGCCCAATGTGCTGTGTGAAAGTTAAGGTTAGTATTGGTCTTTAAGGCTAGTACTAATCGTTTCGTGCGAAAATGTTGCACATATCTCTCCCACGGAAAAGTGACAGTGGAAACTTTTACACAGCACATGTCCACAGCGCTCTATATGGCATTTGAACTTCTCACTCGAAAGAGAGCGACCACCACTGTGATGACCGGGTTTCACGTGAAATAATATGCAAAGCAATTGAATTCGCGTGGAAATTGCTCACACCCCAGCAAACAATTTCTATCTTGCGCGATAAGGATGTGATTCGCCTTGGAAGATAAATTTATCGACGGGCATATCGCCATCTTATCGGGGAAGAACGGCCATCGTATTATCTGGGCAATTTATCTTCCAAACGATACGAAATTCCTTGCTGGGAACGGTGTGAATATTTTTCTATGTGTGTTAATCTTAAATGTAAATGACGCTCGGTGGCCGTGATCGTTCAGTCACCGCTCTACGATATTAATCTAGAGCTCGGAGATCAAATATCATCATCTTCATCGTGGCGCGACAGCCCGACGTCGGGCCTTGGCCGCCTGGATCATTGTCCTTCAATTATCTCGGTCACGTGACCGCGTCCTCCAGTTTTGGAAGCCCAGTAGCTGCGCGGCGTCCACACCTACTGAGCTCTCCCAACGAGATCTCCGTCGACTCGTTCTGCATTCATTACTCTCTTAGGCATGCGATCATCGTCCATTCTTTGTACATGCCCTGCCCATTGAAGCCGTTGTAGTTTGACGATTTTCGAAACTTCCAGCTCATCGTACAGTTAATACAACTCATGATTGTACCGGATGCGCCATCCATCTCGATCCCAAACAGCCCCGAAAACTCGCCGTAGAACCTTACGTTCAAATGTGTCTAGCATGTTTCCGGAGGCTTGGGTTAGGGTCCATGCTTCGCAGCTGTAGCACAACACTGGTCGTATATGGGTTTTGTACACACGGAGCGTGTTTCTGTGCACATGCTTTGATTTCATTATGGGGAGAACCGCGAAAAAAGTCTAATTAGCTAACTGTATCCGTCGCTTGATTTCGTCAGTTTCGTTAGCGTCCCTTGACAAGTTGCAACACAGGTATATGAAGTCGTTCACGAACTTGATGTTGAGGTCCCCCACATTGATGCTCGGTTGTGCAGGTGTCCTTGTCGTCGATTGCATCATTATTTTAGTTTTACCCTCGTTAATACGTAGTCCAACTTGTTTTGCAGCGGTATCGAGCGTATCCAGAAGTTCTTATGCGTCGGCCAATCTTCGGGACATGATGTTGATGTCGTCGGCGTACGCTGCTGCAAGTTGTGTCGACTTGATGAGTAGCGTCTTGCTATTGTCCAAATTCATAGCCCGAATAGCGTATTCCATTCCAGTGCTAGGTTGAAGAGCGTCGGTGCCAGTCCATTGCCCTGTTTGAGGCCAGTGCATGTTTCAAATAGATCAGTAAGTCTATTCTGGATCCTGACTTGTGAGACGGAGTTGGTCATCGTCATCTTTGTCAGTCGCACTAATTTGGCCGTTATACCAAATTGCAGCATGATGTTGTACAGTACTCCACGATTGACAAAGATTTGGTATACGTTTACGTTGTATTCCCAGCACTTCTGGAGTATCAGTTTGACTGTGAAGAGCTGATCGCTTGTGGAGCGACCAGGTCTGAAACTGCTTTGATATTCGCCAATGATTCGTTCTGCGTACGGTTTTATTCTATTTTCCAGAATTTTCGTCAAAATTTTATAGGACGTACAAACTAGTGATATGCCCCTGTAATTCTCACACCGTAGTTTATCTCCCTTTTTATGAATTGGACAGATGATGCTTCTGCGCCAATCGTCTTCTCGTCCTCCCATACTCGCAGGAGTAATTGATGTATGGCATCAACTAGACTCGTTCCACCGAATTTTAGCAGTTCAGCTGGAATCTCGTCAGCCCCCGGCGCTTTATTTCGTTTTAGTGACCGCAACGCGAGATCAACTTCCTCTACTGTCGGGGGTTGTACGGGTGGGCCTAGATCAACAATATAGTCGAGAGCTTCTTGTGT
Source organism: Chloromyia formosa (assembly GCA_964017055.1). Classification (NCBI taxonomy): domain Eukaryota; kingdom Metazoa; phylum Arthropoda; class Insecta; order Diptera; family Stratiomyidae; genus Chloromyia; species Chloromyia formosa. Next base: position 53,905,145 of record OZ024818.1, read on the forward strand.
GGGGATGTTAGATGGTAGGTTCAGAAGTTCTTCAAAATAAGAGGCCTATCATTTGTTAATGCCATCGGTGTCGCTGATGATGTTTCCATCCTTGTCCTTACAGAGGCTAGTCCTGGGTTGGTAGCCGTTTTTAATTGTATTTACTAGTTTGTACGCTTGTCTGGTGTTCCTATTAGCTAAGTTTTCGTTTATATTCAGCAACTGCTCGTCAAAGTATTTACGATTCTTACGTCTAATTATTCTATTCTATATTCGCCGTAGCTCGTCATATTTTTCTCTTCTTGCTCTGGTTCCTCGTTGAATCCATTGTCTGCAGACCTCGTTTTCGCGTCAAGTGAGTTTTTGCATACTTCGTCGAACCAGTCATTTCGCGCTCGCCGGGCTTTATATCCCACGACCTTCTCTGCGACATCCCTGATGGTACCCTTGAGTTCTTCCCAGAAGACGACTGTGTTGCTGGTGTTGTGTAGCATAGGCGATAGTATTTCCTCAAGGGCGGTAGTATACGCTACCGCTGTAGCATCGCTCAGAAGCTTATCAACCGCAAAGATTTTGGGAGGACTGATTCTCGATTGGTGCACTAAGGAAATTCTACATCTGTAGGTCGTCTTCACCAAGTGATGATCTGAGTCGCAGTTTGCTCCTCGATAGGAGCGGACATCCATCACACTAGACGCTCATCTCCTGCAAATGAGGACGTGATCAATTTGGTTGACGGTATGTGGAGATGGAGATTTCCAGGTCTGGTTGTGAATGCGTCGATGCGGGAAACACGTTGAGCTTACGACTAGATTCCTACTGCAGGCGAAGTGGATAAGTCACTGGCCGTTGTCATTACATTCTTCATGAAGACTGTGGCCTCCAGTGCCAACTTTCATTTCCGATTTTCGCGTTAAAGTCTCCAGCAGTTTGACGTCGTTTGTTGGAAGTGATTCGAAGAGAGTCTCAAAGCGGGCGTAGAACTCGTCTTTTACTGCGTCTTCTTTAACTTCAGTGGGGACGATTTCTTGTCATTGATCTCGCTGCCAAGCTAATTTGTTTCCTGGACTGCAGTAATGCTCAGTTTGTGCTTTTCGACCTGTTGAAGGAGGGCCTTCTCAGCCCCGGTTTGTTCAGGGAGCGTACATTCCAGGATCTGAAAGAATTAGTTAGTCCTTTCGTGGTCATCGTTGTTGATCCGTCCAATCCGAGGCTTTTGTTCCAGGTTCCTTGACGTGAAGTGGTTTTTACAAAAACGAGTTGTCAGCACATCGCTTAACCCCTTTCAGTGGATGGCCTCGGAGATAGCTGTTTCAGATGGTTTAATAAACGTGCTGGAGTTCACCCAACTATGTTGCAGGTCCAACTACCCAAATCATTCCATCCTATTAAACCTGAGACGCTTAGGTGTTGGTTAGCCATTGAGGCTACAGCTATCTGCCTTTTTCCAAACTGTCTTATCTCTCGCTCGGTGGCCGTGATCGTTCGGTCACTGCTCTACGATACTAATCTAGAGCTCGGAGATCAAATCTCGTCGCGATCAAAAACTTCCTGTGAGTACTAATAGAACTCCCACAGTGCTCCAAGCTTGTCAGTATAAAGACGGGGCGGATAGGAGGTGCATGCTAGCAACTGCACTTCCGAAAAGAAGATATGCTATTGAAACGTCAACAAGGCATAGAAATGTTAGAGAGAGAGATGTTGACGCGCCCATGCCCCTAGTGGGGTCCAGGCAATTAGAGAGAGAGAGAGAGAGTTCACACAACTATGTTGCAGGTCCAACTACAGAAATCATTCCATCCTACTAAGCCTGAAACGCTTAGGTGTTGGTCAGCCATTGAGACTACAGTTATCTGCCTTTTTATACCCTAGACTTATAGTATAGGTATAGGGTATATTGTTTTCCAAACTGTCTTATCGCTAAGACTTGGCCATCCCCCACATATGGGCAGGCGCAGGTCGAACTGCCCTATCCAAGAGACATTAGACAAAGTTCAACGAAAAGCCTTCAAGCTTATTGGCGATGAATCCATAACTTCTCATATCGGTTGTTTCTCACTTTTTTCTTGCTACTACAACCGCCGTTGCTCTGACGGAATGTCCAGTCTTATTTCTGAGCTTGCTCTTCCTTTGCGTAACACCCGGCTATCATGTTGTGCCCATCCTCATTTTCTTGAGCTCAGTACTAGGCGTACCGTTAAATTCTATGATTCATTTGTTATGAGTTATGATCTGCAAAAATTCAAACGAAACGTAAACCGGTACCTCATTCAGACTCAATCCATCCCAACTCCACTACCCTAATTCCTTCCCGCCAAGGCTGTGCTCTCACATCAAAAGGGTATCCCCTAAGCTTTAGCATAAACAAAAAAAAAAATTGACGTTGTCACGTTAGCACTGCCCGTGGATTTTCATCCTTTCCAAAGCAATTCGATTTGAATCGAATTACATGATAGGGCCCCAGAACTTTCGGGCCGTCCTGAACTTAGTCTAATCGAGAAGGGAACAATTCTAATTTGTAAAATTAACAATTTTTCCAGATGGCCGACGATTTGCAACAAGAAATCAAAGAAGAAATAAAAGATGAACCACAAGACGACGACTGTCCTGTTACGGAAGAAGTCCACAACGACGACGACGATGACAATGACAATGACAACGAGAACGACAACGCTGAGATGAATGAAGACGACAATAGCCAGGACACTAAAGTACCTTCAAACGGTATCTTTATTCGATTGCGTGGCTTGCCGTGGGACGTGACGAAACAGGACATAGTTGATTTCCTGGCCGATGCCAACGTAGTGGACGGCGAGAATGGAGTCTACATTTGTAAAAATCGGAAAGACGATAAAATGACCGGCGAGGCATTCGTCAATCTCGAGAGTCCCGAAGACGAAGAGGAAGCCTTTCGACATAACAAACAGGATTTGGGTCATCGTTATATTGAAAGTAAGTTTACCACATTATATTCGTTTTTTTTTGTGGCCGTTGAATTCAGAAAAATATTTTTTTTTTCTATAGTTTTCAAAGCCACCGCCGACGAAGTCAATTTTGCAATGAATCGATCAAAACATCGACCATCGAAAGTGGTCAAATTGCGCGGATTGCCATTCTCCTCGACATTCGATACGATTGAGGACTTTTTTAAAGGTAAGCTTTTGGTATGCGAATTGGAGACTTTCCCGTCATTCGATAGTCTCCTAATAGATTCGCCAATGAGCCAGAAGATTTTTGTTTGATTTCGCTTTATTGTAATTTATTTCGGAGACTAAAGGTCTGTTCACATCTAACCAAATTATGCATTTTCGAAACCTCATGGCTTTTTTTGAATATCTAAAATATATATTCTTAAAATCGCATCTATTTTGATACGTTTATCCGGTTTGTGTCAACATAATTTGTACAAAATTAGTGGAAATGATGGAACCGGATAGTCCAGCGCCGCATTCTCCACCACCAAAAGCTGATACAACTAAGAAAAAGTATAAAAATAAAGCAATTTGGTCTGTGGAGCAAGAAGACTATCTGTTAAGACTTTGGGAAGAGAATCTTGAGGGATTGAGAACGAATAGACGCAACAGTTTCATAATACAGCAAATGTGCGATGCAATGAAGCGAGAAGGTTTTTACTTCTCGCCAAAGGAAATTACAATCAAAATACATAATATGAAAGGGAAATACAAGTAAGTATAGTCATGTCTCTCTCGCTGTTTCTCTGTTCGCATTATTAAATAAGACCCCGTCATTGACACAGACGAGAACTAAAGGGTTTTAAAGAGAGCGGGTTACACTTTTCGGACTGGATACATTTCAGGCGCGTTCAAAAACTTATGGAAACACCCAATCCACTACAAAGTCCTCCGCACAATAGTATAGAAGGTAAAGGAAATGATTCCGCGATTTGCAGTTGTTTTTTTTTTGTGTTTGTTAATTTTCTCAATTTTCAAGATGAAAATGTTGATGATAGTCTACTCGCCGAACAACAAGATGAAACATTGTCGGAATCATTATCCAGTCCAGCGTCGCCTACAGTCCAACCGCCTCCTGCGAAAAAGTTGAAAAGAAATTTAACTTTTCAATCGCAACTTTTGAAAACAATCAAACGATCGCAACAAATTTTAGTGGAAGATGTCGGTAGACTTCGTGAAAATGACGAAAAGATGGTCGCGTTAGCTGAACAACATAATTTTTTGCTTTCGGAACTCGCTAGAGATACGAGAGAGCTTAAGAATGCTTTCACGGATTTTTTACGTCGCAATTCTTTGAAGTAGTTTGACTTTAGTGTGCCTGCCAGCAAATGGAGGAAAGTAAAAAGACAGTGGCGGCAAGTGAGCGCTAGGGTTCACATTGAAAGTTATAGAAGTAGAATCATTTCATTTTGTATTCAGTAAGTCAGAACAGTTTTTTTTAACTATTTAATTAATGGATACATATGTGCATATAATGTTGATATAAGTATATGTATTTTAATTTTTGGCAAAAAAAAATAATGAGAATAAAAATTATGTTAATTCCTATTGATAAAATTAAATCTGTTTTCTTTTGCACGCGAAACGGTTAATAACTTTCTCATAAATTTCCTGAACTTTAGTGTCTAATCCTTGACAATTACGCACGTGCCATGAATTTGTTATCGCTAATGGGCTTCACAAAAAAAAATGTTTTTAAGTAGAGAATCAACGCTCAGCTTCCGCCGTTGTCTTTGGTATCTTGAGTAATTTACGTAGTGGTAGTTAAATTGTTGCCAATAATGAATCGTAAAAGGCTGGTATGGTCGTTCTATTATGCCTGCTACAGACAATGGTCTATCGCGATGGTGATTTTGATGGCCGCCATCACACACCAAATGTCAATTCAAATATTGTCCGTCCACACACAATGGTATTCGATGGGCCATCAGGAAATTGCGTATAGTGAGCCATTGAAATTTAAAGCTGTCGCTCTGTGCGTCATGGCAGCTATAATCAAACGGATCGCGTACGACAGAAAATTGGTGGTAGTGGCATTGTGATAATTGTGTAGTGGCCTGTCAACTTAAATCAGCTGTTCAAAGTTGTGTACACGATGGGCCATCGCGTGGAGGAAAATGGACCGTCGCTGTTGACAGAAATGACGGTTACGCGGCATTGGTCACTGAACGCCATCCGCCCGTCCACACAATGGCGATGGCCCCGAATAGCCGGGGCTGGGCCATTGTCTGTAGCAGGCATTAACTTCGAACATTTTCTACACGTTCCTGCAGCAGCCGGTTCTACGCATCGGAGCGACCCGTTTTACAACGGCCAAGAGCTGCCAAAACCCTTCAATGCAAGAAGGAAAGTGTGTTTGTATGTTACATGCCTCGTATCGTCTTTTTTTAATATTCACTGGGAGCAAAACATCTCGGTGCAACTGCTCTCAGTGCTACTTCTCCGCGCCGGCATTGAGAGAAACTCAGGACCGTGGATCTGCTGCGTATGCGACAGAGTGCTGCACCCAAACGCGACTACGGTGAGATGCAATTGCTGCATTCAGTGGTGCCACCTAAGATACTGCTCTGGACTCAATCATCACAGGCACTGGAATTCCTCCTTTACTGCCAGTCAGTGTAGGAACAGAGGCAACTAGTAGCAACCTCGTCAAACACGCCCCAACATCCAACACCATCGAGCGCTCAGACAGGTTAACAGCCATCCCCGATGACTCCTGCTAACAGTCCCCATAGGATTCTCAACACAATCTTACGCCTGCACCACCGACTGCCATCTTCAATACGCTCTCACTCGTTCAACTCAACTGCAATGGATTGCAGAACAAGATCGTCGAACTCGCATCATTTATGGACAGACATCGCATCCAATTTGGAGCCATACAGGAGACGAAACTGCACTCCAACTCGTCCCTCAACACACATGACAACCACGCTATTGTCAGGAAAGACAGGTTGATCAACCCTGGAGGAGGGCTTGCCTTCATTATTCACCATTCCGTGCAATAGCGGGAAATCGATATTGTTAGTAATGATAACACCATGGAAGTGCAGTCCATCGCCATAAAATCGGTTAATGTTGATATCGAAGTTTACAATATTTATATCCCACCGGTATCCAGCTCTCCCTCAGGATACTATGTAAATATCAACCATCTCCTTACCGGTCAACATCGCATCCTGCTCGATGACTTTATGCTCACCATGAACTCGGGCACTCCATCCTTAACAACGACGCCAGAGGAATCTCAATACCTGAACAGCTTGATGCCTCCGATTTCTGTACCCTAAATGACAACATCCCCACTCGCATCGCCGGTACATGTTCCAGTTCTCCAGACATCACGATTGCTAGTGCGAGCCTCATAAACGAAACACAATGGGAGCCGGCCCTAACACTATCTTCAGACCACCTACCAATCGTGATAAGGTTTGACAAACCGACAAACATATCTGCCGAACACCGCACGTTTGTCAACCACAATAAGGCTGATTGGAACGGTTTCACCTCCTATACCAACGCACGCTAAATTCCTCGCTCTGCCAACGGCAACCGACGTGCCTACAGCCGAATCAAACATAAAGAAAGTCCTGAACAAAGCGGCTGCGAAGTTCATTCCCGCAGGACGGATTCCGAAAATTCGGCCCAACTTTCCAACCACTGCCGCCAGACTGGCAGACGAGATAGACAGTATCAGGAGCGTAAACCCGGACGACCCCAGAATTCACGAGATGAACTGCGGGATCCAAAGGCAAGTAGCCGAACACAGGAGGTCAAAATGGAGCACCCATCTGAATAACTGCAATCTAACCACAGGGTTGAGCAAGTTATGGTCAACAGTCCGTGCCCTTTCTAATCCACCAAAACAGAAAGGGAACGTCGCCATTCAGTTCACTGAAAATTCAACAAGTGACCCCACCCACTGCGCAAGTCGTTTCAATAAACAATTTACTGAACACCCCGCACCAGACAGACTTAAGCGCAAAATTCGCAGGAAGATTCACAATCGAACCACAGACAGTATACCTGTTTTCACCACGGACGAAGTAGTTGCAGCTATAAGGAAGGCGAACTACTCGAAAGCATTGGGACCAGATGGCATTTCAATGACTATGCTCAAACACCTCAATCTGCCAGCCATCAACTATCTCCCGGCTACTTATAATCTATCCATCTCTTCGCTGACCGTTCCGCAAATCTGGAAAAAGGGAGAGTCATCCCAATATTGAGACCTGGGAAGAAAGCGACACTCGGCGAATCCTATCGTCCAATAACTTTACTGTCACCAGTTGCCAAAACGCTAGAAGCACTAATCCACTTTGTTCTTGCGGCCCACATCCAGCTTGCAGATCACCAGCATAGCTTCCGAAGCATGCACAGTACGACCACGGCCTTGGATGCCATTACATCCCGCATCCATAATGGTCTCAACCAGGCTCGTCCATGTCAAAGAACAATATCGCTGGCGCTTGACCTGTCGAAGGCCTTCGACACTGTCAGTCATTCAGCGCTTTTGTCTGACATCGACTGTTCATCGCTTCCGACGCAAATAGTGAAATGGATTGCCAATTATCTCGCTGGCAGGTAATCCTATACAGAATGCAGGAGCAGCAAATCAAAGCTTAGGAAGATTAAGCAAGGTGTACCTCAAGGAGGAGTTCTATCTCCTACCTTGTTTAATTTATACCTATACCTCCCAACACCACCTGAAGGGATCGACATCATCTCCTACGCTGACGGCTGCTCCATTCTGGCAACAGGGAACAACATAGCGGATATATGCGAAAACATCAACGGTTATCTTGAAGAACTTAACTCGTTCTTCATAAGCAAGAACCTTACTGTCTCAGCGCCTAAATCCTCGGCAACCCTATTTACCACCTGGACGAAGGGGGTCAAGATGCAGCTTGAAATCTCGATCGGTAATCATCCTATTCCTACTATAAACCATCCTAAAATCCTAGGAGTCACGCTGGACAGCATGGCCACATCACCACCCCATGCCTCAACCGTGTGCGACAGGATGCGGAGTAGGAATAAAATCCTCAAAGCCCTGGCCGGTAGTACCTGGGGCAAAGATAAGGAAACTGTACTGGTCACGTATAAGGAGGATCAGTGGCCAACTATGCAGCTCCTTTGTGGTCGCAGAATCTCTGTGACACACAGTGGAAAAAGATTCAGGCGTGCCAAAACGCCGCTGTCCGTTCTGTCACTGGCTGTCTCCTGATGTTATCAGGACCATTAACATCAGAAAACTAGGATGATGCCTTTAAGCCAGCTTCTTGCCAAGCAATACCTGGTGGGTTGCTACCGAAGTGATCACCCAAACTTCAACCTCATGGACAAAACGCCGCCGCCCAGACATGTCAGGCGCAACTTGAAGGACCTAGAATGGGATGTCCAGAGGTACAAAAGGATACCTTTGGATAGTGGCGCACACAGGTTGGCCATCGCAGCGATACATCGGGAGGCCGTTCATCAGTCAGTCGCAGGTTTAGGTTCGAATCCAGTTCTCTCGTCCATACCACCAATGATATCTCCGGAAGAGGAAAGACTTCCGAGAGCTACGAGAACGACACTCGCCCAACTTAGGTCAGGCTGGTGTTCACGACTGAACTCCTACCTATCTCACATCGATCAGGACGTCGCAAACATCTGTTCTACGTGTAATGGAGCCCCTCACGACGTAAACCACTTCTTTCACTGCCCAGCTGCACCCACGCACCTGACTCCTAGATCACTGTGGGAGAACCCAATAGAGGCAGCTAACTTTCTATCCCTCAACCAGCCGTTTACGATTCATTATTGGCAAGAATTTAACCATCACTAGGGAAATTACTCGTGGTTTGATAGGTGGTCTAATAGGTGTAACGCGACTGGTTGGTCTAACGTTTAAAAAGCCCTTTGCCGTTTAAATATTACCTTCAATCATTGTTAAGCGGTCCTTTTCAAAACAAGATTAGCTTTCGATTTATGTTGCTTTGGAAAAAAAAAATAGAAAAAAAAACCTCACCTCAGAAAAATCAATCCCCTAAACGGTAAGTACGAGTAGCCTTTCCATTTGACAGCTGGTCGTGTTATATTTGTCAAAGATAGTATCCTCTCAGTGTGAACAGTTTGACGTTATTTCGAGAATGTGGCAATTTGGTTCGATGTGAACAGATCTTCTAGTTTGCTCTTAACTTAAAATTAACAAGAAAATCATATTTTTATCAAGTAAAACGTATACAAAACAAAAATATTGAAAATTTCCAAACTATATTGTGGGCAGGGTTGAATGTGGACCGGGAGGGTATCGTTTTTACATACAACCGCAGGGGTCGTGCAACTGGGGAGGCATATGTGCCGTTCATTACAGCGTCGGACGCCCAAAAAGCGTTAGAACGAAATCGGGAGAAAATTGAGAACAGGTGGGTTTTTTCATGCTAATGATTTTTTCCTTTTATTTAAATAAATTTGTTTTATTAAATAATACAAGAAATTGGGTAGAGGGAATAGTGCGGCACAACGTGCCGCCTACTAACTTTACATACTATACTGCGGTGTGGCAGTAAAATTGATTTTCAATATTCATTCATGTTCACTTATTGTTGTGAGTATGAACTTGGTTGGATTGTTCGGGTGATAAATTTGTTGGAAAAATGTAACTTACTGCCGCCACTTTTAAAGGGGGGTGGTGTTCTATTCAATGCACCGGAAGAGCATTAACTATTTTGAAAGTACACTAATTATTTACTATATCGTCGAAACTACCAAATGTGCAGGTACTGACGTGTGGGGGAGCCTTAGCGCTTACTAATTAATTTCGATTTCCGGGATTTTTAGGTATATTGAAATATTTCCAAGTAGCCTGTTGGACTTGAAACGGGCAGCTGGTATCAACTCAAGCCCGTATGATCGACCCCGTGGCGGTGGTGGCCGAGGTGACAACGGACCGAACATGAGAAACAGACGTGGAGATAGAGATGGCGGACGACGAGCCGGAGGCGGTGGACGTGCGTATTTGATTTGAATCGGTATCGGGGACAATTTATTAAAATCTCGAATAAATTTTCAGCTTGGTCCAGCAATTACGAGGGCAACGGACGCCGTAACAATTACGGCAATAATAGTGGCAATTTCGGTATGGGTGGCGGCGGTAATTTTGGTAACGGCAATTTTGGTAACAATTCCATGCGCAGTGGGAATTTTGGCGGAATGAACAACGGCAACAATAATGGCGTGTTTTGCATTCGCATGCGCGGTTTGCCCTATCGTGCGTACGAAGACGAAATTTCCGACGTAAGTGTACATGGAGTGGACACAAAAGAATAATTCACTACGTTTAGACCGCGGGACTATCTTCGAGATTTAACTAAATCGATCTAACTCTCGACGATATAAACGTATCGATTTAGTTCGTTTTGGACTTGGCTTATCTCTACTTGCGATGCGGAACTGCACTAAAAAAATTGGGACTATGTCGCTGTCATCGCTAATGTTGACGTTGTTGTCGTTTTTTTGTTCGGTATTTGTTTTGTTTGCAATTTCAGGAAAGCAGTGCGTGATCACGGGCAAGAAAAAGTCTTTTTCTGTCGTAAAATTTATATCCATCAAATTTATCTGTGCTTTCAACGAAGAAAGAAGAAGAAGAAGTACCTCTCCGTATGGTCGGTATAAACACTCCACCAACAAGTGCTACCACTAAAATGATTTAGTTAAATCGACTTTTAGTTCCACGGTCTAAACGTGGCCATTGACAACAAGATTAACGTATATGTTTTGTTTATGCAGTTTTTCGCGCCCCTTAATCCGGCCAGTATCGATGTCATACATAACAATAAAGGACTGCACAGTGGCACGGCAAATGTATACTTTGCTTCTGCCGACGATGCAATATTGGCCATGCGAAAACACAATGGACAAATGGGCTCGCGCTATATAGAGTTGTTCTACGATGGCAATACATCAAACGGCGGACGATTCAATTGAATTAATTGCATATACAGTCAGACGTTTTTTTTTTTTAGCGAAGTATGATTTTAGTTGTATATTTTTTTTTTGTATACTGTAAAATTATTTTACGATTTGTACGCCGTATTGGCATGTACAAGACGTTTTCAAATAAAATTTCCAAGATGAGTTTCTTAATTTTGATGTAAAACTGTAATCATAAACTCTTAATAAAGAATAAAGAATTGAAACACAAAATTGTATTTAGTGGCTGGACTACCGGATTTTTGTATTGTTTCTTCCTGAAGGGACCATTTCTTGTTTCATTTTTTTGTATAGATGGGAGTTTTCGTCTTGCACAAATGGCCGTGTTAGTGGGGATTAAACTCGAACCAAATTTTTGATGGGAATCACTTTAGTCAGCGCCTAATCGCAAACGCGTGTGATTAATGTGCAATTGCGAGACTAGGTCCAAACAAAGTCCTCTCGACACAACCACCAGCCATCTCTCCAGACAAGAGAACGCTTCCGAGAGCAACGAGGACGACACTTGCCCAACTTAGGTCGGGTTGGTGTTCACGTCTAAACTCTTACCTGTCTCGCATCGATCGGGATGTTACGAACACATGCCCCGCCTACAATGGCACACCTCATGATGTAGACCACATTTTCAGATGCCCAGCTGTACCCACACACATGACCCCCAGATCGCCGTGGGAGAACCCCGTAGAGGCAGCTACCTTCCTTTCACTCAACACCGAGGAAGACGAAGAACAACACAACATGTAACACACTCACACAACGAACTTCTGACCATTGCTACAACAACAACAACTGTGCGGCCGATTTTTCGTACCAGAACGACCCATTTTTCAACGGCCAAGAGCTGCCAAACTCCCTCGATGCAAGAAAAACTGCAGTATTTGAAGCTTCGCTGCCACAACAACAACTACTGTGCAACATAAAAAGCGAAGGCTCGATTTCAGTTGGCCAAACATATTTTAGATTAGGTTAGGTTAGGTACAGAGGCTGCCGTGATGTATCACAGCACACTTAGACCAACATTGAGTCCATTCTGGTACCACCTTCACTTGAACCTACGTATCAAACCAGCCTGTGCTGGCAATGTAACGATTGAGCCGTATGGCGGTTATATCCTTGAGGTCACTCAGATCGTAAAAGACCCGTGAGCCCAGAAACTTTCTTCTCCTACTAGCCAAGGCCAAAGAGGATTGATATTAAACTACACAGTATAGATACACAAGAGAAGCAATACATACAAATCTACCGGCGGAGGCTAAAGTTGTATGGAGTGAACTTTCTTGTGTAGTCTATACAATTTGTCAATACATACAAATCTTCTGGCAAAGGCGAAAGTTCTATGAAGCGATCACCCCCTGCCAAGGCCGGGCAAAGACAGGGGAGATGTAGAACGTTCTCCTCCCCCTCCACATCGCCACAACTCCTACAGAAGTCGTGGTGAGGAAGATGTAGTCTCCTGGCATGTTCCCCTATTGGGCAGTGCCCTGTGATAACTCCTACTACTCTGCCAATGTGTTTCCTGTTCAGCGACAGCAATGTGACAGAACGGCGGGGATCAAATCATCTTTGTTGTTTGACATGTATTGCCGCAGAGCCATCTAACATTAGCCCTATCGACGGCAGCGGTCTTAATCGCCAATTTGCACAGGGTGAATCTCACCCTTGTGTCTTTGCAGCTTTCATCAACCGCACCAGTTGTCTCCTCTCGGACCAACTCATCTGCCTTGCAGTTACCCGCAAAGCCACTGTAGCTCGGAATCCAACAGAGGGTAATATTGAATAAGCCAGGCATTTCTGCGAGCGCTAAGCGACAGTTCTCGATAGTTTTAGATGTCGTCAAGGCGGATTCGAGTGAGCGAATCGTCGCCCGACTATCCGTATAAATAGTAATGTCTCTCACAGTAATAACGTGACTGCCTAGCCAGGACAGAGCTTCCGAGATAGTCGAAACCTCCGCCTGTAGGATACTACTACTACTAAGTCCGGGAGACGGAGTGATAGGTTAATCCCCAGTCCCTCCGAGTATATGCCTCTTAGAGCCATCTGTATGTTGTTGTAGCAATGGTTCGACCGAAGTTGGGCGAGTGTCGTTCTCATAGCTCTCGGAAGTCTTTCCTCTTCATTGGTGGTATGAAATGAACGAGAGAACTGGATTCGAACCTAAACCTGCGATTGACTGATGAACCTCCTCCTGATGTATCGCTGCGATGGCCGTCCTGTGTGCGCCACTATCAAAGGGTACCCTTTTGTACCTCTGGACATCCATTTCTAGGTCCCTCAGGTCGCGCACGTCTGGGCGGCGGCGTTTTGTCCATGAGGTTGAAGTTTGGGTGATCACTGCGGTAGCAACCCACCAGGTATTGCTTGGCAAGAAGCTGATTGTGGTCCGTTAAAGGCATCATCCTGGTTTCCTGATGCAGATGGTCCTGGGATGACATCAGGAGACAGCCAGTACAGTACGGAGAGCGGCGTTTTGGCACGTTTGAATCTTTTTCCACTGTGTGTCACAGAGATTCTGCGACCACATAGCATAGCCGCATAGTTGGACGCAGATCTTCCGACTGCTTTATATGTGACCAGTAGAGTTTCCTTATCCTTGCCCTTGGTACTATCGGCCAAGGCTTTGAGGATTTTATTCCTACTACGCATCTTGTCGCACACGGTTAAGGCATGGGGTGATGATTTGGCCATGCTGTCCAGCGTGGCTCCTAGGATTTTAGGATGGTTTATAATAGGAATAGGATGATTCCCAATCGAGATTCCAAGTTGCATCTTGACCTCCTTCGTCCAGGTAGTAAATAGGGTTGCCGAGGATTTAGGCGTTGAGACGGTAAGGTTCTTGCTTATGAAGAACGAGTTGAGTTCTTCAAGATAACCGTATGTAGATGTTTCCGCACATATTCGCTATGTCGTTCCCTGTTGCCAGAATGGAGCAGTCGTCAGCGTAGGAGATGATGTCGATCCCTTCAGTTGGTGTTGGGAGTCTTGATAGATAAAAATTAAACAAGGTAGGAGATACAACTCCTTGTTTAATCTTCCTAAGCTTTGATTTGCCAAGGCCCGACGTCGGGCTGTCGCGCCACGATGACGATGATGAAGCTTTGATTTGCTGCTCCTGAATTCTATATAGGATTACCTGCCAGCGAGATAATTGGCAATCCATTTCACTATTTGCGTCGGAAGCAATGAACGGTTGATGTCAGACAAAAGCGCTGAATGGCTGACAGTGTCGAAGGCCTTCGACAGATCAAGCGCCACCAATATTGTACTTTGACATAACGAGCCTGGTTGAGACCATTATGGATGCAGGATGTAATGGCATCCAAGGCCGTGGTCTTACTGTGCATGCTTCGGAAGCCATGCTGGTGCTCTGCGAGCTGGATGTGGGCCGTAAGAACAGGGTGGATTAGTGATTCAAGCGTTTTGGCAACTGGTGACAGTAAAGTTATTGGACGATAGGATTCGCCGAGTGTCGCTTTCTTCCCAGGTCTAAATATTGGGATGACTCTCCCTTTTTCCAGATTTCCGGAACGATCAGCGAAGAGATGGATAGATTATAAGTAGCCGTGAGATAGTTGATGGCTGGCAGATCAAGGTGTTTGAGCATATTCATTGAAATGCCATCTGGCCCCAATGCTTTCGAGTTGTTCGCCTTCCTTATAGCTGCAACTACTTCGTCCGTTGTGAAAACAGGTATGCTGTCTGTGGTTCGGTTGTCAATCTTCCTACGAATTTTGCGCTTAAGTCTGTCTGGTGTGGGGTGTTCAATAAATTGTTTATTGAAACGACTTGCGCAGTGGGTAGGGTCACTTGTTGAATTTTCACCGAACTGAATGGCGAAGTTCCCTTTCTGTTTTGGTGGATTAGAAAGGGCACGGACTGTCGACCATAACTTGCTCAACCCTGTGGTTAGAACTTAAAAAATTGTAAATTAAAAACACCGAGGTATTTGAGCTTGCAAATAAATTTTAATTCTGTATGCATTTCGGGTGGCATTCCACCCATCTTCAGCAGCACGACTCAATGGCGATTGATTTGATGTGGTTAGATTGCAGTTATTCAGATGGGTGCTCCATTTTGACGTCCTGTGTTCGGCTATTTGCCTTTGGATCTCGCAATTCATATCGTGAATTCTAGGGTCGTCTGGGTTTACGCTCCTGATGCTGTCTCTCTCGTCTGCCAGTCTGGCGGCAGTGGCTGGAAAGTTGGGCCGAATTTTCGGAATTCGTCCTGCAGGAATGAACTTCGTAGCCGCTTTGTTCCGGACTTGCCTTATGTTGGATTCGGCTGTACGAACGTCGGTTGGCTTTGGCAGAGCGAGGAATTTAGCGTTGGTATAGGAGGTGAAACCGTTCCAATCAGCCTTATTGTGGTTGACAAACGTGCGGTGTTCGACAGATATGATGTTTGTGAAGCCTTATCACGATTGGTAGGTGGTCTGAAGATAGTGTTAGGACCGACTCCCATTGTATTTCGTTTATGAGGCTAGCACTAGCAATCGTGATGTCTGGAGAACTGGAACATGTATCGGCGATGCGAGTGGGGATGTCGTCATTTGGGGTACAGAAATCGGAGGCATCAAACTGTTCAGCTATTGAGATTCCTCTGGCATCGTTGTTGAGGTTGGAGTGCCAAGTTCATGGTGAGCATTAAAGTCACCGAGCAAGAGGCGATGTTGACCGGTAAGGAGATGGTTAATATTTGCATGGTATTCTGCGGGACAACTGGATACCGGTGGGATGTAAATATTGTAAATTTCGATATCAACATTACCCGATTTAATGGCGATGGCCTGCACTTCCATGGTGTTATCATTACTAATAATATCGATTTCCCGGTATTGCACGGAATGGTGAATGAAGGCAAGCCCTTCTCCAGCGTCGGTCAACCTACTTTCACGTGTTTCATGTCAAGCGGTTTGAGTCTATGGTTTCCAACCAAAGACGCGAATCTGTTAATATGACAAATGCTCGGCTATTGTCGTACCCACAAATTGAGTTCATTATTGTGCTTTAAAATGGATAATTAGGTAAGAATTGAGTTGCAAAAGAAACGACTGGGGAGTAGTAGGATGTGCATAAACACATATTTCATACTAAATTATTGGCGTTAATACACAATAATGTGTGCGTTCAGAAGGAACTGAGCAACTTCCGCTCAGCGAACATGTTCAGAACGAGCGGGTTCAGAAGTGACCGAGCAACTTCCGCTCGGGTGATCATGATCAAATTTCACCGAGCAAGAAATATTTCTGCTCACTGATCAGTGCTCAGTGCTCAGGTTCTTCTTCTTCTTTTTCAACCTCACGCTCATGTTGCGAGTTTCCGAGTTTTGACAGTTATCAAATTGGTTGTTGTGTTTTCGCCGTTTTCGGCTTCTAGTTCTTTGGTTTTCGGGTGCTTCTGAATTTGTTTTCACGTTGTTCGTGATTTTTGTAATGGACAGCGTGGGATTCATGTATTTTCCACTTTTCGGCACTTGAAGTCTAAAATTGTCATCGTCAGCTTTCAGCTGGTCGATTTGTCAGCTGGTGAAGTAGCGTTCAGAAGGTGCAGACTCCAAACCGAGCAGCTCCGGAGCTGCTCGCGAGCGGTTTCTGCTCTTTTGCCACCTTCTGAACGCACTCAAATGAATCCAATTTGGTGATACGACAACAGCCGAGCATCTACCAAATTGACAGATTCGCATCTTTGGTTGCAAACCATAGACTCAAACCGTTTGACATAAAACACGTGAACGCGACACGCGAACGTGTGCCAACATGCGCGCAGCCTAATTCTGTGGGGTGTTATTGGCATGTTTGGAAATATTAAAAATATATAATATTTTTAGGGAAGTAAGGTACGCCTTTGGTTCGTCTTTTCTTGTAGGATCCTTACTTTTCAAAATAATTTGTTATACCTGCTTCTAATATTGTAAAGTGAAAGTCATCCACTTGAGTTGACAGGTTTTTTTTAACTAACTAGCTTAATATAAAATACAGGTTACATATACATATTATTGAATATTAAAAGAGTACATTAGAAGTTTATGTGTAAGTATTTTAAGGGAACCATAGAGAGATGCATACACTTTGATATTAAGAGAATGCTAATATATGTACATATATTACAATCAAGGAAAACTGGAAAAATGTACCTTTAACCTCCTCTCCCCTACACTCCCGGACCCTCTATCATGGGGGACTTTTAAGCACATATTGAGGGGCTGTCTTCTACAATTGTGCCAAATTTCAAAACTACACGATTATTTTTTCCTATTTTTCATTCCTAGCCGATCGAAATTATATGGAACTGTCACAATAATCGTCAACGATAGTCACATACAATCACTACGTTTAGACCGCGGGACTATCTTCGAGATCTAACTAAATCGATCTAACTCTCGACGATATAAACGTATCGATTTAGCTAGTTTTGGACTTGACTTATCTCTACTTGCGATGCGGAACTGGGCTAAAAAAATTGGGACTATGTCGCTGTCATCGCTAATGTTGACTCGGTGGTTGATGTTTCCTTTGTTGTCGTTTTTTTGTTCGGCGTTTGCTTTGTTTGCAATTTCAGGAAAGCAGTGCTTGATCACAGGCAGGAAAAAGTCTTTTTCTGTCGTAAAATTTATATCCGTAAAATTTATCTGTGCTGTCAACGGAGAAAGAAAAAGAAGAAGTACCTCTCCGTATTGTCGGTATAAACACTCCACCAACAAGTACTAACACTAAAATGATTTAGTTAAATCGCCTTCTAGTTCCACGGTCTAAACGTGGCCAATGTGCGATTGATCTGACGATCACAATAAGTGTGCGTTCAGAAGGAACTGAGCAACTTCCGCTCGGCGAACATGTTCAGAACGAGCGGGTTCAGAAGTGACTGAGCAACTTCCGCTCGGGTGATCATGATCAAATTTCACCGAGCAAGAAATATTTCTGCTCACTGATCAGTGCTCAGTGCTCAGGTTCTTCTTCTTCTTTTTCAACCTCACGCTCATGTTGCGAGTTTCCGAGTTTTGACAGTTATCAAATTGGTTGTTGTGTTTTCGCCGTTTTCGGCTTCTAGTTCTTTTATTTTCGGGTGCTTTTGAATTTGTTTTCTCGTTGTTCGTGATTTTTGTAATGGACAGCGTGGGATTCATGTATTTTCCACTTTTCGGCACTTGACGTCTAAAATTGTCATCGTCAGCTTTCAGCTGGTCGATTTGTCAGCTGGTGAAGTAGCGTTCAGCAGGTGCAGACTCCAAACCGAGCCGCTCCGGAGCTGCTCGCGAGCAGTTGCGGAGCTGCTCGCGAGCGGTTTCTGCTCTTTTGCCACCTTCTGAACGCACTCAATATCATCAGATCGATCTGACGACGGATTGCATCGTATATGTGGGCTAAAAGTTTGATCAGAAGTAACAGTGAAAAGGTAACAATTACTTACTTTTTGTACATCACTAATCCGTATTAAGTCCTGCGGTCTAAAAAAATCTTCAAAAAATTTTATTTCATTAAAAAAATTAGTTGAATTTTCCTAATACATTATGCGATCCGTCGTCCGATTGATCGCCACTAAATATCTGCCGATCTCCACTGCACACACACTGTACGATTTTCGTGCGATGCGATAACGAATAAGAATTGAAAGTTACGATTCACTTCCAATCTAACCTAGATTAATTTTTGTGAACTATTTGGATTTGTGTGGTATTTTTGTATATTACTTATTTGATATAATGAAAACAGTAGCTCTCCTAATTACAATATATTTTTATTCCAGGTAAATACCAGTATTTCGGGAGCGACTCACTCCCTTCTTCAGTACACTTGCAAAACCATCTACATACAAAGCCTGGAAGCAGGTCGCTGAGAGTGTGTGAGTCGGCCTCCTTTCAAACTGACAACCGGCACTAGCTCCGATGACCAAGTTCCGAATGGCTCCGACTTCACTTCGGCACGAACATGGTGGTGTCTCAAATTGAAATTGTTCAAACATGTACATCTATTGATTGATTATTAATTATCACAACCAAAAGATGACATGCCTGAAACTTCAATTTGATTCGTATGTTCACTTCCCGCACCTCGCACTTCGCTTTCACAAGTAGCATAATCAGATAAACAAAAAAATATATTTGGTGTGACAAAAAATTAATTCACCCGCACAAATCGCCATATTGCTTTTTTTCCGCACTTGCCACACGCGAAACAAAAAGTAAACAAACAATTTCCACATTCACTTCAAACGCAAAAACGAACACTAAATTCACCGATTTTGCATATTTTTTTCATTTGAGCACATCACCAACACTTCACTGCACAACATATTCCACTTTCACGCCGCGAACCGACCGATAACCGACATTTTTCGATTAAAATGTCGCGCGGAATCACTCGCCGTCCATACACCGCCATACAAATTTTCGACTGACATCGGCCTCCTTTGAGCTATTGTTGTGTGCGAGACCAGGTCTGCTTCCAGGCTTTGAATGTAGATGGTTTTGACACTTGCTACTAAATCTATGGCCACGTTTATGCCGTGGAACTAAAAGGAGATTTAACTAAATCGTTTTAGTGCAAGTACTTGTTCGTGGTGTGTTTATACCGACCATACGGAGAAGTACTAAATATTAAAGATGTCAGTTGTTGGTTTGTGACTTTGGTTTGGGAAATGTCAAGGGGCAAAAGTTTTCCAATAAAAACGCGTTTATACCGCTACAATCAAAGGATGAAACGAATACAGGGTTTCAGGAAAGGATGAGGTATTTATATAACATATAAAATATAATTTTCACCAACAACGCCATTAGCGAAGACAGCGACATCGTCTAGTTTTTTTTCAGTCCAGTTCTGCATCGCAAGTGGAGCTAAAATGAGTACTAAAACTAGCTAATGCGATATGTTTATGCCGTCGTGTGTTAGCGTAAATTAGTTAATACTCGAAGATAGTTCCGCGGCATAAACAAGGCCTATGACGCAGATACAAGGTCTTATATAACACAGTTTTTAAACTAATTAAAAGATACAAAATCAGGTAAAATATTAAAAAGTAATTAAGAAGTAATTAGCGGGTATCTATTCGCCGTCCTTAGTTTACCTGCTCCGTCTACCTGCTAGAAATCTGATTAGTTTCGACGGCAGTTCCCTTCATCGGTGTTGAGTAATTTGGCTCGATTTTCGCGCAGTATCTCCAAGCTTTCCCAGGCGTCCAAGGTGTTCGCCTTCTTTACATGTCGCAATAACTCCAGATTGTTGATGTCCACACTATGCTTTTCCTCGATTATATGTGCCGCTACAGATGATCGTATTGCACGTCTTCCTCCGTTGGATGCCTCCCTCATATGCTCGTTGAATCTTGTAGTGATGAAACGCTTCGTTTGTCCGATATAAACTTTGTCACAATCATTGCATGTGATCCGATAGATGCCGCTCTTCTCGGCTGTTGTCAGAGGGTCCTTTTCGCTGCCCAATCGCCGCTTTAATGATGAATCCTTGCTTGATCCAATAACCTGAATGTTAAAACGCTCCAAGTATGGTGGTCAGGTCTGTGGGGAAACTCATGGGCAAGTCTACATAGCACCTCCGCGTGGTGGCCGCTGGTAACTTCGCGAATAGCGAAGGCTGAGCTATGGGGCCGGTTGCGTGTACTATCACATTACGCGAGTACCGCCGTTTTGCGATATGTAAGCAATCGACACACTCCCTACTTGGCCAACTCTTGTGTTCTATAGTTTTGGCGAAGGTAGCCCATACGGAGTGTCAAATGTCCTAAATCCCCGGGGTGTTATGCGACCGTGCCCATCGGGGGAAGGTGACCAGGGACGCAAATGGTCATCACAAACGGAGCAAGTTACTGCCACACATCTGTACAATAACCAGTTGTATGGGTAGTGTAAACTGTCTCCCCGACCGTACGTTGGCAGAGGGGCGCCTATGAAACTCTCTGCATAGGTGGCACGGCGACCAGGTGTGAGGTTGGAGCTGGGAGTAGGCCTGTTCGGTACTGAGATTTCAGTACCGGTACTTGATATTTTCAAGTACCGGTACCACAAGCGGTATCCCGGTACTCACAGGTATTCGTTCAGTACCGGTACTAGTACCGGTTTTTTTCAGTACCGAGTCTTTTCAACCATGAGCCGGTTTTTTTCAGTACCGGTACTGAGTACCTGTTCTTTTCAGTATCGAGTCTTTTCAGTACCGGGATCCCGGTACTCAGTACCGAGTCTTTTCAGTACCGAGTCTTTTCACTACCTGTTCTTTTCAGTACCGAGTCTTTTCAGTACCGAGTCTTTTCAGTACCTGTTCTTTTCAGTACCTGTTCTTTTCAGTACCGGGATCCCGGGATTCGAGTACCTGTTCTTTTCAGTACCGAGTCTTTTCACTACCTGTTCTTTTCAGTACCGAGTCTTTTCAGTACCGAGTCTTTTCAGTACCGAGTCTTTTCAGTACCTGTTCTTTTCAGTACCGGGATCCCGGGATTCGAGTACCTGTTCTTTTCCATAAAAAAGACTCGTTCATTGCTGGACCAATTCTTCAGGTTTTTGGAAATTGTTATTGGAAATGTTTATAGAGTCGTGTCGTGCATTGAAAGATTTTTCAGATACACATCGTAGTATAGTATGTTAGTTAGTACGCACATAGATATACGAGTATGTACATTGTTCATACATAATTGATTTTGAGTTTTGTTAGGATTGAGACTGAGATGAGAGTATTTATTGTATTGGGAATAGGATATGTAATTGGGTATGATATAAATATGAAATACATATGAACGAATATGTATATGTACGTATGTATTGTACATAATATAATAATATAATGCGTTGCATTGGTCAATAGCCGGCCATACACACACGCTCTATCATTTGCAAACGTACGCCAATTCGATCGCCCCATTTTTTTCCGAATGATTCGCCGCGTTCGCAATCCCCTGCAAAATCGCGTCACCTGGGTCGCCCAATTTTTTTGCGAATGATTCGCGGCGTTTACAATCCCCTCGAAAATCGCGGCACCTGGGTCGCCGAATGATTCGCCGCGTTTGAACGAGTAGTGAAATTTAAGTAATTTTGTGCGACCAGACGGTTCGTGGCGTTTTCGGTTTGCAGATGATAGAGCAACAACAATTTGTATGGAGACGATGTCTAGTTGGGTGCGTTGTGATTTTGCAGATGATTCGCCGCGACCGAATTTTTATGGGTTATCTATAGTGGCGGTAGTAGTATGTAGCTTGCATAATAAAATATGAGAAGGATGGGTCCACGCAGATATTTTGGTCCTGCTGCAGGTGTGCGTCAGGATAAAAGGATTTGTTTATCGATGAGGAGAGATATATAGGCAAGATGGGTGTTGTATGACTAGGGGTGCTGAGACGAATACGTTAGACTGCCGCTGAAGGCATTTTGAGTCCTTTGGTAACGAAAAAAGACATGCTTTGCAAGGAAAGCCCGATCAGACGAGTATTTCCCCATGAAAACAGGGTGGCCATTCAGGGGTGGGCAAAAAAAAAGTGCTGGATGCAGATATGCTAGCACGAAACGGCTGCAGGTACATGTACAAAGAGTGAAACGGGCAACCTAGGGCTACATGCGGGGGCTCGCAACGCCCTATTTCCCCATGAAAACAGGGTGGTCACTCAGAAGTGGGCAACTCACACAAGCGACTGCTAATTCACAACCCGCAGTATCGCACAAGTGTGCATGGATAATTTCGGTTTGGAACGAGCTGGGGTAGCTCCCCTGCTAGGGCGTTGCGAACCCCCGCATGTAGCCTTAGGTTGCCCGTTTCACTCTTTGTACATGTACCTGCAGCCGTTTCGTGCTAGCATATCTGCATCCAGCACTTTTTTTTTGCCCACCCCTGAATGGCCACCCTGTTTTCATGGGGAAATACTCGTCTGATCGGGCTTTCCTTGCAAAGCATGTCTTTTTTCGTTACCAAAGGACTCAAAATGCCTTAAGCGGCAGTCTAACGTATTCGTCTCAGCACCCCTAGTCATACAACACCCATCTTGCCTATATATCTCTCCTCATCGATAAACAAATCCTTTTATCCTGACGCACACCTGCAGCAGGACCCAAATATCTGCGTGGACCCATCCTTCTCATATTTTATTATGCAAGCTACTACTACCGCCACTATAGGTAACCCATAAAAATTCGGTCGCGGCGAATCATCTGCAAAATCACAACGCACCCAACTAGACATCGTCTCCATACAAATTGTTGTTGCTCTATCATCTGCAAACCGAAAACGCCACGAACCGTCTGGTCGCACAAAATTACTTAAATTTCACTACTCGTTCAAACGCGGCGAATCATTCGGCGACCCAGGTGCCGCGATTTTCGAGGGGATTGTAAACGCCGCGAATCATTCGCAAAAAAATTGGGCGACCCAGGTGACGCGATTTTGCAGGGGATTGCGAACGCGGCGAATCATTCGGAAAAAAATGGGGCGATCGAATTGGCGTACGTTTGCAAATGATAGAGCGTGTGTGTATGGCCGGCTATTGACCAATGCAACGCATTATATTATTATATTATGTACAATACATACGTACATATACATATTCGTTCATATGTATTTCATATTTATATCATACCCAATTACATATCCTATTCCCAATACAATAAATACTCTCATCTCAGTCTCAATCCTAACAAAACTCAAAATCAATTATGTATGAACAATGTACATACTCGTATATCTATGTGCGTACTAACTAACATACTATACTACGATGTGTATCTGAAAAATCTTTCAATGCACGACACGACTCTATGAACATTTCCAATAACAATTTCCAAAAACCTGAAGAATTGGTCCAGCAATGAACGAGTCTTTTTTATGGAAAAGAACAGGTACTCGAATCCCGGGATCCCGGTACTGAAAAGAACAGGTATTGAAAAGACTCGGTACTGAAAAGAACAGGTACTCGAATCCCGGGATCCCGATACTGAAAAGACTCGGTACTGAAAAGACTCGGTACTGAAAAGACTCGGTACTGAAAAGACTCGGTACTACTGAAAAGACTCGGTACTGAAAAGACTCGTTGCTGAAAAGACTCGGTACTGAAAAGACTCGGTACTGAAAAGACTCGGTACTGAAAAGACTCGGTACTGAGTACCGGGATCCCGGGATCCCGAAAAAAACCGGCTCATGGTTGAAAAGACTCGGTACTGAAATCCCGGGATCCCGGTACTCAATACCGGTACTAAAAAAACCGGGATACCGGTACTCTTAGTTTTTGGTACCGGTACTGAAAAAAAACCGGTACCAAACCGGGATCCCGGTATTAGGAACAGGCCTAGCTGGGAGGTCGCGAGGGAGTCTGCTTCGTGGCACAAAGAGAGGAAAGAACGGCCGGATCGTCATAATGTTCCTATAGGGGCGGGGAGTAGCGGGAAGCAATATGCTGGCAGTTGCCTCGGCTGTGGTCCGAGAACGGGAAACCCAAACCTGAATCAATAAATAAAACAAGAATATGAAAATACATCAAGACATTCTTTGAGAAAGTGGCTGGAGGAATTCCAATGAGACGGACAGCGACGACTCGCAAGGGTTGAAGAGGTTAGTCTCTGAAGAAGACGCTCCAGGGGAGAAGGGAGGCGTTGTTGGAGCGGACAATGACGCGCCAGAAGGCGCGGAGAGGTCAGTTCAGACAACGTGCACTCTGATCAACGTTCAATCTGCTGACTATCAGGGATGGTGGCGGGCCCGAACAAAGAAACACTAACTGTGTGCCAGCTGAATATTCATCATAGTAAAGCGGCATCAGCGATGATGACGAGATGCTTTGATGAAGAGAAACTGGACATAGCTTTAATACAGGAACCCTGGATTTTACAAAACAAAATTAGGGGTTTGTCACAACAAACCGCAAATCTGTACCATGCACAGGTGGACGGTAAAATAAGGACATGCATCCTGGTGCGTCATGGAATACGTGCAGTACAAATGATGCATCTCTGCTCGCCTGATCTTACGGTAGTAATGATCGGCAGTGGTGCAGGATCATTCCTAATTGCATCAGCATATCTCCCTTATGATGCACCAGAACCACCTCCATCAGAGGAAGTAGAAAATCTGGTAAGGTATTGTAAAGAAAGAGATATGGCCCTGATCATAGGCTGTGATGCCAATGCGCACAACACTGTGTGGGGCAGCACAGATGACAATCCCAGAGGACAGCAGCTGCTAGAATTTGTGGAAAAGTACAATCTGCTGGTAGCAAACAAGGGGGTCGCTTCCACCTTCGTGGATGCACGAAGGGCTGAGGTGATCGACATTACCCTAAGCTCTGTTAATATGCTTGACAGAGTTCAGAATTGGAGAGTGGTGGACAGGTTAACCATGTCTGATCACAGGGCTATCCCGTTTGAAATTCTGTATGGCAGAAAACGGAGTAGCGAACGCAAACGTATAAGAGTGCCAAAAAATACTGATCGTGTTAAGTACGAGACATATTTATTGGAACAAGTCGAGGATATTCAAGACGGAATACCTCGGAATACGGTCGAGATAGAGCGAACAGTGGAACAACTGAACTCCGCTATTAATCGCGCCTTCGAACACGCTTGTCCCTCCACAGTAGTGGACGAAAAGGACCCAACACCATGGTGGAGTAGGGAACTGGAGTCTATGAAAAAAGAGACAAGGAAAGCCTTTAACCGTTACATGAGGGAGAGAGACTCTCACTCTTGGGAACTATACAAGGATAAAAAGAGGGAGCTGAAAAGAACCTTACGTCTTCGGAAACGAAATACGAAAAGGTGGACACAGCTGATGCCAGATAGACCTATAAATGGTAGTCAACTTCCGATAATACCCAATTACGTGGTCAACAAATCATCAGTCGAGTTCACAAACCAAGAATTAGGGATGCTTAATAATGGTCTCGCTTTCGCTTTGCCACCCGTGAACCCAACAGAAGAAATCGTCGTGAATATTGAAGCTGGTTTAAGACGATTTACCATGACACCAAAGATGAGGTTAGGACTGGTATTCGGAAAATAATCAACGCAAGCCGATCACGAAAGTGCACCACCATTAGTCGTGAGGATAGGGACACCTTACGCCAGCTGAGTGAGAAACCCATTTACTACTTGAAAGCCGACAAGGGCAATAATGTAGTAGTCATGGACAAAGTCGATTATGATTCTGCGGTATCAGAGAAGTTAGCGAACGGAAATTTCTTCAAGTTGCGTAAGGACCCCTTACCCGATTCAATCAAACGGGTCGACCGAGCTCTGAAGGAAGCAACTCCTGTATTCGAAAACATCACGCGATTAAGGATGCCCGACCCATCATTACCACGGATCCGATGTCAACCTAAGATCCACAAGGAGGGTAACGAGCTAAGGGAGATTATCGCCGATTCAAATTCGCCCACGTATAATATCGCTAAATGGTTGGTCAAAGAATGCCAAAGTCGAGGGAATGCATACAGCCAATACGCAGTGAAGAACTCCGCCGAACTGATCGACAAGCTGGCAAGTGTGGGACACATACAAAACAACGAAATGCTTGTGTCTTTTGACGTAAAAGCAATGTTCCCCAATACACCCGTCAAGCAAGCGATATACCAGCTGGAGCTATGGCTGAACAAACTTGGTAATACCCCGGAATGGAGGAAAAAAGTTAAGGTATATACCAACCTAGCCTCACTTTGTATGAATGAAAATTATTTCATATTCCGGGATGACTACTATAAAACCACCGCAGGAGTCGCAATGGGTAACCCACTATCCCCACTTCTCACCGAGTTGTCCGTGACAAAAATCGAAACAACCATTGAGGAAAAGGGTGTAATGCCGAGAGTGTGGCTTAAACGTGCCATACACACACCGATCGATTGGCCGATCCGTCGCCCGAAATCGATATCGGCCGATGGATCGGCCTGTGTATGTGGAAATCGCACCGATCGGCCGATCAATTTTGATCTGCCGATATTTTTGTGCGATTTTCGTGCGATCGATCGGTGACGATCGATTGGATAGTGTATGTGATTATCGCAAGTGAATGTCAAATTACCAAATTATTAAATTATGAAATTTCAAGGATTCTTATGATTTAAATGGCACTGCAATTGAAATATCAAATATGTGGTATACGAAAATACCACACACATCCAAATAGTTAACAAAAATTAATCTAGATTGGATTGGGAGTGAATCATAACCTATTTTTTGAATTGTCATTCGTTATCGCATCGCACGAAAATCGTACAGTGTGTGTGCAGTGGAGATCGGCAGATATTTTGTGGCGATCCATGGGCCGATCGATCGGACGACGGATCGGATAATGTATGGCGGCTATTAGGTATGTCGACGATGTATTCGCCGTCGTTGATAAAGAAAAGGTCGAGGATATTCTATCTGTATAGCGTCATAGATTTAGTAGCAAGTGTACTGAAGAAGGGAGTGAGTCGCTCCCGAAATACTGGTATTTACCCGAAATAAAAATATATTGTAGTTAGGAGAGCTACTGTTTTCATTGAATGAAATTACAAGAATCGGAAATCAAATATCATTTGAACATATTTGATATTTCAATTGCAGAGCCATTAAAATCATTAGAATCCTCCAAATTTCATCATTTAATAATTTGGTAATTTAACATTTACTTGCGATAATCACATACACTATCCAATCGATCGTCGCCGGCGCGGCGGATCGCACTAAAATATCGGCAGATAAAAATTGATTGGCCGATCGGTGCGATTTCCACATACACTGGCCGATCCATCAGCCGATATCGATATCGGGCGACGGATCGGCCGATCGATCGGTGTGTGTATGGCGGCTATAAGACGGGATGGTTTCATTACACTTCAATTTTCTTCATCAAAGTCCTTTCCATTTGCAAAGCGAAAAGAGTGAAGACATTCGTCGGAACCAAATTTCCAAACTCGAACAGCAAAATTCGTTACATTTACAGCGGCTACAACAAGGAAACCTTGCTGGCTGCGCAACCACTCTCTGTTCTATTCGAGGCGAATTGTTATTTTCGCCGCGCTCGTAACCAGCAATTTGCCGACCGATTTGTCGTTATCGCTTCGCATTCGTATTGTGGGTGATTTCGCGCGCCGGTGTGGAAAAAAGTATTTTCGATTTTCTCTCGTAATTCGTTCTTTCCCGTGATTTTTATTCTAATCAAAGGTAGGCGTTGTTCATGTATTCTGCTTTTCTGATATTGAAATAGTGGAATTCAAGTGTTTTATCGTGTTTCCGGGCCGTTGAAAATGTGTGCAATAATGTGCTTGTGGATATTTGCCAAAATGGCGATGCTTTGATCGATTATTATAGGCGGGCGTCACAGGATGCCGAGCCGGTTTGAAATGTTCCGTGTTGCAAATTGTATGTCGGATAGAGAATTGGTCGAAATGAATTTCACGAGCATGCCGGCGTTTTTAAATCCAGTGTTTGAGTCCTTCAGATCTTTTGGTATCCATGAGCTTTAAGTGCTTCGGGTGAGGCTAGAGCGTTAGGGAAATCTGGAAGTGCTCCATAGTGCCGCTTTCGGTTTTCTTGTGTATTTTGTTTTTGCGCACTAACAAAAAATATGTGAAAAGCGGCACTTAGCTGGCGAAGCGTCTGTTATTTTGTGTACAGTGCAGGAGGGACTTGGGCTAGGAAGTTTTGGAGGAGATACTTTTTAGCTTGTGTACGTTAATGTGCTTTTTGACGCTGAATTTGAATCCGGTAGCTACTCGGCGTCGGCTAGTTTCTGGCTCGGTTCCGAGTCAGTTTAGGTTTAGGCTTGATCCCGAGCCAGTCTTGATTCGTTTCCATCTCCTTAGCTGCAGCTTAATCTCGACTTGGTTCAGGCTGAATCTCAGCTCGTTTTCGCTTCAATTTCATCTAGGTTCAGGCCAAGTTCGGGGTCAATTTCATCTAGGTTCCGACACATTTTGGTTCGGTTTCGGTTTAGTCTTCATTCAGGCTTAGAGCTGATGCACATGGACGTCTAAAATAAATCCGGGACGCAGGGTCGCTTTTAATCGTCTCTTTGATATCTAACGGGCTTTCAGTGCACATGATGTCATAGGACGCAGCGTCATGCAAACCTCATACTAGCAAATTTTTGTACACAATTTTTAAGATTTGATGCACTTATGAAGCGCCAATACCCATGCCACGGTGATTATTTTCGCATCAACATTCGATCTTAAAATTTTTGTTAAAAAATGTGTACATAAATTTGCTAGTATGAGGCTTGCTTCAATCTGTATTAGCTGTCTGACACGGGGTCGAACTTTGTGTGAAGTGTCTTGAACCATTCGGAGGAAAAGTAATCAAGCGAATGACTTAAGAATCTTCACACAAAATTGAAGAAAATTGTCCACTGTGACCCGTGTTCAAGTTCGAGTGTAAGTAGCCGGGGTTAATCAAAATTTATCTGCGAATGCAGCGTCACATGTGCTCTGCCGTATTCTCCACTGTGTACTAGTGAAACCTTGGAGATAGAAAATAACGCAGATAGGAGAACCAGCGGCAGGCCGGATACCTGTCCAGATAGGCCGAGTCAATGAAGAAGAAGACACAGGAAGTAGTCATATCGAAAAATTTGGGAACCATTCGCCTATATGTGGTTGTCACACGACCACTATTACATTTTAACAAATGGCGTAGGTGATTATAGTTTTGGGGACTGGAAAAATTTGGTGCGAGTTACGAAATTTATTAGGCCGGCCGCATCTAGGAAGTAGGCAGGGCAGCGCGCACATAGCATTGTTGTTGTAACAATTGTCAAAATCTGAATTTACAACAACAATGCCATGTGCGCGCTGCGCTGCCCTGCCTACGTCCAAGATGCGGCCGGCCTTATTGTTGCAAGTATGAATATTGTTTAACGTTCGCAACAGACGATCGATCAAACCATTCGTGACCACCGTCGAACCACATGAACTTCATAGGACGTGCTGAATGAAATTTTCATCACTTCCACTTTTTTATAAACGTTTTTAGGGCAGATGCAGTCGCTATGGTGCTCAGTTTATTTTATATTAATATATTCGCCACAGCAATCGTACCGAACCGTTCGTCACTACACGCAATTGAGAAAGTAGTTTCACACTACAGGCGAAATCACTTGATTTGGCGGGTTGTGTGAACTGCAAAATCACATTTGTATGGATCTCACATTTTCATACAAAATTATCTGACCAGATTTGGCCCTTTCTAATTAATTAACCACTAGTAAAAACAAAACTTTCCCACTTTCTTTCAACCACACATCACACTTTAAACGCTACGCCACTGAAACAAAAGTAAATCAGCTGATAACCCACGTGGGCAACTTTTATTTTCATTTGATGGCTGATGGACCGCGAGCAAAAACATTTAGTTTCCGAAAAAGATCTTTACACTATGGGAATTTGAAATACATAGAGCGAAACTACACTAAATTTTGAAAGCAATCAGGGTATTTACCTGAGAACCGACACTCAACTTTGTCGTGAATTTCATCTGTTTCGCGCAAACTACAACTGCACACCATATTTCAGTGATATTTACACGATTTTGCACATTGAATCAACTTACTGAGTACACTAAATCGACACTGAAACATTAATTTACAGTTCCGGTGGCAATTACAATTAAACTAACCGCGTTTTCACTCAAAAATCAATCAATTTTCACTGATATCACACAATTGGATTTCAATCAGCACGAAAATGACGTCTAGAATTGTCATCAAAAGTAAAAACAGCCAAAAAAAGAAAACAACAGTTTGGTTCCCTACACATACAGCACACACATACGTTGGTCTCCATCCTCTTCTTTTTGTATATCAATGGGCCGAGTGACGCCGATAGCTGTCGGTGTCTCTTGTGCATTGCCCCATTACTCCCAATGTATTTCTTCCTATCTGATTGAAAGTGACGTCCAGATTACTTTTGACATTCATGTCCATCGGCAGTTAGTATCGACTCGACTCGGTCCTTGCTTAGTCTCCACTCGATTCCGGCTCAGTATCGAGTCGATTCCGGCTCAGTATCGAGTCGATTCCGGCTCAGTATCGAGTCGATTCCGGCTCAGTATCGAGTCGATTCCGGCTCAGTATCGAGTCGATTCTGGCTCAGTATCGAGTCGATTCTGGCTCAGTATCGAGTCGATTCTGGCTCAGTATCGAGTCGATTCTGGCTCAGTATCGAGTCGATTCTGGCTCAGTATCGAGTCGATTCTGGCTCAGTATCGAGTCGATTCTGGCTCAGTATCGAGTCGATTCTGGCTCAGTATCGAGTCGATTCTGGCTCAGTATCGAGTCGATTCTGGCTCAGTATCGAGTCGATTCTGGCTCAGTATCGAGTCGATTCTGGCTCAGTATCGAGTCGATTCTGGCTCAGTATCGAGTCGATTCTGGCTCAGTATCGAGTCGATTCTGGCTCAGTATCGAGTCGATTCTGGCTCAGTATCGAGTCGATTCTGGCTCAGTATCGAGTCGATTCTGGCTCAGTATCGAGTCGATTCTGGCTCAGTATCGAGTCGATTCTGGCTCAGTATCGAGTCGATTCTGGCTCAGTATCGAGTCGATTCTGGCTCAGTATCGACTCGATTCTGGCTTAGTATCGAATCGATTCTGGTTCAGTCTCGACTCGATTCTGGTTCAGTCTCGACTCGATTCTATTTCAGTCTCAATTCGATTCTGGCTCAGTTTCTACTCGATTCTGGCTCAGTCTCGACATGGTTCCGGTTTAGTTCCGACTCTGTTTTTACTAAGTCTAAATCTGATCCTAATCGGTTCCGGGTCCCGGGTTTGTTCCAACTATGTCCCAACCCGGTTTTGGGTCCCAGTTTTCTTCCAACTCTGTTCCTGGTTTCGACTCGGTCTTGGCTCGGTTTCGAGGTGGGTTAGATAGATGGGCTGGCATGTCAACCAAAGCACACATAGACCTCAATAGATCTGTTGTGATACCACCAGGAAACATCCTCCTTAAGTGTCACCACCCACTGTCGAACACGAACCGGGTACAAATGTCCTCTGATACACAGATGTGAAGAAAATCGGTCCACTTGTGCCAGGTTCGTATTCGAGATCGACAGTGGGTGGTGACACTTACCCTTAACTGACAGTTAGAACATATGCGAAGGAAAGCGCAAATAGTTATATAGTATAATCACTTCCGATTTAAACGAAATTGAACACTGAGTATGAAACGTCAAGTCAGTGAAGAAATAGGTTCCCAGTATCAACTTCCTCCTACCTGTCGAAAGGTTTTGAGGTATGTACATTCCATTTCTGGTGTTTTTCCTAATTTCAAGTCATTATAACTCACCGAGGAGCAAAGTCAGAAACACATTCAAGGGAGGGAAATCAATTAATTTTGTAAAAAAATTGATTTGAGTCCACTATAGGACTGTAAAGACCAAAGGGGTTGCAACAGGGTCGAAAATCACTGCACTGCCTCAACCAGTCACTGTGTGCTTCGAATTTGCGAAAATTGGAATTTGAAGCACTACAAACCCGTAAAAACGACTTGGGTTTAACGCAAAACCATAACCTTTCACTCAACAAAGTAACACGTCCTGTTAAGTATAAAAAAAAAATAAGAGACATTTTTAGGGTACAGTGCAGAACACTAGTACACTATAGGGACCAACACAGAACCCTAATCACCGTATCACTATCACAAACTATAACCCCGTGCATACACCAAGCACTACCAGTAACGATTTCGTTTTTTACACTCCCCCCTGACAGTCATTCTCACGGGTCATTGTACCTTGAGGGGTCATCTACATAGAATGAGAATTGTCTCTTATCCAAGCTGTCGCTTCTGTGAGAGTAAGGAATGAGACATCCAACCACATCCTCTATGATTGTGACGCACTTATCTCCGTCGCTTGAATTGCTTCGGTGAAGCATTTCCTGGAGCGGAGACGGTTGGCTCACAAAAGACTCGAGCAGCTAAGCAGATTCGGTAAAGCACGATTCACACTCAACAGTGACGTAATCGACCCGTGATTCCACCGGCAGTGCACAGAACCGTGGAACCGGCTCCTAACAGGAACCAACCCGACCGGCCCAAGAAAGAACTGGGAGTCGATTCCAGAAGAACCGAGAATCGATCGGTTCTACACTTGCGAGCAAAAATACTGAATCAAACCGAAAGCATGTGTATTTGTATGCATATTTTGAAAAGTACATTGTGTATCCCTACAAATCGTATATCATTAGAAAACTTGAAATCTTAGCTTTACATTAATACCATTTTTAACAATATTTGAAGATAGATTTTAAAAGAGTGGGGCTTGAAATCAAAAAGTAGGAAAAATGGAGTGTGGTCAGGTTTTTGTTAAATAAAACAATTTTTTTTTTAAATAACAAAATTATTTATTTATTAATATCTGGTATTACCACCTCTTGCTCTAATCACGGCTTGTATTCGATTTTTAATTGAAATTATTAATTTTTTAATGGTATCTTGAGGAATTTCGCTCCATTCTTCTATTAAGGCCTCCTTCCATTCGTCGATAGTCGAAGGCGCGGGATCTCTGTGTCGGACTCTTCTTTTGAGCTCGTCCTACAAGTGCTCAATGGGATTTAAGTCTGGACTGCGTGCAGGCCAGTCAATTGTCGCAATATTAGCTTCGTTCAGGAACTGCTGTGCTTGACGCGATGTGTGACATCGTGCATTGTCGTGCATTAAAGTAAAGTTGTCGCCAATAGATGCTGCGTAGGGAAAAACATGGCCACGTCGAATACCGGTAATATACCGTTCGGCTGTCAGTCCTCCTCGGCCTTCAGAGGGCACGAATACAATTTCCGTTTTTGAATTCACAGAGATACCAACTCACACCATACACGAACCGCCCCCGTATGCTACCGTTTCTGTGATATACAGCATTGCGAAAATCGCTCACCTGGACGCCTGTATACCCGACCTTCTGTCACTGCCGTGCAGACACACTCTGGTCTCGTCGGCGAACAATACGGATCGCCATTGCTCGAGGGTCCAATTTAAGTGATTCCTGACCAACCTGAGTCGCGCTTGTCGGTGATGTGGGGTCAATTTTGGGCCTGTGGCTGGCCGTTTTGGAGTCAAATTCGCTTTCTTTACTCGTCTCCTCACTGTCCACTCGCTTACAGCTACTCCGCGAACGTCCCTCAGATTCTGCTGCAAGTCAACTCCCGTGAGGTGCCGATTTCGTAGCATACTTGTCACAATAAAACGATTGTCTCTATCGGAAGTGCACCTAGAGCGGCCGGGTCGGGGTCTCTGATTGTAGCTACCTTCCCCCCGAAACACTCTTTACACAGTAGACTGACTCATTCCTAGCTGACGAGCGACTGTTCTCTGAAAATGTTCTTCCGAAAATAGGGCGACAACTTGAGCCGCCTGCTGAGGCGTGGTACTCATGAATGACAAAATTGTGACTTTTATTGCTTTAAACTCATTCAATCGACCTTCCTGATTCAACTGACCATTGAAAACCCTTTGCGGATGCATTTATAGGGTTACTTTGCCTTGTAATAACCCATTCATAAATGTTCAATTTCCCGACTTTTTAGCTCCAGGTAGCGTTCATTCATAAAACACTCATTAAATGGTGTTAAAGAAGGTATCATTGTAAAGCTAAGATCTCAAACTTTCAAATGACATACGATTTGTAGGGATGCATAACGTATTTTTAAAAATATACATACAAATACACGTGCTTCCGATTTGATTCAGTATTTTTGCTCGCAAGTGTAGACGAACCGAGAATCGGTCGGTTCTAGAAGAACCGAGAATCGGTCGGTTCTAGAAGAACCGAGAATCGGTCGGTTCTAGAAGAACCGAGAATCGGTCGGTTCCAGAAGAACCGAGAATCGGTCGGTTCCAGAAGAACCGAGAATCGGTCGGTTCTAGAAGAACCGAGAATCGGTCGGTTCTAGAAGAACCGAGAATCTGTCGGTTCTAGAAGAACCGAGAATCGGTCGGTTCTAGAAGAACCGAGAATCGGTCGGTTCTAGAAGAACCGGGAATCGGTCGGTTCTAGAAGAACCGAGAATCGGTCGGTTCTAGAAGAACCGAGAATCGGTCGGTTCTAGAAGAACCGAGAATCGGTCGGTTCTAGAAGAACCGAGAATCGGTCGGTTCTAGAAGAACCGAGAATCGGTCGGTTCTAGAAGAACCGAGAATCGGTCGGTTCTAGAAGAACCGAGAATCGGTCGGTTCTAGAAGAATCGAGAATCGGTCGGTTCTAGAAGAACCGAGAATCGGTCGGTTCTAGAAGAACCGAGAATCGGTCGGTTCTAGAAGAACCGAGAATCGGTCGGTTCTAGAAGAACCGAGAATCTGTCGGTTCTAGAAGAACCGAGAATCTGTCGTTTCTAGAAGAACCGAGAATCGATTCCGAAAAAAAACCCTTTTAAACCGACTAGATCGGACCGGAGCAGAAAATTTACGATTCTTTGAACACGCTAGCACATGCAAAGCATCGCTTTAACTCGGACCGGAAGACTATAGAAAAGGTATCTTCTTGTTGTTTGTGCTTTTCAATGCAATTTTTCAATATTCGGTGGTCGGCTTAACGTTCACGTGTAAACGAAGCTTTATGTGTAGTTTTTTTCTCGATCATTGCAATTTAGCCCAAATTGCATTGTTTTAATTTTTATTATCAACATTTCGCAATCTATTAAACAGTTTTTTTTTCGAAATTCTCTTAATGTTTACACCAGCGCAAAATTGTAAAATGAAAATAATAACGCACACATACCGACTTTTATGCGAAGAATTGACAATAAATACATAGTTCTTTTAAAAAAATGTGATCATAAAGTTCTACTGCTATCCAAAATGCGATCATAAAGTTCCTCTATTTTCTAAAAACGATAAAAGAATGTATATAGGATAAAGAATGAAACCGGAATATAGAGGGCTACGCCCGCAATCCGAGGGTTTTGTAGCAAGCGCTTATTTTGGTTTATAAATATCGCCTCCTTGCTCTTCTTGATATCACTCAAATGGATAGAAAAAACGCAATAAAAATGTCTTACCCACTTACATTTTACATGCTAATTCATATTACGTGATTGTAACGAAACTTAGAACATATTATTGCTTAAGGTGTTGGTTATCGTTGGCCATCAGTACTTTTGACCTCGAACGTGTTTGAGGCGTGCAAGGGTGTGCTAACTGTAACTATACAAATAAACTATTATTAACCTATTCTGAGAAGATATACAAATTCCACTATTTTCCATTTTATATGTTTTTCAAAACCCACTTCCTGTAAGTTTTCATAATTCTAAGTATAACGGTCTCAAAATGCGGGCAAGGGGGGGTCAAATTACGAACTAATATTTTCTCCTCCCCCACAGTTCCCCTTTCTATAAATTTCGAGAAAATGCCAAAAAATGGAATGTACTCATCATTACCTTTCTCACGACACCTAATTTGCTTATACTCGTACCAGTCGATAAAAAAATTTGACCTTAATTTCGCCTCTATGTGGACCCCCCTTCCACCCGGTAAAGTTGGCCAATTAAGACACAGCGCCCCCAACCAATCTTTACCCTTTCAAGAATGATTAATTAAATAACTGCAATTCGCACTTCGAAAAACAACATGAAAGTAATACTCACACCTATGAGGCCGGTAGGTGTATTTTTTGTATGGATAGTGTCAAAATGCCGAACTTTAAATGAATGTATGTACTATTATTAAATATTATGTGATTATAATGAAACTTAGAAATATTATTGCCTATGATGTTGGTTATCATTGGCCATCAATATTTTTGACCTCGGGTACGCGTAATGCACCCCTTACGTACCGGGTTGTGCTAACTGAACCTATAGAAATGTACTATTATTAACTTTTTCTGATGAAATTTCAAAATTCTAGAAATCTAGGTTTTCTACACTAGTAAAATGGTGCTTTTCTGTAAATTTTCATATTTCTAAGTATAACGGTCTCGAAATGCAAGGGGGGGGGGGGGACAAACTCGGATGACATATTTTCCCCTCTCCCTCTTTTCCCGTTTCTTCAAATTTGAAAAAAAAAAACAAAAATGGAATGTACTCGACGGTACCTTTCTTATGATACCCCACTTGCCTGTACTAAACGAAAAAGAAATTTCGACCTTCATTTCCCCTCTATGGGGACCTCCCCTTAAAGTTGACCTATTACAACGATTCGCTTTCTCCGGTGAATTATAGTAATTCTACACATTCCTACAAAATTTCATGTATGTAGCTTCAGCCGTTCGTGAGATGTTCCATGTTTTTGTTTTACTACAAAACCCTAATAAAAAACAAAAAACCTATTATTCAACGTCCATGCAGGGAACCGGAACCGGTCCAAATATCCGGTTCTTGTGAGAACCGGACTCGGCAGAACCGGTCCTTCAAACACCCGGAACCGCACATCACTAGCACTTACAGTGATTTATATTCACACTTGAAGTCGATTCACATACAACAGTGATGGCGCAGTGCCGTCACCGGCCCGTGATTCCACTGACGACGTTGACAATATTCTACTACGAATTTTGAAGTGGCCTATTAACATCTGCCCGACGCTTGACCGTGAAATGCAAACGGTGCACTCACCGTAACCGTACCGTCATTTTCAGATTACTTTCGGACAATATTTTTAGATTTTCACGGTCGTGTTTTCAGACCGTTAAATTTTTTCAATGATAAATGACGAAAAGCTTATTGAGTTGGTACGCGCTTGAGGACGAACATTGTGGCCGAAGTAATGAACAGAGATTCCACAGATGCTAAAGAAAGTGATGAAGTATCAGCCGAAAATGAAGAAATCATTTAAGATTGTACAGCAGAAGTTAACCATCCCGTGACTCTGGAATTAGAAGATCAAAATTCATCCAAATCAAAACCTTCAAGCACTATACCAAGAAAAACCGTAAGGTATCGGTATGAAATGATATTCCCATCAAAACAGCCACTGCTATAGTTAGCATGAATTTAACATGTTTATGAACCAACAACCGTTTGCTGACTCAAAAGCCGCCACAATGTGTTCTACCCCAATGTACCAGTATGAACAACCTTCTCCTTCAGAAACCTATCAGTCTATTCCGAGGGATGACCACCAATCAAGATCATCTACTGGTCAAAATAAAGAGAATACAGCACCCAATAGCACAATGCAAGCGTTTTATCAAAATTTGTCTTTATAATAATCAAGAATATAAAAAAAAGTATTTACATCTGCTTTTTTTTATTATTTGTTTGTATATTTTTGTCAGAATAAAGTTTTATTTTTTTGAGTGCTTATATCAGATTGAAAACACTTCCAGCAAACAAATAGCGGGGCAGTTTCTTTGGTGTGATAGCTTTTCTCCAGTGTGTATCATGCTCTTTCATATGAATTTCTATCTTGCTCAACAGTAAGTTGAACGAATTTTCTGACATTCTAAAGTGTTCGAAAAATTTTGCTCCATCGTCTTATTAGCTCCTTGTATAATGTAACGAACTCCCCTTCTGTCCGTCTCTTTTTCCACGCTAGATGGATTCACTTTCGTTTCCCCACCTGTTCCTTTTCTTCTTCATTCAAATTCAGTGCAATCAGCGAAAGTTCTTCATCAGAAAACACTGCAATTTTCGCCATTCAACTGCAATGCTACAATACGGATCAAACACTGTGTGAATGGAAATCACTGTTAGGTTCACGGTCCGGTCACGGCACTGTGCCGTCACTGTTGGATGTGGATCGTGCTCAGTGTTTCATCAGTGCTGTAGTAGTGGAGTCTTGGAAAAATACACAGTGTGAAAAAAACACGGCCGTAAAATCTAAAAATATCGTTGGAAAGAAATACGGTACGGTTACGGTGAGAGCACGTTGTGTTGTCACGGTCATGCGTCGGGCAGATGTGAATAGGTGAAAAATTTATGAAAGAATATTTTCGACCTCGTCGGTTTAATCACGGGCCGGTCACGGCACCGTGGCGTCACGGTCGTATATGAATCGACTTTAAGGAGTAATTCCTATGCTGCGTTTTGAGTCGTATAGCTGAAGACGTACGGCTAGAGCCACATGTCAAATTGTCTTCTTCCTTGCCCTTTCATACCACTCTGCGGCTTCGCGCTCCTCTGCCTGTGGTGTTGGCACTTCGCCCATTCTGGCGGTATAATCTCAGCTTCCTTCTGCAGGCAGCACGGTCTTGGATCGTATCATCGCCGAGATTAACGCGTTGTTGTTGCTTTTTCATCTGATCGATCAATGCCTCGGCGTTTGGGTCCAGTAAATGGAACATTCGTTGATAGTGCCTTCATGACAGGGTTCTCAGGCGGACGGCTTAGAACGTGGCAATACCAATCTATACGACGATCTTCGAGCTTTTCAGTGATCGGTTGCTCAACGAACAAGCTGCCTCGGATGTAGGTACTTTTAACATGATTCTTCCATTTCGGTCGCAGTCATTTTGCTTTCATATGTCTTATACATAGTTCAGCATTCAGACGCATACATGAGTGCGGGACGAACGACCGTTTTGTACAACTTGCCCTTAAGCTTTTGTGGCATTTTCTTGTCGCAGAAAACTCCAGAGTTTTCTCGCCACTTCATCCAACCGACACTGATGTTTGATGTCGTCATCGCAGGTAGCTTCTTTGTTGACCATCGAGCTCAGGTATTTGAACCTTGTACAGAACTTCACCTGCTCTCCTTTAATGTACCTAGTCTAGCCATAAATACTGTTACAAACTTTTTGAAGCACTGTTCAATAAAAGAGGTGTTATATGTTAAGAAATCATTGTTTATTTATTAAATGTATTGTCAACAACGGAAATTGCAACAAGTTATTCGAAGTGATTGCCTTTTGCCTTTACACAAGCCTTTAATCGAGCTGGCCACTTATCTATGGAAGCACGCACGACTTCAATCGGAAAGTTGGCGACTGCATGTGTCAGAGACTTCTTTAAGGATTCGATATTAGAATGTCTTTTAGAGCACGTCATTTGCTCTAAGACAGACCATAATTCGTAATCCAGCGGATTCAGGTCTGGGCTAGAGGAAGGCCAATCTTCAGCTTTAATAAAATCTGGAACATTTTCTTCAAGCCATTTTTGGGTTGACTTCGCCTTATGACCTGGTGCAGAATCTTGCTGGAAACTCCAAGGCTGATTTTTGAATAATGACGTGTTGAGAGGTTTCACTACACTTTCAAGGACACTTTCTTGATAAATTTTGGCAGACGTTTTGACGCCCTTCTCACAAAAATGCAACTTTGTCACCCCGTTGTAGCTAACACCCCACCAAACCATAACTGAGGCTGGATGATGACCTCTTTGAACCTTTTGGGCAACTTGAGAAGCTTCTCTGGCACTGCGAGCATAAACCCTATCGTTTTGTTTATTAAATGTTTCTTCGACAGTAAAAATTTTTTCGTCCGTAAACAAAATTTTACGGTGTTCTTGGTTTGCGTGCCGGCAAAGTAATCGTTTTGATTTTTCCACTCTATTTTTTTTAACGAATCTGTTAGTAAATGCCCGGTAGATCTACGATAAGCACCCAACCCCAAGTCACTTTTGATGATACGTGAAATTGTTCTTTGGGGTATTTTCATCCCACGCGATAAAATTTTTTGTTTCCGAAGAGGATTACGGCGAATTCTCTCGTGCACGGCTTTAACCGCTTGAGGTGTTCGAGTAGTTCGCGGACGGCCACTTCTTTCACGGTCACTTACTCCAGACGTATCATTAAATCTTTCAATAGCCCGATATACAAACATTCGGCTTATACCAAGGGTATGCAGAGTCTTAAAAATATCACTTGGTTGCATTCCTACTTTATGAAGTGCAATCACAGCAATTCTATTTTCTTTGTCACCCCAATCGATGTTCACTACACTAAAAATTAAACTCAAATGATAACAAATGCATCAAGCACAAGCGTACTATAGCGATTAGCTCAATTTTTAAGAAATGCAATATAACGGTTCCTTTCTGCAGGGTTGCCAAACCTTGTAACAATATTTATGGCTAGACTAGGTAGATATCTGGTATCGGTCTCTCTGGATCTGAGAAAAGGACAGCAAAGATACTCAGTCTTTGGTATAGGCTAGGTTAGGTTAAGGGGCTGCCGCGCTACACACAGCACACCTAGGTCTCCAAAGGCCCGTTGTGATACCACCCGGAAAAGAAAAACCGTCTCCTTAAGAGGGCTGCGTATCAAACCAGCCCGTGCTACTGATATAGCGATTTAACCGGAAGGTGCATGTATTCCTAAGGTCATCCAAATCATGGAAGATCCGCGAACCCAGAAAGTAGCCCTTCCTCCCAGTCTTTGGTATGCTAATTCTCAGTCCATGATCCTCCAGTATCTGAAACCACTTATTCAGTGCACCCTGCAAAGTAACGATGTCTTTGCTACCCAGGACAATGTCATCGGCGAAGAGAAGGGATATTTCCAGGCCGTCAGAGATGAGTGTTAATAAATAGAACATGATGATGTTGAAGAGCAAAGGACTCAATACACTGCCTTGGTGAACTCCGACTTTAACCGGAAATTCTTCAGACTCACCAGCTGTGCATCTAACTTTAGTAGTTGCTCCATCATACATGTCTTGTATCATCTTGACATATGCCTCGGGGACCTTAAGTGCTCTTAGGGCCACCCATATCAGATCACGAGGAACTCTGTCGAAGGCTTTTTCCAAATCGATGAACACAAGGTGCAAGTCCGTACGTGCATCACGATGCTTTTCCATCGTAACACGTATGCACTGAATAGCATCGACTGTGGACCGACCCTCCACAAAGCCGCATTGATTGTCATCCAACCGTACAATCTCTTTCAATCGATTGCAGACAACCTGCTCGAAAGTCTTCAATGTGTGAGATGTGAACTTGATTGCCCTATAGTTGTTGAGCTTGCGTGAGTCACCCTTGTTCTTATAAAACAGGAGAAGGAAGCTTTTTCTGAAAGCGTCAGGCATCGGTTGCCCTCTTTTAATTTTGTTGAAAAGAACAGTGAGCCATCTAAACCCGACATGATGATTCATCTTCAACCAAAATTCCAAGGGTATTTTGTCCGGTCCGACTGCCTTTTCGCGTTTCATTTGCATCATTGCCTTCATCACCTCGTGCACTGAAAAATCAGCGATATCAGTGGTGTTTGGCTCCACAGCTTGCAAAGCTTCACGCGGAAATTCTGCGTTCAAAAGTTCGTCGAAGTACTCAAGCATTCTGCTACAGATTGCGGTATCTTCAACCAGTAGTACTCCTTGTGAGTCTTCAACGTACTTTGGCGGCTGAATCTCTCGAGCGTTTCTTCTCCTTTGGGCTGCGACCTTATAAATCCTGGCATTGTTTTGAAGTTTCTCTTGCAATGACGATCTCCCATCCGCCGTCAGATCTTCTATGTAGTTCCTGATGGAACTTGTCGGCTGCAATCGCCTTTGCTTGAGCCACCTTTCGCTTTACTTCCTTCCGGCATTTATCATATTTCTCCCGAAGTTGAACCTTCTCGGGTTCACTGCCTGTGTTGCATGTTGTCCAAGCCTTGAATGCATTCGATTTGGCCCGCACTGCTTCTTTAGTTTCGTTATTCCACCACCACGTCTCCATGTTCGTGTGGAGACTTCCAGTTTTCAGCCTCACCTGCTAACATTTCATCCAAAGCATTCCACATTTGTGTTGGACTTTGCCCGTCGCAATTGGTGTTGTATTGAAGCCACTCCTCCATTTTAACAATGAATGGAGTTACAACAGATTCAAAGCGTTCGTTGTTGAGATTATGCCACTTGATTTTCTCGACTGGTTTGGGGATTGCTTGCGGTCTTGTTCCTCCTTTCAAAATAAATTCTGTCAGGAGCAATCGGTGCTGGGTGATCGCAGATTCACCCAAGATCACTTTGCAGTCTTGCACCCAACGTCTCATGAAATTTAGACACAGATGATAGTCTATCTGCGTCGCATGAGCTCCACTGCTATATGTGATTAGGTGCCTATGGTTCTTAATGAACCATGTGTTGAGGATGACCAGACCGTGTGACCGGGAATGAAGACGATACTATAGACATGTAACAGACAAACACATCGAATTCTGACCATTGCTACAACAA
The DNA here is from genome assembly GCA_964017055.1 of Chloromyia formosa. Classification (NCBI taxonomy): domain Eukaryota; kingdom Metazoa; phylum Arthropoda; class Insecta; order Diptera; family Stratiomyidae; genus Chloromyia; species Chloromyia formosa. Next base: position 53,948,062 of record OZ024818.1, read on the forward strand.
CAACAACAACCAGACCGTGTGATTTACACATAGTCAGGATAGCCTCACCTTCATCATTTCTGGCTGTAGATTGGCTACCGTTCCCACCATTGCAGTCCTCGTAATCATAGTTCGATTCTCCCACATGGCTATTGAAATCCCCTCCGAAAAAAACCAGCTCGGTATCTGGTATACTTTGAAGCAGTGTATCAACGTCGCTCCAAAATGCCTCTTTTTCATTTTGCTGCAAACCCTCTTGGGGAACGTAGGCACTTATGACGTTCCACACTCTTTCGCAGATAACCAATTTGATACTCATCAAGCGGTCGCTTATCTTCGAAATACTCACGATGCTGCCAAGTAAAGCCGGTGACAGAATAACGCCAACCCCGTTTCTATCATCCGAGTTTCTAGAATAGTACAATTTGTAACTTACTTTTTGGAATTCGTCAAAAAACGAGCTCGGTCGACCTGGTCATTTCGCCACTTGGTCTCCTGCACGCACATAATGTATATCCTTCTCCGTTTCATGACGTCCTCCAGTTCTTCGCTCTTTCCCGTCGTGGATCCGACATTCCAACTTGTAACCCTCACCTTCTCTACAGTGTACATGGACAGCCTCATAGCGCTCGCCCCCGGAAACCGTCGAACTCTGGCACGAACAATGTTCGCCCTGGGACCACTCAACTGCGCATCAGAAGTAGTGCCCAGCGGGGTAGTGCTTCTTGCGTTTTCTACCATAAGGCCTTAAATCCATTCTTTTACACCTATCTGGAGAAAGGTGGGGTTAGATGGCACCAGTGTGTGGAAAATAAATTTGTATGGACTTTCCTTTTACATCCGGCGATGGTCTCCAGACCCGGCAACCCACTCACACACACTGACCTGTGGGAGGTCCTAAAGATGTTAAACAGTGCCGCAGGCTCATCTAGAGGTGTTGTTGTTGCCTGCACGTGATTGGTCCTATTAGTCGCCTCGTACGATCAAGGTAGGACTCACCTAGGGGGGTGCATATTCTAAACCCGTCACCCCCCAGCAAACAATTTCTATCTTCCGCGATAAGAATGCGATTCGCCTTGGAAGATAAATTTATAGACGGGGATATCGCCATCTTATCGCGGGAGTCACCCCCTTCGGGAGGAAATAGTTACCGAAAGTGAGACTTCCTGGAGAAACTTTGGCGAAACAAGTTGGCAACAGGAAAGCGAATCGCGGCGGGGATAAATTTACGAATTGACAAAATGACGCGATGAGAGTCAACTAAAACAAAAATTATTATCGCTTTTTTATTAATCTTCATGTTTTTTTTATCTTACATATCTTTTGATGCTCATAATTCATATTTCATCCTTTTTCACAATTGATATTTGTAGAATTCGAACCAGGTTCCCATGTTTGCAAGTCCATAGTGCTAACCGTTGCGCTATCTAGACTACAAACAATGACAAGCCACAATCGTCGTTTCGTATTTATTGTGAATTGGCAAAATATCATCTTGGCGATAAATTGGCGAATTGAAATCCTATCGCCATTCTTTCGCCTGAGGGATATCCCCTAATTATTGAAAAAGCAATAAATAAATCTATAAATTTATCGCATGGAAGAATCGCCATCGTATCGCGATTCTTTCGCCTGAGGGATATCCCCTAATTATTGAAAAGGCGACAAATAATCTATAAATTTATCGCATGGAAGAATCGCCATCGTATTATCTGGGCAATTTATCTTCCAAATGATACGAAATTGTTTGCTGGGCCACGGGGCCCACATGTCAAATTGTATGGTATTGTATGATGTGACTGAATAGGCCTGTTCCTAATACCGGGATCCCGGTTTGGTACCGGTTTTTTTTCAGTACCGGTACCAAAAACTAAGAGTACCGGTATCCCGGTTTTTTTAGTACCGGTATTGAGTACCGGGATCCCGGGATTTCAGTACCGAGTCTTTTCAACCATGAGCCGGTTTTATTCGGGATCCCGGGATCCCGGTACTCAGTACCGAGTCTTTTCAGTACCGAGTCTTTTCAGTACCGAGTCTTTTCAGCAACGAGTCTTTTCAGTACCGAGTCTTTTCAGTAGTACCGAGTATTTTCAGTACCGAGTCTTTTGAGTACCGAGTCTTTTCAGTACCGGGATCCTGTTCTTTTCAGTACCGAGTCTTTTCAGTACCGAGTCTTTTCAGTACCTGTTCTTTTCAGTACCGAGTCTTTTCAGTACCGAGTTTTCAGTATCGGGATCCGGGATTCGAGTACCTGTTCTTTTCAGTACCGAGTCTTTTCAATACCTGTTGTTTTCAGTACCGGGATCCCGGGATTCGAGTACCTGTTCTTTTCCATAAAAAAGACTCGTTCATTGCTGGACCAATTCTTCAGGTTTTCGGAAATTGTTATTGGAAATGTTCATAGAGTCGTGTCGTGCATTGAAAGATTTTTCAGATACACATCGTAGTATAGTATGTTAGTTAGTACGCACATAGATATACGAGTATGTACATTGTTCATACATAATTGATTTTGAGTTTTGTTAGGATTGAGACTGAGATGAGAGTATTTATTGTATTGGGAATAGGATATGTAATTGGGTATGATATAAATATGAAATACATATGAACGAATATGTATATGTACGTATGTATTGTACATAATATAATAATATAATGCGTTGCATTGGTCAATAGCCGGCCATACACACACGCTCTATCATCTGCAAACGTACGCCAATTCGATCGCCCCATTTTTTTGCGAATGATTCGCGGCGTTTACAATCCCCTCGAAAATCGCGGCACCTGGGTCGCCGAATGATTCGCCGCGTTTGAACGAGTAGTGAAATTTAAGTAATTTTGTGCGACCAGACGGTTCGTGGCGTTTTCGGTTTGCAGATGATAGAGCAACAACAATTTGTATGGAGACGATGTCTAGTTGGGTGCGTTGTGATTTTGCAGATGATTCGCCGCGACCGAATTTTTATGGGTTATCTATAGTAGCGGTAGTAGTATGTAGCTTGCATAATAAAATATGAGAAGGATGGGTCCACGCAGATATTTTGGTCCTGCTGCAGGTGTGCGTCAGGATAAAAGGATTTGTTTATCGATGAGGAGAGATATATAGGCAAGATGGGTGTTGTATGACTAGGGGTGCTGAGACGAATACGTTAGACTGCCGCTGAAGGCATTTTGAGTCCTTTGGTAACGAAAAAAGACATGCTTTGCAAGGAAAGCCCGATCAGACGAGTATTTCCCCATGAAAACAGGGTGGCCATTCAGGGGTGGGCAAAAAAAAAAGTGCTGGATGCAGATATGCTAGCACGAAACGGCTGCAGGTACATGTACAAAGAGTGAAACGGGCAACCTAGGGCTACATGCGGGGGCTCGCAACGCCCTATTTCCCCATGAAAACAGGGTGGTCACTCAGAAGTGGGCAACTCACACAAGCGACTGCTAATTCACAACCCGCAGTATCGCACAAGTGTGCATGGATAATTTCGGTTTGGAACGAGCTGGGCTAGCTCCCCTCCTAGGGCGTTGCGAACCCCCGCATGTAGCCCTAGGTTGCCCGTTTCACTCTTTGTACATGTACCTGCAGCCGTTTCGTGCTAGCATATCTGCATCCAGCACTTTTTTTTTTGCCCACCCCTGAATGGCCACCCTGTTTTCATGGGGAAATACTCGTCTGATCGGGCTTTCCTTGCAAAGCATGTCTTTTTTCGTTACCAAAGGACTCAAAATGCCTTCAGCGGCAGTCTAACGTATTCGTCTCAGCACCCCTAGTCATACAACACCCATCTTGCCTATATATCTCTCCTCATCGATAAACAAATCCTTTTATCCTGACGCACACCTGCAGCAGGACCAAAATATCTGCGTGGACCCATCCTTCTCATATTTTATTATGCAAGCTACATACTACTACCGCTACTATAGATAACCCATAAAAATTCGGTCGCGGCGAATCATCTGCAAAATCACAACGCACCCAACTAGACATCGTCTCCATACAAATTGTTGTTGCTCTATCATCTGCAAACCGAAAACGCCACGAACCGTCTGGTCGCACAAAATTACTTAAATTTCACTACTCGTTCAAACGCGGCGAATCATTCGGCGACCCAGGTGCCGCGATTTTCGAGGGGATTGTAAACGCCGCGAATCATTCGCAAAAAAATGGGGCGATCGAATTGGCGTACGTTTGCAGATGATAGAGCGTGTGTGTATGGCCGGCTATTGACCAATGCAACGCATTATATTATTATATTATGTACAATACATACGTACATATACATATTCGTTCATATGTATTTCATATTTATATCATACCCAATTACATATCCTATTCCCAATACAATAAATACTCTCATCTCAGTCTCAATCCTAACAAAACTCAAAATCAATTATGTATGAACAATGTACATACTCGTATATCTATGTGCGTACTAACTAACATACTATACTACGATGTGTATCTGAAAAATCTTTCAATGCACGACACGACTCTATGAACATTTCCAATAACAATTTCCAAAAACCTGAAGAATTGGTCCAGCAATGAACGAGTCTTTTTTATGGAAAAGAACAGGTACTCGAATCCCGGGATCCCGGTACTGAAAAGAACAGGTATTGAAAAGACTCGGTACTGAAAAGAACAGGTACTCGAATCCCGGGATCCCGGTACTGAAAAGAACAGGTACTGAAAAGACTCGGTACTGAAAAGACTCGGTACTGAAAAGAACAGGTAGTGAAAAGACTCGGTACTGAAAAGACTCGGTACTGAAAAGACTCGGTACTGAAAAGACTCGGTACTGAAAAGACTCGGTACTGAAAAGACTCAATACTGAAAAGAACAGGTACTCAGTACCGGTACTGAAAAAAACCGGCTCATGGTTGAAAAGACTCGGTACTGAAAAAAACCGGTACTAGTACCGGTACTGAACGAATACCTGTGAGTACCGGGATACCGCTTGTGGTACCGATACTTGAAAATATCAAGTACCGGTACTGAAATCTCAGTACCGAACAGGCCTATGACTGAAAACCTTCTTTCCGGCCAGGCTTGCAAAAATCTGTTGGAAGAGGAAACTTGTTGGGTTCAAGAATATCATTTAGACCAGTCGAGTAGTCGCCACAGATTCTGGTTTTGCCGTTGCTCTTTTTGACTGCTACGATTGGAGCCGCAAAATCGGAGTACTCCACCGGTGTAATGACTCCCAGATGTTGAAGTCGCAAAAGTTCTTCCTCAATCACTGGAGCCGCAGCAAAGGGAACTGCACGCTTGTTGCGAAAAACGGGTTTTGCACCTGGTTTGGGGGTTAGTAAAACTTTTGTTTTTGTACAACAGCCCAGGCCATCTGAAAAGAGTAATGGGAACCTGACCATGATTTCGCTTGAGAGATCTTGGTTGGCTGTGATGCTGTTGCATACGGCTGAGAGTGGGACGTCCCAGAGGTGAAGTTTCGTCATCCAGTCGTTTCCTAATAAGTCAATGCGTGCTGATACGTAACAAAGACCGCTATTTACGGCTTCGTTGATTTTCATGCTGCATTCGAAATAGCCGTGCAGCTCAATAATGTCGTTCGATGCACTGCGAGCTTCGAGTGTTGTAGTTTTCAATTTCGGCTGGCCAACTTTGCGCCAATTTGAACGTGAGATTATCGTGATATCCGAAGCCGTGTCAAGTTGAAGTTTAACTTGTGCGCCATTGATGCTAGGAGTGATAAATTTTCGTTGATGGCCGATACGTTCCTCCCCTTTGACTTGTTGAACTTTTGCTGGATCGGAATAACGACGTTGTCTCTGGCGCTGCATTTTTCTGGCGCGCGCCATGTAGGCATCGAGAGCGGTGGAACAATGACCTGATTTGTGTCCGATGCGTTTGCAGTCGCTACATTCCGTATTCTGGTGCTCACATTCGCGTTCCCAATGTTCTCCACCGCAGAATCGGCAGGGACCTGGCGGTTTCTTTAGTTTACTCGAGCTGTTGCTTGGAGTCGGGCTGGTTTTTCCATACGAAGCTGTCGATTTCCCCTTTTCTTTATTGGAGCGATGTACCGAAAATACTGTGGACTGTTCAATTGACTCGATAACTGTGGTCTTATCTTTTTTTAGGGAAAGAATACGCTGGGCTTCATGCACGAGGTCTTTCAGTGTGAGCTTATTGATAGCAGCTTGTCCCTGAACGTTTTCCTCACTTGCTTCTAGTTGTGCGCACTGTGCATCAATCTTAGTGAGCAGTTTTTCAAGAATTAATGAGTCTTGTGGGCTTTTGAGTCCACTCACGAACAGAAGAACTTTGAGATCATCAGCTGTGCAATTTGCTACATCAAACTTTTCGCCGTGCTTGTTGATTCGTGCAGCGTACGTCATGTGATCTTCGCTGTCGAGTTTTTGCAGACTTAAGCACTTGTGACGCATGGCGAATTTCGTTTCCTTGTAACCAAACATTAGTTTAAGGTTCTTGATAACCTCCTCGAACGTGAGATCCGTCGGCTTCTGGGGAAGTAATGAATCTGCACAACGCTGGTAGTCCGTGTCAGAGAATTTTTGCAGGAGGAGTCGAATTTTCATTGGAGCAGGCAGGTCTCCGGCCTCTGTAGTGAAGATTGTTTCGTGGCGGTTATACCATGTTTCGAAAATTTGATTGTTTTCCGAATCGTAATGAAATACTGTGATCATGGCTGCCAAATTCTTCATACGTTGGTCTGTTGCAATTCCCTGAGCGATCGGTTGCTGGCGCTCTTGTAGCAGTTGTATTAGCAATTCGCGGTCCGCTTGCGCTCGTTCTCGGTCTGCCATTTGCTGTTCCAGGAGTTGCTTGATTAAGTTTTGTGTTGCCTCGTTCATTTTGCGTTTTTGAGGTTATGGTGGTTATGCCTTGTTTTAATTTTGTCTCCTTTATCCTCGTCGCCACTGTAGTGAAACTCAGATTTTACCTAAATGTGACAATATTTAAATAATAATAAATAACTGGCGCAACAGTCCAATTTGAACCACGGCCTCGAGATGAGTTAGCATCATCTCATTTTCTAGATCGTGACGGTTTTTTGTGCAGAGGTATGTGATCAGCAACACGCTCAACCGAGTTATTTACCCCATAATGGGTACTCATTTAACAGCTGAGTGGGCTCATAGTCCGACACGTAAATCCCCGGAATCGAACCGGGGCCCAGTGCGTTGAAGGCGAACGTGCTAACCGTTGCGCCATCCGGACAATATTTATTGGTTGAATATGTTATAAGTTTGAAGGCTACACTGAGAATGAGGTTGAAGTATGTGGTGCTTGTGTTGGTGTGATGTCAGTTCACCACAGTAGTCCACCACAGCAGTTCACCACATTTACGATGCAATTTTTTGAACTGTAAATTGATACGTGAACATAATGGGTGATTCGTCGTTGTTGTTGATGTTGATTAATTAATTCCATACAATTTGACATGCGATTCTAGTTGCACGGCTGCAGTTGTACGGTGTCTAGCCGTGCGGCTCAAAACTCAGCATAGGAATGCCTCCTTTAGACTGATTGGCTTCGACAACTAACACTAAATCTGCGTACACATCAGGTCGCAGTTCTGTGGGTGTACTTTGGGCCAACTGTCCTCAATCTAATTTAATGGTATCTCGTCGGAAATCAATGAAAGTATTTTTCACTTCTTTTTTCACAGATGAGCGGTGAAACTCGATTCATTCGTTTGCGCGGTCTTCCATGGTCCGTAACTAATCAAGAAATTCTGGATTTCTTGGAAAACGTGAATGTTGTGAACGGAGAACAAGGCATTACTATGGTGACCAGTAAATACGATGGAAAGAACACTGGCGAGGCATTCGTTGAACTCGAAAGTGAACAGGACGAAGAGGAGGCGTTCAAACACAATAAGGAGAATATGGGACATCGTTACATTGAAAGTAAGTTGTGTTTTTCACTTTATTCTGTTTTATGCTTCGTTTAACATCTCTGTTGTATTAATTCAGTTTTCAGTGCAAATAGCGACGAAGTTGAGTACGCATTGCGTAAACCCAGCAAAAGCAATGTCGTCAAATTGCGTGGTCTTCCGTACTCTGTAGACGAGGGTATTATCGAAGACTTCTTCGAGGGTAAGTGTGTTATACATTGCGACCATATTTTGCTCTCGTCATTTTTCCTAGCGATTGTTTTTTTTTTCTGTTTTCCGAAAATTTTGAGTACATAAAAAAATTACTTTGGAAAATTTGCGGATTTGGTATTGCGGGGAATATGGAAGGGAGGTAAAAAAAACTAAAGAAGGATGTAATGTGGGTGTAGATTTGTTGGGGTTTGCTAACACGGAAACGTCGTTTCTTATTCTAATTTTTGGCGTGTAAATAACGGGGAACACATTTTGATTTGTAGTTGGTCAAGAGTGTAAAATCGCGGGTGAACGGATTAATTCAGTGTTTTTTCTTACATTAAATTTATTTTCATAATGCGGGATTGGATTTTAAGCATTTTCGTGGTTTTAACTGAGTGTCGGATGTGGTAAATTGCTGGTTCATGGGTTACATGGAAATCACATTAACAATGAGACACTTAATATGTTGTTTAATTGTTGCTAATTTTGTATTTAGAGGGAATTTATTTTTAAAATGTTTCGGGTAATATTCGTATTTGTTCTTTTGCTTTAAACGGCAAACATTTGGTTTAGTAAATTCTCTCCGAACAAGGGTAGAACAACGCCTGGGTAGTTGTGTATACGTGCGTATGGGACTAATGCAAGTTTATTAAATTTATTCGAAAGCAAAATAGGTGGGCGCAAATTCAATCAAAAGAACAAATCAAACACTCTACTAGCAATGGGATTATACCATATTTTTTACCATTCCAATTCCAAAAATAAAAATCTTCCACATATAAACCGCTTGCAAGTTTGATGCCAAGTTTAATGAAATGTTAAACCTTTTTTTTTGTAACGTTTTCTCGATTCTTTAGTTTTGATTTTGCAATGATAGTTTTAGTTTCCGTTTTGTCTTATTATTTCATTGTTTCTTGTTGTTAGAGTTTTCTTTTTTTATTTCTGATTCATTTTATGATTTTTTAAGATCGTGAAAAGGAAATTTTGGAATGTTCTTTTGTTTTGTTTCTTTTTGATCAAACAAGCAAAAGCCAAACACCCAGAAAGTAATGTAATGATTTCTAAAAACAAAATGGTTTCTTCTTTTTTATATAATGTATATCTCTCTCTATATATATATAATGGTTAAATGCAAACAAACAAATTGTTGTATATGTTGTGGGCAGGGTTGGCAATCAAACCGGACCGGGAGGGAATCGTTATTGTTATGGATCGGCGGGGTCGTGCATCTGGGGAAGCGTATGTACAATTTGAAACTGAGGATGATACTGAAAACGCGTTGAAACTTAATCGGGAAAAGATTGGGCACAGGTGGGTTTATTTGTTTTTAATACAATTTTTTAATTGCTTCTTTTTTGTTTAGTTATACTTTACTATCTGTCTACATACATGTATATATTATCAGTTTTGTTTTCTGAAGAAAAAAAAAAAGAAAATAATTTCCCGTTTGGGTAAAATGAAAATGGTAATAAGGAAAGAAAGAAGAGTGTAAGTCGAAAATTTTTAAATAATGTAACAACAGTTTTTGGAAGTTGGGCAATTTTTATGTTTTCTAATACCTAGCTAGATTTAACACATAAACAGGAAAGGTGGCCAAGAAAATCTGTTTGAGGGAGGACGGTCAAATGCGCATGCGAAAGAATCTTGGAGAGGTATTGCTCATTTTTATGGCCCAATCGGTACAAATGGATCTGATTTGAAGGGTATTTGGAATCCGGTCTGAAGGGGTTTTCAGATGTGGTACACCAGTCCAGCTATTAAACCTGCTATTACCCCGGCCGCATACTGTCGAACCTGGTACAAGTGTCTTTCGGATCGCTTAAGACGACAAATACACTTAACACAAATCTAACGAAAATGGTCCACTTGATGGTCGTGTTCGAGTTCGTGTTTGACCGTGTGTGGCCGGGGTTAAACCTGCCATAAGGTCTGCTATCAGACCTGCTATCAAACCTGCCTCAATCGCGGGATTGGGATCAGGTGTGATAGCAAATCTGGTGTTAAGTATGATAGAAGGATTCATGGCAGGTTTGATAGCAGGCCTTCAAATCGAACTTGATAGCTGGACTGCCGTGACATCTAAAGTACTGATACTATACATATATCAGGAACACTACCATTTTTCAACCATAATTGTCGCAAATTTATTTTCCTTGCCAACATCTTCCCAGCAGTGTTATCACCATCATCGGCCATTTGGATCGTTTTCCTTTATTATTATTTTGTCAAATGAGTACATATTACTAATTTCGGAAGCTCAGCAGTTATTGGGCCGCCGCATCTACTGAGTATTCTCAAATAGTCTAAGCACTACGTGCTCCAAAAGAGCAAATAAAGGTAAGTTTTGGTGGAGTTTTGATTTTTGGTACCTTTATGTTTTTGGGGTTGCTGAACACGAATCTGACTGCCGAGCGTATGAGACGATCAAGGAAACATGCTTCAACTGATACATTGTATGACGGCACAATGATAGCTAGTAGGTTCAAAGAGAAATTTCCTTTTAAACCCCAAAAACAAGGATCGGTTAATATCTATGCTGATCGACAAATTCTCGTTCCTGCGGCAGCCGGTACTTCGTACTGGAACGACCCGTTTTACGACATACAAAACTAATATTAATTGTTGTGTTGACAACTTGTTTATTACATATTTGCAATTACTACTACTAAATTGCCCTAAACCGTTGTGGGGCATAACACGTCAAATGTTCCATGTGGCCCAGTTGACGTTTCGTTGGCATAAACTGGTTTCGGAGAATGTAGTTGCCAGCATACACCTCCTGCACTTCCATGGCCACGAACGTTGTCGTGGACGGGACTCGAACCCGAAACGCCGGTAGTCAAACATGAGACTGATGCCCCTCAACACACTGCGCTCCCGGTCGCCCCACACATTTGCAATTAGTTATATAATATTTATTATACAACATCTCCCTCCTATGGTTTTATTCAAATATTGAAATTTAATTTAGTTTTACAATTCTTTACAATCATTTCATAATACAAAATCAATATCTTTCTGGAGGCTTAATCATTCTCCCAAACCGTGTGACGTATAATCCATTTTCACTACTGGTATTATTGGAATACTGTGTTTGTGCTCGTGAAGGCTCACTATGATAAACGGTTGACGATTCACGACTATTATTCTTGTTTATGTTAATTTTATTAAAACCTGAGTTTATATTATCATCATAATGTTCTATGAAATTAGCTCTGTTTGGCGTATTACGTAAATGGAACGTATTTCTGCGTAATACGAGGGCGGTCCGATAAGTAGTTAGTCTACAAAAGAAAAACGAAAATTTTGGAAAAGTGGCGATTTATTTATCAACATAGTCTTCTTTTACTTCGATACACTTGACCCAGCGATGCTCCAACTTCTTTAACCCGTCTGAAAAATACCTCCTCATTCGACTCAAATTTCTGCCCGGCGAGTGACTTTTCCAAGTTTGGTAACAAAAAGAAATCGCACGGGGTCAAATTGTGGCGGCGATGACCTCCTCATTCGACTGAAATTTCTGCCCGGCGAGTGACTTTTTTAAGTTTGGAAACAAAAAGAAGTCGCAGCCAAATCTGGAGAATACGGATGGGGCAGCAGTTCGTAGCCCAATTCGACAAATTTGGCCGTGGCGACGGCGGAGGTGTGAGCCGGTGCGTTGTCATGGTGGAAGAGCACTTTTTTCTTCGCCAAATGGGGCCGTTTTTTCTGCAATTCGGCATCGAAACGGCCCAATAATTCGGCATAGTAGAGCCCTGTGATCGTTTTGCCCTTCTTCAGGTAGTCGATGTAGACCACACCTTGTGAATCCCAGAAAACGGTGGCCATTACCTTTCCGGCCGATAGGACAGTCTTCGCCTTCTACGGAGCACGTTCGCTGGGTGAAGTCCACTGTTTCGACTGTTCCTTGGTCTCTGGTGTGTACCAGTGGATCCATGTTTCGTCGACGGTCACGAAACGACGCAGAAACTCCTTCGGATTGCGCTTAAACAGCGTCAAAAATTGCTTTAAAGTGGTCTCACGGTTGCGCTTGTTGTCCGGAGTGGGCAAACGCAGCACCCATCGCGCCGACAGCTTTCTCATGCCCAAAATTTCATGCAGAATATGACCCACGCGGTCTTTTGAGATGCCTCCTGTCTCAGCTATCTCGCGCACCTTCAATCGGCGGTCTGCCAATACGAGATCGTGGATTTTTGTCACGTTATCCTCCGTGGTAGCCGTTTTCCAAGCGCTCTTTGGTTTCGCTGCGCGATTTCCCTTCCAAAAACAAAAATCGAATCACCGACCGATATTGCTCTTTTTCCATTTTTCTAAAATCCGCGGACAGGCGGTCAAAACAAAACTACAAGTCCGATTCGGCTGAAATTTTAACAGTAGCCGTCTACGAGAATCTACTAAACACGATAGTAAATTTCTGGCGTCACTGGGCGGTGAGGCTAAGTACTTATCGGACCGCCCTCGTATTATATATGCATACAGGTATTTCCCATAATTTTAATTTCAGTCGGTGTTTGCGTTATCACGTGATTCCCCACATTTGTTTAGAAAAAAACTTCGTTATAGAGAAGTTAAAAATGCCTGAAGACACATGTTGAGACTGGAAAACAATTCGTAATAGAGAAAAATTCGCTATAAAGAAAATTCGTAATAAGGAGATCAAATCGTTCCGGGAATTTAGCGAAAAAGCAGAGTTCATCGAATCAATTCGTTATATGGAAAAATTCGTTATATAGCAGTTCGTTATAGGCAAGTTTGACTGTACATTGTCGCGCAGTGTGGTAATTCAGGGTTTTTTTTGTGTTTTTGATTTTCGCGACACTCTCGCGGCTTAACCGTCGATCACAGTGAAAAACTTTCTAACATAAAATATATAAAACTTTATCCTCTTCATGATTGTTATCTTTTACGTAAGATGCATAGTTCTCTCCTTGGAAAAATCGAAAAAAGACAGAGTTTTTGTAGTTTTTTTGTTGCAAAAAAAAATTGTTTTTTTTTTGTTGGCAAACTTCAGATTTGTGTTCAGCGATCCAAAAAATATTAAGGTACCAAAAATAAAAACTCCACCAAAACTTTCCTTTATTTTCTACCTCCTAGTTCTTAGACTAAAAGAACACTCCATCTTCCTCTCAGCCTTGTTCTGGTAATTTGTCCTTTAAATTTCCGCTTAGGCCTGCGGCAGTCGACCATTCTTCGTTGTATATTCCGCTGACGATTGCAGTCGTTGTAATTTGACGATTCTCGAAACTTCCCCCACCGTATAAGTTGTACAAATAATGGTTGTAGCGGATACGCTACCCATTTCGGTCGCAAATCGATCCAAATATTCGCCGAAGGAGCACAATGATATATGTATAGCTGTTTTTTTTTGGCAGTCCAGATCAAGTGCAGAACAATCGCAGGCATTACACTAACAATCAGCTCGACCCAGAACTTTTTTGTTAGTGTAACGCATGCAATTGTGTTGCTCTGGTCTGATCTGGACTTAAAAAAAAACGCATCTAATGCTTCATTAAGGGTGCTGGAATATTGGGTGGCATTCACGTGATTGTAACTAATTGTGAACTTAAATAAAGACGGCAGGCAAATGGGAATGGTCGTGTAGATCGCCACGAGACAGCAACGTGTCGAATTCTCCGGGTGATAGATTGCACGAGAGTAGCTAGCTCGGCTATCGGTAGTATAGGACGGGGTAAAGGAAGGCGTCACCCGCAGCCTCACTCGTTGCTGCAAAAAAAAAACAAAACAAAAAAAAAAACCGGATCGATATAAAAAGGTAAAACTCTACATTAGCGACTTACGAAAATGGGTCGAAAATTTTTTTTTCCCCTTAATAAATTTTGTTGTGTTTTCAAAGTCACAAATAAGTCAGGGGAGCCTTGACTTTATAACAGGATTCTTGGAAAAACGTCAAAAATAACGATTTATGGCGTTTTTCCAAGAATCCTGTTATAAAGTCAAGGCTCGCGTTTTTCTTGTTTATTGGGGCTTGAAATTAACAAATAAGTCGAGAGAGCCTTGACTTTATAACAGGATCGTTGAAAAAAAAAACGGTAAAAAAATAATTTTGTGAAAATCGTGGATTTTTTTTCTTAAATGTAGGCCCCCCTCACATTTAAGAAAAAATGCAAAAATCCACGATTTTCACGAAATTTTCTTTTCTTTTTTTTGACTTACAAACAAGTCGGGGGAGCCTTGAAATTTACAAAAAAGTCGGGGGAGCCTTGAAACTTACAAAAAAGCCGGGGGAGTCTTAGGGATAGTCATGATATGACCTGCTCCTCTTGCGGATCAGATCGACCTACTCCGAGTTCGACAACGGAGTAGGTTCAAGAAATTAGGTTCGCAGACCTACTCCGTATATGAAACGAATCTGTCGTCCGTCATGGATTTGGGGATGGAGTGAAAGTTTCGTCGAATCTGAGTCGTAATTGTAAATAAGAGAATGGAGAACTGAACTACTGACTAGATTAGAAGACATATCCACATATCGCTATATTGCAGTGTCGAATAAAATGGACTGATTTTCAATTGGATTTTACTGATATCTGGTGAAGTGGAGCTTTCATGGCCGTATAACATTCTCGTCGAGTGGACGAGGCGAGTATATTCGGCGAGAGAATGCCCGAGGTAAGGCAGCCTGGGCGAGGTGCCCTCCATTTGGTTTTTTGCCATTTGGACATCAGATTTGCAATCAGCGACCCAAAAAACCCCCCTATCAGCTTTTTCCAGCAAGATTGGGTTGCCGCTTTTTTTTGCAATTTTGACTTCAGGCAGTCAGGGACCTAATCGACCACCTACCAGTTTTTCCAGCAAGATTAGCCATATTTTAAAAAAAGTGTTTCCATTCTGAATCCCCCATTTGTTTTTTGCCATTTGGACAGATTCGCAATCAGCGACCAAAAAACCCCTTAACAGCTTTTTTCAGCAAGATTGGCCGTGTTTTTGAGAAAAAAAAAGGTTGCCGCTCAGAAACTCCTTAATTTTTTGATTTTTTCCAATTCTGACTTATGTTTGCAATCAGCGACCCAGTCGACCCCCTATCAGAAGGATGCATACATAGTACGACGACGGCCCTGGATGCCATTGCAACTCGGATCCACAATGGCCTCAACCAACCTCGTCCATGTCACAGAACAATTCTGGTGGCACTTGACCTGTCGAAAGCTTTCAACACAGTCAGCCACTCAGCACTTCTGTCCGACCTTTACAATGCATCTCTTCCAACGTATATCACAAAATGGATTGCCAACTACCTCGCGGGCAGGCAGTCCTATACCGAATTCAGGAGCAAAAAATCGAAGCTAAGGAAGATCAAACAAGGTGTGCCACAAGGAGGAGTCTTGTCTCCCTCCTTGTTCAACCTTTACCTATCTGGAATTCCAACCCCACCTCAAGGAATCGAAATTATCTCCTATGCAGACGACTGCTCCATCCTGGCAACAGGGAGCGACATCACGAAAATGTGCGAGCGAATAAATGCTTACCTGGAACAGCTTAACTCCTTCTTCACGGGCAAGAATTTAATCGTATCCGCGCCTAAATCCTCGGCAACATTATTCACCACCTGGACGAAGGAAGTCAAGATGCAACTTGAGATCTCGATTGGCAACCAACTTATTCCGACCGTGAACCATCCTAAAATCCTAGGAGTAACGCTGGACAGTATGGCCATGTCATCCCCCCATGCTTCAACAGTGTGTAACAGGATGCGCGGAAGGAACAAGATCCTTAAAGCCTTGGCCGGTAGCACCTGGGGTAAGGATAAAGAGACCCTACTGGTCACATACAAAGCAGTCGGAAGGTCTGTAGCCAACTATGCGGCTCCAGTGTGGTCACAGAGTCTCTGTGACACACAATGGAATAACATCCAGGCCTGCCAAAATGCCGCCCTCCGTACTGTAACTGGCTGTCTCCTGATGTCTTCCCAGGACCATCTACATCAGGAAACGAGGACGATGCCTCGAAGGGATCACAACAAACTTCTTGCAAAACAGTACCTGGTGGGTTGTTATCGTGAGGAGCACCCCAATTCTGACCTCATGGACAAGACGCCGCCACCAACGTATGTCAGGCGTGATTTGAGGGACCTCGAAAGAGACGTTGAGAGGTACAAAAGGGACCCCTTCGACAACAGCGCATACAGAACAGCCATAGCAGCAATACACCACGAGGAAGTACAGGCATCAATTGCGAGACTAGGTCCAAACAAAGTCCTCTCAACACAACCACCAGTCATCTCTCGAGACGAGAGAACGCTTCCGAGAGCAACGAGGACGACACTTGCCCAACTTAGGTCGGGTTGGTGTTCACGTCTAAACTCTTACCTATCTCGCATCGATCGGGATGTTACGAACACATGCCCCGCCTGCAATGGCACACCTCATGATGTAGACCACATTTTCAGATGCCCAGCTGCACCCACACACCTGACCCCCAGATCGCTGTGGGAGAACCCCGTAGAGGCAGCTACCTTCCTATCACTCAACACCGAGGATGACGAAGAACAACACAACATGTAACACACTCACGCAACGAACTTCTGACCATTGCTATAACAACAACCCCCTATCAGCGAGATTGGCCGTGTTTATAAAAAAAAGTGTTGCCATTCTGGACCCCCCATTTTTTTTTTTTTGCAATTTGGACTTCAGATTCGCAATCACCGACCCAAAAAAAAAACACAATCTATCGTCGGCTACGACCACCCACAACACAATGAAATTCGAAAAGCTTCACTCCACCCAACATCAATGGAATCCAATTGAGAGTTTACTCCTTCATTTTACACCACAATATAGCGTAGCGACATCGTATATAATGTCACATCATCTAATCTAATCAATAGTTCAGTTCTTACATCTACTTTTCTATTCCCCCCAGATTTAAACAATCTGATCATGCTCCGATACCGACAGACGGAACTATTAAACCTATTCACTGTTCATTTTTCAACCGCTTCGACTCCGGCCTGAACTTAATGTGGAACCATATGATCTGGGTTCGTTTTCATGCTCCGATACTGATCATTTTTCGACCTGATCATTTTTTGATTGCGAAGTAGGTCGACCTAGTCCGGTGTACGGAGTAGGTTAGAAAGAGTAGATTCGTGAATTGCAACCATGACTACTTCGGGATCATGAAAAAATGGTAGAAACCGTTATTCTTCCGGTTTATTGGGGCGTGAAACTTACAAACAAGTGGGAAGATTTAAAAAGAAAGTAAAATCAGGCAAACCGTGTGTGAATTTCCGCTTTAGGTGGTATGAATAAGAACTTAGAAGCCTCATACGGAGGATTTGTTGTTCCTAAAGCGAAAATTCTTTGAGTTCAGCTTCAAAGTTTATTTCCAATTTTGGTGGTAGGAACCTAGAAGCCTCTTACGGAGGATTTGTAGTTCCTAAAATGGAAATTCCTTGAGTGCAGCTTCAGATTGCATTTCCACTTTAGGCGATAGGGACCTAGAAGCCTCTTACGGAGGATTTGTAGTTCCGAAAGCGGAAATTCCTTGAGTGTAACTTCAAAGTGCACTTCCGCTCTAGGTGGTAGCAGCCTAGAAGCCACACACGTGGGATTTGTAATTTCTTAAAGCGAAAATTCCTTGAGTGCGAGAGGGTATTTCCGATTTTGGTGGTAAGAACCTAGAAATTCCCCGTGTGCGGATTTGTAGTTCCTAAAGCGGAAATTCCTTGAGTGCGGTTTCAGAGGACATTTTTAGATTTAGCTATAAATCTAGTTATTAACTTCTGGTTTATTCGTAAGTTTCACGTTCCAATCAGTCAAATCTCAGGTAAAAGTACAAAAAAGCATGATATTTGAAGAATAACGGATTCTACCGTTTTTTTTATCCCGTTTTAAGTTTCAAGCCCCAATAAGGTCGTTTCCTCACTTGTCGGTACGGTAGCGGTGCGGGGTCGGCATGCTCGGTATACGCGATACCCAGAGCTTACTGAGCGCCTTTATTTCAATGTTTCCTGATTGGCTCGGTATTTGCGGATGCGGGCAGGAACCGAGCTAATCAGGAAATACACATTGAAATACTATATAGGCGCTCGGTAAACTTTTGGTGCCGCGTATACCGAGCATGCCGATCCCGCACCGCTACCGCACCGACAGGTGAGGAAACGCCCTAAATCTACGAGTATGTACTTTTTATGGAAAATAAAAAATCCATAATTTCCATAAAACAATTGTTTTTACCGTTTTTTTTTCAGCGATCCTGTTATATAGTAAAGTCAAGGCTCCACCGACTTTTTCATGATCCAATGAACCTATGTACTTTCAAGATTAATTTTTTTTTTGCCATTTTTTGCGAAAGCCGCCATTGTAAAGTTTTACCAAAGAAAATTAGCCGCCGGAAAACCATTTTACGCCCCTGTGTGATTCACAATTCGTTACACATGGCGCTCAACATGTGGCCCAAAAATGTTCCATTTGTAACGAATTGTGAGCTTAAATGGGGACGAAGACATGGGAATGGCCGTGTAAACAAAGACCTCTTCGTTTTTCGGCAAAGGGGTTAAGCGAAATGCGCTGCTTAAGCCAAGGAGGGGTGGGAATGTGCTGTTCGCCTCAACGCCATTAGGGGGCATATTAAATGCAGGGGTATGTCAAATGCAGGGGCGTGTTAAGTGCGGGGGCGTGTTAAAGGCAGAGGCGTGTTAAATTCAGAGGCGTGTTAAATGCAGGGGCGTGTTAAATGCAGGGCGTGTGAAATGCAGGGGCATGTTAAATGCAGGGGCGTATTAAATGCAGGGGCGTGTTAAAGGCAGAGGTGTGTGAAATGCTGGGGCGTGTTAAATGCAGTGGCATGTTAAACGCGGGGGCGTGTTAAATGCATGGGCATGTTAAATTCAAACGTAAGGTTCTACGGCGAATTTTCAGGGCTGTTTGCGATCGAGATGGATGGCGCATCCGGTACAACCATGAGTTGTATGAACTGTACGATGAGCTGGAAGTTTCGAAAATCGTCAAATTACAACGACTTCAATGGGCAGGGCATGTACAAAGAATGGACGATGATCGCATGCCTAAGGGCGACCACAGAGTGAAAGCTGAAACTGATGCTTATGCTGGTTTTTGATTGCGAACACTCAGTGAAGAGAAGCGTTTACGTGAAACGTGCTCATGGAGCTTTCCCTGCCAATGTTGCTGAAGATCACATTCGTAATTGTCCGGTGTATTCGTTCATTTTTATGTGTGCTATGAATGAATTTTATAAAGAAAATCACCGGACAATTACGAATGCGATCATGAGCTTTAGCAATAGCATGGGCAGGGAAAGCTCAATGAGCACGTTTCACGTCAATGTTTCTCTTCACTGAGTGTTCACAATCAAAACACCAGCTTCAGCTTTCACTCTGTGGTCGCCCTAAGAGAGTAATGAATGCAGAACGAGTCGACGGAGCGAGACTGCGAAGACGACCGAGATATCGTTGGGAGAGCTCAGTTGGTGTGGATGCCGCGCAACTACTGGGCTTCCAAATTGAAGGTCGCGGTCACGTGATCGAGATAATTAGAGGACAACGATCCAGGCGGCCAAGGCCCCACGTCGGGCTGTCGCGCCACGATGCTGATGATGTTAAATTCAGAGGCGTGTTAAATGTAGGGGCATGAAGTGATTTCTTGGCAGCCAATTCTTTAATATCCACCCGGTAAAGGATTTATCTCGGTTTTCACAGACTCGCAAGTTTTTTTTTGTTGTAACATCGAGCGATTCATGGTGTGACGGCTTCTTTTATCCCCACTTCCGATAGTCGAGCTACATATCCAGCGACCGTCTAATCTGTGCTGAGGAGGTTTCGCTACTACAGTATCCCGGGGCGGTCTTCAAGACCATTATTTGCCTTCGTTTAAGCTCGCAATTCGTTGCATGTTTTCCTTCAGAAGGTTGCGTCTTTGCTTTATTCGATATATACGCTTACTTTGTTCAGCAAAGACACAACTCTGTCAGTTTGACAAATACTCGGCTATTATCGTGTCAACAAGTTGTCTAAATGGTTATGTGTTACGATGAATAACTAGGTAAGAGATACGTAGCAAAACAACCGACCAAACATTAGTAAGATGTACCAGCATGCATATCTTACTAAATTATTTGTTCAAACTCACAACAGTTAACACAGACACACATTGTCGGCAGAAGCAAAGCAGCCGCGGCGGCAGCATAATCTGTTTCTTGGGTAAATATGTTTTCTTAGTATCACCACAGACTGTCGAACACGAACCTGGTACAAGTGGACCGGTGTGTGTGTGTGTCAGAGGGCATTTCTACCAGGTTCGTGTTCGACAGTCTGTGGTGACACTTACGCCTCACAAATTTTCTGAAGAAAGAGCTTAATAATTGCACGATTTTTTTTTATATGTGAGCTATATGTAAGAGAGCACACTTACCCAAGATACGGACGATGCTGCTTGTTGCCGCTGCTTTGCTTCTGCCATCAATCAAATTCCCGCATAACAGTCGAGTATTTGTCAAATTGACAAAATTGTGTCTTTACTGAACAAAACCAAAGCACAAAACGTTGACAGAGAACACGCGAGCGCTGTGTAATATGCGCGCAGTCTAACCATGATTCACTTGACACACACAAATCAAGAATATTAGTTGGTCGATGAATTTTATTAGAGACAACTTGGCTAATAAAAACGAGTATTGTCTGACCTACGGGGATTTTTTAACTTTCAGTTTAGTTCAACTACAACATTTCTCCGGGTTTAAGATGAGTTTCAACCGAAAATTCGCTGAGTTTCCTAATTATTACGTGGTATAAACAACAACGAGTACTGGAGGAGGAATATAGTTAATAGTTAATAACAAGGTATTTTGGAAAAAAACATTATCTCACTCTGAAGGAAAAAAAATGTTAATTGCAAAAAAGGTCTGGGAGCAGCTCAGTGGAGGATCAGTGGACCAACATGAAGAACGTCGATGTTCTGTGCTACTTATTGTCGCTGGAGACGCCATCATGATTACACCCGTCTCTCCCAAGGAAGAAGTTTTTGATTATTCTAATTGTTTATCAATTGCATTCGTACAAATTCTACCAATGGTCTCCGAGATGGAAAGCCAGTTCAAAATTAATGGGCTATTTTCAATAACTTTCAGCGTTCAGGATGGAATGGATGTTACCCGTAATTTTGGTATAGTCGTTTATTCGAGATATTGAAGGGCTTCTTTTGTCTTGTCTATTTACCTTAACTCCTTGTGGAACGCATCGCGACAACTACTCCCTAAGAGATTTGTTTCATATGAGGCACGTTGCTAGCATATGCATCTCGTCTAATTAGTCGTATTCTGCGATAAGCCGGATAGGACTGGGTTTTTCCTACGTCTCTCATCACAGGGGGAAAGATCAACACAGCCATGGCCAAACGGCGGGTCTCACGAACCGGTGGTAGGAAACATCGGAATGTCGCCTAAACGCACTGAGCTACCGGCGGCCTCCAGGCTTCTGTCTGGTATCCTGTATATTGAATTGATTCGCCATTTCAAAACTATCAGCGACTATCTATAAAAATCGCATACATGGACTGGCGGCGCAGTCAGGGATCAAATTTTCAAAACATCAATATTTAACTCGTATTGAAAAAAAGAACACATAACACCTAACGATAATACAATTTTAAGAGTTGGCAACTTGGGGCTTTTAACACAAGTGCCGAGTATTTATTCAAAATAAAACCGTAAAATACGATTCCTTTTACTCCAAACGCATAACATACCCATTTCTTATACGTTCAGGTACATTGAAATATTTCGGAGCTCAATCGGTGAACTGAAGAGAGCTTCGAACAGTGGTCGGCCCGGTCCGTATGACAAAAATGATCGTGGTGGAAATCGTGGAAACAGTATGGGCGGTGGTGGTGGTGGCGGTGGAAACTTTGGAAGTCGTGGCAACATGGGCGGCGGCAGCGGCGGTGGCAACAATCGCAACAACCGTGTAGGAGGAGGAAGAGGAGGTAATTTGATCGCAACTGGAACTAAACATGCTCAAAATCACCATGTGAGTGTTTAATTCGTTATGTCATTATGAATATTGCTCAATTCACAGGAAACTGGGGCAGTGACTTTGGCGGAAACCGTTCTGGTGGAAATGGAGGAGGAGGTGGTTTTGGAGGTGGAAACATGGGAGGTGGTGGTGGCGGCTTCAACGGTGGCGGATTCAATAACGGTGGCGGTTTCGGCGGCGGTGGAAATAATGACGGTGGCTTCAATAATGGCGGAGGTAGCGGAGGTGGCTTTGGCGGTGGCAATTTCGGAGGTGGCAACTTTGGTAGCAATTTTGGCGGCGGCGGCGGCAACAATCGCGGAAATAATTTCAACGACAACAATGACAATTTTGGTGGCGGCAACGGCTTCGGAAACAATCGAAATAATATGGGAGGCGGCGGCAGCAACAACGGAGGTGGGGGCAATTTTGGCAGTAACGACTTCTTCGGAAACAATCAACAACAAGGTGGTGGCGGTGGAATGAGCAGCTTCGGACCGATCGGAGGTGGCCGTAACAATGATGACAATGACGGCCTATATACCGTCCATATGCGTGGTTTGCCATATTATTGTTATGAAAATGACGTCCGCGATGTAAGTATATGAAAAAAGGATTTAGGGAAAAATACAAAAAAAAACAGCACTTAACTAGGTTTCTGTTTATTACAGTTCTTCGCCCCATTGCAACCCAACAATGTAAAAATCATCTATAATAACAAGGGAATGCATAGCGGAACGGCCGATGCCTATTTCGAGTCAGAACTGGATGCCCAAGATGCCATGAAAAAGGATCGCGAACAAATGGGAAATCGTTACATTGAATTGTTTTTCGATGGCAAATCGCAAGGCGGAAATAACAGACGTCTTTAAGAGCGGGAGTAGCAGCGACGAAATGATTTGAAATGAAGGAGATTGTGAGGAAGATGCAAGTAATTGTTAAGATGACAGACAAAATTAACATGTTTCATGTAAATCTTTTACTTTTCATGTTTAATGATTACTTAGAAATTAACATAGAAAGAAAAATGGAAATTTTAACAAAGACTCAACACGACATAAATTATTAATATGTCAACTGAAGATTATAATATCAACTGGAAAGAAATAAAGTTGTAAAAAACAAATTGTCTTGATGTTACTGTATCGTCTCTATGCGGACGCATATTTTTTTAATTTGTGTCGTTGAGGTTGTTTTGACGATAGCAGTACCCTTCACTTGAATATACAAGGCATGTAATGGGTATTCGTATCCCGCTTCTCTGATAATTTCACCGTCTCAGAATATCCAACAAGGTATTGCGGAGTTTTAAATTAGTTTTTCACAGATTTTTCAATGGCGAAGTTCTTCTCATCTGATACTCATTTGCAATAACCACTAGTGGGGCCTAGCGCGTCAACTATTCCATGTCGCTTAGCTGACGTTTCGTTGGCATAAGACAGTTTCGGACGATGCACGTTGCCACCACACCGCTTGACTTTAAAAATCTAGCTGTCTTACAACAATATAATGATCAATTTCATCATCATCATCATCGTGGCGCGACAGCCCGACGTCGAGCCTTGGCCGCCTGGATCATTGTCCTCCAATTATCTCGGTCACGTGACCGCGTCCTCCAATTTTGGGAGCCCAGCAGCTGCGCGGCGTCCACACCTACTGAGCTCTCCCAACGAGATCTCGGTCGTCCTCGCAGTCTCGCTCCGTCGACTCGTTCTGCATTCATTACTCTCTTAGGCATGCGATCATCGTCCATTCTTTGTACATGCCCTGCCCATTGAAGTCGTTGTAGTTTGACGATTTTCGAGACTTGCAACTCATCGTACATTTCATACAACTCATGGTTGTACCGGATGCGCCATCCATCTCGATCGCAAACAGCCCCGAAAATTCGCCGTAGAACCTTACGTTCAAAAGTGTCTAGCATGTTTTCGGAGGCTTGAGTTAGGGTCCATGCTTCGCAGCCATAGCATAGCACTGGTCGTATAATGGTTTTGTATACGCGGAGCTTCGTGTTTCTGTGCACATGCTTCGATTTCATTATGGGGAGAACCGAGAAAAAAGTCTTATTAGCTAACTGTATCCGTCGCTTGATTTCGTCAGTTTCGTTGGCGTCCCTTGACAGGTTGGAACCCAGGTAAATGAAGTTGTTCACGAACTCGATGTTGAGGTCCCCCACATTGATGCTCGGTTGTGCAGGTGTCCTTGTCACCGATTGCATCATTATTTTAGTTTTACCCTCGTTAATACGTAATCCAACTTCTTTTGCAGCGGTATCGAGCGTATGCAGAAGTTCTTCTGCGTCAGCCAATCTTCGGGACATGATGTTGATGTCGTCGGCGTACGCTGCTAATTGTGTCGACTTGATGAGTAGCGTCTTGCTGTTGTCCATATTCATGGCCCGAGCAACGTATTCCAATGCTAGGTTGAAGAGCGTCGGTGCCAGTCCATCGCCCTGTTTCAAACCAGTGCGTGTTTCAAATAGATCAGTAAGTCTATTCTGGATCCTGACTTGTGAGACGGAGTTGGTCATCGTCATCTTTGTCAGTCGCACTAATTTTGCCGGTATACCAAATTGCAGCATGATGTTGTACAGTACTCCACGATCGATACTGTCGTATGCCTGCTTGAAGTCGACAAAGATTTGGTATACGTTTACGTTGTATTCCCAGCACCTCTGGAGTATCAGTTTGACTGAGAAGAGCTGATCGGTTGTGGAGCGACCAGGTCTGAAACCGCTTTGATATTCGCCAATGACTCGTTCTACGTACGGTTTTATTCTATTTTCCAGAATTTTCGTCAAAATTTTATAGGACGTACAAACTAGTGAGATGCCCCTGTAATTCTCACACAGCAGTTTACCCTTTTTATGAATTGGACAGATGATGCTTCTGCGCCAATCGTCTGGGATCTCCTCGTTCTCTCATACTCGCAGGAGTAATTGATGTATGGCATTAACTAGACTCGTTCCACCGAATTTTAGCAGTTCAGCTGGAATCTCGTCAGCGCCCGGCGCTTTATTTCGTTTTAGTGACCGCAAGGCGAGATCAACTTCCTCTACTGTCGGGGGTTGAATGGGTGGGCCTAGATCAACAATATCGTCGAGAGCTTCCTGTGTGGGGATGTTAGATGGTCGGTTTAGAAGCTCTTCAAAATAAGAGGCCCATCGTTTGTTAATACGATCGGTGTTGCTGATGATGTTTCCATCCTTGTCCTTACAAAGGCTAGTCCTGGGTTGGTAGCCGTTCTTAATTGCATTTACTAGTTTGTACGCTTGTCTGGTGTTCCTATTAGCTAAGTTTTCGTTTATGTTCAGCAACTGCTCGTCAAAGTATTTACGTTTCTTACGTCTAATTATTCTATTCGATATTCGCCGTAGCTCGTCATATTTTTCTCTTCTGGCTCTGGTTCCTCGTTGAATCCATTGTCTGTAGACCTCTTTCTTCGCGTCAAGTGAATTTTTGCATTCTTCGTCGAACCAGTCATTTCGCGCTCGCCGGGCTTTATATCCCACGACCTTCTCTTCGACATCCTTGATGGTACCCTTGAGTTCTTCCCAGAACCCATGGACGCCTGTGTTGCTGATGTTGTGTAGCATAGGTGATAGTTTTTCCTCAAGGGCGGTAGTATATGCCACCGCTGTAGCATCACTCAAAAGCTTATCAACCGCAAAGATTTTGGGAGGGCTGATTCTTGATTGGTGCAATGAGGAAATTCTACATCTGTAGGTCGTCTTCACCAAGTGATGATCTGAGTCGCAGTTTGCTCCTCGATAGGAGCGGACATCCATGAAACTAGACGCCCATCTCCTGCAAATGAGGACGTGGTCAATTTGGTTGACGGTATGTGCGTCTGGAGACTTCCAGGTCTGCTTGTGAATGCGTCGATGCGGGAAACACGTAGAGCTTACGACTATATTCCTGCTGCAGGCGAAGTCGATAAGTCGCTGGCCATTATCGTTACATTCTTCATGGAGGCTGTGGCCTCCAGTGGCCCCCCGGTGCCAACTTTCATTTCCGACTTTCGCGTTAAAGTCTCCCAGCAGCAATTTGACGTCGTTTGTTGGAAGTGAGTCGAAGAGAGTTTCAAGGCGGGCGTAGAACTCGTCTTTTACTGCGTCTTCTTTAACTTCAGTGGGGGCATGCACATTGATGAGCCAGAGATTGAAGAATCGAGTCTTGATGCGAATCGCACACAGCCGTTCATTTATGGGTTTGAAGTCAGTAATGTGCGGCTTGAGGTGATTGTTCACTAAGAATGCTACTCCAAACTCCTTGCGGCCCGATGGTTTGCCACTTGTAAAAATATGCGATTTCTTGTCATTGATCTCGCTGCCAAGCCAATTTGTTTCCTGGACTGCAGTTATGCTCAGTTTGTACTTTTCGACCTGTTGAAGGAGAGCCTTTTCGGCCCCCGGTTTGTTCAGGGAGCGTACATTCCAGGATCCGAAAGAATAATCCTTTAGCCGTTTGTGTGGTCGTCGTTGTTGATCCGTCCAATCCGAGGCTTTTGTTCCAGGTTTCTTGAAATGGAGTGATCAATTGCGCAGAGATAACTAGTCACCTAGATAGTGACATAAATGAAAACTAGGTTGCCATAAAAAATGCGTACATTTCATGGCATCGGATTGTTGAAAGAAAGGAGCTGAAGGTTCGTTTGGCTGCAGCATCAGACGATAATCGAAGCAGCATCGAACTCCTTTACCGTCAGAAAGCTCGAGAAGTTCAGCGTAGTGTACGACGCGATACACAAGTTTACGCGAAATCTCTTTTAGCCTCAGCAGAAGAAGCCGCAAGAAGTAACATCTTAAACGTCGTATACGGTGTCATCAAGCAGTTTACAGGTGGTCGTAACTTCTACCAACATCCGGTGAAGGATAGCGACGGAAAGCTACTTATCTTGGAAGAAGATCAAATGAGGCGGTGGAAAGAACACTTCGCCGCGGTCTTGAACCGTGTAACCTCTGGTGAAGTTCCCCCTCATAGATAATTTAGCTAACCATCAGAATGTACGTATACGGTCCACTGCCCCGACTAAAGAGGAAATAGTCACTGCAATTATTGCACTAAAGCGAAGAAAGGCCGCCGGACTCGACGGTATCCTTGCCGAACTTTATCAAGCAGCGCCAAGCGTAACTGCCGATTTGCTGCACCCACTTGTTGATAAAGCGTGGAATACAGAGACCTTTCCCACTGAGTGGAAGGAAGGTTTGATCATCAAACTTCCCAAGAAGGGTAGCCTCACAGACTGTAATAATTGTAGAGGCATTTGTGTGCTCCCTGCCGTTGCCAAGATAAAAGCTAAAATCGTCCTGGAAAGACTAAAGGCCCACTTGAGAAAGCACAATTGATGAAGACCAGGCTGGTTTTCGATCCGGATTCTCCAGTGTCGATCACATTAACACCTTGCGAATCATCATCGAGCAATGCATTGACTACGATTCTCCGCTTCACTCGCTTTTCATCGATTTCGAAAAGGCTTTCGATAGTGTGAACCGGGACTCCATATGGACGGCCTTACGCAGGGGAGGCAACCCTGAGAAGCTTGTGGAAAGTTTCCGTAGGAGTCACAAGAAACCTGCAAGTTTTCGTCAACTCATGTCTTCATCGAATTTTAAGAATATTCTGGCCCGAAACAATATCAATTGAAGAGCTAAGTCGGCGTACGGGGTAGATGCCAATCGACGAATTGATACGCTACGCAGGCGAAAATGGCAGTGGACAATTTACCCATGAATGGATATTTTTAAGAATTTTTTTGTTTTAGGAAATATACAATATTTGGGAAGACAGCATTTATCTAATATTGCGCAAGAAAATGAAAGATTCGCCACACAATGGACAAGTCAGGTAGCAATAGCCCATAGCCTAAAAAATGTAATTCCTGGTGAAGTTGCGCCAGAAGTAGTCGACGAAGCATTGAATTCGATGGATCCTGAAAGAGAAGCAAATGTCAATACTTCCGAAGATGTAGATACGAGGAATGCCAGTTTCATTGATCCAGGTCTTTGGCCGTCACCTTTGCAAAAATCATTCGTCGATGCGAACATTATGGATTTGGCATTAATTGGAGAATTCTTTCCATTTCATTAAAGAGAATTTTCACAAAACTCAAGAAATTTCCGCTTGAGGACCTACACATTTCTCTGTGTGGGTGCTAGGTTCTTACTACCTAAAGCGGAAATGGACTACATAAAGCGGACATGCCGCTATTAAGGATTCTCTCTAAATGCAATAGAG
This sequence comes from Chloromyia formosa, assembly GCA_964017055.1. Lineage (NCBI taxonomy): Eukaryota > Metazoa > Arthropoda > Insecta > Diptera > Stratiomyidae > Chloromyia > Chloromyia formosa. Next base: position 53,976,336 of record OZ024818.1, read on the forward strand.
ACAATTCTCCCATTAAGGCGAAATCCATAATGTTCCATCGATGCTCTTGTTTCAAGAGGACATCCAGAAATTGGAGACATGCAGTTTCCTATGGATTAACAGAAGCGGCATTTTTCAAAAACACACGCAGTAAGGAAATTGAATAATGGCGAATCATTGAATCGGAGATGGCTCATTTATTCGAAGAGTGTGGACCGAGTGTATTGTTTTTGTTGCCAAATATTCGCCATAAAAACTTTCGCGTTAGGAACAATTGATTTTCGGAACTGGAAGCACATCAATGAACGCTTAGAAGAGCACGAAAAATCATCGGGACACGTAAAAGCAGCCTGTAAATGGGCGGACTGTGAGTTAAGGCTTTCTTCACACCAGGGTATGGATTCTAAGAACCAAAAACTAATGAGTGAAGAAATTCGGCGTTGGCAATGCGCTCTCGAACAACTCATGGCAATAACATAATGTATTGTATTTGGGTCAACATAACATGGCTTTCGAGACTCGTCCGACAAGCTGTTCACGAAAAGCAATGGAAATATTTTGGGGCTCGTGGAATTAACCGGAAAATTTGACGACGTCATGCGTGAACACCTGCGCCGAATTTCCGGAAGTGACATCACTGTGAAAAAAGGATACAAAATGAGCTCATTAATCTTTTAGGCGAAAACGCCCTAAAAAATATCATTCAAAAAGTTGAAAAAGCTCGTTACTACTCCATTAAATTGGATTGCATTCCATTTAGAACAAATGTCAATCACGGTGAGGTTTGTGTAGATTGATGATATGGGAGTCGATGTCAGAGAACAGGGTTTAAAAACGTGAAAGACTCCACAGGCAAAGGGCTCACAGATTGCTGATAGAAAAACTTTCAGAGAATGGCTTGAAATTCAAGTGGAGGACTGTCGTGGGCAGGGGAACGACAATGGCGCTAATATGGGCGGAAAAAAAGGCGTTCAGGCAAGGATTCTCGGAAAAAGAAGATGTTTGATTACGAAAGCCAAGATGAAGTTCCTTCCGTACATTATTAGCGTTGCCAATTACTGTCGCGAGAAAAAAGGTTTTTAAAAATTAAAGCTAATCAAAACATACTTTCGATCAACGATGGGACAGGAGAGACTCAATTCTTTGGCGTTACCATCAATTGAGAACGTGGATTTAAGTACGCTAATTACTGAATTCGCAGAGACGAAAGCACAAAAAGTTAATTTTGTTTAAATACATGTTGAATTTTATGCTGTGAATAATGTGTGACTGGATTTTTATTATTAAGAAAATCAGCACATTTTCTTAATAATAAAAATCCAGCCTTATTGATAATTTTAATAAAATTTTATTAAAACATCATTGGGGGGCAAAACACCTTTTCCATAGTCCTCCACGTGGGCGCTCCTGGTAACGGTAGTGTTTAAAACCGCTAACGGTCAAGTCTTAGCGATAAGATAGTTTGGAAAAAGGCAGATAGCTGTAGCCTGAATGGCTGACCAACACCTAAGCGTATCAGGTTTAGTAGGATGGAATGACTTGCGTAGTTGGACCTGCAACATAGTTGTGTGAACTTCAGCACGTTTATTAAACGATCTGAAGCAGCTTCTTCCGAGGCCATCCCCTGAATGGGGTTAAGCGATATGCTGACAACTCTTCCTTGCAAAAACCACTCCACGTCAAGAAACGTGGAACAAAAGCCTCGGATTGGACGGATCAAAAACGACGACCACGCAAACGACTAAAGGATTATTCTTTCGGATCCTGGAATGTACGCTCCCTGAACAAACCGGGGGCCGAGAAGGCCCTCTTTCAACAGGTCGAAAAGTACAAACTGAGCGTTACTGCAGTCCAGGAAACAAATTGGCTTGGCAGCGAGATCAACGACGCACACAATTCTTTCAAGTGGCAAACCATCGGGCCGCAAGGAGTTTGGAGTAGCATTTATAGTAAACAATCACCTCAAGCCGCACATTAGTGACTTCAAACCCATAAATGAACGGCTGTGTGCGATTCGCATTATGACTTGATTATTCAATCTCTGGCTCATCAATGTGCATGCCCCGGCCCCCACTGAAGTTAAAGAAGACGCAGTAGAAGACGAGTTCTATGCCCGCCTTGAGACTCTCTTCGACTCACTTCCAACAAACGACGTCAAATTGCTGCTGGGAGACTTTAACGCGAAAGTCGGGAATGAAAGTTGGGACCACTGGAGGCCACAGTCTTCATGAAGAATGTAACGACAACAGCCAGCGAATTATCTACTTCGCCTGCAGTAGGAATCTAATCGTAAGCTCTACGTGTTTACCGTATAGACGCATTCACAAGCAGACCTGGAAATCTCCAGACGCACATACCGTCAACCAAATTGACCACGTCCTCATTTGCAGGAGATGGGTGTCTAGTCTAGTGTGATGGATGTCCGCTCCTATCGAGGAGCAAACTGCGACTCAGATCATCACTTGGTGAAGACGTCCTACGAATGTAGAATTTCCTCAGTGCTCCAATCGAGAATCAGCCCTCCCAGAATCTTTGCGATGCTACAGCGGTGGCATATACTACCGCCCTTGAGGAAAGACTATCGCCTATGCTACTCTACGTCTACGACTCAACCACGTCCCCCAGTCGTGGCGACGAGTTCGAGTCGTATTCATACCAAAGGTAGGGAAGAGAGGACATGAAGGTGCGAAGGACTTCAGGCCGATCAGCTTATCCTCCTTCGTACTCAAAACGCTAGAGCGTATCCTAGACTTCCACATCCGACAATTCCTGGAAGGCTCACCGCTCTCGAAGTCACAGCACGCCTACATCAGAGGTAGATCCACAGAAACGGCTCTCCATGAGGTGGTGCGTGCCATTGAGCAGAGCCTTCAGTATAAGCAATATACATTATCAGCTTTCCTCGACATAGAGGGTGCTTTCAACAACGTCAGCATCGAATCTATTCACGACGCCCTATCAGATTTGGGAGTAGAGGCAGGAATCCGCAGATGGATAGTGACTCTGCTAAGATCTAGAATTAATCATGCGGACTTGGGATATAGCCATCTAACCAGGTTTGTATGCAGAGGGACACCTCAGGGAGGCGTCATCTCTCCATTACTATGGTTAGTGGTTATCAACAAAATCCTAACCAGGCTTGACAGGGAAGGGATTAAAGTGGTCGCGTACGTGGATGATGTGGCAATAGTAGTGTCAGGAATGTGCCTCTCCGTGATAAGTCAAATCATGGAAAGGGCTCTGGATATGGTGAGCGCCTGGGCCACAAGCTGTGGACTGGGCGTTTTACCCTCCCTAAACTAAACGGTCAGTTACTCCAACTATCACCCAGCACAAAGTATCTAGGTGTCATTTTAGATACGAAGCTCAGCTGGAAGTTAAATATTGAAGAACGGGTGAAGAAAGCCTGCATCGCTTTCTACGCCTGTAAGAAAACCTTCGGAAAAAGATGGGGCCTTAAGCCAAATATGGTCCTTTGGATGTACACAGCAGTAGTCCATCCGATTCTCTCATATGGGTCGTTAGTTTGGTGGCCAGCACTTGCTAAAGGATATAACATAACAAAACTTGGCAGGGTGCAAAGGACGGCTTGTCTTGGCACTACAGGTGCCATGCGAACTTGCCCGAGGGAAGCGCTAAACGTGATCCTGCATCTTCCACCAATAGACCTCTTTATTAAACAGCTGGCGGCGGGCAGTGCAGTCAGGCTCAGAGACTCGGGAGCCTGGACTGCCAAGCCGTACGGCCATAGCAACATCCTCAACCAGTTGCCACGAGATGTGGTCAACATAAAAACAAACTTAACTGTGCCCAAACTGAGGTTCGACAGAAGCTTCTCTGCCAAATTCTCCACCAGGGCTGAATGGAGGGGGAACGAGGTGGTGAAGGACTTTGACATCACGGTTTTCACCGACGGGTCGAAAATGGACTGCGGCGTCGGTGCAGGAATCTTTTCCGAAGTACTGAATATCTCGGAGAGCTATCGCCTCCCGGACTATGCCAGCATTTCGCAGGCGGAAACTATCGCAATTATGAAGGCGTGTCTCACTCTCAGTGATATACCAGATAACCAGAACATCGCCATTTGCTCAGACAGCCAGGCCGCTATCAAGGCACTGAACTCGGTGAGTACTTCCTCCAAACTGGTCGAGCGGTGTGGGGAAGAGTTAACTCGCCTTGGCAGACGGCTCAATATCACCCTGCTCTGGGTGCCTGGTCATAGAGACATTGAGGGAAACGAAAAAGCCAATGAGCTAGCCGGGAGGGGGGCCGTTTTGGAAAGTTCTCATGCGGAATCTGTTTGTATTCCGCTGAAGACTGTTAAGAGCAAGATCTCGTACTACCTTGTTGCGGATTCCAAATAGCGGAATCTGCCCACCTGCGCCGTATCAAGGAAGATTTGGCCCTCCTATGACAGTAGGAAAACATCTGAGCTATTAACCAAGTCCCGTAGGGATGTCGCCAGGCTCATGGCGGTCATTACAGGACATTGGCCTATCGGAGAACATGCAATTAGACTTGGGATCCCTTTTAATCCGCACTGCCGCAGCTGTGAAAATGAGGATGAAAAGGAAACCCTCACTCACTTCCTCTCCGAATGCCCGGCCTTTGCTAGGGCCAGACATCGAGCATTGGTCGAGGCCTTTCTTGTTAACCTGGAGGATGTATCGGGGTGAAGATCGGGGAGCTGCTATACTTCCTGAACTCCTCCTTTTGGATCTAGGCATCCTTCCATCTTTTGTTAGCCAAACCATCTTATAACCGATTTTGCCGAGGTTTGTGATTACAAAACGGCGCATTCGCGCTAATTGGGCTCTGGCAAGTTGTGCTTCAGCCACCACTTATACCAACCATGCTACACTACATCAGCAACACAGGCGTCCATGGGTTCTAGGTAGAACTCGAGGGTACCATCAGAGATGTCGCAGAGAAGGTCGTAGGATATAAAGCCCGGCGAGCGTGGAATTACTGGTTCAACGAAGAAGGCAAAAAGTCACTTGACGCGAAAAACGAGGCCTACAGACAATGGATTCAACGAGTAACCAGAGCCAGAAGAGAAAAATATGACGAGCTACGGCGAATATCGAATAGAACAATTAGACGTAAGAAACGTAAATACTTTGACGAGCAGTTGCTGAATATAAACGAAAACTTAGCTAATAGGAACACCAGACAAGCGTACAAACTAGTAAATATAGTACAACTAAGAACGGCTACCAACCCAGGACTAGCCTTTGTAAGGACAAGGATGGAAACATCATCAGCGACAACGATGGCATTAACAGACGATGGGCCTCTTATTTTGAAGAGCTTCTGAACCTACCATCTAACATTACCACACAAGAAGCTCTCGACGATATTGTTGATCTAGGCCCACCCATACAACCCCCGACAGTAGAGGAAGCTGATTTCGCGTTGCGGTCACTAAAACGAAATAAAGCGCCGGCTGCTGACGAGATTCCAGCTGAACTGCTAAAATTCGGTGGAACGGGTCTAGCTAATGCCATACATCAATTACTCCTGCGAGTATGGGAGGACGAGGTGATCCCAGACGATTGGCGCAGAAGCATCATCTGTCCAATTCACAAAAAGGGAGATAAACTGCGGTGTGAGAATTACAGGGGCATATCACTTGTTTGTACGTCCTATAAAATTTTGACAAAAATTCTAGAAAATAGAATTAAGCCGTACGTAGAACGAATCATTGGCGAATATCAAAGCGGTTTCAGACCTGGTCGCTCCACAACCGATCAGCTCTTTACGGTGCTGGGAATACAAAGTATACCAAATCTTAGTCGACTTCAAGCAGGCATAAGGCAGTATCGATCGTGGAGTACTGTACAACAACAACCAGCGAAATTAGTGCGACTGACTAAGACGACGATGACCAACTCCGTCTCTCAGGTCAGGATCCATAGATCCATAGTAGACTTACTAATCTATTTGAAACACGCACTGGTCTGAAACAGGGCGATGGACTGGCACCGAAACTCTTCAACCTAGCACTGGAATACGCTATTCGGGCTATGAATATGGACAACAGCAAGACGCTACTCATCAAGTCGACACAATTAGCAGCGTACGCCAACGACATCAACATCATGTGCCGAAGATTGGCTGACGCAGAAGAACTTTTTCATACGCTCGATACCGCTGCAAAAGAAGTTGGACTACGTATCAATGAGGGTAAAACTAAAATAATGATGCAATCGACGACAAGGCACAACCGAGCATCAATGTGGGGGACCTCAACATCCAGTTCGTGAACGACTTCATATACCTGGGTTGTAATTTGTCAAGGGACGCCAACGAAACTGACGAAATCAAGCGACGGATACAGTTAGGTAATAAAACTTTTTTCTCGGTTCTCCCCATAATGAAATCGAAGCATGTGCACAGAAACACGAAGCTCCGCGTGTACAAATACAAAACCAGTGCTATGCTACACGGAGAGAAATCGGTGCAATCAATTTTACAAAATCAAACAATAAATTTCATCACATCCGATTTTCCCAACTTTGTAGTGAAAATTCATTAAAAAACGGCAGATATGCATTGGAAGTTACTTCAACGTAATTACTTTAATTGCCGTTGGTTAAGCCTTCTAATTATTGCAGAGTAATGAACTGAATCATTGCAAGGGATTTTTACTGAAAAAGGTAATATTAATTGCATTTGATGTAATCTTCACAATTCCTTGTAGTTAATAGTAGAATTTCATTGGAATGGAAGTGAAACTTATTACATGAATGACATGATCCTATGAAGAATAAAAAAAACTAAATAGTATTCATTGCATATGCAATTATTTTAACTAATCCTTGTATAAAATACTAAGGCCCGTATTCATAGTCGTCCCTTAAATATTCCTTAGCTTAAGTTAAGTTTTCCCTTAAGTATTTCTTAAGTTTTTTTTGTATTCATAGTCGACCCTCAAATTTTCCTTAACTTTAAATTAAGTTTTTTTCAAGGGTTAAATCGTCCCTTAAGATTTACTTAAGTTAAAGTTAAAGAAAATTTGAGGGTCGACTATGAATACAAAAAAACTTAAGAAATACTTAAGGGAAAACTTGTTGTATTAATATGAACAGCTATGCATTTATTGCACATTTTCAATCCTCATACCAGAATCGTACATTCAAAAATCCTCAAAATCTTACAGATGTGATTTCATTTAAGTGCAACCATAAACTATAATATGTACAAAAAATGATAATACGATACGATACGTATGACCATTCACATCTTCACCACTACACTTGAAAAGGATTGTCAGAACGCACGAAAAAATCAAACTAATTTGATCGCTCCAGCACGTCGCTGCTTGAGTAAACACTCTCATTGGAAAGCATGTATTTGTTTTTCAGACAACTCATGGTTTTTATCTAAACATATCGAGGATCCCAAAACCATGCCACATGTATCTTATCATATGACACGATCCATTGATCCTCATAAAAACTGAATTTATGGTTACATATGAATACATTCGTCCTCGCCACTCAAAAAATTCCTCTTCAGAAGAGGTGTCGTCAAACAACATTTTCGGACTTTATTTATTTATTATTTCACGAATGTAATATAAATCGAAACGAATGTGCACTGCCAGCAAAGATAGACTGATTAGGTGTGAGAGTTTTGGATAAAAAAGGTTCCTCAAGCTAAAAAGATTACTTAAGTGCGGTCTTTGCCAACCTTAAATTTTCCTAAGATATTACTGAAGTTTACCCCTTAATTCTGTCTATGAATACAAAAAACCTTAACTTAAACTTGACTATGATACCCTTAAGTTTTACTTAAGGGAACCCTTAAGTAAAACTTAAGGGAGGACTATGAATACGGCCCTAAGATATTACTTAAGTTTACCCCTTAATTCTGTCTATGAATACAAAAAACCTTAACTTAAACTTAACTTTAGTTTTCCCTTAAGTAAAACTTAAGGGACGACTCTGAATACAAAATCGGCCCTTAAGGGTAGTTTAAGTTAAGTTTTTTGCTAAGGGAGGACTATGAATACGGCCCTAAGACTTTTATTTATTGCATATGTAATGATTTTCACTATTCCATCCACAAAATACTAAAATCTCATTGCGATAATAGTGAAATCTATTACATGAATGATATGATTCTACAAAAGCAAAATAATATTCATTGCATATGTAATGACTTTAACTATTTCTTGTATAAAATAGTAAAATTTCATTAGGATAATAGTGAAATGTATTACACGGATTATACCTGCGTTGTAATTAGAACGGCATGCTTTTCAGTCTAAGCGACGCCGCGCTGTTATCAAGTAAATGTGCTTACTTTGCGAAAGTGATTAGTGAGTGAATAGTCGATGCGGTATGCCCCACTAGGGGATAAAGCAAAGTAATAATAAAAATCAACCTTTGATTATGCTGACATATAAACTTTTTATCGTCAAACTTAATTAGACAGTTCTTCTTATGATTTATGCAGACTGCAGGCTCGAAGTACTGGCTTTTTAGTTTTTGTATTAGTTGCGTGTTGTGACATAATGAGGCGACTTCGGAGTGCGGTTTAAATAAAGATAATTAAAAAAATAAAATTCTAATTAACTTAATCCCAGTTGAATCCTATTTTTCAAACTTAATCGCCGTTGGTCGTGCATCCTTTTGTGTTTTTTTACGAAATTTAGTGTAGTGCAATTTGGTAAGTATATAATCCCATATAGCCATATTTTTTCCATTTATTATAAAATGTAATAAAATCCACCTCCACCTTATTGACTTTGCTATTTAAATTTTTTTATTAAATTTAAATTATTAATAAATTAATTTTTCGGATGCATTTCGACATTGGTTACTGTCGTCCTCAGCAAGTACATTTAAATTTAAAATGTTGTTTAGGCAAAACTCAGATTCTAAATCTGCACCCAAAAAACACAAATAAATAATAAAAAAAAAAACTATACCACTATTTGTGTTAGGCAAATTACCTAATGAGTAGACTAATACGAGTATATGAGTTTATTTGAATTTAAAACAGAATTAATATGGAAACCAATACGGAACAAAACTTTGACGAAAGTCTCTCAAATGTTGTATACGAGTATATTTTGGAACCAGTACAAGACGATTTGTCTGATATAAGACAATTATTACATGATTGGAACTTGTCGGAACTTGAGGTTCTATTTACAGGTACTCCTCAACATTGTTTTTCTATATTAGTCGCTATATTTATATAAACATTATTTGTGCTCCTAACATAGAACACAAAATTGACCGGCAGTGTTTGATAGATATTACAACTTCAGACATTGACGTATTAATACCAAAGGAGCTGTTAAACCTCAGAATAAAATTCAAGGCAAAATTAGCAGCTTGGAGGGTTGCAGAGGTTAGTCAACGATTTTCCTAAAAAATCTTCGAAAATTGAAATATGCAATTATTGTGGAATTTCAGGGATATGTTTCTACTTCTATTGCGGATACTTTCAGTTTAAATTCTAGTATTCAAAGTGAAGTTTCAAAATGGCTAGAAAAGAACTCAGTCAAATCGGCATCACCTGTTTGCGCGAGTCCATCCGATACAAACATCCAGAAAGTGGAGAATTTAGTGAGTTCTAAAATGTTTTAGAAGAACATTTCCATTGTAGTGTAATCAATTAAACATTTTGATTGAATTTATTTTTGTAACCGATGAGAGACATGCCAAACGGTAGCTAATGGTTTCGTTATTAACATATTAATTTGATTAAGATCAACTCTGACCGCACTCATTGAATTGCACTCAGCATTTCCCTAAAATTTCCCACTCAATCACAAAAAAAAAAATCTTCATGTAGCGAAGAGAATTTGCTATAAAATATGGCTGGAGTCTGTATAAGCAACTCCACGATGAATTTGCAATTACCATTCCAAGGACTTCTTGGCCATCTCCCTATGAAATGTATGCTAGTCTTTGCTACAAATTATGCGGGTCTGGAGTAAATTTAATTCTATTGACATGCCAAAAAATGCCCAAGAATTCCTTGGAATGGTAATTGCAAATTAACCGTGAATTTGCTCATATAGCTTCCAGCCATATTTTATAGCAAATTCTCTTCCCCTAATGGAGAATTTAATTTTTGCGCTAAAAATAGAAATTTTTTCTTTTACGATTGGGTGAGAAATTTTCGAAAAAAGATAAGTGCAATTTGGTCGGACTTAATTTTCGGGCGGCTTTCATTAATTATAGCCTCCGCAGTCAGAGTTGACCTTAAACAAATCAATATGTTAATAATTAAACCATTAGCTACCGTTTAGCATAGTCTCATTGGTTTAAAAAAAAAAATCCCGAGTAGCAGTGCGTTCAGTATGTAAATTGACTACTCAATTTTCCATAAGTTGTCTATCCGTTTAATATATGATCTCTACCAGTGTTTTATCCGTTCTCCATTCTCCAGGATATTCAGCAAATAATGACGCTGTATAGCAAAGGAAAATACTTACTTTTACATGCGAATGAAAATACACCATTTACCTCCTCACAGCGAAAGGACCTTATCTCTATAATTGTCGACCACTGCATTGAAGAAAATATAAGATTGGGAACTGAACAATGCGAATATTTAGCTTCGAAAATTCAGGAACGTTTCCCATTAGAGTCAAAGGTGTGCCCACAATCTGCTTATTCATTACTAAAAAAATGTAACAAAACAAAAAAAAATTACAGGAAAGTTATTTTATAAAATCTGCACCAACAGGAAGAGCTCGAGGTCCTCTATATTCCTGTTACAACAATAAATTAAAGTATCGCCGAAAACAGGGTATTTTGAAGGGTCCATCTCGAAAAACTGAAAACAGGAAAACACCACCGACATCACCTGCAGAAATAATCGAAACACCTGACTGTAAGTTTTATTATCTTCATAGAAAATACCAAAATAAAATAACATTTATCTCCAGGTACAAATGCAAAAAATTGGCTTAGATTTAATCTTGAGCCATGGGAAGTGGTGGAAACGAAGTGGACAGAAACTTACTCTAGCAGACGATCAGATGTGCTATCCAAGTCTTTAGCTGACTTATTCAAAGAGTGGCCTATTTTGACCCAATCTAGAGCTTTGCGTTTGGTATGGCATAATTTACAGATATGTTTTTTTTTATAATACAGTTTGATTTCCCTTCAGATTGAATTGGACTTCATACAGCAGTTTGGTGAAAACTCCTCCCTTGCATTAAGGACGAAATGGGTGCAATTCTCCGAAAAGGTGACTGATGTTGCAGCCAACGAAAAACAGTCGAACATAAAAGACCTTGTTAATCAGGTGCAAAGCGAGACTATCGATAAAGGTACGAAATCATAATTTTATCAATTCCATAAAAAACTAAAATTTTTTCTTGTTGTCTCGTTTAGATTTTAAAGACTGCCTGATTTTCGAAATACTCCACTACTTGCTTCCATCTGCGAAGAAAATTAAAGTCAAGGACACCACAGTTGAAAGAGATAGAATTTGGCATACATCTGTGAAGGACTCCCTAGACAGCTGTATTTTTAAAGTTTCAAATCAAGGTGATATATTGATTGAATACCGAAAACTTGGTGATAAATACCAGAGTCTGGGTATGCGACTGCAACCAGTCATAGTACAGTGTGAATCGAACTTCTATATAGTTGTCGATAATGTTATTCACAAAGTAGATTCATTTCTGTCGGCTTTGGACAATTTATTTAAAATATTTTATGTACTAAACATTGAATATCCACAACAAAGCATTAATGTTTGGTATTTTATGCAAGAATACTTTTACGAAATTAAACTAGAAAAAACTTCATCGAATGTTAATGCTTTGTTGAATTCTTTAAAGTTTTAAATATTTTGCGATGTTTGCTTGCTTTATTTGTCACGAAACCTTTTCATATTTATGCAGCTATTCAAGCCATTTTAAGATATTCCATAAACATGAATTAATTTCCGATTATGTTTGTAGTCAAGGTAATTGTCCACAAAAATTTTCAAGCTTTTACAAATTAAAACGTCATCTTAATTTAGTTCATTCTAAAGCCGATAATCTGCCAACTATTATACCCTCACAGACAATAAAAAATAGTATAACATCCAGCATTGTAGATGATATTTCTTGTAATACGAACACGCTTTACGAAACTTGTAATACAATAGTGAACAAAGCAAATAATTTGAATACAGGCAACGTCTCCAATTCATTACAGCCACCTAAAGACAATATTGACGTAGTTGCAAATTCTTCTTCAAAATCAACATGTACTCTAAAAGAACAATATTTACATGACTTAAACTCAAATTGTTTGAAATTCGTATTAAAATTAATTAATGAAGATAGTTTGAGTAGAAAAACTGCTTTTCAAATACTTCAAGATATGAAAACTTATATTTTCGATCCGTTCATCACTTTATCAAAAAATATAGATCTCCCGTCAGCAATGGAAATAATTACTTCTTTTTGTAAAAACACGTTGTCGAATATTAACACTGAGCACAAATTGATTAAATTATTAGAAAACAGAAATGTTATAAAAATGCCAAAGAATATTACCATATCTACTGAAATTCAAAGTGTGATGAAAGATGGTGTTCCTTCATTGAATTATTCAAACATCAAAGCTACTATTCTGTCGATACCACTAATTATACAAAATTTTTTTCAAACGCAAAATTTACTTGAAGATACCCTAAAAAACACGCGAAATTGTGCAAATAAAGAAAATGGTGATATTGACAATTTTGCATCAGGGTCAATTTGGAAGGATGCGTATTTCACATTGTCGACAGAAAATAAACTAGCCATACCATATTTTCTATATTACGATGACTTTGAACCGGGAAATGCATTAGGTTCCCATTCTTCTGCTAATTCAATTTCTGCTTTTTATCTGAATTTTCCTACAATTCCTAAACATAAGTTCTCTTTGTTGCAAAATATATTACCAGTAATGTTAATTAAAGCAAAGTACATGAAAGAGTATGAATATGAAGATATTCTTCAAAGCCTTTTTAATATTTTGCTAGATTTAGAAGTAAATGGATTGACTTTTTCAAATAATAAAATTGAAATAAAAGTTTATTTTATACTTGGGCTTGTTACGGGTGACAATTTGGGAATTAATTCAATTTTAGGTTTTTCTCGTTCATTTTCTGCATTATACTTCTGCCGTATTTGTAAATGTTCAAAAGCAGAAACTCGATATTTGTGCAACGAAAACAAAGAGAAGATGCGTAATATAGAAAACTACAATATTGATCTCGGTTTAAACAATCCTCAAATGACTGGAGTGTCTTCACCTTGTGTATTTAACAATTTACCGTCTTTCCATGCTGCGAAAAATTTCAGTGTCGATATTATGCATGATTTATTTGAAGGCGTTGTGAAGAATGATATGTCTTTAATCATTTTAGATTTTATAACTCAAAAAAAGTACTTTACTTTAGCTGATCTAAATGACAGAAAGCAATTATTTGATTATGGGTCAATAGATTCTGGGTCTGTTTCACCCGCGATTAAATTGGAAACTGTACAAAACAATAATTTGAAAATGTCAGCCAGTGAATTGATGTGTTTCGTTCATTTTTTTGGGATTATGGTTGGTGAATTTATTCCGTCAAATGATGAAATATGGATTTTTTTCCTGAATTTGCAAAATTTAATTGAGTTTTGTATGAAATCAGTATTTAGAGCAGAGGATTTGAAAGAGCTAGATGCTATTATAAAATTTGTAATGAGCAAGGTGGTCACCAGATGGTGTTCTTGGGGACGGAGCCGGAAGTTTGCCGAGAAGACCGTGAAGGTCCGGCGACGCTACAAGCGAATGCTCCTCAACGAGCTGAGCGGCGGCACATGCTTGTTCCAGCTCAGTTCGGGAGATGTGGGCGGGGTTTTTGCCCGCTCGTTGCCCCAGCCATTACATTGATAACATGTATCATGTGCCTTGGGGGTAGACGAACAACAAAGGATAAAACTGGGTCCCACTGACCCAGAAAAACTAAAAAAAAAAAAGTGCAGGCAATGACCGTCGACCGGCTCATGCTACACGCTCCGGGCCCTGATGGTTTGGACCCTTGGCCTCTTAACCCAATGCATAAAATGAACCCAACCAATGAGGTCCCGTGGCCGGCAAAAATGTTGGGACCTCCCAAAGCGGAACAAGAGATGAGGCCTTCACCTCATCTCGTCAACAACCTGGTCGGGAGGAATAGGGGGTTCCTCAAAGGAAAAGCCGCTTTTTTCCAAATTCAACACATTATACAATATTTATTCCAATAAAAGGAAAACACCCGAAAGACAATTCAAAATATCGAAAGAAAAAAAATACATATCAAAAATGTACATTAAAGTTATGGTGTGAAGAGAAAAATGAATTGTAGAAACTTAAAAATTCGTATAAAAAGAGAAAGAATTAATAATCAATAAAGGTTAAGCCTACTTACCCCAGAGTTGACGATGGCCACCGTAGACGCTGGAGCAACTGAAACGTTCATTTACAATTCGGATTTTATAAAATTTCAAAATTTAATCACAGATCTTCCTTTTCTCAGAATTCATTAATCAGCAGACAAAAAAATCATCATATATCGGAAATCGTCGCTCTTGAGGAATGACGACACTTGCATAACAGCTCTCAGCACCAGACAACGCGTGTGAACGCCGCATCAAATGTCACACCACTGCACTTACACGAATACCAATGAGTGCAATAAATTCACTTGAGAAATATACAGTCGCATCCACTAGGCCAGGGCACCACTAGAATCCTCCACCCCACTTTCGGCACAAGATTTGCCAATTCGTCTTCGCGAAATTTGACAGTTCCGAACAATTCCAATTAGAAAAAGTACAGGCGAATGGCAAATCCTATTGCGAGTCGAGCCGACCGCTGTGTCGTGGACTTGCCGACCTTCCTTTCGTTTCGCACCCGGACACCGTCTAGGTTAATTGTATGACACATGAATGCAACGAGGGTCGTAGTCAGCGTCACCGCAGGCCCGCACAGAAAAAGAACACTTTTTGTCTAATTTCTGCTTTGTCCGGCACGGAGATCACAGGCGCTTGCGTTCAATCGTGCCCCGGAATTCCTCGGGCGCACAGCAGGCATCAGAGAACCGAAAGCAAAGAATGGGGTACGCAGCTGCACCCCCGTAACACCAGCTCAACACAGATTCCGAGGTATCCTCTCGCGGCCAATAAAAAACTCGCGATGCGACAAATCCGGAGTTCAAAACGTCCACTCTCACGTTCGTCCGCTCGTGGTGGCCAATCTTCTTCCACCCCTTGATCTGGCGGCGGAATCCAATCGCCGCGATTTCTTTTTTTTTTCACACCCAAAGTGAAACCCTGCCGATGGCGTTGGCGGGTGATGAGCAACTCCGCGATTTGAAGGTTGTCAACGCGCGTCACTCATCACTGCGCCAACATGAAGTTGACGCCAAGTGATGGGTGCGCGCGAAGATTCGAAAAAAAAGGTGGTCATTACAGGGCAGGTTATTTTGCGCGGCCTGCCAAGTAAAAGAAGCTGAGGAACTTAACGTCGGATGTCACTGGTGCTGAAGATGCCAACTTCTTTGCCCTGCAGATCCGACAACAGGTAGCGGCCGTGACCCACTTTCTTAACCACGCGAGCCTTGACGAACTTGAAATCCAGCTTGGCGTTGTAGTGATCCGCCGCTTTACTTTGAGTAAAGTTCCGGCGGAGCACTTCATCACCAGGCTGGAATTCAACCTGTCGAGAGCGAAGGTTGTAGTGGGCCGCGTTTTTGGCGTGTGCAGCTCTAAGATTTTCTTGGACCTGTTGCCGGAGCAGCTGAACCCTGTCTTTGGCATCAACAACATCAGTAGCATCCCCCAGCAACTTCAGACGTCGCAAAAGCGCGTAAGTGTGGCCATGTGTGACCATAGGCTGACCAAATGCGACACAATACGGTGACGTATTAATGGCGGCATGGTGTGCAGATCGCAACGCACAGTTGATAGCGGAAAGTCTCACGTCCCAATCTCGCTGATTTGGGTGTATGTACGCCCGAATTGCTGCCACAACGGATCGATTGACTCGCTCAGAAGCATTTGCTTGCGGCGAGTAAAGAGCGGTGTAGAGATGCTTCACACCATATCGATCCAACAGCGAGTTGAAAGCGTGAGACTTAAACTGCACGCCATTATCCGTCACTATAGTCTCTGGCACTCCAAAGACATGAAATATCCGAGTTTCGAGCCAACTGGTCAGAATCTCAGCTGTAAACTTTTTGATGGGCTCCACAAAAGTGAATTTGGATAGATGGTCCAAAAGAACTATGGTTCCCACATTACCCGACTTGGATCTTGGAAATGGACCTAACAGATCCATGTACAACCGCTGAAACACGCGATCAGAGGTGAATTGCCCTACCATTGGTGATCGAAGACACTGGTTGGGAGCTTTGGTGGACTTGCATATATCGCACGAAGACACGTATTCTTTGACCTGGTTAGCCATTTTAGGCCAAAAGAATAACGTACGGAGGCGTTTTAACGTTTTATTAATGCCTCCGTGAGCACTCAA
The DNA here is from genome assembly GCA_964017055.1 of Chloromyia formosa. Classification (NCBI taxonomy): domain Eukaryota; kingdom Metazoa; phylum Arthropoda; class Insecta; order Diptera; family Stratiomyidae; genus Chloromyia; species Chloromyia formosa. The sequence goes on from OZ024818.1 coordinate 53,992,835, forward strand.
AGGATGGTCATGCGCTCTCTTCAGCAAGTCCACTCTAAGCTCTTCTGGAACCCAGAGCTTCCACGACAGTTGGTCCTGCAATTCATCTCCGGTCGCATACTCTGTTCGTTTGTACACGTATCCGTCAGAGACCTTTAGATCCGGTAATTTGTTCTGGTTCAGGGTAATGTGGTCCATAAGGTCCAAATATTTAGGGGACTTAAAATATGGAGAATCCAAATCCACTTCTACAGAGTCATCAAAAGGACCACTCGCAGTTAGAGACTCTGCACAGTGGACTCGAGACAGGGTGTCAGGGACTATATTCTGGCTACCTTTACGGTGGAGAATGGAGAACTTGAAACCTTGCAGCTTCAAGGCCCACCGAGCCAGTTTGCCGCTCAGGTCCGACTGATTCATTAGCCACTTGAGTGATGCGTGGTCAGTGACTATTGTAAACTCTTGCCCTTCCACATATGCGCGAAACTTTTTGACAGCGAGGACTGCCGCTAAACATTCCTGTTCCGTAACCGTATAGTTTCGCTGAGCAGAATTCAGTTTTCTCGACATATAAGCGATTGGCACCTCCGCACCGTCATCGGTGGTTTGCGTTAACACAGCCCCAACGCCTGCTTGACTCGCGTCGCAATGAATGGCGAACGGACGCGAGAAATCCGGACTGTGTAACACAGGTGCCGTGGTTAAACATTCCTTTAGCCTATTAAATGCCGATAGACCTTCTTCTGTCCAGACAAAACCACGGCCTTTACGGAACATGTCTGTCAGCGGGGCAGTAACTGCCGCGTAGTTGTGGACAAAGCGCTGGTACCATCCACACATACCTAGAAACCGACGGAGTTGTCGAACCGTCTTAGGTTGCGGAAAGTCAGTAATTGCCTGGATTTTACTAGGGTCAGTACTGATGGTTCCGTGACCGATAATGTGCCCAAGATAAGGAACTTCCTTCATGAAGAACTTACTCTTCTCAATATTTATGGTCAGGCCTGCCTTCCTGATGCACAGCGCTACTTCGTGCAGTAGTAGCAAGTGCTCCTCAAATGTTGACGAAATCACCAACAAGTCATCCAAATAGACAAACACTTTGGTTCGCAGGTGCGCAGGAATGACGCGGTCCATTAGGCGCTGCATTGTCTGGGGAGCGTTGCAAAGCCCGAAAGGCATTGTAACGAATTGATACAGCGGCCTGCCGGGAACGGTGAAGGCAGTCTTATCCTTTGACGCCTCATCGAGAGGAATCTGCCAAAACGCATCCTTCAAGTCCACACTCGATATGAATTCAGACTTTGGGAGGCGGCTCAGAATACCCTCAATGAGTGGCAAAGGATAAGCGTCCTTCAACGTCACCTCGTTTACCTTGCGTGCATCCAAGCACAACCGAACCTTATTAGGTTTGACTACCAGGGTGACTGGTGATGACCAAGCACTCTGAGATTCCTCAATGACACCCATTGCAAGCATCCGATCTATTTCCGCATGGAGAAGCTTTTCGACGGCGGGAGAGATCGCATAGTGTCTCTGCTTAATTGGCTTACTGCCTCCGACGTCGATGGCGTGAGATACAAGTGTTGTACGCCCTAAGCCTTCCGCAGAAAAGGACGGAAAACGTGCAATGACTGCACTGAGTCTCACTTGTTGAGCCACAGTCAAGGGATGTTGATTGACTGGGATATTGTCAGGGGTTGCAGACAGTGCTGATAAATATTGAGAATCCTCGAAAAGTGCTGGAGCAAGTTCAAATTTGCGCACAAAATCGACTCCAAGGTAGACATTCTGAGTGAGGGTTGGAATAATGACAAAGTCGATGGTCTCTGTACGTCCTCTGAATGTGACGGGTGTGGAAATCTTTCCAACAGTAGAGTGACGTGTGCCATCGGCAGTTGTCAACCCCAAACGGAATCCCTCCCAAGGATGCTTGGAATTCACCAGAAACTGCTTAGCAAAATCCGAAGCAATAACGCTGAATGACGCTCCCGTATCAATTAGGCCACTTACTGAGGTACCAAGCATATGGACCTCAGCATATGGTCTAATATCATCACGAGGGCGGTCTGAAAAAATACCAGAGCAAACAAGTCGTCGATTGGCCTTAACGTTCCGCCAGAACTTTCGTCGGCGCAAAGTCGAACGTTTTGGGCGACTAAGTCGAATTTCGTCGGCCCGGAAAATTCGACGACGAGCTGCCTCGTATTCTTTCACACGCTCATGCAGCGGCTTGTGACTGTAGTGGATAAGTGGTGGTGGGGTTCCAAAACTGGATGGTACCTCATTAGTGGATGTTGAACAATTCGCAATAGAAACTGTGTTCGACTCAGTGACCAATGAACCGGCCGAATTGAACGTCCCAGACTTGAGTGGTGGTAGTAACTGCAAGTCTAGGGTTTGTGTCGCAACGTCAGTCTTTAAAGACAAATCAGGTAAATGTGTGTCAGACTGTTTGGAAGAAGATAGGATGCTCTGCTCACGACGAGAGTTAACAGAGTCTCCAACCGCAGGGCTAATAACTGGACAATGTTCAAATGCAGGTGGTACCTCCGGTGCATGCGTCGTCTCCCGCGATTTGCGTGCTTCGCCACACCGGGAACAGTGCGGTTTGGAAACTCCGGGAGCCCCGCAACCGAAGCAGAACAACCTAGGTTCATCCATACAGTCGACATAGGTATGTCCGGTACTTCTACAATTCCAACAAGTGGAAGAAGACTTAAACTCCTCCACCGCTGAATTGAGTCTCTCCTCATCCTCCGAAATTTCACCGGGCTTCAGCCGACTCACTCTCTGACAAGGAACGTGACCAACATTGCTCGAGGAACAGTGTCTCTCCATGCGCTCTTGCAATTTTTCGACCATTCGTACCTTGTTACGAAGATCACCGAGAGACCGAATGTCAGATGATATTAAATGTATAGCAATAGAGGGACACAAGTTCCTTCGAAGAATGCGTGTCAGCTCCTCGTCAGGAAGTTTTGAAGACAAGCGGTCGTTGAGTACGTGGATGCTCTCCTCGAAGGCATCAAACGACTCGCCATGGCTTTGACGACGGCACCTCATTTCATGAATGAGATCCTCATCGTCATAACGATCGCCAAACCGCTCTATCAGGGCTTCCTTCAGTGAGTCCCACGTATACCGACTCCTGCAGCTAGTTGCAAAACGGCGGAACCAAGTCACTGCTCCTTTTTCAAAGAGGAGGTGTGCACCAAGGCACAAGCTGTCGTAGTCTCCTCCTAGAGTGCGGTCAGTGAAGAGCTCAACCTGACGGATGAACTCATACACTCCCTCTCCATCGAAACATAAGCCCCAGCCGGAAATAATTTTGAAAACTTTCCCGACTGGAGCCACAACAACTTGGCTCCGCTGCTCAGCAGGAGCAATTGGAGGAATCGACACACGCGGATTCTCACTCGAAGAAGGCGCTGAAGCAGATGGTAATCGTTCGTGGAGAAGTTGGTCCACGTATGCCTTCATCGAATCAGCAAAACCAAGATAAATATCCGGAAGAAGTGGAGAGGCTGAATTCCCAAGAAATGAGTTTACGCCTTCCACCCCCCGCTGGAAGGTAGAAGTTTGTGGCTCTTCATGACGAAGTTGTGATGGTAGCGCAGTCGAAACAGGATCTCGAACCCACGCCTGACTAGGATACGATCCACGTTCCGCTTCTGCGTCTGTCTGAAGAGCCTCAGGCTCATGTCTAAGGAATGGTTGGTCTCCATGTTGATCACTTCGAATCGGGCTCACTGCTCCATACGGGTGATCAACGCGAGGTTGAAAAACACATTTTCGAATTTGATGCGGATGGCTCGGCTGTTGGCATGTAATGCAATAATTTTGCCGTGAGAGCCACCGCAGGACGCATGATGTGTGGAAAATGTGACCACACGGGGTCACCGATGCGTCATCCCGCTCACTAATATGTTGGTTACATATGGAGCAGTGAGTCCGATCCTCATAATCGACATGGGACCGACCATACCGCCTACTATATGACGCAATCGTAAATAGTAATAGGTAAAACCAAACGCTAAGTGTTGTCTATGTAAAAGTCCGAGGGCCAGATAGCAACACTCAAACTAAATAAATATTCAAAATATCGGTAGCATTAACTATGCATAAAACAACAACAAAAAGGTTTGGCAATAAAAAAAAAAAAAATGTTTAAACCCAAACTAATAATTACTATAACAATTATTAGGGCGTATTCCAAATTATTGTGGTGGCCAATACAGAAGATAAGACTTCAACGGAACTGTGTGTAATTTCCCCAAAAGTACTCGTACATACAACTCGTTGCTTTGAGTTCCAAAGAAGGAAAACTACCGTCTCCAAATGCAAGTGCATCAGCTGACTCGAAATTCTTATCAAACGTCCATACAAAAATACAACAACAAAATATATTGTTTAGCTGATAAGAATTGCACTACTCGGAACAGGTAGCCAAGTATTTGGAAGTTTCAACAACAACACAATGTAATGCAATTGTAATGCACAGTACACGTTATTGAAGGCACAAAGTGCAAGGCGAAAAATCAAACAAAATGCTATGCTTGAATGTGCGTAAGAGCGATGGTACTACGAGAAGATGGGAAGTGCTCAATACTTGATGCTGGGAGACTGATAATGCGCTACAAAGGTACGTGAGGCGTGCTGATGGGCTTGTATAGGTATTTGCAAAAGTGAAAAGCAACCATTTGTTAGAGAATATTTAATGCAAATTTACGGGTATTGGTATTAGAAATTGATTGTTATTAAAGAGAGCAAAATAGAATATGGTGCGAATAAGACAGAAAATGAGTTGCCGAAATTTAGTATAAAGGTTATTTGTTAAGCAAGAAGAGAACGATAATACTTGTAATTTTATATGCAATGTATGTCAATAATTTAAATGCAAATGACGAACAGAATTGCTATTGCTCAGTGCTGCGTGCCTGATATCTTAAAATATTTTGCGACTCAAAAATGGACAACGCAAACTATTTTAAATTGAATTCCCTAAATGCAACACGATAAACGTTGTGAGCATTTAGGCAATAAGAAATAAAATGGCAATAAATATATATATTTTTTTTTTTGTAAACGATATGCGATACGAAGTAACGATAAATGCCAAAAGCGACCCTCTCGGTCCTATGCTATGGCAAGGCAAAACTAAATAATAATACTCAAAAACGATATCACGATAGACGATAGAGAGAATATTCGGCATTTTCCTTTTCGGAAATCCCCTTCCCGATCAGGTTGATGTTCGCAAAGTATGTAAATGGAGCGTGTATTATGCGTGATAGAAATGCACTTCAAAATTTGCATGAGCTAGCCGGCAGCATTGTAGGAGGAAAAAAAAAATGCAAATAAAAAGAAAAGCAAAAGTATTGCAGTTTCCATCAGTGAGATGATCAACTGGAAACAAGTGCACACATTCGGCCAGCGAAGGTGCGATACTAGCAAACCTTGCCGGTTTCCGAATATGTTCGCCTGTTACTGGCTGTGCATCTCAAAGATGAAATTCTGCACGGAAGTGAAGTTATTGATGTGAAGGTCGATCCTTTTCCACAGGAAGGTACTAAGGACATTTCAAGAAAACTCTGCCTAGTCTAGAGAATCTCCGAGAACTAGTAATTCAAGAGTTTGCTTGAAGGCCTTAAGTACGTGGCAAAAACCACCGGGACAAAAGACAAGAAAGAGGATCGACCTATTGATACCGGAAGCTAGAAACTACGTTATATAAGGGTTGAAGCTACTCTACGGGAAAGACGGAAGCTGTATTGGATGCACAACTGCCTGAAAATGGGTACGTGAAGTACAAATACTAAGGACTCTGCCTTAGAACAGGCAGTCTTTGTGTGCATCATGGGGTACCACTCGGTATAAGAACTAAAAAGTCAAAAAGTTGAGGTCCTTTTTAGTCCTTGATCTGACCAGAAGTGGGCCCCACGTTGGGCGCCAATCTTTGTAATGAGCAAGGTGGTCACCAGATGGTGTTCTTGGGGACGGAGCCGGAAGTTTGCCGAGAAGACCGTGAAGGTCCGGCGACGCTACAAGCGAATGCTCCTCAACGAGCTGAGCGGCGGCACATGCTTGTTCCAGCTCAGTTCGGGAGATGTGGGCGGGGTTTTTGCCCGCTCGTTGCCCCAGCCATTACATTGATAACATGTATCATGTGCCTTGGGGGTAGACGAACAACAAAGGATAAAACTGGGTCCCACTGACCCAGAAAAACTAAAAAAAAAAAAGTGCAGGCAATGACCGTCGACCGGCTCATGCTACACGCTCCGGGCCCTGATGGTTTGGACCCTTGGCCTCTTAACCCAATGCATAAAATGAACCCAACCAATGAGGTCCCGTGGCCGGCAAAAATGTTGGGACCTCCCAAAGCGGAACAAGAGATGAGGCCTTCACCTCATCTCGTCAACAACCTGGTCGGGAGGAATAGGGGGTTCCTCAAAGGAAAAGCCGCTTTTTTCCAAATTCAACACATTATACAATATTTATTCCAATAAAAGGAAAACACCCGAAAGACAATTCAAAATATCGAAAGAAAAAAAATACATATCAAAAATGTACATTAAAGTTATGGTGTGAAGAGAAAAATGAATTGTAGAAACTTAAAAATTCGTATAAAAAGAGAAAGAATTAATAATCAATAAAGGTTAAGCCTACTTACCCCAGAGTTGACGATGGCCACCGTAGACGCTGGAGCAACTGAAACGTTCATTTACAATTCGGATTTTATAAAATTTCAAAATTTAATCACAGATCTTCCTTTTCTCAGAATTCATTAATCAGCAGACAAAAAAATCATCATATATCGGAAATCGTCGCTCTTGAGGAATGACGACACTTGCATAACAGCTCTCAGCACCAGACAACGCGTGTGAACGCCGCATCAAATGTCACACCACTGCACTTACACGAATACCAATGAGTGCAATAAATTCACTTGAGAAATATACAGTCGCATCCACTAGGCCAGGGCACCACTAGAATCCTCCACCCCACTTTCGGCACAAGATTTGCCAATTCGTCTTCGCGAAATTTGACAGTTCCGAACAATTCCAATTAGAAAAAGTACAGGCGAATGGCAAATCCTATTGCGAGTCGAGCCGACCGCTGTGTCGTGGACTTGCCGACCTTCCTTTCGTTTCGCACCCGGACACCGTCTAGGTTAATTGTATGACACATGAATGCAACGAGGGTCGTAGTCAGCGTCACCGCAGGCCCGCACAGAAAAAGAACACTTTTTGTCTAATTTCTGCTTTGTCCGGCACGGAGATCACAGGCGCTTGCGTTCAATCGTGCCCCGGAATTCCTCGGGCGCACAGCAGGCATCAGAGAACCGAAAGCAAAGAATGGGGTACGCAGCTGCACCCCCGTAACACCAGCTCAACACAGATTCCGAGGTATCCTCTCGCGGCCAATAAAAAACTCGCGATGCGACAAATCCGGAGTTCAAAACGTCCACTCTCACGTTCGTCCGCTCGTGGTGGCCAATCTTCTTCCACCCCTTGATCTGGCGGCGGAATCCAATCGCCGCGATTTCTTTTTTTTTTCACACCCAAAGTGAAACCCTGCCGATGGCGTTGGCGGGTGATGAGCAACTCCGCGATTTGAAGGTTGTCAACGCGCGTCACTCATCACTGCGCCAACATGAAGTTGACGCCAAGTGATGGGTGCGCGCGAAGATTCGAAAAAAAAGGTGGTCATTACAAATATCATAACGAAAAATTTTGCCTTTTATTTGGTCTTCCTCTCAAACCAAAAGCTCATTTTTTAACACACTATTCAACTGTCATAAAAAAATCAGGACCGTTAAAAATGATGTGGAGCATGAGAAATGAAGGAAAGCACAAGGAATTAAAAAAATATGTGTGCGCCAATTCCTCTCAAATTAATCCATGCTATTCCCTCGCGGTTAAAATATCTTTAAAACTGGCTTATTTATTTTTGAAAAATGAGGACAAATGTAACTATAAAATTCTAAAAAATAAAGCGGGTTGCTTAAAAAATAAGACTTATTTTCATAAATTACAGGAATTTCTTGATAATGAAGAAGCTGAAGTAGCTGTTGAAATAGAATATAAAGGCACAATCTACAAAACAAATCAGTTTCTTATGAAACATAAAAATGAAAACATTGTTTATAAGATACTTGAAATCGTTTTTTGTTTAGACAAAATTATAATTATATCTGATAAGTATAATATACAATTTGACCATCATTTTAATTCCTACATATTGAAAGATATTGTGAATGACTGTTTGACTATAAATTATATTCACGAATTTCGTTTTCATCCTGCTTTGCCACATAAATTAAAGAACGAATTCGCCTTTCGTTTCAAAGAAATTTGATAATACAAATTTGAAATCATATGGAAATAAAATAAAATTGTTAAAATTAACATGTGTACATTTTCATTTCTGGAATCCTTTGCAGTACAATTTCAGATTGATGCAAACCCCAATTTTACTGCACATTTTTCATAGCATTAGGGCGTAAAATTTATTTAATATTTCATTGTTGAATGCTAATAGCATTCATCTACATTTACAGTTAATTTGATTGCGATCCGTTGTAAGCTTCATTGTTCCAGTAGCTAACATTTACTACAACGAGAACACTTTATTATTACACATTGTAATGAATTTCATTGCAGCCAATTGTTAATTCTATTTATGCGGTAGTGAATATTATTAGAGAAGTTGTTAGTAGTTCCACTACAAAATTGTAAGATTCATCACCGCGCAATGAACGTTTTCACTGCTATTATAGTAACTTTTACAGGAGCTGCAATAGGGTAAAAAATGACTGCATTTGCAATTAACTTCATTACATTTTTTATACTTTTTCACTGATGCTTTTCTCTCCGTGTACGGCTGCGAAGCATGGACCCTAACTTAAGCCTCCGGAAACATGCTAGACACAACGTAATGTTCTACGGCGAATTTTCGGGGCTGTTTGCGATCGAGATGGATGGCGCATCCGGTACAAACATCAGTAGCATGAACTTTACGATGAGCTGGAAGTTTCGAAAATCGTCAAACTATAACGACTTCAATGGGCAGGGCATGTACAACGAATGGACGATGATCGCATGCCAACGAGAGTAATGAATGCAGAACAAGTCGACGGAGCGAGACTGCCTAGACGACCGAGATCTCGTTGGGAGAGCTCAGTATATCTGGACGCCGAACAGCTACTGGGCTTCCGAGATTGGAGGACGCGGTCACGTGACCGATATAATTGGAGGACAACGATCCAGGCGGCCAAGGCCCGACGTCGGGCTGTCGCGCCAAGATGATGACGATGATGATGAAAACATCTTTAAAAAAAATGTTAGCGAAAAAGGAGCACCATTTTCATCTCTCGCCGCGGGCGCCAATCATCAAAGGGCCGGTACTGAACTGATACTGGGTATGCCACTTTAAAAGTTGAGTAGTATTGTATGAATGATGATAGTTGGGATATTAAGAGAATGCACTGCACAGCAATAATGGGAGTGCAAATATATATACAGGTTAGAACAAACAACAGAGTATGTTTTTCGCAGACAGTATTATAGGACACATTAGAGCACATTTGATCATACTCTTGTACATTGTTACCGCTTTTCTTCTCCATTATTCGCAAAAAAAACCTGCTTTAGTGCAGTTGCAGGTAATATGAAACTTACACATCCTCCAATTCTTGTGCAGGTGCCATCAATCAAGAATTACCATAGCCATGGCATTCAATGGGATGATTTTGGGACAGGTTTCGCAAGTTCACGTGCTCAGAGATTTACAAATTCGAAAGACCACGTTAGTGATGGGCTGTTCGATTCAGTAGTAGTAATTTATATTTCAAAGTATCATATTTTAATTTCAGAAGTGTAGCATTTCAGTTTGTTGTGTTAAGAGTAAAGAAGGTTCATTCGCTACTATGGAAAATGTGGGTCGTCTGATTCTTATAACATCGGGGGTCTATCTAGTACCTTTAATTGTACAACAATAGCAGACCCTAACCACCATCATCATAATCATTACTATCTCCAAGAGTGTATGCATCACTCACTCATCCGGTCTGCGAATCGTGTTGGGAGCATCTTAAGGGCCCTCAGTCTTGATGCACTGTGATCTTATTTGAAATTCCGACAAAGTTCAAGTGAAATATTATATGTAATACGCTCACCGGCGGCGCCTTCATTTTTATTACGGAGAAATTCCAACCTTTTTATGTCTAGTAGTTTTTTCCCATGCCATGAACGGTACCGGTATCGCGTAATTGTTGGCAATTTAATTGTTGTGCATTCGATATGCACACTTGATATAGAAGCTCAGCCCATTGTATGATATTATTGGAAATTGAAATTAATAATAATAATAATAAACAAAAAGATGATTTAATATAGTGCGTTAGTGACTAGTGGCTAAGTTATTCTCCAGTTACGGTGTTGTGTAGTATATTGGTTGTGTTCAACGGGAATTCAAACAGTAGCTGATTTTATTTGTATATTGGTAAGTTAATTGACATTAGTTACAACAATACTTTATATTGTACGTCCGCCAACAAACTAAATTTGAATAGAGAAAAAAATTGGATTATCTATGCACTATACTTGTACGTCTGAACGATTTTGAGACAAATAACCTTTTACTAATAATGTCAATAGTTTGACCAATTTCCCAAATCCGTGTTCTTCTCGCCATTATGTCACTATTCCAAACGTGTTCTCCACTTGTTTAGTTCAATCGTTTTCTTCGACTTTCTTTCTGCCTTTATCGTTTTCCGATGATAGAGTCTTTGGGTATCCGTCATTATTTCTAAAGACTAAAGGGATTTGTAGTTTCTAAAGCGGAAATTCCGTGAGTATGGTGAAAATTCTGTGGTAGAGAGAATTCTCTTGTTATTCCCGAAACAGTAAGGCCGGCCATATGACGGGCAAAAATCCTCTTCCATAGTCCTCCTCGTGGGCGCCCCCTGGAACGGCAGTGGTCATTGACCATTGCTAACCAAGTCAAGCCGCCAGTAATGACAGTGCCATTGCGGAAAATGGCGTTAGATCTCGAGAGGGAGGCAAGCAAGGTTGAGCTAAAGATTAATACCAACAAGACCAAGGTTCTTAGCCCGCCATTGCGAAAAAGAAATTCGACACCTATTTCCATCAATATTAATGGGCGGCCTGTGGATAAGGTTGACAACTTTGTCTACCTGGGTAGCATTGTTGCAAATGGTGGTACCGAGTAGGATATCGCTCGTCGTATCAACCAGGCTAAATGTGCAAACGGCCACTACGATTACTGCAACTAACCGTCTTAAAATATTAGATAGATAGATAGATATAAAAATACGAGCTACTTTCCCAGCAGGAAGGCACTGCGACCATAAAGATCTATTGTGCCGTAGCTCATTAAAGACCGTCCACCCTTCTAATAAAGGGCAGTAAGTCTTTAGCAGGAATCAACCTGAATTCTGCAGTGCTGATAGTAGCCTGCCCGAGGAGTGACATCCTAAAACGCGCGATGGCGGGACATTCGCACAAGAGGTGCTTGGTCGTTTCCACGTCTTCCAGACAAAGACGGCATTCAGTCTCGCTTGACAGACCCATCTTGTTCAGGTGATATCTGACCAAGTGATGGCCAGATAAGTACCCCACTAGGAGTCTTAGGTGGGTTCTACTCATTTGAGTAGTACCCTTGTGACTGAAGGGCATTATCAGCTCCTTTGATTGACGAAGCCCTGGAAGGTTATCCCAGTACTGTTGACGCAATCGTGCAAACCAATCTGTGATCCGCAGTTTGGCCGGGGCCAGTCCAAAGCCACAGTAAGGCTCAGGTCCATGAAAACGACTGGATGATCCTTGTCTAGCAAGTTCATCCGCAGCCTCGTTCCCCTCAATGCCCTGGTGGCCTGGCACCCAACACAAGAAGACTCGGTTTTTGGTTGCCAACAGTTGAAGGAGATTGTAACACTCCTTCACCAGTTTTGAAGAGACCTTAAATGAGGAGAGCGCTTTTATAGCTGCTTGGCTGTCTGAGTAGATAGCAATGTGAGCGCCGCGAAGTCCAGTTTCCAAGATTACCCTGGCGCAGACCTCAATGGCGTGGATCTCAGCTTGAAAAACGCTGGGCGAGACTCCCATTGCGATCGAAATCCTGGTGTTGGGTCCAAAGACACCTGCACCAACACCCTGTTCTGTTTTAGACCCATCGGTGAACCACTTGATACATCTAGGGTCTGGACAGGGTGTGCCATTTACCCATTCAGAGCGGTTAGGGATGAGGGCTGAATATTTTCTGCCGAAGCAAACCTCCGTGATCATGTAATCTGATCTCAAGCAGATCTGCACGTCAGGAATTTGATTCAGAATGCTCATGTGACCGCTTTCTTCACTACGCACGTCGGAAGTTAAACGAAGTCTGAGAGCATTTAGAGCTGCTGATTCTTGAATGAATATATGCAACGGAGTAAGTCCAATAATCGCCTCCAGGGCTGGCGTAGGACAAGTGCGCATAGCTCCAATGATGCCAAGGCAGGCAAGGCGTTGAAGCTTATTGCACTTCAGTAAGACAGAAGATTGCCGAGTTTTAGGCCACCACACAAGCGCTGCGTAGGTCACCATAGGCCGCACCAGCATGGTGTATAACTACTCAATTATCTTTGGAGTGAGCCCCCATGTCCGTCCAAAGAAACTTCTGCAAGCCCACATTGTGCGTGTGGCTTTGCCAAGTACATTATCTATGTGAGTATTCCAGGTGAGTTTCGAGTCTAGAGTTACCCCGAGACATTTAACTTCAGTGGAATAATCTAAGGTCGTGCTGCCTAACGAAATTGGATCCAATGTTATGTTTCGTTTTCGTGTGAACGGCACAACGACATTTTTCTGTGGGTTTACATGTAAGCCCACAGCCACACACCAGTGTAGAACTATGTCAAGGGCCGACCTCATCACCTCAGTGATGGTAGATTCGAATTTGCCCCTGACTATGATAGTTAAATCATCCGCGTATCCGATAGTGAGATAACCGCGCTCATTAAGCATGGAAATCAGCTCGTCCACGACAAGGGACCACAAAAGGGGTGACAGAACGCCACCTTGTGGACAACCCTTTACGGCATTCACGCAAATGGATGTACTGCCTAGAGTTGAGTGAATATCCCGTCCCCGGAGCATGGCATCTATCCATGCAATGGTAGCGGGCGGGATGTCCCTGAGTTCCAGTGCTCTGGAAATACACTCGTAGCCGGTATTATCGAAAGCCCCCTCAATGTCAAGAAACGCGCACAACGCGATTTCCTTTTCACTGAGGAACTTTTCGATTGTACTGACAAGGCTATGCAAGGCGGTTACTGTTGACTTACCCTTCGTGTACGCGAATTGCATACGATGTAGGGGGCTCGACAGTTCCATCTTGTGCCTGATATGCAAATCAAGCAACTTTTCCATGGTTTTAAGGAAGAAGGAAGTAAGGCTAATCGGTCTATAGGATTTGGGCATATGTTCCGGCTTATTGCCCGCTTTGGGTATGAAGACCACATTAACTTTCCTCCAAGGTTGTGGTATGTACCCTAGGGTGTAACTTGCCCTAAAAAGTTCGATTAGCGGAGTTATTATGATCTCCAAGCTGTTTTGTAACAGAGCGGGGAAAATGCCGTCTACTCCGGGAGCTTTAAATGGCTCAAAGGATTCTATCGCCCATTTTACTTTGTCCATGTCAAAGATGACCCCCGATAAACTGCGAGCCCGGCTTACGGGAACCCGTTGTGGCCTTGCAGTTGGGCAGGGGTCACCATCAGACAGTACGGACCCTGGGAAATGGGTCTGAAGAAGCAACTTTAATGTTTCTTCTGGACCTTCAGTATACGAACCGTCTGATCTCAATAGAAGGCCGACCCCGTTTACTGAGTCTTTGGAAAGGGCTTTGTGAAGGCGCGCCGCTTCCGGTAGCGACTGAATGCTATCACAATGTCTTTTCCAGCATTCTCGTTTGGAATGCCTAATGAGTTTGTTGTACTCGGTGAGAGCAGTTCTGTACTCATCCCACCTATTGAAGCGCTTGGCTTTGTTGAACATCCTCCTAACTTTAGCTCGCTTGCGGGCCAATTCCTCGTTCCACCAGGGTACTTTACGCCCCGACTCCACCGAACGTGAAACGGTACTATCTCTGTAGGAGGAAGTTAAAATTTCATTGAGCTCCTCAGCTGCAATCTCAATTTCCCCTGTAGTGCTTATGGGGTTGACCAGTAGTTCCGCTTTGGAGCTAACTAGTTCACGGAATTTAATCCAGTTAGTTTTCCTTGGACAAAAAGTATCCGAGCGAATGTCAGATTGTCCTAGGATGTCAAATCTGATGTGTCTATGATCTGAAAGAGACACTTCGTCCGACACGTGCCAGTTCGCAATCAACCTGGAGAAGAAACCGCTAGCAAGGGTAATGTCGAGTACCTCTGCCCTTGCCGCAGTGACAAAGGTAGGTTTGCACCCCCTGTTCAGGACATTCACATGTTTACACATAAGATAGTCAAGAAGGCGCTTACCTCTGTCGTTGATGTCGCTGCTACCCCACACCGTGTGGTGTGCGTTTGCATCGCAACCGATCACATAATGCCGGTTTGTACGAGCTGCTGGACCTCGAGTGGTGGAATCTCAACATTGTCAGATGGGAAGTAGGCAGAAGCAACTACCACTTTCTGACGACCGTTGAGCGTGGATACCTCCACCAATGCTGCAGCTAGATCTCTAGAAATAATGTGGCAAATAGTTGACGCATTTGTCGATCAGAAGCGCCGCACGCGGACAACCCGCTAACCTGTCATATATCAACTTACCAGTTGTTGTGTTTAGACCGCAAATTCGGCCACGGGCCACCCATGGCTCTTGAATAAGCGCAATGGTGGCCTGTTTATCGGCGAATAACTTGCACACAGTGGCCGATGCTCCTATTGCGTGGTGCAGGTTCGCTTGAAGCACCTTAATGGCGCTCATGGTCCTGCGAGGATAGCGAGCGTTGGACTAGGCACTTTTGCTTGCCCTGTCGGGAACTGTTGCCTCCGTCCCCCCTTCGTTGACGCTCCTTTCGGTGAGAGCCGCTGAGGTTCCTTGGGCTAAAGAAGTCCAAGGACGACTCAGAGGGACTGTATCGCTTAACGGCCAGTCCATCGACAGTCTCAACAACGGGCCTGGAGGCTCCGTCGAGCAGTGAGCTAGTAGGCAGCTCAAAGGAAACTGTGTTTGATGCATTTGGAGTTGCATCACACTCTGGTTTGTTTTGTTTTTCTTTTTTATTATTCATAGAATCCCATGAATATCCGGGAAAAACAGTCACCGACGACATCACCCGGTCTGCCGTCAGAAGTCTGGTTTAAAACTGGAGGTCGACAGGTATCCAGAGTTCGCATACTAGCGGCCAAGCAACCTCCTGACCATGCATCCCTCGGCGTATGCTGTTCCACCTTGGATTTAGGGTATGTTTATAAGGGAGATACCGCTCCCCGCCCGACCAAGTTTAATCAGCGCTGATGGCAAAGATAAGATTTTGCCAACAGCCTGCTTCCACCCGTCACCACGCGGAGGTAAAGGTCGCACTTCCTAGGGCATGACAGTTACGGCAAATGTACCATGGTGGTCCAAATGTTAGTCCCCCTGTCACACCTTCGGCTGACGGACGGTCTTAAAATATTATAAAAAAAAGAAATTTTTTGGTGATTTTTTTTTTGAACATAGATAAAATTCCACAATAAAATGTTCGTGGGGCAAATCCCAGATTCGTAATCAGCACACAAATGAAACCGGAAAATAGAGGGCTACGCCCGCAATCCGAGGGTTTTGTAGTGTCCCATGATGAACTGTCCTACTCTTGGAGATGCTTAACCATTCATGTTAAGTTTGCATAAAAAATATTGAAAATAAATTGTTTCAATAATTATAGAAAGTAGAGTAAGCGACCAGCATACTCCCCCCCCCCTTCTCCTCCTCCCTTCCGCTCCTCCCTCCTCTCCTACCAATCATTACCCTTTTGAAAATGGTTAACTCCAATTCGCTCTACGGAAAACAATATGCAAGTATGTTGTACTCGTAGTACTAGTATGTAGTACAAGAGACCTGTTATGTGCATTTTCTGTATGGATGAAATCAAAATGACCAAATCTAAATGAATGTACTACTATTAAATATTACGTGATTATTACGAAATTTGGGGATATTATTGCACATGGTGTTGATTATCGTCGGCCATCAATATTTTCGACCTCGGATGAGTTTGAGAAATGCAGGGGTGTGCTAACTGTAACTATAGAAATATACTATTATTAACCTATTTTGAGAAGATATCAAAATTCCATATTTTATTTATTTTTTTTTTTTTGTTTTCTGTGCTAGTTGAAAGCCATCTTCCTGTATGTTTTCATATTTCTAAGTGTAACGGTCTCGAAATGGTAAGGGGGTGGGACAAATTATGATCTCATATTTTGCCCTTTGCCTCTTTTTCCCTTTCTTCAAATTTGATGAAGACGCCAAAAATGGAATGTACTCGGTAGTATTTTACCTTTCTCATGATACCCCACTTGCCCATATCAGATGAAAAAAAAATGTTGCCCTTAATTTCCCCTCTATGGGGACCTCCCCTTAAAGCAGCAACCCACCTACCTCCCCCCTTAAACTTCTCTCCCCTACCACTCCTATGCCACCAATCTCCACCCTTTCAGAAATGGTTGACTCCAATTCACTTTACGAAAAACAATAAACAATATTCAAGTATGCAGTACTAGTATGTAGCCGGTTATGTGGATTTTTTGTATGGATGGTATCAAAATGTCAAAATTTAAATGAATGTATTTTACTATTATTAAATATTATGTGATTGTAATGAAACTTGGAGGTATTATTGCCATTGATGTTGGTTATCATTGGCCATCAAAATTTTTGACCTCGGGTGCGCTTAAGGGGTGCAGGGGTGTGCTAACTGCAACTATAGAAATGTACTATTATTAACCTTTTCTGATGAAATTTCAAAATTCTATAAATCTAGGTTTTCTACGCTAGTAAAATGGCGCTTTTCTGTAAATTTTAATATTTCTAAGTATAACGGTCTCGAAATGCAAGGGGGGTGGGACAAACTCGGATGACATATTTTCCCCTCTCCCTCTTCTCCCGTTTCTTGAAATTTAAAAAGAATTCGAAAAATGGAATGTGCTCGACGGTGTCTTTCTTATGATACCCCACTTGCCGGTACCAAACGAAAAAAAAATTTCGACCCTCATTTCCCCTCTATGGGGACCTCCTCTTAAAGTTGACCTATTACGATGATTCGCTTCCTCCGGCGAATTAAAGTAATTCTACACATTCCTACAAAATTTCATGTATGTAGCTTCAGCCGTTCGTGAGATATTTCATGGACAGACGGACAGACAGACATTTGACCGATTTCATAAGGGTTTTGTTTTTACTACAAATCCCTAAAAATGGGTTTCGGTTTCGAATTAGGCACGAAAAAGTACTGTAATGTTTCCTCTGCTGAGCGAAACCAAAACGAAGCCAGGTTCGTTAGATATTCTTGTGCTGAATAATGAAACACTTCGATTGAAAAACACACACACTTTATTTACAAAACGAACTACACACGCGTACTAACAATAAACGTTAAAACGTCAAACTAGCTCTAATAATAACGACGGCACTAATTTCCGATCCCGCTTTATAGCGATCCAACCGCCACTGAGTGTCGAGTCTGATTACTTCCTCCTTCGGTGACATCTGCCTTTTATACAATAGTTGGAAATCCATGCTTCGTCAATTAGCGAAGACTCTAGATTTTTCGAGATGTTCGGGTTTCACTACTGCACGAAGGTTCGAGAATCCGCTTCATTATCAATGGTTCTGTTTGGAGAAGGTTCTAGACTACAGATGGGTCGAGAATCGTCTAGTGTCCATTCAATTTGTACTTGTCATCGATCATTCGAGATTATGATGAAGCTCAGTACAGTGCGTGTCGTAAAAGATACCCACTCCGTACACGCAACACTGCCTCCTCCTTAGACCTGTTCGTCCCGAACAGAAGTCACCACGACGCCGCTCACGCGGAGTCATCCGATCCAGATTCACGGCCTTCATTTTCACTGTTGGCCTCCATCGCTTCGGAATGCGACGCACTACATTATCCACCCAGGCAGCAATCTCATCCGGTTCCTTCCAGGTCTCTCGAGCCCTCGAGCACATTCGTTTTCTCTGATGAGCGCTGCACAATTCTGCAAAGCCACCGTCGCTGATGCCAATCGAGCGAGCTTTCACGTTGAACCTCCTTCTCGCGCGATCAATTCTCCACCGAGGTCGTTCTTGGATCAGGCCATGTACGCCATCCAACCGGCGCGGCGTCCGAAGTCGGCGACCGACGTTGACTGCTCCATACACGAATCATTCTGTGGGGTTGAACTGTTCTGCAACACCTTCATAGTCGGACATCGCAATGCCTCATTGACAGCAGCAGTACACTCGTTGTCGCTCCTGCTGTCCATCATCACAGCGGCCTCAAACTGCGTGCAGGACGCTTCCACGTCGTCGAGAGCTGGTTCCCTTGTAAACTTCGCGGACAGTTCGGCCCTAACGAATCCCGACGTTTCCACACGTTCCAGATCGTCCCTCGAGTTTCCAGCATTCTCGAGTCTATCACACACGTTTTCGATCTGGGCGCCCAACCGCATCCGTTGAAACTTCATGTAGTCTCTAGGAAGCTTCTCGCCGTTAAGCTTCCAGACTCCCGCAGACCGCTCCTCTAATTGTGGCTTCAAGCTGTTGTCCTTCTGCGGTTGCAACTGTGTTGTCACTCTCCGGGGTGACTCCTTCAACCTCACCGACCGCTTGTTCAACTATGCCGATTGTTCGGTCATCTTCGGTGTCGGTCCGTTCAACGCCGTTGTAGTCTCATTCAGCGACTCCTCAAAACTCGCTGACCGCTCGTTCATCTGCGATGTCATTTCATCCATATGCATCCATATCGTGTTGGATGATAGACGAGTGAAACTGAGTGATATTGCTGAGGCTATGGGGATATCGGAAGAAAGGGTGCGAAACATCTTGCACACAGAAGTAGAGATGCGAAAGATCTGCGCCAAATGGGTGCCGCATTAGCTGAATGCCGATCAAAAGTAAATGCGCAAACGATTTTCGCAGCAAGCTTTGCACCGATTCAATCGGAATCCGACCGATTTTGTGCGGCGATTTGTCATCATGGATGAGACTTGGGTCCACCACTACATGCCAGAAACGAAACAGCAGTCGAAGCAGTGCCAGTGGGTGGAAGCCGGTGGTTCAGCGCCAAAGAAAGCGAATTCGATCGCATCTGCCGGAAAGGTCATGGCCAGCGTGTTTTGGGATGCGAAAGGGATCCTGTTAATTGATTACCTTGAAAAAGGCAGAACAATAACAGGCGAATATTACTCCAAACTTCTTGACCAGCTGGATGCCAAAATTCGAGAGAATAGGCTTGACTTGAAGAAGAAAAAAAATCATCTTTCACCCAGGACAACGCACCTATACACAAGTGTGCGTTGGCGATGGGAAAACTGCGGGATTTGGGGTACGATTTGCAAGACCACCCCCCCCCCCCCTCCATTTCACCCTCAGACTTCCATCTGTTCCCAAACTTGAAGAAATTTGTTTCTGCGAAGCGCTTCGAATCCAATGAAGAAGGTGAGAGGGCCGAAAATGAATATTTTCACAGCCTTCCAGACTCTCACTTCCGGGACGGAATACTGATGTTGCAGAAACGCTAGACCAAGTGTATTGAAGTCAAGGGAGATTATGAAGAAAAATAAAATTATTTTTTAACGGAAAATCGCAGTCTTTCATTGTCAGGCCGAGAACTTTTTACCTTATCCTCATATTATTTGAAGTTTAAAACTATTCTGAAGCCTTTTCGTGAATTAATTTAATACTAGGTATCTTCGATTCAGGCCTTAACCTAAATACCGTTTCGTTTCTTTCGCGAAGAGCAAATACCGGGGTCGGGGGTAATTCGATTCGAGTATTCAGTACGAATTTTCCATTAGATACGAATACTCGAAGATTTTTGAAATTGTAACAACCGATTTCGAGTTACATTGTACCATTTTCATTCTTTGGAATTTTCCGATTTCAATCGAATAACACGATGGAGGCTCAGTGTTAATTTAAAAAGTATGGGAAATAAAACACATCGTAATTTGCCGGATACAAGGGATTTCGACAAAAGTGACTGAAAATTCATTGCCATAATTTTTCAAATTACAGAAATACATATGTACACATATATGTTTAATCGTACATTATTTTTCGATTATTCAAACAAATACAACAAATTTATTACAGAATAATCTACGTTTGATTCGTATTCTATCTGATTTGATTGTAATACGGGCGCGGCTAGAACATTCAACAGGCAAAACACTTAATCGTAATCATTCATTTTACCGATGTCCCCGAAAATGTCTTATCGAGCGGCTAAATCTAAGGAATAAATATCGCGACTGTCTAGTCTGCCCATAGAGGAAACGAATATATCGTTCGGGATTATTGTATTACGGGATTATTGCATTACCCCAGAATATTAATCAAATGTCAATTAATCGGAAATTATTCGAATTTGACCGAGCGAAATCAGAAAATAAATATGTACATAGGTAGATATATTCGTAAAATGTTTGTTTTCTTTTGGGTTATTTTTTTTATTAGAATTTAAAATAAATTTTTCGAAATGTTTGTCTATAGAATTTGCGTAGATCGTGCACTCTTCATATTATTGGACATGTGGATTACGCGAGCACATTGTGTTTGGTGTATAATAAATATAATAAGTACACGGGAAAGTTTTTTTGCTCTTATCTTGTTTGTTTGATCCGTAATACATTATTGTATCTTATTATCTTTTTGACTGAAGTGCTCGGTGGGTTTGGTTTGAAATGATAATAATGAGTTCGTGTCATATTTGTAAAATTAGCATTGATGTCTAAAACCAAGTATGTCATGGGTGGTGTCTCTATTTGACAAAGCTCTGTTGCAAACATTGAAGATTTCAATATAAAGATTGCGAGATATTTAAAATTCAGCGATAATTGACTGATTGGTCGGATTTAATAAAGATGTCAGCAAGTGGAATGTGTTTACGCATGTATTTACAAATCGTCTAAAGGACATTTCCACCCAATCGCATTCTATTAGAATAAAATAAATATATTTTATACTTTTTGCCTACTATACAGGGTTGTACCGATTCTGATGATAAATACTTTAATGGTAGGTGGCAGTGGGGAAAATTAACATATAACATGGACACTCTCTTTTTAACCATTACAAAGTTATAGCAATTTTTGTAAATTGTGTCAAAAAGCTGGACTTGTCGAACAAAATTCAAATTTGCCACTCTCCTAATCATTTAATCCAAGATTTTATCTGACTTTCTGAAACTACGATACATAAAATTTCATATAGAACACCTTTTTTCTGGCTGTGAAAATTACCGTTACTTCAAAGATACAACTGTTTAAAATTTAAAAAAATTTCAAAATCAATTTTTCATCGTATATTCATATTTGCTTGCCGATGGCATCCTTCGTTGTGAGTGACTTATGGTGCATTTCCCACTTTGATAGTAGTAAAACTTGTTCCGATTTCACTGTTCCTATGAGAGGTATATAAAATAGTAGGCCGAAAAAAAATTTAGGAACGTGGTTTTCGCAGTCAATGTGATTGGATAGTATGACATTTGGTGAAGATATCTTCAGAAATAAAAAAGTTTTTCTAACAAAACTTGCTTTTGGAGCGGTCGTTCCTATGACAGCTATACGATAGAGTGGTCCAATTTCAACCAAATCCAGGAATGTGATTTGACTAAAGATAGTGTGATTAGTGTGAAATTTGAAAACGATATCTTTAGAAATAAATAAGTTTTTCTCACAAAGACAGACCGGTCGTTCCTATGGCAGCTATATGACGTAGTGGTCCGATTCCGTTGGTTCCGACATATTATATATTTAATTTATAATATGTAATATTTAATTGTATCTAATTATTATTTTTTTTTGCAATAAATTGAATTGAATTTACAGCGTGCAATAGAAAGAAAGCTTTGTACAAAATTTCAGCTCGATAGCTTTAAAACTGAGGGACTAGTTGCATAGAAACAGACAGACAAAGATTAATCGACTTGTCACATCATACTGACCAAGAATACCTAGTTTATATTGTCGGAGATGCTTCCCTCTGTGCGTTGCAAGCTTCATGACAAAGTTAATATACCCTATCACATCCGTAAAGGGTATAAAAATCACAGTGTGTACTAGGCGTAAGAAGCGCACGGAAACGATTTTCGAGGAAAATACCTCTTTCCCTTGACCCCTAGTGGGGCATAACGCGTCAACTACTCCTGCGCGCCATTCTACTCTGTTCAAAAGACCAAAAGACTTACCCAGTGCCTGACACTACTTTGCCACAGATCGACGCCATGTGATTCGAGGACCCCCTTTCGGTCGGCCTTGGTTGGAAATGGGGTTCCATTTCATGGCATGCAAAGCAATGTAGTTATCACTCTTCCGCTATGTGTGACCTATCCACTACCATTTTCGCCTGCGTATCAATTCGTCGATTGGTATTTACCCCGTACGTCGACCTAGCTCTTCAAGTGATATTGTTTCGGGCCAGAATATTCTTAAAATTCGACGAAGACATGAGTTGACGAAAACCTGCAGCTTTCTGGTGACCCCTACGGAAATTTTCCATGTACTGCTCCCATACAAAAGCACTGACAGGGAGCGAAACAGGCCCACCTTGGTCCTGATGCTGAGATAACTGCTCTGCCAGATTTAGGACAAAATGCCGTATGCGCATTTAGCCTGGTTGATACGACGAGTGATGTCCGGCTCCGTACCACCATTTTCGGCAACAACGCTTCCCAGGTAGACGAAGTTCTCCACCTTCTCCACAGGCTGCCCATTAATATTGATGGCAATAGGTGTCGGATTTCTTTTTCGCAATGGCGGGCAAAGAACCTTGGTCTTGTTGGTATTAATCTTTAGCCCAACCTTGCTTGCCTCCCTCTCGAGATCTAACACCATTGCGGACAGATCCATGATTTTGTGAGAGAGTAGGCATATGGCGTCAGTGTAGTCAAGATGTTGTAGATAAGATGTCAAAGTCCATTGAATTTCTCTGTCGAGTCCGGATAGGGCTGCATGCAACACATCGCCGATCACTATGAGGAATAGGATGGGTGAGAGGATGCACCCCTGCCGAACTCCACTGCGAATCTCAAAGTCCCCCGACACCTTACCTTTATGCAAAACGCGACATTCCGCGCCGTCATAGGTTGCCTAAATAATAGCGACAAGCTTCTTAGGGATTCGTCTCCTGCCCAAGGCCGCCCATATAGAATCCCGGTTCACAACTATCGAAAGCCTTTTCGAAATCGATGAAAAGCAAGTGAAGCGGAGAATCGTATTCAGCGCATTGCTCGATGATGATTCGCAATGTGTTAATGTGATCGACACAGGAGAATCCGGATCGAAAAGCAGCCTGCTCTTCATCAATTGTGCTTTCTAAGTGTGCCTTTAGTCTTTCCAGGACTATTTGAGCTATTATCTTGACAACGGCAGGAAGCACACAAATGCATCTCCAATTATTACAGTCTGTGGATTCTTTGGAAGTTTGATGATGAAACCTTCCTTCCATTCAGTGGGAAAGGTCTCTGTATTCCACGCTTTATCAACAAGTGGGTGCAGCAAATCGGCAGTTACGCTTGGCGCTGCTTGATAAAGTTCGGCAGGGAACCGTCAAGTCCGGCGGCATTTCCTCGTTTTAGTGCAATAATTGCAGTGACTACAATATTTCCTCTTTAGTCGGGGCAGTGGACCGTATACGCAAATTTTGATGGTTAGCTACTAGCTAGATTATCTATATGAGGGGGAACTTCACCAGAGGTTACACGGTACAATACCGCGGCGAAGTTTTCTTTCCACCGCCTCATTTGATCTTCTTCCAAGATAGTAGCTTTCCATCACTATCCTTCACCGGATGTTGGAAGGAGTTACGACCACCTGTAAACTCCTTGATGGCTCCGTATACGGCGTTTAAGTTGTTACTTCTTGCAGCTTCTTCTGTTGAGGCTAAAAGAGAATTCCCACAAACTCTTTTATCGTGTCGCACACTACGCTGAACTTCTCGAGCTTTCTGACGGTAAAGGAGTTCGACGCTACTTCGATTGTCGTCTGATGCTCCAGCCAAACGTCATTCGTCGATTAACCGGAAAATTCAGATATCCGGAATGGTGCCGTTCCCAATTGTTCCGGATAATCGACGCTCTAGTGTAATTCGGTTATTCCCATCTTCAAAAGTTCTTCTTCGATGTTACCATGCCTAATTCTTTATGCGTTCTGCATAAAGGTAAGGTGTCGGGGGACTTTGGGATTCGCAGTGGAGTTCGGCAGGGGTGCATCCTCTCACCGATCCTATTCCTCATTGTGATCAGCGATGTGTTGCATGCAGCCCTATCCGGACTCGACAGAGGAATTCAATGGACTTTGACATCTTATCTACAACATCTTGACTACGCTGACGACATATGCCTACTCTCCCACAAAATCATGGATCTGTCCGCAATGGCGTTAGATCTCGAGAGGGAGGCAAGCAAGGTTGGGCTAAAGATCAATACCAACAAGCATGGTTCTTAGCCCGCCGTTACTAAAAAGAAATCCGACACCTATTGCCATCAATATTAATGGGCAGCCTGTGGAGAAGGTGGAGAACTTCGTCTACCTGGGAAGCACTGTTGCCGAAAATGGTGGTACGGAGCAGGGCAGCGCTCGTCGTATCAACCAGACTAAAGGCGCATACGGCATGCTGTCCAAAATCTGGTGGAGCAGTTATCTCAGCATCAAGACCAAGCTGGGCCTGTTTTGCTCCCTGGTACTATCAGTGCTTTTATATGGGAGCAGTACATGGAAAGTTTCCGTAGGAGTTACCAGAAAGCTGCAAGTTTTCGTCAACTCATGACTTCGTCGAATTTTAAGAATTTTCTGGCTCGAAATAATATCAAATGAAGAGCTAAGTCGGCGTACGGGTCAGATGCCAATCGACGAATTGATACGCAGGCGAAAATGGCAGTGGATAGGTCACACATTGCGGAAGCGTGATAACTGCATCGCTTTGCATGCCATGAAATGGAACCCCATTTCCAACCAAGGGGTCCTCGAATCACAAGGCGTCGATCTGTGGCAAAGGAGTGTCAGGCACTGGGTAAGTCTTTTGGGGAGCCGCGCCCCATTGCCCAGAACAGAGTACGATGGCGCGCAGGAGTAGTTGACGCGCTATGCCCCGCTAGGGGTTAAGGCAAAGTAGTATGTGTAGTGACCAGCAATTCAACGCCGCGCCACCATGGCGTTGACATCGTTAGTGAGGAGCGTCAAATTGAATTTCGCAACACCATATGGTTTGCGCGTGAGTCGAGGTCCGCATCCCTAGCTGTTGAGATCAGCCAGCTTGTAACAACATCTTCCGAAATAAATGCGTAGTACAGTTTAAATAGTGTTGCTATATTTCATTTTACTACATATGCAAAGAAAACTGCAACGCCCTCTCGTGCTATCTAGCTCCTGCCAGTTGTGGTCAGTTGTGATTTGGATTGAACTGAGTAGTTATCTTTTCGTTCGAGGTAATTTTGCATATTTTTGAGACATGAGTGACGGGCGCAAGAGATTAAGCGGCGCTTCGTATAAAAAGCGCGCTTTAGAGAAAACACATAATGAGGAGGAAATCTTGTGTAAAACTCCAAAAATACATAATTTTTTCACTAAAAAAGACGGTACAGAAGAAAAACTTATCAATAATGTGAGTTGCTTTATCTCGGAGCAAGGAGGTATGTCACAATAATTATGCTAATTTTTGTATTTTTTTGAAGTAAAATATTTATTTTAAATGCATATGCGAATTTACCATCTATTGCAATTATTACTTGATTGAAAATATATTGAATTTGTACAAGTGGTGAAAATGCGCGGATTTACTCGAACTTTCTCTACCTACAAACATAAAGCTGAGTTTAGAGTTTACATTTTTTTTTCTAGATGACAACGATGTTATTAATAAATTCATCAGATAATCCTTCCCTAACCCAACCTAATGAGGAAATCTTGCTTTCGTCTACGGATCATGATGTAGATATTATTATTACGACTTCTTGCCTGCCACGAAATTCAAACGAGGGAAAAAAACTCGAACGTTCAATTCCAGTTAAAGAAACAAAAGAAGTCAATGCTGAAGAGTGTGTTATAAATGATGACCCAGGAAAATGGATCATAAGCGACTCCACCAAAGATTACGTAGCAATACATGGCTGTAAACAAAATAGAAGCCTTGATTTCACTGGTACAGAATAGTGATGTGTAACACAGTAACGAGTCGCTCTTTTTGAACGACTCATCAGGATGAGCGAAAGATTCGGCACAACGACATAGCCTTCGAGTCGTTCAATTTAAGAATGACTCACTGTAAAATTAATTCCCAAACTAGCCCATCGCATAAATATTACCCAACGCATAACCAATCCACGCTCATTTCTCAATACATATAATGTATTTTACTACAATACATTCATTCACTCACATCCCATCCCATTATCTATCTAAAAGCAAAACCACCATCATTTTTCTACCAAAGCAATCCCATCTAAATCCATTCATATTCATCTCTATGCAGTATGCAATGCACGCATTGTGTATACTTCTAAATATATACGCAACAACCCATGCTGACTGCAAATGCAAACATATCAAAAATAATTTACTTACGTCGCGTACCACCGCACAGCCAAGTTTCTCCAAATACAGAAAACAATCCCAACATTCTAAAACAAAAGTATTCGTCTTACGTATCATCATCTCAAGCTCAACTTTAGACGAAACCAAACAAAAACCCATAGCTTCCACTTGCACTACAGCTAGCTTTCGATCTCATGCTTGTATCGAGCGTGGACTGGAAAGTGAACTGCTTTTGCCTTGGGTTGTGGACCATTCACACGACCACTATTTAGTTTATCCCATAAATCATTCTGTTTCAAGCAATTACACCACTACTATACCCTAGTTTTAAATAAACTGTTTTGTGGCCATAACTTCTAAAATATAAGGAATTTCGCATTTTTGACACCATTTTGACCCCCCTTTAGAGCCCCCATCCAAAGCATCCAAATAGTGGATGCTCCTCAGCCCTCTCCCTCCCTATCTCTCTCCCTTCTCTATGCAAAATTCGTTCAAAAAGAGCGATGCAAAATCGTACCGCACAATAAGATTCGTTCAAAAAGAGCGACACGTTCAAAAAGAGTCAAAAGAGTCAATTGACTCTTTTCGAACGAATCTTTTTGTGCGGTTCGATTTTGTATCGCTCTTTTTGAACGACTCTTTTTGTGCGGTTCGATTTTGTATCGCTCTTTTTGAACGAATCTTTTTGTGCGAGTTGATTTTGTATGCCCGCCCCAGATTGGCTGCCCCGTTTTCATGGGAAATAGTGGTCCTATCGGGCTTGCTCGAACTAAAGGGTATTGGGGGGTCGTTAAGTCCGAATCTGGGGTCAAAAAAGAGAAAAGAAATTGGGGTCGCCCATCCTAGGCTGGCAGCCCCCTTTTCATGGGAAATAGTGGTCCGATCGGGCTGGCTCGAACTAAAGGGCATTGGGGGGTCGCCAACTCCGAATATGGGGTCCAAAAAGAGAAAAAAAAATTGGGGTCGCCCATCCCAGACTGGCAGCCCCCTTTCATGGGAGATAGTGGTCCGATCGGACTGGCTCTAACTAAAGGGCATTGGGTGGTCGCCAACTCCGAATATGGGGTCCAAAAAGAGAAAAAAAAATTGGGGTTGCCCATCTACGACTTTTATTGAATATGTTATTAACCAAGTTTCAGACTCTTTGCATGACTCTTTTTGAACGACTCTTTTTGAACGACTCATTGGAAAGAGTCAGAGCTTATGTGCTGGCACAGTGAAAAGAGTCATTATGCCCATCACTAGTACATAACGAGTTTATAGCGATGGAAAGTCGCGATGGTTAACGGATGCATTATTTGAAAGAAAACTTCTCAATGGTGAAAAAGTTCCACGATCGTGGCTCATTTATTCAGCTAGTAAAAAGTCTGTATTCTGCGTTGAATGTCTTTTATTTGATGCAGACTGTACATTCAATGGGAAGACAGGTTTTAATGATTGGAGGCATGGAGGTGTTCGTGTAACTGATCATGAAAACTCGAAAAATCACAGAAAAAATATGGTAGCCCTCAAGGAGAGATCAAACATCAAGATAAGGATAGACAACGATTTGATTATTCAATTCGAAAATTTCTTATTGGAAGAACATTTTGAGAAAAGTAGTTGCTGCTACGAAAGCTCTAGCCTCACGTGGACTTCTGTTTCGAGGAAGTAACGAGAAATTCGGCTCTCCAAATAATGGCAATTTTTGATGCTGATAGAATTTCTTGCATTATTTGATCCATTCATAGAAGAACATATCAGAAGATTTGGTAACAAAGGATCTGGCAGTACGAGCTACCTATCAAAAACTATCTACAAAGAATTTATACAACTTTTGGCAGATAAAGTATCATCCATCATTGTTGAAGAAGTCAAAACAGCAAAGTATTTTGCAATAATAGTGGATTCAACACCTGATATATCGCATGTCGATCAGCTTTCATTCGTTCTGAGATATGTGCAGAAAGATGGAACACCTGTTGAAAGGTTTCTTATGTTTATTGAAAACACAGGACACAAAGCTGAAGATTTGTTCATTGCTGTAATATCTGCTCTCAAATGCTTCGATCTTGATATCGCAGATTGTCGAAGTCAGTCGTACGATAACGCGAACAATGTATCAGGAATTTATTTATTAATTAAAGAAATCAACGATCTAGCAGAATACGTTCCTTGTGCAGGTCATTCGATCAATTTGGTTGAGGTTCACGTAGTAGAAAGTACTCCTGAAGCAGCTTCTTTTTTCAATACAGTTCAAGCATTGTAAATTTTTTTCACTGCATCTACACACCGCTGGGAAATTTTACAAACTCATACTGGAAAAAAAAATTGCTTTGAAATCGTTGTCTGCAACAAGGTGGTCAGCTCGTCAGGAAGCAGTTAAAGTTAAACATAATGAACACTATGGCGAAATTATTGAAACATTAATCGTCATCGAAGAAGATATCACAGAGAATGCCATCACAAGGCAACAAGCGAGGGGTCTTCGAATTCAACTCGAGCGACTTGAAACAACCTTCATGCAGATTCTTTGGCATTTTATACTTTCGAGATTCAACGCTGTCAACCAAAGATTGCAGAAAGTTGATATCAGCATAGCTGACGTCATTGATGACTATCGTGGGCTAATCAAAGTGGTAGCTGATACACGAATGGAATTTGAAGTTTACGAAAATAAAGCGTTGGAAATCTCAGAGAGCCAGGAATATCAGACGACTGTTTCCAGGAGAAGAAGGAGAAAGTTACAGGCTGACGAATCACGAGATATAGAGAAGTCCAATTGTCAGGAAGAGATAACTTTCGAGTAAACACCTTCAACGTCATTCTTGACAACCTCGATTCTGAATTGCGGAGAAGAGGCCAAGCATATGAACGAATTCAGGAAAAATTTTCAGTAATCACTGAATTCGGCAATCTGAATTCCAGTGAAATTCGTAAAAGGTGTAACGGTTGCAGGAGCGGAAGTAATTGACGCTGCCGTGAAGGCCTGTCAAACATCAAAATGTCAAAACTTCCTACCTAACTTGGTCAAATGACGCGTGCTGGCTGGCTTGCTCAGTGACGGGAGTGATGGGGTGAGTACACGACCAACTCAGGCCCTACCCGTTGACACTTTAAATGTCACGCGTCTGCCCGAGACAACACGACACTTGGACCGAGAAAAATATCGAGAAAAAGATAATAACATGCTGGACGAAGTGTCACAGCAGAAAATCACAATAGCAACTACACCGAGAGGGATGTCGATCATCACCTCTGGAGCTTCCGCGAACCGCGGAGAGCCAAGATGTTGCGGCTCTGGCGCTCGCGTCCCTCCCAACCATGTCTAGGTCGCGCCTCGAATTCCTAGACCCCGTCAAAAACGCTGTCAGCATCCCCCGCTGTGTCAAAACAATCCCGAGCACGCGTTCCCTTTTGACACAAGCCTCTCCGAAATAGTGCATATCGAAATAGTGCATGCACAATTTCGCATGCATTATTTCGGCGCCCTGCCGGTTCATATCTGACACACATCTGACATTTTGGAATTTGACAACAGAACAAGCGCATTTATCTCGAAACAATTCGAAATACACTAAATATTTCGAATTATGACGAAATAAATGCAATTGTGGAATCCAGTCTGACAAATGCCGAAATGTCAGACGTACATCAGAATTCGTTCATTACAAAGGTCAGAAGATTTAAGGAAAAGTTATACATCGGACCTGGAGTTTTCATTGGAGGACGAATTGGTGCACTTCCACTCGTATTGCTCTGAGAAAAAGTTGGAACGTAATTCCCCATCGGACCTTTTGAAACTCTTGCGGACAAATTAATTATACACCGAGTTCCCAAACGTAGATATAGCATATCGAATATTCATTACATTAGCCGTGACGTATTGCAGCGCAGAACGTTCATTTTTATGTTTGAAAAGGGTCAAAAACTATTTACGTTCAACTATAAGTGGAAATCGGTTGAATAGCCTAGCTATTCTCTGCATTGAATCGGATTTGATTGAACGCTTGGATTGTGAAGATTTAATTAGTCAGGTTGCCGAGAAAAAAGTCAGCCGTTTTTGCATTTGAAAAGATGTTTTTGAAATCACAATTTGATTATCGGATTTTGTTTATGATGAAATAATACGAAAGAATTTACCACATTTTGCCCTTCTCAAACAATTATCTTACTTGTGAACTCCAAGTTTTACTTACATATAAAAATGTATGTTATTTGATTATTTTCTTATAAATAAACAATGAAATTCAAACCACATGTTTTACTTTAATTTCAACTGCGAATTGTATAGTTAACGATTTTTTCATGTAGGTTCAGGAAAAAAGGGCGGCATTTTCTACTGTGCACAGGGCGGCATTTTTAGTAAATTCGGCCCTGGGGGCTGCAGAATGCTATATCGACTGTGGTCAGTTGGGCTAGTCGGAGTGGTGTCAGGGTCAATCCTGACAAAACGGAACTTTACTCTTTACAAGGAGACACAACCTACCCTCGGGTATCGAACCTCCGGCACTGGAGGGTGTCAAACTGGCGTTTCTTGACAAGGCTAAGTTGCTTTGTCTCATTCTAGACAGGAAGCTGGGATGGAGGCCAAATGTTCAGAAACGTGTCAAATCCACTATGGCACTCTACATCTGTAGGAAGGCGATACAGCCGAAGTTAATTTTACACATCAATTCTTCGGCCCATTCTTTTGCATGGCATTCTTGTCTGGTGGACGGCGCTTAGAATGGGTTCCCACGGGATTCTCTTGGGGAAGGTGCAAAGATTTGCGACGATTGTTGCAACCGGGGCTATCAGATCCACTCCATCAGCTGGCCTGGATGTGCTTCTAAATCTCTTACCACTCGATATTTTTGCTGAAGAGCAAGCAGCGATTATAGCATTGCGACTTCGTGAGACCGGTCAGTGGCGCGCGCTAAGGTCCGACCAGTCAGCTATTTTGAATAATCTTGACCTACCTGCACATACGGATTATATCTCTCCTAAGTATATTTTTGGGAAGAATTTTTTGAGCCAGATTCCCTCAAGGGGCATGTGGGAAACTGGGGCAATCGGTCACCCAGACTCCATCGTTTTATATACTGATGAATCCAAAACGGATAATGGAGTGGGAGCCGGTATCTTTTCGGAGACGTTGAAGATTAGTTTATCTTTCCGCATGCACGATCATTGCAGCGTACTGCAGGCAGAGATTTTGGCGATTTCAGAAGCTCTCGCCTGGCTGGGATATAATGTCACAATTGGTGGGAAACTCACTACATATTTACACTGACAGTCAGGCTGTAGTTCTATCGCTTGAATTGGCTCTGTCGGCATCGCAGACGGTTACGAACTGTCGATCGCTTCTTGATGAGATGGGATGTTGCTTTGAAATCACATTGTGCTGGATTCCAAGTCACAGTGCTTATTCTGGTAATTGTGTGGCTGATGAACTTGCCTCGGGCTGGGACAACTGGGGCAATTGAGGATAGTCGTTGGGACATCGGAGTGCCTTTCACAATCTGCAAGCGAATTATCAACTCTAACGCGAAAAATAAACCGAGCGCTAGATGGATTGAGGACGGTGTGTGTCAAACCATGAAGAGGTTATGGCCCACAGCGGACCCCGGCCGTTCTGCTGCAATATTATCACTGAATAGGAAGCACATTGGTGTGGTGGCGAATGTTATCACTGAGCAGTGTCCCATTGGGGAGCACGCAAGAAGGCTTCGCTTACCCTACAATGACTTCTGTAGAAGCTGTGCGGTTGCCGACAACGAGGAGAGTACCCTCCATTTTCTATGCACATGTCCTGCCTTGGCTGCGAGGAGGCGGGTCTTTCTGGGAGATTCTTTTTTCCTTCATTTGGAAGAGCTAAGGGGTATGAGCCCGTTCAGGCTTTATCGGTTCATTGCCAGCTCTAGCTAGTTCAATGTATAGCAATTTCAATGGGATAGGTGTTTATCCTGGTAGGTATCACAACGGGCCCTTTGGTGGCCTCTATGTGTGCTGCGTCATCCGCGGCAGCCTTTTAACCTAACCTAACCTATGTAATGTCATAAAGTTTCGAGCATATACCGTTAATCCTTTCCGAAATATAGACAAATTTCGAGTGAACCTATCCTAGTGATCGGGAGTGTATATTACGATCAATTTATATCACACGCAAGTAGCATGAGCTCTACTTTCGACATTTTCTTCATTTATTTTACAAATTTATTTAAATTAAAACCGAAATCGGTTCATGAATCATTCAAATCGGTCCATTGCATTCGCATTCACATCCAGCTATAGCATGCGTGTCACGTGCTAATAAAACATAATTAAGTAAGTAAATAACACGCTTGCTTATTGTTATAATTAGCATTGTCCGAAAGTCGATATTTTCAGCTAAAAAATAATAATAAATACTCGTAGTATGTAATAAGAACAGCCAACGACTGACGAAAAGCCATCAACAAATTGCCATTCATTATGACCTCGCCGTGTTTACCTAAAAATATTACTTTTAAATTTCCCTTGTCATTATTATTGGATTTTTAAGTGTATTCAATTAGGACGTTTTTTTTCCTCTCGGTCTGTTTGTCGAAGATTTCTGGATTGAACTCATAACTTTGATGGTGTGGATTCGGCGTGGCCTGATGCTCTGTGAATGTCCAGAGGTGAATGTTTGTCGGTTCAGTCCTAGCTACGGACAATAGTAAGTATAAAGATAGTTGTGGACATGATTAGTTGCTGTGGTTGGCAAGAAAGCTATTGTTTTTTAAGAGACCGTTGGTTTTAGTAATAACAATAATTAGCGTACATTCGTTAGGTACGATTTCACTTTGGCAGATCGGCTTCCCCGATTATTTTGTAGTTATCTGGTAATTAAGTTGGTTGGATAATTTCAAAATTATTGGAATCATGACTAACAGAATCGAGATGAATTGTTATTGCATATAAGTACGTTTAATTAAGTGCTTTGTTCTGTGAAAAAGTTTTAGGAAGGCGATCACGTGACCTGACCATGAGTTAACGACTGGCTTTCACATGTAACGCACGATACACGAGATTCTAGCACCAGTGGCGAGCGAGCTTCATACAGAGTGTCCCGCAATGACCGCAAACGGGCAGTGCCACATAATTTCTCATGCAATTTCCAACAAAAAACAAAAAGGGATATTTTGTTGAAATCTTAACATTCATTTTAGCTGCTACAGGCATTTACATTTTTCTTAAAAATTCTCCGCCTCACACGACTAAAAATTCAATATCTCAGAAACTACGATAGCCAGAACACCCAAATAAAACGATAATCGCAGCCAATATGTTGCTCTAAAATATGAAATTTATTTGGTAAAAATCAGATAAATGGTTTATTTGTTCAAATTTTTTAAAGCCAACATTTTTATTTTGCTCAAAAAAATATTTTTTTTTTCATCAAAATTTTCTTTAATTTTTTGTCCGGTTTTAAAAAAAATTTCCTTATGTTATAGTAATCAAATTGTGTTAACATTATTTATCGTATTTTTAATTTCTGGAAGTTAATGCCTTTTGGATGCTTGAAAACAGGCTTTTAGTGCGTTGCAAAGTCGAATACTACGCCGATTTTACATTGCTAAAATCGCAATAGCTTGAGAAGTACGCAAGGTAGAACTCTTAAATAAACATCTAGTACCAGCTAATGCCTTACCTTTACTTTTAACATTTATTTTATAAAATTCAGAGTGAAATTTTGTTGGTTGTACCTCCACGAAATGAAAATGTTTAATTTTTTTTTTAAATCTTACATTTTATCACTTTTTTCCCGAATTTTCGAATGCATACACTACGCGTCATCAGGTTAGCACACTCCCCATCAGACTAATATATTGTAATTGCTCTTGTTGTTGTTAACATGCAGTTACTTTTTATACCCTTCACGGATGTGATAGGGTATATTAACTTTGTCATGAAGTTTGCAACCCACAGAAGGAAGCATCTCCGACAATATAAACTATATATTCTTGGTCAGTATGATGAGACGAGTCGATTAAGCTTTGTCCGTCTGTCTGTCTGTCCGTCTGGTTCTATACAAACTAGTCCCTCAGTTTTAAAACTATCGAGCTGTGCTTTGTATAAAGCCTTCTTTCTATTGCACGCTGTAAATATGTCGGAATCAACGAAATCGGACCACTACGTCATATAGCTGCCATAGGAACGACCGGTCCAAAAATTGGTCTTTGTGAGAAAATTTTTTTTATTTCTAAAATTTCAAATTTTACAATGATCAGTTGATTTAGTTAAATCATATCTCTGAATTTGGTTGAAATCGGCTCACTATTTCATATAGGTACCTCTCATAGGAACAGTGATATCGGAACAATTTTTACTACTAATTTCAAAGTGGCAAATGCACCATAAGTCATAATAAAGGTACCTTCGGAAAGATCCCGTTATATGGTTTTTGCTATTTTCGCTTATTTTCGATGGAAGAGTGTGCTTTATTTTTGCGTCATCAGGTTAGCACATGCAAATTCTTTTTAGTTGATCTTGAACATTTGAACGCGTATGACAACAAATTTTTTTTTGCTGCTCAAGTAGTCTATTGACATTAATATGGGTGAAGGGACATCGCTATCCGTGGAAGAAAAATCAAAAATTCAAGCTTACAAGGAGTCAAGGCTGTCAAAAAGTGAAATATCGAAAAAAAGCGGTGCGCAATAAGTCGGGATATGGTGAAAATAATAAAGGTGGTATTAATAGTGATTTCCAATGCTGATAAGAGAGCAATTTTGTGAGAAGTATCGAACTCTCTCTCCACTCAGCTGTTAAATGAGTACCCATTGTGGGGTAAATAGCTCGGTTGAGCGTGTTGCTGATCACATACCTCTGCACAAAAAACCGTCACGATCTAGAAAATGAGATGATGCTAACTCATCTCGAGGCCGTGGTTCAAATTGGACTGTTGCGCCAGTTATTTATTTTTATTTATTTTATCGAACTCTCGTGACTCGGCCGCAAAAATCAGGGCAAATGTTGGCGTTAAAGCGAGCTTATCTACTATTCAGAGTTATAAGGAATGCTCTACATTTAATAAGACTAAAATTTAAGAAAAAACCAGCACTTTAACCTGGCTCGAAAGGAAATGCGCTTGAATTTTGCACGAGAGCACGTCACATGGAATTCCGATTGGCGCTGCGTTGTCTTTTCGAATGAAAAGAAATTCAATTTGGAAGGTCCAGGTGGATACAACGGATAATACTCCCATGATCTTCGCAAGAAGGAACACCAGTTGGATCGCCTGCATAGTCGGGTGGAGGGTGTGATGGTGCGGGGAGCCATCTGCTGCTATGGTACGTGCGAGTTACAGTTTTTGACAGTAAATATGAATGCAAACACTTACAAAAACGTACTTCAAACTGCTTTTCCCTTTTTAGGGTTTTGTAGTAAAAACAAAACCCTTATGAAATCGGTCAAATGTATGCCTGTCCGTCTGTCCATAGAATATCTCACGAACGGTTGAAGCTGCATAGATGAATTTTTTTTTTCGTCTCGTACAAGCAGGTGGGGTATCGTAAAAAAGGTACCGTCGAGTCTTCTTCAAATTTGAAGAAAGGAGAAAAGAGGAAGAGGGGAAAATATGTGATCCGAGTTTGTCCCACCCCCCTTGCATTTCGAGACCGTTATACTTAGAAATATGAAAATTAACAGAAAAGCGGCATTTTACTAGCGTAGAAAACTAAAAATTATAGAATTTTGAAATCTCATCAGAAAAGGTTAATAATAGTACATTTCTATAGTCGCAGTTAGCACACCCCTGCACCCCTTAAGCACACCCGAGGTCAAAAATATTGATGGCCAATGATAACCAACATCATACAATCACATAATATTTAATAATAGTACATTCATTTAAATTTTGACATTTTGACACCATCCATTGAAAAAATGCACATAACGGCCTCTGCTATGTACTAGTACTACGAGTACTGCATTGTTTTTCGTAATTGGAGTTGACCATTTCTAAAAGGGTAAAGATTGGTGGGATAGGAGCCGGAGTGGAGAGAAGTAGGGGGGGGGGGAGGTAGGCTGGTTGCTGCTTAGGGGGAGGTCCCCATAGAGGGGAAATGAACGTCAACATTTTTTTTTTCTCTGGTATAGGCAAGTGTGATATCATGAGTACATTCCATTTCTGGCGTTTTCATCAAATTTGAAAAAAAAAACCAAATATAGAGGGCTACGCCCGAATTAATGTATTCGGTTTGAATACGTTGATCAATAAATAGAGGAAAACCGTTTTTCCTTATACTATCTTTATTTTATTCAACGTACAGGTTACACGGTTCACTACTTAAGATCATGCATCCAAGTCGGACATGGCTATTTATACATATTTCTTATCTAAATACATTTCAAGATGTGTCTTACGTTAATCTCACATTACAAAGGTCATTGGTCATATTGGTGTCATATGCAATTCTCATCTTAGGTGCGTCATGTTAAATTTATCTTATAATACAAAGGTCGTGTACAAACTAATGACTACTATAATATTGGGAGTGGAGATAAGAAGGTACGTTAACTCCCGCAATTCGAGGGTTTTGTAGCAAGCACTTATTTTGGTATGTAAGTATCGGCTCCTTGCTCTTCTTGGTACCATTTAGATGGATAAAAAAAAATTATAATAAAAATGTCTGACCCATCCTATAGTATACAAATTACGATCTAATATTTTCTCCTTCCTCACTGTTCCCCATTTTTCAAATTTAAAGTAAATGCCGAAAATAAAATGTGCTCAACATTACCTTTCTCACAACACCCCACTTGCCTAAACCAGTCGATAAACAAAATTTTACTTAATTTCGCCCCCACTCTCCCTCCCCCGCCTGTTGCAGTTGGCGAATTACGACACTTCGCCCCCTACCAATCTTTACCCTTTCATAAATGTAATTAACCATCATTTGTAACAATAACTGCAATATTTTTGACCTCGTGTGTGCTTAAGGGGTGTGCTAACTGCAACTATAGAAATGTACTATTATTAACCTTTTTACGATACGTCACCTCGAATGGCAGGCGTCGAATTCCTGTTGACTAGAGAGGGACGCCTATCGCTAATTGACTGGAAGCCCATCTCCGACCGTATCATCACAGCCAGATTCAAATCCAGGGTAAGAAACATCACAATAATTCAGTGCTACGCCCCGACTGAACCAGCGGATCATTCAGCTAAAACGACGCTTTTTACCAACGGCTTGGCGACACCTTCGACAAGGCTCCCAAAGGTGACATAAAAATTACAATATTACGGGGGATCTCAACGCCAAAGTTGGGTCTGACAATGTAGGGTTAGAACACCTAATGGGCAATCATGGCCTAGGCAACAGGAACAAAAATGGCGAGAAGTTCGTGGAGTTTTGCAACTCTCGTTAACTCGTGACGAGGTGGAAAGTAGGCGGGGTTAATGCCCTATGCCCTCTCTCTCTCTCTCTATTGCTCTAACCCCTTGTGGGGCATAGCGCGTCAACTGTTCCATGTGGTCCAGTTGACGTTTCGTGGCATAAACTGGTTTCGGAGAATGCAGTTGCCAGCATGCACCTCCTGCACATCCATGGCCACGAACGTCGTCGTGGACGGGACTCGAACCCGAAACGCCGGTAGTCAAACATGAGACTGATGCCTCAACACACTGCGCTGCCGGTCGCCCTATGCCCTACAAGGGGTTAACAGGAACCAGAGAGAGATATACAGGCTTTGGTGGGAGACTGACAGCTTCGATCCCATTTGGGTCTTAA
Organism: Chloromyia formosa; assembly: GCA_964017055.1. Lineage (NCBI taxonomy): Eukaryota > Metazoa > Arthropoda > Insecta > Diptera > Stratiomyidae > Chloromyia > Chloromyia formosa. Next base: position 54,031,301 of record OZ024818.1, read on the forward strand.
TTGTTTGATATACGGATGCATTCATTCAATATGCCTACACAGATGCAGATCTGTAATAATGAAACATCTAAAGATTAAGGCATACACTTTGATGCAATAGAACATCCTTGCCGTGTAGAGAAATTAAGATAAGGGATGATGAAACGTTTAAGTTCAATTAGGTAGAATGAAATATCGGTACACGTCTGTAAAATTGGCGCCAATCTCGATAAATCTTTATGACATAATGCAAAAGGTGACAATATGCATTATTCATTATTTTGTTGTAATTTTCTAACATTTATGAACAGCTTGATATGAATCTGTTGGGGCATGTATGGCAAAAAAGGCAGCAGGAAATTCTAATGCAATTGGATTGATGAGTGATCGGCGATCAGGCGTGAAATGCATGATTTGACCTTCATTCGTGATATTTTGTCTGTCCCGATGCCAGCTAGTCTAACACTGTGGAGTTAATTGTTTCTACAAAGTGTAGAGGTATAGGCTTTAGTCTTTAGAGAGATACATATCACTAGGCATTCCCAATACATAGTAAGATTCAAAACAATAAGTAGGTATGCATAAATCTTATTATTGTTATTTTTTTGTTATAAATATTTATTACACGTAACACGACCACTGTATATTACAATAGTTTAACCGTGGTCACACACAGCTGTTGAAATGCTATCTCTAGAAATTGAAACCGCAAATTTATTTGCCAACCAACGTCAAGCCGCCAGTGATGGCGGTGCGATGATTTGGTTGAGGTACCCCTGTGGTGTGGGGTTGAAAAAAAATAGACATGGCATCCGCTTAGGACGCGATTTGAATAACTTGTTTTCGCCGCAGAGCAAAAGGAAGTTATTCGACTTCTTCTCGCTCCAAGGAAGCCAAAACAAGGTATTCTTTTCGCCGCGAGGCCGATTTTAACCCGGACGGGGGTGTGCAATGTCCGAGAATACAACCCGCGTTTGGCTTGGAACGCCGTGACTTGGTGTCCGTCGCAGCTCTGACGTTGTCCACCCCAGATTAACTTCTAAGCTTGTGAGGCCAGCATGCGGTGGTGTCCGACTCGTTGGCCGTGGTAGTGTCACGACGTTCTGCTGCAATGTGGAAAAGATAAACGTGTAGAAATATCCATTCAGGAATGTCAAAAAAAAGCACACCTACCCTTTGTAGTATAATGTAAACCGCTGACTTGCAAGAATTTGAATTGTAAACGTAGCTTTAACCTCTCAAGTAGATGTGAATACAATAATGTAGCTAAGAGGGACTTTCTAGAGAAGAGAAAAAAAAGTATTTTTGATAGTTTTTTAGCAAGCGCGGAACGGTCGGAAAAGTTCTCCTTCGACAGGAGAAATCGTTGTAAATCGACAAATTTGAATAAAATAAAGAAATTATATTATACCTTGAATTTTTTTTCTTGGGTAGCATGTCCATTTTATGGTGCACCGGTGATCCAGATCAGGAACGCTGTATGCAGAAGTCCACAGGTGGGGCTCCTAGCCAGGATCGATGGCTAATCCCTGAGGATTGTATTGCCAAAATATTTAATAATCCAAATAACCTGAATGAATGAAATGAAAGAAATGAAAATGAATTTCCGGATTTTTCTATGAATTCTTTCATTTTGCCTTAGCGTTAACAAATAACAATAGCATACCTACGTGTTCTCCAGGGCCACGGGCGCGACAACGACGACTTTTCCCACCCGAGCCGCCTTTTACTTTCAAGCTTGCAGCGCTGTCAATCCTGGTTTTTATAAATTAAAAATTCGGGAAGGTTAAACATCGTTACCTATGTATTTGTGTACTTCATACTTTTACTTACAAGGTCGACTCGCTGTCCAACATCAAAACGGACATGCACGAAAGCCTAAAATATGAAAACCACTTCCCCCGGGATTCAATGGAGAAACTTATGAAAACATGGACAAACGCGGTTTGCAAATTGTGTCCAAATGAGACAATCATGAAAATAAATGCAGATGGCATATAATGCATCTGCATCTATCGATGCATCTATGTACATCCATTCCCACTTCATGTTAAATGTTGCTATTTTAGCGCGATTTGCGGGGGAAAAGTACAATCAAGACGGGGCAACACTTTACGGTATAGAAGAACTGCATAGTACATTGGATCGCCACAAACAATTGCGCACAACCACTACCGCACTTCCACCAATCAGCAATTTCATAAAACGCCCGAGCTAGAAAAAACACTCACTTGTTCCATGCAATTGCTGGTTGGGTGGATGTTTGGTCTTGGTTGTACGCGATCGTGTGTGGCGACCATTACACGGAGCCGTATCGCGAAATATGGGCGAATAGCTTCTGCTAAGCTGAAACCTCTCGGTGTTCGAGTTCCATGGCTCAACTATCAGTTCGCCGCACACGACAAACGTTTCGGCCGCGAGCATGCATCTGACCTAGTCAAAACGAATGGAACAGCGGAAATGATGAGATCCTTTTTCTATAAATTTAGACGTGCTTCGATGCATACTCACGACCTACACGCCTGTTGTGTTCGTGTTGAGCTTCAGTAGCTGAGTCATGGATGAGTTGCTAACGACCGCCATACACGACCGAGCCCAACCACAACCGAACCGCCCGTGACCAATGTGTGCTAGTTGCGTGCCACCAATTGGTGGTGTTTTGTTGGTCGCACGCTACTCCACTGCATTGGTCACGAACGGTTCGGCCGTGCTTGTGCTAGATCGTGAACTGCTCCAGTTGCTCACAGCTTATTTCGTCCAGTACGTAAGAAAATCTTCATCTGCCTATACAAACTCAAGTAGAGAAGATATGAACGTTACTTAAATGAAGATCAAGTCAGCTATCAGCTTAAGCATTAGAACCTGCCTTTAAATAACGTTGATATCTCCTCTACTTTAGTTTTTATAGTGAGTTACATATTTTTTTACGTACTGCTTAAAATAAGCTGTGAGCCACTGTATACCGCCACACCGCTACTACCAGTTATCAATTGACATGACGGCTATCATTGATTTGACACGAATTCCCCAGTATCAATGGCTGCGTTCCTGCGAACGAATCAAGATTTGACGTTTCTCGAATTCTACTCCAATTGCTTGCTCCTCCGCTGGAATTTGCACAGACAACTGTCAATTTTCGCATATGAACAGTTTTCCGATCGTCAGGGGACCATTTTCATATCCGAAAATTGATAATTGCTTCTTCGAATTTAACTGGAAGGGAAAGCAAATGGAGGACAATTCCACAACTGTCTAATCCTAATTCGTTCCCAATGCACAAAGACCTAAATACCGTTTTTCATTTATTGTCGACATTATATCCTTTTGTGCATCGGGATTCCTACTAACCTTTGGTATTTGTGGTCCCAAAGAATCATGTAAAAAATTCATTAGGGACAGCCGTTCTACTTCATTCGCCGTGTCATTTCCACCCCGGTAGTCGCGGATGCCGAACGCCGCAAAAACTATATTTCTGGCGGCATTGACGTCACGGTTCCAGCACACATTTCCTTCATTTCTGCACTTTTCACACATTAGAAATCTGTGCTGGCTGATCCGTTCTCGCCTGCCGCCGTATAACGTTCTGACTTCGTTCTTTGGCGGTTTCTTCATATTCCACCGGAGGCATTGACTGCACGTCACTGACGTCCGATATTCGTCAACGTTCACCACTTTCGGGTTACTCCAATGGCGTCTGAAGGCAGCTTCTATTGCTTTGAAACTCGCTTTCTTACGGCGGCCGTAAGAAACGCCATGCTGCAGGGAACCGTCGCCCAAGCAGACGAGGTTTTTGGTCCCACCATCACGCAAAAGTCTTCCAACAACTATGTCCATCGCTCGCCTTCGTTGTATGTAGGCGTCCCACTTCAACCGCGTCACAGTCTGCTAAGCTGAAACCTCTCGGTGTTCGAGTTCCATGGCTCAACTATCAGTTCGCCGCACACGACAAACGTTTCGGCCGCGAGCATGCATCTGACCTAGTCAAAACGAATGGAACAGCGGAAATGATGAGATCCTTTTTCTATAAATTTAGACGTGCTTCGATGCATACTCACGACCTACACGCCTGTTGTGTTCGTGTTGAGCTTCAGTAGCTGAGTCATGGATGAGTTGCTAACGACCGCCATACACGACCGAGCCCAACCACAACCGAACCGCCCGTGACCAATGTGTGCTAGTTGCGTGCCACCAATTGGTGGTGTTTTGTTACTTTAGTTTTTATAGTGAGTTACATATTTTTTTACGTACTGCTTAAAATAAGCTGTGAGCCACTGTATACCGCCACACCGCTACTACCAGTTATCAATTGACATGACGGCTATCATTGATTTGACACGAATTCCCCAGTATCAATGGCTGCGTTCCTGCGAACGAATCAAGATTTGACGTTTCTCGAATTCTACTCCAATTGCTTGCTCCTCCGCTGGAATTTGCACAGACAACTGTCAATTTTCGCATATGAACAGTTTTCCGATCGTCAGGGGACCATTTTCATATCCGAAAATTGATAATTGCTTCTTCGAATTTAACTGGAAGGGAAAGCAAATGGAGGACAATTCCACAACTGTCTAATCCTAATTCGTTCCCAATGCACAAAGACCTAAATACCGTTTTTCATTTATTGTCGACATTATATCCTTTTGTGCATCGGGATTCCTACTAACCTTTGGTATTTGTGGTCCCAAAGAATCATGTAAAAAATTCATTAGGGACAGCCGTTCTACTTCATTCGCCGTGTCATTTCCACCCCGGTAGTCGCGGATGCCGAACGCCGCAAAAACTATATTTCTGGCGGCATTGACGTCACGGTTCCAGCACACATTTCCTTCATTTCTGCACTTTTCACACATTAGAAATCTGTGCTGGCTGATCCGTTCTCGCCTGCCGCCGTATAACGTTCTGACTTCGTTCTTTGGCGGTTTCTTCATATTCCACCGGAGGCATTGACTGCACGTCACTGACGTCCGATATTCGTCAACGTTCACCACTTTCGGGTTACTCCAATGGCGTCTGAAGGCAGCTTCTATTGCTTTGAAACTCGCTTTCTTACGGCGGCCGTAAGAAACGCCATGCTGCAGGGAACCGTCGCCCAAGCAGACGAGGTTTTTGGTCCCACCATCACGCAAAAGTCTTCCAACAACTATGTCCATCGCTCGCCTTCGTTGTATGTAGGCGTCCCACTTCAACCGCGTCACAGTCCTCCGTCCATACCTCCTTTGGCATTCTTCGAGGAGCGCTTGTTGTTCGGTTGCGAATGTCAAATAATCGCTGGAACACTTAGGTGAGGCTGGCTCCGCCACCTCCTGCTCAGGCGCCAGCGCCTCCCGCCTCTGTCGTTTGTGCAGCAACTTTTTCTCGAACCAACCAATTATTTTCTGCCGTTTTCGCCGCCTAGCTCTCTCCCCGCACATTCCTTCTTTAAATGTTGCGCCCTTCAACAGAAATTTCTTGTGCCCTTCCTCGGCGTGAAAACTGCACGCGCCGATGAAGTTTACCACGCCGGGGTCGATACCGATTATCTGTTGGTAAGCGCTAACGTTCAAAGTGCCGGAATTCGCGGGTTGTAAAGCGGGCGGTTTCGTTCTCGGTCCCTTCGATGTTGATGCCATTCCGGTATACTGTGGGGGATGATCGGAGTACCGATTCATCAAAAGGGACACGTCTACACCATTGGTGGAAAAAGATAATCCGAACGTTGTCCGTCCATGGATTTCATTGGTGGCAGTATCCAACGTGCCACATTGCTTATGGCTTTGCAGGTTGAAATACTTCCACCAATATTCCGGACTATTTGCAGTGAAATCCATTTCTTTGCCACCCACCAGTTTCAATGAATACAACAGCTGCCAAAGTGCGGAGCTTGTGTAGCGAACGTGTTTCCTTCCCCACTTATACACCGGTATGATCGTGAACGATTTTAATCTCCTTCCGTCTGGAGACACAGATTCTTTTCCGATACGAAACATGATCGGTACCAATTCCCACCAACTGCTTTCAATGTGTCGGAAAAGGTGTTCCTTTCTAAAACATTGGAGGCGCATCAACAACCGGTAAGTTTCCTCCGACATGGGATCGTATGTCCTCGAAAATAGCTCTGTCTCCAGCCGTATGTGCCACTCCCGCATGGTCATGAGATCTTTTACCTCCCGCCCTGGGTCACGACCTTCCCTCTCGGCTTCAACAATATCGGCGCGAAGATCGGCGTTCACGAAGTTATACCCAAACCTCGCGAGTCGCCGCCGTGCGTGCACGACTATGCAATTCTTCCAAGCCGTAAAGTATTGCGTCGCGAGATCTTTCAATAGATAATAACGGAAGCTACAATCGTATTCACGTTGCTCGGCCCGTATTTTGAAATAGTTTTCATTTATCTTTATTCGATTCTTCTTTTTTGCTATTTTCTTTGGAATATTTTGTTTTGGATTTTTCTTTTTAGGGTTTTTCTTTTTCGGATTTTTATTTTTCGGATTTTTTGTTTCTGTACTTTTCTTTTTTGGATTTTGTTTTTCTGCACTTTTCTTTTGTGGCCTTGCCCCACACAAATCTCGGAAAAATGCATAGATTTCCGTTGGCGTCACTGGTGTGATGGGCCAACTGGAAGTCTGCGGCGTCCCTGATGTTGTGGGGCGCCTAGCAACATCTAACATTTCCATGTAATGGAAATGTATGTACCGAGATGCCTCTACAGCTAAGTCGCTACATTCGACGACATCTTCATCTATTTTCTTTTGTAATGCCTCATCTAGGCAAAACTTTGCAAACCCTGCTTTCAAGGTCCATGCTTCCTCCAATTTCCCCACAGAATCTGGTGCAAACCTTTTCTTCTGCGGGGGGAGGTGGTTGTCACATTTTTCGGACCTTCTTGTGCTGTGGTCCGTTTTGTGACAGCTTGAGCATTCGCCAAAGACCTTTACTTTTTTGGCCTTCTTTTGTCGCGGTTCGTAATTATCGCATTGCGTCGACCCTGTTGTTGAGTGCCCGGTCTTGCCGCAGCTCTCACATTGCCTGCGGGCCATTTTTAAATTGAGCTGTGAAAGAACAACAAACACATTTACAATGGCCCACCTGCATTATATTTTAGTGTAAATTTTAGATGCAGACATGGTTTTGGCGATTTTCAAAAGCTCAATGAGCGTTCTCATATTTTGTGCGAATATATCCGCACTTCATACAAGTGCTGTGTCTACCGCTTTAATATGTTGTACTGATGTATTATGCAATGTAGCACTACACACCCTCAATTGTGTTATTACTCGTGCCCACTGGAAGGGCAATCAGCTAATAGTTGATCAGATGCCTAATCAATGGGCAAATCTTATCAGAAGATCGTATGCCTAATTAACGGGCATTCGATCATAGCGGTCACAAGGCATCCAAGAGTCGTGCCGACCATATTTTAATCCTTTTCTCTCTCTCTCTATCCTATGCTGCTGCCTCCTGAATGATCAAAGAGGGCACAATTTATTACGGTTGAATGAAACGCCAACTGCTAGGGTGGAGACTGCATTTCACTGAGGTCCTCAACAACACCTTCGGGCATTTCAAATCATCTTCGCTAGAATCGGAAAATATTCCGTAAGCGCTGTGCAGTGAAACTGGAGCTTTGTATGTAGAATAAATTTCCGCTTTAGATAGTTAACAACCTACTATGATACATCATCATTTAATTTTTCAAATTTTCAGACCACTTGTACTTTACATTTAGCGTAAATAAGCCACCGATAAAATTTGCCGCCTCAGATATGCAAGTCTTGCCAAGGACCTACTCCAGTTTCTGAAAAAAAGAACACAGAAACTGTATACTGCCGATTTGGTGCCTTGTGGGCAAGACCTTGGCAAGAATCGGCGAAGAGCTGCTGTCAGTTGCGGCAATCGCAATGCAAACAATTATAGCAGTGTCAAAACCACGCATAGTCGATAACATCTCGCGAGCGACAAAATCGCATAGATAGACCTGTCCGGTCCTAACATTTAAAGACCGGTTTTACGTTTGTATGCTTTTCCTAGCGGTCAACCGGATCATTAAATGAAACCGGAATCACATTGGCAGAGTTGTGGGGGCTATTACGGGGCACTGCCCTATAGGAGACTTCGCCTGGAGGCTTCGCATTCCTCACAATGACTACTGCGGGAGCTGTGATGACGTGGATGAGGAGGACAGCGTACTCCATCTCCTCTGTCACTGTCCGGCCCTGGTTGAGAGGCGGAGGAGGTTCTTGGGTTCCCCCTTTTTGGGAAGCTTCTGCTGTAGATCGAAAAAGCTTTTTATTACACAATATTGAAAAATATGAAGTAAAAAGGAAAACATCTGAAAAAATTGACTAACGGCGAAAATATAGTGTAACATATTTCTTGAAGGATGAGTGCGGTAGTAGGCATTCCGTTTGCAAAACATTCTTTCTTAGTACTTTAGGATACGCTACATCTCAAATGACCAGTTCCAAACGTTATACAATAAATAAACGTAACAAACATACTTCAACTCTTTCATTTCGTCCTCACTATTATTAATCATACTCCATTGGCGAGTGACGGGTGTCAAACCAGATTTACTTTAAGGGAACGTGCTCGATAACTGGTAGTCCCGCTCCTTTACAATTCGACCTATGAAGAAATTATGGGCTTTCCGAAAATGTGATAAAATTTGGTGGTTTATCAGGTCCTTTTTGGAGAAAACAGGACTTTTTTTATTTTTTTTTTCTATTTTTTTATTATTTTTGTGTCATTTAAATTAATTTTTCTTAAAAATTATAACACTGGTTGACACAGTTGATAGCAATTAGAAAGAACAATTTGTGTGCTTTCCAACGAGCTCAGAATTATTATGTTACGTTAAGTACAGCACAAGTTAGAGATCAAAGAGTGATCACAGGTACGATGAAAATCCTTCGTCCTTAAAATCGCGCTATCTCCTTGACGGTGCAAAAACGGAAGTATGTGTGGAACGATTTTCTACTCAAGACAAGTTCCTCTATCTCCCATTTTCGTTTGAGCCTCTGTACTAGTAACACCCTGTATATTCGCTCAGGGTGACTCGCTGGTGATTCGAAAAAGAACATTCGCCACTAAAGAAACGTTTTCTGCATTTAAACGACTAATTAAGAGGAAATTATGTTAGCAAGATTTGATTATAATTAAATAGAGAAGTAATTTTTGGAACTGGACAAGTACCTCCATTATGTATGTAGAAAATTAAATGTAGGAAGTGATGAAAACTATTTTTTTACACACGTACAAATCTATCACTATTAAACGGTTAGTACGGTTTTCCTGAATACATTTTAGCGATTAGAGTGAATTAGAGTAAATTATTAGCTACGTTCAGTTACTATTTGGGTATTCTAGCTTCTGTAGTTTCTTTAGTTATAACGCTTTTTAGTAATAAGATTTGCAAAGAGTGTGAATACCTGTAACAGGGAAAGGGTTGAGAACTGGAAAAAACAAAACAAGACCAACAAGACCCCCGGAATTACATGGGGGATCGTTGTGTGAAGCGCTTATGCGGTTGTTGTGGGACACTCTGTATAATTACCATTTGCCTTTATTTACTGTTCGGGACTATCTATCAAATTTGCTGACACAATTAAAAACGAAATTGGCAATTGAGCTTCTTCAAACAAAGTCGTCGAAGAATATTTTTTGCAATCGTGAACGAAATTTGATAATTGGGTCATGTGAATGAGAAATGTCGGTTACTTGTACGTTTCTAGAAAATCAACAGTATTGCAATTAATGCATTAATTGGACGACTCGTTTAAAATAAAATATTTATAGCTAACTAGATATGTTTATAACTTACCTAAATGTCCCAGAGGATATGTTTCCTGTTTGATTTTTTGCATAGCCAATAAGCCCTGTGAGATGAAAGATGAAATTTCTTAGAAACAAAAATAAAAACCAACAATAATCAGCGTACGAAATCATGAGCGAAAAAAATTGGATTTATTACCACAATTATTCTTTTATAGAGTCAATAGGAAGAATAAAGGATACCATAGCCCACGAAACACTTAACACTGTAAAATCAGTTTAAAGGCTTATTTACATTCACATTGCGGATTTAATAAAGCTGAATGTTTAAAACATTCCTCTATGAACATCTTATCGAATCTATAAATTAAAACGGCTGATACGAATTCGTTAGGTAGAATTTTTAATGCTTCTACATTGAAATGAGTTAATAATCAATTAATCAATTATTCACTTATTTCAATGTACCCATTTGAATTTATAAACGTAAAAAAATCTAGCTGACTAATTCGTATTAACCGTTTTAGTTTATCGATTCGATAAATTAAACTCCCGGTTAGTGTTAACCAGACATTGAGGAAACGGGCCTAACTGTAGTAACTTCCAAGTAATATAATGGTAACAAAGTAAAATGTTTGATTTAAAACGATAACCAATATTCCAGTAATCATTCAATTTTATTTGAGAAAAAAACCATAAAATACACAAAAGAAAAATGTCCGAATTTAAAAAAGGAATTAATTTTGGTCATCATTGGAAGAAATTATCGTGGTTGTTAACGTCAGATTAATTAGTACAGCCAGGGCAAAATTCACGCCAAGCCCGCGGTGCCAAGCACGCTACATTACAACCCAACACAATATAAATGGTACAAGTAAAATACGTTAAGTGCCTCCAATTTTACGCATTTTTGAATATTCTACCAAAAAATAACATTCAAAAATAAGTCAACTGGCAGATAGTTTGTTTATTATACTCGTAATTTAAATCCTTGGAACTGCCTAAGGTTATAGCGAATTCAGATAAGTGACACATAGCTTCTTTTTGCAGATCCATAAATATTTTTTTGGGGTGTACAAAAATATCATATTAAAGTATGTAAATAAAGTAAATGTGCTCTTGTCTTTCTTTGGTTGAATTCGAAGTAGTCGAGAGTAACTTGACTTTTTGTTTACCCAAACAGATCACCCTCTTACAGGCATTAGACCTTTTCCTTGCTTTGACAGTATATAGTAGAGCACTTTTTAAGCAGGAAACTGCCATTAACTGAAAAATGACTAAAATGGAGTTAGCTTGTTTTTGCAGTAACCCGACGAAATATTGAAATATATTATGTAAATCATTTTACAAGAACTATTAGGCTGAATAGTAGTAAACAACTTAATTACGATAAAAACATTTCGTTCTAATGTACCCCTAGAATTACTGCTAACATCCTCCTCCCACAAATTAATTGACCGCCTCCTTCATTTTGGCAAACCTTCAACAGATCAACGCCACGAACGGACCAATTAATTATTTTGTTCCTTGGGACGAATTAGGATGGCTACGTCGTCACCACATCACCTTAGCAGCGCCAAATTAAACGTCACAATCATAAATCCACATTTGCGCATACATACTTATTTATTTGGGATCACTCGAGCAACATGTAAATTAGTACCAAGATATGCTTTCGAACATAATTTCTTGTGATATTTTGCGATGACAGCTGAAATGTATGTTACATTCGTATTCCAAGACATGTTGCATGATGCAGGGAATTCACTGCATTTCAGCATATTTCATATTTGCGCGCAGTCGGTTATTCCAGATATTAATGGGTTAATATGTTTGTCATGTAGAACTCCCTGTGAAATGTAAGTAACAACCACTTCTATATGTTAAACGCAAATAGTAGAAGTAGTACCCACAATGAAACACGCTGTATTTCGGAGGCCTTCGCCGTCTAGACCTAGGATAGGAGCAGGGTGTTTGAGAAATATGGCTGCCTGCAAATCCTGGAACCGAACGTTCAACACACCAACGGAAACAGTGGCTACCCATCCCACTGTTCTTTGATTTACCGAATTCTAGACGTACACAAATTCTAGACGTTGAGTTGTAACGCGCAATATTGTGCTTCCATGGCATTCGGAGGCTCACTTACTTGCGGTTTACCGCAAAAGAAAATGCGGGTCTGGATCTGGGTATGATTAAAAAATTTAAACGTCACTAGCGGTCCGTTTATTTTATTCTTTAAAAAAATTGGAAGTTTGCCCCAAACAAAATGTCGGCGTTCTTTTCAGCGGACCCCATAACCGGAAAAAATTGTAGGCCCTGATGGTCTCCAATTATTATCCACTTAGGGGTTATATCACCTAAATACACAATTTAGGTGCGTTTTTTTGCCCCTATCCTGGTCAAGTGTAGATTAGGCGAAGTGATGCGTAACAAGACGATGATTAGGTGAAGTATTTGCAAAAAAGACGATATAGCTGACCCATTATAGTGTGGGCAGAAAAGCATTATAGATGATTGTATAATCCAAAGGTTTGAAAACCAACAATATTAAAGTAATTTTCATTCTAATAGATCAAGAGCAAACATTAAGCTGGTATAATGCGACTGTGATTTAAAAAACTTATTGATTCCGAATAGATTCCTTTTCCCAATATTTTAAACAAAACCACTTTTCCAATCAAAAAAATATGGAGTTCCACTACAGCGAAATGAGGCGCAAATAGAGTGAACGAATGAACTTCCAGGCGCGAACACTAGATGTAGCCTTCGCCCTTTGTTCGATCGAGTGTAAATTTACACAGGATAAAATACCAGGGCAGAACGTGAACCCTTAAAGGTTTATGTTGTTGTAGAGCTTGTTATTTCTCTAACCCTGTATAGGTAAGTTTCACAAAAAAGCACGCCTTGTGAAGGGTTGTTAAACTGAACTGAGAATGATTTGAGGATAGCTGTCAAGAATGAATATTTTTCCAATTCCCATAAAATTATGTCAACAGCACATTATTATACGTACTAAAATTATGTATTCGAGTACAAATTCATGTACTTAGGTACTTACTTGACTCAAATCTATATACTCCTTTCGGTTTTATCAGCCCAATGTTGCCAATCTTCCAGCAAAGGTACCGTATTATCATAAAAGCGCGAATATGTATTTTATAAATTAAATTAAAATCAAGAAGGGGAAAAGATCACTTTAGCATCAATCGGAACTTTTTTTTTTGAACTCACTGAACTCTTGTCGGGAAAATTAACAATAAATGCCGTTGTTTATCAACACATACTTCCCGAATGTTGTTTGTCAGTTTTTCGTTGGTTGTTGGTTTAAACAAAAATTTCACTAAACACTTCAACCGTTGTACAAAACATCAATCGATAAACTGTCTTTATAATAAATTAATTGATATTATTTATCATTATTGCTCCGTATTCCTGGGAAAATAACTGATTGTGGGGCGTGCGCGTCGATCAAGTCAAAGATTAAGTTTTGTATTTATTAAAGGAGACGAATAACAGCCGAAATGTTTACTAACTTGTTAAACATGTTTACTAATAGACATCAACCCAACACAGATCATTTATATCCATTAAATTTTTTCTTATTCGTTGAATTGTTTCGTCACCACTACACTTGTTTGTTTTGTTGCTTTTATTGCGTTTTTTTTATATTTTCTTTCAAATATGAATCTATTTTGATTTCCGAACGACAAACTCGCGTAATTATCTCATCAAATACACCAAAGTCTCTTACTTCCTACACTTCTTAACTCGCGTCGCGTCTACACGTACTTAGGAGTATATTTTGCCAGGAGCAGGCCAGTCCCGACCGAACAAATGCGCCCCCAATAGTTGAATAATGGATGGCGTATTTATAAAATAGGCATGCTAATGGGAATACCAAGCCAAACAACAGCTAGGCTTAGTGTATAGTGTAATGTTGCCTGTTGCCTTTACTCTTCTACTTCCATCTAATGTAAAATAAATATTAGATAAACGTTAAATCCTTATGATACATACATATTTGGAGAAAAAAAACAAACAAAAACAAAAAAAAAACTTTTATTTGCCGATTTCCTTTCAATCAAATTTTACGATCATCAACGCTTCGAACATGCAGATTGGATTTCACTATGTTCAGCATAAACATAGATCGATAGATTGTGGGAAGCCGGCATCCGATTCCAATTCCATGCTGGCGCAATCTTTTTATCTTTCTTTTTGTGCTGTCCGTTTTTATACCCTAGACTTTAGTGTAGGGTATATTGTTTTTGTCACGACGAAAATGTGTAACACCTTAAAGGAGGCTCCGGAGGTATAGCAATGTATATATATATAAATGATCAGAGTCACCTCCTGATTCGATTTAGCCATGTCTGTCTGTCCGTCTGTCTGTCTGTCCGTTCGCACGATAACTTTCCATAGAATGAAGCTAGAGCCCTGAAATTTTGGTCAAATGTTGGCAGTATCTAGTTGGTTTGTACTGAAAATGGGCATGATCAGGCCAAGAGAACGACTACCTCCCCTACATATGTAAAATACTTAAGTGAATCTATAACTCCCGATTAAACAAACATGAAAAGCTCTAGCTTTGGTAGATTGCTCGTGAGGATAATCTTATACTCTCCTGGGAAAATGAAAGCGATCAGTTTAAAACTAACGGTAATTTTCTAACAAAGAGCCCCGTACTACCCTACTTTTCAGATTTTTTGTTTATAACTCTTGAACCAATTGACCTTGACACCTGATTTTTGGCATGTAACCCTAATGTGAGAAACTGCTTGAGTTTTAGTAAGTTGGGCATAATCAGATCAAAGGAACGCTTACCTTCCCTATAAATTTAAAAAAATTAAATATTCCTTTAATTACGATAACTTTCGATAGAATGACACTAGCAAGTTGAAAATTGGTAGAATGTTGTTAGTAAGATCTAGTTGGCTTGTATTGAAAATTGGCACGATCCGAACAAAGGAACCCCTACCTCCCCTACAAATGGAAACTTCAAATAAGCGATAACTTTGGATAGAATGAAGCCAGCAACTTGAAATTTTGGTCAAATGTTTAAAGTAGGATTTAGTTAGTTGGTATTAAAAATAGGCCAGATCCGATAAAGGAACCCCTAACTCACCTACAAATGAAACTTCAAATAAGCGATAACTTTGGATAGAATGAAGCCAGCAACTTGAAATTTTGGTCAAATGTTTAAAGTAGGATTTAGTTAGTTGGTATTAAAAATAGGCCAGATCCGATAAAGGAACCCCTACCTCCCCTACAAATGAAACTTCAAATAAGCGATAACTTTCGATAAAATGAAGCTAGCGACTTGGAAAATTCGGTGAATTCGGTAAATATTTGTAGAATTGGTTGGTTAATTGATTTTGAGAATGGTCAAGATCCTTCTGAATAATCGCCAACCTCCCCTATAAACTGGTCATATAGGAAACTCACTTTTAATGCATATGGTCGTTGCCAATTGGTACTTTTGGTAACACCACTAGGTCTGTACAAGTCTAGGGTATATACGCTTCGGACTCCTAATGTTACATTTATCAAATAATTGTGCATGGATTCTATGATTTATGATTTGATTCATACTGAAAATCCGGTAAAATTTATTATGATAAGAAATGGGGTGGAAGTGGATTTTCAAGAATTTTGCGACGAATTTTTGATATTGTTAGGGTACATTTTTTTATGTTTAGTTGGCTGGATGAGGGGCTCGAAGGATTTGTCATTTGGTCGTAGCTTAGTCACACCTTATTGATACGATTACGAGCGACAACAAGGCATCGATAGAAGTGAGGCGTGATTAAAGGTCGACCGGAAAATTAAATGCGAATGAGTGTTAGCGTTTAGAAACCCCCAATTTGGCCAGTGCTATGTTTGGATTGCCCATAGTTTAATAATACTTTTAGTGATAATTTCTTTGACTGTTTAATTCTATACATTTCTTCTTAATCAAGGCCTACACTTTCCATCAATGTTGTTGAAACCAATCAATCTCTTAAATGACCGTTTCAGGTGTGGTGTGTTTCATCTTAATGACGACTTGAGCATACGGTTTGAAATGCATAAATAATTCTTACCCAGAGTTTCGCGGTGTTTATCATGTGATATGAGACGCCAGCTAGCAGATATCATCGTCACCGGTGATCCGTAGCTCTCGTCTAATGCGGCGGAAAAAGAAAGAAGCAGAAAAATTATAAAAAAAACAGCAACGACGAAGCAAAGGAAATCAACGCCCAAGATCATAGTGTGGCGGCGTGTAAGCCCATACCTTGCGATTTACCTGTCCGATTAGTTTGGTGGCACTCGTGGCCCGTGTACTTACCTGTTCAACACTACTCACCTGTTTGTTGAACATCGTGTTTCGTGTGTAGTAAAACCACTTGTCCGGGTAAAATGCGCTCACACTGCTTCCATTCTAATCATCAGACTAAGTAGAGTCTATGCCGCGGCGTCGCGGGTGCTCATCAATAATTTCATTTTTGTCGTCCGTTTTCCCAGTACTCGATTTCATTGATAAAAGTGCGTTCGATTTGCGCGACCACGCGAAATTTTCCGCGAATAGTGTGTACATTACTACAGGGTGATAGTGGTCGTTGTTGTGAAAAACGACCTGCCGGTATTCAGCGGTCGCTAATGTGTGTTCAAGTGTCCTGCGGAAAGCGGACATCAGTCCTAGAAGGTATCCTTTAGGTACTTTTAAAATCGGGCCACTATGAGAAGTGTTAAGTGTGTGATTGTAGTGTGCTAAATTTGGTGCAGTGGTCTTTTATTTTAGTATTTCGGTGTTAAGACTGCAAATAAAAGCGGCTTGCAAAATGGCCTTTTTCCACGACAAAATGGACCGTCTTACGGTCTCGCCGAGAATTCTGCCTATGAGCCGATCCATGTCGCCGATTTCAACGGACGATGAGAGCGAATGCGGATTGGGATATCAAAATACGTTGGTGAGTATTTCAAGACAATTTATCAGTTGTTTCTGTAGAGTTAGGAAGGAATTTCCCATGTTAGTGACGCTACTGTCCTGAAACTCCGTTAATAGCCTTGACGTTGTGAGTTTTTGTGTTGGTGGCCTGCTTCTCATCTGGTATCCTTGCAATCCGAGAACATTCTCTGCCCAGGATTCAAGTGGATACTAGATACAATCCTCTCTCAAGATGTTACCCAAAGGTTTTTAATTAGAAAGTGCCATGGTGAGTCGTGGCATCCGTCCAATTTCAGGCTTTCTTCGTGACTAATGAATATCATCTACAGTTCATCGGAAAACAAGTTAAGAAGATCATTCTGAGTTCTAAGCATATGCGTGAGGTTATAGTTACCGAGTATGTATACTACACAGGTGCTTTATTTGCATGCTTCGCTTGTCGTCAAAATATAGGTAATCTTAAGAGGTTTTTACACACAATACCAACCATAGCCGTGACGCCTGCTATTTAGGCATGCTGTGGAGCCAGCCGTGAGCTGT
This sequence comes from Chloromyia formosa, assembly GCA_964017055.1. NCBI lineage: Eukaryota > Metazoa > Arthropoda > Insecta > Diptera > Stratiomyidae > Chloromyia > Chloromyia formosa. The sequence goes on from OZ024818.1 coordinate 54,048,501, forward strand.
GCTGTGAGGCATACCGTGATTCCAGCCGCGAGGCATGCTGTGAGATTCGCTATGATGCCAGCCGTGAGGTCCATTGTGAGGCCAGCTATGAGGCATGCCGTGAGGGCTCCCGTGAAGCCAACTGTGATTCCTGCTGTGAGGCCAGCCATAATGCCAGCCGTGAGGTATGCCGTCTATTAGACCTTCGAAAACGACTCATGTCCTATGCATTTTCCATAGGAACTGAGTGGGTGTCGATATTCTGATACCACCAAGCACAACTTAGGCTGTCATCATTGCAGGTCTCCCAGCATGCCTCACGGCCAATTGCCATTGTGTATAAAAACCACTTTAGAAATAATCTTTTGAATCTTTCGTCCTCCTATTCGTTGTACACGCCATTTAAGTCGTTAAAATGTGCACGTAAGAACATTGACGTTTTTGTCCTATTTACATTCTGCGTGTATGAAGCGAACTTCGATCATACCATCAATGACCCTGAGAATGATTTCTTTCATGTCATTGCCAAAAAGAAAGGTGAAAAATCGAGAGGTTCTGGTGACGATTTTTGTTTTGAAAGTTTTTAATTATTCACATGACGATGTTTTTGTCGATAATGGATTTTTCATGATTGTTTCTTTGGTCGATCGTGTTAATTTAATCCAATATGACACAGCGATATTCGAGATTTGTGGTCAGGAAAGAAAATAAGATTAGGGCCTCGTCAAGTCAATTAAGTGCTTGCTTTATCGCGCTCAGTGGCCGTGGTCGTTCGGTCACCGCTCTACGATATTAATCTAGAGCTCGGGGTTCAAATCTCGGCACGATCAAAAACTGCCTGTGAGGACTATTACAATTTTACAACTTTGCTTCCGCCGCTTTCCGATAGACGGCTGCATCGCGGTGAGGGCTGGTTAAAATACGTAGTTCAAAAGTGTCACAAAGTGACACTGAGAGTGACTCAGCGAGTCATCTCAAAATGCCTCAAGGCCATGGGCATGATTCAGAAACAAGGAAATTGGGCTCTGTACGAGTTAAAACCGAGAGATATTGAACGGCGATTATTTGCATGCGAACAACTGCTTCAAAGGCCTAATCGGAAGGGATTTCTACATCGCATCGTAACCGGCGACGAAAAATGGGTCCGTTACGATAGTCCCAAGCGCAGCAAGTCATGGGGAATGCCCGGACATGCCTCAACGTCGACGGCTAAACCGACTATTCACGGCGCCAAGGTTGTACTTTGCATTTGGTGGGACCAGCTCGGTGTGATATACTACGAGCTATTGAAACCGAATGAAATTGTCACAGGAGATCGGTCCCGAACGCAATTGATGCGCTTTAGTCGAGCATTAAGGGAAAAACGACCACAGTACCTAGAGAGACACGACAAAGTCATTCTCCGGCATGACAATGCTCGACCACACGTCGCAAAAGTGGTCAAGACATACTTGAAAACCCTGAAGTCTTGCCCAACCCGCCGTACTCTCCAGACATCACTCCTTCTGACTACCATCAGTTTCGTTTTATGGCGCACGGCCTGGCTGATCAGAATTTTCGTTCGTACGAGGAAGTCGAAAAATGGATCCAATCATGGATCGCGTCGAAAGACGCCTCCTCTTTCCGAGATGGAATCCGAAAATTGCCGGAGAGATGGACGAAAGTTGTCGCTAGCGATGGACAGTACTTTGAATAATACATCTGTAAGTACTTTTTGACAATTAAGCTTTTAATTCCAGGAAAAAACGGCCGAGGCAAAGTTGTACATCCAATAATTGAACTCTCATAGTGCTCCGAGCTTGTCATTGTAAAGACGGCGCGGATATGAGGTGCATGCTAGCAACTGCACTTTCGAAAAGTAGACATGCTATCGAAACGTCAACAAGGCGTAGAAATGCTAGAGTGGTTGACGCGCCCATGCCCCTGGAGGGGTCAAGGCAATTAACAACAACATCGTATTCTTCACAATTCCATAGATAGATAACAAGGTTCAGGCTACTAACCCTAATGTTGGGCACTGCGACCATAGAAGATCTATTGTGCCTTAGTTTTTTTTTACTGTAGCAAAAATCCTTCCACCACTCGTACGAAGGCCGGTATGTCTCTTGAAGGAGTTTTCCTGATAACAAAACTGCATATAGCGATCTGCTTGAGGAACGTATACCTTGTTCGCGCAATCGCTGGTTTCAACGACCTCAAAACACAGACGACATTCGGTCTCGTTAGACAAACCCATCTTGTTTAGATTAAATCTCACCCAGTAGCGTCAGGCCGGCTCTACCCATGTGGCTAACATCTCCCCTGTTGAAGGGTCTCATTAACTCCTTCGATTGCCGTAGACCTAGAAGATTTCTCCAAAAAACGTTATCGTATCTTTGGCCTACTCGATTGCCCTATCCCCTTATGGGTTGTAGCACGTCAACTGTTCCATGTGACCCAGTTAACGTTTCGTTGGCATAAACTAGTTTCTGAGAATGCAGTTGCCAGCATGCACCGCCTGCTCCCCCATCGCCTACCTGCGACAAGTCGGGAGATGATGTGACTTATTATTACGCCCCGCACCACAGGGGGAAGACAACACAAACATCCATGGCCACGCACATCGTCGTGGACGGGATTCGAACCCGAAATATCGGTAGTCAGACTTGAGACTGGCGCATCTACGCACTAACCTACCGGTCGCCGGTCGAGCACCTTGCTCTGACCATTCCAATGATAATTGACCTGGCGGTAGCCACAATATGGTTCTGATGGTGAACCCTGCCGCTGCTAAATTTTCCTCAATGCCGATGTGACCTGACATCCAACATAGACAAATTTAAATAAGTGAGAAAACGTAGCTTTTCCCCAAACTACAAGATTTATTTTATTTTGTGTATTATATATACATGTATTTCGGGAGCAACTTACTCCCTTCCTCAGTATACAAGCTACCTGATTTAAATCACAACTACAAACATCGGACGATACAGATTATATATAGACAAATTTGTTGTCGGTCTCCTGACATTGGAGAAGTCCACGACACTCTTTCACCAGCCCATAAAAGATCTTATGCGAAGAGAGATCCTTAATGGCGCAGACCTCAATGGCGTGGATCTCGGCTTTAAACACTCTGGGCCAGGTACCCATAACGATTGAAATCCTTGTGCTGAGTCCAAAAATGCCAGCACCTACTTCCTGTTCATATTTCTTAATCCAGGATAGGTTAAATTGCTGGCTTTATGTGTTTAACAATTCTTTCAAAGTACGCTCAAAAGAAGCGCTCGTACTCGAACTAATTAACGAAGTTTTGATTTTTCTTTATTTATTTTTTAAATATTGTTGGGGAAACGTTATACCAAAAGTCCCGAAAAAAAAAATCCAAAAAACAAACCGGAAAACATAAAACAATTTTTTTCTGAATATTTTGAAAACGGCCTAACGTAGCCTAAAACACTCTGAGATAAAATCACTTAGAAATTTTGGTTTAAAGACCTTTACAAAACCTCAAAAAACTTAGAAGGTATCTGAAGGTACCAAAGCCTTGGCCTGAATTCCCTTCCCTGCCCTATGATACCTCGTAAGCTTGATTAACATTTTTATACCTTAACTCCTCAGATCGGTAGTACTATGGAGATCGCTTGTTTGCGGAAACACTTTCAGGCAGGAACCTGCGGTGTCCCCGCAACCACCGGCGTATTCACCATGGCCTTCTTTTAGTGGCTACAACTGAACTTAATTTTCAAGTTTGAACCATTCGAAGGCTCTGAAATTAACTGACTTAGATCAGACCTTAGAATATCTGCGATATCTGCGCCTTTATCTAATCCCATTTTTCTGTGACTACGGATTTACTGCTCTGAAAATTCCGGCCTTCATCTGAGCTGCATTCCTAAATGATGAATTTTGATATTTTGTTTTTCACATTTTTGTCAGGCCCGAAGTGAGGCTGTTGCGCCGCGATGATGATGATGTTCGACGCCGAAGGATCTACGTGAAATTAGAAACCTGAAACTTTCCGTGTTTTTGATTTGGAACACTATATGAGGACTCCGTAGACCTGTATCTTAAAGTGAGATCTATTTTTGGTGACCCTCCAGTCCTGACAAGCGCTTTGCTTTTATCAGAACGCCATTTTCCAACATTAACCCCTCGGCGGGTCTTAAGATTCTCCGAAGACACTTGTGCATCACAAGTGTCTTTGTGGTCTCTCATCGGAGCTTCTGTGTTAAGCGGCATACACATTAAGCAACCTGGTTGGCAACAGTGGTTGCAAGCACGAAACTACAGACGGGCAACATGTTGCCAACTACGGTTGGTACCGCCAATGCATTTATCATTTCGAAGTTTGCTTTCGATATTGATATCGACATGTTGTCGCTTTGAACTCGGCACTTAAAATGATTTTTCCTGAGTTCCGTTGCCAACATCACTACACACAGTATACTTTGGTTGGCAATCCGTTAAGCCACGCCCACGAAAATCAAAAATTTTTGATATTCTTGCAACCGTTGCCGAACTTGTTTTTGCAACCAGCAACTTGCCTACACACGGCTTATTTTAATGCAACTTGGCGTGTCTGCAACCACCGTTGCCAACCAGGTTGCTTAATGTGTATGCCGCTTTACTCATTTGCCCTCACAGTGCGTCAACTATTCCATGTGGCTTAGCTGACGTTTATCAGACATGAGACTGACGCCTCTACGCACTGAGCTACCGGTCGCCCCTTTATAACTTCTACGGAAGGAGTAAATATTTGAGGAGAATCCTTTTTACATTATTTGTCCGCCGGTACTGCGATATCCTATCCTCAAGATAGCTTCATTCAACGATATCACAATAGCGTGGGATTGCAGATTATATGTGACGCAATTTCACAGTCGATTTGAGTGAATGATATCTCGGAATACGCAGTCTGTGCCAAGGATCTGCTTCCTGCTCCTTCAAATGCATCGGCGGAACTTCGGCAGAGGCTTACTCTTCGTGTCCTTTGTGTGTAACGAGGAATGGACTCATATATCGACCTGTAGGTATTAGGGATTTTTGAAACTGCATTCGAATTGCACCCTGCAGCTTTTATGGTACCCAAGAGGGTTCAGTAAATATTCTGCCGTCAGAGATTAGAACTCGCAAATTAATAACAGACATCGAAAATAGATTCACCAATATTGGCCTATGGATTTATTAAATGCTGTTTATCCATGCACTTATTATTGCCTGACTATGTCATATTCACACCTTTTGTGCGAAGCATGGCACTAAACAATACCCTTGTAGATGTACAGCAAAGAGCAGCCATCATTGATAAGATAGTAATATGTTTAGCTTGTTTGTGTCTAATAGATACTCTCGCCTCTCCATGTGATACGATAAACAATTAATTAAGTGTATAACGTATTTGCATAAAATATTTTGTATGATACATACATTTATATCTATGCTCGCTAGGCGCGTATATCCTTTAGCAAATCCAAATATTTATGAGCGCGATGCCTGTACAAAGCACAATTGGATGCAATTAATTAGTTAGGGAATTCCGGAGGCATTTGATACGATTCCTTATCGCAATTTATACGATACTTGAGCCCAAGAAATCCGAGTCATTCACTAAGCCCAATTGCAACAATAGTTGTTGATAATCAAGGAGTTTATTCCCAACGTGTTTGAACAAGTGGGCTGCTGAATGCAATAAGTAGTTGATATATGGGCGCCTGCTGCCTGGATTTAGTTGTTTTGTTTTTCAAAGCGAACTAGTGAAGGTTTGCAAACAGCAGCGACCGCAATTACGTAAAATTATACAAAAGTTTGAGAATATAAATGTAATTTTTGACAACTTGACAAAAATTTAATTGACTAGGAGCCGGTTGCTCAATGTCGGATTAAAATTTATCTGAACAAATAAACTGTTACTTAGCACAATTTGATTTTCTCAATATCAGTCTAGCGTCATGAATCGGATAAACGCTAACCGTCCCCTAGGCTTCGATTAATCTCTTATCCAAAACAAAACCCTAACTCTGGTTTACGGTTGAAAATTGATCCTAAACGAAACACCTGATACCGGATGCCGAGATTTTGACAACTAGAACTGTAAACTGCAAATTCAAATGAAAACAATGAAAGTGGCCACAAAGAAGAGAGTTCCTGGAAATCCATTCGATAGAAGAGAATTTGGAACAAACGCAGTCGCAAACGTGTATGCTGAGTGACCGTACTGATACGAAATGGATTTGTGGACGATAGAATTTCGCCAAGAAAATCAGTCCACACTTTATGGCTTGGTAATTTAATCAACCTATGAGAAAACGAAAATGCTTATCGCGCTGTTTATAGCTTCAATTAATTTGTGCCCCTGTTAGTTAACAAAAAGTTTAATCGGACATTGAGAAAACGGGCCTAGGACAATTTTCTTTAAGTCGTATCTTACCTTGGAAAAATCTGTAGTGGTCCTACGTTTCCCGTACAGAAAATTGTGCATCCCGTACGGATTGAAAAAAAACTAAGTACAGACCTAGTGGTGATACCAAAAGTACCAATAAGCAACGAACCATATGCATTAAAAGTGAGTTTTCTCTATTAGTCCAAGCTAGGAAAGAAAAATAGGAAAAATAAATCATGTAGTTTTGAAATTTGGCACAATTATAGGGGACAGTGCTCTGAATATGTGCCAAAAGTCCCCGATGATAGAGGGTCCGGAAGTGTAGGGGAGAGGGGGTTAAAAGTCCATTTTCCTGTTTTCTTGATGATTTTGAAAACTAAGGACTGTGCAAGTAAATATCCTGGTGGGATCAAAGCACATAAAATTTCCTAAAAAAAATACAATATATATCATAACCTTGGTTATAAAATGGTATGTTATACTCTTCTAGACCATAAAATAATATTGTATAAGGTATACTGATTTCCTCACAATGAAAAACGGCACGATAACTCTCGATAGAATACAGTTAGGGACATGAAAATTTGATCAAATATTCCGATTGAGATTTAGTTGGCTGGTACCGCAAGTAGGTACAGTCTGACTACTACTCCTTTGCCCTAACACCTAGTGGGGCATAGCGCGTCAACTACTCCTGCGCGCCATCGTAGTGCTCTGGGCAATGGAGCGCAACTCCCCAAAAGGCTTACCCAGCGCCTTACACTTCTTTGCCACAGATCGACGCCTTGTGTTTTTAGGACCCCCTCTTGGTCGCCCTTGGTTTAAAATGGGGTTCCATTTCATGGCATGCAAAGCAATCATATCACTCTTCCGCAATGTGTGACCTATCCACTGCCATTTTCACCTGCGTATCAATTCGTCGATTGGCATCTGCCCTGTTCGCCGACTTAGCTCTTCATTTGATATTGTTTCGGTCCAGAAAATTCTTAGCATTCGACAAAGACATGAGTTGACGAAAACTTGCAGCTTTCTGGCAACTCCTACGGAAACTTTCCATGAACTGCTCCCATACAAAAGCTACTGTCTGTGCGGCCCTTCCTCGTTTTATTGCAATAATTGCAGTGACTATGTCCTCTTGAGTCTGGGCAGCGGACCGTATACGGACATTTTGATGGTTTGCTAAATTATATATGTATATGAGGGAAACTTCACCATAGGTTACACGATTCAAGACCGCGGCGAAGTGTTCTTTCCACCACCTCATTTGATCTTCATCCAAGATAAGTAGCTTTACATCACTATCCTTCACCGGATGGCAGGAGGGTCGACCACCTGTAAACTCCTTGATGACACCGTATACGGCGTTTAAGTTGTTACTTCTTGCGGCTTCTTCTGCTGAAGTTAAAACAAAATTCCCATAAACTCTTTTATCACGTCGCACACTACGCTGAACTTCTCGAGCTTTCTGACGGCAAAGGAGTTCGATGCTGCTTCGATTGTCGTCTGATGCTGCAGCCAAACGAACCTTCAGTTCTTTTCTTTCAACAATCCGCTGCCAAGAAGCCTCGGACATCGAGGGCTTATTCCGGCACTCCGGGTTTGTGCCAAGGATGGTATTTGCGCTGTCAATGTACGCATTTTTCATAGCATCCCAGTTTTCATTTATGTCACTATCTGAGTGACTGGTTATCTCAGCTTCCTTTTGCGCAAGATGGTCACTATATTGTTGTAAAACAGTGTAACGGACGGTCTTGTGGACATCCTGAGATGCCTGTGGGGAGGAGCCTTAGGTAGCATAATGACCGTGAAGGTCGGACCGTGCCATCTGGCGAAGAAAAAAGGCCCCTCAACGAGCTACAGCGGCCTATGCTTGCTGTAGCTCAGTTCGGGAGATGTGGGCGGGGTTTTCGCCGCTCGTTGCCCCTGTCTTTTACGTATTAACAAAAATGCATAGGCCCGGGGGAGACAACACAAACAGGGGAGGTAAAAATAGGGAATAAAAAAATAGTCGAGAAGTATGGAATGGTTGGCAGACGGATCAGACGCCCACGCGGTCGCACCTGAATCCGGGTGTGATGGGACCCTCGGCCTCTGGTTTCGTGCCACCAACAGATCACTACTCATCAGGTGCTGCTTCGATCTGCCGGTGGGAGCAGCACTACCAGACCATGATATGGTTCATTACAGGTGGTTCAATTACAACAGCTGAATTTTTATCGAGCAGTGTTGAATTTGCGGCGCCTGGGTCTTTAATCGCTAGGACGGCGCATGGCTGCAATACGCAATTGAACATTAGCGATCATAAGATAATGGTCTCCAGGATGGCAGATAATTAGAGTGTTGCTAAAGTGGTGGCAGACAACGTCAAAAAGTGATAAAAATTTGAGTTAAGTAAAGTCATATGCAAATACTTGATTTTAGTACTGTCTCATTACGTCTAAATGCAAAAAGGCAGACAAAAATTCCGTGGCGTTTAAATTTCTCAGAAATGACCCTGGAGTACGTAATCAAAATTGCGAATAGCTCACCCTTCATCATGTGCACAATCTTGATTCGAACCCTATGTGATTCAGGACACTCCTTAAAGTGTCAATGCAAAAAGGCAGACAAAAATGCCGTTGCTAACACCGCGGCATACGAGCGCAAAGTATCGAAAATTGAAAATGTGCGTGTTACGAAAGATAAGAAATACGACGTAAAAATTGCGAATAGCTCGACCTTGAGTCATGTGCATGATATTGATTCGAATGGCTTTCAATTAGGGATACTCTCTCAAGTACCAATGCAAAAATGCAGACCGAAATTCCGCTGCTAACACCGCTGCAGACAAGCTTAAAATTTCGACACTCGCTTAAGTGTCAGTACAAAATACCAAATCGAAATTCAGTTGATAATAGAGAGAGACGAGCATAAAATATTGTAATTTGGAAATGTGCATAGTACAAAGGCTGTAGAATACGTCATAAAAATCGCGAATAGTTCGACCTTCCTCAAGCGCACAATCTTCATTCAAATGTAATTCGGTTTAAGACACTCCCTCAAGTGTCATTGCAAAAAGACGGACAAGAATCCCGTTGCTAACACCGCGGCAGAAGAGAGCAAGTATCGAAAATTGGAAATGTGCATATTATGAAAGTTGTGGAATACGTCATCAAAATCGCGAGCAACTCCACCTTTCTCAAGTGCATAACCTTGATTCCAATGACATATGCTTCAGGACATTCCTTTAAGTGTCAACGGAAGAAGGCAGAAACGGCTAAGATCGCGGTAGAGGGGTTTAAATACCTTCCAAATTTACAACTATTTTCATCATTTGAAATGACCAGCCATTTACAAATGACTTGACTTACCGTGAATTTTTACCACTTAAGCGACAAATTTTCGACCTGTTAGCAACACGCTCCGATAGGCAGACAAACTTTTTCTTGTAGATTTAATCAAGGACTATTCGATGATATCCATTAGAACCATTTGCAAATGACTTTGCTTTTTTGGTTGTTGGCTCTTAACGTTATCAGTTTATCCATTTTATATTCTAGGTGATAAATTGCAAATAAATATAAAGTTACGATTGTATCGGTCTCTTAGTATGTACTCTAGGTGGCGTAACGATTAGCACTTTTCACATGTAAAAATGGGCACCTAGTTCCAAACCTACAATTACTCGTATCAGTCGTAAAAAAGGCAAAACATAAATAATGAGCGTAAAGGAATATCTAAGACAAGAAACAGATTTTAATTAATTTGTATTTTCCTTGTAGTTAATTCTCGTCGGCAAGTCTTCTGAAAGTATCGCCGTTGATCAATTTTTCGCGAAGGGGTTGACTCCCGTGACAAAAAGCGATATCGCAGACGATAAATTTATCTGCTAAAAGGAAACTAACATTCTTACCACAGAACATAGAATTTGTTTGCTGGTCACTTTTACCGTCAGACAGACTAAAAAAATTCAGAGAGGCCTCGCAAAAGTGTTGTAATTCACCATGGGCCGCACAAATACTTGCGACGGGCCTGGTCCGGACGGTACGGGTTCGGTAGGGTTCGGTTCGATAGTGAAAACCTTACCATCACAAAACCTATGACACTAGGATCATGAATTCCGTTGGAGATACCCATCAATATTTACAATAGGATGCTCAATATATCCGTTCAAAATCAATGTCGACTATAGAATTTGCTTTCAAGACGTCATAGGTACCTTGTAACAAAATAATCTCCACAAATCTTACTTTATGTACGAGTAGTATGTATTTTTTTCAGAACATTGTAACCCGGTATTCTCTTAAAATTACAAAGGAAAAAAAATCAAATTGACGACAAAATAGGTTACACATTTATTGTGTTCACAGACAGTGTAGTTTATCACCCCCGGGAAAGTAAACTTCACTACCACATTGTCTGGTAAGATAATAATATAAATAGTAAATGAAAGTAAGATATGTACTACACACAAGTTTTGTATTCAAGGCGTCCCGATAATGATGAATGCGAGTGCACACCATAACATGTATATGTACTTAGTATTTATCATAACTCGTAACCGTTGTAAATATTAAAAGATAAATTAAGATATATGTTTTTTGCGTTGTTTTTATCCCAGTGGAAAGTCTCCAGCAGAGTCGCTGTTTAATCCATTTCGCATAGTATATTAAAGAAGAAGAAATGGTTAATAATGTACCTTTAAAATAATACTGCCATTAGCCAGCTCAGATAAGTTCCCAGGTTGATGAACGACCTTTCTCTATTTATCAACCGGGGTAAATCCTGTGGGGCAGTGGCGTGCACTTCACAGATGTGTTGGAGATGCGGTACATTCATTTAATTTTTGATTCACGATAAATTCAAGTGTTCAATCGTATTAATTTATTCGCCGTGAAGTCTCGGTCGCCACTGTATGATAATACATCTAGTGAACATGGATCTGATCCGCGACGTGTTAATAAAAACTGCCTGTGGGTATTATCTTTCAATGAAAATCTTTCTGATTAATCACGCATAAATACTTTTTTTTTAAGAATGAAATGGAGTGGAATCTACATAGGTCGTAATGACTTAGTTTAGCTATCCACTACCACAAAAATTATCAGCACTAAGCTTACACTTCCACTGTCCCTGGTTACGTTCACACGATGGATTGTACTCTCCAGGAGCTGCGGATATTATCAGCACTCCCACAGCGCTCCAAGCTCGTGTTTCCGTTTTAAAAAAATTTGGTATGTAGGTTCCTTGTGTGACCCTGAGCACAGTAGATTATGGTAGTTACTTAGAAAAAGGCGAACAACCTCATTTATCACAAAAATGATGGTTTTTCCCTTTTTCTAGGCAACAAATCTACGGGCACTTGACTTATCTAAAATTAAAGGTTATTTTTATAGGTAGTTATACAATACAAAAAATCAATCCTTATCCTTTTCCTCGTGGGATTAATATTCTACCCGCTATTTGATGAAATACATCACAAAAACTATGATTTTTCCACTTCATGCGAACAAGCGAGCAATTGGCAAGGAGTGTCTTTCAAGTGAGATTATCTCGAAAACTATTTAAGATACGAAAAGAATGGTTGTAAAGGCCTTCATATACTTTTTAGTGTTCTTTCACTGTCTTAAATTTTTTTTTCTAAACTTAATAGTTAGGACGATAAAAGCAAGCTCCCCTTTAACTTTCTCCCACCGCGCGAGTTCACACCCCACAAGCGGGGTCTTTTAGTGTAATCTAATCGTACTTCTAGTACCGACCAACAAATCGCGACAAGTTTTAAAACTCCTTGAATTTTTTCCCTCGATCATCACATATTGGCACTCGTCATCTTAACGAAAAGGAAGGGAAGGGTGGAAGCCGAATAATTATGATCGTGTACACAAGGCTACTACTGTCCTCAGAAAGAAAGAAAGGTATTAGCAGAAGCTTGGGTTTACAAAAAACAGCGAGTTATGGCTTAACGTATCTGTTTTACTTGCTTTGTTCTCTGGTAGAAGGGCCTTAGAACAGCGGCTTCCTGCAACTAGCCCGTATGATTATTATAATGACGCCCCGTGAAATACTCATTTCCTTTTCATGAAACAGACCATGGATCTCGTTAGGCACTGATCAGTCTTCGATATTGAACAGATTTGATAACCCTAAAGCACAGGACTATTCGTATCTCAAATATGTGCTAGATAAAACAAACTCCATAATAAGTGGGCTTAGGGCGAGAATCCGCTTTTTGGCTCTATAGGAATCCGATGGCTCTAACCGTAGCTACACACTGTCGGACAAGAACATGCTACGAGTACAAGTGCACATTTTTCTTCAGGCTTGTGTGAAGTGTGTGTGTTTTGAGCTATTCGGAAGACACCTGTTCCAAGTTCGTTCTCGACAGTGTGTAGCCGGAGTAAGACTGACATAGGAGATCGAGTAGTAGGAGCTGGGCTAAACATAAGCTTACCGTTCCGTCTTCCTAATCACTGCTAAAAAAAGCTTTAACTTGACTTGCGCCGTATGCCATAATTACAAGGTATAATATCGGTAATTGACAACCAGGTTAACTTGCTAGACAAGGCACTATAGGCGAGGTAGTGGTATTATAATATAACAGTACAGGCTCTTGACGCCTCGAGGCCAAAAATAAATTGTGAATTGAGTTCAGTAGAGTGGGCCACTGCTAGTTCAAGCTTCTCGCTATGAATGAGCTCCCTACCAGCATTTTATTCAGCATAAACGCCATCTCGTTTTGGCCCTCATAGCTTTCGTCTACACTCTACACAATGGATCATACTCATCAGGTGTTGCCTTCATCCATCGAGGAAACATTATGATCAACTTAATCGACAAAATTGAGTCCAAAAAAAGAAAAAAGCGCTAAAACTTGAGTAAAAAACTGGGCCGAAGCGAAGCAATTATTTGGTCCAAAGCGTATATACCGCTTTAGACCTGCACAGACCTCTAGTGGTGATACCAAAAGTACGAATTGGTAACGACCATATGCATTAAAAATGAGTTTTCTAAATGGTCAGTTTGAGCTGTGTGTGTGGATCCAATGAGAAGTTTCATCGTTCATTTATTCGGATGTTGTACTAATATTTATAGGGGAGGTTGGCGTTCATTCAGTTGGATCTTGCCTAATATCAAAATCAACTACTTCCTAGTACAAACATTTGACCAAAATTTCAAGTCACTAGCTTTATTTTATTGAAAGTTATGGCTTATTTGAAGTTTAATTTGTAGAGGAGGTAAGGGTTCCTTTGGTCGGACCTTACCCATTTTCAGTACCAACTAACGAGATCTTACTATCAATATTCGACCAAATTTTCAACTCGCTAGCTTTATCCTATCGAAAGTTATCGTAGTTAAAGATATGTATATTTAATTTTTATGGTATTGATAGAGGAGGTAGGCGTTGCGTTGCTCTGATTATACCCATCTTACTAGAACTCAAGCGGCTTCTCATCTGAAGTTTACGTACAAAAAATCAGCTCTCTACGTTAATTTTGTTTAAAAGCTATAGACAAAAACCCTGAAATGTAGGGTATTGTGGGGAGGTCTTTGTAAGAAAAGTACCGTTATTTTCCAACTGATCAATCTCATTTTTATAGCAGAATGCAAAATTATCCTTTCGAGTCATCTGCCAAAGTTAGAGCTTTTCACGTTTATTCAGTCGAGAGTTATAGATATACATATTTAATTATTTTGAATACGTAGAAGAGGCAGGCGCTCTCTTGGCCGGATCATGCTTATTTTCGATACCAGCCAGATCATACGATGAACTTTTGACGAAAATTTCAAGCTTCTAGCTTCATTCTATCGAAAGTTATCGCGCGAACCAACAGACATGGCTAAATCGAATCAGGAGATGGCCCTCACTGTTTATATAAATATAAATTACCATAACTACGAAGGCTCGTTTAAGGTGTTACATATTTGCGTCGTGACTAAAACAATATACTCTATATCTGATACGGTCTAGGGTATAAAAAAGCGTTTTGGAAGTCCACATAAATATTCCAAAAAGGATTCAAAACGGCTTTTGGGGCCAGGAACCGAAGGAACCATGGAACTTGGACTTATACATCTTGTCTGCAACATCTTGACTACTCTCTCATAATATCATGTATCTGAGAGGAATGCATCTGGATCTTGAGAGGGAGGCGAGCGCGGCTGGGCTAAAGATTAACACAAACAAGACCAAGGTTCTTACCCCGCCGTTGCGTGGAAGAAGAGGTAATCCGACTTGTCCTATTGCTATCCGTTTCAATGGACAATTTCGTTTACCTAGGTAGCATTGTTGCCGAAAATGGCGGTATGGAGCAGGACTTCGCTCGTCCTATCAACCAGGCGAAAGGTGGTTTAGACATGTGTAATGGACGGTTTGGGGGCATCCGAAGATGCCGGTGGGGACGCAGCCTAAGGTAACATAGTGACCGTGAAGATCGGACTGTGCCATCTGGCGACGAAGAAAAAGGTTCCTTAACGAGCTAAGTAGCGGCTTTTGCTTGCTGTAGCTCAGTTCGAGAGACGTGGGCGGGGTTTTCGCCGCTCGTTGCCCCTGTCTTTAACGTATTTATAAAAATTCATAGCTCTGAGGAAGACAACACAAACATGGGAGGCAAAAATGAGGAATGATAAAAAATGGGGCAATAAGAGCGGAATGGTTGGCGGACTGCGTAGATGCCCTAGCGCTCGCACTGGGGTCTCGGAGTAATGGAACCCTCGGTCTCTGGTTTCGTACCACCGACGGATCACTACTCATCAAGTGCTGCCTTCGATCTACCGATGGAAGCAGCATAACCAGACCAGAATATGGTTTTACACATGCTATTCAAAATCTAACGAACATTCGAACAGTCTGAAGCATTAACTAATTTATGATAACTTTTCAAACATTTTATTCTAAAAATCCCGAAACATATACCGATTTTGGTTTTTTGAAGCAATTTGTTGCGAATACCTATTCTGCCTCCACGTGCTAATTAAATTACAGTCCACCCGATGTCAAGGTTTCCAATAATCTAACTGAGGTGGTGTGGTTCATGATTATTAGGGTCTAATTTATGCCTCTCATACTACACTTGTTTGGCAGTGCATGACTCTTTCCCATTATAGGTTCTATGAGATGATTTGGCTTTACTCGTATTACATAAATGCAGGTATTTTTGATGCTAAAACCATTGGATATAATTTTATGGACCACATGAAATTATAATGACACATTGTGACAAAAACACTCTTAACCCGTCACTTAAGACTTTGCATGACCGATTCCGTTAACGGCTAACCCACGCATTCTCTAATTAAGAATACGCTCAACACCGCTGCACCATTTAATACACACATGAAATTGGAATAATAACCCTAAAGGCTATGTTCACACTGCCTGCGATGTGATGCTATGCCGTGCCGCCGCTCCGTGATATATTTTACCTACGTTCACACTGCTTGCGATTAGAAGCGGTCAACGCAAGAAAAGGAAAAGTCATCAATTTATTTCATATGTAATCGCACAATCGACGTGCGCAATGAATAAAAGTAGGCGAGTTAAATTCAGGAAGGTTTTAGACCTTATTACACAGTCGGTTCTGAAAATAAGTTCTATCCGTTATTTTAAGTAGAGGTGTCCCTTTGCTTAGAAATACTTGATAAATTACCTTTAACCGCCTGAGTTGGTTGGTAATGAAAATAGGCTTATGAAACGCCTACTTCCTCTGCATATGTAAAATTATTAAATGTATCTATAAGTCCTGATTGAATAAACGTGAAAAGCTCTAATTTTGGTAGGTAATGTTGGAGATGAGAGGGTCATTTTATACTTTCTTGTAAAAATGAGATCATTAAGTTGGAAACTAACGGTACTTTTTTATAACTAGCCCCATATTGCCCTACTTTTCATATTTTTTGTCTAAGACTCTTGAACCAATTGACGCAGAGAATTGATTTTTGGCATGTAAACTTCAGATGAACTGCTTCCGTTTTAGTAAGATGGGCATAATCCGGCCACCCGTACAAATTTAAAAAATGGAACTATTCCGTTAATTACTATAACTTTCGATATAATGGAGCTAGCGAGTTGAAACTTTGGTCGGATGTTGGTAGTAAGATCTACAATAGTTAATCAATTGCCCTAACCCCATGTGGGCAAGGCTGATTCTGCTTTTTGTTCAAACTGGCCATAAATATGAAACACACTTTTAATGCATATTTGAAGTTTTGATATTGTCATTAGACCTGCGTAGGTCTAGATACGCTTTGGACTCGGTGACAAAGCGTCTCGTTTTCGTATTTTTTAGTTCCATTCCATGCCTCGACTAAACATCTTAAAATTTAGGCGTAGTTTTGGGTTTAACAGGGTTTAACAAACAGGGCTTGTCAAAGGCTAAGGCGAAGCAGGCGGTCGCCTCTGGCACCGACTCCGAAAGGGCGCCAAGAGGTAAGCCGGATTTGAGAGTTAATTTTGTCAATTAAGAGTTGAATTTAATTCCATTTAGTTATAAATATTTCGCGATTCATCCGATTGAATGTGATTCTCACAGTTGAAATTGGCACCCGCGAACGATTCAATTTCGAATCATGGACTTCATTCTCCAGTGTGATAGTGCCTTACTGACAGGCCTGGCTCTACCATATTCATATGTGCAGATTGTCCATTTGAACAGGGTATCATTATGTAGGGGCGCGATATCCCCAGTCTAATTAATTAAGCGTTACATTTAAAAATCAAAAGGTATGTAGGTCTGAAAAAGTTTGTTTTATTTTCTTGTGACTAACGGCACCGCGTACTTGTTCGAATGCTCATTTCAGATTCAATAACTAGATAAAATTACACTGACCTTACATTGGGCGCCCAACATTTTCGAGCTTTTGCGATAATTTTTCGACTATTTGCAATGGTAAATTTTTACTACTTTGTGGGATTAAAACCGTAAGGCAGCTTTAAGTTCTTAAACGCTTTCGGTTTTAGCGCCTTTTAACTAAAGATACTGAGCGCCTAGACTGTTTCGATTTTATTAACTAGATAAAATCAATTTTTGAAATCAAAAACGGATACTTTGTTTAATCCCTTTTTTATTATTGTTCCCTGACGCGTTTCGCTCTTTCGAGCATCTTCAGAGAGATTAATTTATTTGTTACAATTGCCTGTGTTCTTATACTATCTTAACATAGCGTGTACATAACATTATTCAATACATCCTACTTAAGAGATAGTAAGAAGGTCATTTACTCTAATTGCTGAAAAAAACAGGATATAGAAGGTAATGTTTCGTTAGTGTAGATGTTGTGACGCAATGTGATTCAGATTTAGCAAACGAGAATGGTTGAGGTCCTGATGGTCATTAAGTAGTGTTTTCCCCGGAGTCCTGTTCGCTTTGTTTATTTCAAGGGCTTCAAGAAGGTTGAGTTGTTTTTTTCCTTTTGAGCAGGTATGTAGGATCTGGGGTTTAAAGTTGCTTCCAGCCTTATGACTTGTTTCCTTTAGATGTTCGGAAAAGTTGGAGAAATTAGAACCACTCATGTGTTCCTTGAACCTTGTCTCTATTGACCGGCCTGTTTGTCCCACATATGTTGCGAGGCACTCGGGACATTCTAGTTTATATACTCCCGGTTTCTTCTTTTTGTCTGTTGGGGGTTTCGCATTAAAAAGTCTGTTCCCAAGTGTGTAACCACTTTGGAATGCTGGAACTAATTTTTCTTTTTTGAAGAAGTTCCCCACTTTCTCTGAGAGGCACGGGATGTACGGCAGTGAGATCATGGATCTGTAAGCCGCTATTTTGTGCGACCATGCGCAAGTTGAGTCCTCCGGGATGGTTACATCCGAAAATGTCGGTTTCCTGAATATTTTGAAGTCGAACTTATTGTTTGAGTAGGAAATGGTAAGGTCTAAGAAGTTAATGGTGTTGTTAACGCTTTTTTCCAGGGTAAATTTTATGTGAGTGTTCACCGTGTTAATGAAACCGAGAAATTTTTCGAGCTGCCTATCTGTGCCTATAATATCATCCACGTATCTGTACCAAAAAGCAATATGCGTTCTAGCCAGGGAAGATGATAGAATATTGGTCTCGAAGAAGTGCATATAGATATCCGCTAGGAGCGGGCTAAGTGGTGAACCCATCGGCAACCCTTCCCGTTGTATGAAGGTGTTGTCTTTGAATTTGAAATAATTTTGTTGGAGACAGGTTTCAAGGAGTTTCAGAATGGTCTTTTCTCTAGAGGGCAAATATTTTCCCCGCTCAGGATCGTTGCAAGCAATGTTGGGCATTCTTTTGAAGGTATGTTCGAAAACATATTGGTAACATCAAAAGAAACAAGTTTGAAATGTTCACCTGCGAGGGGGAGAGAATTTAATTTTAATGTAAGCTCAATAGAATTTTTAACTCCGTGCGTAGGATGAAATTGGGATAAGTCCCGAATTTTGTCATTCAGTTTCTTGGCTAAGTGGTAAGCTGGCGCTGTGGTATACGGAACCACTGGCCGACAGGGGTTCCCTGCCTTAAGGAATGACCAACCAATCCTCGACCCTGCAACTAATACAGGGGCCTCCTACTAGGGTTAGCTGCGCATTTTACCTAATCCATGAAGCACAAATGTAAACCTCAAAGCTGATAAAATTTCAGGAGCGCGACCAAATATAGAACTTAAAAGTGAAACGACACTAGAGAAAATCTTATTCTTCAAGAAAAGGGTACATGCACGGGATAAGGGTTAAACTATGAAAAAAAATTACGGAATCTGTAAGGCCCTGAGTGCGCGAAGCGGTCACCCAGGGATCGAAATCAACCTTAACGGTAAATTATTGGGCCCCACTTTGGGCGCCATTTGATAACTTTTGGAGTTTAGTCCTAATATTTTCACTTCACATACAGATTGATTTACATCGCAAACATTTTTTTCTTTAGGCCTTTGGTAGGGAGGGGCTGACTAAAATAAGGCGACACAGGACAGCAAAAACAGAGATTTCGAAGCGGGCCTTCCTGTGTATGTCTAATTTGTATTTTTAAGGACTAAGCTTAAATGTCTCGAACAATTTTCTATTAAATGAACAGTACGCTAAAATATTTAAGGCCGGCAGTGCACCGACGATAATTAGTACCAAGCAAGACCGCCCGGACTAAAAAGCACACTCACAGCTGCTTCTCGCCAAGCGGAGTCGATATTAGTATGAAGCAAAATTGCTTGGTCAGATCAGAAGTGACGCTTGAAAAGTCACTCTCACAACCGCTCTTGTCCAAGTAGGCACTATTTTGAAAAAATGTCTGGAGAAGGGGGCGCCAAAATTTCTTTGCCTGTGCCTTTAGTTAGACTTTGACCGGCCCTGCCAACAAAACCGACATGATGGCGTGCCTATTGTGTTTTTGCTTCTGAAGTCATATACATACCTACGAGTATATGTGTTCACCTAAGCACAGCGCGTTCTTTTTTCGCTAGTATCATCATTCCATGGTATTTATCGCAGTGCAGTGCAGTGCGAATACCCTCAAGATCATATTGCAATATTTGCATTGCATCGCATCGCATCTATCTTATTCATTGCATCTCGTGCAGAGTGAAGACCCTCCACATCACATCTCAATACACATTTGCATTACATCGCATCGCATCGTATCGCATCACAGGCAATGTGAATGCTGGGTAATAAATTACTCGAAATCGGTAGATACATCTAAATCAACTAAAAATGAATTGTGGATTCAAGTATTTACAACTGTTAACTATTTTACCACTTTTGCCATGTCCGAGTATCTTATCAAAAATCAAAATATGTCCACGAAAAAAGATTCAATCTTACAGTAGGCGATAAAGAAGTGCCACTTTGTCATATCTTTCTCGAGATTTTTATGGATGGTTGTTTATGGCTAGAGATACTTGGCCGATAACTTTGGAGGCTTTCTTCCAGGTGACTTGTCATTGCGAAGACAGTGAATTGGATCAGTATGGCTATTGTCACGTCATACTCATAGTCAACGCTACCAATAATCATGGAGTGTGTGTGTATCTGAAAGTTATAGACTAGAATGCGCGTATCTGAAATTATTATGACCGCGGTATATGGCATATTGCAGGTGATAATGGCAATTATCAGGTGATATGGCCGACCGATACACAGTGTGATGTTTGAATGTCTGTTTCCAGCCAGACCCTCGGCTCGCGTCAAGTGCTTATACGTAATCTTAATTAGCACTCGATTATTTACAACGCGCCCCTGACGATCTTGGCTGAGAAATTAACCAACAAGCAATGTATTCAATCAAATTAAAAGGCCATTATCGGATTGTTGACGGAGATTGTAGAGATTGTGCAGCGGGAGGTGGTGGTGTGTATGGACAGTGGCCAACTGTTATTGGATGATTTATAATTGTTAATCGGTTAACGCTAATTGAAAGACAATAGAATAGATACTTGGTAAGAAGCTACGACAAGGTGGATTAGAGACTAGATTTATTTGCGACCATTGAGAGGAGATAGTGCAATCGCAAAAGAAAGTGTACAATATCACGAGGCCAAAAAGAAAAGATCTTAACCATCTAAGCAGGGACGCCGGAACGAATTTTTGTGGATGTCAAACCAGTTTCAAGGCAAGTACCCTTCCAGGGGCATGGGCGCGTCAACATCTCTTGCATTACTATGCCTTGTTGATGTTTCGTTCGCATATACGAGTATTTTTCGGGTGGCACAGTTTCTAGCATGCACCTCCTATCCGCGCCGTCTTTACACTGACAAGCTCGGAGCGCTGTAGGAGTTTTAGTAGTACCCACAGGCAATTTTTATTAACGCGCTGAGAATCGAACCTCCATCTCTCTAGATGTAGCACCATAGAGCGGTAACCGGGACCTACTTACATGACTACCGATCACGTCATTCCTACATCAAAAATTCCTCTTCCATAGTCCTCCGCGTTGGCGCCCCCTGGAACGGCAGTGGTTACTGACCATTGCTAACCAATGTCAAGCCGCCAGCGATGGCGGTGCGATGATTTGGTTGAGGTAAAACTTCCCCCTGTGGTGTGGAGCGTAAAAATATTGCCACGACCGTTCCCTTTGATGGCCTGTCGTTAAAACCGACAAACAAAGGACAGGCTGTGTATGCCAGCAACTTGCACTATCCGAAATATTCTATATGCTAACGAAACGTCAACTATGCTTCGGAAAAGGACTGACTCAACCTTTGCGACTTTTGCCTATCGTGCAATGACAAAGATTGGATTCTGGAATGTCCGTACTCTCCTGGGCAATGGATCAGAAGGTCCCCAGAACGCACGATTTCTTCAATTAGAGAGTGAATTTTTGAAGTATAAATTAAACATCTTGGGAGTTAGTTAGCTAAGATGTTGGAACAGCGGAGAATTTATCTCTCCAACGGGTAGCACTGTAATGTTGGACTCCTGTAAAGGTAGTGAGTCATGTGAGGGCTCTTTTAACCAGGGCCGCACGAAACTATCTCGTATCCTCGGGTCCGATCTCCGAGCGAATCATGACCGCCAGGCTCCGGACCAAAATGAGGAGCATCTCAATAATGCAATGTTATGATCCAAATGAACCCGACAATGTCTTGGCGAAAGACTCCTTCTACAAACAACTAAACGCCGTTCAGAGCAGAGCACCTAAAAGTGACATTATAATGGTTATGGGTGATTTGAATGCAAAGGTTGGCGCTAAAAACTATGGGCTCAGACATATGATGGGGAGACACGGTCTTGGTAATCGTAACGACAACGGTGAAAGATTTGTAGACCTCTGTAACTTTCACAGTCTCTTCATCGGTGGTACTATGTTTGAGCATAAGGATCACCACAAAATCTATTGGTCCTCTGTTGATCGGCGCAGAACACAAAATCAGGTCGACCACTTTGCCATTAGTAGAAGATTCAAGAGTTGTCTCCTGGACGTGCGAAACAAGAAGGGTGCCGATATTGAGATGGGAAGAGGCATTATCTTATGATCGCTAATGTTCGATTGCGTATTGCAGCCATGCGCCGTCCTAGCGACGAAAGACCCAGGCCCCGCAAATTCAACATCGCTCGACTAAAAAATCCAGCTGTCTTACAACAATTTAATGACCATCTTGCGCAAAAAGCAGCTGAGATAACTAGTCTCCAAGATAGTGATATAAACGAAAATTGGGATGCCATAGCAAATGCGTACATTAATAGTGCTGATACCATCCTTTGCACAAACCCGAATTCCCGGAATAAACCCGGGATGTCCGACGCTTCATGGCAGCGGATTGTTGAAAGAAAAAAAACTGAAGGTTCGTTTGGCTGCAACATCAGACGACAATCGAAGCAGCATCGAACTCCTTTACCGTCAGAAAGCTCGAGAAGTGCAGCGTAGTGTGCGGCACGATAAAAGAGTTTATGCGAACTCTGTGTTAGCCACGGCAGAAGAAGCCGCGAGAAGTAACAACTTAAACGCCATTTACAGTGTCATCATGGAGTTTACAGGTGGCCGTAACTCCTGCTAACATCCGGTGAGGGATAGTGATGGAAAGCTACTTATCTCAGAAGAAGATCAAATGAGGCGGTAGAAAGAACACTTCGCCGCGGTCTTGAACCGTGTAACCTCCGGTGAAGTTCCCCTCATAGCTAACCATTAGAATGTTCGTATACGGTCCACTTTCCCGACTAAAGAAGAAATAGTCACTGCAATTATTGCATTAAAACGATAACAGGCCGCCGGACTTCACGGTATCCCTGCCGAATTTTATCAAGCAGCGCCAAGCGTAACTGCCGATTTGCTGCACCTACTTGTCGATAAAGCGTGGAATACAGAGACCTTTTCTACTGAGTGGAAGGAAAGTTTGATCATCAAACATCCCAAGAAGGAAAGCCTCACAGCCTGTAATAATTGGAGAGGCATTTGTGTGCTCCCTGCAGTGGCCAGGACAATAGCTTTGGGGGGGGGGGGGGGGGACTTTGAGATTCGCAGTGGAGTTCGGCAGGAGTGTATCCTCTCACCGATCCTACAACAACAAGTTCGTCTACCTGGATAGCATTGTTGCCGAAAATGGTAGTAAGGAGCAGGACATCGCTCGTCGTATCAACCAGGCTACATGCGCATATAGCATGCTGTCCAAAATCTGGCAAAGCAGCCAAGCTGGGCCTGTTTTGCTCCCTAGTACTGTCTGTGCTTTTGTATGGGAGCAGTACATGTAAAGTTTTCGTAAGTGTTACCAGAAAGCTGCAAGTTTTCGTCAACTCATGTCTTCGTCGAATTTTATTAATTTTCTGGCCCGAAACAATATCAAATGAAGAGCTAAGTCGGCGTACGGGGCAGATGCCAATACGTGGGCGAAAATGGCAGTGGGTAGGTTGCACATTTCGGAAGAGTGATAAATGCATTGCTTTGCATGCCATGAACCATGGCGTCGATCTGTGGCAAAGGAGTATATGACGCTGGGTAAGTCTTTTGGGGAGTTGCGCTCCATAGCCCAGAGCAGAGTACGATGGCGCGTAGGAGTAGTTGACGCGCAGTGTCCCACTAGGGCTTAAGGCAAAGTAGTAGGTCCACCCATGCAACCCCCGACAGCAGAGTAAGTTGATCTCGCGTTGCGGTCAACGAAATAAAGCGCCTGGCGATGACGAGATTCCAGCTGAACTGATAAAATTCGGTGGAACGGGTCCAGTTAACTCCTGCGAGTATGGGAGGACGAGGTGATCCCAAACGATTGGCGCAGAAGCATCACCTGTCCAACTCACAAAAAGGGAGATAAACTGCAGTGTGAGAATTACAGGGGCATATCACTAGTCTGTGCGTCCTATAATATATTGACGAAGATTCTGGATGAATATGAAATACGCAGAACGAATCATTGGCGAATGTCAGAGCGGTTTCAGACCTGGTCGCTCCACAACCGATCAGCTCTTTACGGTCAAACTGATACCCCAGAAGTGCTAGAAAAAAAATATTTGAAACCCGCAGTGGTCTAAAACAGGGCGATGGGCTGGCACCGACGCTTTGCAACCTAGAACTGGAATACTCTATTCGGGCTATGAATATTTAAAACAGCGAGACGCTACTCATCAAGTCGACACAATTAGCCGTGTACACAGACGACATCAACATCATGTTCTGAAGATTGGCCGACGCAGAAGAACGTCTGCATACACTCGACCCAGAGAAAAGACTCAAGATTAAAGCCTCCGGAAACATGCTAGACACATTTGAACGTAAGGTTCTGCGGCGAATTTTTGGGGCTGTTTGCGATTGAGATGGATGGCGCATCCGGTACAACCATGAGTTGTATGAACTGTACGATGAGCTGGAAGTTTCGAAAATCATCAAACTACAACGACTACAATAGGCAGCGCATGTACAACGAATGGACGATGATCGCATGTGAAAGAGAGTAATGAACGGACAACGAGTCGACGGATCGAGACTGCGAAGACGACCGAGAGCTCGTTGGGAGAGCTCAGTATATGCGGACCCCGCACAACTGCTGGCCTTCCAGGATTGGAGGACGCAGTCACGTGACCGAAATAATTGGAGGGCGACAATCCAGGTGGCCAAGGCCCGACGTCGGGCTGTTGCGCCACGATGATGATGATATCTGGTGAAACACACATGTGCTCGTATGTACACTCATAAAATGTGCGTCCTTTGTCCTTTCTAAAAAGGAAACTTTTTCGGCGCCCCCTGCCAATGGCTCCCGGGGCGGTCATGATTTTAGGATGGTCTAGATTGGTTTTAGAATCTTTATTTTAATCTATAGTAGCTAAGTTACTGCAATTTTCCGTTTGGAAAGTGCAGTGTAGCCTCGGTGACATCTAAGTCTAAAACCTTTCTATCCCAGTTGGTCAATAGCGTGCTTGCAGGGCTTGTCAATGACGGGAGTTTTGGAAGAGAATTCAGATCAACTCAGGCCCTACTTGTTATCAGTGTCTGCCCGATACAAAACGAATAAATAGGGGAAACCCAACGAAAACCCGACCACACTGAACAAATCACCGCAGCAGAATGTGATTAATTGCAGGAACAATAATCGACATCACTGTGCTGTCAAATAATTCCTTTTGGAAATATACTTTACAAACAAAAATACTTTGAACAATTTTCCAGTACAATTTTTTCGATTTCCGAGTCGAATTTGGCCGACTGAACAGTCCAAGGGGACTGTTCAGTTTTCCGGAATCGTGCTTGGCCTCCTTTAGTCTTCTGTGTGCCTGCTTAGCTCCACAGGTCATACGACTAAAAAAACCCCAGGATATAGTTATATGTCTTTTCTTGCTTTTTTAGAGACTATTGGCTAATTTACGGTCAATATTCGATTCTTTTTGGTGAGTCTAAGAAACATTCCCCTCTCCTAGGCCAATCCATATTTAGCAGAATATAGATCACTAAGCAAACCCAATAAATTTTTCCATTTATTAATACGATCTTCTTTTCGCCAGACTACAAATTTATTTACAATAATTAATATCGTTATCATAATGATGATAATTCCATTTGGCCGAATTCTCCATAAATAACAAGCCACCATAATTTGTTGCAATCGCTAAATAATAAAAATTCTACATTCACCTCAGATGTATCGAAAAGAAAGAAGATATTCGAGTATGTATAGGTAGATAGTACCTACTACCTAGTATCTACAACCGGTTGCTTGACACTGGCAACTCGTGTCAATTTAATATTATTTTCTATAGATATTTTTTTCTCTTATTTTTTGATTAATCAGATGCGAAAAATCGGCGAAATTGCTCACGTGATGCCCAGAAATGCTAAAGCCCACGCGCTTAATAGTCAAGCATTCAGTAAAGGGCTGGGAACGAATTAGTAGGGACTTAGATATCGATCGATACTTAGTCGCTGGTAATTATGTAAATCGCAACTTTTTCTGAGGAAGATAAAAAAATAAATAAATGTATAATGCATAGTAATTTTATCTAGTTTCCTGGGCGTGTCAGAAAAAAAAGGATATCTGATAGATTTATGACTGTTAAGCTGGTTTTTCCTTGACAGTGGTGCGAGTAGGAAACAGTGGCGTAGATAGCTTGCAGCGGGGGGAGGGGATATGTTAGCGAAATTAAATTATTTTTATACCCTTTACGAATGTGATAGGGCTTTACTACTAATTTCAAAGAGGTAAATGCAGAATGGTTGATCCATTCTGCATTTATCATATACAGCAACAAAGACTATTGAAGGTGTGAAGGTAGTATTCGGCAGGCTGGCCCAAGGCTAGTTTGTTTTATTATACCTTGGTATTCTTGTGGCAGAATTTGAAACCCTCACCTTTTGAAGTGAAAAACGACACAATGACCTACCACAACTGTCTTTTTATTTAAAAGCTGAGTAAATACGAGGCGGTTCAAATATGATCGAGACAAACGCTCTGACACATTTATTTATTATCGAAAATATTTACAAAAATTTACAGTTTTTCTAGGTAATTCCCCTCACTAGTTACATATTTTTGCCACCTCTCCGGAAGTTTTTGATGCCGGTATCGAAGAATTCCTTAGGCAACTTGGACAGCCATGTGCGCACGAACTCCTCTACCTCGTCGTCGGTATTGAATCTTTGACCTCCGAGGTCTTCTTTCAGTGGTCCAAACATGTGGTAGTCGCAGGGTGAGAAATCCGGAATGTAGGGGGGGGGGGTGCTCGAAAATGAGTTGTTCTACGCGGCGAATGTTGTCTGGTGTGATGCTGGTTCGCGATCGACGATCATGGAGCTCATTCTCGACGGTTTCGCGGCCATCTTTGAAGGCTTTGGCCCATTTAAATACAGCAGACCTACTCAGACACTCACTACTGAACGGATTTCGCAAACGCCGAAGAATTTCCGTGTTTGTAACACCTTCCCACACCAAAAAAACGAATGACAATACGTTGCGCAACGGCGGTCGGCACTTGATGTTCACTCATGGTCGTAGCACGCGCGTGAAACGTACGTTCGCGACGAAAACTATGCCACACTATGCCTAAGGGACCCAGCTATCACATACTCAAGCCGCGACCTTCAAAACATACAGGCGCGCCATCTACAGCGTTTGTCTCGATCATATTTGAACCGCCCTCGTGTCAGAACATCCATGAATTACTGATGACATTTTTAGGGTTTTGTAAAATAGTAAAACAAAACCCTTATGAAATCGGTCAAATGTCTGTCTGTCCGTCTGTCCATGGAATATCTCACGAACGGCTGAAGCTACATACATGAAATTTTGTAGGAATGTGTAAAATTACTATAATTCGCCGGAGAAAGCGAATCGTCGTAATAGGTCAACTTTAAGGGAGGTCCCCATAGAGGGGAAATTAAGGTCGAAATTTTTTTTTCGTTTGGTACAGGCAAGTGGGGTATCATAAGAAAGGTACCGTCGAGTACATTCCATTTTTGAAATTTTTTTCAAATTTGAAGAAACGGGAAAAGAGGGAGAGGGGAAAATATGTCATCCGAGTTTGTCCCCCCCCCCTTGCATTTCGAGACCGTTATACTTAGAAATATGAAAATTTACAGAAAAGCGCCATTTTACTAGTGTAGAAAACCTAGATTTCTAGAATTTTGAAATTTCATCAGAAAAGGTTAATAATATTACATTTCTATAGTTTCAGTTAGCACAACCCTGCACCCCTTACACGTACCCGAGGTCAAAAATATTGATGGCCAATGATAACCAACATCATAGGCAATAATATCTCTAAGTTTCATTATAATCACATAATATTTAATAATAGTACATTCATTTAAAGTTCGGCATTTTGACACTATCCACACAAAAAATACACCTACCGGCCTCATAGGTGTGAGTACTACTATACTTTCATGTTGTTTTTCGTAGTGCGAATTGCAGTTATTTAATTAATCATTTTTGAAAGGGTAAAGATTTGTTGGGGGCGCTGTGTCTTAATTGGCCAACTTTACCGGGTGGAAGGGGGGGGGGTCCACATAGAGGCGAAATTAAGGTCAAATTTTTTTATCGACTGGTATAAGCAAATGAGGTGTCGTGAGAAAGGTAATGATGAGTACATTCCATTTTTTCGCATTTTCTCGAAATTTATAGAAAGGGGAACTGTGGGGGAGGAGAAAATATTAGTTCGTAATTTGACCCCCCCTTGCCTGCATTTTTAGACCGTTATACTTATTTTAGAATTATGAAAACTTACAGGAAGTGGGTTTCGAAAAACATATAAAATGGAAAATAGTGGAATTTGTATATCTTCTCAGAATAGGTCAATAATAGTTTATTTGTATAGTTACAGTTAGCACACCCTTGCACGCCTTAAGCACGTTCGAGGTCAAAAGTACTGATGGCCAAACATAACCAACACCTTAAGCAATAATATGTTCTAAGTTTCGTTACAATCACGTAATATGAATTAGCATGTAAAATGTAAGTGGGGAAGACATTTTAATTACGTTTTTTCTATCCATCTGAGTGATATCAAGAAGAGCAAGGAGCCAATATTTATATACCAAAATAAGCGCTTGCTACAAAATCCTCGGATTGCGGGCGTAGCCCTCTATATTCCGGTTTCATTCAATATATCTTCGAAATGACAAATATTTTGATATTGACATTGAAAACGAGGAGCTGATGAAATATTCGATGAGTGTCATCCTCAAAGTCACCAGAAGATTAGTGATGATATTTTTTTTTGACTGAAACTTACAAAATAACATCGATGAGTTTAAGAGGTTAAATTTTTCTTTTTTTGTTAGTGTTCGTCCCTTTATGGATTGCATATCCAAGCTTTTGCAATCCACAAAGGGACGAACACTAACAAAAAAAAGATAAATCAGATTGCAAACATGGTTTCGTGTGAGATAAATACACATAATGTTAGGTTAAATTTTCCTGTAATCTGCCCAATTTTGACGTGGATGAGTAGCGAAGATTGGAAAACTATATTGTCATTGTATAAGTACTATCCGTATATTTTAGTGTCATTCTATTCCAACGCCAACATTATTGATACTAACCTTGTATCTATATTCGAGTCTTCGGGTCACTGCTAATTCAATCTTCTCGTTATGGACGAGCCTACACAGTAAAAAATTGTAGGTGCATTTTTACACCAAAGGCTGGATAATGGACTTTTTCCATCCACTTGGGAAATTTTTACCCCAGAAATTGACCGTGCAAGTGGTGTTTTCAAAATGATTGCTCTGCTTGGTGAATTTAATTCCCTGATAGTGTAAACGTAAAAAAGAGAAATAACCTGATGCAAAATATCCAATCGGTGTTAAGACTGACACCAATCAGATACAAGTGAGTGCATGTTTCATCTTGTTTTTTACTAATGAATCCAATTGGTGTTTGCATTTGACGCATTTATCCAAACGGTGTCAAAATTACACCGATTGAACGAAAAAATGAAAACTCGCTCAAACAAGTCCGCGAAACGTTTGCCAAAGTTAGTATTTCCACAATAATCATTGATCAGTGCAGTCATTTTTAGAGAGTGGAATAATTTTTATATATGTACCTATATACTCGTAAAATGAAGAAAGTGATTAGAGTGAAATATAACAATTTAGAAAAGTTTGTTTTGGTGGACAGTGAAAATGAAAATATAAGTTTTATTGACTTTTTAAGTGCTTGTGCTTAAGTGCTTATAGAATTAGGAGTTTAAATTCAATAATTATTCAAAATATATCCGTTTATAAAACCAAAGAGCCTTTGGAAGCTACTTATACTTATGGAGATGATTTTTGTTACATAATTCCTACAAAGTTGATTTTTGAATAAATAAATCGAGTGTTTATGAATATAACAAATTTGTTTTTCTATATATGTTACTATTATTTTGTGCAGTAAAGGTATGCAGTATTAATTCACCGATTATGCATGCATATCACCATCCATGTGGTAAATATTAACCATAAGGATATTATTATATTACACCGATTAAACAAAAACAGTGGAGCGATTCTCCGTCTGGATAACTTGCTTCTAAACGCAAATGGATAATATTTCATCCCTCCGGGACATTTTAAAATTCACCTAGTGGTGTAAAAATTAAATTCACCATGGAAGGTATTTCCACTACACCGATAAAAAACGGACTTAATGGCACACCGATTAGGTGTATTTTCAGTATGATTTTTGTTACTGTGTATTAACCCTATTAACAGCAGAGCCGTGCGAAGAAAATTTGACACCCGGGGCGAAGATTTAATATGGCGCCTCCATATAAACGAAGAAGAATTTTATAATATACATCATCCCCGTAAAACCATTCTTGGGTAATTACCTGTTAGCACTACCGGTAATCT
Source organism: Chloromyia formosa (assembly GCA_964017055.1). Classification (NCBI taxonomy): domain Eukaryota; kingdom Metazoa; phylum Arthropoda; class Insecta; order Diptera; family Stratiomyidae; genus Chloromyia; species Chloromyia formosa. The sequence goes on from OZ024818.1 coordinate 54,079,032, forward strand.
TTCAGTTAAAAGGTAAAGGACATCGGGAAAAAATAACTTATTTAGATGCAAGTTTTTGTTGCCTGGATCAATGTTTGTTAAAATAGGTTTTGTTTTTCCTTCAAGTGATCCACGGTAACGAAAATTCCGAGCCTTCGTTAGACCAATATGTTTCGGGCGAAGCCCATCTTCAGGCTCAATTTTCTACAAAAACATATAGACTAATTAATTAAAGATGCAAAGTAAACCATGTTAAGTCAAAGTTAACAATAAATACTTAACAATTTGATGAAAATCACCAAAGAAAAAAAACGATATGAGTCAACGATATTCTTTTTAAATGTCAGAACAATTAATGTAAACATAAATGTCACAGGTGTCAATGTTTTAAAATAAATACATATTGTGAATATCTGTTGTAAAAGATTCAAAACCCTTTCGTGATTAAATCAATATAGGTATCCGTATTAGTGTAATGTTTTTTGTCACTCTTATTATTGCAAGCTATGTGCTCATGTTTTATAATTTGATTAACTTCATGAATTTGTTGTTTGGTCTTATTGTGTTGATTAATTAAGATCTGCGGACCGCTGAAGTTAAAAGCGTGCTTGTTTTGAATGGAGTGTTTAGCAAGCGCTGACAAGATTATCACTTAATGATTTTTTGGTGTCATTTTTGTGCTGACTAACGCGAGTACCTAAAATAATTTTTGGATTGTCTCACCAATATATGTTTTACCGCAGTCTGAACAATTAATTTTATACACAACTCCAGATTTCTTTTCTTTGGGATTTTGTTCTTGAGTTTGGTAAACTAATTACCATTTTTGTTGTTGTTATTGTTGTGGTAGCGATGCTTCAAATACTGCAATTCTTCTTGCATCGAGGGGGCTTGGCAGCTCTTGGCCGTTGAAAAACGGGTCGTTCCGGTACGAAAAACCGGCTGCCGCAGGAACCATTTTTGTGATGAGGACGCATCGCTATATTCAACTCTGGAGCAAAATATTTGCACGATCTAGAAATTGATTCACTTAGTATGTACACCACAGATGAAAAATGTTGGATAGGTTCAGTAGTTGGTACGATTGTTGAATTACCTTCAGCAGGCAGGAACGCATAGCTCGTTGTGCTCGGAGTGTTCTTATTATTTCTGACTTCTCCAATCATCTTTTCAATCATCTTGTTCCGGTAGTTATTTTTCCGAAGTACATGTTTACTACGATAGAGATTCATCATCATCATCGTGGCGCGACAGCCCGACGTCGGGCCTTGGCCGCCTGGATCATTGTCCTCCAATTATCTCGGTCACGTGACCGCGTCCTCCAATTTTGGGAGCCGTCCACACCTACTGAGCTCTCCCAACGAGATCTCGGTCATCCTCGCAATCTCGCTCCATCGACTCGTTCTGCATTCATTACTCTCTTAGGCATGCGATCATCGTCCATTCTTTGTACATGCCCTGCCCATTGAAGTCGTTGTAGTTTGACGATTTTCGAGACTTGCAGCTCATCGTACATTTCATACAGCTCATGGTTGTACCGGATGCGCCATCCATCTCGATCGCAAACAGCCCCGAAAATTCGCCGTAGAACCTTACGTTCAAAGGTGTCTAGCATGTTTTCGGAGGCTTGAGTTAGGGTCCATGCTTCCCAGCCATAGCATAGTCGTATAATGGTTTTGTACACGCGGAGCTTCGTGTTTCTGTGCACATGCTTCGATTTCATTATGGGGAGAACCGAGAAAAAAGTCTTAGTAGCTAACTGTATCCGTCGCTTGATTTCGTCAGTTTCGTTGGCGTCCCTTGACAAGTTGCAACCCAGGTAAATGAAGTTGTTCACGAACTCGATGTTGAGGTCCCCCACGTTGATGCTCGGTTGTGCAGGTGTCCTTGTCACCGATTGCATCATTATTTTAGTTTTACCCTCGTTAATACGTAATCCAACTTCCTTTGCAGCGGTATCGATCGTATGCAGAAGTTCTTCTGCGTCAGCCAATCGTCGGGACATGATTTGATGTCGTCGGCGTACGCTGCTAATTGTGTCGACTTGATGAGTAGCGTCTTGCTGTTGTCCATATTCATGGCCCGAATAACGTATTCCAGTGCTAGGTTGAAGAGCGTCGGTGCCAGTCCATCGCCCTGATAGAGATTGTCATTTCAAAATTCCTTATAACTTATCCTGAAAACCTTCCTGTTAAAGATTTTGTGACGTTGGTCTTCAGTTTAGTGGGGTGATTCGAGTAATAATTTAGAAGCCTAGTGGAGGCAATGGATTTATGAAACCAATTGGTGATGTTCAGTTCGATATAGGCTCAGGTCTAAATAATCTAGTCTCCCACTTTGCTCGACTTCATGCGTAAATCTGATGTTCAGATTATATGCATGTAATGCATGAAGCATTTGTGGTATTTGGTCCTCAGGTATGGCTGTAATATGTCCATCCACAGTGGACGTTACAGCAAGCCCCTTCAATTTTTTGAAGGATTTGTATTGACGTTTATATGTACTTTTTCTATAAAGCTGTCAAAACGGACATGTACGCTTTGTGTCATACAATTTTTTTAAGTAACACTACATTTTGTATCAAGCAAGAAAAAAAATATGTTCTTTAATCAAAAATTTCGAGATGTGAAGTATTTTTGAAATTTTGAATGATTGGGAAATATCTGCCATAGTGTTGGCTAAGAAAAAAAAAGTTTTAACCCATTAACTTAATAGTTTGTTTTAATTCTTATTGTAAATGGCTAAATCCGTGTTGTTGTTTTTTTAAACCTAAAAATTCAAATATCTCAGTAACCACTGAAAATCGGTAGAACATTTGTGGCTTTATTTTAATGGATTTTGGCTATATTAAAATATAACGTGGTGCAAGGAACACGTCGAGTTACTAGAAACCCTGTATATAAATGATGAGGGTCACCTCCTGATTCGATTTAGCCATGTCTGTCCGTCCGTTTACACGATAACTTTCGATAGAATGAAGCTAGAAGCTTGAAATTTCCGTCAAATGTTCGTAGTATGATCTAGTTGGTTGGCATTGAAAATGCGCGTGATCCAGCCAAAGAAACGCATGCCTCTTCTATATATTCAAAATAATTACATGTATCCATAACTCTCGATTGAATAAACGTTAAAAGCTCTAACTTTGGGAGATGACTCGAACTTTATAGACTCACCTGGACTGTTTGACTAAATCACTGTTCCAATAAAAACAAGCCATAAGCTCGCTATACATCGATACCTTCAGATATATTTTCCCAACCCTAATTCGACCTTATACTATATTATCATTATCATAAATATCCGGTTTTTCAATAAAGACTGGCTTTAAATTGTTCATCATGTGAATATTTTTAATAATATTATTTGGGAATTTACAAAATGAGGTTTTCCAACCGTGTCGTCACGGTCGATCATGTGATCATCTGATCTGGCTGTGCTCTACAAACAGCAAGGTAGTAGTACAATGGCAGTCAGTCACCGCATGGCTTAGGATTAGGAAGTTTGCTCACGTGCATATTGCAGTATGTATTATGATTTCATTCTAGCAGCTAACAGAATAAGATTCTTTGGTTGCCTTCAATTTATGCCTTTTAATAAAATATGTCAGAGTATTTGGTCTGTCTCTGTATAAACTTTCTGTACGAGTACATGTTGACTTTTAATATCACGCGCTACTTTATGAATTAATTTCAAACACAAAAGTTCCCGCTTTGTAGATATAGTTAAATGCCGCCGGCGCGATGCATGCCGGTTCCTCTGAAGTTAAAGATACAACAGAAAAGAAGCTTCTTTTGAGCGTGTTTTGATTTCGTAGTAAAAGCATTATGACGGGTTTACATAGTAAACAAATGAGTAGAATTTTTTTTGTATGATATTTTTGGTGGGGACGTCAGCAGCGCACACTTTCGGCATTAAGTCGTTTACTTAACTGATTTGTTTTTGTTTTCCTAGGAGTTAGTGAAAGTACGAAAGAAATTGTATCTAAAGATATAATTTCAGGTATGTTGATATTTACTAATCGATTATCACATGTCTCAGTGTGCATGATACGGTAATCTGAATTCACAAAATTCAAATTCCTGGATTTTTTTTTTACATTGACGTAAATGTTTTTATGTATTTTGTGAAGCGTAGCGTTGGCATCTTAGGCCCTCCACTCATACGCTCATTACTCGACTCGTTCTCTGCTCGACCTATGTACGACATCGATATGTTCGATATGGTTATGGTCTCTACATGTTTTAGAAATGTTCGCCACATGCTTTCGACATTGAGTGCGTTCAGAAGGTGGCAAAAGAGCAGAAACCGCTCGCGAGCGGCTCTGCAACTGCTCGCGAGCAGCTCCGGAGCTGCTCGGTTTGGAGTCTGCACCTGCTGAACGCTACTTCACCAGCTGATAAATCGACCAGCTGAAAGCTGACGATGACAATTTTAGACGTCAAGTGCCGAAAAGTGGAAAATACATGAATCCCACGCTGTCCATTGCAAAAATCACGAACAACGTGAAAACAAATTCAGAAGTACCCGAAAACCAAAGAACTAGAAGCCGAAAACGGCGAAAACACAACAACCAATTTGATAACTGTCAAAACTCGGAAACTCGCAACATGAGCGTGAGGTTGAAAAAGAAGAAACAGAACCTGAGCACTGAGCACTGATCAGTGAGCAGAAATATTTCTTGCTCGGTGAAATTTGATCATGATCACCCGAGCGGAAGTTGCTCAGTCACTTCTGAACCCGCTCGTTCTGAACATGTTCGCTGAGCGGAAGTTGCTCAGTTCCTTCTGAACGCACACATTCTCTCGGTCAAATCAATCAACAGAGATATCGAACGTACCGAGGATGACTTGCGACTTCTGCTCCATCTCTATACATCATCGATATATACTCGGCATGATCTCGACATGCTATCGAAATGTTCCCGACATGCTCTCTACACTCTCTCGGAATGTTCTCGACATACTATCGACATGCTGTCGATATGTTCTCGACACGTTCTTGGTCAAATTATTGTGTAACAGAGATGTCAAAATAACCGAAGGTAAAAAGTTGAATGTGTGATATGCATTCATCATGTGATATTGGGTGGATGGGTTTTTGACGCGAAAGTTATGTGTTCCTGATGGCAATCATTGTGATGATTCAGAATTGAAGATAATGGGGTGATTGGTAATGATTTCAGTGTGATAATGCCTTGATGTCTATGTACATACATGTGTGCGGGCCAAAGGCGCAGGCATTGTCGGTCCTGAGCGCAGTGCCTTCAGCCGAATGTGTAAAAAAACGTCCGGGTCCTAAATACAAGCCATCGAGCCAAACTGCTGGCTATTTAAACAGGGATATACAGTACTTAGCGACAGTCAGGCAGCTATCAATGCATTAACTAGCTTCATTATCAACTATAGGCTGGTGCTGTCCTGTCAAGAAGTCCTCTATAATGTGGCTTTAATAAACAAACTCACACTTCACATGATTCCTGGTTACTCGAGCATCGAAGGCAATGACGTGACGGCAGATAAGCCAGCAAAGCGAAACTCCATAGCCGTACTCTACGGCCCAGAACATTTTTGCGGAAAACCTCAAGCTACTCACGCACTCGTACCTTGGAATTGTTTCGGTTGAGTAAGAACAGAGTCAGAATAATTTCTGGAACTTCAACGGGACACTAGCAACTGAGGGGTCAGCTGCGTGCGAGTTATATCAGATTCTAGCTGTCGCTTTTGCGAGGCTGATAATGAGACCTCATTGCAACACAACACATATTTGGCGAGTGCTAAGGTTTTGCTCGAATGCTTCGACATATAATTCCCTTTGACCGAGGACATCTTCTTATTGGCCAAATCAGTCAGATTATCGAGAAGAGTCGGCTGAATCATATGATCATGTCTAGCTTCTGAGTACAAAGGGCTATACCTATTGGTGTGGTTGCTGTAGCTCTTGAAATTTATTAGAGCCAACGAACCGAGCGCTAATCTGTGCTTTTAGGTGATCCCGCATCTGAGACTATTTGGCAATGGACCGTGCTTCGACCATTTAAAAGTGCCCCAACATTTAGGGAATAAGCCGACAGCCAGCCTACTCAGTTGGCGTTTCGATATTGACATAATGTTGGCTGTACTGTCGAATTGTGCATAAACACTAATGGTCTACTTGGGGGTGGGGGCAAAATACCTCTCCAGAGTCCTTCCCGCGGGAAGTGACAGTAAAACATTGCTTATCAGCTCCTGCTGTACTCTGTACGATAAGGGATATGGTTGAGGCAGAAACTCGGGCGATGGGCCGACAACACGTCACCAGAAAACAATTGCCCAGAAAACTGAAGTCATACTATATATTTAGAGGAGCAAACTGTGACACTTATCACTATCTTGTCAAGACTAAATACCGCTGTCGTATGTCCAAAGCCTATCTAACTAAAGCTAGATCCCTCCCAAAATTCATTTTCGAGAAGCTGGAGATACCGGCAGTGGCGAAGGAATACGTATCGATGCTTGAACGACAACTACAACCCACACCTAAAAGCACCTCAGCAAGATCCGTGGACGATACGTGGAATGTCACCAAAGACAAGATAAAGGCTGCCACAGAACAGATGTTTGAGTACGAATCCCGGTGCAGGAAGAAAGATTGAGGCTTATAAAAATTTTAAAGCGAGAGGAACGAGAGAAAAGCGAAAGTTTTATGAACATCATAGAAACGAGGCGGATAACTTCATTAAGCGCAAAAACCGAAGCTACTTCAATGATAAACTGCGAAGCATCAACGACAATCTGGAGAGAAATAAAACCAGGCGGGCCTACAAAGTAGTGAAAATGATTAAAAATGGTTTTAGTGCGAAAACCACCTCGTGCAGAGGCAAGGATGGCAGGTCAACAAAAGATGGGAATCCTACTTTAAAGAACTTCTCAACGCTGAAAGCAACGCAACATCAGTTGATAGATCACTTGATCACCAAATGGAAGAACCCTTCTTGACTCCCCCAACACTCGAAGATGTCACGACTGCCATACGGGGACTAAAGACCTGCAAAGCGCCAGACATCGACAAAATATTAGCAGCTCCCATTAAAAATGGCGGATTCGCAACCATAAACGCCATTCACACGCTGATTCGAAACATTTGGCAAGAAGAAACCATGCCAAACGAATGGGGCCGGAGTGTAGTCTGTCCCATACACAAAAAAGGGGATAAACTCATATGCAGTAACTACAGGGGTATTTCACTATTACGTACTTTCTACAAAGACCTCAGAAAAATCCTATAGGCGAGAATATAGTCATACGCGGAAACATTAATCGGCGAATACCAGGGAGGCTTTCAGCCTGGACGATCTACACCTGATCAAATCTGCACGGTCAGACAAGTGCTTGAAAAATGTCTTGAATTCAACAGGGAAGTCCACCAAATATTTGTTGACTTCAGACAGGCATACGACAGCAAATGATGCTCCTGCGCCAATCGTCCTCCCAGATTCGCGCAGAAGTATAGTGTATGGCATTTAATAGACCCGTTCCGCCGGACTTTAGCAGCTCAGCTGGAATCTCGTCAGCGCCCGGCGCTCTATTTGGATTGAGTGACTGTGAGACGAAATCAACTTCGTCTACTGTCGGAGGTTGTGTAGTGGGGCCATGATCAATTATAGTGCCATCGATTTGCTCTTCTGTGACGGACGGTTTGGTGGGCATCCGAAGATGCCCGTGGGGACAGAGCCTAGGTAGCATAGTGACCGTGAAGGTCGGGCCCTGCTATCTGGCGAAGAAAAAGGCCCCTCAACGAGCTAAGCAGCGGCCTATGCTTGCTGTAGCTCAGTTCGAGAGATGTGGGCGGGGTTTTCGCCGCTCGTTGCCCATGTCCTTTATGTATTAACAAAAATTCATAGGCCTGGGGAAGACAACACAAACAGGGGAGTTAAAAATGGGAAATAAAAAAAATAGTCGATAATGATAGAATGGTTGGCGGACGGATCAAACGCCCATGCGGTCGCACCTGGGTCCGGGTGTAATGGGACCCTCGGCCTCTGGTTTCGTAACACCAACACTACTGATCAGGTGCTGCTTCGATCTGCCGGTGGGAGCAGCACTACCAGACCAGAATATGGTTCATTACACTTCTTGTATGGGTCGTTAGATGTTGGATTCAGAAGGTCTTCAAAACTGGACGCCCATGGTTTATTGATCGGTGTCGTTGATGATGTTTTCTCCTTGCCCTTACAGAGGCTAGTCCTGGGTTGATAGACGTTCCAAATCGTATTTACTAGTCTATACGCTTGTCTGGTGTTTCTATTAGCTGGGTTTTCATTAATGTTCAGCAACTGTTCGTCAAAGTATTTCTGTTTCTTACGTCTAATTACTTTATTCGATATTCGCCGTAGCTCGACATATTTTTCTCTTTGACTCCAGTTGCACGTTGGATATAGGTATTGTCCGTGGGCTGCGTTCTTTGCATCGAGTGATTTTCTGCATTTTTCGTCAAACCAGACATTTCGCGCTCGACGGGCTTTGTATCCCACTACCTTCTCTGCGACTTCATTGATGGTACGTTTAAGTTCTTTCCAGAACCCGTAACCCGTGGACACCTCTGCTGCTGATAGTTTTTCCTCAAGGGCGACACTATATACCTGCGCTGTAGCATCGCTCAAGAGTTTGTCAACCGCAAAGATTTTGGGAGGGCTGATTCTCGATTGGTGCACTGAAGAAATTCTACACCGATAGATGGTTTTCACCAAGTGTTGGACTGAATCGCAGTTTGCTCCTCGATAGGATCGGACATTCAATATACTGGACGCCCACCTTTTGCAAATGAGGACGTGATCAATTTGGTTGACGGTATGTGTGTTTGGAGATTTCCAAGTCTGTTTGTAAATGGCCGAGTTTCTACGACGCATCAGTTATCTGATTCTTGGATCTTTTTTCTGTTTTTTTTTATTAGAAACGCTGTCCGGTACGGTTTCGGTACAATTGAACGTTATTTTTCGGGTCATAATTTTTTTCCGGTCCATTACCGGTCCATTTGATTCAAACTTCTGACAGCTCACAGCTGATACATGCGAACGTGTTTTTTCAATTGTTGTGGAGTTATTTAAGCTGTGAGTTCCAATGCCGCGACTGAACGACTTGCTTTTGCGACTATGAAAAAAACTTTCATAACGGAGCACTATTATTGTGTATTTTAAAGTTTAGAGGATCGTCGAATGCAGTCTGTTGTTGTGCGACTGTCTCTGCCTTTGAGTACCTTCCCTATGACCAAAAGGGGCCGCCCCCACCGAGAACCCTAAGGGAAGCTATGATGGTCGCCGCTGGAACAAAAACTAATCTCATTGTGGGATGCGATGCCCATGCACATCATAGGATCTGGGGCAGCACCGATACTAACGTCCGTGGGGAAGCGCTCTTTGATTTTCTGCTAGGAACGAATCTGTAATGTGGGATCTGAGCCCACTTCCATTACTAATAGACTTATAAACAAGAGGTACTCGACGTGTAGTTTGTGTCAGAAGGCATCTCATCCCTGGTGCGGGATTGGAGAGTGTTCAGAACACTCTTTCTCGGACCACTGTTATATTCAATTTGGCATAGATAGATCACACGGGCGAACAGGTCATTGTTAATAGATGTAGAACACATTGAACTAAGCACCGTCAAATTATCGTCGAGACTCTGCCACCTTTACTAAGGTCGCCGGCCAACTGGCGCGAGTTGGATGGAATGATACATCTCACTAATGTTATTACAAAGGCCACGGATGTAGCGTACCCAAAAATTAGACCCAAGGGAAATAAAAAAACCTGCTTGGTGGACGGCGTTGCTTAATGAACTCAGGTTAGTGTGTAGAAAGGCTTTCAACAAGGCCAAACACTCTTGTTACGAACTGGACTGGGTCCTAAAAGAACATCTCAGCGTTTATAAGAGAGAACTTAGAAAAGCGAACCGCAGTTCATGGCGACTCTTCTGTGAACGGATAGACGACTCGAGCGAGGCGTCCAGACTTCGATAGGTTCTATCCAGTATGGGTCATGGACTTCCTCCAGTGAGGAGACCCTAGATTTCTTGCTGGACACACACTTCCCCGAAAGCTCAAATTTGATAACGAATCCCGTGAGAAGATCCTAGATATCTTATTGGATGCGCGATTCCACGAGAGCTCCGCTAGGACAATGAGTCCTGATGGGCAAGATACTTTTACGGGCCCTTGTGACTCCGCTAACATACTATCCGTGCAGTAGGTTCTCTGGGCTGTGTCTAGTTTTTAGGCCTTCAAATCTGCGGGGCCGGATGGCATTATTCCTAACACGGCCATACGTCTGCGGGAGATTGGTCAATGGACTGCATCAAGAACGGGGCAATCATCTGCATAGCTGTGTACTCTACCGGGCGCAGATCACTACAGTGTTTTGCAAGCGGAGGTTTTCGCAATTACGGAAGTCGTTGCGTGGCTGGGTCGCAACATTGTGTCCACTACGGACATCACCATCTTCACGGATAACCAAACCGCGGACTGGACCACGTTCCTGATTTTGGTGTTTTGGGACCGCGAGCAATGCGTCGATGTGGAAAGCATGTGGAGCCTACGATAAGATTTCTACTGCAGGCGAAGTCGATTTATCGTTGACCGTTATCATTGCATTTCTCATGGAGAATGTGTCTTCTAGTGGTTCCCCGATGCCAACTTTCGTTTCCGACTTTCGCATCAAAATCTCCCAACAGTATTTTGACGTCGTTTGTTGGAAGTGAGTCGAACAGTGTCTCCAGGCGGCCATAAAATTCGTCTTTCACTGCATTTTCCTAAACTTCAGTCGGGAAGTGTACGGTGATTAGCCACGGCCCCCGGTTTGCTCAGGGAGCGTACATTTCAGGATCCGCAAAAATAATCCGTTGAACTTTTGCGTGGTCGTCGTTGTTGATGCGTCCAATCCGAGGCTTTTGTTCCTGGTTTCTTGACATGGTGTAGTTTTTACAAGGATGGGTTGTCGGCCCATCGCTAAACCCTGTCGAGGGGTGGCCTCGGTGAAAGCTGCTTCAGGTGGTTTAAAACGTGCCAGAGTTCACACAACTACGTTGCAGGTCTGACTACGTAATTCATAACACCCTACTGACCTGAGACGCTTAGGTGTGACTCAGTCATTCAGGCTACAGCTACGCTTCCCTCCTCCTTTCACAAGCATGGCTTGGGACAGACTTCAACGGAGTATTAATAGTTTAATGTGGCTAGTGGCTATGAAAGCTGATATACTATCTAACCTATGACCTTAAGTGGTACTATGGCAGATTCGTGAAGAGTGAATATTGCATTCCCGGTGCAGTAGAAAAAGTATACAATTTTGGCAACTTCGGATGGACGATGGTTAGGTTAGGTTAGGTGCAAGGGCTGCCGTGATGTATCAGAGCACAATTAGGCCTGTTGTGGTACCACCAAAAATCACCTCCAATCGAACCTACATATCAAACCAGCATGTGCTAGCAATGTAACTGTTGAGCCTTGTGGCTGTCATATTCCTAAGGTCATCTAGATCATAAAAACCCCAAGAGCCCAAAAATTTCCTCCTCCTGCCGGCCATGGCCGGACAGTGACAGAGAAGGTGGAGAACACCCTCCTCCTTATCTACATCTCCACAACTCCTGCAGAAGTCGTGATGAGGAATCCGGAGCCTCCGGGCGAGCTCCCCGATTGGGCAGTGCCCGTGATAACCCCTATTACCTTGCCAATGTGCTTTTTGTTCAGCGATAATAGTGTGGCAGAGCGACTAGGATCAAATACCGGCCAAATCATCCTCGTTGTTTGGTATGTGTTGCCGTTGAGCTATCCTATATTAGCCCTGTCCACAGCAGCTGTCTTAATCGACAAGTTACACATACTAATATAAGTGGCATTTTAATGTCTCAGCGCCTTTCGTTAACCACCCCAGTTGTACCCCCCCCCCCCCCCCCCCGAGCCAGTTCATCCGCCTTGCAGTTACCCACAAAACCACTATGGCTCGGGATCCAACAGAGAGTGATATTGAAGAAACCACCCATGTCTGCGAGGGATGAGCGGCAGTTATTGATGGTTTTAGATGTCGTGAGGACGACTTCGCGTGAGCGAATCGCCGCCAGACTGTCTGTGTAAATAGTGATATCCCTCACAGTAATGAAGTGGCTGCCCAGCCAAGCAAGACAAGACTTCCGATCTCCCCGAAACCTCCGCCTGTAGGACACTGCAATAGTCGGGAAAATGCAGTAAGAGGTGAATCTCCAGTCTTTCCGAGTAAATGCCCACCCCGACTCCCTCGTCGGTTCTAGAGCCATCTGTATAGATGGCCATCGTGTCCTTAGTTAAGGGCACATCCCCCATCCATAGACCTCTCAACGGAATCAGGCTGAAGAGGTTTCTGCCAAAATGATATTTTGGAGAAATGTAGTCGGTCTCCCTGGATCTCCCGGTTATTCAATATAGTAGAGTGCCAGCAAAGTCGTGTTTGCTGCCACTTGTTTGCCAAGAATATCCAATATACATCCAAGCCTAGGATCACGTCCATTCCGGCAGACGTACAATAAAATAGAACGGTTGTGTATGTCCAGTATACCACTTTCGGCTGTAAGCCCTAGTTTTTACCTATTGCGCTCCTACATGAGTAGTTCCATCTTATCCCGGTTAACCCTAAGGCCGCACCGATTTTCCCACTTTGTTAGAGTGGATAGGGCATTCTGTAGCACACCGCTGATGGTATCAGAAAACCTGCCCCTGACGGCGATGGAAATATAGTCTGTGTAAGTAATGACTTTATGGGAAGAAATTATGCCCCCTGAGGGGTACCCCTACAAACACGCCTGCAAACGGACGATGTGCCCATTGTTGTATGAACCAGTCTTGATCTTAATAGCGTGATAATAAGTATGCACAGCGACTCATGACGATGATCACACTAGGTTCAATTTTATTGAAAGCGCCCTCGATATCCAGGAAAATAACCATCGTGTAATCCTTTTGCTCGAGAGATTCCTCGATAAAATCGACCAAAGAGTGCAGTGCTGCGTCCACTGATTTACCCTTCCAATACGCATGCTGCGATGCAGATAGAAGGCGAGGTGGTATGGTATTCCCCAAATCGACATCAATTAGTCTCTCTAGCAATTTCAGCAGTGTTGAAGATAGACTTATCGGAGGTGAGGTCATTTGGGCGGGCATGCGAACTTCTACCCGCTTTCGGGATGAAAACAACCCTAGCCTCCAGCCAAATACGAGGAACATAGACCAACTCCAGGCAGGTCTTGAAGATACCCTCTATCCAAGGATATAGAACATTCGAACATTGTTCCAGATCCGTCGGAATAATATAGTCGGGTCCAGCGGCGTAGCTAAGATGGGGGCGAAGGGGGCCGTTGCCCCGGGCGCAACGGTTGGGGGCGCCAAAACCCTATCCACAGACTAACTTTTTCTTCCCTCTGTTTGAATATTAATTCATACTGATGTTTTGCCCCGGGCGCTAAATACTTTAGCTATGCCACTAGTCGGGTCCAGCAGATTTAAAATGTTCGAAGCTAGATATCGCCCACATAATCTTCTCCCGAGAAGGGATTGACGCACTGTCGACACAAGGCGTTGAGCAACAGGTGTAGGTCTCTTCAGATGAGGCAGCAGTGGAACTGCCGGGAAAATGCGTATCTAGCAGACACTCGATAGTTTCTTTACTCGTAGACGTCCAGGACCCGTCTTCCTTTTGTAGAAAGCTTGATGCATATGAATTTGACGCCAGGACTTTGCGAAAGCGAGAGGTCTCGCAGGAACCATACGCATAAATTTCTTCATGAGTAACGTTTGGCTTCTCGTAACTTTTTCGTGAAGCATCTCAGATGCACTTTATTGGAGTGCCAATCAGACTCTGGCCTAGAATCTCCGAACTCAGAGCTGCGTGTAGGGGCTTCTAGGCCAGAGTCTGATTGGCACTCCAATAAAGTGCATCTGAGATGCTTCACGAAAAAGTTACGAGAAGCCAAACGTTACTCATGAAGAAATTTATGCGTATGGTTCCTGCGAGACCTCTCGCTTTCGCAAAGTCCTGGCGTCAAATTCATATGCATCAAGCTTTCTACAAAAGGAAGACGGGTCCTGGACGTCTACGAGTAAAGAAACTATCGAGTGTCTGCTAGATACGCATTTTCCCGGCAGTTCCACTGCTGCCTCATCTGAAGAATGAAGAATGAACTCAGATTAGTGTGTAGAAGGGCTTTCAACAAGGCCAAACACTCTTGTTACGAACTGAACTGGGCCCTATATAAAGAACATCTCAGCGTTTATAAGAGAGAGCTTAGAAAAGCGAAGCGCAGTTCATGGAGACCCTTCTGTGAACAGATAGACGACTCGAGCGAGGCGTCCAGATTTCGTCAGGTTCTATCCAGTATGGGTCATGGACTTCCTCCAGTGAGGAGACCCTAGATTTCTTGCTGGACACACACTTCCCCGAAAGCTCAAATTTGATAACGAATCCCGTGAGAAGATCCTAGATATCTTATTGGATGCGCGATTCCACGAGAGCTCCGCTAGGACAATGAGTCCTGATGGGCAAGATACTTTTACGGGCCCTTGTGACTCCGCTAACATACTATCCGTGCAGTAGGTTCTCTGGGCTGTGTCTAGTTTTTAGGCCTTCAAATCTGCGGGGCCGGATGGCATTATTCCTAACACGGCCATACGTCTGCGGGAGATTGGTCAATGGACTGCATCAAGAACGGGGCAATCATCTGCATAGCTGTGTACTCTACCGGGCGCAGATCACTACAGTGTTTTGCAAGCGGAGGTTTTCGCAATTACGGAAGTCGTTGCGTGGCTGGGTCGCAACATTGTGTCCACTACGGACATCACCATCTTCACGGATAACCAAACCGCGGACTGGACCACGTTCCTGATTTTGGTGTTTTGGGACCGCGAGCAATGCGTCGATGTGGAAAGCATGTGGAGCCTACGATAAGATTTCTACTGCAGGCGAAGTCGATTTATCGTTGACCGTTATCATTGCATTTCTCATGGAGAATGTGTCTTCTAGTGGTTCCCCGATGCCAACTTTCGTTTCCGACTTTCGCATCAAAATCTCCCAACAGTATTTTGACGTCGTTTGTTGGAAGTGAGTCGAACAGTGTCTCCAGGCGGCCATAAAATTCGTCTTTCACTGCATTTTCCTAAACTTCAGTCGGGAAGTGTACGGTGATTAGCCACGGCCCCCGGTTTGCTCAGGGAGCGTACATTTCAGGATCCGCAAAAATAATCCGTTGAACTTTTGCGTGGTCGTCGTTGTTGATGCGTCCAATCCGAGGCTTTTGTTCCTGGTTTCTTGACATGGTGTAGTTTTTACAAGGATGGGTTGTCGGCCCATCGCTAAACCCTGTCGAGGGGTGGCCTCGGTGAAAGCTGCTTCAGGTGGTTTAAAACGTGCCAGAGTTCACACAACTACGTTGCAGGTCTGACTACGTAATTCATAACACCCTACTGACCTGAGACGCTTAGGTGTGACTCAGTCATTCAGGCTACAGCTACGCTTCCCTCCTCCTTTCACAAGCATGGCTTGGGACAGACTTCAACGGAGTATTAATAGTTTAATGTGGCTAGTGGCTATGAAAGCTGATATACTATCTAACCTATGACCTTAAGTGGTACTATGGCAGATTCGTGAAGAGTGAATATTGCATTCCCGGTGCAGTAGAAAAAGTATACAATTTTGGCAACTTCGGATGGACGATGGTTAGGTTAGGTTAGGTGCAAGGGCTGCCGTGATGTATCAGAGCACAATTAGGCCTGTTGTGGTACCACCAAAAATCACCTCCAATCGAACCTACATATCAAACCAGCATGTGCTAGCAATGTAACTGTTGAGCCTTGTGGCTGTCATATTCCTAAGGTCATCTAGATCATAAAAACCCCAAGAGCCCAAAAATTTCCTCCTCCTGCCGGCCATGGCCGGACAGTGACAGAGAAGGTGGAGAACACCCTCCTCCTTATCTACATCTCCACAACTCCTGCAGAAGTCGTGATGAGGAATCCGGAGCCTCCGGGCGAGCTCCCCGATTGGGCAGTGCCCGTGATAACCCCTATTACCTTGCCAATGTGCTTTTTGTTCAGCGATAATAGTGTGGCAGAGCGACTAGGATCAAATACCGGCCAAATCATCCTCGTTGTTTGGTATGTGTTGCCGTTGAGCTATCCTATATTAGCCCTGTCCACAGCAGCTGTCTTAATCGACAAGTTACACATACTAATATAAGTGGCATTTTAATGTCTCAGCGCCTTTCGTTAACCACCCCAGTTGTACCCCCCCCCCCCCCCCCCCCCCCCCCCGAGCCAGTTCATCCGCCTTGCAGTTACCCACAAAACCACTATGGCTCGGGATCCAACAGAGAGTGATATTGAAGAAACCACCCATGTCTGCGAGGGATGAGCGGCAGTTATTGATGGTTTTAGATGTCGTGAGGACGACTTCGCGTGAGCGAATCGCCGCCAGACTGTCTGTGTAAATAGTGATATCCCTCACAGTAATGAAGTGGCTGCCCAGCCAAGCAAGACAAGACTTCCGATCTCCCCGAAACCTCCGCCTGTAGGACACTGCAATAGTCGGGAAAATGCAGTAAGAGGTGAATCTCCAGTCTTTCCGAGTAAATGCCCACCCCGACTCCCTCGTCGGTTCTAGAGCCATCTGTATAGATGGCCATCGTGTCCTTAGTTAAGGGCACATCCCCCATCCATAGACCTCTCAACGGAATCAGGCTGAAGAGGTTTCTGCCAAAATGATATTTTGGAGAAATGTAGTCGGTCTCCCTGGATCTCCCGGTTATTCAATATAGTAGAGTGCCAGCAAAGTCGTGTTTGCTGCCACTTGTTTGCCAAGAATATCCAATATACATCCAAGCCTAGGATCACGTCCATTCCGGCAGACGTACAATAAAATAGAACGGTTGTGTATGTCCAGTATACCACTTTCGGCTGTAAGCCCTAGTTTTTACCTATTGCGCTCCTACATGAGTAGTTCCATCTTATCCCGGTTAACCCTAAGGCCGCACCGATTTTCCCACTTTGTTAGAGTGGATAGGGCATTCTGTAGCACACCGCTGATGGTATCAGAAAACCTGCCCCTGACGGCGATGGAAATATAGTCTGTGTAAGTAATGACTTTATGGGAAGAAATTATGCCCCCTGAGGGGTACCCCTACAAACACGCCTGCAAACGGACGATGTGCCCATTGTTGTATGAACCAGTCTTGATCTTAATAGCGTGATAATAAGTATGCACAGCGACTCATGACGATGATCACACTAGGTTCAATTTTATTGAAAGCGCCCTCGATATCCAGGAAAATAACCATCGTGTAATCCTTTTGCTCGAGAGATTCCTCGATAAAATCGACCAAAGAGTGCAGTGCTGCGTCCACTGATTTACCCTTCCAATACGCATGCTGCGATGCAGATAGAAGGCGAGGTGGTATGGTATTCCCCAAATCGACATCAATTAGTCTCTCTAGCAATTTCAGCAGTGTTGAAGATAGACTTATCGGAGGTGAGGTCATTTGGGCGGGCATGCGAACTTCTACCCGCTTTCGGGATGAAAACAACCCTAGCCTCCAGCCAAATACGAGGAACATAGACCAACTCCAGGCAGGTCTTGAAGATACCCTCTATCCAAGGATATAGAACATTCGAACATTGTTCCAGATCCGTCGGAATAATATAGTCGGGTCCAGCGGCGTAGCTAAGATGGGGGCGAAGGGGGCCGTTGCCCCGGGCGCAACGGTTGGGAGCGCCAAAACCCTATCCACAGACTAACTTTTTCTTCCCTCTGTTTGAATATTAATTCATACTGATGTTTTGCCCCGGGCGCTAAATACTTTAGCTATGCCACTAGTCGGGTCCAGCAGATTTAAAATGTTCGAAGCTAGATATCGCCCACATAATCTTCTCCCGAGAAGGGATTGACGCACTGTCGACACAAGGCGTTGAGCAACAGGTGTAGGTCTCTTCAGATGAGGCAGCAGTGGAACTGCCGGGAAAATGCGTATCTAGCAGACACTCGATAGTTTCTTTACTCGTAGACGTCCAGGACCCGTCTTCCTTTTGTAGAAAGCTTGATGCATATGAATTTGACGCCAGGACTTTGCGAAAGCGAGAGGTCTCGCAGGAACCATACGCATAAATTTCTTCATGAGTAACGTTTGGCTTCTCGTAACTTTTTCGTGAAGCATCTCAGATGCACTTTATTGGAGTGCCAATCAGACTCTGGCCTAGAATCTCCGAACTCAGAGCTGCGTGTAGGGGCTTCTAGGCCAGAGTCTGATTGGCACTCCAATAAAGTGCATCTGAGATGCTTCACGAAAAAGTTACGAGAAGCCAAACGTTACTCATGAAGAAATTTATGCGTATGGTTCCTGCGAGACCTCTCGCTTTCGCAAAGTCCTGGCGTCAAATTCATATGCATCAAGCTTTCTACAAAAGGAAGACGGGTCCTGGACGTCTACGAGTAAAGAAACTATCGAGTGTCTGCTAGATACGCATTTTCCCGGCAGTTCCACTGCTGCCTCATCTGAAGAGACCTACACCTGTTGCTCAACGCCTTGTGTCGACAGTGCGTCAATCCCTTCTCGGGAGAAGATTATGTGGGCGATATCTAGCTTCGAACATTTTAAATCTGCTGGACCCGACTAGTGGCATAGCTAAAGTATTTAGCGCCCGGGGCAAAACATCAGTATGAATTAATATTCAAACAGAGGGAAGAAAAAGTTAGTCTGTGGATAGGGTTTTGGCGCCCCCAACCGTTGCGCCCGGGGCAACGGCCCCCTTCGCCCCCATCTTAGCTACGCCGCTGGACCCGACTATATTATTCCGACGGATCTGGAACAATGTTCGAATGTTCTATATCCTTGGATAGAGGGTATCTTCAAGACCTGCCTGGAGTTGGTCTATGTTCCTCGTATTTGGCTGGAGGCTAGGGTTGTTTTCATCCCGAAAGCGGGTAGAAGTTCGCATGCCCGCCCAAATGACCTCACCTCCGATAAGTCTATCTTCAACACTGCTGAAATTGCTAGAGAGACTAATTGATGTCGATTTGGGGAATACCATACCACCTCGCCTTCTATCTGCATCGCAGCATGCGTATTGGAAGGGTAAATCAGTGGACGCAGCACTGCACTCTTTGGTCGATTTTATCGAGGAATCTCTCGAGCAAAAGGATTACACGATGGTTATTTTCCTGGATATCGAGGGCGCTTTCAATAAAATTGAACCTAGTGTGATCATCGTCATGAGTCGCTGTGCATACTTATTTATCACGCTATTAAGATCAAACTGGTTCATACAACAATGGGCACATCGTCCGTTTGCAGGCGTGTTTGTAGGGGTACCCCTCAGGGGCATAATTTCTTCCCATAAAGTCATTACTTACACAGACAATATTTCCATCGCCGTCAGGGGCAGGTTTTCTGATACCATCAGCGGTGTGCTACAGAATGCCCTATCCACTCTAACAAAGTGGGAAAATCGGTGCGGCCTTAGGGTTAACCGGGATAAGATGGAACTACTCATGTAGGAGCGCAATAGGTAAAAACTAGGGCTTACAGCCGAAAGTGGTATACTGGACATACACAACCGTTCTATTTTATTGTACGTCTGCCGGAATGGACGTGATCCTAGGCTTGGATGTATATTGGATATTCTTGGCAAACAAGTGGCAGCAAACACGACTTTGCTGGCACTCTACTATATTGAATAACCGGGAGATCCAGGGAGACCGACTACATTTCTCCAAAATATCATTTTGGCAGAAACCTCTTCAGCCTGATTCCGTTGAGAGGTCTATGGATGGGGGATGTGCCCTTAACTAAGGACACGATGGCCATCTATACAGATGGCTCTAGAACCGACGAGGGAGTCGGGGTGGGCATTTACTCGGAAAGACTGGAGATTCACCTCTTACTGCATTTTCCCGACTATTGCAGTGTCCTACAGGCGGAGGTTTCGGGGAGATCGGAAGTCTTGTCTTGCTTGGCTGGGCAGCCACTTCATTACTGTGAGGGATATCACTATTTACACAGACAGTCTGGCGGCGATTCGCTCACGCGAAGTCGTCCTCACGACATCTAAAACCATCAATAACTGCCGCTCATCCCTCGCAGACATGGGTGGTTTCTTCAATATCACTCTCTGTTGGATCCCGAGCCATAGTGGTTTTGTGGGTAACTGCAAGGCGGATGAACTGGCTCGGGGGGGGGGGGGGGGGGTACAACTGGGGTGGTTAACGAAAGGCGCTGAGACATTAAAATGCCACTTATATTAGTATGTGTAACTTGTCGATTAAGACAGCTGCTGTGGACAGGGCTAATATAGGATAGCTCAACGGCAACACATACCAAACAACGAGGATGATTTGGCCGGTATTTGATCCTAGTCGCTCTGCCACACTATTATCGCTGAACAAAAAGCACATTGGCAAGGTAATAGGGGTTATCACGGGCACTGCCCAATCGGGGAGCTCGCCCGGAGGCTCCGGATTCCTCATCACGACTTCTGCAGGAGTTGTGGAGATGTAGATAAGGAGGAGGGTGTTCTCCACCTTCTCTGTCACTGTCCGGCCATGGCCGGCAGGAGGAGGAAATTTTTGGGCTCTTGGGGTTTTTATGATCTAGATGACCTTAGGAATATGACAGCCACAAGGCTCAACAGTTACATTGCTAGCACATGCTGGTTTGATATGTAGGTTCGATTGGAGGTGATTTTTGGTGGTACCACAACAGGCCTAATTGTGCTCTGATACATCACGGCAGCCCTTGCACCTAACCTAACCTAACCATCGTCCATCCGAAGTTGCCAAAATTGTATACTTTTTCTACTGCACCGGGAATGCAATATTCACTCTTCACGAATCTGCCATAGTACCACTTAAGGTCATAGGTTAGATAGTATATCAGCTTTCATAGCCACTAGCCACATTAAACTATTAATACTCCGTTGAAGTCTGTCCCAAGCCATGCTTGTGAAAGGAGGAGGGAAGCGTAGCTGTAGCCTGAATGACTGAGTCACACCTAAGCGTCTCAGGTCAGTAGGGTGTTATGAATTACGTAGTCAGACCTGCAACGTAGTTGTGTGAACTCTGGCACGTTTTAAACCACCTGAAGCAGCTTTCACCGAGGCCACCCCTCGACAGGGTTTAGCGATGGGCCGACAACCCATCCTTGTAAAAACTACACCATGTCAAGAAACCAGGAACAAAAGCCTCGGATTGGACGCATCAACAACGACGACCACGCAAAAGTTCAACGGATTATTTTTGCGGATCCTGAAATGTACGCTCCCTGAGCAAACCGGGGGCCGTGGCTAATCACCGTACACTTCCCGACTGAAGTTTAGGAAAATGCAGTGAAAGACGAATTTTATGGCCGCCTGGAGACACTGTTCGACTCACTTCCAACAAACGACGTCAAAATACTGTTGGGAGATTTTGATGCGAAAGTCGGAAACGAAAGTTGGCATCGGGGAACCACTAGAAGACACATTCTCCATGAGAAATGCAATGATAACGGTCAACGATAAATCGACTTCGCCTGCAGTAGAAATCTTATCGTAGGCTCCACATGCT